>JAUIMM010000040.1:64712500-66022500 GCA_031769625.1 Taudactylus pleione | reverse complement strand
GGGGCTGAGTCCACTCCTCCAAAGTCCATAGGGGCTGGCTGTGTTGTGCTGTGCTGCGTTGTGCATAGGGGCTGTGTCCACTCCTCCAAAGTCCATAGGGGCTGTCTGTGTTGTGCTGTGCTGCTGTTGTCCATAGGGGCTGTGTCCACTCCTCCAAAGTCCATAGGGGCTGGCTGTGTTGTGCTGTGCTGCTGTTGTCCATAGGGCTGTGTCCACTCCTCGAAAGTCCATAGGGGCTGGCTGGACTGTGTTGTGCAGTCAGTTGTCCATAGGGGCTGTGTCCACTCCAAAATCCTGTGCAGTGTCCCAGTCCTAAAGGGGTGCTGTAGTGTTGTCCAGGGGGTGCTCTGTCCATCAGGGGTGCTCCCCCCAAGTGCAAAAAAATAAATATTTTTTCTGTGTTTGTGAATTGTGTGCGCAGTAGCCGCACGTGCATCAACAAAGTAGCGCCAAGCGTGCGCCTGAGTCATAAATAAAGGGCCGGCTGGCTCGTCCATTAAAGGGTGCAGTAACCCCCAAAGTGCACTCCAAATAATATATATTTTTTTCTGTGTTTGTGAATTGTGTGCGCAGTAGCCGCACGTGCATCAACAAAGTAGCGCCAAGAGTGCGCCTGTGTCATAAGTAAAGGGCCGGCTGGCTCGTCTGTTAAAGGGTGCTGTAACCCCCAAAGTACACTCCAAACAAAATAAAAAATTATTTTCTCTTTTTGTTAATTGTGTGCACTGTGGCTGCACGTGCATCAACAAAGGATCAGCGCCAAGTGTGCGCCTGTGTCCCATAAGTAAAGGGCCGGCTGGCTTGTCTGTTAAAGGGTGCTGTAACCCCCAAAGTGCACTCCAAAAAAAAAAAATATATTTTTTTTTGTGTTTGTGTATTGTGTGCGCAGTAACCGCATGTGCATCAACAAAGTAGCACCAAGCGTGCGCCTGTGTCATAAGTGAAGGGCCGGCTGGCTTGACCGTTAAAGGGTGCTGTAACCCCCAAAGTGCACTCCAAACAAAATAAAACATTTTTTTGTTTGTGAATTGTGTGCGCAGTAGCCGCACGTACATCAACAAAGTAGCGCCAAGCGTGCGCCTGTGTCATAAGTAAATGGCCGGCTGGCTCATCTGTTAAAGGGTGGTGTAACCCTCAAAGTGTGCTCCACAAAAAATAAAAAATTCTTTTTTTCTGTCTTTGTGAATTGTGTGCACTGTAGCTGCACATGCATCAACAAAGGATCAGCGCCAAGTGTGCGCCTGTGTCCCATAAGTAAAGAGCTGGCTGGCTCATTTCTTAAAGGGTGTTGTAACCCACAAAGTGCACTAGTCTCCAACAAAAATAAAAAATAATTTTCTGTGTTTGTGTGCACCTTAGCCGCACGTATATATCAATATAACATAAACTTTCTCCGATAAAAATAAAAAAGGGAAAGATGAAGAACCACTTCCTCCTAGTGCTGAAGCTGCTGGCACTAGTCATGACATAGACAATAACATGCCATCAACGTTGTCTGCCAAGGCCAATGCCCAATGTCATAGTAGAGGGCACATACAATCCCAAATGACAAAGTTCAGGAAAATGACCTTAAAAAAAACATTTAAATCATCTGAGGAGAAACTTGCCAATATGCCATTTACGACACAGAGTGGCAAGGAACGGCTAAGGTCTTTCCCTATGTTCATGACTAGTGGTTCAGCTTCACATGACGATGGAAGCCCTCCTCCCACTAAAAAAAATCAAATGAGTTAAGCTGGCAAAAGCACAGCGAAGAACTACGCGTTCTAAGAAGATATCACAAATCCCCAAGGAGAGTCCAAGTGTGGTGGCGGTTGTGATGCCTGACCTTCCCAGCACTGGACGGGAAAAGGTGGCTCTTTCCACCATTTGCACGCCCCCTGCAAGTGCTGAAAGGAGCACCCACAGTCCACTTGCTGATATGCAAATTGAATATGTCACTGTTGAAGTACAACCGGATGAGGATACTGGTGTAGAGGGCCCTGAGGAGGAAGTTGGCGAGGAGGATTCTGATGTGGTTTGTTTAAATCAGGCTCCAGGGGAGACAGTTGTTGTCCGTGGGATGAAAAAGCCCATCACGGTCATGCCTGGGCAGAAGACCAAACATTCCACCTCTTTGGTCTGGCAATATTTCTATCCAAATCCGGACAACAACTGTCTTGCAATATGTACCATATGTAAAGGTGAAATAAGTAGGGGTAGGGACGTTAACCACCTAGGAACATCTTCCCTTATACGACACCTGCAGCGCGTTCATAATAAGTTACTGTCAAGTTCAGAAACTTTGGCTAAGACCGTAAGCAGTCCAGGGACACCTAAATCCCATTGTCCTGTTGTATTCAAGCGCCTGCAAACCACACCGTCAACTCCCTCCTCGTCAATTTCCTCCTTAGTCAGGATCGGAAGTAGACCTGCAGGCCATGTCACTGGCATGACTGACTCTCCTATCCGGGATTCCTCCGGAGGATTCTGCATTGCTACACCTACTGCTGGTGCTGCTGCTGTTGCTGCTGGGAGTCGTTCATCATCCCAGAGAGGAAGTAGGAACACCACTACTTTTACTAAACAATTGACCCTCCAACAGTCCTTAGCAAGGAGGATGAAGTATGACAGCAGTCATCCTGAAGCAAAATGTATAACTGAGGCCTTGACTGCTATGTTGGTGTTAGATGTGCGTCCGGTATCCGCCATTAGTGCAGTGGGATTTAGACAATTGATGGAGGTAGTGTGTCCCCGCTTCCAAATCCCGTCTAGATTCCACTTCACTAGGCAGGCAATACCGAGATTGTACAGAAACATCAGAAAAAGTGTCCTCAGTGTTGGGAAAAATGCGGTTGTACCCAATGTCCACTTAACCATGGACATGTGGTCAAGTGGAACAGGACAGACTAAGGGCTATATGACTGTGACAGCACACTGGGTAGATGTATCACCTTACGCAACAACAACAGCAGCGTCACCAGTAACAGCATCTCAGAAACGCCAGCTCGTTCCAAGGCAGGCTACGCTGTGTATCACCAGTTTCAGTAAGAGGCACACTGCCGACAACCTCATAGAGAAACTGAGGGAAATCATCGCCCAGTGGCTTACCCCACTTAGACTCTCCTGGGGATTTGTGATATCAGACAATGCCACCAATATTGTGCGGGCATTACATCTGGGCAAATTCCAGCACGTCCCATGTTTTACTCACACAATAAACTTGGTGGTGCAGAAATTTCTGAAAAGCCAAAGGTGCATGCAGGAGACGCTTTGGGTGGCCAGAAAAATTTCTCGCCACTTTCGCCATTCAGCGACTGCATGCCAAAGACTGGAGTGCCAGCAAACACTCTTGAACCTGCCCCGCCATCACCGTGGAACTCAACCCACTATATGCTTCAGAGGATGGAGAAGCAGCAAAAGGCCATTCAAGCCTATACATCCACCTATGAGGCAAAGGAGGGGGTATGCACCTGACTCAAGCGCAGTGGAGAATGATTTCAATGTTGTGCTAGGTTCTCCAGCCCTTCGAACTTGCCACACGTGAAGTCAGTTCAGACACTGCCAGCTTGAGTCAGGTCATTCCCCTCATCAGGTATTTGCAGAAGCAGCTGGAGAAAGTGAAGGAGGAGCTAAGAAGGAGCGATTACGCTCGGCATGTGGGACTCATGGATGAAGCCCTTAATTCGCTTTGCCAGGATTCCAGGTGGTCAATCTGTTGAAATCAGACCACTACATTTTGGTCATCGTGCTCGATCCTAGGTTTAAAGCCTATGTGGTGTCTCTCTTTCTGGCCGACACAAACCTGCAGAGGTGCAAGGACCTGCTGGTGAAAACACTGTCAGCTGAAGCGGAATGTGACATGTCAACAGCTCCTTCTTCATTTTCTCCTGAAACTGGGGCTGCCAGGAAAAAACTTAGGTATCCTAAGGAACCCGCTAGCGGTGATGCAGGGCAGGCAGGACCAAGTTTGGACATCTGGTCCAGACTGAAGGACATGGCAACAATTTCTGACATGTCTACTGTCACTGCATATGATACTGTCACCATTGACAGAATGGTGGAGGACTACATCGGTGACAGCATCCAAGTTGGCATGTCAGACAGTCCGTACCTGTACTGGCAGGAAAAAGAGGCAATTTGGAGGCCCCTGTACAAGCTGGTTCTATTTTACCTGAGTTGCCCCCCTCCAGTGTGTACTCCGTTTAGTGCAGCTGGGAACCTTGTCAGCGAAAGGCATAGGAGGTTGCTTCCACAAAATGTGGAGAAGATGATATTCATCAAAATGAATTATCAACTCTTCCAGGGAGACCAGCCTCCAGAACGTACAGAGGGACCTGTGGTGGTGGATTCCAGCGGGGACGAATTAATACTCTGTGAGGATGAGGATGTACACAACACTGAAGAGGGTGAGGAATCGGTGGATGAGGAGGATGAGGACGACATCTTGCCTCCGTAGAGCCAGTTTGTGCAGGGACAGATTAATTGCCAGCTTGTTTTGTGTGGGCCCAAACGAACCAATCATTTCAGCCACAGTCGTGTGTCAGACCCTGGCGCTGAAATGCTTGGTATGTTACAGTGTTCATGTCCTGTTTATACAACATAAGGGTGGGTGGGAGGGCCCAAGGACAATTCCATCTTGCACCTCTTTTTTTTCTTTGCATTATGTACTGTTTGGGGCCTAGTTTTTCAAACTGCCATCCTGTCTGCCACTGCAGTGCCACTCCTAGATGGGCCACGTGTTTGTGCCGCCCACTCGTATCTCTGAGCATAGTCATCCAGCTACCTCAGTGCAACCTTTTGGACATAAAAACACTATTGTCAGGTGTGAGGTGTTCAGAATAGACTGGTAATGAGTGGAGATTAAAGTTATTGAGGTTAATAATAGCATAGGAGCAGAAAAACCAACAAATTCTGTGATTTTAGCTGTTTTTATGCTTTTAAAAAAAAAAAATAGAGATCCAAAACACAAAACCCAGAACCCAAAATATGGAAGGGTGGTTTTGGCAAAACCAATCCAGATCCAAAACACAAAGAAAGATCCAGATCCAAAACCAAAACACAAAACACGAAAAGTGGTTGGTGCACACCTCTATATATATATTATATTCTTTTGCCTCCTTCTGAAGTCCTTCTACAGCTCCGCTCCTCTTCGGTGGCCTTGGCTACAGGGAAGGAGGCTGGGACAGAAGGGCTGGTCTGGTGCAGCGTTGTTGCATAATGGCGCCACTGCATCATTAGGACAGTCATTAGTATGCCCGCACTAGGTGACTAGGGTAGCCGGGGGAGTGGTCACCAGATGGAGGAGTCACAGAGCGGGTTACCTTGGCCGATGGTACAGTAGCCCCGTTTTCAGTCCTCGAACCTCAAAGCCCCTCTAAACCTTGTGGCCCGAGACGGGGGTACTCTATGTACCTCCTTGTCGCTGGGCCTACCTTGGAGCACTGCAAGCAACCTCTACCATAACTGCTTACATAAGGGGTTATAGCGTAACTAACTACCAGGATATATATCATATGGTGTACTACAATGCCCAGCAACACCTTGTGCTCCAGGCCGCACCATATAGTGAATAGAACTGTTTTTTCCCTGTGTCTATATGCTACCTGTTGTTCTACCTGGAACACACGGAACGATATCTGTGAACCATATGAACGATAACGATATTGCTCAATGATATATCATTCATACCTATGCGGTGAACAAATCACGATGCGCGTTCCCACGTTAATGATAACGATAACGATGTCTATGATTGTTCGTACATGCAGGCCAATCAGGATGTTATCGTCAACTTTGCCTGTTGAGAGATGTGGCAGGATGACTTCACTGAAAGATATCTTTGAAAGATGAAAGAGATCTTTGAAAGATATCTTTCAAGTCATTGGTGGTACAGAATGTTCCGTGTGTACCCAGCATTAGACCTGGTTAAGCATTTATGGACTAACCGCCACCAGTACTATTCTACTGCACAACACACTTAACAATCTACACACTCTGGCCAAGTGTCTTGTCTTCCTCCTGGATAAATACATTTAACATACAGTGTCCTTCACAGGCACATTCTGCTGCATTCTGGTAATAGGTTATGGACTGTGGGGCTGATTCAGACCCACTCGCGAGCGCAGGACGCTCGCAAGCGGGTCGATGGTGCCGAATTGCGCATGCGCATGACGGAGGGAGCTCCGTCAGGCGCATGCGCGAGACGCGAATAACGACGGCCAAGCCATCGTTATGGGTCTCGTACCAAAAGGGGCGTGCTGTCGATGGTGAGTGACAGCACGCCCCCTTTGGTGGGCGTGCCGGGGGATGGCTGCCAGGCGTCTGAGTCCGGCCCCACTGACATCAGTAGTGATGTCAGTGGGAGTGATTTTGGCTCTGATAGAGCCAAAATCACTCCAGGGCTTGCGGTCACTGAGACCCTACCGCAGGGTCTCGTCGCAAGCCTGATGGTCGTGATGGTCTTGACCATCGCGACCATCATCATGGATGCTCGCTATAGCTGTGGGTGGTAACCCACAGCTATGCGAGCGTCCATGAGGCCGCTCCAAGTTGAGGGAGGAGGGCCCTGATTCAGAGCGAGCGCCCTGGTCATAGCGTTCGGCTCTGAATCAGGTCCTGTGGATGCAGTCTAGCAGCCTCAAGCTATTAGGTTACGAGCTCCAGTGACCTACTCTGCACAATACTCTGCTAGTACTACCTGCCAAACTGTGCTGCTCTAAGATAATCTACCATTATGACACTGCCCCCAAATCATTGCAGAGCGGGAAACTTTTGCATTTTTTAACAGTAGTAAAATCGAAAGTCACACATAAATGTAGGTGATGTACATTTGTAATTAGTGTGTTTAGTAGTGTTTGGAGCTCACTTGGAACACACTGTGGCTTCCACAATGTATTGACCACTGAAAACGCTTGTGGATAGTTCAAAATGTATTCTGACAACCATATCGCAACCATACTTCAACACAGCAAAAGGCTAGTAACAATGGCAACTGGTATAGTTACACTAAAAACAATCTTATTTGTTGACATGCATTTTCCCTGCATATGGGGTCTAGGGTTGAACTCCCACTAAGACCCTATCTGTGTGGAGTTTGTATGTCCACACTCTGGCCTGATTCAGACCCGCTCGTGAGCGCTGAGCGTTCGCAAGCGGGTCGACGTTGGCCCAGTGCGCATGTGCACGACGGAGCCGGCTCCATTGTGCGCATGCGTGAGACCCGGATAGCGATGGGCAAGCCGTTGCCCTGGGTCTCGTACCAAAGGCGGCGTGCTGTCGATGGTGAGTGACAGCATGCCCCCTTTGGTGGGCGTGCCGGGGGCGTGGCTGCCCAGACGGAGGCGTTCCCATGGGAACACCTGCCATCTGAGGCCGACCCCACTGACATCACAAGTGATGTCAGTGGGAGTGCTCTTGGCTCTGATAGAGCCGAAAGCACTCCAGGGCTTGCGGCAACGAGACCCTACCACAAGGGTCTCGTCGCAAGCCCGATGGTCGCGATGGTCTTGACCATCGCGACCATCTTCCTGGCCACTCGCTATAGCTGTGGGTGGTCACCCACAGCTATACGAGCGACCAGGAGGCCGCTCTAAAAATTAAGAAGGACGGCCCTAATTCAGAGCGAGCGCTCTGTCAGAGCATCCGGCTCTGCATCAGGGCCTCTATTTGCATGGGTTTCCTGCTCCAGTTTCCTCCCACAAACCAAAAACATCCTGACAGTTTAATTGGCAAAAATGTACCCTAGTATATGTGTGTGCTTGTACAAGTGGTAGGGAATAAGCTAAATTGTAAGCTCCACTGGGGCTGGGACTGATGTAAATGACTAAAATGTTCTGTGTGCTATATAAGAAACTGTTAATAAATACAGCAATATCAGTTGCTATGAGGCTGTATGGTTGTAAGGTGATGTCACACAGAGGCGTAACTAGTCTTTTTGGTGCCCTGTGCCAGAAAGAGCTTTGGCACCCCCCCATTTTTTACATAGTGACATAAGATAGTGCACCTGAAAAAGGCCCATGGCTTAAAGGACCAGGGAAGAGGTAGGGGAGACCAGGAGATACTGGGGATAAAAGAAGAGGAAGCTACAAGTGAGAATGATACTAAACAGGAAAATTGACAGGCCCAAACAGCGCCCCCTACCCTGCGGTGCCCTGTGCCATGGCACAGGTCGTACTACCCTAGTTACGGCCCTGATGTCACAGAGGTGCTTTAAATTCCTTGTTTAATGTGTATCATGTAATCACTCATTATTTAACTATTCAAGCAATATGGAGAGGATGTCAGATAAGCTCCTTAATTGATTGGGTGCTTTTTATAATGCTGAGAGCAGCATGTTGGATAGATGCCCAGATCGTTTTCAACACTGCATTTGAAATTCATTATATCTCTATTGTTCTTTGCCACATTTAAGGGCTTAAAAATATTTTATAGTCAATTTATTTACAGTATGTTAACTACAGTATATCTCAGCACTCCCCAGATATGAGGCAAACTAAACTATTCGGTCTTCCACTGAACAAGTGAATTCATTCTAATATATTTTGAATACATCATCCCTCCTCTGTGTCAGTCTCTGTGCTGTTTGGCTTTCATGCATAGATTACAACTCTTGGCCTTAACTCAAAGTTGCCAATAATCCTGCATCTTCTATCATCATCATCATTTTTTTTTGTAGGGTTCCACAAATAAATAGAGCTTGTGACAGAGTTTAAAACCATACAAATTGCACATAAAAAAACAGAATATACAAGGTTGAAAAAAGAGGTACAGACCTGGGGCGTAGTGCAGATTTTAAAGTCTAAAGCAGTAGTTCCCAAACTTACAGGGGTGCTGCGGGCAGGTGGTCTGGTCCTGAATCTAATTACTTGGGCTTGCACTGCCTGTAGCTTTAGAGAGGCTTCTCGTGGCCATTTACACAAGCTGCACTCAGGGGCGGATTAAGAGAGGAGGCCCATGTGCAGTCTCCGCGTCTCCCCTGCTTTCACCTGTAGACTTTGGCAATGCACCAGAGTTTATTACGCATGCACTGATCTCCGTGAGCATGACACAGGTGCCATTTTCCTGGTGATTTGTGTGGTGTTGACAGACAGGTAAGTGTCATCTATAGGTACATGGGGGGTCATTCAGACCCGGTCGTTAGCGCCGATGTGCTCGGACCGGGTCGATGGCCCCCCACAGAGCATGTGCACGACGGCGCCGGCGCCATCGTGCGCATGCGTGAGACCCGCTACGACCAACAGCGCCGGTCGTAGCGGGTCTCGATCCAAAGGGGGCGAGCTGTCGATGTTGATTGACAGCTCTCCCCGTTTGGAAGGCGGGCCGTGGGGGTGGCAGACCAAACGGGAACGCCTACCATTTGGGGGCGGCCCCACTGACATCACTAGTGATGTCAGTGGGGCCGCCCCCAAATGGTAGGCGTTCCCCAAATGGTAGGCGTTCACTAGTGATGTCAGTGGAGCGCTTCCGGCTCAGACAGAGCCGAAAGCTCTCCGGGGCTTACGACAAGGGAGACCCTACCCTAGGGTCTCGTCGTAAGCCCCGATGGTCGCGATGGTCTTGACCATCGCGACCATCACCTTAGGCGGTCGTAAGGCTGTGGGTGTTAACCCACAGCCTTACCACTGCAAAGGAGGACGTCTTGAAAATTCAAGACGTCCTCCCCTCATTCAGACCGACCGCACGCTCTGTGCGACCGGCTCTGAATGAGGTCCTTGGTGTGTGTGTGTGGGACTCCCTGGACCCAGGGGCCAGTGTGCATTGCATGCCATACACCCAGTTTAAGAAAGCCCATGGCTGCATTGCTTAATTTAAGCCTTTCCCCAAGTGCCCTCCTGCATTTCCTTCCTTCAAATGGCTTCCTCCACAGTCCCAAGTTCAAATTGGAATTCAAATCAATATACAGATGTGTCCTTTCTTACTGTTGCTTCAGTTGCTCTCAGCGAGTTATATCATTTGCATCTCGGTTACGACCTTAGGCTTTCTTGCTCAAAATGTACATCTTATTCGCCTAAATAAAAGAACTGTGAGGGACAAAAATACACTGCAACATTTTTACAACTCTGTGCGACTGAATATTAGAAAATAGAGCTCCGATGCGAGCGGTCGTAACATTTCATTAGGCCTAGTTCCGTTGTGCTGCATCTGCAACTATGTATGTTTGTAAACCCAATTCATTTGCCATCAAAGTCGCAGTCTAACATCTCTGGTACACTGTGAGTACTTTTTGTGCACCTGTGATGCGGCTAAGATGCAAAATTTAAAGTAAAATACAGTACGCTACTCCTCTTGGAGTTGGACAGTCTCAGTCATGTCAGGTGTCTTGAGCGGTTTGGGTATGGGATGCCTGGGCTCGGGATCCCCGCAGTCAGAATCCAGGTGTCGGCATCCCGACCTGGTTAGAATGCCAGCGCCCCCAGTTAAGTAAGCATAACCGAACCCCTAACCCTAGCCTAACCCTCACTTCCCAGTGCCTAAACCTACCCTCCCCCTAGTGCCTAAACCTAACCCTCCCCTCTGCAGCCTATCCCTAACCCTCCCCTTAGTGCCTAACCCTAGCCCCTCACCCTAACCCTCCCCAAACCCCAGTACTTGCCTTCGGGTTTGTGCCGGTCAGGATGCCGGCGCTGGTATTCTGTCAAGCATCGGGATTCCGGTATCGGCATTCTGACTGCCGGAATCCCAGCGGTCAGCATTCTGACCACATCCCGTCTTGAACCATATGGCATATGGACAGCTAGTAAGTGAGGACACATCTGTATGTAATGTAGTGTCCCCTCTCAACCCCTGCACATCCCTAACTCCACTCTTCCCCTCACGTTTGTTCCATTCTGAGTGTGTCTCTGCTCTCCCTCTGTCTGTCTCTGTCATCCCCTTTTCATGTCTGTTAATTTTGTATGTATAGTTACATGTCTCTGTATACCGTACTTGCATCTCCTGTATGTATGTCCCAGATTGTCTTCATATTAAATCTGATCCCTCTTTTTCTCCCATCTGCTTCCCAACCCACTGTTCACTTGCACGACATCTTCTAATATTAGGTAATCAATCCCCCACTCATCATAATGTCACGCTCAATCTTCCCCTATATCATCATGTATTCATCAATCCCACTTTTTTCCTCACTTTATATATCTATGATCTGGCCACACAGCTCCTGCTCTTTTCACCTGCTCATGCTTTCACTGTAACTTTCTTCTCAGAAGAGAAGTGAGCTTCACATCCCTTTACCTTCTGAGTATGTTTAATATTAATATAATTAATAATATTAATATTATGTCATATAGAAGTACCCCGGTGCATATTATGCCATACAGTGTCCCCTAGTTTATTTGATATAAAGTGTGTTCAATCTACTTCCCTGTCCTTCAGGAATGGGGATAATTAGGGAGTGAAGTGAAGTGGATGTGCGCTGTATGGAATCCCGGTGACATAGGTAAATTTGCGGACAAGCACGAAGAAGGAGTCTGACATTAGGATGGGCCACACCTGGCACAATATGTACGCAAGCCTATGGTATGGAGGGAGAGGGTAATGCTGAGACAATAAGAAGCAGTGGGACCCTGGCAAGCCTGTAGCTGATAGAACATGTAGAGTGAGTAATATCAGGTAGGGGTAGTTAAGAAGTTCTCCTCCAGATGTAAGCTCCAGTCCCCAAATGACCTTTTCTTCTCTACAAATCTGATCATCTCTTACTCACCTCCAGGGTTTCTGTTGTTCTACACCTATTTTTTGGACTTGCTCCATCTTCCCACAAAGACATGCAGATACACCAGGCTTTTAAACAAATATGAAAGTCCCTGAAACTACATCTCCTCCAACAAACACATAACAATCATATTCAATCACGTGACCGCTAGCTGTTTCCCATAAACTGCATACAATGCACCCTCAGCACTAACACCTGTGTGCTGCCAGGAGGCTTTCATGTCTTCATACCTTTTGTTTCACGATGTCTTTTACTTGTTCTAATGTGTTTGTAAATGTTAGAATGCCTCAATACTTTGTTTTAATAGTAATGCTTTGAGGGAGATTTGGGTCATATACAATCTAAAAGCATAATTATATTCTTTGTAATAATAATAACAACTCTTTTGTCCAGCATGTGGAAATGATCCTAAAAAGGGTAACAGAAAATGCTGTCATCATCTCTTTACTGCACACAGAATGCCCTCATGCCGTGTGTTGTAGAATGTTTGATGATTAGTACTACAATTTCTTAACTAGTAATTATCCATGTATTCAGAATAGATTGAGATGAGAAATGGAATTCTGCCAAGCACTCCAAATGTTACCTGAATAATGGCACACCTCTTATACTGCCTATAAGATAGCCAGTCTGCAATGTCTTTAAAGAAAGATAAAACATTCTCATAAAATGCAAAGGTGGCCACCGCCGATCACATCCTCTTTTATATAACACCAGTGGCGGCTCCAGAGGTGGGGCTGCAGCGCAGTCCAAAATTCAAATAGGGGAATCACACCAACTGCCACCCCAAACGCTGCCAAACATCGCCAGCTGGGACTCACTGGCAGTTGGTGTGGCTCCCCTATTTGAATTTTGGACTGCACTGCATCCTCACCTGTGGAGCCGCCACTGTTTAAGACACACAGCTATCTGCCCCACAACTTTTGATAGCAGCCGTGAACACAACCACCGTTTTCTGACCCAGGTGTCACCTCAATTACCTTGCAAGTGACTTCAGCTGCCAGCTTAGATTACATACACAGATCTCTCCTGTGCATATATTTACTGCATATACACTACATGTAGCCTCTTTCTATACCTTCAGTCGGTTATCTACACTGCCAGCTCCAGGCTTGTGCATGGCTGTTCTGACGGACAAATCCTGCTGCCGGTGCAGCTTCACCAGCGCTCTCCTACTTCTAGAGCCAGTCAGCAGGGACTGGCTGGCGAATTTTAGCCTGGGGGGCAAGCACACAGCACCAGCCCATGAGTAGTGACTCAATCTTCCCCCTCTCCCTACCCTAACTCTAACCCTCCCTCCCTGGTGCCTAAACCTATCCTCCCCCTCCCCGCACCCTAACCCTATGTCTCCCTCCCCAGTTCCTAAACCTAAACCTTCCCCCTAGTGCCTAACCATAACCTTTAACCCTCCCACTAAGCCCACCACTTACCTTTGGGATGCCAGCGCTGTATTTTTTACAGTTATTAGGGTCCAGCGCCGGTATCCTAAGCGCTGGCATCCCATGTCCTGGGATTCTGACCACATCTCTACACCACACATTACAGCCACATATCATACACACTAGACATAAAAATACAAACACCACATCATACATACACCACATCACACATAGACATCACAGATGCACACACAACCGTCACATACACATATACACACACACAAATAAATATCACACATGACTTAGGGGTCTAGGAGACAGAGTGAAAGTGATAAGAAAGTGATAAGGTGCCAGCCAATCAGCTCCCAACTGTCATTTTTTAAACACAGCCTGTGAGATGACAGTTGGGAGCTGATTGGCTGACACCTTATCACTTTCTTATCACTTTTCACTGTCTCCTAACACTGCTTAGTAAATAGACTCCTTAATAACTGAAATTGTGCTTGTCTGGCATCCTTAGGTTCAATCATGTAGTGTTGAACGTGGTTGGGCCTCCGTCAGTCATGTCTCTTCTGATTGGCAGCCAGCAGCCATAGGGTGAAGGAGCAGCATCACAAATGCGAAGAGGCACATAGGGGAAAAGGGGACAAGGGCATAGATAGGAAGGGGACAGAGGCACAAATATGGGGAAGGGGCAAATGTACAGCTAGGGAGTGCTCAGAATAAGTGAGTTGGGTGGTCTGAGCAAGGCACAAATATTGGGAGGGGGCAGAGGCACATATATGGGAGGGGGCAGAGGCACATATATGGGAGGGGGCAGAGGAAAGATGCTAAAGAGCACAGCAACATACAAGGAGGTGGCAGAGGCACAGATATGGGGAGGGGGCAGAGGAAAGATGCTAAAGAGCACAGCAACATACAAGGAGGGGGCAGAGGCACAGATATGGGGAGGGGGCAGAGGCACAAATATGGGGAGGAATGGTAAAGAGGATAGTGGGGGAGGACTAGGACACCTCTGTGTATGGCAGACATTGCAATCTTCTGTGCAGTGCATGCACACAATGCCCAGACACTGGGAGCAGGATAGGAGAGCTGACGGACGCAGAGATGAGATAACATGGAAGCTTATCCGAGGGGCCAGAGAGGAGGTACAAGCATGTGAGAGGGGGATCTAACTTCCTAACTTCCCATAAACTGGCTCCAACTGTGGGGGAAGTGGGAAATTGCAGGAGGGGGTGGGGCCTGTGGTTTGGTGGTGGGGCCTCTGGAGCCCCAGGCAGGCTACTGCAGCAGTCGGAACGTCCAGGAGGGGAGGCGGAGCTGGCCCCTCGGCCCAGTCTGCCCCTGCCAGTGAGTTATACTGCATAAGTACTGTGTATCATCACTGCAGCCATTGGATTCACACTGTATTTGGCAGTGACACCTGGATAACAGTGGTACAAGGAATTGGTACCCCTTAATCATCATACAGTGCAAATCAGATTTGTCACGGCCCTTACCCATGAGGCCACACCCTTTTTCAGGTACATGTCTTATGTCTTCATTTGAAAAATAGGATGGGGATGCCAATGCTCTTTCTGGCCCAGGGCACCAAAGTGTCTAGTTACAGCACTGATAAAGGTAACATGAAAGTTGTCTTCTTTCACTAGAAACATTCATAGCATGAAGCATGGTGACATGCTCAAGAGCTTTGTCTTTAATGACAATGTTTATCCACAGCCTGATAACAACATTCCTATCAAAGCTGTTTCTTTTTCACATTAATCTAGAAATCGCCTTGTTCTTGTTTTTCTTTTCTGTGAAGGGCGATGAGGAGAAGTGGTGGCATACGTTACATGCAAGATGATTTGTTCTGATTTATTGGCAGACACCTCAGTGAATCAGAATGACCTGCTTGTGTGCTTTACTGGTCATAAGGTAGGTAGACATCCAAATGGACTGTACAGTACATTCACAAGTTAAATTAGAATTAAATAACTACTTTTAGTTTTTGTTGCCAATGCAATCTTTATCAGTAAATACAATTTTTTTGTCATTCTTATTTATTTTGCAAGTTTTCCAGATCATTACACATCGAAAACACATTTATCTGGATTCTGACAACTGGAGCATGTATCCCTGAAGAACAACTGCAACAAGGGTATTACAAACAGGAGATGCATCACTTTCTCAATGCATCTCAGTGTATAGTTACAAAGTACAATATTGTATAGATTACAATAAAACTCAATTAGTATGTTTGATCATTTTTTATAATTGAATATTAACAATAATTATACATAATGCAAATTTAAATAAAATGTATGAATATTTACAGTATGTTTCATTTAGTTTTATGTGACTTCCTGTGTGCTGTTCATTCCCCTCCTATTTGCCCAAGTGCTGCTCTCCTTATACATCTGCACAATACATTACTCACTAACTGGTGCACTAGAGTGGAAGCTGGCTGCAGGACAGGACAGAGGGCCTGATTCAGAGCCGAACGCTCTGACCAGAGCGCTCGCTCTGAATCAGTGCCCTCCTCCATGAAAATGGAGCGGCCTCCTGGCCGCTCGCATAGCTGTGGGTGACCACCCACAGCATATGCGAGCGTCCATGATGATGGTCGCGATGGTCTTGACCATCGCGACCATCGGGCTTGCGACGGAGACCCTACGGTAGGGTCTCGCTGCCGCAAGCCCAGGAGTGATTTTGGCTCTATCAGAGCCAAAATCACTCCCACTGACATCACTAGTGATGTCAGTGGGGCTGGCTTCAGACGGTAGGCGTTCCCATGGGAATGCCTCCATCTGGCAGGCACGCCCCCGGCACGCCCACCAAAGGGGGCGTGCTGTCAATCAACATCGACAGCACGCCCCCTTTGGTGCGAGACCCGGAGCGATGGAGAGCCCGTTGCTCGCCGGGTCTCGCGCATGCGCACGACGGAGCTCCCTCCGTCGTGCGCATGCAGTGGGGGAACATCGAGCCGCTTGCGAGCATCCTGCGCTCGCGAGCGGGTCTGACTCACCCCCAGAAAGCAGTGAGGTGTCTTTCATCTGCAGTCTACAGAGAAAATCCACTGTCAGAGAGAGTGAGACTGCCTTTATATTACATGCTGTGCTGCTCCTTTGAACGGATGTACATGGTGAAGAACTGGCAGCCATGACACCATTGTTTATTGTAGTATAAACATCTTCTGAGCTATTGTCATCAACAAGGGAATTTCTAAAACAATCACTTTGCTGTCACACTTGGTAACAGGTATAAAATATCCAGATTTTGCAACACACTTGTAGAATTATTTGAGATCAAGAAAAGTTTTCTGCCACAGGTACATTACAGTGTATTACACTATACTAAATGCTCAGTCTGTCCCTTTGTGATCTATGTTTCATAAAAAGCAAGCGGATATCTAAAACTCCTTTTTATTGTGCCTTTGACACCAAGCAAGCCATACATGTGTGTTGGAAAGTGAGAATGTGCTAAACAGGCATATTATTTTCTATCACAGAACACGGGATGGCTCAGCAGAGGACGCAGATGTATGCCTGCACGCAGATTCCTGATTGTAGGGAATAGGCACGTGCGCAGGATCAATTCGGCACATATTCAGAACGGGTCCTGCATGATCGCACGCAGAGCGGCAGCAAACTGTCAGTGACCGATCGTCTGCTGCCGTTCAGAGCAGCGATGGGGGGGGGGGGGGCAGAGGCCAGGATCTCCGTCGGCAGAAGGAGATTTCCTGGCCACTTTGTTGCATCTGCGGCAGCCAGCTTGCGTGACCCATGGGTCACTAGGCCAGCCGATAAGTTGCAGATTATCCGATGCTGCGTCCTTGGACAGAGCTTGGAACAGTAAAGCATGCAAATGGTGTGATGCCTCCTGCTGCATTACCTTAATAGTTCTATCGCAGCTGCTAACATGTTACCAGCTGTGATACTGTAGCACTTGCGTCCTCTGCTGAATCACCCCCATAGTGAGAAACGGGAAACAGTCGGGAAGCCGATGGACAGAATCCCGACCGCTGGCTTCCCGACTGTATAATCCTAGCAAGGGTTAAATGACAGGCGTTGAAATCCCGACGCCTGCCATTTTCCTTACGCCGGGAGCCTGACACCCGGCCTACCGATTGAAGATAAGCCGGGCGACAGCCGCGGGGGGGTTAGGTTTAGGGTTCCCGGGGGACACTCAGGGTTAGGCACCCACCCGGGAGGTTAAGTTTAGGCTAGGGGAAGGGGGGGTTAGGCACCCCCCAGGGGAAATTAGGTTTAGGCGGCGGGGAAGGGGGAGTTAGGTTTAGGCACTTAGAGGGGGAATTAGGGTTAGGCACTTGGGGGGAGGTTAGGGTTAGGCACCCCTAAGGGAGGGTTAGGGGGGGGGGATTAGGTTAGTGAATACTTACCAAAAATTATCGGGATTTTCATCCTTGTCGGGCTGCCGCTGTCGGGATTCGAACAGCCGGCCGCATGGTAAATCATACTGAATCCTGAGAAACTGGCTACATGGCTCTGTAACAGAGTTGTGATCATGCAATATAAATGGCCTGATTCTATAGGTGAGGCGTTGGGTTATAGTTGCTAGATCGCAGCCAGATCATGTCTGAAACACAAACTGATGCTGTTTATGATAATTGAGTGAATCCATTTGCTAATCATTAAATGTGAATATTTGAAGAGCCAGCTTGTGTTTACTGTTCCCTGGCTCTCAAATCTGACTATCATATTATCTTTACATTCATTCTCTTATGTAAGATTACGCAACCTTTGCATGCATTAAACCTGTTTATGCTGACAATTTAGTTAATAACAGCATTGTGTTCATTTAATTACCAACCATACGTTAAGAATAATTATTCTACACTTCTGTACTTGATGCTCTGTTGTTACAGTAGTAACAATTGTTAATTATATGCTGCCTTCTGCAGTGCTATGACATAATAGCAGAGCGAGACAACAAACATAAGCAGCTATCACACTGCTCTCTTGGTAACACTTTCACAGCTGCTGTTTTTCTGTGTGTTGTGTGTAGAGTATTTCCTGTTGCCACAGCTGATGGCCTGGCAGCATCTACCTGAGTCTTTTAAGTGTCAACACTGCAAAGTTTGCTGCTATAGTCAAATTGTTGTTAATGAGGTATAGCAGCTGTGTAGGGGTGAACGAATGCAATGTATAAAGGAATGCCTCTGATACAGGAAGCAGAGCTTTTCAAATTGATTCCACAGTAGACATAAAAAGATCATAGAATATAACAATAATGACAGAATTTGGAGTTTTATTATAGTCTATGAACTTGAGTTCATGGTTTGTTTTTGAGGTACTAAAATATTAAGAAATGATAATTGCAAAAAAATTGTTCCCAACAGACAAACAATGTTGTTGTAGAATTTTCTTCAGTTTCCTTAAAGAGTAACAAGACAAAGAAAATGTCAATCTAGAAAATTTATTATTATTTATTTATAATAAATACAATCTGTTTTTTATTATTTCTGTAATAGTTTATTTCCAGATGCGCCCAGTTACATTGTGGTTGATCGCCCAACAAACGTGCTCACGCATCGCGCCATGCTATGGTACGCTATGGCTTGCAGTGCGATTACACCATGCATTCCTATGGAGGCGCGTACGCATACGCAGTGCATGTATGCGCTCGTGGGCGCACGTCTGGCGCTATAAGTGGAGCATTTTGCCGCATTAGCAGCAAGGATATAGCTAGGCGTATCTGTATAAGATACATTCCAGTGTTGTTGGCAAAGATAGGAACTTGCCTATGATGCCTTTGGTATTCCAATCCACATTAATTTATTTAGCAGTTCTGCTCATTCAGGAAAAAACACTTGGTGAATGTGTTAGCATCATGAGAAGCAGCAATTATTATTAATGTGTTATGTACATAGCATCAATCATATAACACTGGACTACACAGAATATGTCTATAGTGGACTGTGGGGGGAGGTCCACACAAGTACAGGGAGATTATGCAACCTCGACACATATAGACCCTGGTCAGAATAAAATCTGTGGCCTCAGCGCTGAAAGACAAAGATGCTAACCTCTGTACCACCACGCCACACAATTATTTACTTTTCTTTCCTTTATAAGTCTTAGAAATATGTCTTAAAGGGTTTTCAAATAAGTGCCAAATACCTGTAATACCAGTACACACCGATCATCCATAGCATTAAAACCATTGACTGGTGAAGTTAATAACATTGATTATCTCGTTACAATGGCACCTGTCACAAGGTGGGATTTATTATTAGTTTACCTGGGGGAGAGATGGCACCAGGATCCACTATGGGAAGAAGGCAAGACAGCTGAGGCAGTGTATCTGGGCAATGTTCTGCTGGACAGCCTTGGGTCCTGGCATTCATGTGGATGTTACTTTGATATGTACCACCTACCTAAACTTTGTACACCCCTTCATGCACACCCCTTCATGGCAAATATATTCTTCCAGCAGTATATTGTGCCCTACTACAGTGCATAAATTGTTCAGGAATGGTTTGAGGAATATGACAGAGAGTTCGAGGTGTTGACTTGACCTCCAATTCCCCAGATTTCAATCCATTCGAGCATCTGTGGGATGTGCAAAAAAAACCAAGTCCGAGCCATGGAGGCCCTACCTCGCAACTTATAGGACCTAAAGGATCTGCTGTTAATGTCTTGGTTCCAGATTCCACAGGACATCTTCAGAGGTCTTGTGGAGTCCATGCCTTGATTTGTTAGAGCTGTTATGGGGGCATAAGTGGGACCTACAAAATATTAGGCAAGTGGAATTAATGTTTTTGCTGATTGATGTATATTTTTATTTAGAGGCAGGGGTGTAGCACATCATTACTTAATTCCCTAAACTCATGTGTGGGAGGCCAATGATGCCTGTCCTTCTTCTCCAGGTATGCTTGATCAGCTCTTCTGGGCATGTAGTGGGCTGGCACTTGTACACTGATGCTTTAGAACTGAAAATCCCTAATAGGTCTACACTGCACATTTCTCATCTGCCCACATGCTCAGAAAAGCAGAATTACAGGTTTACGTTTTGGAAAGAACAGTGAATGCGGTTAGATGAAAAGAAAGGAGGAATAGTTTCAGAGCATAATGATTAGATGTGATTAAATGTGATTAGACTGATCTATAAGAAAGTCCTGCTAAATGGTCTGCTTTAATGTTCAGAGAACCATCTATTAGACAATGCAGTTAATAATGGGAAGGTGCCACAAATAATCATGGCCACTTGGTTGTCCTTCTGACCAACACATTGGAGTCAATGCAGAGTTGAATGCATGTCAGTGTAATTGTTCCCACATTGTGTGCACAGAAATAGATGAGTATATTTTTCCATAATCAGAGTTATCCCTACCCATATGCTTGGTGTCATAGTCGTCTTCATTTGTAGTGAGCACTTATATCAGCTGACTCCTTGCTGCAAAATATCAGTCTGAATCCAGGCGAGTGTATAACTCTACATAGCCTGCAGTTCTGCTGATATGCCCTCTCTGAATTTAGTACCTATCAGAATGTTACAGCGGAATGGGATTGAAATGCAAACAGCTGTTTAGTTGCCGGTTCAAATCCCGACAGCGTGAGCCCGACAGCAGGAAATCCCAACAGCGGCAGGTAAGTGATCTGGAGCCGCTAATGACCTTAACCTCCCCCCCCAAAACCTAACGCTAAACCCACTAACTGCCCTAAACCTAACCCCCCACGGCTAACAGGACGTGCGCCTCGTACTTACCTCGTTCGTGCACGCATCATCCTGGATTCTGGCATTGGGATCATGATAGGCGTCTGTATTCGACGCCTATCATAAATCCTTTGCCAGCATTCTGCAGTTGGGATTGTGACCAGCGGCCGCAAGTGGGGGCACTGGTGCCAGCAGCCTGCTGGCAATTACAGTCCTACATGTGCCAAAGGGCAGCCACGCTGGGACCTGTAGTCCCACTGTAAAATAACAATAGTAGAGTGAAATGTGATAAGGTGCCAGCCAATCAGCTCCCAACTGTCTTTTTTCAAACACAGCCTGTGAGATGACAGTTGGGAGCTGATTGGCTGGCACCCTATCAATTTCTTATCACTTTTCACTTTCCTAACACTGCTTAGTAAATAAACCCCTTAGTCACCTATGTATTTGTTCTGTTTCTATATATGATTTGTGTTTATGTATGATTTGAAAACTTTCCCGATAATTCTGGGAGACACACATTTAGGGGCTCTTGTTCCAGCTCCAAGGAGTGGGAAACCCTCCACATCCCGTCACTTCTCTGATGAAATGAGCTGGGTAGGGGCATGATGATGCGATTCCCAGCACCACGGCTCACCCCTACCACCTAGGTCTGCAACTCCCCTTATCTCCTGAAGGACAAACAAAGAAAGTAGGTAATTATGTACTGTCCTGCATTGTGATATATTGTGGCACATCACAAACACATGATGATAATATAAATAGGTACAAATTGTCAAAATAAAAAGACTCATTTGATTTAGAGTTATATGTCCTACACAGTTTTAGTGGCAATTTATGGATACTAAATACAGTACTTGTGTTTATATTTAATCATCTCAACAAGCAGTTAAGTTGCTGGAACTGGATGCCAGGGGCAACCGCAGGATTTTGAAAGGGGGGTTTCCAATTTCCGAATACAGGGCCAATTAAAAAAATCCACAGACATACATATATATATATATATACCAATAGCCGGCACTCCCACAACCTTACTAATGTCCAACGGTGCTGATTTGATATAAAGCCAGATGAATGCAAGCAGCAGCACTCATTGTTTCAAATATATATATAAATATTTGATGGACTGTTCAGCATTACACACACTCTGACAGACACACTCACAAAAACTACACACACTGACACAGATACACTGATAGGGCACTCACAAAGACTACACTCACACACTGACAGACACACAAAGACTGCACACACACACTGATACAGACTACACGCACACACTGATACAGACTACACACACACACTGATAGGTTACTCACAAAGACTACACACACTGATACAGACTACACACACATATACAGACACACACACTGATAGACACTCACAAAGACTACACACACACACTGATACAGACACACTGATAGGGCACTCACAAAGACTACACACACTGGCACAGACTACACACACATACAGACACACACACTGACACAGACACACTGATAGACACTCACAAAGACTACACACACACACTGACACAGACTACACAAACACACACAACACAATCCTTTCACTTATAAACATGAAAGCAGGCAAACTACTGCATCATATAATATAGAACCCTCCCCCCCCGCAACCCCTACCCCCTGGCACCCACTCCCCCCTCACTTGCGGCTCCAGGAGAGAGTGCCGAGAATAGTCAGCACCCGGCAGCAGCTCAGCTTCTCAGCGCCTCTCACAGTGCCCCATCGGAACTGCCTGGGAGGAGCTGTGTGCTGCCGCTGCAGCTCCCCCTACGTTCAGCCAGCAACCAAGCCCCAGCCAGTTGTAAGCTGAACTCCGGGCCCGGCTGGCGAAAGCTCCTTCTCTTTAGAAAAGAATAATCAGCCGGGCAGCGATGGAGCGGCGGCCAGGGGGGGTTTCTAGGTACTCGGAAACCCCCCCTGCGTGCGCGTATCGATGCTGAAATGATGATGGAATAGCTCACATAATTGAGCTATAGTATGCATAGAGGAAAGATGTTTCAGAGCTGCTTAAGAGTTATTATATGTGATCTCAAAGATGCATAACAAGTAAATGTTTAATTATATGTAACATTACATATGCTCCTTGGTCACTGTATCTCACCTCTGTGTCACCCCTGTCTATTTGCCACTTCTCTTTAGATTGCTCACACAAGCAGGGTCTTCCTCCCTCAATTACTTTTCCCTCCCTCACTTATACCATCATCTCCTCCCACTGCCGACAACAGCACCAACATTTGGGTTCAACCTTTTGTGGATATTATGATTGCATATATAACAATTATTATATAGCTTGTAGTCCACGTTCTGCAATGTTTTGCACTATAACTATTTTGCACTCTCTTTCTTGTTTTGTTTACATTGTCACTGATTATGTACTTTGTAAGGCACTGCGGACCCCTTGTGCAACATATAAACAATGCAGCAGCAACATACAATATAATATCTAATTTTCAGAATCTAGAATAGTGAGCCCTGGTTATATGGAGTGTGGAGGCATGGCCTATTCACAGTAGGCGTGGCCATGCCTCCTTATAAAAAAGTTTTTAAAATCAGCGTGCTCCTCAGGGGTGCACTATGTGCCATTCAGCCAGGGGGGGAGAGGGAGATCAGTGTTTATCGCAAGATCTATTCCACACTACCAAAGATATAAATACAGTGATACTTAAGGTGCCCACACACATACCGATGTCCTCACGATACGATTTTATGGGCAATTTCCTCATGAACTTTCACGGGCGCTCCCTTGCCGTCGTGATCACGATTTTGGAAAAAAGACACCCAATCTGTCTGATCTCACGATCTATCTAACAAATCGTGAGTTTAAAAAAAAAATAAAACAGGCTCTTGACTATTGGTGGGAAAATAGCCATAACAATGGGAGGGGCTATCTAGGGAGTATAAACAGCAGGCACCCTTTAAACTCTGTGTACATTCTGCTCTACTACTAGATGAGGCTAGGTGTATTCCTGCTGAATCCTGTACATTGCTACTGTGCTCTTTGTATTTGGCTTGCCTTTTACAAAGTTTATTCTACCTGCAAGTGTGTGCTACCTACCTGCATTCTATCCTGTTCCTGAATTCTGTACTGATGCATCCCTATCAGTATAGAGTGTTGGTCGCTGAAGCTGGGGTCCGGGAGATTAGGAAGAGGGCCCAGCGAAGAAGGACGAGAGCATGCTGGACCAAGGAGTGGCTTCTACAAAGGGATACCCGCTCTCACATGTCCCTGCTGATGGAGATCAAGGAGAACAACCCGGACAACTATCGGAACTACCTGTGCAAGGATCACGCCACCTTCCAAGAATTGCTGCATCTGGTGACCCCCCACATCCAGAGACAGGACACAAGGTGGCGGAGGGCAATCCCTGCTGAAGACAGACTGGTGGCTACCCTAAGGTACCTGGCTACAGGTACAGGCTACATTGTGGCCCCAGCTTCCAGCAATGTGTACTTGTGCCTTGTGCGTAGTGACCTTGTCCAAATGGCGTCATCACCACCCTATCCCATGCAGCAAGCACCTATTAGAAATCATAAAATTTGGTGATATTAAAAGCAAGAAAAAATTTACATCTCTGTATATTGGGGCGACTCATCTGCTGCATCCAGCAGAGCATTATACAAGGTGGTGCTGGTTCTTGGGGTGCTTGGTGGGGGAGTAATATCTAACTGGGCAGGGAGGGGACGGACATACCTATTTGGGGCAGGGGAAAATAGCATTGGATCTGCAATGTATGTAGAATTTGTTAGATTTTTGCTCATGCAGCGACTCAACAGGTCGTGGGTTAACCTTAAAAAATTTCTTTGGATATCTGTATCCAGATTTCTCAATGTGCTGTTCACATGAGCTGTGAAATCATCTATTGCATCTGGGGGTTTCTGCAGCAGCCGTTCTACGTTTTGTAAAAAATGGTCCTCACGTTCAGTAAGATTCTCCTTTCTCCCTTGTTTTTTTTCCTTTTTTTGGGGTTGTTGAGAAGATGAGGGTCCAGGTGGAAGTGGAGTTTCCACTTGTGTGCTATTCTCCGGATCACTGTCACCACTGAGCAGACTGAGGTCCGGTATGGATGCTAAATCAGGGTCTTGGGTGGGAGTCTATATAGGGAAAAAAGACATAAAAAAAATTATAGTCATGTTTTAACCCCTTTTTTTACTATTTTTACAGTTTCCTAACACCGTGGAGGAGTGGACCAGCATCACGGAAGATTTTGAACAACGTTGGAATTTCCCTAACTGCGGAGGAGCCATCGATGGGAAACACATCTGCATCAACCCACCTGCCAACACCGGATCATACTACAACAACTACAAAGGATTCTTCAGCATCATTCTCATGGCAGTGGTGAATGCCAACTACGAATTTCTGTTTGTGGATGTCGGCAAGAATGGCCGTGCTTCGGATGGTGGGTCCTTCAAAAAGACGGCTTTCTACCAGAGACTCGCCAACAAAACCCTCAACATGCCCTCACTGGACCAGAGAAAGCACGGCCTAAATTACATTTTCGTTGCAGACGAGGCTTTTGCATTACATGAACATGTGATGAAGCCATTTGCACACAGGGGCCTGACAAGAGAGAAAAGGATCTACAACTACCGTCTATCCCGGGCACGGCGCATTGTGGAAAATGTGTTTGGAATAATGAGCAACCGTTTCCGCATTTTCCACACCACCATCAATCTACATGTGGAGAAGATAGACTGACTCGTGATGGCGTGCTGTGTGCTGCACAACTTTCTGCGAAGAAAATCTACTCAACGAGGACCTGTCCCAGCTAGACCAGAAGATGTAGGACCCCTGGAGGACATTGAACATTTGACATCTGTGTCTGCACCACCAATTACAACATCCACCGCACGTGCCAAAGAAGTGAGGGAGGAGTACATGACCTATTTCAATGGACCAGGTGCTGTACCATGGCAGGAGGACTGTCTGTGAACTACTGACTAAATTGGACATTTGGGATTTAACAACAAAAACATTAAGGATTTGGTTTAAACTCTGTCACTACTTACCAAGACTTCTGCAACCTCCTCATCTCCCTCACGCTCAGACATCAAGATGATTGATTCCCTTTGAGGCTCTTGTTCACTGATGAATGACATCAATTGGTAGTACCACAGCGCAGGAGTATATATTTCATCTGTGGGCGCTTCTGATGTTTTGGAGTCATCCACCTTCTTTTTTTCTTTGATGTACACTGTCCTGAGATTTTGAATCTTTTGCCGTGCAGTTTTCAGGTCTGCATCAGATATGTATTTTTTTGTATACACCAAAAGTTCCTCTAGTGCGGCCAACTTGTGCGACTTATTGTGGTACTTCCGAGAACTGATCTTCCACAGACACTCTTTCGAGTGCAGGATTTCAATGAATCCTGTAACTAATTCACGTTCAGAATCCATGGACATTATCTATGAATAAGAAAAAAAAGGACATTTAAATATTTGTGTATATAGTTTTGTTAAATGTAATGTTGTTATAGTTCACATTTTTTACGTTTTAATATTTTCTTTTTTACAGTTTTTTAAAGGTTTGTTATGGTATTCTAATCATGTTTTCTTTTACAGGAATGTCATGTGTTTATTGCTTGGTAATATAATGTTTTTCTTTGTTTGACAGTATGGGTTTTCCACCTTTGGGCCTGTCGTTGTGGTAGAACTACAGATCCCAGGATGCCCTAAAAACAGTTTCAAAGGTGGGTGGCAGGTCATCCTGGGATCTGTAGTTCCACAACAGCTGGAGACCGAAAGGTAGAAGACCACCAGCTTTAAATAATGTGTGTTTTTAAATGTAATGTATGGTGATTTTTTTGTAAAATACGTGTTTATTTATTTATTTTTTTGTTATATTACACACATTGGTGGGCAGTGGGGGAGCTTAAAGCATGACCCAGCCACCGCCCGCCTCGATACGGCGGGCGGTGGCTGGGTCATGCACTTATTACCTGGGGGCACACATTGGTGGGCAGTGGGGGAGCTTAATGCATGACCCAGCCAACGCCCGCCTCAATACGGCAGGCGGTGGCTGGGTCATGCATTTATTACCTGGGGCACACATTGGTGGGCAGTGGGGGAGCTTAATGCATGACCCAGCCACCACCCGCTTCAATACGGCGGGCGGTGGCTGGGTCATGCATTTATTACCTGGGGGCACACATTGGTGGGCAGTGAGGGAGCTTAATGCATGACCCAGCCACCACCCACCTCAATACGGCGGGCGGTGGTTGGGTCATGCATTTATTACCTGGGGGCACACATTGGTAGGCAGTGGGGAGCTTAATACATGACCCAGCCACCGCCCGCCTCAATACGGCGGGTGGTGGCTGGGTCATGCATTTATTACCTGGGGGCACACATTGGTGGGCAGTGGGGGAGCTTAATGCATGACCCAGCCACCGCCTGCCTCAATACGGCGGGCGGTGGCTGGGTCATGCATTTATTACCAGGGGGCACACATTGGTGGGCAGTGGGGAGCACATATTGGTGGTCAGTGTGGTTGCATTTAAACTGTACAAATACTCACCAAATACCCAACAAAACAAGACTTCAGTGTGCAGGCTCCCAAAGTGCGACTGTCTTGCTCCATACACGATGCTGCACAAGATAGCGATGGGGTGTGTCCAGGCTTCTGTCAGTCAAATTCCGCATTGTTTGATGAATTGTACGATTCATCGTGAGGAAAAAAACCCTCACGATCGGCTTCCTTCGTGTTCATGGTTGGCTAATCTGCCCTACAGCACGGCAGATCAGAAGATGTGATATACGACGAGCGTGGACATGCATCGGCATCGTGCTCATGAGTATAAACTCACGATTTGTACTTTTTTTACCCGATTCGTTGTCACGATTCGTCGAAATTGGCCAAATCGTGTAAAATGTGTGTGGACACCTTTAGAAAGCAAAAAGTGCCAATTTCTTATGTTGCTTATCGCTTTTCCCCTTTATCTTTTAAGACTAGCTTTAATATATATCTAGTGTATACAGGTGTGTATATATACTAGCATAGTTTTAAAAAGAAGCCAAAAACAAAAACCAAACAGCCTTCCTAAGGTTTCCTACATACAGATTATGAATAATATTATTATGAATGAAAAGGGCAGGTCTGGCTAGACTTTAGATAAATTGTTTGTTCCAGTAATCATCGTTATTGCAAAGGAGGAAAATGTTATGTTGGTAGCAATAAGTCAGTTTCTGACAAAGACATCTAGGGCCAATGCCAGATGTCTACTTTTTACAATACCTTCATATAACCTAGTAACTGGGGCTCAATTGACCTTCAAACAATTGAAATATAAGCAGTTAATCACAGATATTTCCAGTTTATTGTTTCCTCCAGTTTTTGGTGGTAAGTAACAAAATGACTGAATTTCTATATACACACTGAAATAAGAGAGTTAGGCACCACCGGGGGGAGGTTAGGGTCAGGCACCCCCCCGGAAGGGTTAGGTTTAGGATGCGGAAAAGGGGGTCAGGTTTAGGCATCCCCAGGGGGACTTAGAGTTAGGCACCACCCAGGGGGTTTTAGGGTTAGACACCACCAAGGGAGGGTTAGGGGGGAGAGGGGAGGGTTAGCCTACTTACCAGCCGGCATTGGGATTCTGAAGAGTCATGCTTCCAGGGTCGGGATTTGAAACGGGCGCTCTTCAGCCGCCGGTATTTCAATCCCATTCCAGCTGAGGAGGTGAGGCAGAAGCTGGGATGAAACAGGAAGACTGTATTCCAGGATAAACATGTACTGAACTACAAATGGTCACAGATACAAAAATAGTTGTATATGAAGCTGAATGGAGAGAAGGAAGATTATCCCTGCCTACGCTGCCAGAACATCCTGGAAATTCACTAACTTTTAGGGAGTCCCACACACTTCATGAAAAGTGTAGCCCCCACCCACATCCCACCTACTTCCTAGTAAAATGGGCAGGACAGGGGGCTGACAGAACTCTATGTGTGAGGTAGAAGAATAAGCATTGTAAAGTATGAGGAAGAAGAGTATGTATTACTTGCAGGTATCTTGGCCTGATCAGGACTGAACAAACAAAAGATAAGATTGATGTAATACAAATTTACTGTGGCTTCACTTTTGTTACCTGCACCAACAATAATGGAATAGGTATGTGATCAAATACTGACAGTGGAAGACCGACGGATCAAAATCCCGACTGGGGCTGGTAAGCACCCTAACCCTCCCCTCTCCCTACCATAACCCTCCCTTAGTGGTGCCTAACCCTAACCTCTCCCCTTAGTGCCTAACCCTAAGACCCCCCAGGAGTTCCTAAACCTAACCCTCCCCCCCGCGGCTACAACCTAAGACACCCGGCTTACCTTCATTCTGTATGCTGGGGTCAAGATTTTGTCGTGGGGCTATTGATAGGCATCCGGATTTCAATGTCTGTCTTTAGTCCCATGTCGGGCTTTCAGTGTTGGGATTCCAGCAGCTGGTAACCTGACTACATTCCATACTGATCTATACTCGCTGGAAGCACCCTTTGCCAGGGAGCCGCCACTGAGGTAGTCAGCAGTCAGTATTTTACTGTCATTGCATAGTACACAGTTCTGGCAGCTGCTTCCTATGTTCTGGTGTGTACATGAAGTGACCAGCAGAGAATCAGGTAACAAAAAGGTACAATGTTGTGCATATTGGTGAAAGAGGGGCATGTGAGAGAAAATCTGATGATGATGATGATGAGGAATGTGAGTGAAAAGCTGGTTGGCAGGGGGGTTGTGATGGAAAGCTAGCAGAGTTCCCTACTTTCCTTATTTTTTATCTGATTTAGATGCACTTTATATATTGTGCAGATATACAGATGTAATAACCCTTCCTGAAGGTTTCTCCTTCAATCTGATAACTCCCTATTGACCTCAGAGGATTGGGAGGGATTTCTTCTTGATATGATGTTTACACTGCCTTCACCCAAACCCCTTATCTTTTATCTCCCAGAATTTGGTCTAGGAGAACCCATTTTATATGTTGTTAAATTTAGTGGAATAATTTCCTCTAGTATAAGTATTTATTGTAAATAAGACTACAGGTTACTGACAGAATAATAAGTAGATTTTATTGCACAGCCACCTGAATTCCTAATCTACCCTAAAAATTAATACTGAGATTAGATAATGTTCAATTTTTAACTATATAATATCTGTATGCCTTTCTTGATTATATATAGTACTAGTAATTATAGATAAAGGTTACTCATCCCATATCTATACCATCCTACTTAAGCTCTATAGCTTAATCAGTTACATACTTAGCCTCTTTTGGAGCTAGCTTAGAGTAGTTGCTCCTATTTAACAGTATTAAGCATTTGACCAGATTGATCCCTGAACCCATCCTCAACTCCTATTGCCCTATAACTACTGTAATTCCCACACACATACATCCCCTGCATACATCAATACACATCAAACTCAATATAACTAGTAACAGGTGATTATTAATGTAACCATATTAATGTTACATCAACTTAGCCATAACTATATTGAATAAAACAGTTGAGTAGTCCTACAATAGATTCCCTGTATTGGCCAATACTAATGTAAATTGATATTGTTAGTGCATATTTTCTACAGCAAGCCTGAACGTGTAGAAGCTGCGAGCTTGTTAACTGGCTTAAAACAATTCTATACTATCACTTTCAATAGTACTCCAGCTCTTTGTCTTCATAAGAGTCATCTAATAGCCCACTATCATTCACACTCAGAGGAGCAGCATCTGAGTTAAGCCTCCCCTCCTGAGTTTAGTAACAATCGATGCTCCTAACCAGGTCCTGCTCTCGGTTATTATAATGATAATGTAAAATACATAATCCAAGTTTATTTTCCACGTCTGTGACTGATGCTCCCTGCCTTCTCTTTTTTAGTGCTACTTGAGCTAAACCTTCAGTGAAAGCTAATATTAAATCCTTATTTTTTAAATGCAAGAAGACAGTGAGCTAAGTTGGTTTACTAATCACTTGAAGGTGAAGAAATGATAGCCACTGCACGGTTATCTGTATCCTATACTGTAGGAGCTAATATGTGTAATAACCTATCCCTCGGCAGTACAATTCACTGGAGGCATTTGATTATAAAGTAACAACAACTGAATATTATACAGTACATGGTTATCAGACCTTCTGGTCAGACACTTCTCCAGCTGCCTTTTATGAAATGGCTGGCAATAGACGCTCTTTTTGAGTCCTTAACCACATATTATGCATTTGATAAAATGCACTATCAAACGCCAACGTAATCCCCCATTAGTGTAAAACAATTGACTAGAGGTATAGAACATGTATTATAGGTTTATTTTATTGTAAAATTAGGAAGAATGCAGTGGAGTTGTAGAGGAGTGCTGCCTCATGTATTTAATATAAATACTGTTAGGGGTATTCAATATGGGAGCGATAACATCGTTTTTGCGTTAAAATCGCACTTATGATGTCATTATCGCAGGTTTTAGTTTTACACCGTATTCAATTTCAAAGACTTATCGCAGTTTTGAAAAGTCTTTGATAAAAAACGGTGATAACTTTTCACCATTGAATAGGTGTCGAAAAAAAGTGCAGAATTGGGGTTTATGGGTGCAGGCTTAAAAAAAATAGCCTGCACCCCTGGGAATGACATTTAAAAAAGGACTGTGTCAAAAAAAGTTTAAAAAAAAAATAGGGACATCCCAAAAAATTAATTTAAGAATTGGGGTGAAAAAAAAAAAATTAGAAAAAAATGATTAACAATAGGGAAATAGGTTCAGGGCTATTCTGCAAGTATGCGGCAGGTGTTTTCTAGAATAGAATTATAGCGGCAGGTGCACTATTGCAGAATTTTTTAAAACTTACTTTAGGGACTTAAAAATATGCTAGTACCCATTTTCATGTACCGCAAATTTGATGGGACCACTTTAAAAAACGAAAAAAATAACCTAAGTGCTCTTCTGCATCACTTCTTCAATGTCGGGAAAAAACACCTGCTGCGGCTATTTAAATCCCCGACTTTCAATTAAAGGCTAAAACGGGGGTACCCATAGTGATCCCCCATGTTTTTACAACTTTAGGGGGGTCTTATAATTTTTTTAAGGAAAAATTCGTAACTTTACGCAAATCCAACTTCGGAGGCTCCCGTTTTCGTTAATTTTATATTGAATACGGGGATAAGTGGGCGCGCGCCCGATACTTTAACGCAGGTAAAAACTCAGATATGAAACGTTAACTTCGACAGTGAAGCTAACGTTTCATATTGAATACCCCTCTGTATGTGGTAAAGTGGATTATTGTTAAGAGTTTCACAATGATGTGAAGCAGTGTTGCCAACTCTGAAATGGAAAACAAGCAACCTATAAGTAGAAAACAAGCCCAAAACAAGCCCAAACCAAACCTTAAAAGCCCAATTTATGGGGGTGTCTATTTGTCCTCACTCTCTACCTGCCTAACTTCCTTTATTCCCCCTGTTCTCTAACCTAAATATTTTAGTGTGTGCACAGCCTTATCCGCCTAAGAGCCGCATTAAATTTGAGCCGAGACGCATTAAGTTAATGCAGCCTGGACTTAACGCCGACTTCGCCTGTTTTGTAGGCATTAAAGTATCACGCGCGTGCACGCTTTACCCCGTATTCAATTGGAAAGTACACGTAAACGGCACCCGGCGATACTGTAACAAGCAGAAAGTATTGTCATTTTTGGGGAAATCAGCCTGTCACCCCCCCAAATGATGCTCTGACATGGGGGTTCACTATGGTACCCCCTGATTTGGCTTGTTAAAGGTATTTTGTGTTTTTAAATGGGTTCAATAGCTGCTAAATAGCGTTTTTCTATACCTGATGCAGAATAGTATTTAGGAGTATTTTTTCCAGAAAATAACTTATCCTAGCAAATTTGGGGTACTTGAAAATGGGGGACAGCATATTTAAAGATGAAAAAGTGAAGTTGAGAAAATCGTGAAAAATCCACCTGCCGCAAACACCTGCAATCAAAATAACACCTGGGGCATACTTGGGGACCCCCTCAGAATCAAGTTCGCTAGTTTTTAACTTTGTACCCCAACTTTAACTTTGTACCCCAACATTTTTGTTTATTTCGCCCCCTTATTTAAAGTCAATTTTTGGGGTGTCCTTAAGTTTTTATTTTTATTTTTTGACACAGATTACCTTTGGGGGACTGTCTGAAGACTGCACGGGGGTTCCCGAAATGTTGCACCCCAAAACCCCAATTCTGCACTTTTTTCCGCCTCCCATTCATAGGCGATACTTTACCGCCTATTACACTGCATTGACCTAGGCGGAAAGCATTTCAAATTGAATACGGGATAAAACCAAAACAGGCTATAGTGAAGTCATCGGCGGTAACTTAATGCGGATCCGGACTTAACACTTCAAATTGGCCTGTATTGCTTTTCTCCCTTTACAGCAGCCTCCATATTTTTACCTCGTCCCTCTTTTCATACCTCATTCCCTTGCCAGTCTTTAGCTGGGTACACACTTGCCGGTGTGTATCCAATGTTGCGATACCTGACCATGCAATATAAATCAGACGTTCGATACATACTGCACGATGTGGTGACCAAAAGTCCGATATGTTGGGCACCAACTCCATCCGCATAGGCAAACGCAGGGGGAGTTTCCGTCTGCCTGGAAACCCCCCTCCCCAGCCCACACCATGACCACAATAGAAATAATAATATAATAGATTGTTACTAGTGCTGCATGTTCTTCTCAGTATCACAAATGAAATAATTAGCACCACCTGTGGTCTTTTAACATGTACTGTATCAGCCAGTAATAAATAACCTGTGCACCAACTAGAAGATATGGAAAACATGCACTGTTAGAGATGCACTGCTATAGAGCCCAATATGTACATATGCAGTATGTCCAGGGCAGCGCTAGGTTCTTCTGCTGCTCCTCCAGGCTCCCGAACTTTGCTCCAATAGTCTCGAATGGTGCCCACATCTAAAATAAATACGTTCAGCTCAGGCAGGATGGCCTACTGGCGCATCTAATGGCTTACTGTGATCACTGGTCCTGTATATGCTGGAATTATTACACACAATACACTTTGTATGACGCTTATTGAAGCTGGTTAAGTACTAATTCTGCCCTCTTCATTGACAGGCCACACTCACTCTATAATTAAGAATTTGGAAACCCCCCTCTGGAAATCCTGCATTTGCCACTGATCCACTATGCCAGCGTCGGCATCTGGGTCGTTCTTTTGGCACTACATGCAGGCCGATGGAACAACCCCGATGGACGACCCGCAGGAGTGCGCAGGGTCACGCACAGTGAGTACACACTGGCCGATGTGGACGATAGGTCTGCCCAATCAGCAGGATCGTGCGACATATCGTCTAGTATGTACCCACCTTTCCTGTACCTGACTCTTCTTCTCCGCATTTCTCTCACCCCTCTTCTTTACCTCCTTCATTCCTGTCACCTGTCTAATTCCATTATCCCCTCTTTTTAACAGCCTCAGTTATTTTAACTCGCCCCCATGTACCTGCCTCATTTCTATCATCTAGTTTAACTCTCCTTCATGCCTGCCACCTACAACTTCACCCTGTCCACTGCCATCTATTCCCCAGACACAACCTTCCCCCCTCCCTCAGTCATTACCAGTGCAAAATACACACACACACACATTTACTTACCTCTAGGGGTGACTCGGCAATGGACGCAAAAAAATAAGCCCCAAAACAAGCAACCTTAAAAAAATAAGCCCAAAAACAAGCAACAAGCTACTTCCAAAAAAAAGAAGCAACTTGGAAAAAAAAAAGAAGCCCAATTCCACTTGTTATAATAATGTGAAGCTGTTGGAGGCTTTGGAGACCTCTACATGAAGGGAGGGATTTTACCGGAGAGTGAACTAGTAGCTCCTCCTATAAAGGGTGGTATCTTCTGGAGCCCCGCATTTTCCTTCACTTAAATGAAAGTGTCAACCATAGGTTTTGATCTTCTGTAACTCTGCTTCTTCCTCTGCCCAGTGGGTTGTGCTTATCTCCGCCCACGAGTTTTGGTTTTCTGTTTCTCCACTTGAGATCTCTGCCCTTATGTCAGTCATTGGCTCCCACTGTGGAGCAGTTCCTCTCTCTTCTCTGGGGCACAGGACCGCTCTTCAATCCAAGTATCATTGGACCGCCAACTGCTACGCAGTCTCTCTCTTTAATACTCCTCACGGGAACCTGTCTTCCTCTCCATGCGGTAGTCTCTAAGTAGGGACTTGGCTCTTTTCTAGCAGTTTCTAAATCTCGTGCCCCTCCATGCACTAGTCCACCTTGTTGGCCTCTGCATAGCAGTGCAGCAGCAGGCTCATAATTCAGGGGGAGAGAGTAGACTGCTGCTCAGCGGCAGCAGCCTCTGTGGACCCTCTGCAACCCAGCACATAGCTTTGTGTGCTGGGCTGGGGAGAGAGCTGCTGCCACTGAGCAGCAGCAGTCTCCTCTCTCGCCAAGCCCAATATCTGTGCAACTGATCCGGTCACCTACTGGGCCCCTCCAACAAGCCTGGGCCCAGTTAAAGAGTACCCCCCCTTTCGGTGCCCCTGATCAGTGCATCTGAACCCATGTGCATCTGGACTACAGCCTTTCCAGCCATCCAGGAGGAGGGAGTTTAATTTACAGTATAGTGTGTGAGAGATTGACAAGTGAGTATTGGGGTGAGGAGTGATAATATGACTTGCCTAGGGCTCCAAGAAACTTTGCATTCACCCTGCACATTTCAGTATGACTGTATGAATATATAAGCTGGTTCTTACACTTAGACACAGCATATCTATTAAATTTGCTTAATTAGCCCTCTCAATGTTTTCTCAGTTATGCAATGCAAGAGTACCAATTATTTCTCTCCTTAATGAATTATTACTAAACTTCAAGCATCACAAGAAGATATAAAACCTGCAGCAATTCTGCCTGTTTAGAGGCAAAATCTGATTCACAAGCAGGAAAAACAAAACATACACTGAAATAAAATGAAAATGTCCATTCGACATAACATCTTAAATGACTATATACCTATATACCTATATATATATATATATATATATATATATATATATACCTATATCATGACACCCCAGAGACCTACTGTACTGTATATTCTGTATTGACATGCACACTATTTTAAGCTCTAGTAAAAGAAATAATAATTGAGACTTTTTCTCTGCTTCTAAAATATGTTAATTGTACACATTTTAACAAACATATGATCAAAGTGTTTCTGTAAAGTTATATATATATATTTATATATATATATATATATATATATATATAATATTCTTTGAAGTGGAAACAGCACCACTACTTTTTTTAAAGCCACTTTAGCTGTGATTATCCAACATCTGCATTTTAAATACTTAACAGATGTACTGTGTTACTGTTTTGCATTGTAATTTTTTGGATGTAGACTTTTAAACCTTTTTGAATGCAACATTGCTTCACGTATGTTCAGGGAAACTGGTTGATTAAAATGACAGAGATATGATTAGGTTGGAGCCTGGTGCACCTGTGAGCTACAGAACATTATTGTGTACAGCAATGTTCATATGAGAGGCAGGGCCAAGACATCTTACAAGTCAATGGATATTTTTCAGTATCTGAAATATCTTCTATGTACTGGATGACTGAACAACATAAGCACAGGTTTGATGATCAAGCCATAATATATTAGTAACTTCACTTGTCATTCTGCACCCATGTTTACCACAAAAAACTATGAGGAAACATTACTTAAAATATACCTATCATAAAAATGCAGTGAGGTCAACCATTGTTCAGGTTAAAGCTATACTTTAAAAATTTTACTGCCACTATGAAGCATTGTGCAACCAAAATACATTAAAAGTAATAGAAAGTGGACCAAAATAGGATAATAGTAATAGAAACTGACCCAAAATATGATAAAATTAATAGAAACTGAACCAAGATACGATAAAAGTAATCGATACTGAACCAAAATACGATAATAGTAATGGAAACGGAACCAAAATACGATAAAAGTAATAGAAACTGACCCAAAATAGGATAAAAAATAATAGAAATTGAACCAAAATATGATAAAAGTAATAGAAACTGATCCAACATAAGATAAAATTAATAGAAAGTGAACCAAGATACAATAATAGTAATGGAAACTGAACCAAAATATTATAAATATAATGGATACATAACCAAAAAATGATTAAAGAAATGAAAAAGGCACCAATATATGATAAAAGTAATAGGAATGGAACCAATATATGATAAAAGTAATAGAAACTGACCCAAAATAGGATAAAAAATAATAGAAATTGAACCAAAATATGATAAAAGTAATAGAAACTGATCCAACATAAGATAAAATTAATAGAAAGTGAACCAAGATACAATAATAGTAATGGAAACTGAACCAAAATATTATAAATATAATGGATACAGAACCAAAAAATGATTAAAGAAATGAAAAAGGCACCAATATATGATAAAAGTAATAGGAATGGAACCAATATATGATAAAAGTAATAGAAACTGATCCTAAATAAGATAAAAGTAATAGAAACTGAACCAAAATACCATAAAAGTAATAGAAACTGAACCAAAATACCATAAAAGTTATAGAAACTGAACCAAAATACCATAAAAGTAATAGAAACTGAACCAAAAGTAATAGAAAATTAGCATAAAAAACATTTAAGGTATATTAGTATTAATACAGTATGCATTGCTTTTCTGTAAGTAGACTCTTTACTTGAGGGTGTTAAAATAAACACAATAGTAAAAGAACAATTTTAGGACTAAAAATAAAAAAGGAATGACTGAGAAATACAAGGATTGTAATTGCTCCGTCTGTTCTGCTGTATTTTCAAGAGAATTTGCTCAGTGCGTTTCCATCAGTATTTGCAGATAGATTTACTCATATAGCATTCCATTTGGTATACAGTATGAAGACAAGCTTTTAGGGCCCATTCAGACAAGGTCTATAGTATATGAACTAAATAGATGGTAGTGGTCACTCTAATGCTGGGTACACACTGGCAGATATATTGGACGATCAATTGAATGGCCAATATATTGTATGCCCGTCGGTCAGTGTGTACCAGTGACATGTCTGTGAGACCCCCAGCCAGCGGGACCCGTGGCTAGATGGAAGATGATGGTTGTTCAATGTGTATGTGTTCACCACTCGATCTGCAGATATATCTGTTAGGTGTATACCCACCTTTACTCTCCTTTGCTGTCAGGAGTAATATGAAATGTAACTGTTGCACAAAGAAGCAGTAAATTAGGAGAATGTGTACATATTGAGATTGTCCACCCTGTACTGTGGCAATATGTTCTTTTATGCCACTCATGCTCTTTTCTGTTCCAGATTCCACATTCCAAACGGCAATGATCACATCCATTATGTGCACAGAGAAATTTGCGGTTGCTCAGTGGGGTCATGCACATGGGTATATCCGGTCATCCTACAAATATGAACAAATACAGATGAGCTGAACTTGTAAGTTCTGCTCTCGGAAATGACCTTCAGTGTGTTAAGTCATTCTAACTTTGTTGAGAGTGATTTAAACTGTCAGTGCTTACATTCAGGCAGACATTAACCCTTGCTTGGCCACCTCTTGATTTACTTTGATGCACTACACAAAATAGCATTAACAAATTACATTTAGAAACTCAATGATCTTCAAGTATACAAAAAATAAATAAACTTAGTGCCTCTTTAGACTGGTCATGGATTAAGGTATGCTTGACTGTAATCATGTTTTATTTCTGAAGATAGTAGAGTGTCTCCATCATTTTTACGTGTTACATTTTTATGCAGGTGTGAATTTATTGTGTGGAAGGTGTCAGGTCTCTTAACAAATAATTGCCTATAAAATATAACTATCCATGGTATTTTGGGCATTTTTGTTTACTGGTGCTTCCAAAGTCCATCTCCGATTCATCAGACATACTAGATGATGAACATGTGCGACAAGGTAGCTTTTACTATATACTTGTTATGATTCCTGGAGGGAATCGATGGTATTATGTAGAGCCAACTGATGACAGCCTTGACAGCTGGAATGTATAGTACTAGTCGTGGCCAAGGGTTAAGGATTTGGTTGCAGCCGTTGAGCTGTCGATGCTGCCTAGGGGTTTGTTTGTTCTGACTAGTTGTGCCGAGGACAAGAGGTGTGATGCAGCCTGTGGGCTGTAGGAGCAGCCTTGATGGCGGGTAGTGGCCTTTATAGTCATGGCCAAGGGACTGAGAGGTGTGAAGCAGCCTATGGGCTGTTGGAGCAGCCTTGGGGGCTGATTGTGGCCTTTATAGTCTTCGCCAAGGGACTGATGGTATGATGCAGCCTTTGGGTTGTTGGAGCAGCCTTGGGGGCTGATTGTGGCCTTTATAGTCGTGGCCAAGGGACTAATGGTGTGAAGCAGCCTTTGGGCTGTTGCAGCAGCCTTGAGGGTTGATAGTGACCTGGGGCTCCAGGACCGTTGCAGTCTTTGGTTTGATGAGACTCAGGTGAGGTATGCAACAATATCGGGGGCTGCTACCAGTGCCGCCGAGATGACACTGGCGATGGTGTGCTTAATAGTGCACCTGGAACGCAGAGTGGCTACCAGTGTCGCTGGGATGACACTGGCGTTGGTGTGCTGGATTGCGCACCTGGAATGCAGAGTTGCTACCAATGCCGCCGGGATGACACTGGTGATGGAGTGCTAAGTTGCCCACCTGGAATGCAGAGCTTCTACCAGCGCTTCTGAGATGACACAGGCAACGGTGTGCTAGATTGAGCACCTGGAACGCAGAGTAGCTACCAGTGCCACCGGGATGACACTGGCAATGGTGTGCGACGGTGTGCACCTGGAACACTAAACTGCGACTGGTGCTGTTGTGGTGACACAAGCCACCAGATGGTGACAGATGTTTCTGGGGCAGGAAGTGCTCCGTGCTGCCCAGATGGTACAAGCAGCACGTGTGGACGAGATGCAGATGAAGCTACCTGGATGGAATAAACGGCACACACAAAACACAGCTACATTGACTCAGGAACCGGAAGTACGAAAAACTTCTATCGCCAGCATGGAGTGAAGGACTGGCTGCAACTTAACAGATACAGTGCCCAATCAAAGCAAGCCCTGCAAATCTCCCTAATGACAGATACCTGCACCTGGTCTGTGCACACAGACAAAAGAATCAATTAGTGTGCAGCTGATACTGCATAGAGACAGGCAGTAATTACTGAACACATGAGATCAGCACACAGACAGACAGGAATAAATGCAGTGTCTCAATAGCAACTGAAATTACCTGCTAACCGCAGATCCTAACAATAATGACATTTAGGGGCATATTTACTAAAGTACTGTTTTTGAGAACTGGAGATGTTGCTCATAGCAACCAATCAGATTCTAGCTATTGGCTGGGCAGCACAGATGGTGTAATGGTTAGCATTACTGCCTCACTGCACTTAGGTCATGGGTTCGATTCCCACCATGGCCCTACCTGTGTGTAGTTTTTATATTCTCCCTGTGCTTGCATGGGTTTCCTCCGGGTTCTCCGGTTTCCTCCAACACTCCAAAAAATATACTGGTAGGTTAATTGGCTCCCAACACAAATGAACCCTAGTGTGTATGTGTGTGAGCATGTGATAGGGAATATAGGCCCTCATTCAGAGCCGCTCGTTAGCGGCAGTACGCTCGTTCCGAGCGATGTTTGCACATCTGCGCATGCGTACGCTTTTTAGTACGCATGCGCGAACCAGTCAGTGCGGCCGAAAATCCTTTGAACGCTATATAGCGAGTGCCTGCTATTTTGAGTGACAGAATGAGGCGTATGTGGGTGGTAACAGGGGAAGGTGCTTGAAAATGGGGAGTGGAGATCCGAACGCAGGCGTGCTTAAAGGTCAAAACGGGCGTTTTATGGGTGTGTATATTTAAAACAGCAGCGTCATTGACCACGTCACTGGGTTATTTTATAGCCAGAACTGCTCGCAAATTTGTGGTAGCAAACACCAACCACAAGCATAGCGAGCAGTTCATACGCTGGTCGATGTACTCGATTAATCTAATAAATAGCGGACATGACGTAGGATGCGTGCGGCCAGGGGGCGTTTTTAACAAATAAACGAGCGTATGTTTTGCTCGTTCGTTCAGACTTAGAGGTGTGAACAGACTGCAATGTGCGTACGGATCATTTGAATAGCCACCCCTTGTTTTTAAACGAACGACCGCAAATAGCGAACGGCTCTGAATGAGGGCCATAGATTGTAAGCTCCACTGGGGCAGGGACTAATGTGAGTGGCCAAAAATTATCTGTAAAGCGCTGCGGAATATGTGTGCGCTATATAAATAAAATAAATAGCTATTATCTTCTAGAAGGGGCTAGATAAATGTTAAGTAGAATCTGTTTTGTTGCTATGGGCAACTTCTCCACTTCTATAAATCCGCACTTTAGTAAATATACCCCTTAGTGCCTCTGTTTTCATAATAATGAAAAAAGATGTTCTTGGTTTACTTAATATATTTAGTTAAACATAAATATTTTCACATTTTTATAGCATCTCTTTAAAGAGCAATAAACACACTATTAAAAATAACCAGTGTAATATGTTAATCTTTATTTTTTAAAACAATTTTTTAAATATTGGTGATTATTTTGGTGGTTAAAAACATTAGTAAATGTTTTGTACTAAAATAAAAAAAATTGCAAATACCTTTTTTTTTATTTGAAAGACTACCATTTTCTGCCTTCACAGCTAGTTGAAGAGCTCTGCTTCACTTTTCTATATCCTGTTCTACTTCAGGCTGTGACTGTGATTTCCCTAAAGTACATTTTAGTAATGACTTGTACAAGAATCGGCCAAAACGACTGGGAGAGGAACCAAACTGTCAAAACAGCTGAAGAATAGCTGAGTTCTTAACAAAAGGCACAACAGCCATGAAGACTTGTGGTGGGGGGATCAAAAAGTACAATTAAAACCTTAAAAATGACATTAGCTAATTAAAGCTGCAGCACTATGAAAATACATATGTTTATGTGCACCAAAAGTTACGGATGAGATACATCTTGTGCTTACAACCCTTTGCATTAAGGGGGCAGGGAGAGGGGTTGGAGTAGGTTTGTAAGCATTACTAAAGTACAGTAATGGTGTGTTCACAAACATGGGCGCCGAAAGGGGGGGAGCAGGTACAAATTTCCCGGGCTTGCTGGAGGGGCTCGGCGGGGGCCAGGTCCGGCGCTGCTCCCCCCCTCTTACATGACAGCATCCCAACACATGCTGCTGTATGCTGGGCTGCACTGGCAGACTGCTTGGGGCTGCTAAGAAGCAGCCACAGCAGTCTTCTATGCCTGTGGGAGGAGCGATCAAGCTGATCGCGTCCCCCACTGGTTATGCACCGGGCTGAGGGGGCTCAGAGCGCCCCCCTCGCCAGCGTGCACTGCAAAACTTTTTTTGGGGTGTATTTCTCGAAGGGGGCATGGCCACACCACCTGCTATTAGGCCACGCCCCTTTTTACCTGGACCCGTTGCGGTTCTTGGCGGGCCTGCTCACAAAGGCAAACTGATATAGATGATGATCGGTGGGCACTTCTGATTAAAAGTGTCTGATTTGCTTTCCTTATAGTAATATTTATTTATTTATTACCAGTTATTTATATAATGCACATATATTCTGCAGTGTTTTACAGGGAATATTTGGCCATTCACATCAGTCCCTGCCCCAGTGGAGCTTACAATCTATGTTCCCTACCTCATGTATACACACACATACACAGTAGGGTTAATTTTTGTTGGAAGCCAATTATTATTATTATTACATTTCATTTATAGGGTGCCACAAGTGGTCCGCAGCGCTGTACATACAGTAAATGGTACACAGAACGTTACATTACAATACAGTAACCAAAATATAAACAGAACACAAGTAACAATTAGCAACACAATTCTCCATACACAGTACAGCTCTGAAGGTGAAGGCTGTCATAGAAGTGCTAGAGAAGAGGGCTGTGAGACAGTGGAGAGGAGGACCCTGCTTCTAAGAGCTTACAATCTAGGGGAGAGGGCAGACAGACAGAAAACATGAGGCATGAGTGTGTAGAGGAAAACCTGAGTGCAGGAAGTGAGCAAGGTAGAGATGGCTGAGGCGGGAGGGACAGTGACCTGGTAACATGGTTATGTGGTGGACGGGTATGCTTTGATGAACAGGTGGGTTTTCAGTGCACATTTGAAGCTCTGCAAGGTCGTGGAGAGCATGATCGAGCGAGGGAGCTCATTCCAGTGAAAGGGGGCTGCACGGGCAAAATCTTGGATACGAGCATGAGTAACCAGGGTGGAAGAGAGGTAACAGTCATTGGCAGACTGGAGTGGGAGGGAGGCAGTATGTAAGGAGATGAGGTTGGATTTGTAGGGAGCAGTGGAGTTAGAAAGGGCCTTGTATGTGAAGGTGAGGAGTTTGAAGAGGATTCTGTAGGGGAATGGTAGCCAGTGCAGGTTTTGGCAGATGGGAGCAGCAGAAGTGGAATGGCGGGAGAGGAAGATAAGTCTAGCTGCAGCATTGAGAACAGACTGGAGGGGGGCAAGATGGAAATGTGGAAGCCAGTAAGAAGAAGGTTGCAGTAGTCAAGCTGAGAAATGATTATTGAATGAATAATCAGTTTGGTAGCATTCTGGGAGAGGAAAGGCCTAATGCGAGCGATGTTGCGTATCTGGAACCGACAGGATTGAGTCAGAGATTGAATGTGGGGGGTAAAGGAGAGGGTGCAGTCAAGGCTGACACCCAAACAGTGAAGTTAGGGGACAGGGGAGATAATGGTGTTGTCAACAGTAATAGCGATATTGGTTGGACTGGAGACTCTATTAGGGGGAAAAATGATGAGTTCGGTTTTGTCCATGTTGAGGTTCAGAGAGTGCTCGGACATCCAGGGAGAGATGGCTAAGAGGCAGCTGGATACCTGAGAGAGGACAAAAGGGGAGAGTTCAAGAGAGGAGATGTATAGTTGCGTGTCATCGGCATAGAGGTGGTATTGGAGGCCGAAGGAGCTGATGAGTTCTCCTAGTGTAGAGGTGTACAGGGAGAACAGTGGGCCCAGGACAGAACCCTGCAGAACACCAATGGGAAGGGTGGAAGGGGGGAGGTGGAGCCAGAGGCAGACACAGAAAAGGAGCGGTTGGTGAGGTAAGAGGCGAACCAGGCATGGACGGTTATAGAGATGCCAAGGGTCTGAAGGGTGCCGAGGAGGAGAGTATGATCCACGGTGTTGAAAGCTGCAGAGAGGTCCAGGAGGATGAGCAGAGAGAAGTGGCCCCTGGATTTGGCTGCAAGCAGGTCATTGGTGACTTTGGCCAGGGCAGTTTCAGTGGAGTGAAGTGGGTGAAAGCCAGATTGAAGAGGATCAAGGATGGAGTTGTCAGAGAGATAGCAATTAATCTACCAGTATATTTTTGGAGTGTGGGAGGAAAACGGAATACCCGGAGGAAACCCACACAAGCACACAGGGCCAGTGCAATGTTTCTCAGCACCCTAGGCAAAACTTCAGCCTACTGCCCCCAATTACCACCAATACACACTTCCCAGCCCCTCAATTGAAAGTGCGTCTTATAAGTTCCACAGTCGCTGCCTGCATTAAGTACAACAAAAATGTCTCTTTCAGAAACATCCTGAATTTTGTGGTAGGCAGACTCAGTGGCGCCCCCCCCCCCAGATCATGCGGCCCTAGGCAGCTGCCTAACGGTAGAGCCGGCCCTGCAAGCATGCATGGGGAGAATATACAAACTCCACTAAGTTAGAGCCGTGGTCTATAAGAAATGTAGCTGCTGCCATATAGTCACATAATTACAGTGTTATTAGTAATTGACCTGCAGTAATAAAGCATATTTCCTCTAAACAAGGGGTATGTGACAGGTGTGTATATTAATATTAGCTAAATAAAAACTATAATTTACTCTCCTTGCATCATGCTGTGCTGTAACTGACTTTGACATGGTGAATTCAACTTCAGTTATTAATAACACTGTTCATCCAGGTACTGTATTGTGTGTGAACAGTGTACTGAGGGCCTGATTCAGATTAGTATGTAAACCCAATGGTTTAAACTTTACATCCTAATCCGATAGTTTGGGATCCGCGCATAAGCAGAAGGGTCCTGTGATCTTGCTCGCAGATCCCCCGAGCCGCAGCATGATTAACATACTGTGTCATTTTGGGGGCGGATCAGGGACATTCTTAAGCTGCGTTCCTCCCTCCCCCTTTATAGAAGGACTGAATCCAAGCTAAAGCTTTCTCAGACTGGCCAGTGCTGCCGCCATTGCTTCTGATGGTCGCAAAGGTGATCTGATGCAGCATCTATGGACGCTGCACTCTGATCACAATTGCTGTCAGGAAACGTCTGCTTCCTATAGATGCCTCCTGCAGCATTTAATTATTTGCTGGATGTATTGCACAGCCGCTTCCTTGCTACTGTGCAATACCGTCTACATTTGAATCAGGCCCTGTATTTTTAGCACTTTCTACGGCCACTGTGAAGCCACAACTCCTGGAACAAGTAAGGTACGTACTCTTCTGTTCTCTCCCAGAAGTACTGAAGGCACAACTCCTGGAACAAATAAGGCACGTACTCTTCTGTTCTCTCCCAGAAGTACTGAAGGCACAACTCCTGGAACAAGCAAGGCACTACTCTTCTGTTCTCTCCCAGAAGTACTGAAGGCACAACTCCGGGAACAAGCAAGGCATGTACTCTTCTGTTCTCTCCCAGAAGTACTGAAGGCACAACTCCGGGAACAAGCAAGGCATGTACTCTTCTGTTCTCTCCCCCAGAAGTACTGCAGGCACAACTCCGGGAACAAGCAAGGCACGTACTCTTCTGTTCTTTCCCAGAAGTACTGAAGGCACAACTCCGGGAACAAGCAAGGTACGTACTCTTCTGTTCTTTCCCAGAAGTACTGAAGGCACAACTCCGGGAACAAGCAAGGTACGTACTCTTCTGTTCTTTCCCAGAAGTACTGAAGGCACAACTCCGGGAACAAGCAAGGCACGTACTCTTCTGTTCTTTCCCAGAAGTACTGAAGGCACAACTCCGGGAACAAGCAAGGCACGTACTCTTCTGTTCTTTCCCAGAAGTACTGAAGGCACAACTCCGGGAACAAGCAAGGCACATACTCTTCTGTTCTTTCCCAGAAGTACTGAAGGCACAACTCCGGGAACAAGCAAGGCACGTACTCTTCTGTTCTCTCCCAGAAGTACTGAAGGCACAACTCCTGGAACAAGCAAGGCACGTACTCTTCTGTTCTCTCAAAGAAGTACTGAAGGCACAACTCCTGGAACAAGCAAGGTACGTACTCTTCTGTTCTCTCCCAGAAGTACTGAAGGCACAACTCCTGGAACAAGCAAGGTACGTACTCTTCTGTTCTCTCCCAGAAGTACTGAAGGCACAAATCCTGCCCATGCTGAGATGCCCGCATCTTGCCTATATGGCCAGCTCAGCAAAGGCAACAAAATGGGCATTGGGGGGGAAGGGCTAATTTTGCGTTTGCAACTTAAACACAATTTCTGTCCAACTTCTACATGATCGCTCTTCTCTTAGCATACTTTCCCACAGTACATCCTGCTCACCTACCCACTTTAATTACTCTACAAGATGACAGGGCTCTGATTTGGAGATTTGGATGCTGAAACTCATGTATGCAAGAGAAGAGAATCTCTGACGCTTTAATAGTCACCACCAAAGAGAATATGTTATAGAAAGAAATCAGATACATCTTAAAAGTCCAAAACCTGTTGGGAAAAACAAACAATAAAAACAAAACCCCCCAGAAATATTGGTGAGACTGCTGCTTCAATATCTAGCAAATTCAAAATATGTTTTATTGTTATTCTTATAACACTTCTACAACGGTCAGGATCATGAGGTCGCATCATATGGGCTGTTTAATATTTATTGACCCCACCTCCTGATCCTGTAGAATACGATACACTCTGAGCTATGCTGCACAGTGTTTTCGGGGCTCTACAGCAGCTGATGGGGTCAAGCTGGGGACACAGCACTTGGCTGATCGGGAGCATTTACCCAATCAGCAGAGTGATCGAATAGGTGTATACCCAGCTTTAGAATAAGGATTGCAAATTGCATGGTCCAATGTAATCATGTGTATGCATGAATCTGTATGATCATCTGGGCTTTCAATCCTAAGTGTAAATGTAAGAACAGCTGCATCTCAAGTATGATTGTAAAGGTGTATAACTAGCATTACATAAAGCATTCCTTGATCACTAATTTGTGATAAATTAGACTAGAGTCACATTCTGGTACACACGTAAAGATTTTCTGTCCAACCCATCCAACTAGTTGATTGGTTGGAATACAAATCTGATAAGGTATGAAAGCAAATGACAATCAGCAATTTTCTCCCAAATGCCGGAAAATAGACAAAACTGTTGTTTGAACAAATTATTTAGATCAAACATTTAACAAACTTGTCTGATGACCATTTACATCTGTTTTCTGGCATTTCGGAGCAAATTGCTGATCATCAGTTACTCCAATACCTTACCAGATTTTCATTCCAATCAATCAACTAGTTGGATGGTTGGACAGAAAATCTTTACATGTGTACCCAGCTTAAGTGCAGGCATAACACTTGTAAGTAAAAGCTCTGAAGCTCTGAAGAGTGGGCTCTGCAATTTGCTATGTGATAGAATTTCTCCTTACAGCATGTGACCTGAAGTCTGAAAATGAATACATGAAACTGTAAGACAATAAATTAGAATACTTTGACTTGATATTAATTAAGATATAAGATGTGTTGTTGGCGTAAACAATAGACCTTCACATTTACTTTTAAATAGACCAGACTAAGGGCTAGATTCAGAGATGGATGAAAGCAAAACTTCAGGAGGAAGAACTCGATGACTTACTTATATGCATGCGTCCAAGATGTACGGGGCTTGTGTCTTGAGGTTACTGCCGTCAGACGCAGATCGGAACTGCATGTCGGGGGCCTACTGGTGTCAGGGACTAATGCAGCTCCACTGACACCGGCAGCCAAATACTGTTGGACATTCTGAGCAACCCCATGGTGCAGCTGATGTCCACTTGATGGTGCGCCTTTGTGTGCTCCATGTCATATTAGAGCAGCGGCCAGTAGGCATCTCAATAGACAGCCCATCAGCTGCAGCATTAGCATAATGTCGCATTAGTGGCACTGACAAATGTTGCAGCTGATACTGCTTAGCGTCCACCTCTGAATCATGTCCTAAGAATAAAAAACAAATGGTTTCACGATGATTCAGGGCTACAGTCTATATTTATTGTGATTGTAGGACAGCACAATGTTTGAGGGTATTACCCCAAAATGTAAATCGGATTATCTAAATTCACAAACTCCATTTCCAAATATGTCAAACCCCTAAATCATAATTGGAATTAAGAAAAAAACTGCAAATTGATCTCACAGCAATATAATTGAATAAAAATCTTCGTTAATCTGTTATATAACCAAAATACACATCAATGTGCAGGAACATACCTACACTACATGGTCACCTGGTCATCATACCGGGGTCCTCGAGATGTCTCCACAGCCATGATAACAATCTCCATTCATGCCTCCTAAATACTTTAAATTACCTGATAAACTCAACTTCATGAGAGATGTAGACTAAAAGGTAAAATAGCCCTGCTAAGCACTAAGGTGTCTATGTACTCATGATCGTGGAACTGCGGCGATTATTACGTATCTATATCGCAGGGGATATTTTCATTTTTAGTGAAAATATCCCCACTATTGTATGTACAAAGGGGAATTAGCAGTGACAGCGGTTGTGGTAACAAGTTATATCCCTGGCATTTTGTAGAAGTCTTTCACATTTGTGAGAGACTTCTCTGGGGGAAGCTGACCCTGCACATATGCACAGTGTCATCGTCCAACAGCCAGCCGAAGGCTACGAGAGAGTGATTGAAAGATCTCTCTCCTGTGTGCACAGACCTCCATAAGCTTAAAGCAGTTTACACCATCTGAAGATGGTTTAAACTACCGGGTCCAAACTCCGAAAAGCTTTTGCTTTTTGGAGTTTGGTCCATAAGGGTCAGATCATAGTCCCTATTGATAATAATGGGGATTGCGGTCTGCAGCGCTAACTAGCACGCTGCCAGAGATTTCTGTGAAATCTCCTGCACTGAGCCATTAGTACATAGGAACATTACATAGAATTATGCAGAAACTGAAGTTTCTACATAATTTAATCTAACAAAACAGCGTGATACATAGGCCCCTAAATCTGAAATGACTTCTTGATGTCTTCTTTAACTTATTAAGACATGTAGCTCTTTGGGGCAGGACCTTTATCTTATGTGTCTTCAAATCTCATTCATTTTCATTCCCATTACTGTATAATTCTCCTAATACTGCAATGTTGTAATTTAGTAAGGTGATGTGTTCCGAGATGTACTGTATAAATAAACTCATAAAAAACTGTGACTTTACTGCTGTGCACATGTCCAAAACTATCAGGTTAATTTCCTGAATTTAATAAAAATAAATGTAACAGTCTAGGGTGGGCAATAAGAGGCTCGCCAGCTGTTGTTGAACTACAAATCCCAGCATGCCTTGCAATGTTTTAGCATGTCCAAATAGCAAAACTGTGGCAGGGCATGCTGGGATGTGTAGTTCTATAACAGCTGGGGTGCTTCTACAGAATCACAGTCCTTCCCTGGGATGAGTTTTCTATCCTGATCACAGCCAGGTAGAAATGAAATGCAACATTGTTAAAATGCTATATACAGTCCTGTAGAAACGTAAATGTTACAAGTAACTTTTTACATTGATTTTATCATTTAAGTCTTTCCGTTTTCTAGTTCCAAGGAGATATAAAATCTGTCTCTGTAATTATTTTCTCTGTGGGTCAGACCTGTTTGTAAAAAATACCTCTTAAAAAAGGAGCCTTCACTGAAGTTTTTTATTTCTTTAGATTTGTTTTCGTCACGAGTAGTCATATTCTTTTTCTCTATCTCTAAGTGTATTTATTACTTTCTGCTGTGATAGGTACAGGCTTGGACTTGTGGTTTTATGGGGCTCCTATGATGGTTTAGTCTGATATTTCTAGAGGTCTAGCCAACAGAAAACTAGCTCACAAGCACATTTGATAAACCACTTAATTTGTATTTCAGCTAAAATACCACATTTTGCTTTGATTTTATAGCATACTGTTGGAGTTCTAGCAAGATGGAAACATTAGCAGATTTGGATTTAACTGTTATCATCCATTACAACACAATCATCCACTACAGTATGTCACCATCTCTGTACACTTATAAGGGATCTGTCTGATTATGTTTTAACCCAACAGTTCTGCCTGTAGTAATGAACAATACTGTTTAACTGTCCTTTTCAGAATCATAAAAAGATAAAAACCTGATGAGCTCAATCTTTGCCTCATTCTTTACAGTGTAATAAAATTAATATACATTCTGTGAGTCCTTTATATCATTATACTGTCAAAATGTTATTCCAATTTTGTGACTGTCTTTCATACTGTACATTGAATTTATCCATTCTGTTGGGTAACTACTACAGGATAATTTTATACTGTAAACTGCTCTTGTGCCTCTCTGTGTGTGAATGTGCATGTGTGTATGTGTCTGTTTATACTGTATATATATTTATTTATATATAAAGTGGTGTGTTAAAATGACAGAAATCCCACTAACATGATTGGGCACACTAAATCACATGACCGTGCATTATTTCCCAATGACATCACACCTCCCAGCATGAACGCATGCCTGAACTACTGTACATTCCACTGTGACCAAAACCTCATCACAAATCCACAGTAGTATCACTCCACCTATGTATAGAATAACATCACTCACAGAGAAACTACTCAGAGAAAAGAAGCACATAATTGCCTCACTCTGACAGAATTACAAATATCAGACAGAAAAAAAATCCAAAAATGGCGAAATTATCACATAACTCACAGACCTGACATCACCAAAGATGACTGGTACAACGATGATCTATTCGAAGTACTCAAAAATGAGCCACTCTTAAAGTGACAGTAGTCATTAATGTTCAACTGTTTAAACAGCCTACTCTGAATGTTCAACAGTTTTATTCACGTACTGTACACTGGCAGTCAGTTAAATGTTTTTTTTTTCATTAAAAACAATTCAAAGAAAACAGCCTATTCTGAACTATTTTTTCCTCCTATTGTGTGTCTGTTTCACCCTACTGTACATCATCTCCACATAGAACATTTTTTTCACAACAGGGGCCTTTTTATAAAATAGATATACCACTCTTTGGTGTGTAGTCGTGTTCTGATATACGCAGCACACCTTGGGTGGTTGAACATCTATATCAGAACGTGACTGTAACTATATCAGAATGTGACCGCTCACCCAAAAGTCGTATATCTAATATATATATATATATATATATATATATTATATATATAATATATATATATATATATATATATGTATATATATAAAACAACAAACAAATAGGCGGCACTCGAATAATGAAACTTCAAACACAGCTGGATTAAGTTGTTCAACGTTTTGAGACTCTATTGTCTCGTCATCAGGATAAAAATGTACAAAAAACACCTTAAATACCCTCCACCATCACCGCGTGCATCGCCGGCTCACGGGAATACAGGAAGTCGCATCATAGTGTCGTCATTCCTCAGTGCCCAGAGCCATGGCAACCATGCTGTGTACAAACAATATAGACATTGTGTATACTTAAAACATAGTTATAATCGCTAGGTACATATATAAGGAATATTAGCAAACACAACCATATAGTATAAACAAATCTTTGTGCAGACAGTTCTCCTAATAGATAACCATAACCTCTAATGAGCTGACTTGATAAAGAAGCTCAACAACTACACAATAATTGTGCTCAAGATATGACAAACATGTAGCAAAAACATGAAAACAATCTCTCAGATGAAACAATGGAGACCCATGTTTTCTTTAAGACCTCTCGGGGATAAAGTCCTAAGTTTATGTATCCATTGTGCTTTGCAGCGCAACAACTTTCCCGCTCTGTTCCCTTGACCGAATCGATTCAGGGATGTGATCAATCAAAATTAATCTGAGTGTAGAAAGGCCATGACCAGTATTCAAAAAATGCCTGGCCACAGGCTGGTCACTATGCCCACTCGCAAATGTGGCCTTAATCGCAGAGTGATGTAAAGCCATACTTTCACGTATAGTCCGCTCAGTTTTACCTACATAACTCATTCACAAGGACAGGTTATGAGGTAAATAGTAAACTTAGTTTGACAGGTTAATCTATACCTAAGAGTGAGTTTCTTTCCACTATGTGGATGTCTGAATCCCATACCTGTCTGCATATATCTACATGTCAAACAATTTAAGCACCTATAACAGCCTGGTTTCAGCGATAAAAAGTTAGACCCACTATTCTGTCCCAGATGCAAATACATGATGTCAGTACGCATGTCCAAGTCCTTAATATTGCTACCCCTCGTATAACAAGGCATAATCCGCATTTCTTCTAATTTTAAAGCTGGATTGGACTGAACTATTGGCCAAAGATTTTTTGACATACAACTGATCTTAGTACTAAACAGATTAAAGTGATTAACCCAAGGTATACATTTCCTGGTATCATTTTTTCTTATACTGCTTAATAACTGTTCCCTAGGAACAGACATAGCTCGATTCTTAGCTTCCATTAACGCCTCATATTTGTAACCCCGAACCCAAAAATTCTGTATCATGCTCTCAATGTGTTTTTCAGCTTCACTCAGATTCCTACAAATGCATCTGGCTCGCATAAACTGAGAAAAAGGTAACCCGTACTTACATGGTTTAGGGTGGCAACTACTTGCATGTAAGAGCGTATTGCGGTCAGTAGGTTTGTGAAACAGAGAGGTCCTCAATAAACCATTCATTAAAGACACTTCCACATCCAGAAAATGTACCTTGTGTGCATCAATATGATATGTAAATTTGATAGGACTAGCCGATGCATTATGATCACTAATGAAATCCCTAAACTGTTGTTCAGATCTCGACCAAATTACAAAGAGATCATCTACAGTATATAGCTGCAGTATGCTGTAATAAACCCTGAAATGGCCACATTTTAAAGAAGATCTCCTGTTCCACCACAAACATAAATGTATTAGCATACGATGGGGCCTCATTGGACCCCATGGCATACCCAGATACCTGTAGATAGAATCTGCTTTATTTATATAGGAAGTAATTATGAGTAAGAGTCATCTGTAAAAGTTCCAATATCAAAGCAATGTGTGGTCCTTCATAAAGGTCATTTTCAGCTATCAAAGATTTAACTGCTGCTGAACCATCTTTGTTAGGAAAAATCGTACATAAGTTTGATATATCAATGCTACACAATAAACAGCCCTCTGGCACATTTCCAATCCTATTCAACATATTTAAGAAAGCTGTTGTATCTAACATAAATCTGGGGCTGCCAGTGATACAAGGTTGGAGCAAAGCATCCAAATAAGTAGTTACAGTTTGAAAAAGCGAGCCCCTAGCTGCTATTATAGGCTGTCCCGGAAGACAGGTCTCACTCTTATGAAGTTTTGGTAATGTATATAACACCGGCACCACCGGATTCATCTGAATAAGAGCAGATTTTAAAGCCTCTGAAATTATGCCATCTCAAACTGCATTAGATAACACAGACTCCAATTCATTACTGAATTTAGCAGTGGGATCACCAGGAACTAGTCTGTATACTGAGGCATCAGACAATTGTCTTTCATTCTCAGACATATACGAAACATCCTGAATTACAATAGCCCCGCCTTTGTCCGCGGGGTGTATTATAATATCATTATATCTAGACAAATTACGCAAGGCATCTCTTTCCCCTCTAGACAAATTATTGTAAGACCTACTACCAGTTTTTGGAGCATTTGTATTATCAATGTATCAACCTTATTATGTAATTCTAAATATATATATAGAATTCTTTTTTTTTCTTTGCCAAAACAGAATGTCTCCCTGTAAGTTCATATAACATCCAACCTTGCTTTTAGCTTGATGTTGTTGATTGATTGTATTATTGTTATTTTTACTATTCCTCAGATTTTTAAAAAGTGCTGATTTATAGAGCTGTACAAAAGGTATAAGGTGAACAAATGTGGTTTATTTAGATAAATTGGAACAAAAGGTTAAGTGGGAGATGCTGATGAATTCCTGCTACCTAAAGCTGCCTACACATGGGCTGATCCTGTACTCAGCAGTGCGGGGACAGGAGCACCATTTCATTTGGTCACATTGTTAAGATACAGTTAGTAAATTCTCATTGTAATGTGTCTTTAGTACATTTGTCCATTGATTTAGAAATTCAAGTGTAAAGAAAATGAAGAAACATGCTAGCAATATAAAATGATATTGGGAGAAAACAGCATTATAAGAATCTACTGTGGTCAAATGGGCTTACTTAAATTATTCAGATGTTAAGACAACAAAAGATTGCATTGAGTGAAGGCAAGGGCACAGGTCTTTCTTGCATGCTTTCGGAGGGGAGGGAGTTTACACAGCAGGGGTTAACACTGAATTTTAGAGAGTAACTGCATTGTGTGGATCTAACAAGAGGAAGTAAGAACAGACAGTGCCCCTCCTCAGTACAAACACATACAGACTTAACCTGCAGCTGAACTTTTGCTCTTGAGTGACCAGTGCCATTAGGACATAGGTCAAAAGGCTAGGAAGGGACAGAAATGGAACTGTTAAAGAATTTTAGAAAGGTAAAATATTCTTGGTTGATCAATATTTCAGTTGCAGGCCAAGATGGTTCTAGAAGGCATCTGGGTCTAAGCAAAAGTCTATCTGTATGTATGTATATATATGCACATATATATATATATATATATATATATAGATATAGCTATATATACTGTGTATGCACACATACTGTACATTTATTACACCAGTTTTAGACACATGGTAAAGGATGATGCAGAGTCTTCGAATTATTAAACTATATTTACTTACGTTATACTGAGTATTAAACTACATTTCTTTCATTGCCTAGCAACTGACACTTTAAAAGTACACATAGGAATATATTTTCCTGCAGAGAGGAGGTTATCATGTGCTGGATTAGGTCTGACTAAGAAATACAGTGCTCTTTCCCCATTTAAATTGAAATACATTAATATGCATCGGTTGTATGATTGCTCTTATTTTATCTTGATGAGATGTTTCTTTCTTTATTGTTTTTCTCTAGCTAACCACAAATTTTAATGTTTCTCAAATGACTTTAAATTAACAGTGTAAAAAATGAATTCATGATTGCAAAATTAATAACACAATAAAACACTGTAGTTTTGCTGATCAGTTTTTCTCATTAGCATCCAGAAAAATATCTCTACTTTATGTTTCATTTTATTGGAAAGCAGTTTGTATGGTGTGCAGTCAGGAGGAGCTATATAACACGGTGACTGAGCCAATTAAATGCGTGTGCTTTCCATTTTTATGAGAAGCAGAATATAGGATATGTGTTACTAATATATTATAGCATGTCTTTACCTGAACAGGGAGCTATGCTCTGAAAGATTGTCTCATTCAAACTGTGACTCTGTTCAATTTATTATGTGTACATAAATCATGGGATAAATTGTTTAAAAAATAATTTATAATTACAGCCAAGTGTTTTTAGAGGTTGTGACTGCATGTAATGCAAGATGATTTTTTGTTTTTATTTATTATTTGTTCTTTATAGTTATTGTTATGCTTATGAGTTTTATGTATTATTTTTGTAATGCTATTTAAGATGATGATACGTATATAACAAGACAAAAATTGTAAGATATATGTATATGATGATACTTGTAAATGACTGACCATGAAATCCTGCCTTTCAACGTATGCTATACTGGTTTATACAGAGACCTACAAGTCATTATCTAAGAAGCTAACAGCATGCATGTCTAAAAATAACATCTTTGTAAAATAAAGATTAGAGGAGGTAAAACTAGTCTTGAGCTTAAGATAAGTCAATATTGATCGGCTTTGTGTTATAAAAAGCTAAAGGAATTGCTCAGAACTGACCTCAAGCCCTTTGGCATCACAGGTGGTACACACGCACAAAGACAGTTTGGTTGTATAAAGTGCTGGAGGCACTTTACACAGTCCACATTGTAAATTTGTCCATTTATGAGCGTCCTGCAGGGGTTCCCACCAACCTAGCAAACAAAGAAGCGGCTTTAGTGAACAAAGCATTTCCATAAAAGTTGTTCAGATTGCCACTATTAATAAAACTTAGACCATAAACAAATTTATTGCAAGCTGTTTCCTGCATGTGGTTTTCTCTGTTTATACCTTACTGTGTTGTATTTCAGTGAAATTAAAAAATAGGAAATAGTACACAAAGGATGATTTTAGTACTTCAGGCCCCTTCATGTTCAAAGTATATCATAGAACATGTGACATGATCATATAAGTGAGAGCGTAGGCAGTTATTAACAAATATGTAACATTTTTGTTGATAAAATGTAATGACTTCTTATGGGCTCAAGGTGTCACTTTTGTTACTACTGAAGTATACACAGAAGCATTGCCAGCAGCAAGGTGCACTCAACACAGAGCGATTGCAGCCCTGACGTGTGATACCTAAAGTAAGGTGTACGATGATCAGCCAATTGGTGTTCATGATATAGATTTTTTTTCTTTGCTTACATTAGTATTTCTTCTGTTGTGTGGTATTGTTTGACCATTTTTTTAATTATTTTATTAATTATTTGCCATTTAATTAAATGCCAAGTTTTTATTTTATTTTATTTTTTGAAGGATAGTCCATATACCTTTAAATTGTGGACCAAGGTTATTGTTTGACCATGCATGGACAGATGCACAAGAGTTTAAGGGATCCAACTTTTTCTTAATGCGTTTCCTTATTGCTTTGATGACTTTTTCACCAGTATACAAATTGCTACATGTTCTAAATGATTAGAAAATTGGAAGCTCCATGGTGGTAAAATAATGACAGGTATTTGTATTATTTTTCCATGCCCCTATAATAACACAGGTCTGTTAGGTATTGAAAGCTTTTTTAATAATACTTTTATATTCTTAATTATACTCCTGTGTACATCAAGACATAGTATATTAAAAAAAATTACCACATCACATTTACCTATAAGGGGGTTACATACATTTTTAAGAAAAAAGTTTAATTGGTTTTGACATGTTTATTGTGAAATATGAAGTGTAGATTATATCACTGTGTTTTTGTTTTCATTACATAATAAAATAACAATAAAATTAAACAATAATAGAAACAAAACCATAATTATTGGAAAAATCATATTTTTTTTGTCTTCGAACTTTGTGTTGTCGCTTTTCGCTTATAAGCTTTTTCTGTGTCGTCTCTGTGTATCATCCAGCAGTAGTCAGCCATCATGCTGACATCCCAACGACCCTGGTATCTTTTTTCTACATCTTTAACATCTTGGTGGAACTGTTCACCCTGTTGTTTACTGTAGTCTCTGAGATTATTCGGGAAATGCTCAATATGGGAATTCAAAAAATGTACCTTTAAACTCACATTGCAGCCAAGGTTTCTGTAACTATTAAGCATTTCCCTGACAATTTCTTTGTAGTTTGGATACTTGACATTGCCTGAAAATGTTTACATTTTAAAATATTGAAAAGGAGTGGTGTGTACTGTATATGTACTGTGTGTGTGTAGTGTGTACTGTGTGTGTGTATGTGGTGGTAGGCAGGGGTTAAAATGAGCTGGCACAGGGCAAAACTGTGTTGCATCTGCTGTATTTGGTTCCACCTTCGCCAACTCACATTGTAGTTGTAGTTGTTGTGTGTGTGCAATGTTCCTTAGACAGTATGGGGTTTAGGCCCTTTGTAAATTTTAGATCCAGGCCCATGTGGACCTTAATCTGGCACTGGGCGGGGGGAAGTTTTATGACGAGAACTAAATTGTAACGTTCTATACTACCGACTGAATTCATTTAAGACAATGATTTATAATAAATGTAGGCAGAATACATTTATTACTTTAAAGAATATGAAAAAAATTACTTATTCATAAATACACATTTTGCAGAAAAACATTATGTGATATGCAAAATCGGGAGTCATTTTCGTGTTCAGAAGCCAAAAATCTATAAGTATCACATAAATTCGTTAAAAAAGCTTTTTCATCACAGACTTGTGTAATTTAAGCAGCATGCTGTATAATCTTTGCTATATACATAAATATATATTTACTGAATGTTATCATACAGTATGTTTATTATGAACTAGAGTCACTCCCACTCCAGGATAGATTTTGTTAGCTGCTGGGCTATAATCAGAGGTACATGAGGTACACCTGCTGACAGGTATCTAAGGGAGGTTGATAGTGCCGATACTCTCTGAAATCTGGGATATAATAAATCCAATCTGTATGAAAAAGCTGGGAAATATCCAGCAAACTGCTAGTGATGAGGTTACAGTGAACTTGTACTTTGTGTAAGCAGGAGGAGAGTAGTTCTCCAGCAGTGATTTACAGAAGTGCTTCCCAACAGTGCTGCAGGGCACTTGCAATGGTGCCACAGATTGGAGGTCCAGGACCATATCAAATTATTTATAGTCAATGTGGAGGGCAAAGCCAATGCTGGTGGCTGCCAATCATAAAATATATGACAAACAGAAGCACAGCCCTGTCCACCATTTATAGTATTGCTGCTGTTTATTTTTGTTTTGTGAAACCTTTTATATAAAAACTGTGTCAAGTGACTCTTCCCTGCCACAGTGATTCTTGGTTGTCATTTGAAGCGCTATACCTAAAAGGTGCTATATCATGCTTAAAAGGTACATCTGTCCTTCCTACCACTTCCCTTGGTATTACTCTCCTCCTGATATTGTTTACCATTGGCTGCAGTCATAAGGTCGACATTCACAATATCAACAATCACAATGTTGACACCACAATGTCGACAGTTATGATGTCGCCATTGTTGAAATGTTGACATGTGAAAGTCTGACTTTCTCAGAATGCTGACAGGGATAGGCTGTGGGACGGGAGGGTCAGGGCTAGGCACTAAGGAGAAGTTAGGGTTAAGCTAAGGGGGATGGAGGTTAGGGTTAGGCTGTGGGACGGGAGGGTCAGGGCTAGGCACTAAGGAGAAGTTAGGGTTAAGCTAAGGGGGATGGAGGTTAGGGTTAGGCTGTGGGATTGGAGAGTCAGGGCTAGGCATGAAGGGGAGATTAGGGTTAGGCTAGGGGGGGTTAGGGTTAGGCACTAAGGGGAGGTTACACATGCGCAGAATGCAACAATCGTCCGATTGCGTGCGTAATCGCAGCTGCAATTCTTGCTGAATCAGACCCTTAGTTAAGCAGGGAACACTGACTGGGTGTCAATAGCAGCCAACATAAATCAATATCAAATTATCAACGTAGCGTAATACTGTAAACATTTTTAGAGAAAACTGCAATATATTGCCCGTACATAAATGCATAAAGCAATGGTCACTGGACATAAAGCCACATTTAAAGTGAATCTGTCTAACAGGTTTGAAATGTTCTACGAGAACCAATGCTTTTTGTCTTTTTTACATACAAAATGTTTCTGATATATTACAGACGTATTTGCAGTTTTATTGTTGCCTAATAATGAATGTGTATTTTACAAACAAAACAAATGGCTATAAACATCTTTCCATAGTTGCAGCTTTGCTTATACAGTACACACACACAACTGTGGCGTTTTTGTGAACACAAATCACTGCTGCGATTTGACTTACAGTTGCGATCAACTCTGCATAAGCTCCTTGGTGACCATACCCCTATCCAAGAAACATTCAGAGCAATTCCAGTATACATAAGTACAATCAGATGTCCTTCTTCTGCCTTCACTTTTCACAGTACAGTACTTACCCTTTAACATCACATCCTAATTAGACATTGTGGACCCCATTTATCAACAATACATAACCCCTTTAGCATTTGCCATGTTTTCAATATTTAACAAACAGTGGTAATCTAAGATCACTGCTGTTTGTCACTGCCTTGTTCTTACCATCTTGGGATAGTGAGAGTGATGCTGTCCACATTGCTGGCAATAGGGACCCGGTAGCAGCCTTTCCGGATTCAGCAAAGCCTTCCAAGTGCTGCCGGGTGAAAGTGTCATACACACAGAAACCCGTTGCTGGCAGCGATAGACTGCCAGCAACAGAAGAGAAGATGCAGCAGAGGAGGGAGATCGTCACTGGACCTCGCTGGAGAGGTAAGTAATGATGAATACCAGTGACATATTCGTTAGTATCACTGCTATACTAAAACAAAATATGCGGTTGGTATCTAGATTAGTTGATAAATGGGGCCCTTTGTTCTTATATTAAATCAGGCACAATCATGTATCATTTATTATTATTATTACTAACAGATATTTATATAGTGCACATATATTCCACAGCTTACAATCTATATTCCCTACCACATGCACACACATACACACTACGGCTCATTTCTGTTGTGGGCCAATTAACCTACTAGTATATTTTTTGAGTATGGGAGGAGACTGGAGTACCCGGAATAAATCCACATAAGCACAGGGAGAATATACAAACTCCACACAGTTAGGGCTGTAGTGGGAATCAAACCCACCTCAGTGCTGTGAGGCAGTAACGCTAACCATTACACCATCTGTGCTGCCTATCTTCCTCCTTCCACTCCTATTTGCCTGTAATGCTTTGTTAATCTGTTTAACACTTGACCAGAAATACATCTTATCATCTAGGGGGAGATGTATTAATGCTTGGAGAGGGATAATGTGGAAATAGATAAAGCACCAACCAATCAGATCCTACTGTAACTGTCATTTTCAAACACAGCCTGTACAGTAACAGTTAGGAGCTCATTGGTTGGTACTTTGGGCTCTATTTCTTAAGCCTTGGATGGAGATAAAGTGAACGGAGATAATGTACCAACCAACCAGCTCTTAGCAGTCATTTCTCAAACACAGTCTGTGACATGGCAGTTAGGAACTGATTGGCTGGTACTTTATCTCTGTTCACTTTATCTCCATCCAAGACTTAGTAAATAGACCCATCTCTCTCCACTTTATCTCTCTCCAAGCTTTGATACATCTCCCTCCTAGTCTGATACAAAATATATTTTAGTAATTGAACTTTATTCCTGCTTTATACTAGTACCTCTCTATTATGCTTATCTTAAAGGAAGTATTACTAAACACTACAGTACATTGGTACAGCTGGAGTAATGTATCTGTAATACTGTGATTGCTTTCATTCCTTGCATAAACACTGCCATATTAGCTTTGCAAACCATGAACATATTTCATAGTGGGTAAATATTTCCACATTATGGTTAATGCACATGTGATAATGCAGGTTTTTTTTTTAACATGCTAGTATTTGGTCACCCACTATTCTGGATTTAAAATATATTAATATAGCTTTATTTATGTGCTTTACCTTACAAATTCGTACTTTACACATGTTTCTAGCAGGGACACCAAAAGGGGGGGACAGAAACTACTTATTCAGGCCCAGGTCGGTTGTAGGGGCCTGAGCAGAAGCAATCTCCTCTCCTTCACTGCCCACTGTGCCGCTCGACCACACCTCCCTGGAGACGCTCCTGTGCTCAGCACGTGGGGCTGTGTTAACGAATTGATTGCAGGTTTTTGGATGGGGGACTCCCGAGCTTGGCCACACACCCCAGTACCATAGCCCGTCAGGGCTCTTGACGGCCCTAGTTAATAGTACCGGTATACATGTGCAAAAGGTTCAGTTTGTCAACCATAACTATTTTTAACTTTTAACTTGACTAATCAAACAATATAAATATGTTATACCTAAAATGTATACTATTTATTTTAGTCTGAATAAGAAGCGATGAATCATAAAATAAGGTAAGTCTACTAAATAAGTGGAATACAAGCTATACAAACCAATTCTCCTTCTGCAGCAATGGGAAGGCTGCTACCTAACCTTGCTTTGTTCAGCACCGCCAAAACTCTCTAACCTGTACTATCAAGGCATAATGTACTTTACATTTCACGTTGGTTGTAGATTTGATACAGTTGATAAAATGATTTAATGCAATATGAATCTCTTGTAAAAGATGCTTATTTTATTATTTTAGGTTTAAACATTTGACCTTTGACTGCAGACTGAACTCCCTGTGGACCCTAAAAAAGTACTCCAGTCCTGACCTTTAAATTGTTAGAAATTCACAAAGAAGTAATGTAACTCCTCAATGTTGGAATTAGAAGACTCTTTTATTGAAAAGCTGCTTATATGATTATACACATATTGCATTAATCACACTTTATTTAAAAGTTATATCACCATACCCATGTGCTAATAAGTATAATAAACATTATATAAAGCCTAAAATAGAAGTAATAAAAACATAATGGATGTGGCAATTTAGCAAAACAAACTCACTATGGGGCTCATTTAGAGTTGGATGTACTTGGATGATTTGTGTAAAATATGCATTTCAGTACTGTACATACACATAAAATAATATGCAAAATTGGGCGCATCTTACACCATTTCACAAGGCAGGATGGGGGAGGGGGAGGTAAAGGGGAGCATTAATCATGTACAAGTTCTGGTCACAATAAACACAGTAATTGTGACACAATCAGAGGTTGAACTCCCAGAGATATGCCTGTCAGGTGATGTATCTGTTCTAGGTTTACAACCCCTAGAGCAAGACCTGTGCGCAGTGGCAGTACTAGTGAGTGGTGGGTCCTGTCCTGGTGCAACAATATGCTCTGGGCTCCCCCCACTGTAAATGAGATACTTTTTGCGTGCGCCCCAAAAAGGCCTCGCTGGGAAGGAAGGAGGGGTCTGGCCTCGCAGCACACAGGGTATCAGTATTATTGATATACGATGCAAATGGGAATAATGCAGCACTCAGTGTACTGCATAAATGCTGGCTGCCTGTGTCACTGCTGCAGTCACAGGATCACATACTGGATGCATCGCAGTGTTCGTCATAAAATGCAGAGAGCGTTGCAGTGAGAGCTATTTAATGCATAGAGTGTTGGAGTGACCACCATATAATGCAGAGAGCGTCACAGAAAACACCATATAATACAGAGACAAGAGATGATGAGCACAGATCTTAGCATTGTGTAAAATAAATATTTAAATAGACGAATAAAACAATAACAACTTTCAGTGGGATGAATAGCATGGGTTACTCTCCGCAAATACTGCAACGACTTTGATTGGCTGGGCTGGTTAGCCTATAATAGGCAATTTCTCAGTGTCAGAGCCCCTTTGTTATACTAGGGTAGCCCCAGTTTGTTCACCAAGGGTGCCCTCAATAGGAAAAACATACCCATGGCTTCTAGGGAATGCTAATTTATGTAGAATTGCAATGTGGAGTAAATTTTGGGACCTCTAGTGTCACATAAAAAACACAAACTCTTATACTATAAAAATTTTTTATTCAATTCAAATATAAATTCCACCAAACCGTCTTTTACCAATGTATTATTCACCTAAATCCATGAAGGGATCATTTTCTTTCTTCCTGCTTTTAATCCTCAAGGTATTAGGAAAATAAGAATCATATACATAAGGCATGCTGCCCCTGACTAGGAAGCCTGACACTACCAAATCATTGGTTAGAGTGCTAGAAAACTGCTCTGATTGGATAGTAGTTGTTTGTAAGTGACCCAGATACAAATTATGCACTGATGAAGTAGAAATTAGGTTTGTGGAAGGGAATGAAATATTCTTAAAATGATTTGCAAAATACGTACAACTGAACCACTTGCATACCATAATGGATTGTCCGGGAGACATTCCTGGTGAACTGGACAGAATGAGGGACAAAATTTTGGGATTCACAGGTCCATAGCGAGGGGGCAAAGCTATTAATGCAATTCTATGAGCATTGCACAACTAACACAAATTGCCTGAGCCCGCTGCCACCATCAGCAAGCTGCGTATTCTCTTGGAGAGGAATCAAACATAGGTAAGAATGCTCTGAAACAGTAGCATATGTGCCAAGTTTAAATCATGCATGAATCAAATATATTTACAACCAATTTGTTAAACAATTGTTTCGATAGTGAAATATGCATCCGCTACTAGATTTGAATAAAATAAAGACAAACTTCTTGAATGCAGCAAGTATATCTATCCTTGTGTACAATCAGCCAATCAGAACTGGTAGCTAATACTAGTGACAGTCAGTAGCGACTATTTGCAACTGCCCTGAGGCACAGACAAATGTTATGACTACTTATAGATGTACATTTTTCTCTATGTGTGCCTAAATCTGTTTGCAAATATGTGAATATACCCTTACTGTACTCAGCTTACTTTAAATCACTCCTCTTCTGTGGCCCACTGCTCCAATCACAAGTCGACCCAGGTGTCAGATCACATCAAAATCTGACCTGTCTCCAAAAAATTTCACCCAACACCATCACAAATTAAGACAAATGTCCCGATCATGAGATCACCTGTGCAAAGACTCGGCTCTGCACCTTCCCCCTCTTTGTAGATAGTAGACACTCTTGGCTAGCTTGGATACAGCTGTCACATCGTAAAGACTGAAATTTATGTAGGGTGAGGCAAAACCCATTTTTAGTCCCATTACATTAAAGTGCCAGCACCTCCTGCATTTATTATTTTGTACTGGGGTGTGTACACTTTATAATGGAGCATGCAGACTCAACTGTCTTAAGACTCAATGACTAAGTAATGCTGCCTGTACTCCCATTACAGAGCATTGCAGTGACAGCCATATAACATAGAGAACATCGCAGACACCAACATATAATGCAGAGAGCATTGCAGTGACCACCATATAATGAAGAGAGCATTGCAGTTACTGCCCTATATACAGAGAGCATCAGAGTGACCACCATATAATACAGAGAACATTGCAAAGACCGCCATAAAATGCATAGAGCAATGCAATGACCAACATATAATACAGAGAGCATCACAGTGACCACCATATAATGTAGAGAGCAATGCAATGACCATTATATAATACAGAGAACATTGCAGTGACCATCATATAATGCAGATAATGTAAGTAGTAATCTCTCTGTGTTGCCACTGAGAGCTTTATCCCAGCGCTATATATGCTTTTTTTGTAATATAGGTTCCACTTGTATGTGGTAAAATGTGTACACAGCTGCTAACTCAAAAAGTCAGTTACCCTGCTAACTTAAACCAAAAAGTTCCCAAAACACAAATGGAGCTGCGCTAGTGTTAAAATAACTAATGTTGCAAAAAGCTGTATAATATGTTTGATTGAGCATATGAACTTCAAAAGTCTTTCTCAATAAACAAAATTTATTTAAAATTCCATTCCTCCACAAGAATGCATATTATAAGAAAAAGTGTTACAATATCAAACAATTATAATTACAATAAAATATATCTTTGCAGTTGTCAATACAATGCTACATTTTATTCACAGCAAGCTACTTTCATTCTCTTGGTATCCACCTGGGTTTAGCTCCTTATATCCATGTATAGGTTAACCAGTTTACATATAGTCTTGGAAAGTGTCTTAGTAATAAGAACAAAGTGGTATAAAGATGTTGGTTGCTGGTCAATATGTGCTTAGTATCCGGCTCTCACCACAGTTGGATTTGTATTAGGAAAATAAACACAGTCCCGGTTAGCGTGGTGTCTATGGTGTCTCGTTCTCCGTCTCCTACCCGGCAATGGGACAGGGGAGACCCACATTTGCAGTGCTGATGACACGTGGATGCACCATTTGTTTTGTGCAGAAGTCGGCTCACTCTAGCCCTTTGCTGTAGATATCTAGGCGATCAGCAGCGCTAATGGCAGAGTGAGCATAGATGTAATTGCTGTAGTAGGCTAGAGCAACAAAAACAGGTGCAGTATCCCAGACGCTCAGCACTGCAATAAGTGCCGGGGAGCTTGTAAGCATATAGCTGGTAGTAGGCTGGTATAATGTAGCAAAACCAGGATTGGCTCTTTGAATAGGACCCTTATCGATGTGTTTCGCTCCTCTCCAGGGGCTTTATCAAGATACATATTTTAGCGAGCAATACAGTGACTACCATTTAATATAGAAAGCAATGCAGTGATCAACATATAAAGCAGAGACCGTCGCAGTGACCACTATATAATACAGAGAACATGACAGTGACCACCAGTGAATGCAGTAAACACTGCAGTGACCACCAAGCAATACAGAGATCATCAGTGACCCACAAACAACATAGATAATATGAATATATCTTCCCGCACACACACAATATTAATACATCCCTTACACACATACACAACATTAATACACCACCTTTACTACAGACAGTAATAAAACAGCCTCCCCCCAAAAAATAAACACCCCCTCCCATGGCATAACTATACCACCTCTTACAGAACATTAAAACATTTTCACACCTCCACTAACATTTACTATTCTAGAAGGAGGATTTGTCTAGGGGACTATGCAGAGGTCCAGAGTACATGAAAGAAATTGAATACAGACAGTCTAGAGGAGACGAAGGGGTGGGAACTCGGGTGAAGGGCAGGGTCTTAGGCAGGGACAGGAGGAAGCATAGGAATAGACAGACAGGTTAGAGGAGAGGAGGGGGTGGTGACTCAGGGTGAGAGGGTGGGGTCTTGGGCAGGGACAGGAGGGAGTATTAGATTTGAACCTATCTAGATTCTAAATCCCATCTTTAAAGTCCATCCTCGGGATTTTAAACCCCATTCTTAAAGTCCCTCCTCAGGAATTCAAACAGTTAATTTCCAGATCACATGACAATCTTTAAAATGTGACAGGTGATAATATTAATTTAGCCTATTGGGGTGTCAAGCAAATGTGAAAATGACTATTAGGCCACACAGAGAGTCCTTAACGAGGGTGCTTATTGATATCAAGAGGGTAACAGGTAGCAGTGGTAATCAGAATGGTGGTATTGCAGGGGTTAACAACGGTATTTAGGTGTCTCACCCAGGGCTGGTTCTAGATATTGTGGAGCTCAGGGAGAAAGTTCCCAGTTGCGCCCCCGCCCCCCCCAAAAATAAAAAAACTACTTTTTTTTAGACGGCTTTCCTCCGAAATCGCGCGTGTTTTTAGAGAGGGGGCGTGTCCTTACGGAACACCCCCAATTCATCACACTGTGAGGCAGCACTTACGGAGCTCTCCTCAGCTTTCCCCTCATGGCGAACAATTTCCATGCACTGTAATGCACCTTACACAGTATGTCTTACATAGTAATGCCCTTTAAAACACATTATGCCACACACAGTAATGCCCTTTATAACACATTATGCCACATGCAGTAATGCCCTGTATAACACATTATGCCATATGCAGTAATAACCTGTTTAACACATTATACCACACGTAATAATGCCCTGTATAATACATTGTGCCACACACAGTAATGCCCTTTATAATACATTATCCCCAATTCAAATTACGCCACACAGTTGTCCCTTATTCATGTTATGACACATAGTGGTGCCCCTTTTACACAATGCCCAAATTAGTGCCCCTTATATACAAGGCCCATAGTAGTAGTTCTCCTTATACAATGCCCACAGCAGTGGTGCCCCTTACACAATAGTCCTGGTAGTGGTGCCCACCATGCAGTGCCCCATTAGTAGTGCCCACAGTGGTAATGTCCCCATTGGTAATACCCCCAATACTAGTGCCCACAGTAGTAATGCCCTCATTAGTAGTGCCTCCAGTAGTAGTGTCCCCTTTAGTAGTGCCCCCAGTAGTAAAGTCCCCTAGAGTAGTGCCCCCATTAGTAGTGCCCCCAGTGGTAATGCCCCCAGTAGTAGTGCCACCATTGGTAATGTCCCCTATAGTAGTTCTCCCAATAGTAATGCCCCCAGTAGTAATCCCCCCTGTTGTAGTGCCCCCTATAGTAGTAGTGCCTCCTATAGTACTGCCCCCAGTAGTAATGCTCCCTATAGTAGTGTCCCCAGTTGTGTCTTAACCCCCCTCCCCCGATCTACTGCAGCACCCCGTAGTAAACTTACCATAGGCAGTCTTCTTTCCCCATCGGCTGGGCTACTGTGACAGAGATGCAGCAGGGTCTTCATTGTGGAGTGCAGAGAAGCTGTGCTGCTGGGAAGCTGGTACCCAGCGCCTCTTCAGACAGCCAGGCGTCTGTGTCAGGATCATTGCCACAAAAGAGGAGCAGATCAGAACCCTCATTTAAAACTGCCTCCTATGTGATGTCACGCGTGCTGGTACGGAGGAGGGGCTGAAACTGCAGCACTCAGCAATACCCTGGAAGCGGCATTGCTAAGCTCCCCCCACCTGACATCACTGCTCACCTGCTGCTTGCCACCCGCAGGATGTGGCTGCCGGGTCAGTCAACATCTGATGACTACCCGGCCACGGCAAGCAGCTACAGACAGTGTCGGACTCTTTAAAGAATGTCGTCGTCAAGTGGGGAGGGGGTGCGAGGACCGACCCATTTTTTTTTGTCAGGGGACCTTTTTTTTTCACTGGGCACTCAAAGGCGCCCTCTAGGGGCTGGCGCTCCAGAAAACGGCCCTGTTAGCCCGCCCCTAGAACCGTCACTGGTCTCACCTCAGGAGCTAAGTACTGTGCATTTACACAGTAAAGATGGTGCCAGCTGCACATAAGCAGTAGCCCAGCCCAGGTCAGATGTTGTGCCTCCCTCTGACTCTGGGTCCTAGTACCAGCATGTATAGTAGAAAGAAGAGACAGTTCCTGGTAGCGCAATGCTCTCTAACAGGTAATACACCTGTGCACCGGCTAGGTGGTCTGGAAAATCTGAACTGTTTGGTATCCTAAGTACTGGGGTTGAGAAATAGTGTTCTAGCAGACAAGGAGGGGACGGGTTGGAGAATCAGTTTATCAGGCAGAATGGGAGGGAGTACTTGGGCATCTGCAATGCAGGCAGTTGATTCAGAATAGGAAGGAACCAGCTGCATGTGCCCAGTCTGCCCTCCTAGCTGCTCCCAAATTGGTATCATCGTGAGTTATTGTTAAGGATGCACCTTGCAAATCATGTTGAAATGCAAGGAGTGCAAATAGGGAGGGACAATGCTGCCTGCTTTGGCATGTACCAATGTGTCCTCTTGGCACAACAAGTCCCGTGCAACTCTGCTAGCGTTGTGCATCTTTTTCACTACTTTTTTTTTTCTAAAAATGCATGGTCCCAATGCGATGTGATTAGATTGTGCTGATTACTTTATACGACACTTGTATATCTGTATGCGACTGAGTCTCTCAATCAGCATACAAAGTGCCACGGCTTAATTCCACGCCAAGTTCTATATACAGACTTAGTTGGACACAGATATACAAGTGTTGCTTATCAAATTAATCAGCATAGTCTCCTGGTGCGTCCTAGTTGCATCGCATTGACGCCAGATACTAGCGTCACTCAGACACTCACACCAGGCATGTCGCTCTGCATGGCGTATTGAGGATAGATGTAGGAGGACACATCTGTAGCACAGAAGTAGTGGGTAGCTTATCATTTTATACAACACATAAGATGCACCCTCTCCAACATTCAACCAGTTTATGCTTTTAAACTAAAAAAGAAGCCTTTTTGCTATGTCATTAATCTAGGAGTGGCAAATCCTAATACTTCAGGACATCAAATATATTGTAAATGCACTTATCAATAACTCACAGCTTGCTTAAATGATACTCAGAGTGAATGTATATTGAGGTGTTTAATGTCATCATTGTTGCTTGACCATGTCCTTGTAATGCTTTAACCAAGCGACCTTTTTGTACTTGCCTTAATGTTCAGGTAGCCTTCTGAAGCCTTTGTGAGCGTCTTAACTGTCAACCAACCGTAGTGTTCTTTCACACAAAACCTTCGCTGGAGGCTAAAGAAGAATAAAATGAGGAAATGGCCTGCTGAGCAAAGGCTATCAGTCTTTTAACACAGGAGATCTTTTTCCATTATGAGAAGAGAAGCTTGAGTAGCCATAGCAACCCAAGAGTCACACAAAGCTAAATTATGAGAGTTAAACAAGTTTTACAGGGTATATTCAGAAACAAAACACCCACCAATTATTATAGTGTTTCAAAGCACTGACAAAAGATTACAGATGTATTAGGTCAAAGTCTTCCTGCTAGTTAATTTACCCAATAGGGTCATTTGTTTCATCTGAACCACAACAGTATCTGATATGCCTAAATAATTTTTTTATTACTATACAACTGTAAATATGTTTCATTATTAACAGTTATATAGAGAACAGGTGTTTTATTTATTATTTATTTACTTATATAGTGCACACATATTCCGCAGAACTTTACAGAGAATATTTTGCCCATTCACATCAGTACCTGCCCCAGTGGAGTTTACAATCTATGAGTAGAGATAGTAGTGGTGCGCTCTGGGGCAATCTTAGTGTGTGCTGACTAAGGGATGTGACCATATAATTATGAAAAACCTATATGTTCCGAATGTTCCAAAAGGGTAAAAGACGTCCCGACTTTGAATCTGTAGGTTGGGTGTTCTTAAATGTCCAATGTCCACAAACGCATAAGTTTCTTGTATGTAAAAAATCGTGTTAATGGTCCCAAAAGTTTTTATAGTCTTAATGGGTTAACCCCGTATTATCTGTAGGATGGGTGTTCTTTATGGCTTTACTTGACCGTAATACGCACCTCCTTGCTCTCCTCTCCACCTCAAATACAACACATGGGCACAGTATCAGGGACTTGGTGAACACTATGTTGCAGGTAGGTAAGGAAAACTGTTACTTACCCCATGCGGTGTGCAGATCCTGCTGGTTCTTCCAGTCCCGATGCTTGTACAGATGGTGAGAAAGGTCTGGTGATGAATGTGTGGCAAGGCGGTGCTACAGTTGGAGTATATTCCATTTATGACACCGCAGCACCACCTTGCCACGCTTTTTGCGAGCAGCTCTGAATCAGGGCCTATATTCCCTATCACATACACACTAGGGTAAATTTTTGTCAAAAACATACCAGAGTCAGCCCTGCCATAGCCCATATAGATGAATGACTAGGGTGCCATTGCTCCAGGAGGATACCAAGCAGGCATATCGGCCTTCCCCCACATTGCTCAGTACACACTGAGTAGCAGCTTGTAGGCACCTTTCAACAGCACCCAACCGATTCCCTCTGTTACTTGGATAACCTCCCCCCAGTATTCTCCTCCATGGCTGAGGCTCAGAACTAAGGATGAAGTAAGTAAATCTTCCTGCAGTATGAGCTCAGAGAAGTTGCTACTTCCCTCTCTCCTTAGGCCACAGTCACTGATGGCTGCGATTGGTGGACCTGATTCAGAGCCGGACGCTATTTGCGCTCGCTCGTTCAGAAAAAGGGGCCGGCTATTTAAATTGAGCGCTCGCTCTTTGCGGTCTGTTGACGCCTCTATGTCTGAGCGAGCGAACAAAACATTTTGTAAAGACGCCCCCTGGCCGCTCGCATCCTACGTCATCTCCGCTATTTATTTGATTAATCGAGTACATCAAAAGGCATCTGAATTGCTCGCAGTGCTTGTGGTAGGATTTTCCTATCGCAATCATGCGAACAGTTCAGGCTAAGAAACAACCAAGTGACATGGTCGATGACGCTGCCTTGTTAATTATGCACACCCTTAAAATGCCCGTTTTGACCGTTTGGCACGCCTGCGTTCGGATCACCACTCCCCGTTTTCAAGCACCTTCCCCTGTTACCACCCACAAACGCCTCATCCTGTCACTCAAATTAGCAGGCACTCGCTATTTTGCGAGCACTCGATTTCTGACCGCACTGACTGGTTGGCGCATGCGCATTACGACCCATATGCATGTGCAGATGTGCGAACATCACACGGAGCGAATGAGCGGCCGCTTACGAGCGGCTCTGAATCAGGCCCAGTGATCCTAATAGGAACTCCCACGGGTCTACACTGACTGCACTGCAGCCCTGCATCACTCTGGTGCTGGCTACTCTTTTTGACGCACTGGGTTTTTTAAATTAATTAATTCCAAAATAAAAAGCTAAAAATTAGCAGCTCACAATATGAAAGATTTAAAAAGGCTTGTGTGCTAAAGCAGGTTATATGCTTGCTGTAACCAGACTCCTACAACATTCGCCATGGCACAAATGGCTTCAACATACTTTTGTGTCACGGCGAACATTGCAGTCTTCCTAGACATTTTGGTTAGATTTTATTTGCTGCGTCAGAAGATGTAGGCCCAGCACAGGGGTGAATGGGTTAAAGAAGGGGGGGGGGGTGAATGGGTTAAAGAAGGGGGGGTTAAAGAATACTTATTTCATAGTTTGAGTTTAACAAGTATCTCAACTGTGTGTAATATATAAAGTTTCAACTTTTCTGTATTAAATGTTTCAGAAACAGTTATGCGGACCTCTAACACAGGGGTCAGGGAACTTTTTTACCTTTTACCCCAAAATATATTTAGATACATTGACGTTACCCCCTTGATTTGAAAGGAAGGAAATCATATAGTAGTGCCCCATATAATGCCCCTGTAGTAGTGCCCCCATAGTTATGCCCCTGTAGTAGTGCCCCCATATAATGCCCCTGTAGTAGCGCCCTCATAGTTATGCCCCTGTAGTAGTGCCCTCATATAATGCCTCTGTAGTAGTGCCCCCATAGTTATGCCCCTGTAGTAGTGCCCCCATATAATGCCCCTGTAGTAGTGCCTATGCCCCTGTAGTAGTGCTCCCATATAATTCCCCTGTAGTAGTGCCCCCATATAATGCCCCTGTAGTAGTGCCCCCATAGTTATGCCCCTGTAGTAGTGCCCCCATAGTTATGCCCCTGTAGTTGTGCCCCCATATAATGCCCCTGTAGTAGTGCCCCCATATAATGACCCCATAGTTATGCCCCTGTAGTAGTGCCCCAATATAATGCCCCTGTAGTAGTGCCCCCATAGATATGACCCTGTAGTAGTACCCCCATATAACACCCCGTAGTAGTGCCCCCATATAATGCCCCTGTAGTAGTGCCCCCATAGTTATGCCCCTGTAGTAGTGCCCCCATATAATGCCCCTGTAGTAGTGCCCCCATAGATATGCCCCTGTAGTAGTGCCCCCATATAACGCCCCGTAGTAGTGCCCCCATATAATGCCCCTGTAATAGTGCCCCCATAGTTATGCCCCTGTAGTAGTGCCCCCATATAATGCACCTGTAGTAGTGCCCTCATAGTTATGCCCCTGTAGTAGTGCCCCCATATAATGCCCCTATAGTAATTCCCCCATAGTTATGCCCCTGTAGTAGTGCCCCCATAGTTATGCCCCTGTAGTAGTGTCCCCATATAATGTCCCTGTTGTGCCGCTTGTACAAAAAAAAACAAAATAAACCACTTACCTTAAGCCCCGCTCCTGCATCCGCCACCGCCCTGTCCACCCGGCTGCTCCTCGGAACTATGGGAGAGACGTCATGACATCTCTGCCATAGTGCGCTTGGAGAGAGCCGGAAGCTGGAGTTCAGAAGAGAACTCCAGCCTCCAGCTAACGTAGCGCTGCAGGGAAGGAGCCGGGCGCCCGCTGGTAATAACATCTTAGCGGGCGTCCGGCTTAGAGCCTCCCTGCGGCACAGAATGATAGAATGATTCATATGCATGCTTGGCTGTCCGTCCATTACCCCCAGGAATTTCATTTTTACCCCATGTGGGGTAATTTACCCCTGTTGCCCGACCACTGCTCTGTAGTACCATTAAATAGAGGTAGGAAGAAAAGAAAAAACATCAAAATGTAAATTAAATAAATTATGGTAAAGATGCAAACAAAAACATTTTTTTAAGAGTGCTTGAGGATAAACAAATGTCTAATGAAAGATCATTCAAAACGTATTGTTTATTTATATTTTATACTGAATGGAGAAGTCAGCTTCTTGCAGAAGACAATTAACTTTTCACACTTAGTAGAGTAAAACTGACATATGGTCACTGACTGTATCTGTTATTATTAGGAAGGGAAACAGTCACCTGCAAGCATGGCAGGAAATTAGATACATATTTTCTAAGATATATTCTACATAAATAAATTAGTACAGCTAGACAGATAGACAGATACCACACACAGATAAGTCAGCATACAATAATGAGAAGAGTCTATTAAATTATATAGTTTGACAACTGGGACTTTTTTCTTATCTTCCCAGTCTTCATTAATGAAGGCAAGGCTGTATATTGCATACACTTACATATATAATTATATGGGCACGGTCGTGCCCTTATATTAAGGCTGAATCGATTAAACAGAATTCTCCCATAGGGAATTCTTGAGAGGGGGGGTATGGTGTTTAAGGGGCGACACCTCAAAACTTATTAGATGCACTGAGCTGAAATTTGGCATGGACGGGTATAACTGTCGCTCAGTGCTCCATGCCAAATATCAGGTCAAAAAAACAGAGTAATTGAGAACAATCTAAAGTTGAAGATGATAGCGCTTTTCTTACACTGCCTGTCTGGTTAAAAACTGCATTAGTCTATGACAGAGTTGTTTTGTTAGGTACTCTTGTTCCAGTATAGGATCTTTTGGGCATCAGGTAATTGAGAAAGTTACAGTTTTTTAACAATTGGCTAAAATATGCCCCATTTTAGAGATAGGAAGCTTCAACTTGCTGCGCATGCTCAGTAGTTGGCTTCCTGCATGCGGTGTACAGTGGCTTCACTTGTGTGCACAAACATGGTTTCCTTTTATCCCGCATCCTGTTTTTCCTATGTTCTCAGGACAGTGGAAGACTTTCAAGGAATGTGGCACACAGAGTAGCGCTGTCAGATCATGATCCCTGCTGCCGTGTACGGGCTGCCGCCGCTGCTGTGACATTATATGCTGGCTTATGCTGGAGTCTCCGGGAAGGACACCACTACTGCACTTCTTGCTGAGTCATATCCGCTCTGCGCCTCTGATCCCCACCAGCGGTGCTGTCACTTGCTGGGATGGAGCACTAATTGGGTATCTTGCTGTGTAGTTTGTGACTGCTCAGAACAGTGAGTGACCGTCCACTGATGAGCACGGCATGGACTGTGCATTGTAAATTATATACCTGGCTAATAGACACCTATATCCCCCATGGTGCTATGAGTGCAAGTGGCAGCAGAACCCCTGTACTTACTTCTAGCGACTGACAGAAGGGTTAGTGAGTGATCGCATTATGCCCGGGCAGCTGTTAAGTTCACTGCCAGGAGTTATAACACCACAGTCACTAGCAGCTCCAGGCTCTGACACTGCTGGTTACTATAGAACATTGCAGGGAGAGCAGTGTGTGACCTCTGCCTGGCAGTGCCTGCTATGTTTGTTCTATAGTAACCAGATATTCAGTAGGTTTGTGAAATTTCAGATCATGTCTAAGAAGCCTTAATGGGACATTTGAAACCGTAAGGTTTATTGTCTATGGCCAGGGCTGCAACTAGGGGGGGGGTTGAGGGGTCATGTGCACCGGGCGCCATCCTCCAGCGGCACCGGCCACACACTTCTCTGTGCCGGAGGTCTGCAGATAGAGACCTCTGGCAGTGGTGCACGCCGGACAGTGGACACTGAAAAATCGACGGAAGATCCCGCCCTCCCTCCTGCCGTCGGAAGTTAGGGTAAGAGCTCAGGGGGTGGGAGGAGGGGGCGGAGAGGGAGTGAGAGGGTCGGCATCTCGCTACGACGCTGCTATGGCAGTGGTTCTCAAACTCGGTCTTCAGGACCCCAAACAGTTCACATTTTCCAGGTCACCTAGCTGCGCACAGGTGTGTTCATTACTCACTAACACATTTTAAAAGATCAGCAGGTGGAACTAATTATTTAACTTGTGATTCTGTGAGGAGACCTGCAAAACATGCACTGTTTGGGGTCCTGAGGACTGAGTTTGAGAACCTGTGATCTATATACTGTATATGGATACAGTATATCACCGCTATACAATGATGATGCAAAACAGAAATTCTCGAAGAATTCAACAGTTATAAGAAGATAATCATTTTGACTCCTACTGGAGAAAAGTGTTATATAAATTAATAATAGTAATAATAATAATAATAATAATAATTATTATTATTATTATTATTACTAGTATCATTATTTTTATTATTCTATAATGCTGGATTTTATTGAAATGCCATATTAACAAGTGTGGACAATTTTACCAAAATTTGACAGTTATATCTACATTAGAATCAGTCTCGTGAAAGAGCATGACATTCCAAGAAGACAATCGTCAAATACAAAAAATACAAAAAATGGTGCATATCTGTAGTATTATAAAAAGGAACAACAGACACTTTGGCACCTATTCTTTATGTATTGTTTTAAAGGAAAACATCAGTGAAAACATCAGTGTGGTATTAATAATTTAAAGGTTGACACCAAATGGTCGACATGCAATATGTCAACAGTGGCAGAAGGTTGACATGTACAAAAGGTCAACAGTGCAGAAAGGCAACAGGTGCAAAAAGTCTACAGGTTCAAATGGTCGACACACAGATGGTTGACACAAAAATGGTCGTCACATTTGTTTTGTAGTTTAACCCTAATCTTAACTCACCCCTTAGTGCATAGCCCTAACCCTCACCATGGTGCCTAACCCTAACCCTCTCCCTATTGCCTAAACCTAACCCTAGCCTAACCCTCCTCCTAGTACCTAAGCATTCCGTCAGGAAACCAAACCCTAACCATCCCCAAAGTGCCTAACCTTAAAAATGATTAAAAACCATAAAAACATGTGTCGTCCATTTGAACCTGTCAACTTTTGTACCTATCGACCTTCTACACTGTCGACCTTTTTGTCAGTCGACATTTTGTACCTGTCTACCTTTTCTCCCTGTCAAGCTATTGCATGTGTCGACCTATTGACTATCGACCTTTATATTGTCTTCTATCCAGATACCTCAATGAACTACTACTCTTTGTGATGTGAGCTTTGGTTTTTCTCTCTCTAACTACGTTAGACTTACTGTGCTAATTATTTATTTAGTTTTTTTATATAGCACTTACATATTTTGCAGTGAGTACGAGTGCACACACACGCACACACACACTCACATCCCCATGTGGAGCTATGAAGCCCCTGTTGAAAAAGATAGGAGTGCAGTCACATGGGATTACAGGATTAAAAATGTATATATATATATATATATATATATATATATAAAAAACAGAAAAACTTTTGTTATCGGTGCTAACAATAATATACTGCAAATTTATGTGTGTGCAGCAAATAAAACAAAGGGGATTTTGTCATGATTTGATCAAAGCATTTAAGCCTGCAGCCCATATATTTTTACATGAATTTGACCTTAGAGTGACTGCCTAGTTAGTCAATAATTAATTAATAATACCTTGTAATGATAAGTTATACAAAAAATATAATATATTCAATGTAGAAAAGTGCTATGCAAAAAAGTGCAGATGCTGAAAGTACAATATACGTGCACCAATGTGTAGTGCAGTATTAGGTATGTACTGTATGTGTATAAAACTAAAGTGCAAATGCTAAATCACTCATATAGTGTAAATATATGCTGTAACTAGGGGTGAGCGGGTTCGGATTTCTGAAATCCGAACCCCCCCGAGCCCCCCCGATCCGAGTCCGATCCGAGTCAGGCTCGACTTTTCCCGCCTGACTCGGATCTGACATCGAGGCAAAACGTCATCATCCCGCCTTCCGAGTCTCGCGGGTTTTGGATCCTATATAAGGTACCCGCGTCGGCGCCATTTTCTCACTCGGCTGTGGACAGTGAAGAGGGAGGGTGGGAGTTAGTGCTGTGTAGTGTAGTGTAGTGTAGTGCTGCTGTTGTCCACTACTTCAAAGTCCATAGGGGCTGGCTGTGTTGTGCTGTGCTGCTGTTGTTAATAGGGGCTGTGTCCACTACTTCAAAGTCCATAGGGGCTGGCTGGACTGTGTTGTGCAGTCAGTTCCAAAGTCCTGTGCAGTGTCCCAGTCCTAAAGGGGTGCTGTAGTGTTGTCCAGGGGGTGCTCTGTCCATCAGGGGTGCTCCCCCCAAGTGCTAAAAAAATAATATATTTTCTGTGTTTGTGAATTGTGTGCGCAGTAGCCGCACGTGCATCAACAAAGTAGTGCCAAGCGTGCGCCTGTGTCATAAGTAAAGGGCCGGCTGGCTTGACCGTTAAGGGTGCTGTAACCCCCGAAAGTACACTCCAGTCCAAACCAAAAAAAAAATTATTTTCTGTGTTTGTGAATTGTGTGCGCAGTAGCCGCACGTGCATCAACAAAGTAGTGCCAAGCGTGCGCCTGTGTCATAAGTAAAGGGCCGGCTGGCTTGACCGTTAAGGGTGCTGTAACCCCCGAAAGTACACTCCAGTCCAAACCTAAAAAAAAATTATTTTCTGTGTTTGTGAATTGTGTGCGCAGTAGCCGCACGTGCATCAACAAAGTAGTGCCAAGCGTGCGCCTGTGTCATAAGTAAAGGGCCGGCTGGCTTGACCGTTAAAGGGTGCTGTAACCCCCGAAAGTACACTCCAGTCCAAACCAAAAAAAAATTATTTTCTGTGTTTGTTAATTGTGTGCGCAGTAGCCGCACGTGCATCAACAAAGTAGTGCCAAGCGTGCGCCTGTGTCATAAGTAAAGGGCCGGCTGGCTTGACCGTTAAGGGTGCTGTAACCCCCGAAAGTACACTCCAGTCCAAACCTAAAAAAAAATTATTTTCTGTGTTTGTGAATTGTGTGCGCAGTAGCCGCACGTGCATCAACAAAGTAGTGCCAAGAGTGCCCCTGTGTCATAAGTAAAGGGCCGGCTGGCTTGACCGTTAAAGGGTGCTGTAACCCCCGAAAGTACACTCCAGTCCAAACCAAAAAAAAATTATTTTCTGTGTTTGTGAATTGTGTGCGCAGTAGCCGCACGTGCATCAACAAAGTAGTGCCAAGCGTGCGCCTGTGTCATAAGTAAAGGGCCGGCTGGCTTGACCGTTAAAGGGTGCTGTAACCCCTGAAAGTACACTCCAGTCCAAACCAAAAAAAAATTATTTTCTGTGTTTGTGAATTGTGTGCGCAGTAGCCGCACGTGCATCAACAAAGTAGTGTCAAGCGTTCGCCTGTGTCATAAGTAAAGGGCCGGCTGGCTTGACCGTTAAGGGTGCTGTAACCCCCGAAAGTACACTCCAGTCCAAACCAAAAAAAAAATTATTTTCTGTGTTTGTGAATTGTGTGCGCAGTAGCCGCACGTGCATCAACAAAGTAGTGCCAAGCGTGCGCCTGTGTCATAAGTAAAGGGCCGGCTGGCTTGACCGTTAAGGGTGCTGTAACCCCCGAAAGTACACTCCAGTCCAAACCAAAAAAAAAATTATTTTCTGTGTTTGTGAATTGTGTGCGCAGTAGCCGCACGTGCATCAACAAAGTAGTGCCAAGCGTGCGCCTGTGTCATAAGTAAAGGGCCGGCTGGCTTGACCGTTAAGGGTGCTGTAACCCCCGAAAGTACACTCCAGTCCAAACCTAAAAAAAAATTATTTTCTGTGTTTGTGAATTGTGTGCGCAGTAGCCGCACGTGCATCAACAAAGTAGTGCCAAGCGTGCGCCTGTGTCATAAGTAAAGGGCCGGCTGGCTTGACCGTTAAAGGGTGCTGTAACCCCCGACAGTACACTCCAGTCCAAACCAAAAAAAAATTATTTTCTGTGGTTGTGAATTGTGTGCGCAGTAGCCGCACGTGCATCAACAAAGTAGTGCCAAGCGTGCGCCTGTGTCATAAGTAAAGGGCCGGCTGGCTTGACCGTTAAGGGTGCTGTAACCCCCGAAAGTACACTCCAGTCCAAACCTAAAAAAAAATTATTTTCTGTGTTTGTGAATTGTGTGCGCAGTAGCCGCACGTGCATCAACAAAGTAGTGCCAAGAGTGCGCCTGTGTCATAAGTAAAGGGCCGGCTGGCTTGACCGTTAAAGGGTGCTGTAACCCCCGATAGTACACTCCAGTCCAAACCAAAAAAAAATTATTTTCTGTGTTTGTGAATTGTGTGCGCAGTAGCCGCACGTGCATCAACAAAGTAGTGCCAAGCGTGCGCCTGTGTCATAAGTAAAGGGCCGGCTGGCTTGACCGTTAAAGGGTGCTGTAACCCCTGAAAGTACACTCCAGTCCAAACCAAAAAAAAATTATTTTCTGTGTTTGTGAATTGTGTGCGCAGTAGCCGCACGTGCATCAACAAAGTAGTGCCAAGCGTGCGCCTGTGTCATAAGTAAAGGGCCGGCTGGCTTAACCGTTAAGGGTGCTGTAACTCCCGAAAGTAATTTTCTGTGTTTGTGAATTGTGTGCGCAGTAGCCGCACGTGCATCAACAAAGTAGTGCCAAGCGTGCGCCTGTGTCATAAGTAAAGGGCCGGCTGGCTTGACCGTTAAGGGTGCTGTAACCCCCGAAAGTACACTCCAGTCCAAACCAAAAAAAAAATTATTTTCTGTGTTTGTGAATTGTGTGCGCAGTAGCCGCACGTGCATCAACAAAGTAGTGCCAAGCGTGCGCCTGTGTCATAAGTAAAGGGCCGGCTGGCTTGACCGTTAAGGGTGCTGTAATCCCCGAAAGTACACTCCAGTCCAAACCTAAAAAAAAATTATTTTCTGTGTTTGTGAATTGTGTGCGCAGTAGCCGCACGTGCATCAACAAAGTAGTGCCAAGCGTGCGCCTGTGTCATAAGTAAAGGGCCGGCTGGCTTGACCGTTAAAGGGTGCTGTAACCCCCGAAAGTACACTCCAGTCCAAACCAAAAAAAAATTATTTTCTGTGTTTGTGAATTGTGTGCGCAGTAGCCGCACGTGCATCAACAAAGTAGTGCCAAGCGTGCGCCTGTGTCATAAGTAAAGGGCCGGCTGGCTTGACCGTTAAAGGGTGCTGTAACCCCCAAAGTACACTCCAGTCCAAACCAAAAAAAAATTATTTTCTGTGTTTGTGAATTGTGTGCGCAGTAGCCGCACGTGCATCAACAAAGTAGTGCCAAGAGTGCGCCTGTGTCATAAGTAAAGGGCCGGCTGGCTTGACCGTTAAAGGGTGCTGTAACCCACAAAGTACACTCCAGTCCGAACCAAAAAAAAATTTATTTTCTGTGTTTAGCCGCACGTATATATCAAATCGATATAACATAAATGGAGGACCAAACTTTCTCCGATAAAAATAAAATAGAGAAAGATCAAGAACCACTTCCTCCTAGTGCTGAAGCTGCTGCCACTAGTCATGACATAGACGATAACATGCCATCAACGTCGTCTGCCAAGGCCGATGCCCAATGTCATAGTAGAGGGCACATACAATCCCAAATGGCAAAGTTCAGGAAAATGACCTTGAAAAAGACATTTAAATCAGCTGAAGAGAAACGTAAACTTGCCAATATGCCATTTACGACACGGAGTGGCAAGGAACGGCTAAGGTCGATCCCTAGTATGTTCATGACTAGTGGTTCAGCTTCACATGACGATGGAAGCACTCCTCCCACTAAAAAAATCAAAAGAGTTAAGCTGGCAAAAGCACAGCGAAGAACTGTGCTTTCTAAGAAGATATCACAAATCCCCAAAGAGAGTCCAAGTGTGGTGGTGGTTGCGATGCCTGACCTTCCCAGCACTGGACGGGAAGAGGTGGCTCTTTCCACCATTTGCACGCCCCCTGCAAGTGCTGAAAGGAGCACCCACAGTCCACTTGCTGATATGCAAATTGAAAATGTCACTGTTGAAGTACAACAGGATGAGGATACTGGTGTAGCTGGCGCTGAGGAGGAAGTTGGCGAGGAGGATTCTGATGGTGATGTGGTTTGTTTAAATCAGGCTCCGGGGGAGACAGTTGTTGTCCGTGGGATGAAAAAGCCCATCACGGTCATGCCTGGGCAGAAGACCAAACATTCCACCTCTTTGGTCTGGCAATATTTCTATCCAAATCCGGACAACAACTGTCTTGCCATATGTACCATATGTAAAGGTGAAATAAGTAGGGGTAGGGACGTCAACCACCTAGGAACATCCTCCCTTATACGGCACCTGCAGCGCGTTCATAAAAAGTTACTGTCAAGTTCAGAAACTTTGGCTCAGACCGTAAGCAGTCCAGGGACACCTAAATCCCGTTGTCCTGTTGTATCCAAGCGCCTGCAAACCACACCGTCAACTCCCTCCTCGTCAATTTCCTCCTTAGTCAGGATCGGAAGTAGTCCTGCAGGCCATATCACTGGCATGACTGACTCTCCTATCCGGGATTCCTCCGGAGGATCCTGCATTGCTACGCCTACTGCTGCCGCTGCTGCTGTTGCTGCTGCTGCTGGGAGTCGTTCATCATCCCAGAGAGGAAGTAGGAACACCACTACTTTTACTAAACAATTGACCCTCCAACAGTCCTTAGCGAGGAGGATGAAGTACGACAGCAGTCATCCTGAAGCAAAACGTATAACTGAGGCCTTGACTGCTATGTTGGTGTTAGACGTGCGTCCGGTATCCGCCATTAGTGCAGTGGGATTTAGACAATTGATGGAGGTAGTGTGTCCCCGGTTCCAAATCCCGTCTAGATTCCACTTCACTAGGCAGGCGATACCGAGACTGTACAGAAACGTCAGAAAAAGTGTCCTCAGTGTCCTGAAAAATGCCGTTGTACACAATGTCCACTTAACCACGGACATGTGGACAAGTGGAACAGGGCAGACTAAGGACTATATGACTGTGACAGCCCACTGGGTAGATGTATCACCTTACGCAGCAACAGCAGCAGCGTCACCAGTAGCAGCATCTCAGAAACGCCAGCTCGTTACAAGGCAGGCTACGCTGTGTATCACCGGTTTCAGTAAGAGGCACACCGCCGACAACCTCTTAGAGAAACTGAGGGAAATCATCGCCCAGTGGCTTACCCCACTTAGACTCTCCTGGGGATTTGTGATATCTGACAACGCCACCAATATTGTGCGGGCATTACATCTGGGCAAATTCCAGCACGTCCCATGTTTTGCTCACACAATAAACTTGGTGGTGCAGAATTTTCTGAAAAGCGACAGGGGCGTGCAGGAGACGCTTTGGGTGGCCCGAAAAATTTCTGGCCACTTTCGCCATTCAGCGACTGCGTGCCGAAGACTGGAGCGCCAGCAAACACTCTTGAACCTGCCCCGCCATCACCTGAAGCAAGAGGTTGTGACGCGGTGGAACTCAACCCTCTATATGCTTCAGAGGATGGAGGAGCAGCAAAAGGCCATACAAGCCTATACATCCACCTATGACATAGGCAAAGGAGGGGGTATGCACCTGACTCAAGCGCAGTGGAGAATGATTTCCGTGTTGTGCAAGGTTCTTCAGCCCTTCGAACTTGCCACACGTGAAGTCAGTTCAGACACTGCCAGCTTGAGTCAGGTCATTCCCCTCATCAGGCTTTTGCAGAAGCAGCTGGAGAAAGTGAAGGAGGAGCTAAGACGGAGCGATTCCGCTCGGCATGTGGGACTTGTGGATGAAGCCCTTCATTCGCTTTGCCAGGATTCCAGGGTGGTCAATCTGTTGAAATCAGACCACTACATTTTGGCCACCGTGCTCGATCCTAGGTTTAAAGCCTATGTGGTGTCTCTCTTTCCGGCCGACACAAGCCTGCAGAGGTGCAAAGACCTGCTGGTGAACACACTGTCAGCTGAAGCGGAACGTGACACGTCAACGGCTCCTTCTTCATTTTCTCCCGCAACTGGGGCTGCCAGGAAAAAACTTAGGTATCCTAAGCAACCCGCTGGCGGTGATGCAGGGCAGGCAGGACCAAGTTTGGACATCTGGTCCGGACTGAAGGACCTGGCAACAATTTCTGACATGTCTACTGTCACTGCATATGATACTGTCACCATTGACAGAATGGTGGAGGATTACATCGGTGACAGCATCCAAGTAGGCATGTCAGACAGTCCATACCTGTACTGGCAGGAAAAAGAGGCAATTTGGAGGCCCCTGTACAAACTGGCTCTATTTTACCTGAGTTGCCCCCCCTCCAGTGTGTACTCCGAAAGAGTGTTTAGTGCAGCCGGGAACCTTGTCAGCGAAAGGCGTAGGAGGTTGCTTCCACAGAATGTGGAGAAGATGATGTTCATCAAAATGAATTATCAGCTCTTCCAGGGAGACCAGCCTCCAGAAGGTACAGAGGGACCTGTGGTGGTGGATTCAAGTGGGGACGAGTTAATACTTTGTGAGGATGAGGATGTACACACTGAAGAGGGTGAGGAATCGGTGGATGAGGAGGATGAGGATGACATCTTGCCTCCGTAGAGCCAGTTTGTGCAGGGACACATTAATTGCCAGCTTGTTTTGTGGGGGCCCAAACGAACCAATCATTTCAGCCACAGTTGTGTGGCAGACCCTGGCGCTGAAATGATTGATTTGTTAAAGTGTGCATGTCCTGTTTATACAACATAAGGGTGGGTGGGAGGGCCCAAGGACAATTCCATCTTGCACCTCTTTTTTTCTTTGCATTATGTACAGTTTGGGGCCTAGTTTTTCTAACTGCCATCCTGCCTGCCACTGCAGTGTCACTCCTAGATGGGTCACGTGTTTGTGCCGCCCACTCGTGTCGCTTAGCATAGTCATCCAGCTACCTCGGTGCAACCTTTTGGACATAAAAACACTATTGTGAGGTGTGAGGTGTTCAGAATAGACTGGAAATGAGTGGAAATTAAGGTTATTGAGGTTAATAATAGCATAGGAGCAGAAAAACCTACAAATTCTGTGATTTTAGCTGTTTTTATGCTTTTTTTCAAAAAAATACAGATCCAAAACACAAAACCCAGAACCCAAAACACGGAAGGGTGGTTTTGGCAAAACCAATCCAGATCCAAAACACGAAGAAAGATCCAGATCCAAAACCAAAACACAAAACACGAAAAGTGGCCGGTGCACACCCCTAGCTGTAACATAACGAAATGTGGAAAAAGTGAAGCATTGTGAATACTTTCTGGATTGAGGGTCTTGTAGGATGTGATGTCTTAACTTAAGGAGTCAATTTTAGATGTGAAGTGGGTTACAAAGTCTAGGGCAGGGAGTGAGGAGGGTAGATGAGGAAGGGGACATTGGATGGAGTTGAAAGTGGCAAAGAGACAAAGGGGGTTGGAAGACTCGGTGGAGATAAGATTCTTGAGAATTAGCTATATATTCCAACACTTGTGCGAGAGTATAGAATTATTCTGATATTATCATTTAGAAAGTAATACTGTATATGCCAGATGCCATTTTAATCTTAATGTGTGTACAGTATGTTTCAGATATTTGCTAAACCTCTATTGTTGGCCAATTCGTTTATCATTTATCCAAATTTTAAAATTTTACCCTTTTTTTGCCAATTACATATATAGTAAAGTGCCCTCTACTTGTTTTCTGTTCATTACCAAAAGTTAATTACATATGCATTAAAAGACAAAAAAAGTGTTAGAAATGATGCTGGACATATACTATACTGTACTAATTCCAGTCTGGGCATATACTATACTAATTATGTCAGACATCTGTCTAATCTGGCTGGTTGGAATGAAAATCTGGTAATGTATGAGGGCAAATGACAATCTACCATATGGTCACAAACACTGAAAACTTACAAAAATGGTTGTTCAGACAAATTGGTTAAATCAAACTAATTTAACCAATATAAACAATTGTTTTTGTCCGTTTTCCAGTATGGTTGATTGTCTTTTGCTCCCATGTATTACGAGATTTTAATTTCAACCAGTCAGATCGGACAGATATCTGACAGATAATTGTATAATGTATGCCCAGCATTAGATACAATCTTACAATCACTAAAGGTGCCTACACACTTGGCGATGTGGTCATGATCTGACATTGTGTCCGATTTCCCCTTGAACTCTCCCCAGCAGCACCCTGGCAGTTGTGGGCACGAGTTGGTGTTAAAAACTGTCCAATGTGACAAACGATCTATCGTGCCTCCTAACTATTCCAGTGCATCGTGACTGAGATTGTCAGATCTGCCCTACAGCACTGCAGATCTGAAGATGGGATGTACGACGGCATCATGATCGTGAGTGGACTCACGATTTGGGCATATTTTACACGATTTGTCGTCACGATGCATCGGAATAGGGCAAATCGTGTAAAATATTGCTAAGTGTGCAGGCACCATTAGACAATCTGAAATCTTTGGATTATTTGTGCTCCCTATCTGGCATTATTGCTGCTGTCAGACAATATTGCTTTTATAATGTACTGTACTTTACAAGCAAAATAGTTTTGCTGTTGAACAGTATTACAGTTCTCCGTTTTAGCTTCTCTCCCCCTCTCTCTCTAGTCTGATCATTTCAACAATGTCTGTTTTTGTCTTTTTTATTAACAGCAAGTGCTGTTTTTGTTTCTTTATCCATGTGTTTGTGTTGTGCGTATGTTCCGAATCCCTACGCTTCCATGCTGCCAAAATGATGACAAAATAATGTCAGTCACAAAAAAATGTTGAACATAAACAGGAAGAGTCTACAGCTTGAGAAATTCCCACATCACTTTAATATGCTCTTTTCCTCACTTTCAGATCAGGAAAACATTGGCATTCTGTCAGGCTGACTTGTCTATAATAAAATCAGATGTGTTGGATAAACCTGAAGTTGAAACGACTATATTTATTCTAAACTATCCACTGTATAAATACCAACCATCACAGCTAGAATTATTAGACCAGTGTTTCCCATATCTTGTCCACACATAGCCCCTACTCATGTTTTCAGGATTTCTTTCTGTAGAAACAGGTAGGATAATTACTTTTCCAGCTAAGTTTGGGGAATTGATAAGTAGCAAGCCTTATAAAGAGGGTACAAGTTGCAGATAGCAACCAATCATCTTCTACCTATCATTTTAGAAAATATAATCGATAGATACTACCTTGCTTCTGACTAGTAGGGGACATGGAATGGCACCCTGCAGGCAGGATCACTGCTGCTGTACCACCGGAGCACCCCCTGTGGGCGGGACCATCAGCACCCCATGACCCTTGCTTCTGACTAGCAGGTGACATGGAATGGCACCCTGCAGGCAGGATCACTGCTGCGGTACCACCGAAATGACCTTTAGACACTCCAGACAGGCCTGCACTGTGTGCAGCTGATCTGAAGCATCCTCAGGGCACTCCAAGTCAGCTCTGCACTTACCGGTGTTGCCAGCCCCCTTCACATGATGGCATGACGTTGTGCACTAAGGGGCGGGGCAGCAAAGGGCACATTTAAGCCCTGTTACACCCCTGCTCAAAGCTGATTGGTTTCTCCACTCTTTAGAAGGCTTGATACAGTACATCTCCCCTTAAATCAAAGTAAAGAAATCCTAAACACATATGCTTTTGGGGTGAGCAGCAACTTATCAGGTTGAAGCCTAGGGGTGCATGGAATTTAGGGGGCAGTGCAGGTAAGGTCATAGAGGGTGCTAGCCAATGCCGTGCTGAATTGGGAAGGGGCAGGAGCTTTGTGCGCTCTTAGGGGTCAAGAGCTTGGTGCGCACCCGCTGCGGCACTTTATGAATTTCATTTTCCCAAAGACATCCCTCCCTTTAAAGTGGAGGAGGCGTGGAGTCTGCGCTGTACTGACTGTCATTTCCTCACTGCTCTGCAAGTAACCTCTCAGCACTTCTTTAAGATGGTGATTTGCACTCATTTTTGTAATCACATTACAAGAAGGGCTACTAATAGTCCCAGGCAAGATGCTAATAAGTTGGGGTTTCACCATACTTTGATAAACTATATTTGTGAATGTGATGCTGTGATATGTAGTTATGTAACCCTGAAACCACCAATAACGTGTAAGCTTCCCTCTCTAAATCCACCAACAGGGTGCAGCAACCGCCTTCCAATGATATTAGTCATGCAAAATATTATTATTCTGATGCAGTGCTGAATTGGGAGGAGACAAGAGCAGAGTGGATTTATCCTTCTCCAAACTTGTGAAATCATGATGTCATATTGAGGGGGTGGAGCTAGTGGGACCAAGAAGAAGCAGACAGCGGCTGGATTGTCCGTATGAAACTGTTTATATTTTCAAAATAGAAAATTGGATTTATTTAAAAAATTTAAATCTATAAAAAGTGCACAAAAGATGGAGTTATCCTTTAAACAGGGGTTCTCAACTTCAGTTCTCAAGTACCCCCAAGAGGTAATGTTTTCTGGAATTCTGTCTGTGGAAACAGGTGGGATAACTACTGACCCATAAATTAATCTGTGCATATTAAAGAAATCCAGAAAACATTACCTGTTGGGGGTACTTGAGGACTAAAGTTAAGAAACATTTATTTAAAGTCTACTTGTCACCTGTAGAGAGTGAAGGCAGACATTTTTGAGCAATCCTATAAAATACAGTGTCAGCTGTATTAGGAATACTAGCATCTCTGGGTGTTTAACATTAAAATGCAAAGTGTTTCAGTTATGCATAGATGCCAACCCTTCCAGTTTGTTCTTGAGACAAAGCATAGATTGGGGAGACTTCATCAGAGCTCCTACTTCTTCACAATTAGCACCAAAGAAATTAAGGGATTAAGGGCCTGATTCAGACCCACTCGCGAGCGGCTGTCCGCTCGCAAGTGGGTCGATGTTATGGACTGAGCATGCGCACGACGGAGGGAGCTCCGTCGTGCGCATGCGCCAGACGCGACGAGCGAAGGAAAGTCCTTCGCTCGTTGTGTCCGATCAAAGGGGGCGTGCTGTCAATGTTGATTGACAGCACGCCCCCTTTGGTGGGCGTGCCAGGGGCGTGCCTCCCTGACGGGGGCGTTCCCATGGGAACGCCTCCCGTCAAAAGCCGGCCCACTGACATCACTAGTGATGTCAGTGGGAGTGATTTTGGCTCTGATAGAGCCAAAATCACTCCGGAGCTTGCGGTTGAAAACCTCAACCGCAGGCTCCGGCTCGCAAATTCGATGGTCGCGATGGTCTCGACCATCGCGACCATCACAATGCACGCTCGTATAGCCTGTGGGTGGTGACCCACAGCTATACGAGCGTCCAGGAGGACGCTCCATGAAAATGGAGCCCGGCCCTCATTCAGAGCGTGCGCTCTGCTCAGAGCGTACGGCTCTGAATGAGGGCCTAAGCTCTCAATTGTATTCAGTGTACCAATGAATTAGGCTTTAGTGGTTCAATGGCCATAAAGTAATGGACTCTGTATTGTAGAGTAACCATCATGGACTGTACCCTGTCCTATATACAGGTGTCATCTCCTTTATATAAGTCAGTCTTAATCTTATTAGTCCACCCTTAAATGGAGTCATTGATTACTCCGTTTGTTATTTTTTATTTTACAATTTGGGTAACTGCTTTAGTATCCATTGGGGAGCAGCATTTTCTATATATACATATATTTATTACGGTTGCACTTGGTTTAATTAGGAGAGCGCCTGGTGTTTGCGTTATTAAGTTAACTTTAATTTTGTTGGTTAAGCTGTATTGTAGAGTGTCCATCAGGGACTGTACCCTGTCCTATATACAGGTGCCATCTCCTTTATATAAACCACACCCAAATTTATTAGGCAACCTCCTTTTTACAATGACATGCTTCATTACTTAACCCACTTAAGAAATATTTATATATCACTATCTATCTATCTATCTATCTATCTATCTATCTATCTATCCAAACATTTCCACTTTACAAAATATTAATGACATATGGCATAAAAATAAAATATTTTGAGAGTACTTCAAAAACTGGGCAAACTATAAATTGAACATTTGCATAATGCTACACAGATGGTGAAGAACACCTGCAAAGCAAAATAGATCATATCCATTAAAACCAGATGTTTGCTGGCATGGTTTAAATTAATATACATGTCTAAAGCTTTGGTGCAATATCTATGAGATACTAAATGATATAGTAAAAATTACCAATCCCAAGACTGTACAATTTGTAGAATTAGCAGTGCTTCTGTCCCATGTGCAGAAAAGAATAAAATAAATCAAAATGTAATACAATATTAATTCAATTAAATTAAAGATATTGTAAGATGCTTTATGGTTCTAAGAAGCTTCAGAACTTCCATGTTCTAACTCTGAGTGCTGTACTCTCATGGTACACATGAGCACTACATTGCCCAATAATTTTACCATGCTATCTTCCAAAAAATCTGCAACATTTCAACAAAGATAAGCAGTATATTAGCAGGTATTTGTTCAGGAGAGACAACAGTTTATTAGCATTCCACTGAGTTACACCCATGGGTGTGTGTTGTATGATGTTTCATTCTCGTCTATCCCATATTTGTCACTCTATAAGTAACCTTCTTGTGGTTACGTAAAAAAGTGTGGACAGGTAGCTATAAAGAATTGTTCTGGTCTGTGGCTGCACTTTACCAAAAGATTTCTTGCTACAGGATTTTATTGCCCCTCAAGATCTGTTAGAAGAAAATTACGATCTGGCAGCTTTTATAAAGTGACAATGACCAAAGTTGCATTTATTTAAATATTATTTATGCACGTGCAGCATATTCAATGCAAGTAACAGACACTCTGGGGCTAATTCAGTAGCGCACAATGCTGAACGCATATTCCTGATTATCGGGTATCTGCGCGTGAGCAGGACTCTTTCTGCTCATGTGCAGAATGGGTCCTGCGTGGCCGCATGCAGCCCCTAATATGCCTCTACCCAGGGCTGCCATCAGAGATGGTGGGGCCTGGGACTGACAAAATAGGTAGGCCCCCCCATATCCATCTCCAACCCCCCCACCCCGGTTATTAGATTTTCTTTTTCTCCACTCCATTCCCTCCCCTTCTCCGGTTATTAGAGCCAGTCTCTGCCCACGTTTTTTTTCACCACTTCACTCCCCCCCCTCCCTGGTTATTAGATCCAGTCTCTGCCCAGCTTTTTTTCCCCAACTTCACTCCGCCCAATCCCCCTACTCCCCCATGGTTGAATAAATCCAGCCTCTGACCAGCTTTTTTTTTCAGCACTTCCCATCACCCCTCCCCCAGTTATTAGATCCTGTATCTGCCTGGTGTGCACATCTTTTTCCCACTTACCTTATATCCTTGACGAAGGCTTCGGCTTCTTCTCTGCTTCTTCCCCAGCACTGCAGGCGAGAATATAGACATAACCCACCCCCCCATAAAATATCATAAATACTTGTGTCCTTAATGTGGCCACACACTAGACCAACTTTCATCCAATCATCCAACTAGTTGGCTGGTTGGAATGAAAATCTGGTAACGTATGGGAGTAAATGATGATCAGCAATTTGCTCCTAAATGCCAGAAAACAGATGAAAATGGTCATTCAGACAAGTTTGTTAAATGTTTGATCTAAACAATTTGATCAAACAACAGTTTTTGTCCATTTTCCAGCGTTTGGGAGCAAATTGCTGATTGTCATTTGCTTTCATACCTTACCAGATTTTCATTCCAACCAATCAACTAGTTGGATGGTTGGATGTAAGTTGGTCTAGTGTATGGCCTGCTTTAGAGCTCTTAACCAACAAACTAAACTCCATGCTTCATCTTAGTAGCAAATTCCAACATCTGTGTTAATGTGTGTACCACAATATTATTATTTTGTGAGCTTTCAGAAGCATATAGGGCCTGATTCAGAAGTGAGTGCAGCTCTCTCCATGCCACATGCAAACGCCCGATGTTTTCAGTCTGTGCATGCGTCCAAGCCAAACTGTGCATACGTCTCGATGGTTACCGCTGGCAGCTGCAGAACCAATTTAGATGCAGGGAGAGGCAATTTCAGTGCATGTAACAGTTGGGAACAGGGGGTGGCTGGCCAGGTGCAGGCATGTCGCGGTTGGTGATCAGTAACTACGGCTTTGCTGTAATTGCACTGCTACAGATGGAGATTCTGCACCTCCATATGGCCGGTGCAGTCCGAAATCGTGCCACTGATGTGTAGTCGATGGTGCATCTTAATGTGCACAGCGGTGGATTAGCACTGCAGCTGGTGGGCATTCCATTGGCTGCAGCATTAGCATTGAGACACAGTTGCGCTGCAGTAAAAAACACAGTAGTGGTGAAAAACACAGTAGTGGTTGCAATAGTGTGCCTCTCTGTATCAGGCCCATAGACACAACTCTGCTTTCCAATTAGGTCACATGCTATCTTTTTACCAATGTGAAAAAAAAACCATATCTAAGCATAATCCCTAAATCAACTACATCATATCTAACAGAAATGAGCTCAGATGCTACACACATTCTTTATCTTCTCATTTGTTTTTTTGCTTTTCTTTGTAGCACACTTTTGTAAGTCACATGCAGATATTCTATTATAGTAACTCATAAAGGCTAGTAAAGCCTGTTTCCAATACCTTTGCCTGACCAGAAAATTTAGTTTAATTGTGTTAATTATGCAGGTACATTGCCGGTGAAACCCAACTAATAGATATAATTACATTATATATACTGTATGATATACCTAAAACTTCAAAGGCACCTGCTCAACACAAGTACCCTACCCATCTAATCCACACAACTACACAACACATGCACATGTAGCAGACTCCTGTCTAATCCACACAACTACCCAACACATGCACATGTAGCAGACTCCTATCTACTCCACAAAGCTACCCAACACATGTACATGTTGCAGACTCCTATATAATCCACACAATTATCCAACCAATGCACATGTAACAGACTCCTATCTAATCCACACAACTACACAACACATGCACATGTAACAGACTCCTATCTAATCCACACAACTACACAACACATGCACATGTATCAGACTCCTATCTAAATCACACAACTACACAACACATGCACATGTAACAGACTCCTATCTAATCCACACAACTACACAACACATACACATGTATCAGACTCCTATCTAATCCATACAACTACACAACACATGCACATGTAGCAGACTCATATCTAATCCATACAACTACACAACATATGCACATGTAGCAGACTCATATCTAATCCAGACACCTACAAGACACATGCATATGTAGCAGACTCATATCTAATTCACACAACTACACAACACATGCACATGTATCAGACTCCTATCTAATCACACAACTACACAACACATGCACATGTATCAGACTCCTATCTAATTCACACAACTGCACAACACATGCACATGTAGTAGGCTCCTATCTAATTCACACAACTACACAACACATGCACATGTAGTAGGCTCCTATCTAATCACACAACTACACAACACATGCACATGTAGCAGACTCCTATCTAATTCACACAACTACACAACACATGCACATGTAGTAGGCTCCTATCTAATCACACAACTACACAACACAGGCACATGTAGCAGACTGCTGCATGCAATACCAGTGTCAGTGTCCTGGTTACTTATATATTATACTTTGTGATGCGACTGAGATGCATATTTGGTATAATACTGTATAGTAAAATGCATGCAATGACTTGGTAGCATAATTTTTGTGCTATTTGGCCTGATCTGATTAGGTTAGGGTGCACACATCTGTAAGTATATTTTTTTCAATTTCTATAGGGTTTGTGCTTGCAACGTCGAGATGCAGAGCCTATCAGACTCCTAGTCTTCAACAGTAACCACTGCAAGTTGGTACCAGCTATGCTGCAAGGACTCCACAGGTCTTGGTATCAAGTTGCCCCCCAGTTGTGAATTGCTGGGAAGTTATGCAGCAAGATACTGAACCAGGAAACTGAAGACTAGTCATACAAGAGCAGGTTAGGGTCACAAGCAATAGATTAGTAATGGTGAGACAGGCAGAGGTCAGGGCAAAGTCACAGGTTCTAATATGATAATGCAAGCAGAGGTCAGGAGCACTAGCACAGATGAAATAACGTGGTCAAAACAGGCAGAGGTCTGGAAAACAGGAATTCAACAAGAGCACAGAAAATGATGGAGCAAGGAAATGAGATCGAAAGGACAGCAGAGAAGGTGCAGCCAGCTGTAGACATATGATGGGGCTTTATGTATCCCTGCCTGACTGTGCAAGTAAGCATTTTTCTGACATTAGTGGAGATGGAAGAGTTGAGTTACGGTAGAATATCTCTCTACTTCTCTATGCAATATATTACAGCCAGGACCCAACAGTTGTAACTTTTTATTTCTCAAGACTTGAGCATGAAATAAAATGCTTGTAAGGAGTAAGGTTTAATGTTGCTCTGTACAAGAAGAGGAGACTGGATGACAGAGAAGAAGAGAAACAGTCAATGAAGTAAACAATGAAGTTGCAAATTGCATAAGTATGTTAGCACTTTGATAGCTCTTTGGTAGAAATAGCACTTCAAATGAACAATGTCAATTTCAGTCTCTCTTGCCTCAACAGCTAAACTGTAGAGACAATAATTTTGGTGATCATTGCATAAATAATTTGAACTGGGCATCTTTTTCTTAAAATGTTAATTTATTGGGCAAATGAATTATTCCATATGGTGTAAGCTACTTCCGTATATGAATGTAAGCAAACCATGTAGTCAAGTAGTAGGAAAAGCCAGTAGAATACTTGGCTATACAGAGGAAATAATAGCAGTACATGGATATACTTCAACAATATAGGTTACTAGTAAGGCCTCACTGTGAGGTCTCCTGAGAAAATGATGCATAATAAAACTCAAGGACAGCTTTAAAGAGCTGAAGATGAACAGCTTAGAGGAGAGATGGCCAGAGGTGATATTATATAAACATTAAAATACAGCAAAAGTATAATAGAGATCGGAAAGACAGCATTGCTAAAAACAAGATAATTTCATGAACAATGGGGACACACAATGAAATTGGAAGAAGGAAGAGTCAAAGGGTGATAGATCCATGAAATAGTTTTCCAGCAGCTGTGGAGGAATAGTGTACAGAATATTCTAAAATAAATGAGACAAGCATATTGCTCATATTGACACTTAGTTTATTAAAGAAATATAAACCATCTTATTCATTCGCGTTATATTTTACTCAAATGCTTTCTTTTTCTAATTGTTTATATTTTTTTTCCATTAAATTAACTATTTTTCTGTGAAATAAGCAAGATGAAAATATATGTAATTACATTTGCATATTTCCAGATGCTAGAGTTTATTTCTATCTGATAAACTTTTTCTGTAGGTGTTTGAAGATCATTTCCTGTTGTGTTCCATAATCACATTACCTAAATTTAGAAAGGGTTTTCCATGTACTAATGTGATTACTGGGAAAATGAAATCTTCCTCATCCATTCTGGTAAACTGTGCTTCTGTTTTCATAGACACCAGCTGTCTACTGAAGTGTGTTCCTGGAGGACAGCTGAAAATGCATTATCCAAAGATTGTATCTGGTTTGATTTGCCAGCAGTCAGATCCTGTTGATCTAGTTTCCATTTTAGCCCTCTGTGCTCCTAGTTCAAAGAACAGTGAGGCCTACAAAGAAATTACTGCCATATTGTTCAATGGGCCACACTGAGCAATATGTAGGATTGTAATTAAGAACACATTAAGGGAAACAGTTCACTGGAGATAAGCTGTTTGACTGCCTGCACTTTTTGATGAGGGTTTAGTGCCAATCCCAGAATAAAAAGATTAAATATTTGTTACCAGGCCTTTTGATCTTCTGACAGAACATGTGGTAAAGCATATTTGAATCAAATTAAAAGCATCCTCTGATAAAAATAACCCTGTTCTCCCAGGCCCTGTAAAGAAAAATGTGCAGTCTGATTGATACATTTCCCTTCAGTCTCCAGGAGTGAAGGTAAAACTACAAAGACTGGCTTTAAGACATAGAGGCAGATGTATCAAGCTGATTTTTACATAAAATATGTAGAAACGGCAGTTTCTGCATAATTTTATGTATTGTTGCTATGTGCAGTACTAATGCAGGAGATTTCACAGATTTAGCGCTGCAGATCGCAGTCCCCATTATTATCAATGGGGACTACGATCTGACCCCTATGGACCAAACTCCAAAAAGCAAAGCTTTTCGGAGTTTAGCACCGGTAGTTTACACCATCTTCAGATGGTGTAAACTACTGTTTGTCTATGGAGTTTCTAGGGGTAGGAGCTAGATCTTTCGATCTCTCCCCCGCTGCCCCGGCCGGCCCCGGAAGTGGACGCTGTGCGCGATTATTATTACATAGGCCCCATAGACCATGCACTGCTCAATTTAGGACAGAACCTAAGCAGATACATGACATAATACAGTAGGTAATGTTTTAAATTTTAACTATACCTTTGACACCTGTACTTATATAGTCAGTATTTAGAAGTTGGAATAAATATTCTTTATTTGGACCTGATTTAGAGCTGCATGCACACTGCACACTTTGCCGATGTTAACGTAGCTGAGCTATTTTTTGCAAGTGCGCAAAAATTCTCAGAAACTCCTACAACACATGGTGTATGCACAAAGGCGCTGCTGCGATCGAGATGCATGGTATCAGAAAGCACCGTAACTAGTGCTCCCAGCGCCCGGGAGCAGGTCATGCCCCCTCCACGTAATGTCATGTGGAGAGGGCGGAGCAACAATCGCTGGTGATTACAGTAATGCCCGGAGCTTCCAGACTGCACTGTTGCAGAGATTCTGGCAGCAAAGTGTCGTTACAGGCACCCTGCTAGCCAGATGCAGGAGCTGTGGGTGAGCGGCGGTGTCGCCCATACAGCGCTGCGATCTGTGCGGCCACACTGCTTGCACACCACTAGTTACGGCCCTGGTATCAGAAAAGTTTAGGTACAGTGATGGGCAGTTGTTGGGATGTGGCTAGAAACACACTCAAAACTGGTCCAATGCGCGCATAATGAAAGTGTCGTTGGCATGTCAATGAAAGCGGCCGCACAGTCGCAGGCATAGGAGGCTATAGTCAGACTGAGAAACTGCACCTGCCACAGGGCTGGTGCAAGTTACAATGGTGCGACTGATGGTGGCATTTAAGGACGAACCAATTGGTATTACTGTGTGTACAGATGCTGAAAGTGGGTGTCTTAAGTCCTTGCATATTCGGGAAGGAGTCTGTAGCAGCATTGGCATAAAGTCACAGACGGGTCACTGCTAATAGACGCTGCTGCGTGTGCTTCTTTGTCCACCTCTGAATGAGGGCCCTTGTATAGATTTGTAATTGTGGCTAAGGTGTATTTGCCCCTTCTCCTACTCTGTACAGTGACTAAAATAATCATGGCTCCAACAATATTACAATTGCTTGAGAAATGACTTCAACATGACCGCATATCATATTGTATGCATCATATATTTTTAAAATTTTCTTTTAAATATTTATTTCAATTCTGCACAGTCACATCAGTTTTCAATAGAGACCCACAAGTTGCAATCACGCTTGCAGTCCAAAATGTTTTAATCAGAGTGTTCATCAAAAAGAGTGATTGTTTTGCACACATTAGAGTATTGTTCCGACAGAGCAGGAAGACATATGCAAAGCATGTATAGCAAATGAAGGTTGTATGATCGTGCCCCTGCTTACAATACAGTTTTTACCTTTGTTTGCCCATATTTTGACTAACATTTTGATAAAAAAAGGTTTGGATTAATTGATCAGATTGTAATATTTAGAGTCAGCATTCGGTATTGCTTTATAGTAATAGAATAACTTGCACTTTTTCATCTGATTTCAGTTCAGCAAGCAGAAGCAATATTTTTAAGTGCCTTACATTTGTAATAGTGAGCAGGATGGAGGCTCTATGCTTTGTGACATACTCAGTGATTTTATTAGTGATCTGCCGTCCTTACATGGGGCTGGTGTAAGACCCAAATAAAGTGATTTCAGATTTGGTCTGTAGTTGCCCAAGACAAAACAGGGGGCTGCCAGAGGTTTGCAGAAATGTGACTTTTACTGAGAGCATGCACAACATAACATGGCCGTCTGGTGTACTTCTGGGGTAAGAGTGGTTGGCAGGGGAAATTTCCACCAACCACCCAGCACACATCTTCAGTAAACATTCCTGTGCTTGCATGTATTGTTCTTGTGCTACTGGGTACCACTTGGAGCCAGAGGAAGATACAGTATGTGTTCTACTGTGGAATTCAGAGGATTAACCAAATAGTTACAAGAAAGAAAGAAGACTCTCTTTGTAAAATCTTAAAAACTTGTTTGAATTAATCTTTCCAACACTTCGACACAGTAAAATACAATGAATAATTATGTGATCTCATCACATACTGTACATATAGGTGACATTTTTAAGTAGAAAACGTGGATATTTTTAATAACATTGTCTGATTTTGTGGAGAACAATTTTGATCCAGGTTACATAGATGTAGAGAGATCGTATTGTGATTATACGGTGGATAGATCCCTATCCACATTTACTACTTAAAATTCACACCTATATGTATTATGTACAGTGTTACAATTGATCTCTACAGATTGGTCATTTCCGCAAATGAGATCACATAATTATTCATGTTTTTTACTGTTCTGAAGTGCTGGAAAGATTATTCGACACAAGTTTTTATGATGATGTTGAATAAAAGTTAAATCTTTTTTTACCCTCAGGGGTAGGAGAGATGGTGTCTGCAGCCAGCCATCCTCAGTCGTCAGCCCCTCATCACCTTCCTCACCTTCCTCAAATTCAGCCTCTCATCACCATCCTCAGCTTAGAAGCCCCTCATCACCTTTCTCCATCCCCAGCCCCCATCCTCAGTCCCCAGCCCCTATCACCTTCTGCCCCCAGCCCCCCATCACCTTCCTCCATCCCAAACCCCCCATCACCTTCCTCCTGTCACAACTCTCGGATGGCAAATGGACGCAACCCGTATTTGGGGATTGGCGTGACCTATTTCTGAGGCGCGGAGACTAATGTGCCGGCGATGTTCACCAGGGACCCTCGCAAGAGGGTATGGGCTTGGCTGCATCTGACACACAGGTCGCGGCCCTCAGGATAGGCTCCCATATACAGGTGCTGGTGAACTCTGGATGGAGCGGAGAATATTTTCAGCGTAGTGAACAGGCCGGGTCAGAACCAAACAGACAACAAGGTACCAGGGAGCAGACGTGTGCAGGTTGCAGAGGATAGCCAATGTCAGAGCCAGATAACCAAACGCAGTACAAGGGATTAGACAGAAGCAGGTCAGAAACAAAGCCAGGGTCAGGAACAACCCTAGCGATAACTCGTTAGCCAACACTCACCAGTTTCTTCCGCGGCAGAGTCCTAGAGCCTTCGTTCCCAAATTACCAACTGATCTACGATCCGGATCCTCTTCACCGTTTTAGTATCAGGTTCAAACCAGCCTGAGGTTGTAAAAGAAGGGTGTATTCAGTAACGATCCTCCTACGCTTGGTGATACAATAACCGCTAGGGATGCACGCGACCTTCACCGGTTGGGTGAATGGTCATCATTGGCACGGGGCCTCAGCTACCCAGTTTTCACCTATACAGTGCTCACACACTCAGGTGTAATTTGGATCGAGATCCCCTAACTGGTGTTTAAGGGAAGAACAGACAGAGGAAGAGAAAGTATAGACTGTCCGGATCTCTCACCGTTGTGAGAGATCCCCTATCGAACGCCCCAATGAAAGACACAGACACTGAGAGATACTCACACTAGACCCCTTGTCACCTTGACGAGTCGTCCGCCGCCCCTGAGAATTAAACAAAACAATCCCCCTTCTCTCCTAGACAAACACGCAAATAATGCTGTACCAACTGGGTTACCTCTTGGTATGCCTGGAAGCTTGAACTCCACTTCCAGAAACTTCCTCCGTAAACTCTCTGCTATAACAACGAGAAGATTCAGGGCAAACAACAAATAAACATCAACTTACACATTATATTAACTAGGCTTGGGAACAATACGCCTCTAGCGGAAACACTCTCGGTTCAGCTGTCCCTCCCTTTCTCTTCCCGGCCGGCAGGCCCTGTCTGTGCCCTACTATGAACACACCGCTGCCTTGATCTACGAGGCTGAATCTTCAGGATTCCCCCCTCAGGGGTTCAGCACCAGAGCCGCACAGCCCCTTGCACTGACTCCCAAGAGGGCTCACCCAAAATCCTATGCCCATCAACCTTACCCAGCTGGGGCTAAATCGGGTGATCCGGGTCTATTACTCGGATTACTTTATTCCTCGAACCACCTACCAGCACTCTGTACTCAGTGATACCGACCTCCAGCGCCGGTCACTCTGCTGCACAGGTCCGCCGACCTGTGAATGATCGCTTCGGTTTTCTGCCGGGTCGCCCAGATCACTTTTAAGCTGGGCCCTCTGGTAAATCTAGTGATGTTTTAGTGGACTGGGTCTAATGCCCAGACCACCTTATATGCAGGGCTGCCTCTGAGGGATGTTTTGGTGGACTGGGCCTAATGCCCAGACCACCTTATATGCAGGGCTGCCTCTGAGGGTCGTTTTAGTGACCTGGGCCTAATGCCCAGACCACCTTTTATGCAGGGCTGCCTCTAAGGGTCGTTTTAGTGAACTGGGCCTAAAGCCCAGACCACCTTATATGCAGGGCTGCCTCTGAGGGTCGTTTTAGTGACCTGGGCCTAATGCCCAGGCCACCTGTTATGCAGGGCTGCCTCTAAGGGTCGTTTTAGTGACCTGGGCCTAATGCCCAGGCCACCTTATATGCAGGGCTGCCTCTGACTTGTGCCTGAACAACCTGGGCCTAATGCCCAGGTTGCTGACTGTAGAACCTAAAAAAATCCCTACAGGGCCTAATGCCCCCTGCGATCCCCGGGGCCTTGTGCCCCTCCTACGTGCCCACAGGCCTAGTGCCTGCTTATACCCACGGGCCTTATGCCCGACAACAAATTATTGATTTGACGTTAAATATAAGTAAAGGTGGCCCACGGCCTCCTACCCTGTCCATTGGGAGAGCCTGCAGTGGGGAACTTCGATAAGCTCTTTGACTTCCCTCCACTGCAGAGCTCTCCGGTCCTCAGCTTCAGCTCCGCTGACCGCCGCCCGTCGCCGTCTTCCTGTTCCTGCAACAGCGCCTCCGTCTTCAGGGGTTGAGCACGGCGTCTTCCGGCGCCTCTGGAACTCTTCTCCTCCGCAGACGATCTTCCTGGCTTGCTCTCCGCCAACGGACTGACTCGCCCCGCTCAGCGGCGCCTAATATATGGAGCCGCGAGGGGGCGGAGCCATGACGTGGCGAGCCACGATTGGCTCGCCATGCCAGACTCTGATTGGCTGTCTGCCCGCGAGCCATTACTGGCTCGCCAGCGGCGCCAAATTCAAAATCCGCGCTGGTGGTTGGACGAGCTTGAATCTTTTCAGATGCAAGCTCATCCAGCCCCGTCTCCCGCCGCCGCACCGCGCTGCCCGAACCGCCACCGCCTGTTTGTCCAGCGGTCACTGGACTTCGGGCCGGACCAGCCCCTACCCTGGTGACCCCGCTCACATTTCCACCCCCTGTGTCCTTTGTAGTCCATACAAAGGAGGTCTGAGACCAGACAAAGTCGGGGTCAGCATATCGAGGCCCAGGCACGCCACGATTGAATCGTTGGGAACGTCTAGGTAAAGGTGTCACACCCGCCACCTCTGGAACATCGTCGACTTCATTCACAGTAGGAATTCCTGTGGGTGTCCACCATTCTTCTTCAAGGTTACCCATTCCGGCCGGAGTGGACAACGCGATTTCCTCATTACGCGAGTCATTCTGAACGACGTCAGTTATAGGGTCCCTTTCTGCTGAAGTTGGGAAAAGGCAGGGACGTAACAGGTCTCGATGAAGAGTCTGCAATCGCCCCAGACCATCAGTGGATTCCACCTGATAGACCAGTCCTTCCGCTGACAAACGACATCTGATCACATAAGGTAAGACTTCCCAACGCTCAGACAATTTACCCCCCGGACGAGTCATGCGGACCAGGACCCGTTGCCCTATGGAAAACGGTTCAACCCCTCGCGCCCCAGCCGGGGTACGTCTATGATCGGCTATCATCTTTTCCGTCAAATCATGAGCAATTTTCAGACGCCGCCGATGTTCCTCCACCCAACCTGTAGGAAGCGATCCCTCCCTACCATCGGACTCGGTTAGTACTAAATCCTGAACTTCATGACCCGGCCGACCGAACAACAAAAAGAAAGGAGAAAACCCGGTAGTACAATGTACCCTATTATTGTAGGCCCAAACCAATTCTTGCACTTGTTCAGGCCACCTCCGTTTTTTTGTTTCTTCCAGGGTTCGGAGCATCTGTAGCAAGGTCCGGTTGAACCTTTCACATGCCCCATTACCCTGAGGGTGGTATGGAGTTGTACGGGACTTTTGTAGCCCGTACAGTTGGCACAGACGTTCCATTAGCGCCCTTGGAAACAGGCTCCCTGATCTGAATGTATCCTTTTGGGACACCCATATTGCCGTATAAAATTTTCCACAATCGCTTTTGTAGCCGACTCAGCTGTCTGGTCACGGGTTGGCACTACCACAGTAAACTTTGTGAAGTGGTCCGTCATTACCAAAGCGTACTGGTGACCACTAACAGACTCTCCAATCAGCACATAATCTATCATTAATAACTCTAATGGTCGATCTGTACAGATGGTCTGAATAGGCGCATGTTGTTCCGAAGGTTTGACCACTCCACAGTGTCTACACTCCCGACAGACCCGAACGACCATGTTCTGCATTTGAGGTGCAAAATACTGACGTCGCAACCATTGATAGGTCTTATCACTGCCCAAGTGCGCTCCTTCTTGGTGTGCATTCTCAATCAGTGGTCGGACCAACGCTTCTGGTACCACTATCTGCTCTACAAACCGAAGCTCCGAACTAAGGTAGGTGCGATGCCGAAGAGTACCTGCACAAACCTTGAGTCGGTCCCACTTACGCAGCAGCTTCTGACAGAAAGTAGTAAGCCTACTCCTTTCCCATTTGCCAGGCCAGTGACCATCTTCCTTCCACTGCATAATAGCTCTGAAACCGGGGTCTTCCTGCTGTTCGCGCGCCCAGTTTTGTTTGGTATTCCGGAGTATCGTGGCACTCTGCTTGACATTCCGATCACCCTTCGTCCCTGATTTCCTCACACGTGTCAGATCGGGGACTTCTACCTCTTCCCAGTCTTCATCCCCCTGGGTCCCAGGGACTTCTACAGGAAACCGAGATAAAGCATCAGCATTTCCGTTATTTTTTCCTGGCCGGTAGCGAATGGTATAGGAAAACTTTGCTAACTGGGCTACCCAGCGTTGCTCCAGGGCCCCAAGCTTGGCAGTCCCCAAATAGGCAAGGGGGTTATTATCAGTAAAGATATCTACATGGGTGGCTGTCAGATATTCAGCAAATTTTTTGGTCACAGCCCAGACTACGGCCAATAATTCCAACTTGAAGGAACTGTAGTTGTCTGGGTTTCTCTCTGTCTCTCTCAAACTACGACTCCCGTAGGCAATCACTCGCTCCTGGCCATCCTGAACCTGAGCAAGTACAGCCCCTAGGCCTTGCAAGCTCCCATCAGTATACAAAACAAATGGTGTCTCAAAATTGGCATAGGCCAATATGGGGGCTTCTGTGAGAGCCTGCTTTAAGCACACAAAAGCCGCTTCTTGGGATACGCCCCACGCCACCGCTTGAGTTTTCTGAGTTGTGGCCACCCCTCGCATTAGGGCGTGGAGTGGCTCAGCAATCTTAGCAAAATCCTTGATAAAACGGCGGTAATAACCAACCAACCCTAGGAATGCTCGTAACTCGGTCACTGTACGGGGTGTCTTCCATTCTTGCACAGCTGCAATTTTACTTGGTGTGGGATGCACCCCATCACGCGACACCACATGCCCTAAATACTCCAAACTAGTCTTTAGTAGGTGACATTTCCGAGGTTTGACCTTCAACCCATATCCCTCCAGGCGCTGCAGGACCACCTCCAAACGAGCTAAATGTTCATCCACAGTGGCGGAATACACAATAATGTCGTCTAGATAAATCAGGAGGGTTTCGAAATTCAAATCTCCCAGACACCGCTCCATCATCCTCTGAAACGTTGCCGGGGCGTTGGTGAGCCCGAATGGCATGTGGCAAAACTCGAAAAGTCCCATGGGCGTAATGAACGCAGTCTTTTCTTGATCTTGTGTGGCAACCGGTACTTGCCAGTATCCGCTGGCCAAGTCTAAGGTGGAAAAAAACTTGGCCTCGCCTAACGCCGCCAGGGACTCCTCAATCCGAGGTAGAGGGTAGGCATCCCGTACAGTGCAACTGTTCAGCCTCCGGTAGTCCACACAAAAACAGATGCTCCCATCCTTCTTCCTAACCAACACTATGGGGGCGGCCCATGGACTCTTACTCTCCTGAATCACTTCGTTATCCAGCATCTGTCGAAGCATTGTCTTGACCTCCTGATAAAGCTTTGGGGGAATAGGCCGGTATCTTTCGCGAATGGGTAAAGTGTCTCCAGTACGAATCTCATGTTGTAAATCGTCCGTGTAGCCAAAATCTTCCTCATGTCTCGAAAAAGTTTTCTGACGTCTCCACAGCATCTGGTCCAATTTCCGCACAGTATCGGAGTCACAGTCAGCTAGCGAGACATCCATCTGCTCCCTTATTATCCCTCCGTTCCACTCTATACTTGGTTCTTCCTCTTGCTCGACCTGTACCGACATGGTCCATGATTCCGTGGCTTCTGACTGAAGCAAAATACTTTGGCCTCTGCGAACACCATCACCATCAATAGCTACCACCCGGGCAATTATAGCTCCTGCTGGGACACGCTGACTTTGCTCCCCTAAGTTACATATTCGGACCAACACCTTCCCTTCCTTGACTACTGACAAAGTTCTAGCCAGAACTATTCCGGACTCTATTCCGAAGAAGCCTGTGGGTTCTATCATTACCTCGAACCCATCCAATCGCTGATGGGTACGCACCTCCAGGGGGAGTACTATCTCCTGACGAGGGGGTAGATCTATTCGTTGCCGATGGCTGGTTTTAATGAGGCCCAAAGATTCCTTTCCTTTTCCCTGGGCCCCACATCGCTGTCCCACCTGTTGAAAGGCTTGTTGAACCGGTCGTTGGACCCCCAAATGTCTCCAGTACCGAGGACCATTCTCTTGAAACAAAATTTGATCCAGGTCTTTCAATACATTCATACCAAGGATCACCGGTCCATGACTCAAACCTGCGCTACTGACCACAAGGATACCTTTCTTCCCCAACTTTCGGCCACAAACTTCTATTTCCATCCAGACAACCCCTACCACCGGAATGGGGAGGTTGTTAGCTGCGGTGAGAGTGACCCAACTCTCCAAAACAGATTCCTTCAGGTGAGAATAATGTTTCAAGAAACAGTCCTCGGACATGGTGGTCACCTGAGATCCTGTATCCAACAAACATTGCTGATTTTTTCCCCCTAGGCATCCAACAACAATGGGACACTCCCCTACCAATTCAGCCGAGTTGACAATGGCTATCTCTCCACGTAACTCCCCCGCGGGTGGTCCCCTTACCACGAGGGATTCTAGTTTAACTGAGGCTCAGAAATTGCCTCGGTACAATTCCGGGCAATGTGTCCAAGCCGATTGCAATGGTAGCATCGGGGGCCCCTAGTTCCTCCCTGTCTAACTCCAACACCTCTTCCTCTGGATCCGTCTGACTCTCTGAGTCGGTACTCTTCTTCAGCTCTGCGGCCTCGTTGCCGGTATACTTCCTCTCTTAGCCGGGAAACCTCTTCTTTCATTTCCTGGGTTGCCTTAGAAAATGCTGCTTTCAGGTCTTGAACACATGATTCCAAAGGGTTGGCCTCCTGGCCCATCACGGGAGCAGATGTCGGGTGTACCCACTGTGGAGTGACAGCATATGGACCAAAATTTGCATCTCGGTCCCGGGACACGGCGTCTATCTGTATCTGGTGAAAAGTCAGTTTGTCGTCTTGCGTGATTTTATCCAACAAAATCTGTCGCAGTGGGATATTCCTCAACCCCATTGCAAATTGGTCTCGTAACATCTGGCTGGTATTTGGAAGTGCACCCATCCCATCCGGATCGCGCCTTCTAATTTTGCCCATCAATTCTTGAAGTGCGTTAGCAAACTGAGGAATGGACTCATCCTCTCTCTGGAACCGGGCAAACAACCATTGTCGTAGGGTACCAGCCGATGATGTATTCCCATAGAGATCCCCCAGAATCTTCAGCACCTTTTTCAGGGAATCACGATCCTCTTCTGGTCTCAAAAGGATAGTACGTCTGGCTTCCCCTTCGAGAGAGTTCAGAGCTAATTGGAGTTTTGACTCCGGAGACACCTTATATAGGAGGGCAATTCCTTCGAGCCGCGATTTCCAATCCTCCAACTGTAAATTGCGGCCATCGTACCGAGGCAAATGAGCGAGGGCAGGGCCTATGTTGACCCGTCCAGTTGCCCTCCTATTCTCTTCATCGTCTGACATCCTGCCGACTACGCCAAGTGTAAAACCCTAGAGATAACTCGTTAGCCAACACTCACCAGTTTCTTCCGTGGCAGAGTCCTAGAGCCTTTGTTCCCAAATTACCAACTGATCTACGATCCGGATCCTCTTCACCGTTTTAGTATCAGGTTCAAACCAGCCTGAGGTTGTAAAAGAAGGGTGTATTCAGTAACGATCCTCCTATGCTTGGTGATACAATAACCGCTAGGGATGCACGCGACCTTCACCGGTTGGGTGAATGGTCATCATTGGCACGGGGCCTCAGCTACCCAGTTTTCACCTATACAGTGCTCACACACTCAGGTGTAATTTGGATCTCACACCGTTGTGCGAGATCCCCTAACCGGTGTTTAAGGGAAGAACAGACAGAGGAAGAGAAAGTATAGACTGTCCGGATCTCTCACCGTTGTGAGAGATCCCCTATCGAACGCCCCAATGAAAGACACAGACACTGAGAGATACTCACACTAGACCCCTTGTCACCTTGACGAGTCGTCCGTCGCCCCTGAGAATTAAACAAAACAATCCCCCTTCTCTCCTAGACAAACACGCAAATAATGCTGTACCAACTGGGTTACCTCTTGGTATGCCTGGAAGCTTGAACTCCACTTCCAGAAACTTCCTCCGTAAACTCTCTGCTATAACAACGAGAAGATTCAGGGCAAACAACAAATAAACATCAACTTACACATTATATTAACTAGGCTTGGGAACAATACGCCTCTAGCGGAAACACTCTCGGTTCAGCTGTCCCTCCCTTTCTCTTCCCGGCCGGCAGGCCCTGTCTGTGCCCTTCTATGAACACACCGCTGCCTTGATCTACTAGGCTGAATCTTCAGGATTCCCCCCTCAGGGGTTCAGCACCAGAGCCGCACAGCCCCTTGCACTGACTCCCAAGAGGGCTCACCCAAAATCCTATGCCCAGTACTCAACCTTACCCAGCTGGGGCTAAATCGGGTGATCCGGGTCTATTACTCGGATTACTTTATTCCTCGAACCACCTACCAGCACTCTGTACTCAGTGATACCGACCTCCAGCGCCGGTCACTCTGCTGCACAGGTCCGCCGACCTGTGAATGATCGCTTCGGTTTTCTGCCGGGTCGCCCAGATCACTTTTAAGCTGGGCCCTCTGGTAAATCTAGTGATGTTTTAGTGGACTGGGTCTAATGCCCAGACCACCTTATATGCAGGGCTGCCTCTGAGGGATGTTTTAGTGGACTGGGCCTAATGCCCAGACCACCTTATATGCAGGGCTGCCTCTGAGGGTCGTTTTAGTGACCTGGGCCTAATGCCCAGACCACCTTTTATGCAGGGCTGCCTCTAAGGGTCGTTTTAGTGAACTGGGCCTAATGCCCAGACCACCTTATATGCAGGGCTGCCTCTGAGGGTCGTTTTAGTGACCTGGGCCTAATGCCCAGGCCACCTGTTATGCAGGGCTGCCTCTAAGGGTCGTTTTAGTGACCTGGGCCTAATGCCCAGGCCACCTTATATGCAGGGCTGCCTCTGACTTGCGCCCGAACAACCTGGGCCTAATGCCCAGGTTGCTGACTGTAGAACCTAAAAAAATCCCTACAGGGCCTAATGCCCCCTGCGATCCCCGGGGCCTTGTGCCCCTCCTACGTGCCCACAGGCCTAGTGCCTGCTTATACCCACGGGCCTTATGCCCGACAACAAATTATTGATTTGACTTTAAATATAAGTAAAGGTGGCCCACGGCCTCCTACCCTGTCCGTTGGGAGAGCCTGCAGTGGGGAACTTCGATAAGCTCTTTGACTTCCCTCCACTGCAGAGCTCTCCTGTCCTCAGCTTCAGCTCCGCTGACCGCCGCCCGTCGCCGTCTTCCTGCTCCAGCAACAGCGCCTCCGTCTTCAGGGGTTCAGCACGGCGTCTTCCGGCATTTTCCGGCGCCTCTGGAACTCTTCTCCTCCGCAGACGATCTTCCTGGCTTGCTCTCCGCCGACGGACTGACTCGCCCCGCTCAGCGGCGCCTAATATATGGAGCCGCGAGGGGGCGGAGCCATGACGCGGCGAGCCACGATTGGCTCGCCATGCCAGACTCTGATTGGCTGTCCGCCCGCGAGCCATTACTGGCTCGCCAGCGGCGCCAAATTCAAAATCCGCGCTGGTGGTTGGACGAGCTTGAATCTTTTCAGATGCAAGCTCGTCCAGCCCCGTCTCCCGCCGCCACACCGCGCTGCCTGAACTGCCGCCGCCTGTTTGTCCAGCAGTCACTGGACTTCGGGCCGGACCAGCCCCTACCCTGGTGACCCCGCTCACAGCTGATTGCAGGAATCCTCTAATCAGTGCAGCTAGTGATTGCACTGAGCTGGATAACAGACTGGAACTGATGTTTGATGAGTAAGTTCACTGGAACAGCTTGTGATTCCTAAACTGGAATATAGCAGCACACAAATCAGGACACAGAAACTATAGATATAGAGCCAGGTAGCAGTGATGGTTTTCTGCACAAAGGAGCCACAGGTTAGAACTTAACACTAGGAAGCAACTCTTTGCTCTGGCACCAGTGGGAGTTCTCACAGGGGATATGAATCTGCTGCCAGTCCCTGATAGGCTGCTGAGGTCAGCTGAGGCAGGAACACTCCCACTGGAAGAATGCTAGCAGCTGACATAGTGAATGATGGTGATATCAGTGCATGGTTCTCGAACAAGGTCAGGCAGAAATCCTGACATGCAGCAAATGGTAATGTAAGTGGTAATGTAAGTCACACAATTTGAGCAGAGTGTGACACCTCCGTCCCCAGCCCCCTTCACCTTCCTCCTTCCCCAGCCCTCTTCACCTTCCTCCATCCCCAGGCACCATCACCTTCCTTTGCTTCCAGCCCCTGTCACCTTTTGCCCGCAGCCCCCATCACCTTCCTCTGCCCCAAGCCTCCTTCACCTTCCTCTGTTCCCTTCACCTTTTTCCATCCCCAGCCCCATCCCTAATGGCAGCCTTAACTCCTTACTACCGGGGTGGCGCAGCCTGCCTGACAGCCGGCCAGGCATTTATCCACTTCCGCCCGGGCAGGGAAGACATGCAGTGATGTGACCTATGATGTTATGCCGCCACGTTGCAGAGTTAAAGGTCATGCCTGGCCCGGGCCACAGCTGAGCCACATGGAAGAGCCCAGCTATGCCTGAGCCAGGCTACAAGGGAGATGGTGCTGGGCAGTGGCTATAAGTCCCAGCAACTGCAGCTGGAACAGTGAGTCCACCATCTACCACCCTGTTTTGTGCTCGTCTGGACCTCGGGACCCGTTATGGGTGTCCCCTTAGTGCCCCTCTGTTGCTGGGCCTGGAGGAGGGGAGAGCATAGGTGAACAATATGTCCAGTGTTTTGCACACAAAATCAACTTGGTGGTTCAGAATATTTAAAGTGCTATGCAGGAGATGGTGTCTGTTTCCATAAACATTTCTGGACATTTTCAGAATTCAGTAACCGCATGTCGAAGATTTCAGCAGACTTTTGGCAGTTCAACTTTCAACGTGGCACATCAGGAAACAAATGTTTTTAATAATCAAGAGGCCTGAGGTAGTTGGAGTATGTATATAGTTGAAGGCAGGGAAAAAAAGGGTTGATTTATAGTATATTTAATTTAAGATTTGGGAGGCATTTACAAAACATATTTTAATCATTCACATCAGTCCTTGCAACAGTTGAGCTCTTTGGAGGGTCCGCATTTTTTTTTTATAAATGAAAGAGGCATTCAGGAGATGCTGGCTGTGGCCATAAAAATTTCAGCAGCTGTGGCAGTTCAATTACCAACATGGCACATCTAGGAAAGAGAATGGCACTGCAGTGGCAGATAGGATGGCAGTAATAAACTATAACAATAATGTTTGTCATCTACTCAAAAAGACGGTCAGCAATGCCCCAAACAGCACATAATGCAAAGAAAAGAGGTGCAAGATGAAAATTGTCCTTGGGCCCTCCCACCGACAGTCAGTGATGTGGCAGCATGCAAAGTGGAAGCTCTGGACAAGAAGGAGGCAGAGGGATGTAAAGTTTGGTACTAAACATCTCTTATTATTGTGCTTCTGTGATTATGTATGGGAAGGTTGGGAGGAGAGGAGGGAGAACATCTCCAGATACCATCACAAAATAGCTTCTCCATTTAGTGCTTGAGCTGCATCTGACCAAACATGGCTGTTATGATCAAGGAAAGCCAAGCCCACCAGGTTGGTACGGTATCTACAAATCAAGGTTGAAAAAATGCCAAAAGAGCATTTTGCAAGTATACTTACTTGTAATTTTAGTTTAAATGAATACAGTATGAAACTAAAATAAAAAAGTAAGCATCAGAGCAGCGGCACAAACGCACGTCACAAATGCACAGTGCTTATATGGATACACTGGGGTATGGCCTGCAGCATCACAAATCACAATACTTGTGTGAATATTACACTGCGCTATGACCTACAGCGGTACAATACTTGTATGAATATAACACTGGGGTACAACACACAAGTAGAGCAGAGACCCTGGATGGACACAGCCAGCAGCCCCTGCCCCTGAATGGACACAGCAGCCCCTGATTTTACACAGCAGCCCCTGGCCCTGGATGGACACAGCAGCCCCTGGAAGGACACAGCAGCTCCTGGATGGACACAGCAGCCCCTGCCCCTGGATGGACACAGCAGCCCCTGCCCTGGATGGACACAGCAGCCCCTGGATGGACACAGCAGCCCCTGGATGAACACATCAGCCCCTGCCCCTGGATGGACACAGCATCCCCTGGATGGACACAGCAGCCCCTGGATGGACATAGCAGCCCCTGACACAAGCATCACAAGAGCCACCACTGGAGTGAAAAGGCACGCCGATCACTGGGACCTTTATTAAATCCAAAACCCTAGAGAATCTGACAGTGGGAGGATGAAGTTTTTGTTGCGTTTTGGATTCCGTGTCAGGCGGAAAAACCGAAGCATAACTTGGATCCTACTCAGATCCACTATGTTCGGGTGGGTCCTGTTCTCTGAGAATCAGACCAGCTCATCTTTACATGTAACTTTACATACATGTCTCGAGCCACATCTAATGGTGCATACACACGATCAGATTTTTTCTTCAGATATGGACGATAACGATTTAAAAATCGTTCAGTCGTTCATATCTGAAGGAAAATCGTTCATATCTGACATGCCTGAACGATGGACGATCAACGATGCGCGTTCCCGTTTGTCAGATAACGATATCTGACATCTGATGGGTTTGCAGTCAGACTTGGACGATTCCATTCATTTTAATGCAGTCAAAAATCGTTCAATCGTTCAAATCGTTCAAAACTTTGGTCAAATCGTTCAAATCGTTCAAATCGTTCAGTCGTTCATCTGACAAATCTGACAAGTCTGACAAATCTGACCGTGTGTACGCTCCATTAGACAGCTTTCTCTTCTTTCTATACCTTTCATTGAGGCAGGAAGCATGAAAACCACTCTATTCTCACAGCAAAGGCCTTAAACAGAAGAACTACAGGTTTCCTTCTTTATGAAAGGGTTGATAAACTTACTATAGAAATATACTTCTTACTCACTTCCCTTGTTTCATTATTCACTTTCCTTTCTTGTACAGTACTGTTTCCAAATATATAGATAGGGATTTTTAACACATCACTATGTACAGCTTATGCAGCTTTTACTAATTTACAATTGACTCAAGGGAAGAATAGTTGGTAATCCTGATAGACACCACTTCCGAGGGTTGGGAACTTGAGACACGGGCAACATGATACATTTACATGTGTTTTTAAGTCTTCTTTCATGTATGTAACTATATATGCATGCTGGGAGTGCATCTAAAATGAGATTGAAATATAGAAGCTGTCAGACCTTGATTTCACTAAATAATTATGCTCTTTACTGTTATTTATAAGCAGCACACTCAGCAATACTTTATGTACAAAGTATATGAGGATACGGAGATTACTGGATGTGTGGCAGGACTCCACTTACTATTCGAGTTTTACAACAGAGCTCCCCCGTGAAACCCTACGGCACCCTACGTGACACCGCTTACCTCGGTGGGAGTGTGATACTCACAGAGCTGAGACCGGTGAGACTCGTGGAGCGAGAGGCCGTGACACTGCTCCGGAAGGAATCTTCACATTGCCGGAGGACACACAGTCCGAGAGCCGCTGGAGCGGTATTACACACTTGTGGACAGTGAGTACTCCGGAGAGCTGGGATTTAAACTATCCCCTATTCACTTTGTATATACATATCCTGTCTATCTTGAATTTTATTATTGGAACAGCATGAAACATTGGACGTATTAAGCTCTGGCTGGGAGTATCCAACAGCAATAGCAACTTGTTACAATTGTTGCCATCTATCAGCAATATCTATGTCTCTAATGAGAACTGTTACACAATAACATTGGCATTTGTTAAAAACTCTGTTGGATAGTGAGAGGCCATTCATAGTGGTAGATGTAACTTTGAAAGCTATCTGCCACAAGTTTCTTCATATTTGTGGATTTTATTTTATTTGATGTATATGTTTATTCTTTTTACTGCAATTATATTTATGTACATATAACACCACTCTGGGAGTTTCAGAAGTGTTGATTGTTTCTTTATTATTTATGAAAAAAACTTTTTTGTTTTAAATACATTTCTATACACCATCCCTTGCTGTGTGTGTCTAGTGTCGTAAGGTTTAAAGAGAGACAACATGAGTCCTCATACACTGAGTGTCTTTACACCATACTGTACCTGGCATGACTGAGGTGCTCCAAAACGAGTTAATTACCATTTTTTTCTTTCAATTTTGTACCTTAGTCAGTGATGAGCCACCCACACTGTACCTGAGACACTAGGCTGTGCCTTTAACTGCAGAGGAATTGGTTTTACATATGTACAAAGTCGCATATGAAGCACAACGGAACTTGCCATGAGGAAAAGCCATGGTCGCTGCTTCAGAGCCCTTTTTACACAGATTCATACTCAGGCGCACATGGATGCACAAATGTCGCCACCTTGAGTGGTTTGTGTATGCTAGCAATACAGTTTTGTCACTCCCAGTTGTTTTGTTTTTATGGGAATAAGATGTGTGATATCCTATAAAAATAAGACCAATCTGGAAAAGAGCATAGAGCTCAGAGCCATTTTGAATAAAGTTTCTTTAAATAAAAAAACAAATCAGCAGTTTGAGGAGTGACAGTTGGAGCTGTGAGGGGAGAGCTGATGACGCCTTGGAGCAGAGATGAGCAGGTCATAGAGTGTAAGCAGAAGGGAGAGACACAGCAGTAAAAGAGAGTCAAATTAAGAACTGTAAAAGGTGTAAAATTGTGAACCCGTTGACACCCCCAGCCAAGAGAGCGCACTGCAAGTGTCAGAGACAATAGAGTTGAAATACTTTATACCAGTGCTGATTTGCTGAGGGAACACTGCCTCAGCAATGTCCATTGGGCTGGGTGAGATAAATCCTTTAAGTATATATATATTTAGAAATCTGCTCCATTGCACATGACATTATCCTATAGATGCGATACCTATACAGCAGATTCCATAGGAAGCAGTTCCAGTTTGTTTGATACAACCATCTACAATACAAGTGCTGAAATATTTTGTTCATTGTTGAAAAGGAGTTTTACACCCTGAATCCCACAGCTTCACAAGATAATTGGGCCCCAACGTGCACATAAAGACCTCTTTAGTATCCTTGGCCACACCAAAGTTATCTTGGACTTTAGTAATGTGTCTGCATAGATTGATTGTATTGGTTAATTTTAGTTACATAGTAATAAGCTAAAATGTTGTTATATATTTTCCATATGTGTGATGACATTAATGTGTATATAGTGTCTGTGATTTCTTTAGATTGTGTGTGTTTAAATTAGCTGAATCCATTCTCCCTCTTCCTTACCATAACCATTACCTATTCCTGGTTATGGAATAAACTGTTTTATTTATTTCATGCAAAGCCCTGTCTGCTTTTGTTTGTGACTATCTGGGGAAACCTTGCCTCTCTGCCAGGGTAGGTTATAGGGAAAAGCTGCTGCCAAATGAAGAATACCCTACCAAAGTAACTCCGACCTGTACCTACATCACAACATTTGCACCCTTATCACACCAGGGTATTACAGATGCACATTTTTAACATAAAACATTATGTGCGTGGTTAAATCAATAAGAACATGGTGTGCCGAAAGGGGCTATTTGGTGCGACTGAAGCAACAATATAAAAGGACACATGTAAATTAAAAACTAATAAAATTGTATTCCCTACAAAAAGTAATTTAATGGAATAACTGCTTATACTGTTAAAATTTACTTCTGTCTGAAATAAGCAGTTGAAAACCCCAGACATCCTTCAATTTGGCAGATATGTAGTAAATATCTGCTGCATGTTAGCACCATCTGTAACCATGGAAACAATATTTGGACTACAATGATTATTACAGATGTTGGTAAAGAGCTTTAAGTTTCCATATCATGTCTGCCCTGGGGCTGCAACAGCCATGTCTGAGACTTTTAAATGCCATTTTTGGGTAAATTCCCTGGTTAAAATATCCAGTAAGTTATAATAATTACTAATTATTTTAATTAGGCAAAAGTAGTGCCATTTTCAGTGTATTTACCCATCAATGGCTCTAGCACCAAGAAAATATTTCCTTGTACATATCTTCGTCTAAGAAGGGAATAATTATTTTCCTTTATGAAAATGCCATGTGCAGACTAAAGAGTTGATTGAAAATGATGCAGCATAAAATAGATTTTATTGTTTATATAATGCTTATTGATAGATGTCATCAAGTAACAGCATCATATCAGCCCTGACAATCTAATTTAAAACCCAACATCATGTTTCTGTGAAAACATATTAATCAGGCATTGAACATTGAGGATTTTCTTGTGTAAGGAGAAAGATTTTTTTATGTCTCTTTATATTCTATCAAAGATTGCTTACTTAAATACTCAATGTCCTTCTAGGCCAGAGGTTCCCAACCACGGTCCTCAAGGCACACTAACAGTCCAGGTTTTAGGGATAGCCATACTTGAGCACAGGTGACTTAATTAGTACCTCAGTTATTTTGATTAAACCATCTGTGCACAATCATGGATATCACTAAAACCAGGACTGTTAGTGTGCCTTGAGGACCGAGGTTGGGAATCACTGTTCTAGGCTGTGGTTTTGTAAATTGTATTTATGCCTTTGTAACTATGCTCATAGACTTAATATAAAAATTTGCTCACACCACCTATTAGCATATTAAATTAGCCAAAGTCTGCCAAGCTCACCATATTTGTGGTTGCTTCTATTATTTACACATGCACTGTATAAAGATATAAATTATTGTTTTTTATTAAAAAGAGACATTTTTGTTTATTACAGCTATAGTTGTTGAATATACAAAACATAGCTATGACTCTGGGTCTCGTCCTCTGCTGGTACAGCGTATAGATGATCATGCTACAAATAAACATTAAAGAAATAAATATGTAGAAGGGCTTATTCCCATCTCTATCTTATCACTCAAAGGCATGTCCAACTTAAATAGCCTTTCGCTTGCTCTCATGTGTCAACTACCAGTGATCTACCACACTGGCCTCACCTGCCATACACTTTTTGCTATTTATACTGTTTTCTTTGTCCTTTTTCTAGCCATTTTTTGTAGTCAAGGCTCTGGAGTATACCTAAGTACGACAGGAGGGGCTCTGCTAACCTGCCTCATCTGACCGCACATCAAATATATATATATATATATATATATATATGTATATATATATATATACATATATACAGTTCAGATATCAGGGATGGACAATAATCTATGAGGGAACTCAAATGAATAAGCAATCCCTGACTGGTAATTGGAGTTTTTTCCCCCCATATTTGTGGTTGACACTTGCTGTGTTTCTTGTGTTGATTTTCTGTTTATATGGATTTTCTTATTAATATGGATTTTGGATATGTTATGGCTTCAAGACATTTATAGGAGATAGCACTTATATTTTTAATTTTCTCTCTGACTAGTAGCTTGATTATGCTACATTGGCTATTCATATTAAGATAATGTTATTTTCTTATAATGCGCACATGGCCCCTTTAAATGTTGCTGCTATTAAGACATATGGGCATTGTTAACTGCTGTAATCTGTTTACATATATTATTTGATATGATAAATCGTATTGCATTGTCGTTAATGTGTTTATATGATCAATGTGCACCACTCTATTTTTTAGAGGTTGTATTCATTTGCATTATAGTGTATGCTTATCACTGCTGCTCTTTGTATATATGTTACCATGGTGATGGGTTTATAGAAGTCACATGGTGATGATGTCATTACCCGGTGCCCAGACCCAGGAAAGGACTCATTGTTTTCACATGGGTGATGGTGAAGTTATATTAAGGTAAGATTGTCATTATCCTTATTGTTATCCTGAAGACAGTTGCAGTTGCAATACTGAAACATTGGATATATACAGCGGGTATAATAAGTATTGAACACATCCAAATTTTTCTCAGTAAATATATTTGTAATGGGGCTATTGTAATGAAATGTTCACCAAATGTCAGCAACGCTCTTACTGAAATGTATTTAATACTTCATACAAAGCCTTTGTTAGTAATTACAGCTTCAAGATGCTTCCTGTATGGAGAAACTAATCACATGCATTGCTCAGGTGTGATTTTGGCCCATTCTTCCACACAGTCTTCAAATCTTGAAGGTTCCGTCGGCCTCTTCTATGAACTCTGATCTTTAGTTCTTTCCATATATTTTCAATTGAATTCAAGTCAGGTGATTGGCTGGGCCATTCTAGCAGCTTTACATTTCTTTCTCTGAAACCAATTGAGAGTGTCCTTGGCTGTGTGTTTGGGATCTTTGTCTTGCTGAAATGTCCACCCTTGTTTCATCTTCAGCATCCTGGTAGATGACAGCAGATTTTTATCAAGAATGTCTCGGTACATTTTTCCACTCATCCTTCCTTCAACTATATGAAGTATGCCAGTACCGTATGCTGAAAAACAGCTCCACACCATGTTCTCACCTCAAAACTTCACTGTTGGTATGGTGTTTTTGGGGTGATGTGCAGTGTCATTTCTCCTCCAAACATGGTTGTATTATGGCATCCAAAGAGTTCAATTTTGGTCTCATTTGCCAAACTATACTCTCCCAGTATTTCACAGGTTTGTGCAGCAAACTGTAAACAAGCTTCAACATGCTTTTTCTTCAGCAATGGAGTCTTGGGTGGTGAGCGTGCATACAGGCCATGGCGATTGAGTGCATTACTTATTGTTTTCTTTGAAACAATTGTACCTATTAATTCAAGGTCTTTCTGAAGCTCTCCACAAGTGGTCCTTGGCTATTGGACAACTCTTCTGATAATTATTTTCACTCCTCTGTCAGAAATCTTGTGAGGAGCACCTAGTCGTGGCCAATTTATGGTGAAATGATGTATTTTTCACTTCCAGATTATGGCCCTAACAGTGCTCACTGGAACATTCAGAGAAATCCTTCTGTAACCAATGCCATCAGTATGTTTTGCAACAATAAGGTTGCAAAGGTATTGAGAGAGCTCTTTGGTTTTACCCATCATGAGATGTTTCTTGTGTGACACCTTGGTAATGAGACACCTTTTTTATAGGCCATCAGTTGGGACTGAACCAGCTTATATTAATTTGCACTGAAAAGGGGCAGGATTGCTTTCTAAATACTGATAGATTTCAGCTTGTGTCTTGGCTTCCCAAGCCTTTTTGCACTTCCCATGTGTTCAATACTTTTTCCCTGTGTAACTTCAAATTATCACACATAACTTAATTAATGGACATCTATGGTTTGATTCTATGCATGTGTGGATTGCATAGGCTTGTTGCTGACATTTGATGAAAATGTCATTACAATAGCCCCATTACAAATATATTTACTGAGACAAATGTTGATGTGTTCAATACCTATTTTACCTGGTATATATATATATATATATATATATATATATATCATATCCTACAGTGTGGTGGCCTGGCAGCCCCACATTTTAAGGAAGAAGGCAGCACTCTTTAGTGATGAAAAAAGGTTTTTGTATTCAAAACATCATATAAACATAAATGTTACAGGGTATCAATGTTTCAAGGTCCTAAGATGTTTTCATCAGGACTGTGAATAAAGCAAACAGTATATGTGGCATAATATTACCTTATAAAGACTACAAATGCTGGCATGTCCACACTGTCTGACCACGGAGCTTTTGGTACAGGACTTCCGGCGGGCGTGGGGAAACCGGAAGCTGTCACTGTGACAGTCAGCTGCCCAGCGACCACCCATGCTCTGCATTGGAACACTAAGGACGTCAGTGCTGTAATGAAAATGTGTCATAATATTAAAACCAAATACCTATTAATATGGAAAGATCAATATACAAGTGCTAGATAAATATAATGTGACATAAAAGTGCATAGTGATTGCAGTGTTAAAAACATATTAGAGAACACTTTAAAAATTACTGAACATATGGACAAGAGAAATAACAATGATGTGAATACTTATAAGTTACAGCATATGGAGTAAATACCTCCTACTGCTGAAAAATATATTTGATTATCAGGGTAAATGTTGCAAACTCAGACCTACTGTATACTCATATTCATTTAATAATACTATATATGACTAGAAATGTCAATAATATTCAAAGGAGAACTATGCATAAAGCCAGATGGAATGTATTACAATGTTCGTGTAGTTATAAGAAAACGTTCCATGCATTCTTCTCATTGAGACCTCTTGGTGAGATGGTATCTAAGGTATGTATCCATCGTGTTTCCCATTGGCTAAGTTTCTTAGCACGGTCTTCTCCACAAATGTTCACCGGAATATGATCCACAATGTTATATTTTTAGGCTGGATAAAGGATGTTGTTTTTGTTTAAAATGCAGTGCAACTGGCTGTTCCATAGCCTTACCATTTAAAGCAGCCCGTATGGCTGACCGGTGGAGGGCCATGCACTCCCTAAAAGTACGAGTAGATTTTCCCACATAATTATAGCCACTAGGGCATATTATAATGTATATCATGTACTGAGTTGTACAGGTTAGTACATGTTGTATGTGGAATTTGTATCCTGTATGGGGGTGCTTAAAATACTTTCCAGGTTCCATGGTGTTGCAGGTAGTACATGACACGCATTTGTAGAAACCTGTTTTTTCTTCTGTTATGGAGGTGACTGTAGTTTTCATTAATAGATCCTTTAAGGTTTTGCCTCTAGTGTAGTGGCTTATTCTTAAAAACTGGTAGTTCTTTATCGCCTATCATGATCGGCCAAAGCACTTTGGAAGCATGTGCTAAAACAGGACTTGCTAAGGTATATTGTGTAACAAAAGGTATGCGGCCTTCATTTGAAGTCTTTTGTTTCTGTTCCTGAAGAAGTTGTTCTTGTGGCATATGTAATATCAGCTGAGTCATCTTTTTAAATAACCTCTAGTACCAAATTTCAACACTGTTTGGTCTAAAGCTTGTCTCAAATTATTATTATTATTATTATTATCCTTTATTTATATGGCGCCACAAGTGTTCCGCAGCACCTTACATAGTACATAGAACTAATAAGTGAACAAGAAACAAGTAACTTACAGTACATTACAGTGCAGGACAGGGACACAACTTATATACATTGCTGAAATAGTGATTAAAGCACTCACAATAAGCTGCCGGGAGTTGGCGGTCCCGTGTTAGGTGCCCTAATGGGGAGTAGAGAGTAGAAGAAAATGTAAAGAGAAGCACATGAGGGAAGAGGTCCCTGCTCATGAGAGCTTACATTCTAAGGGGAGGGGCAGACAGACAGGCGTGACACAGAAGGGGAAGATAGGAAGGAAAGAGCATGAGGTGGGTTAGGAGTGCTGGAAGGCCTTGATGAAGTAGTGGGTCTTGAGAGCCCGTTTGAAGATTTGTAGAGAGGTGGAGAGTCTGATAGGGAGAGGGAGAGCATTCCAAAGGTAGGGAGCAGCACGGGCAAAATCTCGGATGCGGGAGTGGGAGGAAGTAATCAGTTGGCAAGAGAGGCGGCATGCATTAGTTGAGCGAAGTGGGCGGGTGGGAGTGTGAAGGGAGAGAAGGTCAGAAATGTATGCGGGAGAGGATTTGGTGAGGGCTTTGTAGGTGAATGTAAGAACCTTGAATTGGCATCTGAAGGGGAAGGGGAGCCAGTGTAGGGCTTGAAGGAGAGGGGAAGCAGATATAGAACGTCTGGAGAGGAAGATGAGCTGAGCAGCAGCATTGAGAACAGATTGTAGTGGAGAGAGGTGAGAGACTGGGAGGCCAGCTAGGAGAAGGTTACAGTAGTCCAATCTGGATATGACCAGTGAGTGGATGAGGGTTTTAGTGGCATCCTGGGTGAGGAAGGGTCTAATCCTGGAGATATTTTTTAGGTGAAAACGGCAGGACTGCAAGATGTGCTGAATGTGCGGTTTAAAGGAGAGGGAGGAGTCTAGGATAACTCCAAGACAGCACACTTTGGGGCTAGAGGAGATAGTTGTGCCATCAATAGATAACGAAATTGTGGAAAGTGATGTAGTGGAAGAGGGTGGGAAGATGATCAGCTCAGTCTTAGACATGTTAAGTTTAAGAAAGCGCTGGGACATCCACGAAGAGACAGCAGAGAGACAGTTGGAGATACGGGTAAGGAGCTCAGGGGTGAGCTCAGGGGTGGAAAGGTAAATTTGAGTATCATCTGCATAGAGATGATATTGGAGGTCAAAGGAGTTAATGAGTTCACCTAAAGAGGATGTATATAGGGAGAAAAGGAGAGGTCCAAGAACAGAACCTTGGGGAACTCCTACCTTTAGTGGAAGTGGAGGGGAAGAGGAGTCATGAGAGGACACAGCGAAGGAACGATCAGAGAGGTAGGAGGAAAGCCAGGAGAGGGCAGTTTCACGTAAACCGAGAGAGTAAAGGATTTGCAGGAGGAGAGGGTGGTCTACAGTGTCAAATGCAGCAGAGAGGTCAAGGAGAATGAGCAGAGAGTAGTGACCCTTGGATTTGGCAGCAAGGAGGTCGTTGCTGACTTTCGTGAGGGCAGTTTCCGTGGAGTGGAGAGATCGGAAGCCAGATTGAAATGAGTCAAGGAGGGAGTGGGAGGAAAGAAAGGTGGTAAGGCGGTTGTAGACAATACGCTCAAGGAGTTTGGAAGCAAAAGGGAGAAGAGAGATGGGTCGATAGTTTGAAAGTATGTTAGGATCAAGGGTAGGTTTTTTAAGAATGGGGGAGACAAGAGCATGTTTGAATGCAGAAGGGACAGTGCCAGATGATAGGGAAAGATTAAGGAGGTGAGCCAGATGGGAACAGGCAGAAGGAGACAAGTGGGAGAGGAGACGGGAAGGGATAGGGTCAAGAGGGGAGGTGGAAGGAGGGGAGGACCGGATGAGGGCCAAGACTTCCTCTCCAGAAGCAGGGGAGAAGGATGTCAGAGTTGGTGAGACAGAAGGGGAGGGGTGGTAAGGGCAAGGAGGGAGAGGAGTGCTAAGGGTCTGATGGGATATGATGTCCTCACGTATGGAGTCAATTTTAGATGTAAAGTAGGTGGCAAAGTCGAGGGCAGAGAGCGAGGAGGGAAGGTGAGGAGGGGAAGGGCAGAGTAGGGAGTTGAAAGTGGAAAAGAGACGCCGGGGGTTTGAGGACTGGGAGGAGATGAGGTTCTTGAAATATGTTTGTTTGGAGAGAGACAGGGAAGCACTGTAGGAGGAGAGAATAAATTTGAAATGGAGGAAGTCAGCCTTAGAGCGTGACTTTCTCCACTGACGCTCCACAATTCTTGAACACTTTTGTAGGTATCGGGTGCATTTGGAATGCCAGGGTTGTGGTGTGGATCTGCGAGGGTGAGTGGTTATTGCTGGAGCAACAGAATCAAGAGCAGAAGCAAGGGAGGAATTGTACAGGGAAGTAGCTTGTTCAGGACAGGAGAGAGAAATGATAGGGGAGAGAAGAGAGTCCAGCAGGGAGGAAAAAGCAACAGTGTCAATAGCCTCAATATTACGCTTAGTAATGGTAGCCTTAGGAGTTAGAGGAGGGCAAGGAGAGAGGGATAGGTTAAAAGAGAGAAGGTGATGGTCAGAGAGGGGGAATGGGCAATTGGAGTAATCAGAAATATCACAACGGTGCGTAAAGACCAGGTCAAGTGAGTGCCCACTCACATGGGAGGGTGAGGAGGTCCATTGGGCGAGACCAAATGAAGAGGTGAGGGTAAGGAGTTTAGCTGCAGAGGATTCTGTGGGAATGTCAATAGGAATATTAAAATCACCTAGGATAATGGAGGGAAGATCTGAGGAGAGAAAGTGAGGGAGCCAGGAAGCGAAGTTGTCAAGGAATTTGGAGGGAGAGCCAGGGGGACGGTAAATGACAGCTACTCTGAGGTTTACTGGTTGGAAGAGTCGTATAGCATGAACCTCAAATGTGGGGAATGTAAGGGATGGTTCAGAGGGTATTAGCTGGTATGAGTAACTGGTGGATAGAAGGACCCCAACTCCACCACCATGGCGACCCCATGTGGGAGAAGGCAAAGCCCCCAGAGGATAGAGCAGCAGGAGAAGTGGTGTCAGAGGGTGAGATCCAAGTTTCAGTGATGGCTAGGAGATTCAGAGAGTTGGAGATAAAAAGGTCATGGGTGGGGACCAGTTTATTACAGACTGACCTGGCGTTCCAGAGAGCACAGGATAGAGAGATAGCATTTGTGGGGGAGATGTGAATGAGATTGTCCGGGTTGCTGTAACGTGGAGGTGAGATTAATTTGGGGGACCGATATGAATAGAGTTTAGTGATGGCGCGGGCACCTGAGCTGGAAAGGGAACCAATAGGAGGTGGGCAGGGAGGGAGATGTGGATGGCAGTGGGGTGAAGTGACAGGGAGAGGAGTGTAGGAGGAGGGTTTGGTGGTGGGGTAGTAGGACAGAGGGGGGGTAGAACAGGAAGAAAGTGGAGTAATGGGTGAGGAGTGAAGAGTAGGCAGACAGAGGAGGGGGGAGAAGGGGAGGAGGAGGTGGAAGAGATAAGGGGGAAAGGATAAAGGTGGAAGCAGGGGGCAGAACAGAGGATTAGGTAGAGACAGAGGGAAGGAGGGAGTTGACGAAAACCTTGTCATGGTGTTTATAAGTAAACAAGAGGAAAGAAATTTGGAAATTTAAATGAGATATGAGTGCAAGAGATTTGTAGGAATGCAAGTAAGAAAACAGTGACGTATCAAAGAACAGTGTATCAATATGTATGCAGATTAACAAGATTGTTATAGGGAGAAATAAAAGTGGGGTTCTAAAGTGTGCAGAATGTGAAAAATAACGCAGATTGTAAGCAGACAGAGGATGTGAGGCTAGGCAAGAGAGCTGAGATAAAGGACAGTGTTTCAAAGTTGATAGATATAAACTGACATGGGGAAAAGTACGATAAGCATTGAATTGTATGCTAGAATCAGAAGGCCAGCATTATTAATAGCATTAGAAGTGTTCTTGCCGTGATTGTACAGGGAGTCCAGTTGTAGTCTGAGTCTTTAGATTGTTGGGGTTTGTTGCGTGATGGACCTTTTTTCTCCTTCTGTTTTTCCTTGGTTTAACGCAGGTCTAACGCTAGTTATGCACTTAAAAAACTGCACTTAGAAAAAAAGCTGCACCCAGCCAAGGCTTCCCCAGCCAAACTACTGACACTTATACAGGGAAGCAGGCAAGTGTGGACACTAATTAATGAAAACCCCCAATTGGCCAGCCAGAGAAAGCTAGCAATAAAAATGGCTTAAGTCAACAATGACCACATACCATACATCTAAGGCTACAAATAAATCAAGCATTCACTTTAGTCAATAAACTGAGAGAATCCTTAAAACAATGTAACTATTACAAATCATAAGGCATTAGAAACAAAAGCATAAGGATTCAGTAAAGAATAAGCTAGTTACCTATGATTATAATTAATAAAGGAGGCACAGGAGGTGAAACACTTTGCAGTCACAGTCAACTTCAGTTACCTATGATTATAATTAATAAAGGAGGCACAGGAGGTGAAACACTTTGCAGTCACAGTCAACTTCAGTTACCTATGATTATAATTAATAAAGGAGGCACAGGAGGTGAAACACTTTGCAGTCACAGTCAACTTCAGTTACCTATGATTATAATTAATAAAGGAGGCACAGGAGGTGAAACACTTTGCAGTCACAGTCAACTTCAGTTACCTATGATTATAATTAATAAAGGAGGCACAGGAGGTGAAACACTTTGCAGTCACAGTCAACTTCAGTTACCTATGATTATAATTAATAAAGGAGGCACAGGAGGTGAAACACTTTGCAGTCACAGTCAACTTCAGTTACCTATGATTATAATTAATAAAGGAGGCACAGGAGGTGAAACACTTTGCAGTCACAGTCAACTTCAGTTACCTATGATTATAATTAATAAAGGAGGCACAGGAGGTGAAACACTTTGCAGTCACAGTCAACTTCAGTTACCTATGATTATAATTAATAAAGGAGGCACAGGAGGTGAAACACTTTGCAGTCACAGTCAACTTCAGTTACCTATGATTATAATTAATAAAGGAGGCACAGGAGGTGAAACACTTTGCAGTCACAGTCAACTTCAGTTACCTATGATTATAATTAATAAAGGAGGCACAGGAGGTGAAACACTTTGCAGTCACAGTCAACTTCAGTTACCTATGATTATAATTAATAAAGGAGGCACAGGAGGTGAAACACTTTGCAGTCACAGTCAACTTCAGTTACCTATGATTATAATTAATAAAGGAGGCACAGGAGGTGAAACACTTTGCAGTCACAGTCAACTTCAGTTACCTATGATTATAATTAATAAAGGAGGCACAGGAGGTGAAACACTTTGCAGTCACAGTCAACTTCAGTTACCTATGATTATAATTAATAAAGGAGGCACAGGAGGTGAAACACTTTGCAGTCACAGTCAACTTCAGTTACCTATGATTATAATTAATAAAGGAGGCACAGGAGGTGAAACACTTTGCAGTCACAGTCAACTTCAGTTACCTGTAGATTGGGAGAGAGGCGGTGTCAATTCATTCAGGATCAGCAGAAGAATTAACTAATAAAAAATAACGCAGGTCTAACGCTAGTTATGCACTTAAAAAACTGCACTTAGAAAAAAAGCTGCACCCAGCCAAGGCTTCCCCAGCCAAACTACAGATCATCTTGATCTCTGGTAATGCGAGCTGCCCTCATCATTTGGGACTTGGGTAGGGATTTTTTTAAAACTGGAGGGTGACAGCTGCTATGATGGAGAAGAGTATTGCGATCTGTTTGTTTAGTGTATATACAGGTCGTGATTTTATTATCTGTCAATTTGACAGTAACATCTAAATAATTGATTTCTACCCGGCTATATTGACATGTAAGGTTGATTGGACTATCAATAGAGTTGAAAATATTTATCAGGTCTATTAGTTCGAATTCAGTACCTAACCATATCAGGAATAGGTCATTGATGTACCTTGTGTACATTATGATTTTCTCAGAAATTTGTGGATCCACAAAAAATAATTTGTGTTCTTGTTTGAACATGTACACATTGGCAAATGATGGGGCCACATTTGACCCCATGTTTTGTAGATAGAATCATCCATTATACAGGAAATAATTGCGTGTTAATGTATTTTCTAGTAATTGTAAGAACAGATCAATATCCACTGTTGTAAATTGATTCTGTTCCAAAAATGTACACATTGCCTGTAAACCAGCAAAATGTGGGATGACAGTGTATAAATTAGTAACATCAAAAGTGCATAGTATGGAACCTGGTGGAATATATATGACTGTATCTAATTTTAACAGAAATTGTGAAATATCGTTCAGAAAAGTTGGTAATAGGCATTTTTATGGATCTTTGGAACAGTATAAATAATTAGGACCACAGGATGAGTTTGAAGTAATATTTCCCTTAATTTGTTCTTAAGTAGCCCCTGTTCACATGCTGTTTTAATACACTTTCCAGTTCTTTTTGGTACTGTTCTCTAGGATCACTTGATAATTTGCTGTATGTATCTGAGTCAGCCAGGCATTCTGTGAAAAAAATTTAGTTTTTTCCTGGCAGCTGCAGACACTGGAGGCTGCAGCTACCAATTTTTTTTACCAACAGCTCTTTGCACAGTTTTAGATTCCGGTCTAAAAAAACTCACAAGGTATGACTTAAACCTAGGATCCAGAATGGTCACGAAAACATATGTTTCAGATTTCATTAGATTGGTGACTGATGGATCCTGGTTAAGTTAGTCAAGGGCTTGATCCACCAGTCTGACATACTTTGCGCAATCGCTCCATTTCCTCCTTCAGTTTCTCCAGCTGTTTTTGCAAAAGTCTGATGACATGATTCAAGCTGGCAGTGTCTGAACTAACTTCACGTGTGGCAAGTTCAAGGGTTTGAGAATCTTGCACAACACAGAAATTATTCTCCAATGCACTTAAGTTAGGTGCATTCCCCCTTCACGGCCTATGTCATAGACCGTTGTATAGCTCTGGATGGCATTTCGCTGTTCCTCCATCTGCTGAAGGATATAGAGGGTAGAATTCCACCAAGTAACTACCTCTTGCATTAGCTGATGGCAGGGCAAATTTAAGAGAATCTGCTGGTCATGCAATATTTGACAAGCGGTTGCCGAATGTCTAAAATGTCCGGATATTTTGCGGGCCACCGAGAGCATCTCCTACACGACTGTGTCACTTTTTAAAAAACATTGCACCACCAAATTAATTGTGTGAGCAAAACATGGGATGTATTCGAATTGGCCCACGTGTAATGCTCTCACAATATTTCTGGCATTGTCCGAAATCACAAATCCAAAGGAGAGTCCTTTGGGGTAAGTCATTTAGCAATGATTTACCTCAGTTTATTGAAGAGGTTCTCAGCAGTATGCCTCTTAGTGAAACCGGTGATGCACAGAGTAGCCTGCCTCTGTATCAGCTGTCTTTTGGTAGATGTTGCTGCTGCTGTTGTAGGCAATGCACCTACCCAGTGGGCTGTCACAGTCATGTAATCCTTAGTTTGCCCTGTCCCACTTATCCACATATCAGTGGTCAAGTGGACAGTGGGTACAACAGCATTTTTGAGGACATTAGTAAGGTTTTTTTAATGTCCTTGTACAGACTTAGAATTGCTGTTCTAGTGAAGTGGAATCTAGAAGGGATCTGGTAGCGAGGACATAGGACCTTCATTAACTGTTGAATACCCACTGCAGTAATGTTGGATACTGGATGCACATCTGATACCAGCATAGTTGTTATGGCGTCAGTAATCCACTGTGCAACTGGGTGGTTGCTGTCAAACTTGTTTGAACTTGTAAATGATTTTTTGACAGTTAATTGTTTTTTGGAGGATACACTACAAGTAGTCTTCCTCCTGGTCCCCTTCAAGGATGAAGATCCAGTCACAGCAACAGCAGCAGCAACAGGTGTAGTCAACAAGGATCCTTCTGAGGAATCACAGATAGGAGAGGAGTCAATCATTCTTTGAATACCAACATTGGATGCAGCAGGACTACTCCCGATGAATGAGAATGTTGATGATGCATTTGTTGGTGTTGGAGATCGAAGGTGCTTGGATCTCACAGAGAGCGAACAAGTAGGTGATACAGGACTTGTTACTTTTTGAGTTTTGGAACTTGGCGCCAAACACTTTGATATTTGATGAATGTGCTCCAAGTGATGTAACAAGGAGGAGGTTCCTAGGTGGTTTAGGTCCCTCCCTCTACTCACTCTTGCATGGCGATGGTCACATATGGCTTGACAACTGTCGTACGGATAGGGGTGGAAATAATTACACAAGTGAGAAGTGGATTTTTTTGTCTTTTGTCCTGGCATGACAACAATGGGCTTTGTCTTTTTCAATCCATGGGAAACAGCTGTTGCCTTACATACACAAAGGACATCCTTGGCATCAACATCCTCATCACCACCATCTTCATCATCAACATCCTCATCATCTTTAGCGCCTTCAACTACCAAAATATCCTCCTCCTCCATATGCAATTCCACAAAAGCATCATCAATGACTACATCTGCAAGATGTTGACTGCCCTTCCCCACATTTACAGAGGGCATACAAATGTTGGAACTTGGAGGATCCTCCAGTACACTAGTATTTAGGCTCACACATGGAAACCTTGGACACACTTGCACTTTCTTTGGGGATTTGTGATTTCAATTTCTCAGGGCACACAGTTGTTTTTTCCAAAGGGCTATCAGAATCAGCAGTCTTCCTAAAGAAAGGCCAAGGCCTTATCCTTTCCTTGCCACTTCATGTAGTGAAGGGCATATTGCCAATTTTTCGTTTATCTAAAGGAAAATTTCCTTTCAATATTTTTTTTTGTAACTTCAGAACAAGTAGCTTTACCATATCGATGGTGTGACTTAAGCCCTGGGGCACGGACCTTCTTAGAGGACCAGGAAGTTGATGGCCTTGCACTGCTGGCGGCAGCTACATGTGGTTCTTGGCCTTGCTCTCCTGTCATGTGACAGCCTTCCATATTTTCTTCAGTCTTGAAGCAGTGTCAACAGCACCAATAGTGTAGCTAAGGTGCGGTTACAAAATTCACACACGTGCAGTCATGCACACACACAAAAATATTAGACAAAAAAAGACAATTGATTATATTTGTTCAGCTCCAGAACTTGATACCCAGAGCACCGATTGATCACGACTGGAGTTGGGCAGCACTAGATTGCAACTTGCGTTGCTGGATGGATCTTGTGCAGTTAAGCCTAACACACACGCACACGCACAGACAGTAAAAGATAAAAATAAGAAAATTGATTTTTAGTTTTTTTCAGCTCCAGAACTTGAGCCCAGACCACTGATTGATCACGACTGGAGTTGGGCAGCACTAGGTTGCAACTTGCGTTGCTGGATGGATCTTGTGCGGTTAAGCCTAACACACACGCACACACACAGACAGTAAAAGATCAAGAAAAGACAATTGATATTTATTTTCTTTCAGCTCCAGAACTTGAGCCCAGAGCACCGATTGATCACGACTGGAGTCGGGCAGCACTAGGTTGCAACTTGAGTTGCTGGCTGGATCTTGTGTGGTTAAGCCTAACACACGCACACACAGAAAAATATTACACAAAAAGACACTTTCATGGTTTTTTTTTTTTTACTATTTTTTTTTCTTGCTATTTTCAGGTGGGTTCGGATCTCTGAAATCCGAACCCGCTCATCTCTATTATATGGACACTGGTTCTAATTTCTGACACCCACATTGTGGTGGTAACAGCCCAATTCAACATGTGGTAACCTGTACGATGACGTATGTGATTTACATCATTAAGTGCCCATGTGGGCTTTATTATTTTGGAAAAACTTTTAGACAGTTTAATCACAGCTCGGCCATATGGTCAGCATTATTTTACTGTTTTGGTGACCAGCCTGTAGATAAGCATTTCCCTGAGAGGGGACATAATTTAGCTAGCCTTAGGTATATGATTATTGATCACATTCTGGAGAAACAACGAAGTGGAGATAAAAGAAGGAACTCCTGAAGTTGGAAGCCAAATGGATACTAATTTTAGATACTGTATCTCCTAAAGGATTAAATGAGAAGTAATCTGTTGGAATACTTTGATGTGTTATATATTATCTTGTCACATTTGGTGGAATAATATTTATTTTTCTAAAAAAAAATTCATATGGTTTATTGTATTGTGGGTATATTGGTATAGGTTTGTCTCTGTGACTTTTTAATTTTCTTATGTTTTGTTTTTATTGCTTTTGTTATATTTTTTTGGTTATGGTATTATATTATTCGTATATTATTTCTGCAATATTGGTTATTTATTTGGTCTCTGTTGGATGCCTTAGATTATTGGGTTGTAGATATTGACTGTATAAAATTGTTTATTTTGTTGCCCCATTATATGTGATGTAATTTGATTATATTGTATATTTGTTTTGTTGGTATAGTGCAGCCGGGACCCGGGCACGCAGTGCTCTGACTGCATCTAGGGTTGCCTTGCAACGGAGCACTATAGAGAGCCTTCATATAAGGTTGTAAATTAGCTTATGTACAGTTTGTTTGTCCATTTGATTCTATGTTTTGTTGCCCTGAAGATTGGCAACAAAACATAGAATCAACATAGGCAAACTGTAAATATGCTGCTTCAGTGACATATTTAGAAGTGACTATTTAATAAACTGTTTGTGCTGCTTAAAGACCCTGAGTGCTGTCTTTTCTTTTTTTTAATCTATCTATCTATCTATCTATCTATCTATCTATCTATATATCTATATTCTATCTATATATCTCTATTTAATAAGAACGTTGTGTCTGCCTGTTTGCTCCAAGTTGGCACAAAAACTACTGAGAAATAGAAATAACCTGCACTTTGTTTCAACTTGGTCTGTCAACAAAAAACAAAAGTTTATTGACATCATCAAATGCAAGAGATCGGTGTGGCCTGCATTGACTTGAATAGCATAGGCTGTCTGTGCACAGGCCACACAGTGACATTGGTGTGAGTGGTGGGTGTGGTGGGTGAAGGTGCTGTTGCAACCAGTCTGTATATTGCTGCTGGTTACGTGGGCTACTCCCCTGTGACTGCGCCTCAATTGGCCATGCGCAACAGATAATGTGTATATATATATATATATATATATTATAAGGGCACTTATATTACGGCTGAATCGAAAAAAAAAACAGAATTCTGGAGGGAGGCATGGTGTAAGGGGCTACATCTTAAAAGATATTGGGGGTACCGAGCTGAAATTTGGCATGGACGGGTAGAACTGTCAGTTGGTGCTGCTTGCCAAATTTCAGGGCAATAAAAAAAAAAATAGGATTTGGGAGTAATCTAAGGGGCATATTCAATTAGCCGCGGGGTTTACCCTGCGGCTAATTGTCGCGCTGGATGGGATTCAATTAGCGGGGATTCCAGCGAGTCCCTGCTGTTTGACTTTACCTCGCACCTCATGTAGGAGCGAGGTAAAATCAGCGTGAGGCCGCTCTATTCGGCCTCGCGCAAGAGGTTATTACACACTGATTCAGTGTGTTCTCGCGCAAGAGTCCCGGTCTAATGACGCGGGGAAATAGCTATTTAATTGAATAGTTAAACCCTGCGTCGCAGAACTTTAGCCTGTCAATTAGCCGCGGGTGAAATCCCGCAGCTAATTGAATATGCCCCTAAAGCTCCAACTATCAGTTTTTTCTGACACTCTCAGTTAGGACCACTTTTCTGCTGTTCTCTATGGGGGATTTTTGGGAAGGCAGAACTCAGGGTAGGGGGCGAATTTAGACTTGGGGTTTGTTGTATTAGGTAGCTCTTGTTCCAGGGTATGGCATTTTGGGGTTTAGGTAATTGAGAAAGTTACAGTTTTTAAACTATTACTTCACAATTGTGCCAGTATAGAGATAGGAAGCTTCAACTTGTTGCACAGCCTCAGTACTGCAGGAGCCTTTAGCAGGTGTACTCACTGTGGCTTCTCCCGAGTGTACCAAGATGGCTGCCTTTTGGGGACATTAGCGGCAGAGCGACCCGGCAGTGGCAGCGAGCAGAAACGGTGGCAGGGCCATGGTGGCGATGGAGCGGGCATCAGGCGGCGGTGGAGAGGGTGGCGGTGGCATCGGTGCGGGCAACAACTGTGGTGGTGGTAGTGTGAGCTACAGGAACTGGCGGTGGTGGGACCCAGCATCTGTGCGGGTGTTGGCGGAGGACATGAAGACTGGCAGCGGAGCCCATTTAAAAAATGGCACCTTTAGCACCATTTTTGAAATGCAAAGATGGCTGACGTGAGCCAATCTCAACTCGCAAGGTCATCGCCCACCCCCTTCGGCTGGCTTATATAAGCCAGCGGGAGGTAGCGGCATGGCAGTCCGGCAGCTGAGTGGTAGCTGTCAAGATCTCCTGGAGAAAGAAGATGCCGGAAGTCTTAGTGGGCGGCAGCCATGCAAAAGAGCTTACACAGACTGCTGTCCACTAGGTGAAGAGGACACCAGATGCCCTAGGCAGGGCCACAACTAGGGGGAGGGGTGGAGGTGCACATGCACCGGGTGCCAGATTAATGCCCATAGCCCTTGCATCCGACAGCACTGCTGCACTTGCTGCCAGTGTCTCCCAGACCACCTCAGCCCGGCGCCGCAGGGAGGCTCCATTTGCCGAATGCATGCTGGGATTTTATTACAAGCGGGTGCCCAGCTTCTTCCGAGGAGCAGCTGGGCGGACTGGACGGCAGCGGACGCAGGAGCGGGGTTTAAGGTAAGTATTGTTTTATTTTCCTGTGTAAGTGGCACTACAGGGACCATTACTATGGGGGTATTACCTCAGGGGACATTACTATATGGGCACTACTAGTATGGGGGGCATTACTATGGGGCATTACTTCAGTGAGCATTACTATAGGGGCACTTCTGAAGGGGGCATTACTATAGGGGCACTGCTGCAGGGGGCATTACCTCAGGGGCATCACTATAGGGACACTGTTGAAGGGGGAATTACTATAGGGGCAGTACTACAGGGGGCATTACTGCAGGGGTACTGCTGCAGGGGGCACTACTATAGGGGCACTACTACAGGGGGCTTTACTATAGGGGAACTACTATGTGTAAAGGGCATTACAATATGTGGCATTGGCCCTCATTCAGAGCCGTATGCTCTGAGCAGAGCGCACGCTCTGAATGAGGGCCGGGCTCCATTTTCATGGAGCGTCCTCCTGGACGCTCGTATAGCTGTGGGTCACCACCCACAGGCTATACGAGCGTGCTTTGTGATGGCCGCGATGGTCGAGACCATCGCGACCATCGAAATTGCGAGCCAGAGCCTGCGGTTGAGGTTTTCAACCGCAAGCTCCGGAGTGATTTTGGCTCTATCAGAGCCAAAATCACTCCCACTGACATCACTAGTGATGTCAGTGGGCCGGCTTCTGACGGGAGGCGTTCCCGTGGGAACGCCCCCATCAGGGAGGCATGCCCCCGGCACGCCCACCAAAGGGGGCGTGCTGTCAATCAACATTGACAGCACGCCCCCTTTGATCGGACACAACGAGCGAAGGACTTTCCTTCGCTCGTCGCGTCTGGCGCATGCGCACGACGGAGCTCCCTCCGTCGTGCGCATGCTCAGTGCATAACATCGACCCACTTGCGAGCGGACAGCCGCTCGCGAGTGGGTCTGAATCAGGCCCATTATGTGTAAAGCGCATTACAATATGTGGCATTATGTGTAAAGGGCATTACAATATGTGGCATTATGTGTAATATGTTTGTTCTGTCTATATTTGTAATTTTAATAAAATAATTTGGACATTTGATGGTTTTATTTAAGAAACCTTAACTTATATTTTTAATGGATGGATATTAAATTTATGTCAGAAAAGGCCATCTTATGATGGGCGGGGGGTGCGCCAAATTACTGTCTTGCCCCGGGTGACAAAAATCCTAGTTTCGGCCCTGCCCTAGGGAGGTGGCAGCCACGCAAAAGAGCTAATTGGCTGCCACCCCCTAGGTGAAGATGCCAAAGCCCTGGCAGGTTGGTGCCCGCCAGGCGAATATGACAAAGTCCTGCTGCAGTCGGGATTTCGATCCATTGGGCTGCCACTGTCTGTATTTGATCCAGCGGCTAAACAGCCACCGGCATTACATACTGATTCCGAAATAAACATTGGGTTCTTTACTTTATTGAGAAATTATCAAAATGGTATAAAGGTACCCCTTCAATTAAATAAACTTGTTTTTTTTTTTCCTATATCCCTACAATGTTGTGTTAAACCATATATTCTTTATTAAGTTTCCTTGTTGGTAGTGTTATGATGATCACTAGGTTTATTGCTGCACCAATGTGAAGCACATTTCTTACTCACTCTTTATTTTTAGTTCTTCAAGATGTTTGGAACAACCTCCCTGATGAGTTCCTTCAAAAACTTTGTGTCAGGCCCGCTGAGAGCCACGGCGGGCCCGGGTAATAGGGGGCGTGGCCTAATCACGGGAGGCGTGGCCATGCCCCCTTCCCGAAAAATAAATGCGCGCTTTGGGAGGGGGCGCTCTGAGCCCCCTCAGCCCTGCTCAAAGCCAGGGGGGGCGCGATCAGTGTGATCGTTCCCCCCCACAGGCATCGGAGACTGCTGTGGCTGCTGCTCAGCAGCCACGAGCAGTTTCCACTGCAGCCAGGGCCGCCAAGAGCCAAGGCGGGCCCCGGCAATAGGGGGCGTGGCCTAATCTCGGGAGGGGTGGCCACGCCACCTTGGCGAAAAAATGAATGAAAAAGATTTGCAGCGCCGTGAAGCGTCGCTGCGCGCCAGGGAGGGGGGCGCTCTGAGCCCCCTCAGCCTGGTGCAAAGCCAGGAGGGGCACGATCAGTGTGATCGCTCCCCCGCACAGGCATAGGAGACTGCTGTGGCTGCTGCTCAGCAGCCACGAGCAGTCTCCAACTGCAGCTCAGCACACGCTGTGTGCTGGGCTGCTGTGAGGGAGGGGGGGGCGGCATCGGACCCGGGCCCCCGCCGGGCCCCTCAGGAAGCCCGGGCCCGGGTAATCTGTACCCGCTCCCCCCCTCTCGGCGCCCCTGACTGCAGCTCAGCACACGCTGTGTCCTGGGCTGCTGTGAGGGAGGGGGGAGCGGCGCCGGACCCGGGTCCCCGCCGGGCCCATCAGGAAGCCCGGACACGGGTAATCTGTACCCCCCCCCTCTCGGCGCCCCTGGCAAGTGTACCTAAAAGAATTGATGCTGTTTTGAAAGCAAAGGTTGGTCACACCAAATATTGATTTGATTTAGATTTCTCTTTTGTTCATTCACATTTTGTTAAATGATAAAAAACGAAACTATTAACACTTCTAGTTTTGAAAGCATTCTTACTTTGCAGCATTATTTAAATATATAAAGCAATACACAATAACTTTATCTTGCGCTGAATGATTCACCAGAACCCCTGTTTTATATATATATATATATATATATATATATATATACATATAATATAGTGACTAGATCAGGTTGAGACTGCTGTTTCCTGAGGTAAACAGTTGCCGTTGCCATGCAGCAGCCAAGTATTAGTACACCAGTCCAGGGCCTTGGTACAAGTAACCACAGCTAGTTTTATTAGCAGCACAAAAATCAACAAAACATAAAAGGTAAATCCTGACCTGTGTAGCTCAATATAAAAAAATTATACCATTTCTAATGCCCCTCTCACAAAACAGTAGTCTTTAGTATATTATTAATAATATTTAGCAGTCACAATGACTCTCAAAAGCCCTGTTCCCAAAGGCAATGAGAGACTGACTAAAGAGACCGACACACCCATTATCAACCTCTTACAGGTGGTCTGGCAAGCAATTTTATTACTGTTCTGAGATGCATGGATGGGACCAGCATTGGGAGGTTGTGCTGGATACTGTAGTGCTATTTGGATGATTCTGGGGTACCTCCATGTGAATTAGTTCTGAGCTTAGATATATTAATGTCTGTGCTATTATAATGTGGCATACTGTAACTGTATGCAATTATATCACCCAAAGTGGGTGCTATTATCATGTAGCTTTAGTCACACCGGTATAGAGACGCTTTGACGTGTCCCAGTCCATCAACATTTCTTTGCAAATGTATGCAACAAAGATCTCTGGATTTCTATTATCATGTAGTATTCACATCTTATTGCTGGTCTTTTGCAGTGTGCTGGGAGGACATTTTATTATTTTTTTTTAAACCTCTCCCTTTCCAAGCACCTGTGAAATACCATTAGGTTGATCTGAGCAGCCACTATTTTATATTACTGTTCTGAGAGGCATGGATGGGACCAGCATTGGAAGGGTTTACTGGGTCCTTTTGTACTATTTGGAGTAGGCTCTCACCTTAGATATATTAATGTATGTGCTATTATTATGTGGCATAACAGTATGCAATTATATGACCCAAAGTGAGTGCTATTATCATGTAGTTTTAGGGACACTGGTACAGAGATGTATTGACGTGTCCCAGTGCTTAAACATTTCTTTGCAAATATATGTAATAAAGATCTCTGGATTTCAATTATTACGTAGTATTCAAATAATATTGCTATATTTTTTATACTGTGCTGGGGGCAATTTCTTTTTTCTCTAGTCTAGAGCAAACCCCTCATTTTTCAAATACCTGTGAATAACATTAAGTTGATCTGAGCAGCCACTATTTTATAATCAAGGCTGCTAATCAGCTTCTGTCTAGCAGAAGCTAAAAAGCTATCTATCTACCTATCTAATCTATATATCTATCTATCTATCTATCTATCTATCTATCTATCTATCTATCTATCTACCTATCTAATCTATCTATCTATCTATCTATCTATCTATCTATCTATCTATCTATCTATCTATCTATCTATCTATCTATCTACCTATCTAATCTATCTATCTATCTATATATCTACCTATCTAATCTATCTATCTATCTATCTATCTATCTATCTATCTATCTATCCATAAAAGATAAAATGTTGGAGATAAAAAGATTTAAAAAAAATTTGATTTTAAATCATTTAAAGTTTAAAAATTATCACAGTATTTTTAAAAGTGAGAAAAAGCCCTAATGAGTTAGTAACACATTCTTTTTGAGGCGGCTGTCTTGTTACTGGATTACATTTACATTGAATCTATAAGCAGACTATTTAAATGAAATGCTGCTGATGTTTTATTACCCACCATCATTTTACAACAATTAATTTATTAAAACGGCTGTCTGGTTACTGGATTGCTACAATTAACAAGTTGGATTGCGCTTTTTTACTAACTTGCTGCTATTTTATTGCTACTAATCAACTAAGACGGCTGCACTGATACTAGATTGCTACAGACTTACCAATTGATTCAATTGCCAACTGAAACAGACATATTGATATGGGATTATGTTTGCTATTTGATTTTTATCTGTGGCGATAGTGTACTATACATGTGTTCTGGTGCAGTCATCTAATTGTCCATAGTATTTATGTCTTTACATACATGAACATTAAGCATTTGCTTCTTAGTGGAAGGTTTACATACTAATTCACTATTTTATGATTTAATAAATAAAACATTTTATATTTCCAATTGACATCATTATGCTCTCCCAGTTTTCTTGTTTCTTCTAGACTAAATAAAAGCAACTTTTCAAAAATCAGACAAGAAAACACCCACAAAGAATGTACAGCTATTTTGAAGTCTGTGTTTTTACTTACCAGGACATAATTAAAAAGCATCTAGTCCTCACCCAAGCCCAAAAATGGGATAAATATAATCTCACATGACAAATAACTCATAACAGATTTTACATTTGTCATTATTTACTCAACAAAAAATATGACCATATAAATATACCATGTGTTAAAAACTACTTACATCTCATAATATAGTAGTTTGTACTGTAGAACTACCTTTGACAGCGATGACTTGAAAGCACAGCTTTCTCTATGCGTTTATCAATCTCTTACATTGTATTTAAAGGAATTTTGACCACTTCTCCTTACAGCTGCTTTATTCTATTGATATCGGAGGTCATTTATTTTTGCACAGGACTCTTAAGGTCCCACAACAGCATCTCAATGGCGTTGATGTTTGGAATTTGAATTGGCCATCCCAAAACCTTGATTGTTTTCTTTTTAGTAATTAATTTGTAGTTTTGCTGGTGTGCCAATGCTGTCTATCCTTTGTATACATGCTTCAGATCAAACAACCAATGTCCTCCTCATGTTGACTTATTATTTGTTGAATAAGTAGCATCAATCAAAAACCTATTTAGTATCACATCAGATTGAATGTATTCCGAAATACGGAATATTTTGAAATATGGATTAATTTTGGCATGACTGAGATAATGAAACCTTTGATTTTTGATGGTTCAATGTACACAAACATTGCCTAAGGCACACATTATTAAAAATATTGTATAAAATTAACTTCAGACTGTGTGTATAAGGGGTATATGAAATAAAAATGAATTTCATTTCTGTACACAAACTTTGCTTGACCCACAAAATTATTGAAAACAATTGTATAAAATTACCTGCAGGATGTGTGTATAAATGCATTCTGTGTGAATATTGGGGTCCCATTCTCAAGATATTTCATTATGATATGCAATTATTCCAAAATACGGAATATTCCATTATCCAAAATGCCTCTGGTCCCAAGCATTTTGGATATGGGAGACTCAACCTGTACTGTATGTCAGACACTTTTGGTACAATAGTTGTTTGATAGATATATTTTTGTCATACATCCATAGAGTGTATAATCACAAAACATGGTGCTGTGGGTTCGTAAAGCTGGATTGTCTCTTCAAAAGTAGTTGAGGGACAAGAAAAAGATGAGGAAAACCTATAGATCTGTATTAGCAGATCACTGGACTTTCCACTGTAAAAGGGTTGTACACTCTTCCGCTCTTCTGAAAAGTTGATCACTACATTTTGCACCAATTTATGATTGGTTGCAAGGGATGATGCCCTTATTAGCACTTATAACAATCTCCTTCTTTCAAACTCTCCAAAAACTTTCACTAGCATTAATTTGCAATGAAAGAGAGCATCCTAAAAACCATCTGCAGTGAGGCAAACATTGAGTCAAGTATGTACAACAATTAAAAATGGTGCTACTGGGATGAAGTGTGAGCAGCATATGGGAGAATATATAATGATAAAACACCCGTAGATATTAAGTAAAACATATTTTATGCCCAACATGCTACTGAAACAATTACCAATCTGTTATGAGAAAATATCAAATTTACTTGGGTACAGTAACAAAGCAACAAGTTATTTCTAGGGAAACTAAGGCATAAGAAGGTATACAAATTCATTTGAACATTAATATGTAAAGCATGCTGCATAATCTGCTTTAAACTTAAAACTATTTTATCATAAGTTAAATGTGAATGGCCAAACATTCTCTGTAAAGCGCTGCGGAATATGTGTGTGCTATATAAATAACTGGTAATAAATAAAATAAATATATTACTCATATATCTCATGTATACATGTCCCTGTGTTGCAGCCAACAAAATATTGCATGATAAAAAATAAAGGTATGCTAAATTTGTTGTTTAGCAATATCTCTGTATGTATTCATGGCTTACCATCCTAAAAATGATGAACTGTATGTACCCCAGAGGGGAATATATGTTTTATTACTTTATAGTTTTGCTATGTTTACATCACTTCGCTAGTTATAGCTGCCACATTCTTCTGTGGTCTCTAGGGAACCAAAAGGCTAACTAGCATAGAGCCTTTGGAAGAATACAATAATGCTTTAACAAATGTATTCCTAAGTGTTTACTGGAATGGTGGCTTCTTTTGGATGCCATAGAATTTCTTAGGCATGAAGTGCTTGAATTTCAAAAAGTAATTCATACATTCAGTGTCAAATAATGAGGATGTGATGGACTACAGTGGCTTGAGAAGACGGGAGGTTTGTCTGCTCACTGCGTGTGACAATGCTAAAATTGTTTTTCACTGTCCATTCACTTCAACAATGTACCATTCTGTACCTCATAAGCACTTAATTTATTCCAACTCTTTGCCCTGACCTGTAATCCCCTTCTCCTTACCCATCTGACCCATCTGTGTTTCATTTCCCACTCATCAGCATCCAAAGAGCTAGGCCTAGGTCCTGTTTGGAAGCATTAGAGACAGAGTGATTGGCACCATTCCCTTTCCTGCACCACATCCTCTGCTGAATAAAATGACCATCAGATCAGAGAACAGAGCATGCTTTGTCCCCAGCAACTGAGATCTGGAAGCACTTTCAATCATTTGCACTCCATACCCACTCAAATGCATTAATGTGATCAACATTGGGTCTGTTGTGGGCAGTTTTTTCCATCGAATAGCTTGCTAGCATTCCAGGCATGTACTTCCCTGAAAACAAGGCTGAGACTGGGCCCTGAATATTCATTTGGAAAATTACCAAGTGCAAAAGCTTAGTTTGGCACGCCTGGTGTTGATTCTTAATAAGTGACTTCCTAGAGCTAAGGTATGGGACTAACAGCTTCAATAACTTGTTTGAAAAATATTTTCTTAAAATATTTTCTAGGTGTCTCTTACCGCACTGTTTCCTGTGGTGTGTGTCATCTTGTAAGCTTTTATATGACAGCTTTTCAAGGCAGAAAAACACTTTTTTCTCCTACAGCTGCTGATGTCAAACTGAATTCATGCGTATGCAAGATGAGATCATATCAGTCTGTGCTGATGTAACTTGTAACTTCAAGAAATGACAGTGTTCACACTATAAATTGAAGTGAGCAGACACAAAAGCATATTTCCATGCTATTTCTTCATAAACACATATGCACACACACAATTTTCCACGTACATTTACAGATCCTGCACTGTTGAGACTGTATAGTACAGTACAATAAACAAACACCAAAATGCTCACATAGGCATATTTTAAGCATTAACCATTCATATTTATGTGTAGTGGAAACATATATTTGAAACTGTGCAAAAATATGAATTTTAAATTCTATGTTATAACTTCTAGAATAAACATAAGGGTCTCAGTGATGGAACTGTGGATGCTCATGCACCACAACAAGTTAACCTCATTCACATGGATACTTATTTATTTTTTATTTATTTATTATAAATTATTTGTATAGCGCACACATATTCCGCAGCGCATTACAGAGAATATTTGGTCATTCACAACAGTTCCTGCCATAGTGGAGCTTACAATCTATATTCCCTACCACATTTTCAGAAACATACACACTATGGTTCATTTTGTGGGGAGCCAATTAACCTACCAGTATATTTTTGGAGTGTGGGAGGAAACCGGAGCACCCCCACGCAAGCACAGGGAGAATATACAAACTCCACAAAGTTAGGGCCGTAGCGGGAATCGAACCCACGACCTCAGTGCTGTGAGGCAGTTACACTAACCATTACACCATTAATTTATATATAACATGGGGACCTAGGGGCATATGTATACAGTGATCATGCTGAGTGACAAAACATGTGGGTCCACTTTGAAAAAATGGGGTCCTACCTGACTATTTCTGGGTCCTATCATAATTTATGCTTTAGAGCTCCCCATATGCCTCTCAGACCTCCCCACATGCCACCACACATGCCCACATGCCCCTTAAATGCATGTTTAATGCCTCCATGATCTTACAGGTGATACGATTTGTCTGTACACAAAACCCATAGTGAATAAGTAGGCTTACCATATCATCCCTTTAAACTGGGACACTCATGGATTACACAGGTTCTGTGGCTCATTAAAACCATAAATAATTGTATGACTGCAGCGCTGATTGTATTTTAAGCAGCTCAATAAATTATTATTGGACTTATTCGAGTGAATGAGCGCTAATGATGATGAATATATTAATATATTAATAATGTGGCACCTGTGGAAAAAATATGGTTAAAATAAGCATATGTTTATAGCTCTTGTTTGAACAGTGATTATTGGATTCCAATTGGAAACACTGTCACTCTGTCATTAATTGGTATATCCATTTGGATTCAACCATCTTTAGGTTCTTTACTATATCTCCACCTCTCCAGCTTCGATGGACTTTTTGAATAGCTGTGAAGTTCAAACCTTCTGGGTTTGAAACACTATTAGGGGTATTCAATATGGGTGCGATAACATCATTTTTTGCATTAATATCGCACTTTTTAACGTTTTTGCGTTAATATCACTTGTTTTACTTTTACACCCTATTCAATTTCAAAGACTTATCGCAGTTTTGACAAGTCTTTGATAAAAAACGGTGATAACTTTTCACCATTGAATAGGTGTCGAAAAAAAGTGCAGAATTGGGGTTTAGGGGTGCAGGCTTAAAAAAAATAGCCTGCAGCCCTGAGATTGACATTTAAAAAAGAACTGTGTCAAAAAAAGTTTTTAAAAAAAATAGGGACACCCCAAAAAATGTATTTAAAAATTGGGGTGCAAAAAAAAAAAATGGGAAAAAATTGTTAAACAATAGGGAAATAGGTTCAGGGCTATTCTGCATGTATGTGGCAGGTGTTTTCTAGAATAGAATTATAGTGGCAGGTGCACAAATGCAGAATATTTAAAAAATTACTTCAGGGACACCAAAATCTGCTAGTACCCATTTTCATGTACCCCAAATTTGATGGGACTACTTAAAAAATCGAAAAAAATAACCTAAGTGCTCTTCTGCATCACTTCTTCAATGTCGGGAAAAAAACACCTGCTGCGGCTATTTAAATCCCCGACTTTCAATTAAAGGTTAAAACGGGGGTACCCATAGTGTTCCCCCATGTTTTTACAACTTTAGGGGGGTCTTACAATTATTTTAAGGAAAAATTCGTAACTTTACGCAAATCCAACTTCGGAGTTTCCTGTTTTCGTTAATTTTATTTTGAATACGGGGATAAGCGGGAGCGCGCACCATACCTTTACGCAGAAAAAAACTCCGATATGAAACGTTAACTTCGCCAGGGAAGTTAACCTTTCATATTGAATACCCCTCTATGTGTTGTTAAGCCTCTTTTTATATTATAAATATGTTCGGCCAGTCTAATTTTAAAACCAGGTGAAATTCAGGCTTGAAGTCAGCCAGTCACTTAACCTGTGTAGTTAATTCATGAGTGCCCCGTTTTAAAGGGATAGTATGGTTAGCCTATGATGCTTTAGGTAATAATAGGCATATTTATCAAAGGATCTATGTGGTATATCCTAGAAGGCAAGCATTTTCTGAGGTTGTATATAAATATTAAAAACTATTGGGATGTTTGTACAGGAGACCACAGCAGATATTCCAGATAACTGCTATAATGCCCAAGTCATCTTGTTAGGGCAGGCAGGGTGTGCCTTTCAGAAAGGGGTGTGGTCATTTAGGAAAGGGATGTGTCCTAGAGATGCGTCCCCTTTTCATCACTGTAGGGGGCATGCCCAGCACTCACGGAGATGCTGGGCTGCCCTCAAGCTCTCCATGCAGTTTGAACACATGCCATGCCAGTCACTGCGGTCCATTAGTGGAAATGGCTGTTTTAGCTTTTCACTGTATAGTAGGCCTTATTCAAGTTACATCACACAGTAGTGCCCCTTATAACATATTTATGCCATGCAGTAATGCACTTTACACATTATGCCACACATTAATGCCCTTTCCATATTATGACACACAGCCATGCCCGGCCTTTACAAATTATGCCACACATTAATGGCCTTTACACATTATGCCACACAGTAGTGCCCGGTCTTTACACATTATTCCACACAGTAATGCCCGGTCTTTACAAATTATGCCATGCAGTAATACCCCTTACAAGTTATGCCACACAGCCATGCCCGACCTTTATATATTATGCCGCACATTAATGCCCTTTACACATTATGCCTCAGAGCAGTACCCAGCCTTTACGCATTATGCCATTATACCCTTATACATTATGCATCCCCCTTCCCCAGCAGCCTCTTACCTACAGTAACTGTGTCCCTCTAGCAGACCTCACCTGCTGCCTGGTCCCCTATGCCTGCACCAGCCCGGCACTCAGTGCAGCCCTTGAAAATAGTGCTAGTGCCATATAAATCTGGCGCTGCACGCAAGCCAATTGGAACTCGCGGACCGGCAACCGCTGCTAATTTGCTGCCGGTGCACGAGCTCCAATTAGCTCACGACCGACGCCTATTTGATTGACAGCGGTGCTTTTAGTGATGCATGCAGGGCGGCTGGGCCGTGTCACTGGAAACGTGCTGTGCTACGGCCAATCCCTGACAGCTTGAGAGGGATTAGCAGCGGCACAGTGTGTCCCCGGCGACCCGGCTCTATTTTAAAATGGAGTCCCCAGTCCGTAATACTGGGTAAAATACACACTATAGCGTGTATTTGCGATCACAGTGTATCAGTTATCAGGTTTTAGACCCGATAATTGTCAATTCTTATAGTTGCAATCCGCATTCCAGAGCTTGGTAAATCTGACAGTTTTGCAGCACATATAGAAACCTGTTGAAAATGGAGGGACTGCTGATACTTAATATTTGCAGGTATCCCCAAAAAACTGGTATTTTTGGGTGATATGATACAAATATTGAATTATATATAGGCCCCATAGTGCCCCAAATGTAGAATTAATATTCTCATCTATTTGTAATTGCTTTCCTTTTAGCCCAGTACTCTGCTCATATATTTATAGACTTGTATAACATATGCTCAGATTACAGATATACAGGGCCATATCTAATAGGGTGTGAGTTTAGAATGTGAAAGCTTAGCAGTAAACTCTCACATTGGTCGATTTTATCTTCAAAATAGGAAAACATCTGGTTGAGAGTTTAAATCGTGAGAGTTTTTGAGTCTAAAAACATGACAGTTTGCATGTTCTCAGACTCTATTACAATGGCCGAGTTTAAAAAGTGTGCTAAACTCTCAAATTTCTAAACTTTCACCCTGTTACATTTGACCCACAGACCATACTGAGTTGGGTACAGGGTGCCGGTGTTCAGGATCCCGGCAGCAAGAATCCCGACACCGGCATTGTGACAGGGTTAGGATACCCCTATCCCTCCTTCTCCAGTGCCTAAACAAAATGCCCCCCCAGTGCCTAAACCTAACCATCCCCTCCACGCACCTTAACTCTCTCCCTAGTGCCTAAACCTAACCCCTAACTCTCACCCTAACCCCACTACTTACCTTCAGGATGCTGGCAGCCGGGATGCCAGAATATCAGGCTTGTGATAATACATTTTCCACAACACTGTAAACAAGCAAATCTAAATATTATTTGGGGTACCACACATGCCCCTCTAAATATGTGCACACCCAAATTCTAATACTTAATGAAGACAATGATAAAAAAACATATGAAAACCCATTTTATCAATCAACAAGATATAATCTTTGAAAGGTGTAGGTAGCAGGGCTGTGAGATCATTGAATGCCACTTTATTAACCCTGTGGTTACTTATCACTGGGATTTTTTATTAAATGCCTATTTTGGTTTCCTTAATTTTCCCAACAGTCCCAATATTCATGACTAGAAGGAGTATATACAGTGTTGGACTGGGGCATGAAGGGCCCACCGGGGGAGGGCATTGGTAGAGGCCTATTACCAATGTATAATTCAAGTTTCTGAAACTTGGCATTAGAAGAAGAGGTAGGGCCCTAAGGTAGTGGGGCCCACCAGGGATTTCCCCTGTACCCCTGTGGGCCAGTCCAACCCTGAGTATATATATATATATACACTCCTTTCATATGCATTTAAGGCAAATTCCTCAGTCTGCTTATCATATTAACTTTTTTCTATTTTGTATCTAAAAGTATATTTTGTATGCATTTGTGTACTACATATACATAATGGACTCACAGCTCAACATATACAGTCAAGTGAATTGTTGATATACAGTACCAAGGACAAGGTTGTTTAGAATATCTTCTGGAATACCATTTTCCTTCAACTCCTAGAACCAGTGAGTTTAAGGGGTAAATTTACTAAGAATCAAGATTGGTCGAGTTTATTATTCTTTAATCTCTATTTGCATTGCCGAATCTCGGTTGTTTTTCCCCTTTTTCATCTCTTAAATTTACTAAGAAGTGAGTTTAGCTGAAAGTGAGATGGCTGATGGTGAAGCAGATTAAGATATGCAAGTTAAAATGAGATTACTCACCCAAGATTGCAGTGTTTTCTCTCTGCAAATCTCTCCCGAGCTAGCAGTCTGCACATATCAGTGAGATATGTGAAGGCTGCTTATGTGTGAAACCTGTATTAGAAGGGTTACATTTTGAAAAATAATGATGTAGGGTCCCCCCCCTCAAAAGCATAACAACCCCCGGACTGGTCAGCCAGTCCTGGTTCCCAAAATTACAAGGAACAAAATGAGTAGGGTTCCACTGTAATTTAGGAACCAGCACCAGGCTACAGGGCCAGTCCTGGTTTAAATATAGGGGGGGGGAAATTGCGTAGGGGTCCCCCTATTTTTATAACCAGCACCGGACCCAAACCATCTGGAGTTTAATGCCACAGCCAGGAGACCCTATTACTGGGTCTCCAGGGCCAAAGAATTCTAACCCCAAGCCGGTCAGGCCAATCTGGGGATCTCACAGGAGGTGAGAACCCCCCAAGAAAGGGGTCCCCATTCTCCTGAAACACCAGGCTTGGTCTGAAGCCCGGGGCTCTTCCCTGCACCCCTGGGTTGTGGGTACAGGGGTAATAAAGTGTAAAATCAAAGTAAACTATTGTATTTTACAGTGGAACTACAGGTGCCAGCATGCCTGCCAAACTCGATTCTTAGTGAATTTACCCCTAACTGTCTTTGCTCTTGCCATCTCTTTCCCTTCTTTGGTGAAGCTCTTTGGCTCCTTGGTGATAGCAAATGCCACTGAACATGGCTCTATTTTCAGCATTGAGCATGGCACTAAAGAAGAATACCGGGCTGCACACAGTTACTTCACAAGTATGCCAACACTAAACCAATAGTCTCCTCTGGAACCAGCAGAGGTAGGATGCTCAGTTATAATAAATGATAATGGACAGGTATGGATACCAGCAGATTACTATTTTAAGATTTCTTTAGTGAATTGTTCATGTTTTTTCTCTCCTCATTCTGCTGCCTCTCCTCATTCCAACCATACTAAGGTTTGTCCCATTTCCAACATGCATGCATTGTGGGAACTTGCCCCTCCAATGACTGTTGGGGAGACGGGACAGACCATGAGGAGGAGGACCTGCCAAGAGATGATTATGCAACTGCCGGCTGTAGAGGGCGGGGGGAGGGGTATATTGTGGGGAGGAGCGGGATAGAGCAGCATGGTGGGATGAGTGGAGGAGTAGCTATTTTGGTACCAAGCAGGGGGGTGGGATAGAGTGGAGCAATGGACAAAGAAGGTGCAGAGCAGTGAGGGGGTGAGGATGGACAGGGTTGGGAGAGGGTGGATCGTGGTGACCCAACATATGCCAGGTCATATGCCAGCTAGTATAATATGTAATATTTGACTCTTGGACTACTGAAAATGAAATAACTAATTTATTGAAATAAATCAACACTTTTAAGGAATGAAGAAAATGTCAACAAAAAAACTAAATGTAGTAACCATTTGTCAAATATATTGCTATGCTATATTGCTATATTGCTATGAACGAACAGTGATATGTACAGTGTCAGCCTCTAAGTGAATTGTACTGTGAACAAACTCTGATGGAGGTAAGTAAGATGCTTGCAAGGGATAACAGGCAGATAATGTAGAAGGTCATATGGCCCTATTTACTACAATCCGCATTTAAAATGCTATTGTAGTGTGATATTTCCGAATAAATTCACATTGCGAATTTAGGAAAGATCACAGGAATTTATCAGAAATCCCTTGCAGGGACAGAGCTTCCAATAAAGCCCTGTCCCTGCGAATCCTGCCCGCACACTTCTCCCTGATCACTGGGGCCCGGCTCCCGGCTCTGCTCAGCCATGTTAGACCAGAGCAGGAGTCAGGGAACGGGGGGAAACCCTGGATAACGCCATCTCCAGGTGGCGTTATTATCACAGTGTTTCCCCTGGTATTTTTTCACATTTTATTTTGAGTAAATTGGCCAGATCACCTTTCCCATTACAATTATAGGAAATGCTATCTACTTACTAAAACTATGTGGTAATTAGGGTTTGGAGTAGCATTTTACTAATTCAAAAAAACACATATCAATAACACTCAAAATACTAAGAAAAAGGCCATGATATTTTGAATTTATTACTTTACTATGAAATACATATTTTGAATTAGAGAAAAAGGAGTATATATACTGAACATAGGGTATAATTATCAAGAGTCAGCACTATTTATCTGTATCACCGCGTATCACAGTGATACAGATTTTGGTAAAATATCTCTGCAATTTACTTATCCAAAAGGACACCCGGCAAATACCCAAGGGTTTATTCACCTTTACAGTAGATTACTGCCCTGAAGGCTCACAGTAAAATGCACAATAGTTTGACTCGGCGGGGATCAAGCAAAGACTTTGCAGCTTTGCAGGCCCCCCATTCCTGGGCATAGTATAATATCAAGACGGAGTTACTCAGTGACGAATTGTACTTAGTCTATGCCCCGATAGTGGTCTATAGGGATGATAATAAGCCATGCTACAGTAAATAGGTGTGCAACAGAGAAATGCCCTCTATCCCTGGTGTTAGCCTTTTAATAAATTGAGAAAAGGTAAGAAAAGACTTTTCTTCTGTAAAAAACACCAGAAAAAGAGCCTTTCTGAGCTTAAATAGACCTCATAGTTCCTTTAGTCACTTTACTAGTCTTACAATTGTTAGGCATAACTGCAATCTTCCTGTGTTTAGGTGGGTATACACCAAGAAGATCTGTCTGCTGACCCGCCATCATGCAGACAGAGTGGCTGATCAGGTAAGCTATACACACTTACCGATAGGCCACTCAATGTGTCAATGCTGACATCACAACTGAGTGGGCATTTGAATTTGCCCACCCAGCTGAGATGTCAATCACTGGCGGTCCCTGCAGCATGTGTATGGGCAGTAGGCTGACCACCTGTACCCACAATAAGATGCGCAGATATATATATGCAGATATATTGGCCATCTGCTGTGCTCTTGATATATATCGGCCATTCGAACATTTATCGATGTATAGACTGCTTTTGTAGAGCTCTAACCCTTAAAAAGGACTACACATTAACCTTAATCCTGAAAATAAGTTAAAACAATACTGTACATTTAATCAAAGAAAGAGACACCTCTCTGTAGTAACCTATCAATATTCATTTGAAACAAGTGTAACAAGCTAAACATACAAATCTGACAATACAGCCTAAAGATTGCGGGGACGGATGTTGCCCTAGGGCAGCCTGCCATTCATATTTCCTAGTTTATAAGTTAGTGGCCCAATATTATCTGGTTTATTTTTCTAGCCCTTTAAATTATTTGGGATTAGACTTGCTATGTTTAGAAATCCAGTTTATATCTGTAATGTTTGATAAGTATGTATATTACTTACTTTGCTACATCCCTTGCAATTTCATTATTACATTTCGATACCTTTGGTCTTAGCAATTCAGAATGCTCAATTTGCCCCCTTATTACCTCCAAAACATTTTTTATTTAACCACACTAATTGCATTTCCCTTCTAGAAATGTTGTTACCATATGGTGTGTGATTGAAGCAGCATATATTTAAGCTATTTAAAAAAATAAAAATCCCATTTAGTCTTACTGCTTTTATTCAAGAGTATACGTTCTCCATCTAAAAGCTTCAATGCTTCTCTGAGCTGTCTAAACTTTGACCTTCTAAAATTCACAGTTTTTGTAGCTCTCATACAAAATGTTCTATTGAAACTAAAGAGAAATTTGACTTTGAAGATTTCTTCACAGGAGATAGGTGGAGTAATTACCATCCTAACCATCGGATATTTCCATTTATGCTTTTTTGGAGATCCATAAAAAACTATAGCACCATTAACTTTATCTAAACAGAATAGAAAATAATTTGATATATCTAACCAGAAGAGTGAAGAATTCTGAAGTCATTTGGTTGGTGGTGACAATAATACATTTGATGTTTTATGGATATATCAATATACCTGAATTACATAAAGGAGATTTGAAATAACCAATTGATATCCCCATCATCTGTTAGTTGAGGAACAACCTTTAAAACAAACCTTTTTTAATCCAGAGAGGGTTTAGCATGCAAATGCACACTACAGTCACTGGGTCAGAACCTAGAAGGTCACTTTCTTACCACTACAAGAAGTCCTCGCCAGGGCAGCCTCTTATACACTGTCCCAACATTACTTTAAAGATAAATTTATCCTAAAAAGCATCTCTTATCACTACGAACAGTGACGCAACTTAACAGAAAAAAATAATAATCAGTCCATACATTCCCAGGTCCCTTATCCTAATAAAGTAACTGAAATCGTATATACTTTCTACTCTGTACTACTGAATTTTGTGGAATTATTTTTAAAAGACAAACCAGAAACTAGCCATGATACCAGAGCATAAGCTCCATCACTGACAGATTTCAAACCTATAAAGTTGCTAGAGGACTTGTCCGACCAAAGTCAACAGTACACAAAATATAGTCTTTGACCTGTAGCGGTATAATACTAAGGTGCAAAAATTGGATTTATAATGAAATAATATTCAACTGTACTGCCGCAGTTAACTGTTTGTGCTAGATTTAACTTCATTGCATATACTGATTATATTGCTAGTGCTTGACTGTCTACATCACTAACTGGCATTAGCATGGTAAAACATTTTTCTAATGTGGGAGATAAATTATTTCATCTGTGGTTACTTACCATTAAAGATCTAAAAAAAACATTCACTGTTGGTGATGACTAGAGAAGGTTTGAGAAATTAAGGCCCAGATTTATCAACTAGTTATATTCTTGTTATCACTCGTTACTAATCTTATATTGTGCTCCACCTTTAGCAAGGTTATTATGGCAGCTCCAGTTCGGAAAAAGCTGTGATTGTACAACAGAAGTCAGTATGCATGATCATTTATCAGTTTAAACAAAACATACATACTAAGTTTTCACTGCCAGTGCTGACAGTACCCACCCTCCTATCACTCAGAGCAGACTGTGCACTTCACTTCTAGAAAGACTTCACTTCTAGAAAGTTTTTTTAGGTCTTTCAAACTTATATGTTCATGTCTTCAATTTTATGTTTGCATTACATAATTGTGTATATAATGTGTCATTAAGCATATGGATAATTAGAAATGAACAATTATGCACCATATAATTTGACATCATGTACTCTTGGTTGCAGTGGATACAGTCTAATCTAAATAGTGTAGATTTACATTAATACACTGAACATATATGTATGTGTGTGTGTATATATACAGTATATATGTACAGTATATACCAGTGCTCGAAGTGTGCCAGTATGCAACGGTATGACATACCGGCACTTCAAGCACTCAACATTTTATTTTTGTCTGGCCTGCAGAGCTTAAAGTGGAGGCTTGGCTTGAGTCTTACGCAAGCACGATCAGGAGCCCTGCTGTGCTGCTGCCCTCCGTCTCCCACTACCCTGACATTCTGTCAGTAACAGGACAGACCCTCATACTATCGCCGCCCGCCCGCCGCTAGTCGGATCATCATCATTGATGATCCACAGACCGGCTGGTCCTTCACTGTAGTTTAGCAGCAGTGATCCCACTGCTGCTGTTCATATCCAGCACCTCTGTAGGGAGCTGAGATGGCTCCTGCTGGTGACTGATCCTAAACTGCAGCATGCGGTGGAGGCCGAGATCCGCTGGGCCGGCCAGCTGGCTTGAAAGTGCCCAAGTCTTCCCTTACTGGGCAGGGGCATCACCAAAGTGATCCACGGTCCGCGGCCCAGAAACTGCCATAGGGATCTCTAAGGAAATCTCCGCGGCAGGGGCCGGAGACAAGACTCGTTACGTCAGCAGCCACTCTCAGTCTCCGCACAGTCCCTTCCAGCTGGGTGCTGAGTGATCCGACCACTCGTCTTTGTCCCCTGCATGTCCCCTGCATGTCTCCGGCTGCTGAAGCAAGACTCTTGCTGCGAGAGTTGCAGGGCACTTCAGCATACACAGGTCAGTGTGACCCTGTCAGTGTGCTCTCTCGCCGGCTGCACAGAGCCACCATATATGCAGCTCAGCCTGGCCCTGGTGTTTGCACTGCAGGGATTATGCAGGAGATGGGTGCACAGGGACATAGTGGTAGGGGGGAAAGAGGGGTCTGTGCAAGCTCTGTGTCATGTAGTGTAAAACAATACTCCAATGTGGCAGTGGTTGTCACCTGCATACTCCATACACATAATAGTCTACAGTATGTCTTATGTCAGCACCCTGCCAGTCTCCTGTAGATAACATGTACTGTGTACACTGCCAGTCTCCTGTACAGGGCCAGCCCCACCATTAGGCAGCTGCCTATGGGAGCTGGCACCTGGAGGGCTAAGTCTGCAAAAAAAAGAAAAGAAGGTTGTCTGTCTCTTTAACAATACAACGCTGGCGGCGGCCGCGGGTTGCAGCAGCTGCTGTTATGCCCAATGTGTCCCTCTACTCCATGGTTTGCAAGCAGCCATAGAAGAAACTACTGGGTAATCCAGAATTGCATAGGACAACCTTTTAGCAGTGCATTCGGGGGTGGTGTGCTCTTCCCCTTTCCAGCGGCCCTTACGAGATCTGCCAGTACACTACTCAGACAAGTCCAACACATGTCACAGGCCAGGTGGCCCTGTCAGTGTCCCAGGACAGGTAAGTGGGAGGAAGTGGTACCATCAAGCGCTGCGGAACCCTGCTGTGAGAGGTGATGTAAGCTGGGTATGTCCTGCAAGTCAGGGTGTATTGGGCATTAGTTGCGTGGTGGAGGCAGGGGATAGTATGGTGGGCACTGTCTGCAGTAAGTGCCCAATGCACTCTGGGTCTCACAGATGGGCTGTGTAGTGATTAGTTACCCAGGGTGAAGTGAGCTGACACTCCCCAGTAACTGGTGACAGATGAGGTGACTGAGTATGACCCTGTTAACTGCAGCCCACCACACCTGATCCCTCAGCCTGCCCACTACCCCCATCCACAGCCCCACTACCATCTATCCCCAGCCCACTGTAAACCAGTCTATGCTCTGCCCTAGCTTATCACAAGCACCCCTCAATGTCTGCCAGGATCATTGATCTCTCTCCTCTATCTCTGTATGATAAAAGGGTGAAAAGTGGCAAATTCCATTTTTAAAAAATATAAACAAAATTATATCCTGAGCAGGTTACTGTTGATATAGAATTTTTTATTCACTTATTATGCTCTTCTGGATCTTACTTATACATAATAATTTTTAATACTTCATTTATCAGAATCCCAATTTAGGGGAAATTAATTATGTGTTTTAAAGAATAGTGATCTATAGGGCACTATGTTGCTAGAACTGTTTCTTTCGTCGGGGCAATAGGATATGTAAGCAAAAAGCTGTTTGGGGGGTAAGATGGTGTGCAGATGTGCATGTGAGGAACATGTTAAGGTGCCTACACACTTAGCAATATTTAACACGATTTGCCCGATTCATACACATCGTGACGACAAATAGTGTAAAATATGCCCAAATCGTGAGTGACCCCGCAGGCCGTACATCGCATCTTTAGATCTGCCGTGCTGTAGAGCAGATTTGACAATCTCAGTCATGATGCACTGGAAACAGCAGGATGCACGATAGATCGTGGGTCAATTTGGATGGTTTTTAACACCAAATCATGCCCACGACTGCCAGGGAGCTGCCAGGGAGAATTCAAGGGAAAACTTATATGATGTCGGATCGTGAGCACATCACCAAGTGTGTAGGCACCTTTAGAGGGTAGATGTGCATGCAAGAAATGAGTTGCTGGGCACAGTTATATGCGAGATAGAAGCTGGCAGGCTGCGTGGGGCATGTGAGGAAAGTAGTGAAGTTAGTCTTGGGGGGGGCGGGAACAGGTGGTAAGCTTAAGTATTGCCTAGGGTGGCAGGAACCCCTGCTCCTGTATATACTGTAACATATTCTATGTGGGTAAACTGCCAGTCTCCTGCATGTATATATACAGTATACGATGCTCTATGTAGGTACGCTGCCAGTCTTCTGTATGTATATATGATGCTGGGTAGGTACAGCCAGTCTGCTGCACACAACCTGTATACACTATGCTGTATATGAGTCACTGATACCAGATAAGTACACAATAAAAACCTATTTTTGAAGCAGTCACCTACCCTGGTATGTAATGCACAGTGGGCCTGATTCAGAGCCGGACGCTATTTGCGCTCGCTCATTCAGAAAAAGGGGCCGGATATTTAAATTGAGCGCTCGCTCTTTGCGGTCTGTTGACGCCTCTATGTCTGAGCGAGCGAACGAAACATGCGCTCGCTATTTTGTAAAGACCCCCCCTGGCCGCTCGCATCCTACATCATCTCCGCTATTTATTTGATTAATCGAGTACATCAAAAGGCGTCTGAACTGCTCGCAGTGCTTGTGGTTGGATTTTCCCACCGCAATCATGCGAACAGTTCAGGCTAAGAAACAACCAAGTGACGTGGCTGATGACGCTGCTTTGTTAATTATGCACACCCTTATAACGCCCGTTTTGACAGTTTGGCATGCCTGCGTTCGGATCTCCACTTCCTATTTTCAAGCATCTTCCCCTGTTACCACCCACAAACGCCTCATCCTGTCACTCAAATTAGCAGGCACTCGCTATTTTGCAATTGCTCGATTTCCGACCGCAATGACTGGTTGGCGCATGCGCATTATGACCCATACGCATGCGCAGATGTGCGAAAATCGCTTGGAGCGAACGAGCGGCCGCTCTGAATCAGGCCCAGTGCCCAGTACGCACCTTATATACCTGCAGACCCATCTATCAGCCCCATATGTCATCAAATCCCTCCCTCTACACAGACTCCATCCCTTATTTAGGGCTGCTTTAAAAATTTCCAAGGCTGGTTTTCTATCGCAATCTGACTTTTTGACAGCTATTATACGATAACACCCCATTCCACCCCCATCTGCCCACCCTACTCTGTTGTCTCCTTGTTATTGTTTGCCACACTGCAGTATTGTCACCCTCTCTTATCACCTTCTGTCTCTCCAGGTCACTTTCTGTTCATCTGCCTCTGACCGTCACCCTCTGCCTCTGTCAGCCAGTGCCTCTCCACATCACCCTCTGCCGCTGGCCGTTTACCTCTGCACGCCTGCCTCTGCCCATCAACCTCTGCCTTTGTCCATCACCCTCTGCTCTTTACCCTGTGTCTCTCTCAACACCCTCTGCTCTTTACCCTGTGTCTCTCTCATCACCCTCTGCCTATCATACTCTGTCTATTCCCATCACCCTCTGCCCGTCACCCTCTGCTTCTGGGCATTACAGTCTGCCTGTTAACCTCTGCCCATTGCTCTCTGCATCTGCCCATCACCCTCTGCCAGCAGAACAATTATTATTCCTGTGTAGTGTATACCCCACGACCCCTGTGTTCCTCACCTCCTATGTGTATCCCACCACCCCTGTGTGCCTCACCACCCGTGTGCAGCCCATCAACTTTGTGTACCCCTTGTGACGAGTGGCCCTACTCATATTAATACTGAGACATTGGTTCTACTTGCACCACTGCCACGACTTCTAAATTTTCCATACCCCCACTTCAAAATTCCACTTCGACCACTGGTATATACTGTATATATATATATATATATATATATATATATACTGTATACATACATATATCTATATACATATATCTATATATATATATATATATATATATATATACATAGAGTATATATCAACCTATACAAAGGTCCATGCACAGGACCGAAACGTCGGATTTTGAAGTGTTGTAACATTTTTACTGAGATATAATAAAGAGATGTTTTTAAGAAGACTGGTGAGTGCTACCCCCCCCCCCCCGTTTTTTTCCTTTTTTTATACTTTTTTTTCTTCTTTTTTTCTACTTTTATATATATATATATATATATATATATTGTGATAGGATCACTGGTAAAATGGTCTGTGGCAGAGACATTTATCCCAGATTCCTGTCCTATGTGTTTAAAATCCCCAGGAGACAGTCTGCAGTGTAGCAGGCTTGAGTTTCGGCTTTTTGAAAAGCCGGTTTGGGACTTGGGGTTGTGGGTGAGAGGAGAGGGAGGGCTCCACCCACGGCCACTCCAGGTTTTGGTTCTCGCAGCCTGGTAACAGGCTTGTTAAGGTTTCCACCTGAGAGTGGCCAATATAAGCCTAGTGTGTTGAGGGCTGATTGTCTCACCTGTGAGAGCAGACAGGGAGTTTGCTCAGAGACACTTGAAAACCTAACTGTAAGTGTTGTGCTGTGCTTTTGTTGCTGGTGAGGGCATTAGGCCCTGCCAGGTTCTGGTAGTGAGGGAACTACCTGTGAAGTTAGTGCCCCGACAGGGCTAGGATTTACGTTTATGTTTTCTTTGTGTTATTTCTGACATTGTACAATAAAGACTGGCGCCGACCAGCTTGTACTTGCATCCAGACTGGTGTGCTGCTTCCCTGCTGCTGTGTGTGTGTGTAAGGAATGAGTCCTCTACCCAGGAGAGGGACCCCCTAACCTAACTGTGTCACAATATGGTGGAGAATGCGGGCAACCACACACACTAAAGTTGCAGCAAGAGGAAAACTTTCCATTTAAAAATTAAAGGGACAGACACCCAATTTGTGAGTGTGGAAATAACACTGTGTCCTTGGAGTCCCATAGAGGAGGCGTCAGCCAATGCTCAGAGAGGCAAGGTTCAGCTTCCAACCTACACCCCAGGACAAAATGGAGGACATTATTAAGGCCTTGCTCCAAGCTACAGCAGCTCAGCAGGAGACAAACAAACTTCAGCAGGAATCTACCAGAGCTCAGCAGGAGATGAACAAACTTCAGCAGGAAGCTACCTGGGCTCAGCAGGAATCTACCAGGACTCAGCAGGAATCCACCAGGGTGCAACTGTTGGCCTTGGAGACAGCCCAGAGGCAACAACAGGTCGCCATCGAGGAAACCCGCCAGGCCTTAGCGGAAAACAGCCAGGCCATAAAAGAGGTGGTACAGCACCTGGTCGCCCGGCCCAGAGATGTTAATACTGGTGCTCCCACCACCACTCACTCCATACGAGCCAGTCACTTCCTCCAAAAGATGACTTCGGGCAATGATGTGGAGGCCTATCTCGCCGCATTTGAAAGAACGGCCGAAAGGGAGAGTTGGCCCCAGGAGCAGTGGGCAAGTCTGGTGGCACCTTTTTTGTCTGGGGAGCCACAAAAGGCCTATTTCGACTTATGCCTGGCTGATGCCAAGGACTATAAAAAACTAAAACAGGAGATCCTAACTCGCTTGGGAGTCACCACCTTTGTTCATGCCCAACGGGTCCACTGCTGGGAGTTCCATATGGACAAGCCTCCACATTCACAGATGCATGACCTCGTCCATCTGTCCTCAAAATGGCTACAGCCCGAGACGCTGACGGGACCACAGATCGTGGAAAAGGTTGTGATGGACCGGCACCTGCGATCGTTACCTGTGACTCTGTGCAAGTGGGTGAGCCATGCAGACCCTAAGACCGCGGACCAGTTGGTCGAGCTAGTGGAGAGGTACGTGGCGGCTGAGGAGCTGAGGAGTATGCCCCTCCAAGCCCCGATGGCGCACCGGCGAACTCCCACAGACACTGGTAAGACTGTTCCAGGGGAGAAGGGTGCTGGGCGGTGGGATGTACCTAAGACTGAGGGTGTAGAACCTGGAGACAGGCCTGCCAGGCCAGGAAGGTTCTTGCCCCATAAATGACTAGACATTAATATGATTCAGTGTTTCCGGTGTGGTGACTTCGGCCATATTTCCGCTAATTGTTCACTTACAACTGAACCTATGCAATGTGATACTGCTCATGTCTACCGCAGGGGGTCTTTCTTTGCACAGACAGCCTGTACGGCTGACCGGCAGGCTGAGACTGATAAGCACATGTGTGTACTCACTGTAGATGGCAACCGAGTAGAGGCACTGTTAGACTCTGGTAGCTTGGTGACACTTATAAAAGCTGAGCTGGTGAACCCCTTGAGGCATACAGGGAAAACTGTTGATATGACCTGCATACATGGGGATAATCGATATTATGTTACTGCCGAGGTGAACATTGAGACACCATGTGGCTCTGCTATAGTTTCTGTGGGTTTGGTGCCTGGTCTGATGTACGATGCAATATTGGGGAGAGACTTTGCTCACTTCTGGAAATTGTGGGAAAGCCGTTTTGTTCCAGAAGTGAACAACCCCGGTCCACTTGAGAAGGTAAAGGTAGTTGATGGTAAACCCGTAGACCCTGATAGTCCTTTGTCCTATCCCCACATGGCAATGTGTCAGGATTTATCCTGCCCTGAGTGTCAGTATCATGCTCCCAGACCACGTTTTAAGGGTCCACTAGTTCCATTGCCTATTGTAGAGGTGCCAATAGTGAGCGAGCACCTGAAACAGGCTCAACAGGCACAGCAGAGGGTATACAACTGCAATGCTCGGTTACGCAGCTTTGCTCCTGGGGACAGAGTGTTAGTATTGGTTCCCACGGGGAAAAATAAACTTTTGGCTAAATGGCAAGGGCCCTTTGAAATCTTAGAAAGAGTGGGACAGGTCAATTACAAAGTTTACCAGCCGGGGAAAAGAAAGCCGGAACAGATATACCATATAAATCGGTTAAAGCCCTGGAAAGATAGAACGGTACTGTCGGCCATCCGAGTCCCTCTAGTAAAACCAGGGCCCTTAGTTCCCAAAGTGACAGTGGCAAAAACCCTGTCGGCGATTCAACAACGAGAGGTCAAGGAGTTTCTGGTTAGAAATAGGGTGCTGTTCTCTGACGTATCTAGGAAAACCTTGGTCATTAAACATGACATCATCACTGACCCAGGGGTTAAAGTTAATCTAAAGCCCTATAGGTTACCAGAAGCACCAAGAGCATCGGTGTCGAAAGAAATTAAAAATATGCTAGAGTTAGGGGTTATTGAAGTATCACATAGTGAATGGTCAAGTCCCATTGTGTTGATTCCAAAGCCCGACGGGAGTGTGCGTTTCTGCAATGACTTCCGAAAGTTGAACAGTGTTTCAAAATTCGATGCCTACCCAGTGCCACAGTGGAGAAGGAGGCGTTGGCCATAAAGTGGGCGTTACAAACTTTTACATTTTTGGTGGAACACAGGCCAGGGGGCCTGTTGTTTAAAGCAGACGCGTTGTCACACGTTCATTGTTTGGGGGCTTCAGTTGTTCCACCCCATAGGTCGAAACAAAGGGGGGGGGGATATGTGATAGGATCACTGGTAAAATGGTCTGTGGCAGGGACATTTATCCCAGATTCCTGTCCTATGTGTTTAAAATACCCAGGAGAAAGTCTGCAGTGTAGCAGGCTTGAGTTTCGGCTTTTTGAAAAGCCGGTTTGGGACCTGGGGGTTGTGGGTGAGAGGAGAGGGAGGGCTCCACCCACGGCCACTCCAGGTTTTGGTTCTCGCAGCCTGGTAACAGGCTTGTTAAGGTTTCCACCTGAGAGTGGCCAATATATGCCTAGTGTGTTGAGGGCTGATTGTCTCACCTGGGAGAGCAGACAGGGAGTTTGCTCAGAGACACTTGAAAACCTAACTGTAAGTGTTGTGCTGTGCTTTTGTTGCTGGTGAGGGCATTAGGCCCTGCCAGGTTCTGGTAGTGAGGGAACTACCTGTGAAGTTAGTGCCCCGACAGGGCTAGGATTTACGTTTATGTTTTCTTTGTGTTATTTCTGACATTGTACAATAAAGACTGGCGCCGACCAGCTTGTACTTGCATCCAGACTGGTGTGCTGCTTCCCTGCTGCTGTGTGTGTGTGTAAGGAAGGAGTCCTCTACCCAGGAGAGGGACCCCCTAACCTAACTGTGTCACAATATATATATATATAGACTGCTCAAAAAAATACAGGGGACACTTAAACAACACAATGTAACTCCAAGTCATTCACACTTCTGTGAAGTCAAACTGTCCACTTAGGAAGCAACATTGATTGACAATCAATTTCACATGCTGTTGTGCAAATGGAATAGACAACAGGTGGAAATTATAGGCAATTAGCAAGACACCCCCAATAAAGGAGTGGTTCTGCAGGTGGTGACCACAGACCACTTCTCAGTTCCTATGCTTTTTGGCTGATGTTTTGGTCACTTTTGAATGCTGGCGGTGCTTTCACTCTAGTGGTAGCATGAGACGGAGTCTACAACCCACACATGTGGCTCAGGTAGTGCAACTCATCCAGGATGGCACATCAATGGGAGCTGTGGCAAGAAGGTTTGCTGTGTCTGTCAGCGTAGTGTCTAGAGCATGGAGGCGCTACCAAGAGACAGGCCAGTACATCAGTAGACATGGAGGAGGCCGTAGGAGGGCAACAACCCAGCAGCAGGACCGCTACCTCCGCCTTTGTGCAAGGAGGAACAGGAGGAGCACTGCCAGAGCCCTGCAAAATGACCTCCAGCAGGCCACAAATGTGCATGTGTCTGCTCAAACAGTCAGAAACAGACTTCATGAGGGTGGTATGAGGGCCCGACGTCCACAGGTGGGGGTTGTGCTTACAGCCCAACACCGTGCAGGATGTTTGGCATTTGCCAGAGTACACCAAGATTGGCAAATTCGCCACTGGCACCCTGTGCTCTTCACAGATGAAAGCAGGTTCACACTGAGCACATGTGACAGATGTGACAGAGTCTGGAGACGTCAAGGAGAATGTTCTGCTGCCTGCAACATCCTCCAGCATGACCGGTTTGGCAGTGGGTCAGTAATGGTGTGGGGTGGCATTTCTTTGGGGGGCTGCACAGCCCTCCATGTGCTCTCTAAGGGTAGCCTGACTGCCATTAGGTACTGAGATAAGATCCTCAGACCCCTTGTGAGACCATATGCTGGTGCGGTTGGCCCTGGGTTTCTCCTAATTGAAGACAATGCTAGACCTCATGTGGCTCAAGTGTGTGAGCAGTTCCTGCAAGACGAAGGCATTGATGCTATGGACTGGCCCGCCCGTTCCCCAGACCTGAATCCAATTGAGCACATCTGGGACGTCATGTCTCGCTCCATCCACCAATGCCATGTTGCACCACAGACTGTCCAGGAGTTGGCAGATGCTTTAGTCCAGGTCTGAGAGGAGATCCCTCAGGAGTCCAACCGCCACCTCATCAGGAGCATGCCCAGGCATTGTAGGGAGGTCATACAGGCATGTGGAGGCCACACACACTACTGAGCCTCAGTTTGACTTGTTTTAAGGACATTACATCAAAGTTGGGGCAGCCTGTAGTGTGTTTTTCCACTTTAATTTTGAGTGTGGCTCCAAAACCAGACCTCCATGGGTTAATAAATTTGATTTCCAATCATAATTTTTGTGTGATTTTGGTGTCAGCACATTTAACTATGTAAAGAACAAAGTATTTAATAAGAATATTTCATTCATTCAGATCTAGGATGTGTTATTTTAGTCTTCCCTTTATTTTTTTGAACAGTGTATATATATATATGTGTATGTATATATATATATATATATATATATATTGTTGTATGTGTGAGTACTGCGCACAAATCAGAAGGTCCCTCAAAAATAAACTTTGATGCAACAAATAGGTGAAAAACCTGTGGCAGTGAATAAGATTCAAATAAAAGTCACTAATCCTTGAAGTAAATGCGGCTGCAGCCACTTTAGGTATCCATTTGGCAGACGGGTTAGGGATTGCTGCGAAAGAAAGGGGTAAAGAGACAGGAGCCTAATAGTGTAGTGTTTTGTGCAAATGGCTCAAGTGCTCAACATATATTGTGTGTACCAAATATAAATTATTATAAACGCTTATCTGATATCCAAACTTATTTATTTTAGGATAGGTAGGGTCATGGTGTCAACATGAAACACCACGGCTGGGTTGGAGGAATAATGGCAATAATTTGTCACCTGAAACCCTTAGAAGGGGTTTATAAAAGCCCATAAAAGGGAACAGCGATAAAGTGTAGTACTGTTTCACAGATAATCGTAGTAATAGACAAAGTAGCTGAGTACCAGATAATGCTAATTTAAAACCATGTAGTTATCTGTTTCCTAGATGCTCCTGTGGTATCCCACTAGTAGTCCATAACCATGTACATCAGATAGTGGGCTTCAAATCAGAATAGAAAGCATCCACATGAGTACTTTTTCAGGTTTTTTATTGGACACAGAAAATAAGGACAAATGGTAACATGAACAATAAAATTAATAAAAGAATACTTATCTTTAGTTTAGCGGGTAGCAGAAACTGTGGGGAGGTAAAGTCAGTAGTCCCAACATGTTTTGTCCTCTAGGCATTCCTCAGAGGTGATGCCATAGCGGGACGCCGCTGCTTCTCCACACCATTAACTTTACCTGCATCCCCAGAGACTTGTTTGGATTATTACGGGCTAAGAACTCTTTTTTCCTTTTTTCCATGACTTTAATCCGATACTTCCCCTTTTTTTCTGAGTATTTGTATGATCAATACATCATGATCTTATGATTCCACGGGCCATATTACACCTTGGCACTGTACTTTATTGTACATGAATCAAACATCCAGATATTTATGAGGACACTTCATTGTACCATGATTAATATTGATGTCCATATTGATTTTATGCTTGCATTATTATTAGTAAAGGTTATAAGTTTTTCTTATATTCATTTGTGGTCTGTATGTTATCACCACTTATATACATTATCATTCTGGGTGTTGTCAAATTTAGGATAACACAATCCACCTTATAGTAAGAAAAGGTTGTGCGCTACATCTGGTTATTTATCCATTATCATAGCATTGGAGTGCCCTATTTATACCCTCCTTAATGAGTAGTAGTTAGCAAGTGAGTCTGACGCTGTTCTGCCGTCCGCGCATGCGTAATGCACAGTGGCCATCTTGTTTCGCATCATTAATGATGTCAGCGGCAGTTTATAGTGGCGTAGGTCTAGTTTGCAGTGGGGTCTCGTGTGCACAGTCCCCGGCAGGCATCCCATTAATCTTTCCCGATGTATTGCCTATACAAACTCTAATGTCCATATAGCAAGTCATTTTTTACTTCAAAAGGAAGTGACATTAACGGAGGACACTTTCCGGGTTGGCGGCCATATTTTTGGATCTTATGAGAAAGATGGCGGCCATTTTGTTTGGAATATATACACGTAGCCGCGGCCATCTTTTTGGTTATCACTATAGTTCAAGTTAAATAAAAAAGATATATTTCATATTGCAGTGCATAGGGATATATGTTAGGATCTATGTCATGGAAGTATAGGGTAAAGGTATTGTGTTATATAGAAAAGGGAGGGAAGGGGAAACTAGATTGGAGAAAATCTCCATCCCCGCTGGCAGCCATTTTGTTGGTACCACAGACATATATGTGCATGCACAGTATATAAGCCACATTTGTATATAAAATAGATAAAATCATATAAAAAACCTGATATGATCCATAAAGTTACATATTTTCCAAAAAAGGGTATATATAGTAAATTTACACAAAAACATTAAAATAGCAAGTGGCCATAGGAAGAGGGCCAAATAATAAGCAGGATGCAGTAAGATGTAGTTGGAAACCTAAAATGTCTAAAACTTAAGATTTTGAGATTTATAATAAATGGCGCTATTTCATAATTCTCAGTGGGGGTAATTCAATTCAACGCAAATTGAATAGTGCCGGGAGCGAGCTCATTGAACTATCCAATTCAGTGTGCTGTGTGGTCAGAGAATGCCAGTTTTCGCACCTTAACAAGGTGTTAAGGCGCGGTAACGGGCATTCTCTGACCAAAGTGCTGGGCGCGCGGCAGTTAACGCCGCGCTATGCAGAAAAACAGCTGCGTGCCCGACACTTTGTTTGGATTTCTCCTAGCATCCCCAGAGGGGTGAGAGAAGAAATCCTTAGCCCACCCAAACAGCGCGGTGTATTGAATAGCTTCTGGAGCTCCCTCCGGTCACTATTCAACATCGCACTGAATTGAATTCCCCCCAATACGACCATGGGGAAAAAGAGTATTTAGTTAAAAAATCCAGAACATCTCTCTCTCTGAAAGTTTCACCTCGAGGTCACCACCTCTTGGTCCTAATTTAACATGTTCAATTCATCTATAAATTAGATGTTCTGGATTAGAATTATGGTGTGTTTTAAAGTGTCTAGATAGAGAATGATCTCAACCTTGTTTTTAATATTTCTCACATGTTCCTGAATTCGAAATTTAAAGTAAAATTTTTGTCTTCCCGATGTATTTTTGACCACATGGGCATTCTAACAGATAAATGACTGAACATGTGTTACAATTGATAAAATATTTCATATTATAGGTTTCTGAGCCATTATAATTGGAAAAGCTTTTCTGTTAGAGTGAAGATATTTACACATGTTGCACTTCTCGCATTTGCAAAACTTGATACATCTATTGGAGTCTCTACTTTTGGGTTCAATGTGCTTTAGAATGCCTGGGGCCAGTATGTCTTCTTGATTTTTGGCTTTCGTGAAAATAAAAGTAGGTTTATCGGGTAAAATATCAGTTAGAATAGGATCCATTTTGAAGATGCCCCAATGTTTATTCATGACCTGTCTGATCTTTCTTTCATCATTGCTAAACTGGGTCACAAAGGGGATCATATCATCTTTTTTCTCTCTCATTTTATATTGAAGGAGGTCTTCCCTTTTCAGAGCTTCTGTTTTAGATCTACAGTAGCTTGAGAGATCAAATTCTCCAAGTAGCCTCATTCTTTAAACCTTCCTGAAAAAACATCTAATTGTTTTGAGCAAACCTCTGCATTGGTACAATTTCTTTTGATATGGTGAAATTGCGAATAGGGCATTTTATCCTTCCATTTCTTTACATGTCCACTTTGTAATGAAGATAGCTATTCATGTCAAGTCAACTGGTTTCTATGTATGTTCTAGTCGCAATATTATTTTCTATGCCCTCTAAAACAACATCCAAAACTTCTATTTCATTTTTTTGTAAATTGGACTAAATTTGAGGTTATATTCATTAATGTTGATGAATTCCATAAATTCTTTAAAATCTTTATCATCTCCTTTCAATATACTTATAATATCGTCGATATAACGTTTATAAAAATGTTTTTTTTCTTTAAAAGGATTTTAAGCAATTTCTAAGGTTTTCCAACTGACGAATTATTGGCATTATTCCTCCAACCCAGCCGTGGTGTTTCATGATGACACCATGACCCTATCAATACTAAAAGAAATACATCTGGTTATCAGATAAATATTTACAATCATTTATATCTGGTACGCACAATATACGTTGAGCACTTGAGCCATTTGCGCAAAATACAGCACTATTAGGCCCATGTCTCTTTACCCCTTTCTTTCACGCATATACATATATATATATATATATATATTAGGGGTGAGCGGGTTCGGATTTCTGAAATCCGAACCCCCCCGAGCCCACCCGATCCGAGGCCGATCCGAGTCAGGCTCGACTTTTCCCGCCTGACTCGGATCTGAAATCGAGGCAAAACGTCATCATCCCGCCTTCCGGGTCTCGCGGGTGTTGGATCCTATATAAGGTACCCGCGTCGGCGCCATTTTGTCACTCGGCTGTGGACAGTGAAGAGGGAGGGTGGGAGTTAGGGCTGGCTGGGCTGTGTAGTGTAGTGTAGTGCAGAGTAGTGTTGTGCTGCGCTGTGCTGCTGTTGTCCATAGGGGCTGTGTCCACTACTTTAAAGTCCATAGGGGCTGGCTGTGTTGTGCTGTGCTGCTGTTGTTAATAGGGGCTGTGTCCACTACTTCAAAGTCCATAGGGGCTGGCTGGACTGTGTTGTGCAGTCAGTTGTCTATAGGGGCTTTGTCCACTCCAAAGTCCTGTGCAGTGTCCCAGTCCCAAAGGGGTACTGTAGTGTTGTCAAGGGGGTGCTCTGTCCATCAGGGGTGCTCCCCCCAAGTGCTAAAAAAATAATATATTTTCTGTGTTTGTGAATTGTGTGCGCAGTAGCCGCACGTGCATCAACAAAGTAGTGCCAAGCGTGCACCTGTGTCATAAGTAAAGGGCCGGCTGGCTTGACCATTACAGGGTGCTGTAACCCCCAAAGTACACTCCAAACCAAATAAAAAAATATTTTCTGTGTTTGTGAATTGTGTGCGCAATAGCAGCACGTGCATCAACAAAGTAGTGCCAAGCGTGCGCCTGTGTCATAAGTAAAGGGCCGGCTGGCTTGACCGTTAAAGGGTGCTGTAACCCCCAAAGTACACTCCAAACCAAATAAAAAAATATTTTCTGTGTTTGTGAATTGTGTGCGCAGTAGCCGCACGTGCATCAACAAAGTAGTGCCAAGCGTGTGCCTGTGTCATAAGTAAAGGGCCAGCTGGCTTGACCATTAAAGGGTGCTGTAACCCCCAAAGTACACTCCAAACCAAATAAAAAAATATTTTCTGTGTTTGTGAATTGTGTGCGCAGTAGCCACACGTGCATCAGCAAAGGAGCAGCGCCAAGCGTGCGCCTGTGTCCCATAAGTGCAGAGCCGGCTGGCTGATTTCTTAAAGGGTGGGGTAACCCACAAAGTGCACTACTCTCCAGCAAAAATAAAAAAATATTTTCTGTGTTTGTGTGCGCCTTAGCTGCACGTATATATCAAATCGATATAACATAAATGGAGGACCAAACTTTCTCCGATAAAAATAAAATAGAGAAAGATCAAGAACCACTTCCTCCTAGTGCTGAAGCTGCTGCCACTAGTCATGACATAGACGATAACATGCCATCAATGTCGTCTGCCAAGGCCGATGCCCAATGTCATAGTAGAGGGCACATACAATCCCAAATGGCAAAGTTCAGGAAAATGACCTTGAAAAAAACATTTAAATTATCTGAAGAGAAACGTAAACTTGCCAATATGCCATTTACGACACAGAGTGGCAAGGAATGGCTAAGGTCTTTCCCTATGTTCATGACTAGTGGTTCAGCTTCACATGACGATGGAAGCCCTCCTCCCACTAAAAAAATCAAAAGAGTTAAGCTGGCAAAAGCACAGCGAAGAACTGTGCGTTCTAAGAAGATATCACAAATCCCCAAGGAGAGTCCAAGTGTGGTCGTGGTTGCGATGCCTGACCTTCCCAGCACAGGACGGGAAGAGGTAGCTCTTTCCACCATTTGCACGCCCTCTGCAAGTGCTGAAAGAAGCACCCACAGTCCACTTGCTGATATGCAAATTGAAGATGTCACTGTTGAAGTACAACAGAATGAGGATACTGGTGTAGCTGGCGTTGAGGAGGAAGTTGGCGAGGAGGATTCTGATAGTGATGTGGTTTGTTTAAATCAGGCTCCGGGGGAGACAGTTGTTGTCCGTGGGATGAAAAAGCCCATCACGGTCATGCCTGGGCAGAAGACCAAACATTCCACCTCTTTGGTCTGGCAATATTTCTATCCAAATCCGGACAACAACTGTCTTGCCATATGTACCATATGTAAAGGTGAAATAAGTAGGGGTAGGGACGTTAACCACCTAGGAACATCCTCCCTTATACGGCACCTGCAGCACGTTCATAAAAAGTTACTGTCAAGTTCAGAAACTTTGGCTAAGACCGTAAGCAGTCCAGGGACACCTAAATCCCGTTGTCCTGTTGTATCCAAGCACCTGCAAACCACACCGTCAACTCCCTCCTTAGTCAGGATCAGAAGTAGTCCTGCAGGCCATGTCACTGGCATGACAGACTCTCCTATCCGGGATTCCTCCGGAGGATCCTGCATTGCTACGCCTCCTGCTGCCGCTGCTGCTGTTGCTGCTGCTGGGAGTCGTTCATCATCCCAGAGAGGAAGTAGGAACACCACTACTTTTACTAAACAATTGACCCTCCAACAGTCCTTAGCGAGGAGGATGAAGTACGACAGCAGTCATCCTGAAGCAAAACGTATAACTGAGGCCTTGACTGCTATGTTGGTGTTAGACGTGCATCCGGTATCCGCCATTAGTGCAGTGAGATTTAGACAATTGATGGAGGTAGTGTGTCCCCGGTTCCAAATCCCGCCGAGATTCCACTTCACTAGGCAGGCGATACCGAGACTGTACAGAAACGTCAGAAAAAGTGTCCTCAGTGTCCTGAAAAATGCCGTTGTACCCAATGTCCACTTAACCACGGACATGTGGACAAGTGGAACAGGGCAGACTAAGGACTATATGACTGTGACCGCCCACTGAGTAGATGTATCACCTTACGCAGCAACAGCAGCAGCATCACCAGTAGCAGCATCTCAGAAACGCCAGCTCGTTCCAAGGCAGGCTACGCTGTGTATCACCGGTTTCAGTAAGAGGCACACCGCCGACAACCTCTTAGAGAAACTGAGGGAAATCATCGCCCAGTGGCTTACCCCACTTAGACTCTCCTGGTGATTTGTGATATCTGACAACGCCACCAATATTGTGCGGTCATTACATCTGGGCAAATTCCAGCACGTCCCATGTTTTGCTCACACAATAAACTTGGTGGTGCAGAATTTTCTGAAAAGCGACAGGGGCGTGCAGGAGACACTTTGGGTGGCCTGAAAAATTTCTGGCCACTTTCGCCATTCAGCGACTGCGTGCCGAAGACTGGAGCACCAGCAAACACTCCTGAACCTGCCCCGCCATCACCTGAAGCAAGAGGTTGTGACGTGGTGGAACTCAACCCTCTATATGCTTCAGAGGATGGAGGAGCAGCAAAAGCCATACAAGCCTATACATCCACCTATGACATAGGCAAAGGAGGGGGTATGCACCTGACTCAAGAGCAGTGGAGAATGATTTCCGTGTTGTGCAAGGTTCTCCAGCCCTTCGAACTTGCCACACGTGAAGTCAGTTCAGACACTGCCTGCTTGAGTAAGGTCATTCCCCTCATCAGGCTTTTGCAGAAGCAGCTGGAGAAAGTGAAGGAGGAGCTAAGATGGAGCGATTCCGCTCGGCATGTGGGACTTGTGGGTGAAGCCCTTCATTCGCTTTGCCTGGATTCCAGGGTGGTCAATTTGTTGAAATCAGACCACTACATTTTGGCCACCGTGCTCGATCCTAGGTTTAAAGCATATGTGGTGTCTCTCTTTCCGGCCGACACAAGCCTGCAGAGGTGCAAAGACCTGCTGGTGAACACACTTTCAGCTGAAGCGGAACGTGACACGTCAACATCTCCTTCTTCATTTTCTCCCGCAACTGGGGCTGCCAGGAAAAAACTTAGCTATCCTAAGCAACCCACTGGCGGTGATGCAGGGCAGGCAGGACCAAGTTTGGACATCTGGTCCGGACTGAAGGACCTGGCAACATTTTCTGACATGTCTACTGTCACTACATATGATACTGTCACCATTGACAGAATGGTGGAGGATTACATCGGTGACAGCATCCAAGTAGGCATGTCAGACAGTCCATACCTGTACTGGCAGGAAAAAGAGGCAATTTGGAGGCCCTTATACAAACTGGCTCTATTTTACCTGAGTTGCCTCCCTTCCAGTGTGTACTCCGAAAGAGTGTTTAGTGCAGCCGGGAACCTTGTCAGCGAAAGGCGTAGGAGGTTGCTTCCACAAAATGTGGAGAAGATGATGTTCATCAAAATGAATTATCAACTCTTCCAGGGAGACCAGCCTCCAAAACGTACAGAGGGACCTGTGGTGGTGGATTCCAGTGGGGACGAGTTAATACTCTGTGAGGATGAGGATGTACACAACACTGAAGAGGGTGAGGAATCGGTGGATGAGGAGGATGAGGACGACATCTTGCCTCCGTAGAGCCAGTTTGTGCAGGAACAGATTAATTGCCAGCTTGTTTTGTGGGGGCCCAAACGAACCAATCATTTCAGCCACAGTCGTGTGGCAGACCCTGGCGCTGAAATGATTGCTTTGTTAAAGTCTGTTTATACAACATAAGGGTGGGTGGGAGGGCCCAAGGACAATTCCATCTTGCACCTCTTTTTTTTCTTTGCATTATGTACAGTTTGGGGCCTAGTTTTTCAAACTGCCATCCTGTCTGCCACTGCAGTGTCACTCCTAGATGGGTCACGTGTTTGTGCCGCCCACTCGTGTCGCTTAGCATAGTCATCCAGCTACCTCGGTGCAACCTTTTGGACATAAAAACACTATTGTGGGCTGTGAGGTGTTCAGAATAGACTGGAAATTAGTGGAAATTAAGGTTATTGAGGTTAATAATAGCATAGGAGCAGAAAAACCAACACATTCTGTGATTTTAGCTGTTTTTATGCTTTTTTAAAAAAAAATACAGATCCAAAACACAAAACCCAGAACCCAAAATACAGAAGGGTGGTTTTGGCAAAACCAATCCAGATCCAAAACACGAAGAAAGATCCAGATCCAAAACCAAAACACAAAACACGAAAAGGGGCCGGTGCACACCCCTAATATATATATATATATATATATATATATATATATATATATGCATATAGCATGCAGTCAGCGGTGGCACTCACGGTAAATTTACCGGGAGTGCCACCGCCGTTTGCATGCTATTATTCCTGTTTTGCGGGAGGCACCCATCATATATTTCCCGGAGGAAGAGTGCCAAGCCCGTGGCAATTGTGTGTGTATATATATATATATATATATATATATATATATATGTGTGTATATATAAAGAAAATGCAGAGCATGCACATTAATCAATTGCAAGAAGCACTTTACTGTAATTATATTATAGTAAAGAACAGCGGGTGTATTGCAAACTCCTTCGGATAGTACCAGCGGGCAGATACCACTTCAGGGAGGATCTTAGCAGCAGCTTGTAACCTCCTGGGAAAATCTTGGCCACTGTGAATGGCGTGTGATGTCACAACGTCAGAAGTCCCATAGGCCATGCTCAACAAGTTTTGTCACCAAAAGACATCATCAGGGGTTGTGTGAAGATCAAGCATTGATGTCTAAGATACCATCAGGACTAATTAGCATATCAATCGCCCTCAAAATATATTATAAGCAGCATTGATACAAATGAGCAACATGTAAGAAACAAATATTACCACAGTTACATAGTCACAGTCCTCTGTACAGCAGCATACTAGCATGAACTTGTGAGTTTTTTTTATGTTAATAACAATCATTTAATAAATTGCGATAATTAAAAAAATTAATTAAATCAATTCTTATCCAAAAATGATATAAAAATGTTATAAAAAGGATAATGATTTTTTTCTTCATAAAAAACTTACAAGTTGTCCATAAAAATATACAATCATATAAAACAACTTTATTTAATATCATAATAAAAATAAAAAGTACATATATATATAAAAACTGACTAGATTGATTGTACACCACTGATAGGTCCTACAGAAACCACACTAGCATCACACTGGAACACACGGTTCAACTACAGTGTAATGCAAGGTAAACAGCAGATACAACATAAGAAAGAATCGGTGTCAGTGTTAATACAAAAAATTAAATAAAGTGCTTCTTACAATTCATTAATGCGTGCACCCTCATGAAAAATGATATGAAAAGAAGCCCATAGTCTTCTATTAGACAACGCTATCTATATATGGCATTGCCTATCATGTACAAGCTCCAGAAAGTTTTGCTGTACAGAGTTTGATACACATGGCGATTGTGATCAAACGTCTGAGGTGTAACCGCATTTAATTGATAGTACATCCTGCCCTTTAACATGATGACATTCTTTTTAATTTTTGTAACTATCAATTCCCTAAACCCCCTGGCCCCCAGCTCATTATTTAAATTGTCAATACCTCCACTTCTAAATTTGTGTTGGTTCTGGGTAAAGGATGGGTAAATGCTAGTGAATCCAAAGCATCAATGCAGGGATGTGTAGTATTCGACTTCTGATTTCATTGTTTGCAGCATATGTTCCATCAGCAGTCACAAAACGTACATACTAAGTTTTCACTGTCAGTGCTGACAGTACCCACCCTGCTAGCGCTCAAAGCAGACTGTGCACGGCTGCAATCAGGTAATGGTGCGTCGTCTTTAACGAGCAGGGGTTGCCCGAGCGATAGAAGAACAGCATACAGTTACATTATTTATATATTATGTTTAATGTGGCTTGTCATTTTTCTGTTGAGTGAATGTCACTTTTATGGTTTGGGATTAAAACGTTAAATTATAATTTGTCTGAAACACATTATGTAGATATAAAAAATTTAAATTATGCTATTTTACACATTTGTCAGTCTTCTCAACCGCAGTTTTTATGTTGCCAAACATCAGTAGTCCAGACTTCTGTAGAGTCAGTGTAAATTCATTTAACACATTTCCTGGATAAAAATCTACTTTAGTAATATGCATTCATATACTTTTCATTCCCTAAGAGCTGTTTATTTAATTATAAAAATAAAAAGATTAACTCTGCTTTTTAAATTAAAGGACGCTACCAACTTTTCCATCAAGAAAAATGAAGACTTTCCAAGTAAAACATAAAAACAAGTCAGTATTACACTTAAGAAATATCACATGGGCATTAGTTAGCAGCAGGAGACAAACAGCTTACAATTGTGTCTTATGATCTATCAGGATGTGTATCTGCAGCTAGTTACATCATGTGACACAATATGAAATAATCAAGGATTTTCCAAGGTGTAATTTGTGAACACTGTAAACACAAACATTGCAAGATACCACAATGATAACTGAATTATGGAGACAGATTTCAGCAAAAGTTTGAATATTATTTACCATGTGAAATATAATAATTACATTGTCTAAATTTCAGCAATCAGAGCACATGTTTCATGCAAATTGGAGGATTAGTAAACATGCCAAAATGGATTAAACTAAATAACTAGAGACATTTGGTGAATCAAGCTGAATAAATTAAACACTATATGCAGTATTGTGAATAAAGACAAGGAAACAGTTGATAAACAATAAATGTCTAAATGTCTACTGACTTACTGTATGTTGATATTTTGAACCCAGAATTCTGGTAATTGGTAATAAATTGCAAAATAAAATAAAAAGAATAGTCAGGATATATTCAAGATATATTAAAAATATAAACCAGCATAAACATTTTTGGACCTGAATTATTCAAGATTTGTAAGTTATTTAACCTTTACTAGCAATTTTTTTAGTGATATTACAAAAGCTTACTGTGTTTGATACAGCCTCCTGTTTGAGAAAGCCTGAACGGGCGTCACAGGACACGTGAGTCTCAGCTGAGTCCAGCTGATCTTCCGGCCGGCGTCTGACTATCCCCGCTGCACACTACAGAGACACCGCTGGGGGACAGACACGTGAGTATCAGCTGAGTTTAGCTGATCCTCCGGCCGGTGTCTGACCATTCCCGCTGTACATTGCGGAGGCAGTGGGTATCAGCTGTTCCTAGCTAACTCTCCGGCGAGTGCTAGTACAGCCTTATGCACTGAATAGGGACTTGATACATACATTGAAAACGTCCCTAATATGTTTATGTAATGGTATTTTTTGTTGCACTCGTGCCTCCATTCATTAATATACACGCATATAGTGATTTTATGGGTTACTTTTGTGATTCTCTTACAGCTTAGGGGTATCTGCATTTGGTAAAGCATACTATCATATATGGTCACAAACACCTATTTTCTGATATACTTACTGCTATAAAAATGTTATATGTTTGGGGTGTTGAACCATGATAGCCTAAAGAGTGTTAACTATTTACCTTATAAAAGAGTGATAAGTGGGGATATTAGTGCTAAAAGTGAATGCACAGAGTCTATTATACCCAAATATTAGAAATACAAACCTTTATTATTATATATTGAATAATACCATCATATGAGTTTGTATATGAAAAGGGTTATATATTTTGGTGCCGGCTGTTTAATTTAATCTAGCTTGTATATGAATGGCATATATGGCTACATAATATTACTTATTTATTATTACAAGCTTATTTAATTTTTTCCTTAATTTTTTTCTTTATTTTCGCCTTTTGTTCCACTGTCACAAATTTTTGGAACAATATCTTAGTATTGAAGGGTTAAATCCATTCTTTACATGGTATGGCCAAACTTTAAATGTACCCTAACCATGGGGCAGATACCGATTCTTTGAATTATTGTGCTGCAGTTATATATGGTAAAAATACTGTAGCACTGATTATTCTTTTATGTGTATATGTTGTGATTTATTGTCATGTTCAATGTCTTGTTCCAGTCTTTTTAAGTGCATTAATAAATAAATGTTATGTTTTAACCAATATTGTTTGAGTACTAGTAAATAAGAGTGCCCCCACAAAGGAGTTTCTTTCTGTTATCCTACTATATAGGATAATTCCCCCCTTTTCTTGAGCTGTGTTTGATACTTACAGGGTGGGACCAGTGGTCGAAGTGGGGCGGTATACGGTGGTATGACATACCGCCACTTCCCGGCCCCACTTCGTTTTAGATGTAGAAAAGAATGCACCAGCGCTGGGATCCAGTATGGGATCCCAGCGCTGGAACAGCGGCGGCAATGTGTTAAGATGTGTCCCGCAGGGGACACATCTCAATCGGGGCAGTGGAGGTGCTGACATGTAGCCGGGACAAAGTACCTGGTCCCGGCTGCACTGTAAGCACCACGTACTGGGCGGCTGCCAGCCAATCACGAGGCTCGCAGCCGCCAGCCAATCGCGGGACTCGCGGCTGCCAGCCAATTACAGGGCTCGCAGCCGCCAGCCAATGAGAAGCTGCCAAATGGCAGCTTCTCATTGGCTCGCAGCGGAGCCAGATAAACTGGAGGGAAGACCCGAGGATCCCGGTGGCTCCACTCCAGCAGCGCAGGTAAGAGGGAATTAGAGAGAGGGGAGGGTGTGAGAGAGGGAATAGAGAGAGGGGCAGATAGAGGCAGGCTAGCTATTGTAGGGGGTGAAAGAGAGAGGGAATCAGTAAGGGCAGGGTGTGAGAGAGGGGAGTAGGCAGGGAGAAGTGTGTGTGTGGGGGGGGTTAGAAGTACAATGGAGTGATATGGAAGCAGGGGCCCATAGGGGGGGAAGATTCAATCTCCATAACCCGCCTCTAAATTACCACTTCGAGCACTGGGTGGGACTACAACTTCTAAATATATATATCTTTATATATATATATATATATATATATATATATATAAAATCAGCTGGTCTTCCGAGAACAGAAGGAGGCGGCACTCATCCGGACTTATTTAGAAAATGAGTAGCATCTTTAATAAGCTGACGTTTCAAAGCCGATAGGGCTTTGTCATCAGGGTGTAGAATTTAACAAGATACAGTGAACAGTGCTTACCTTATATAGGTTATCATTAACAATGAAGTGCAGTGCTTCTCGTGTTCTATCTAGCCGGGCGGCGCGGGTCTCTGATGTCATCAACCCACGACTTAGCGCAGAGCACTCTGGGCCAGTTGCCAGGGACGCTGTCGGGTCCCACTGATGTCATCGTTGCTCCAGCAACAATGACAAATGCCGCGGCTGTAGAACAGGAGAGTAAAAAATAGAAAAGTGGATAGTTTTAATACTATATATACTGGTTTCATGTTAGTGACAAATATAACATATAATTTACTGCAAAAGGGACATACAAACATATCTCATTGAAACTATCAAACCAATACCTCTAAAGCTCAAATATCAAATATCGATGTTATGAGACCTAATATCCCCAATCAAAAAATGAACAATATCTACAGCACTAAAACTGATATATAAACTATACAGTAATTGTTTCACTCAGGATGCAAATCCATTGAGATTATAAGAAAGCAGACCACATAATTTTGTCATTAAGACCTTTCGGATGAATGGTCTCTAAAATAGAAATCCATTTGGATTCCATGCGAAGTAGTCTATTTGCTCGATCCCCTCCCAACAATAAGGGAGGAATGTGATCAATAATCTTATATCTAAGATTTGCAAGTTGATGGTTTGCTTCTTTAAAGTGTCTCGCCACGTGCTGATCCGTTTCTCTTCCTTGAAGGGCTAGTTTTATAGATGAGCGATGGACAGCCATTCTTTCCTTGAACATCCTAGTAGTTTGTCCAACGTAGCTTAAACCACACGGGCATGTTAACAAATATATCACATATCTAGAGGTGCAGGTCAGTACATATCTGATGTTGAATTTCTTGCCTGTGTGAGGGTGGTAAAAATGTGAACTTGGGTCCAGGTATCCACATGTCACACATGATGCACATCTATAACATCCCGGTTTTTTATAGGCAGAAATAATGCTGAATTTTGAAGGCGCTGGATAGCGATATTAAATAAATGTAGCCTAGACCTAATGATTCTTGTAATAGAACAAACGGGTAAAGAATTACAAAATGTCAGGTCCAAGATTGAGACATACACTATGACTCACAAAGATAAATTAGAATATACATCATACCAGCAATAATGGAATAAACTCTCCAATCAATGTGAACAATACAAAAAAGATCTCTTAAAATTTAAAAAAAGTAAACTAGCTAAAGTCAACACTGATTATGAGACCAATACAGTCTATAAATGGTTGAGTGGTGCAGAAGGGAATAGTATCCAACCCAATAGACCGCATAGAACATCGTGGAGAAATAGGAGATACCATCCCTGCAAGGAGGTATCTACGTCAAATAGTGACAGTGATTTCCATGTTGTGGAATCAGATGAACCTTCCTCCAGAAGACAGGTCCCTTTAGGGGTTGCCACCAGAGCACATTTGGATACCCCTCCTGCAGACCTACAAGATGTGGGGGCCAAAATAAAAGGAACAATAAAGGCAAACAAAAAGAAAACCTAGTATATAATCTGTCCTCTAAACCATTAACTGAATCAGAATTGTCAATCCTTAATAAAGGATTAACTTTTATCCCCACAAATAAACACAAAGACTTTGAGTGGAAAGTTGAAAATTATAAATTTGGTAGACAATTAAGATTAAAATAATTTTTTCAGCACAGAACAACAGTCAACACTCTAGATACTATGTCACTTCCCTCCAAAATTGGAGCTCCATAAAATTTTGATCCTGTGTCAGTAAATTCATCTATAAAAACATTCTCTCAGCTTATGGACGATTCAGTGCACAGGTACAATCAGGCACAAACTAAGATATTTCATAATTTGTTCCCAAAAGAACAAATAGCCCTCAAAAATCTTTCTAAACGCACAGACATAATTATCCGCCCCGCCGACAAAGGCAGGGGAGTAGTAATACAAAATACACTGGATTACAAAGAGGAATTAGACCGCCAACTTTCGGATATTTCCACATACGAGAAACTTATGGATGACCCAACTGGGTTATATAAAAAAGAACTAGATGATATACTGGATGTGATGGAACTAAATAAATCCTTGGATGCAAAAACCTCAAAGGCACTACGTGCAGTACATCCTAGAGTTCCCCTTTTATATACAGTGCCAAAAATACACAAGGATCAAACTAAGCCCCCTGGAAGACCAATCATCTCTGCAGGGGCTCCTTGTTCCAACCCGTTTCCCAGTATTTAGATTTTCTAATCCAACCGTATGTGATGAAACAAACTACGTTTTTAAAAGACACTACATCTTTTTTAGTTAAACTCAAGAACCTTACCAAGATTCCACATCAAGCTCTTCTATGTACTTTTGACGTCAAAAGTCTATATACGGTGATTCCCCAACAAGAGGGTCTTCAAACAGTGATGCGTTTTCTTGAGGCTAATTTGTTCCATGAATGTAATAAAGAAATCTTTATACAACTCCTAAGTCTTACACTCACCTGCAATTATTTTTATTATAATGGGTCATTTTACAGACAACGAACAGGTTGTGCGATGGGCTCGAACGTAGCACCGAGCTTTGCAAACATCTTCATGTTTGAACAAGAACACCTATTCTTCTTTGCAGATCCTTTGATTAAACAACACATCTTAACATATTCTCGTTATATAGACAACATTTTTTTGATTTGGACAGGTGATGAAGGCCTCCTCAATTCAACGATTGCCAAAATCAATCAGATGGACTCCCCAATTAAGCTAACTTCTAAATACAGCTTGGAGGAAATACATTTTCTGGACGTTAGAGTTACACTTAAAGAGGGTAGAATCAATACCTCAATATACTCAAAGGAAACTGACCGCAACACACTACTTACCTCTAACAGTTTTCACCCTCCAGCCCTAAAAAGGAGTTTAGCAAAATCACAAATGATGAGAGCGGCTCGTATTACAAGTACACCAGAAGAAGTTGAAACAGCTTTGGACTCTGTCATCAGTAAATTTGTACAACGGGGATATAATAAACAAACACTATTACAACAAAAACAAGAGGTCTTACAAACACCAAGGGAACATCTACTCATTTCAAAACCCAAAGGAAATATGGATCTTAGGATTCCCTTCATTACAGAATATACATTGGCTAGTCCAGTGGTATCGAAAGCTGCAAAAGCTTTGTGGCCTATTATTCGGACAGACAAAGACTTGCCTATACTCCAGGATAAATCTCCTCTTATCAGCTATAAACAGGGTAGAAATCTCAAGAACATATTAATGAAGACTGACATTACACCTATGCTCCAACATCAAACAGGAATTAGTTATAAAAAACCGGGATGTTATAGATGTGCATCATGTGTGACATGTGGATACCTGGACCCAGGTTCACATTTTTACCACCCTCACACAGGCAAGAAATTCAATATCAGATATGTACTGACCTGCACCCAGTGGCTTAACTAGGGTATTTGGAGCCCAGGGCAAAATTGAAAACGTAGCCCCCCCCCCTAAAATCCAGATATGTGCGCGCGCCAAAGGTGCGCGCGACAAAAATTGGGTGTGGTCACTTAAAAATGGGGCGTATCAACATGACACACCCCTTTATTTTCATGCTGAACATTCCCATCCATATGCACCTTAACCCCAGTAGTACCCCTTATACAGTACCCCCAGAATGCAGTTGTGGTCCCTCTTATGCAGGCCCATAGTAGTGCCCCTTATACAGTATCCCCAGTAGTGGTCCCCCTTACTCAGTGCCCCCAGTAGTGGTCCCCCAAATGCAGTGCCCTATGTAGTGTTCCCCCTTATGCAGTGCCCCCAGTAGCAGTCCCCACAATGCAGTGCACCCAGTAGTGGTATCCCCTTATGCAGTGCCCTTTATATAGTGCCCCCAGTAGTAGTCCCCACCCCCTATGCAGTGCCCTTTATATAGTGCCCCCAGCAGTAGTCCCCCCCATGCAGGTTTCCCAGTAGTGGTCTCCCTTATGCAGGCACCCAGTAGTGATCCCCCCTATCTAGTGCCCCCTGTAGTGGTCCTCACAGTGCCCCTAGCAGTAAGCCCCTTATATAGTGCCCCCAGCAGTAGCCCCCCCCTCCCATGCAGTGCCCCCAGTAGTGGTCCCCCTGATGCAGGCTCCCAGTAGTGACCCCCCCTATCCAGTGGTTCCTGTAGTGGTCCTTCCTCTTATTGCCCCCAGTTGTGGTCCCCCAAGTGCAGTGCCCCTAGCAGTAGGCCCCTTTTATAATGCCCCCAGTAGTAGTTCCCCCCCAAGTAGTGGTCCCCAGCAGAGGTTCCCCCTCCCGATTAAGTGCCCCCTGTAATAGCCCCCCCAGTAGAGGTCCTCCTAATAATGGTGCCCCCAGTAGAGGTCCTCCTAATAATGGTGCCCCCAGTAGTAGCCACCCCCCTGTTGTGCCCCCACCCCAGTAGAGGTCCCCCCAGTGGTAGCCACCCCCGTTGTGCCCCCAGTAGTGCTGACAGGTTTTTAAAAATACATATATAAAAACTTACTTACCTGAATCCACGCTGCTGCTGCTCCTCTAGTCTGTGACGCCGCTCCCGCCCTCCAGCCCTCCCGGGCTGGTGCGCTCAGCATAATGGGACAGACATCATAACGTCATGACGTCAGTCCCATTACCCACTGCAGGAGGCGGACGGAAGTCCGGCTCTTGCAGTGGGTGCTGCAGCAGTCACTCCGCACCCCGCTCGCCCTGCCCTAGTTACGCCACTGCCTGCACCTCTAGATATGTGATATATTTGTTAACATGCCCGTGTGGTTTAAGCTACGTTGGACAAACTACTAGGATGTTCAAGTAACGAATGGCTGTCCATTGCTCGTCTATAAAACTAGCCCTTCAAGGAAGAGAAACGGATCAGCCCGTGGCGAGACACTTTAAAGAAGCAAACCATCAACTTGCAAATCTTAGATATAAGATTATTGATCACATTCCTCCCTTATTGTTGGGAGGGGATCGAGCAAATAGACTTCTTCACATGGAATCCAAATGGATTTCTATATTTTAGAGACCATTCATCCGAAAGGTCTTAATGACAAAATTATGTGGTCTGCTTTCTCATAATCTCAATGGATTTGCATTCTGAGTGAAACAATTACTGTATAGTTTATATATCTGTTTTAGTGCTGTAGATATTGTTCACTTTTTGATTGGGGATATTAGGTCTCATAACATCGATATTTGATATTTGAGCTTTAGGGGTATTGGTTTGATAGTTCCAATGAGATATGTTCGTATGTCCCTTTTGCAGTAAATTATATGTTATATTTGTCACTAACATGAAACTAGTATATATAGTATTAACACTATCCACTTTTCTATTTTTTACTCTCCTGTTCTACAGCCGCGGCGTTTGTCATCGTTGCTCCAGCAACAATCAGCGGGACCCGACAGCGTCCCTGGCAACTGGCCCAGAGTGCTCTGCGCTAAGTCGCGGGTTGATGACGTCAGAGTCCCGCGCCGCCCGGCTAGATGGAACACGAGAAGCACTGCACTTCATTGTTAATGATAACCTATATAAGGTAAGCACTGTTCACTGTATCTTGTTAAATTCTACACCCTGATGACAAAAGCCCTATCGGCTTTGAAACGTCAACTTATTGAAGATGCTACTCATTTTCTAAATAAGTCCGGATGAGTGCCGCCTCCTTCTGTTCTCGGAAGACCCGCTGATTGTATTCGTTACATAGGAAGGCACCACGGCAGTTTAACATTATTCTGGAGTGCCCATCTACATGAGATTGTATATATATATATATATATATATATATTACCATAACCAATGGATGAGAAATTAGACGTCACATCAGATTAGACACCCACCACCTAAAATGTTTCCTAATACTTTTAAAAAGACTCCAGAAGTACCAGCAAACAAAGCACAAATATCTCCTTTTTTCCACAGAGCAAACCACAAAAATTTATAAATAATGAAAAAGGAGGGGTTATTCAAACTATAATGGTTGGCAAACATAAAAAAGGACTAACCCCAGAAAGACATTTTTTTCCAATGCAAAAAAAATTTCAACATGCTAATAGATTTGAGAGACTAAGATCTATGGATGAGGATCCCCAGGAGATTTTTTTAGGACAGTTACAGAAAAAGCATCTGCATTACAAGCTTCACACACCACCTCTAAAAAGAAATTTTTTAGAAAGAGAGGAAAACGAGCATCAAAAAAGACCACCCCGAAAAAGAGAACCTTACCATAAAAACACATAATATGGGTGTCTTTAATATTTCTAAAAAAACCTTGACCCAGCAGAAATTAGAGTATTACAGAAGGGTTTGTCCATTGCTCTCAGTTGTGGTGCTAATAAAATTCATTTATATTTGGATTTAAATTTATATGTTAGAAATCTTACCTTAAATATGCACTTTTTGAAAAAAGATGATGCACTTATAAAAAATTGGGAGTCACAAAGGAATTCAAAGGATTCAGGTTTAAAACAAAAATCGATGTATTACCCTATAGAATCTAAAGGTCCACATCTAGAGATGTTTTCACAGATGATGAAGAAGGATATTGATAAATTAGATACCAGAGTGACCCGTTTTAATCTGACAAGAAAAGAAAGGGATGCTTTAAAAAACCTCTCTGAAAACAAAGCAATAGTTATTAAAAATGCTGACAAGGAGGGGGGGGGTAGTGGTCATGGACCAGAGTTATTACGAACAGGAAGCATTCAGTCTGTTATTAGATGATAAATCCTATAAAAAAATATTGAAAGACCCTTCTCCTGAGTTTATTGAAGACCTTAACCAGCTCCTAGAAGAGGATTTAAATAATAAGAGTATTTCAATAACAGAATTTAAATAACTTTTAAACAAAACTCCCAACACTGCCATGTTCTAGCATATCCCAAAACTATATAAAAATACTTTATTCCCCCTAGGATGCCCAATCGTCTCAGGGATTGGGTCTCTAATGTCAACATTGTCAGAATTTGTTGATGTGTATATTAAGGAACATGTGTCTAATCTAAATTCCTATATACATGATTCTACTCATATATTACAAATCTTAAAGGATATAAGATGGAAAGAGACCTACAAATGGGTAACGATAGACATTCAGTCCCTCTATACTGCAATACCACACCAAAAGGGTATATATAGTATAGAGAGGGTTCTATCACTTGAAACAATTATGTCATCAGAAAAAGTTAAATGTATTTGTGATTGTCTCAAATTTGTATTGGAGAAGAATTACTTTACTTTTCTGCAAGAATGGTACCTCCAAGTTTGTGGCTGTGCCATGGGGACAATTTGAGCCAATTCATGAGTGAATGGGAGAAACAGATATTGAAAACCCATTTGAAACATCTAGTCATGTATAAAAGATTTATAGATAACATTCTAATAATTTGGGATGGAGAAAAATCAGAATTCAAATTTTTATGGAATAAATAACTGATAATCTACTGTATATAATCTGAAGTTTACATCTAATTATCATGAGAATGAAATGTTTTTTCTAGATTTGCTCTTGAGCACTAAGAGTTTTCCTGAGAAGATACTGTTGAAACCTCCACTAATTTAATAAAGGTGGATAGCAACAGCTATTTGGATTATTTCAGATATTATCCACCATGAAAGGATAATATCCCCTTTTCCCAATTTACCCGCCTACGACGGAACTGCACCAGTATAAAAAAATTTGAGGAACAAGCTGAGATCTATGTGAATAGATTTTCCGAACGGGGGTATCCTAAACATATAATATATTCTTCTTTTGAGAAAGCAAAAGACATGGAGAGGGAGACCAGACCTTGTTGGAGTACAAAAAGAAGTCAGTGGATAGAACTAAATTTTGGTGCCCATTTGTGACACAATATAGTACATCAGATAAAAATATTAAAAAGTTGTTAACAAAGAATTGGCATATTTTACAAATAGATCCTACATTGGGACAACATCTTCCGGAACGTCCCAATGTAGTATATAAGAAAGCTAAAATCATTAAATTTTGATATCAAAAAGTAAACTGGAAGTGATTAATCCACAGGTGAAGAAACAAGGTTTTCTTTCCCCAATAAATGGCTTCCCTTGTGGAACATGTAAAATTTGTCCTTTTTGTCATAAGTGTACAAGTATTGAACAGTTAAATGACCCTCCAAAACCTCTAAACAATTTTATTATCTGTAACTCATGATATGTAGTGTACATGGTGACCTGCCCGTGTGGGCTACACTATATAGGAAAGACTAAAAGGGTGTTAAAAATTTGAATATTAGAACATCTTCAAAATATAAAAATGGTTTCCCAAATCATAGCCTGTCCAGACACTTTAAATCTTGCTATAATATGAGCCCAATAGGATTGAGGGTAAAATGCTTAGAATTAGTGTCCCTAAAAAATGGGGGTGATAGGGATAAATTATTACTGGAAAGGGAAACATTCTGGATTCTACCATTAAATACATTAATTCCTAATGGTTTAAACAAAGGGTATGAGATCACCCCATTTATTTTAGGTTGAAGAGGGGCCATCTATTCATGCCCTGAAGGCGTTTAAGGTATTGGATTGGAAAAAAACATTTAATCTATTTGTTAAATAATGTGTAGAATTCATATTTCTTTATGAGTGGGATTGATTCTAGAAAAAAGGAATTGTCAAGATTAACATAGTGTTAGATGGTACTCTTTTAGAGAACTATCCAAGAAAAAACAGTTAACACATGGTTGTATTTAACTTCATACTAGGTTGAGAGCTGCCATGTAGAGACAGCCACATGTGTGCATCCAGTTAAGTTTACGGGGTACCATTTGGCTATCAGAAATCTAGCCAATTATGTATTCAGATATGAATTCCACTCATTAACCTAATTCTTTATAATATGATGACATATATTTAGTACTGTGTCACTGAATGTGTCAATTGTTGTTATATACAAATATTAATTTCATTCTGTTGGAAATATTCGTAAGATAAATGTAAATGTTATATAAATAATTATTACTACTGTGGACCATTTTGGAGATCTGGGCAAATTGGGAGCTGCCATGCAGACTAGTTTGTGCATTTATAAAAAAAACTTTTTAAAAAGGGAGCTGTAGGAATCTAGATTTTTTGCATTGGTTAGGGTGTATTCAACTAAATACATTCTGTCCTGAGTTAAATGAAAATCTGAAAATAAAATTGTACCTTTATGTACTCTTGTTTTAATAATATTAATGTCAGTATTGTTTTTTAATTGTATTGGCATGACCATTTTGTAACCAAATATATTTGTGTCTTATTAATGATACTGTTGTTTGAACAAATGTATTGCCTGAAGAAACATGTATGTGATTGTAGCATGTATATGTGAATATGAACCTGCAAGTGTCATACACATTGACTTAGGTAATGCTAAAACAGTTTCCAGGTGAGCTGTCAATGTTAATTTTATATTCCACCCACTTGCTGGCTATTGGGGGAAAGCTATGTTAAATATTCCTTATAATGTTGCCAAGCCACGCCCTCTGATGAAGTCTAACGACGAAATGCATTAGCGCTCGGCTTGACAAGGTGCTTCTAACAGTGCTCCAGCGCTCCAGCTGTCTACAGGCGTCCATGTGTTCCCAGCATGTGGGTGAGCTCATACACGTGTGGAGAGGATCCATGAGTCCAGGGGACAAGCAGGAAGTTGCCGGGTCAATTATACTTATGCCATGTGGTATCCAGTCCACACAGGGTGAGACTTGGTACGAGTCTTCTAGATCAGTCAATGTTTATTGGAGATTTTATCTGTATTAATAAAAGGATAATGCACTATATAGCGCTCCCTTTCTGCTTATTTTAAAACAGATTCCTATTTTCCTGGAAAGGTCACAGGATTTACAGTGCAGAGGGAAAGCAGCGGCTTGAACAACTTTAGAAGCTTAGTGCATTACAAGTGTCAGAAGTTTTCTGCAGCACAGTGTGGATTTCATATTTGCTGTAACAGCTCTGAAATCACTAAGTGCATATCCTTAACATATGCTTTATTGCATATATATAAGTCCCATTAAGGCTGCTTAGACATGATCTGAAAATTCACAAAACCTATTGATTTTCTGCCACTCAAACTTAAAAAAGCAATAAAATTACGATCATTAAGGCTGATGCCTTAATGGACATGTTCCTTGCGCAATACAGATATGGTATGGTATGCCATCACACCCTGTGGTTCACTGCAGATTCAGCACTCTCACAGAATGAGATTGCTGTCACTCACAAAATGGTGGAGCTGCTAATTCACAGAATTGTGTGCTCATTGGAATACACACATTTCATAGCTTTTTAAAAATGTATTAACTATCAAGGTTTGGATGAGCAAACCGGGCCACCAGCAGGAGAGAAGAGCAAACAAAATGGTATACTAACACAGGTGGAAGAGGGGACAGAACACAGGAGGTTGGTTTGGGAGGTGCAGAGTGCGAGACAGCTGTAGGCATGTGGGGTAGCGGCAGCAGCAGTGGTGCAGAGCAGTGGCAGCGGTGCAGTGCAAAGGGGGCATCAGTGGGTGACAGAGGGTGGAAGAAGGGACCGTACACAGGAGGTTGGTTTGCATACCTCCCAACTGTCCCACTTCCAGCAAAACAACCTGCCCCAGGCCTTAGAGCCCCAATAGTGGTTGTGCTAAATACAGGGGACAAACTGACGTAGAGGTCCCCTGTATTAAGCACAACCAGGACCAGGCTTTTGAGATCCTGTCCTGGTTGCCAAAATACGGGGGACAAATAACATAGGGGTCCCCCATATTTGGTGCAACCAGCACAGGGCAATGAGCCGGTCCTGGTTCTGGAAATACAGGGGGGGAAAAATGCATAGGGCCCCCCTGTATTTCCCAAAACCAGTACCAGACTCAGTCTAGCAGGGGGCTGATGCCTCATCCAGGGGAGCTCTTTCACCAGGTCCCCCAGTTGCAGCAACACACCTGACCGCAACACCCAGGCCAGGGATCCCTGGGAAGTTGGGGACCCCCTCAATAAAGGGGTCCCCCTCCTCAGGGCACCCCAGGCCCAGGCTGATAGCCCGGGGTTATCCCCAGCACCCCCGGGTGGTGGGTGCTGGGTTGATTATGTTTAGTGTGGTGCATAAGAAAATATATGGTACTTGGAAAACGACCAGTACCAGCATGCTGGGCAGTAGGGCCCACTGCCACCTGTAGTCCCCCTGTAAAAAAAAATATTAAAATAACACAACACACCTTAATATTGTAATATTTTATTTTACAGGTCTTCACCTGGGAGACGGCAGCCTTTAAGCTCTTTTGCATGGCCGCCGCCACCCCAGGACTTTCACCTGGTGGGTGCCAACACACCAGGGCTTCAGCGTTTTTGCCTTGAGGGCGCCAACCCGCCAGGGCTTCGACATCTTCACCTAGTGGGCGGCAGCCTGTGATAGCTCTTCTTCGTGGCTGCCACCCACTAGGACTTCCGGCATCTTCGCCTGGCAGGCGCCAACCCACCAGGGCTTCGGTATCTTTACCTAGTGGGCGGCAGCCCGTGATAGCTATTTTTCATGGCCACCACCCACTAGGACTTCCAGTGTCTTTGCCCGGCAGGCGCCAACCCGCCAGGGCTTTGGCGGTTTCGCCTGGCGGGCTACAACCCACTGGGGCTTCGGCTCTTCACCTAGTGGGCGACAGCCTGTGTCAGCTTTTTTGCATGGCCGCCACCCACTAGGCCTTCCGGTGTCTTCGCCCAGTGGGCGCCAACCCGCCAGGGCTTCAGTGTTTTTTTGTCTGGCTGGCGCCAACCCGCCAGCCAGGCGCCAGGCGTCTTCGCCTGGCGGGTGCCCACCCACCAGGGCTTCTGGCATCTTCACCTAGTGGGCGGCAGCCTGTGTCAGCTCTTTTGCATGGCCGTCACCTGCTAGTACTTCCGGTGTCTTCACTTGGCGGGTGCAACCCGCCAGGGCTTTGGCATCTTTGCCTGGCGTGCACCAACCACCAGAGCTTCGGCGTCTTCGCCTGGTGGGCGCCAACCCACCAGGACTTCTGGCGTCTTCACCTGGGGGGTGGCTGTCACTTCCCCAGGGCTTCTTTGGTCCTCTGCAGGTGCCGCCGCCTCCAATGACGTCACGAGTCATGACTCTCATGGCTCTCTATATCATTGTCGGTGGCAGCTGCGGGACTGGCGCCGGTTCGGGTGTCGGCGACGGGCATGGATCCGAGAGGATCTACTCTCCGCCAGCCATTCTGCTGAGTACGGCAGCGGCGCACATTTTGAAATTCAAAGATGGTCGCCGCGGTGGCCATCTTTGAATTTCAAAAATAACGCAGAGGCGCCATTTTTTAAATGGGCACCGCTGCCGTATTCGGCATAATGGCTGGCAAAGTCTGAATCCTCTCAGGTCCGTGCCCGCCTCCAACGCTCTCACCGCTGCCAGACCCTCTGCCGCCGGACCCTCTGCCACTGCTAGACCCTCCGCCGCCGCTGGACCCTCTGCCGCCATCGACACCAATGTCCCCCGCCGACAACCGCAAACCACCACCCGCCGCCTCCGCTGAGGTCCCCACCACCACTGCTTTGCCCGCTACCGCCCGCAAATGACAGCCATCTTGCTGCACCAAAGTGAAGTCACTATGACTACACCTGCTGGAAGCTCCTACTGCGGCTGCGCAACAAGTTGAAAAGTCCTATCTTTCTAATGGCGCATTCTTGAGGTAATAGTTTGAAAACTGTAAGTTTCTAATTCACCTGAACCCCAAAAGCACGTACCCTGGTACAATAGCTACCTAATAAAACAAACCCCAAGTCTAAATTCCACCCCTAACTTGGGTTCCTAATTGACAATGTCAGAAAAACTGACAGTTGGAGCATTTAGATTACTCCAAAATCCTAATTTTTTAAGTTTTTGCCCTGAAGTTTGGCATGCAGCACCGTTGGACAGTTCTATCCGCCCCTACCAAATTCCAAATTTCAGATCCGTATCACCTATAGCTTTTGAGGTGTAGCCCCTTGAACACCCTGCCCCCCCTTCAGAATTCTCTAAGGAGAAATCCATTTTTTTAGATGCAGTCTTAATATAAGGGCACGACTGTGCCCTTATAATATATACATATATATAAAACCAAAAGTAACTCCACGGGTTGCGAAGATTAAGGCACTCTCCAGACTTAATTATTCACAAAAATACATAAGCTTTATTAGCATGCGTAGAAATAGTTGCCAACGTTTCAGTCCACATTATAACCTTTACTAAGGCATATATAAATATATGTTGAGAAGATTGAATTGCATTATGTGGGGTTTAATTAGTAAAAGACCAAAATATCTATTTCTGACTAAAATGGATGTTTTTTTTGGCCAACAATAAGGCTTTTTCCTTTACAAAAGAAAAACAAATACTAGGTGTTATAAAAAATGAATATACAGGTGGGGTACTGGATCTCCAATAGTTGGGTATCTGTGCAGGCACCTGACCCATTCTGCACATGCGCAGAATGGGTCTGCAATCCCGCACACAAAATGGCACCAGACTGTCATTGATTGAGAGTCTGTTGCTGTTCGTGGGCGGGGAGGGGGCTGCAATGGCCTCCATTTCCCAAAACGGAGACATGTTACCGCCGTTGGGGGGGAGGAAAGAGGCCAGGATCTCCATCGGCCGATGGAGGTTTCCCGGCCTCCTTCTCTCATCTGTGGCGGGCAAATTGCATGACCCCATGGATCACTTAGCCTGCCAATGTTCCCGCAGATTATCCGATGCTGCGTTGTACAAAAATAACCTAGTACAAAATATAATATATGTACTTGTAGCAGTAAAATAGTTAAACAAATGCATGGGGTCCCTTTCAAAATCAGTAACTAGCCCTAGACCTCTGAGCTTGATCATGTTTTGGAATATAGGTAGAAAAAATGACATTGGGTTCCCCCTATTGTCCAATAACCAGACCAGAATAATGCCATAGCAGGGAGACACACCGAGTGGGGACCTCCTGCCATCACATTAACCAGCCCCAAACTGGTCAGCCCAGGACTGGAATTCCTCTTAAAGTGGTGACCCCAAAAATGAAATGGGATCCATCCTCCTGTGAAACAGCCAGCTCTGGGCTGAAAGCACAGGGATCTCTTCCATGCTCCCCCTGGGCTTTTGGTACATGGGTAATAGTAAAATAATTGTTAATAATATTGTTCTTTACAGGTGTACTATAGGTCCCAGGAAGCTAGTCCCAGCATGCCGGCACTTGTGGAACAACAATTGCAAGCATGGCTGGATATTAAGGACTTGCTTGCACCTGTAATACGCTTGTAAAGAAAATATTGAAATAACCACAGTACATGGACACAAAAGTGGTAATCTTTTATTAAAAAATAAAAAAACACAAATTAAATACTTATCAAATGCTAGTCTTTAGCTGTTATGCTGATCCATTGCTGTTACTTGCCTTTGTAGTGGACTACTAATTACATCACCTACTGCTGATGAATGAATCCACTATTTAGACTTGTCCCACAAATATGGAGTCACATCTGCCTTTTGAGAAAGCCGCATATTGCAGTGAAATGCGTTAATAACATGTAGGATCTATATTTGGGGTTTTCACTCGAGCACTATTAACAGTCCCCTCATTACTCTTCAATGGACTGCAATTAAGACTATATTCCCCTGCTCTGTAACCGCGCTGCGGCTGGACACTGATACAACACCGGCTACGAGTCCCCACTACATTGGGAATGGTGAGCACTGACTGTGTTTCTATCTCACAGAGCCTGCTGCACATGATTTAGGAGCAGCGGTCCCACTGCACTACCATGGTACAGTTGCATCTATGAACTGTGCTCACATTAGAGGGACCGACACATATCCATCATTCGGATATCCCCAGAGCATCTCTAATAGACAGTGTAGACATATATAGGGATGACCCAAATGGAGTATTACCCCACAAAACTAATGAGCAGAGTGTGAAGAAGCCTCTGTCATTTGATGGCTTTTAATATACAGAGGGATTTTGTGCTTTTGCATGCTACAATTCATCAGCTGGCTGGCTAATACAAGATTAGATACAAATACTGACACTATTTAACTATTTTGCATTTATGTTCATAGCTCCCAGCTGGTGAGCGGGGAGTGCCAACTATGTGTACCAACTATGTGTTACTAAATTGATATAATGTATTATTCTGCTATTTATGTGTTTTATTAATTGTTATTAAATATTGTGACTTTTAATGTTTCTGGTGTGAGCTAGTGTATACAGCGCTACCTATATATTTACTTTTGCAAATATTGGTAAAATAAAAACAATTACCGATACCCACAGACATGCACTTACTCTGTACAGTGCCTAAACCAAAATCACTGGTCACTCCCATTGACATGAATGGATTAGCGTTGATTGGCTGAGAGGGTGGAAGCATCACTCTCAGACAGCCGGCTATTCCTGCATTCATTTTCAATGGGATTGAAAGTCTGGGCTCTTAGTTCCATTGCACATTATAAGCCAGCTTGCCGAGTCACACTTGAATAAACCTGCTCAGGCTGGCATGGCGAAGCATTAACAGTTACCACTCCATGCCAGTAATGTCCAGGCAGCTAGATATTGCTCAGCTACCTCAGTAAGAGTTTAATGAGAATTTGAGGTGATTTTCTATCATCATTGAAAGCAACAACAAAAAAATAATCAGCATTATAACTGAATATTAACAAATAGACCTCTGATTTGTGGATCTGATGCATGTACACTTACGAGTAAGAAAGTGTTACTAGGTTTTAAGATGGTCCTCTCACATAGGTAAGGTTCAGTAAGGGCATGCTGACACAATTGTGAGCCATGCAGAGTTGGAGCAAAGCAGATATATCTCTGTTTCCAGGCTTATTACTTGCACCAAGTATTTTTCCAGTACCGGAACAGGACGTCAGTGCGCCCTGTGCCGGCCTCGTTCCCCTAAAACCATGACATAATGAATTCATGCATAGAGTGTGGGACCGCTGTCTCTGGGAAGTAGAGCACTGCCCACAGCATCTTAAGGCAGCTCTGTAGTAGCTCTACTGGCTGCAGGATGAAAGCCACATGCAGGTGCCGTGGGGCAGCAATGCTGCCGTCCCCAGGGCCCTGCGCCCGATGCCACGGAACAGTTCGCACACCCTTTGTTACGACCCTTGCTGGTTCAGATCCACATTGATAATGATGAGTTGTAAACCAAGCATAGACATAGCATTCAGGCGTAGATACTCATTTACTTATCTGCATGCAATGCGGGAGGATCTATGGCTGATTTGGCTGCAATCAATATCAGGCCCTGATTAAACTGCCTCAGTCCCAGACAACAACCAGATCTGCTTATAAAGATATTGCTTCTAGTGACACATTGTCACAGCAGTTAGCAATGATGTGTAAAGGCTTACATATTCTCTTTGCAGCGCTGTGTAACATAAATGTAACTATAAACACAAAAATAATTCTGATTCCTGAAGGATTTGGACACCAAGTTTTCCTCATTTAGGACTAAGGACCAAACTCAATTAGGTGCCGACATCGTTGGTTTTCCATGCGAAAATGTATCGTGCTCATCCCCGCTTATCCCCATATTCAATTACAAATCGATGAAACCGGGACCCGGCAAATTCAGACCAGGCGATAAGTGCTGTCAGATTTGGGGAAATCAACCTGACACCCCCCAAAAGATACACTGACATTGGGGATCACTATAGATCCCCCCAAATATTCCCGCTGAAGGTATTTGGGGTACTTAAATGCTCTCAATAGCTGCTAATTAGCGTCTTTGCAGAAGTGGTGAAGAATAGCATTTTGCAGTTTTTTTGCAGAAAATAAGTAGTCTCAGCAAATTTGGGGTACATGAAAATGGATGCTAACCTATTTTATAGTTGCTAAAGTGAAGTTTTAAAAAATGTACAAAATCCACCTTCCGCAAGCACCTACAAACTTTAAAACATCTGGGGCATCCTTGGGGACCCCCTGGAGTCTATTTAGTTAGTTTTTAAGTTTGTCCCCATCTTTGGTATTTTTCATCCCCAAAATAAAAGTGCTTTTTTGGGTTGTTTTTAAGTATTTTTAAACTTTTTTGACACAGCTTACCTTTGGTGGACTGTCCCAAGGGTGCTGGGTGGTTTCCGGTTGTTTGCACCCCAAAACCCCAATTCTGTACTTTTTTTCGACACCTATTCATAGGCAAAACTTTTTCGCCTATTACAATGCATTGACTTTCCGCACTGGCGAAAACTCTTTGGCATTGAATACATGGATACGTTTTTCGCCTGACGAAATGACGTCACTGGCGATACTTTTCCGCAGAAACTGACTTTTCACACCTAATTGAATATGCCCCTAACTACAATAACTTTGGTGAGTTATACTGTTATTGAAAATTGCTGCATAGTTTACAAATGGCATAGAAGCAGCGACATTCTGTATATACATGCCAGAATCAAGTAATGCCTGTTTTATAATACTGAAGGATGCTTTACTCCTTCATGCTTAAAGCAGTTATGTACCATTTGCTTAAATATACCATTAAAAGATGAATCCGTAAAAGTAATTTAGTAACATAATTTGTGGGCTTGCAGATCATGTCACTATGTACAAATGCACCTATTTATCCATGAAATTCATATACAGATGAATATTCACATTACATTTTTGAAAGTTCTTCTCTAGAAATGCTTTGCAAGATATTTTTGTGGATTGCCCATTCAGATAGAAATGTGCATAATTGAATAAATAAAATCCCTTGAAAGCCTGCCTACCAGCACTCTTTAGCATCTTCCTCATTCATTTCAACTTTTAAATTTTTCTCTTAACATTTACTCTCAACTATGCCTTAAATCAGTAATTTTATTACAGAGAATATTCTTCCGACAGATTCACATGTATGCATTCATAGCTCCTTGAATACACCAAACAATTTACAACATTAGTTTACAGGCATACTCAACTTAAGAAAACACAGAGGGCCTGATTCAGACTCGGACTCTAAGTTGCACTCGCTCATCATGGTTGTCCGTCTGCGCATGCGTATAAGGTGCAGTGCACGTGCGCAAACTAGTACGAGCAATTGGATTTTGCTTGCTCGCCCTGAAAAGACTGCCTGGAGGAATGAGTGACAGTGCCGTTTGTGGGTGGTAACAGGGGAATGTGCTTGTGAACGGAGGAGTGGTGCTGCGTACCCAGGCGTGTCTGACCATTAGAATGGAGTTTAATGGGTGTGCATAAATAGCAAAGTAACGTCATTGAACACGTCACTTGGTTGTTTTTTACCCTGAACTGCTCGCAGTGCTTGTGATAGGGTAAGGTCTAGCTCAAGCACCGATGGCTCTCGATGTTACTGATCAATCCTTCAAATACCGGAGATGACGTGTGTTGCGATTGGCAAGGGGGCGTCTTTAAACACTAGCGAGCACTTATTGCCAGGGCTCGCTAAGACATAGAGGGCGTCCTTACGAGATGCAGTGCGGCCCCTTTTTGCCAGCGAGCATCCGCAATTTGCGAGGGGCTCTGAATCAGGCCCAGAGTCCATACCCCTATAAGTAACTTTCTGTCTGCTGTACACAAAGTCTATTACCCAATGTTATATACATCTGCAAAATAACTGTGTACCCCAATTTCTCACTTACTGAATGCAGACAGTGCAAGCAAACAGCAAAGATATTAGAGAAAAAAAAGAGGGTATAGATAATTAGGATTAGAGATGGAAAGGAGAGAGAGAGAGAGAGAGAGAGAGAGAGAGAGAGAGAGAGAGAGAGAGAGATAAATATATTAAGTGGTGAAGAGAGAGAGAGAGAATTATATGAAGTGGTGTGTATAGAGAGAGAGAGAAAGAGAGAGATAGAGAGAGATATATGAAGTGGTGTGTAGAGAGAGAGAGAGAGAGAGAGAGAGAGAGAGAGAGAGAGATATGAAGTGGTGTGGAGAGAGAGGGAGCGAGAGAGAAATAGGAAGTGGTGTGTAGAGAGAGAGAGAGAGAGAGAGAGAGAGAGAGAGAGATATGAAGTGGTGTGTAGAGAGAGAGAGAGAGAGAGAGAGAGAGAGAGAGAGAGAGAGTAAAAAAACAGCTAGTGGGGAGTGTTTATCTTTTTTTTTATAGTATATTATACCATTTTTGGGCAGTACTTCTGAACATAGACTTTGGATTATACAGTAAGTTAGGATATTTCTTCAAACATTGTACTTAAGTGTAATGCAGCCTATTTTAGTAAATGATCTAAGTTTGTGGGGAAGATGTATCAAGCCTTGGAGAGATAAATGTGGAGTAGTTGCCCAAATCAACCAATCAGCATCTTAAGGTGCGTACAAACGGACAGATATATCGTTACGATATGAACGATAACGATATCGTTTAACGATATATCGTTCATATCGTTCATTTTTATGCAGTGAACGACCAACGATGTGTGTTCCCGCATGAACGATAACGATATCTATGATCTTCCGTGCATGCAGGCCAATCTGGACGATATCGTCAACTTTGCATGTTCAGAGATGTGGCAGGATGACTCACTGAAAGATATCTTTCAAAGATATCTTTCATGTCGTTGGTGGTACAGATCGTCCCGTGTGTACGCACCTTTATTGTCATTTCAAAGATTGTGCTAGATAAATTACATTATTTAGAAGCTGATTGGTTACTTCTTCTCCACTTATCTCTCTCCAAGGATTGATACATCTTCCCCTGTATGATATATCTGATCACTCTCTATTTGTTGGCCTTTTATTATTTAATGGGTATTGCACTAATGTAGGCAAACACGCAACATTTACTAACTAACAAAGTGAAGTCCAAAAATAACTAACTATTTATTTGTAATATACAAAACTATTGGGAAAGTGTTATCAGTTGAAATTTTTAACAAGTGCATTGATTATATTATATTACCCACTGTGATGGAAGTAGGGGGCTAGCCATGGCTTTTGAAATGTTATGATTTTTTTATTGATTGAAGCTTTGTATTCTGAGTACTGTGTATGCTAGTTTAAATTGCTTTCCCCAACAACTTCTATCCTCTGTAGTGTGTTAAATTTGTTCTGATAAGTTACATGGCATTTCTGGAATCACTCCTAAATCTATCTCTCTTTGGTTCATAGACGCCCTAGTGTCATACAGGTGTTTTGAATAATAACTACTAGTGTTCATAGTGCTGAAGTCACTCCACACTGAACTCATTCCACACTGAAGTGAATGGCGAACATAGAAAGAAATCTGCAGCAGACACAGTGTTACAATTCATAAGATCGGTTACCTTTCTGAAACCGTAAAGCTCTAGGCGAAAGACCCGCTTTAATTTGACATATCTTGTTGTTTTCTGGGAAGTCCCAGATAAACACAGAAAATATGAAGAATATGTGAACCCTGAAATAATCCTGGATCAGAAAAAAACCCTCTGAACTTCAAACTGTACTATGCCACTCTATGTGCATCTTAATCTTTCTGTCACAAGTCGCGGCCGCGTCTTGTTGGACAATGGTGCTCCTGGCGATTCTCTTAGGCCTGTTGCTGGGAGACGGAGACACCACTCTGTCAACTCATGAAGTCCTCTCATTCAGCTGTATGTCATCTCTGTCGGGACTGGATTGATTCTTCCTCCTTTATTCTTTCCTGCTCATGCATTGCTCGTGTCCCGGTGATAACGTCTTACATGTGTTTCTGGTTCCATAGAGTTGGTGTCTCTCATTGTGTTCTTCCAGCATCTCCAGTCCTGAGTCTATTGTGTCTTGGGCCGAGTAAAATCCTGACGGCCTGCAGCGTTCTGAGGTTCCAGCTTCCCGATACACTTCCCAGCGTAATTTACCACAGTGCAGTGTCTGATTGGACTCAGCCTTAACATCACGGCTATCTCCTCTGATCTGTGTCTCCAGTCATCACAGTTGCCGCACCACTTCCCGGTGGCATCTACCGCAATGCAGCATCTGATTGGACTCAGCCTAAACACCATGACAATCTCCGCTGCTCTGTGTCTCCAGTCACCACAGTTGCAGCACCGCTGTATCTGAGTGGACCTAATCAACATCAAGGTTATCTCCGCTGCTCTGCATCCTGGATCATCTTCAGGCATCCAGGCTGCTCCGTGGCCATCAGGTCAACGTCCTTGCCAAGTGTCTCCAGCCCTCAAGGCTGCTCCATGACCATCAGGTCACCATCCTTGCCAAGTGTTTCCAGCCCTCAAGGCTGCTCTGTGACCATCAGGTCACCACCTTTGTCAAATATTTCCAGCATTCAAGGCTGCTACGTGACCACCAGGTTTCCACCTTTGTCAAACATCTCCATCGCTCAAGGCTGCTACGTGGCCACCAGGTATCCACCTTGTAAAACTTTTCCAGCCTTGGGCTACAACTGCATTATCCTTCGGTTGACCCCATCGCTCCAATATCTTCAGGACTATCGTCTCCTCCAGAGAGAATCTCCCTGGGATTCATTACACTTTCCCACCCCTACACTTATTTTTCACTGGACCAGTGAAGAAGGTGCCATAGCAACCAATCAGCTTTGAGGTAGCATTTATGAGGTATAGCCTATAAAATTATAGATAGGGGATTATTGGTTGCTATATGCAACTTCTCCACTAATCCACTATTCATTGCTTGATACATAAACCCCGATGTCAGAGCTAGGGCTAACTGAGGCGATAACTGGGAGTTGTAGATTAAGATTTTGGCTGAAGTGTGGAGCCCTGTGTGGTGTCAGCCCTGAATAGAAATTACCCTTATTATAATTTAAATAATACATATAAAGAATGCATTAACATAATTGCACACATACTAATTAAATTATCTAATATTAATAGAAGTAATACAAAAAATATTTACCTTTAGATGGAAAATAATATTGATCATTATTTTAATCTAGACTGTTAGAGATGAGATATCTTGCAATACCTGAGAAAACATTCTGACCTAAAACATCTCAGGGAATTTGTTGCCATCTGTCAGCCTACGCAGTCTACACCGACAACCGTACTAAATCTATTCCTTAGAGTTATACACACATCCTTTAAATAGATCATATTACATGAACAAAACATCCTCCTGGTATTCATTGCTTGTTTAATACACAATTTAATGTGTGATTATTTTGAGGATGTAGCAACCTGAAGTTCCCAGAACATACTGTCTTCCTGTAAAACATTCCATCTTGGAATTCCATGATCTGTTATAGCTTCGCAAGAGGGATTTCCTCTACATAAACTCTGACTAACACCTTGGATGTCTAATTGCAGTGCCCACTCTTAATGAGCATAGAGAGCTTCCAACTCAACATGAATCACTTGCTTACACACTGTGTATAAGACACAATGCACACTGCCAAAATAGATCAAAATAGACATGAAGCTGAAAAAAAACATCCTAGATTGTAAATGAAAGGTTCTTTTCATAACCTGTATATTTTACTTTTCAGGGCAATGTGCCTGAGATAAATTCCAACATGCTTGTTTAAAAGAAAAAATAGGCCTGTAGCACCTTTTCATGATGAGCTTCAGTGCATTTCTATCTCAAATTATGTATATAATGTATTTCAAAAGATTTTGATTTAGGCAATTCCAAGAGTAATAGCTTCTGTGGATAAATATTCTCAGTCCTTATTCTATTTTCACACATATTTCTTTCAGCATCTTTGCTAGATCAAGAATCCCAAGGGCAATATTAACAGTGTAGCAAAGCTGTATAATTAAGGACAAGAAAGTCATTCAAAGATATACTCAGAAAATAAATTAAGTGTCTCTATTCAGTCCATTTAATGTATTTTTTTTAGGTTTATTCATTAAATGTTGCCTCTTGTTGACAATGAATTCACTGGCATATTTAACTGTAAAGCTATTCAATTTTACCACAATTATTGCATATTGAATGTTGGCAGTACACATTATTCTCTAACATCTTTTGCTTTCCATGGGGAGAGTAGACCTATATTCATGATGCTCGGGCAAATTTGTTAATGGATGTAAAAAAACTGTAGGGAACAAGTGTGGAACGCGTGGATGAACAAGTAGAATGTGTGGATGACATCTGAGGAAACAGAGCGCAGTTTAAAGTTGATTATTTATGTGGATTTCATTACAGGTTAACCACTATGAAAAATAAGGAAACAGTATTCATTCCTCTGAAAGTGATAAATGTATTACATATAGTTCCAAACATTTTTCTGCAATGTCTCTCATCAATTCCACAAAGAGCTTGCCAGCAGAAAAGGGTATGTTTTTAGTGAATCATTATTGGGAATACAAAAATATTGTCTAAACAGTGTCTCTTTCGGTTGTCATCCTACGATAAAGAAAGAACATTTATGTTAACCTCTTTTAATGGGTCTGTATGGGAGAGTGATTGTCCATTTTTCAAAAAGTCACATGCTACCATGATACTCAAAAATACATTGTACCAATTCACAGTACTTAAAAGTTTCTTTTGTAAAAGAGAAACTTTATAAGATGTAATAGTTAATAGGCCAATTGTCATTGATAAGTAACTATAGCAGTGTCACACTAGCCTGCAAGTTATGGCAATTGGTCCCTATTCCCCTCGTCCAAACAATATTATCATTTATCTGTAAAGAGTCACAAATGGTCCACAGTGTCGTACATAGGCAAAGAGGCTGAGGTAGAGAGCAAATAAGTCAGGAAGCAGCATGTAGAATAGATTGAAGAAGGGTAAGGTGGGATTGGCAGATAATAAGAGGCTACAACAATTTAAGCACAAGATAATGATGGAATGAAAGAGCACTTTGGTTTTCTTCCAATGTGAGAACCAGATCCTTGAAATGTTGCAAATATGGAAGCAGCAGGAATGTGAGAGGGACTCAATATGGGGGGGTGAAAGAGGGGACTGTGGATGACTCCCAGGTAGGGGTCTTGTTAGGCAGAAGAGAGGATATTGTATTCAATGGATTCAGGGTCCGATCAGACCCGGACGCTAAGCTGCACTCTCTCAGAACCCAAAGGGTCCGGGTATGCAAATTCCACCATCGCACTGTCTGGTGTAAGGACACCCTCTATGTCTTAGAGAGCGACAGCAGTGGGAAAGCACGCCAGTCTAAAGACGCTCACTTTTCTTTCTTAACACACATCATCTCCAGGAAGTGGGTGATTAATCAGAACCATAGAGAGCCATCGGAGCAGCACGCATCGCTTGAGGTAGACCCTACCCCGCCGCAAGCACAGCGATCACTGCAGGCTGAAATACAACAAAGTGACGTGTACAATGACGCTTCCATGCTAATTATGCACACCCAAAAGACTCAGTTTTGACGCCCAGACACGCCTGCGTTCGCAGCATGACTCCCATTCAAAGCACCTTCCCGTGTTACCACCCACAAATGGCACATTCTGTCACTCAAAGTAGCTTCCAGCTTGTGTACTACAAGCGCACGATTCCCAGACGCAGTGATTGGTTCGCGCATGTGTATTTTGCTGCATATGCATACACAGATGGGCAAAAATCACACATAGCGTGCGTCCCCGGCTTAGCGACCGGGTCTGAATCGGGCCCTCAGTCCAATTGTGGACTAGGAGTGTCACAAATCAGGGTCTAAGCATCAAATACATCAGAGATGTTTCCCTGTAATTGCCTTATGTACCTGTGTGCTCACCATGTCAGCCAGGCCAATGACATTTCACCATTCCCTATTTAATCCAGCCCCTGGATTCAACCCATTGCCTGAACAATGTGTTTCTTCTCAGGATAGTCCTGGGTTCTAGGTCTCACTCCCTGTGACCTGTTATCGTGTCTCCAGTGACTTATATTTGTTACATTGCGGCTACTCATTTTATTACCATCCTCAGCTATCCAGTGCTGCTCTCTGTGAGCCGTTACCTGAAGTCAATCTGCCGCTGTGTGTCACCGTCTACTGCCAGTGCTGTAGCTTCCACGCTGCATACAGATTTGCCCTCCTGCTGCTCTGTTACTGAGCCGCTCGTGTGCATCTGCGACTCATCCCATCTGCTCCTGTGTATCACTGGTTGTACTATCTCCATAGATCCCACTCTAAGTTGATGCCACTTGCTGCTACCATTGGAACAGTGCATGCAAGTTACCTGTACTCTGTTTACTCCGTGCTCTGTAGTTCACTTCAGGTTGAACAGCTATGCTATTGTGCTGACCTTGTATTACCTATTCTGACTCTCAGTACCTTAGTTCCTCACTGGGTTCTAGTTCCAGGTTTTGCGGCAGAGTCGTTTCAGAGTTTTAGCTTCCTGAAGCTCTACCTTGATTACATAAGACTCCAATTCCTGGCCTTTCTGAGTTTTGCTCTACTGGTAATATATTGTTCTGAGTTCTGGGGGTCACCCTTGTCCCTGGAGTGTGTCGCTGGTCTTGTTGGCCTTCATAGGTCACTAGGCTAGGGGCCACAAAGAGGACTGTTCACTCTGGTTCCAGTTTCTTATCCATTCATATCACTAGGATGTGTTTCCTACATAGTCACTAGTGTGCCACATTTCCTGTGTACTTCAGTCCTATCCAAGGGTCCTGGGCTGGATCGACAGAATACTAAAACCATGACAAGGGGTAAACAAGTATGGAAGGGTTCGGTGGTAGTGCTGTAATGTGGAAGGGGCGAGGACAGTTGTTTTATTATGGATGAGATGGGGGCAGTGATGTAAAATAGATGGGGTAGTACTCTAATATGGTAGTGCTGTGAGCAATATTGTAATCTGGAGGGGCTGGGGAATAGTATTGTAATGTGGAATGGCTGTGATTAGTTCTATAATGGGGAACAGTTTGGATAGTGCTGTAATGTGGATGGGGTGGGGGAAGTGTTGTAATGTATAGGTGTTATAGTTGATTAGTGTACTGTGGATATGTAGGTATTGCTGTATAATTGGCTGTAGTGTGTGTGTGTGTGTTACTGAAGCAAAAGCTACAATAACAGGTAGGAGGGAGATTTCTAACTGTTCCAATTACGGTTGTACTCATGCACTCAGACCTCTGTACCAAAATAAGGAAAGTTGGGAGCTATCTTCCTCTTAACATGACAAATTCCCTCTTAACATTGCTCTACTTGATTGGAGCCTATGCAATGGCTACACCACATGCTTTCTGGTTGTTCTTACATTTGACTGCATACCGGACCCCACACTTGTTGCTTTGTCCCTTACAACTGACAATTTGGCCACACCTATCACATGAACCCACTTTCAGAATACTTTCTATGTCCACTTGAAATTCCAAATCTACTTCTGAATGAGGGCGTACAGCTTTTTTCTCACCTGCCAAAGGACTTTTTTTTCCCATATTCTCTGAGGCAGCTGTGATCGCACCTTGTCCAATACTTTCAATTACAGATGTGTGGGTTCGGTTTTCTAAAAACCATCCCCCCAAAATTTTGTATAACTGAATACTTCCGAGACCTGGGCTTTGGTTTTCCCACCAGACTCGATATCCAAAACCAGGCAAAACATCATCTTTCCATTATAAGATCGTGCATGTTTTGGATTTGATAAAATTCTCTCCATCGTGATCACGGGCACCATTTCACACAGGATGCCGGGTGTTTAGGGTTGGCTGTGGGCTGCAGTGACATAGAAATTGAGGAAGCTACTGTGGAAGTGCAAAAGGATGAGGGGGATATTTGTGTAGCTGATGCCAGCGCTAATGAGGATGTTGATGATGAGGATGTTGTTTGTGTAAGTCAGGCACCAGTGGTGACAGTTCTTGCATGTGATAAGAATGACATTGTCATGCATGGGCATAAGACCACAAAATCCACCTCTTATGTGGGGAATTATTTGTACCAAAATCCTGGCAACAACTGTAAAGCCATCTGTAGCATTTGTAAAACCAAAGGGGACATAGGAACATTAACCATCTAGGGACTTCCTACCTGTTAGATCATTTGTAGTGAGTTCCTGCAAAGCTTTTGGAAAAAGCTGAAAAATTTGGTAGAATAATAACAACCAGTCCAGCATCAGCTAGCTCCCAGCTCGATCCCCGCTCATACAATCTCCACCACCAATACCTTCATCATCAAACTCCTCATTAATTATCGAAGGTATTCTGCCTGCATCCAATTTGTGAATGCTAACTGACTCCTCCCCTATAAAAGATTTCCCAAAAGAATATTTGCATGCTAGGGCTGCTGCTGCTGCTGGTGGTGACTCTTCGTTTCAAAAGGGGACAAAGAGGACTAGCTTAAACCACAATTAACTGTGAAACAATCCTTTGCAGGAGGAGCAAGTATGAAAGCTGCCATCCAGTTGCACAGCGGATCACTGAAGCAATGATGGCTATGCTATCATTAGATCTGCATCCAATATCTGCCATCAAGGCATGTGGTTTTAGATAGTTAATTGAGGTCCTGTGTCCCCACTACCAAATTACATCTTGATTCCATTTTACAAGAATAGCATTCCTTCACCTGTACTTGGACATTAAAAGAAAACTAGTTCTTGGCCAATAAAATGTCATCGTACCCACAGGTATGCGTTACTGGTCAAATTAAAGATTTCATGACTGTGACAGCCCATTGTGTCTGTGTCACCTTCAGCGGTAGCATCATTTAACATAAAATGGCAGCTCATTCACAGGCTGTCTACTCTCTATATCACCAGTTTCACTAAAAGGCATACTGGTGTTAACCTGTTAGGAAAATGTCATAACAAAATGGCTTATCCCACTAGGACTCTCCACAGGATTTGTCATTTCCAATAACACATGCAACATTGTGAGAGCATTACAACTGGGTGAATTTGAACACATCATATGTTTTGCCCACACAATAAACTTGGTGGTTCAAATTTAAAAAAATAAAAAATTAATTAAATAGGCATGCAGGAGATGCTCTCTGTGGTCAAAAAAAATTCTAGACATTTTCTGCATACAACAACTGAATATAGAAGATTGCAGCGGCTGGAAGAACAGTTCAATTTGCCATACCAAAACTGAAGCAAGAGGTAGTGGCAAGGTGGAATTCCACCCTTTATATGCTTCAGTAAATGGAGGAACAGCAACAAGTCATCCAAACCTACATAACAAGCCATGACACAGGGAGAGGAGGGGTATGTCTAGCACACTGGAGAATACTCTTTGTTTTATGCAAGCTACTGAAACAATTTGAAGTAGTAACTAATGAAGTGAGTTCAGACACTGCCAGCTTGTGATTCCCTTAATAAAATGACTGGAAAAGCAGCTAGAGAAAATGAAGGAGGAGATAAAACAAAGTGATTCCACTAAGTATGCTGGACTTGTAGATCAACTTCTTTATTCACCTCCCCAGGACCAAAGGGTTGTCAAGATCTTGCAATTGGATCACTACAATTTGGTAACCATGCTTGAACCTAGGTTTAACTTGCACATAATGTCTTTCTCCTCTAAATGCTGCTGCCAAGAAAAAACTTTTTCCAAGAGACCCACTGGGGGTATGGATGATGAGTCAATTCAGTGCACCAAAGTGAAACACCATTTTGACATCTGGTCAGGCCCGCAATTATTGACACCATTACCATGATTCAGTCTGATACACTAAGCATCAACAAAAAAATGGAGAATTATTTTAATTACATTGTACAAATTAACATGTCACACAGTCCTTTTGATTACTGGGAGGAAAAAAATGGCAATTTACGGCCCCTTGTACAAAGTAGTTTTGCTTTACACAAGCTGCCCACCCTCCAGTGTATACTTAAAAAGAGTGTTTAGCACAGCTGGGAACCTTGTGAGTGATCGGCATAGGAGGCTGCTTCCTCAAAATGTGGAAAAACTTGAAGAAGAAGACATTTGCCACCAATTACAACAAAGTACAGAGACTTCTGTAACAGTGGATTCCAGTGGGGATAGGAGCTAATATTATGTGGTGATGATGATGATAACACTGATGAATGTGAGGAGGATGAAGATGATAATGACATCTTCCCAGTGTAGAGATGATTAAGCCCATTGGTAGACTGTGTTGTGGTGGCCCAAACAAACCAAATAAGCACTTAAACCACAAAAGTGGCAGTCCCTGTTCCTGAAGTGCTTGGTTTGTTAAACCGTGCATGTCCTTTTTAAAAAACACATAACATATATTTTTATAAAACATAAGGGTGTGTGGGAAAACCCAAGAACAATTCCATTGTGGGATGCTTTTCTTTTCATTAGGGGCTGTTTGGGGGCATTAGTCATGGTCTTTTTTTCATAGACAAACATATTTATTGGGGGTTGGGTATGAAATAGCAGCAGTCAGGATGCCTTCTGTCAAAATACCGATAGCGGCATCCCAATGCTTGGAATCCCAACAGGGGTTGGGTAAGTATACTAACCCTCCCCCTTTTGCCCCTAACACTCCTTTTCTGTACCATAACCCCAGCCCTCCTCACCCTGCATGCTAACCCTAATCATCCCCATTAGTGCTTAAACCTAACCCTCCCCCCTTGGTGCCTAACCCTCTCAGGGGTGCCTAACCCTAACCCCCTCAGTGGTGCTTAACCCTAACCTCCTCCCAAAGCCTTACCCTAACCCCCCCGTGTTGTCTAAACCTAACATTCCCACTATGGCTAACAGCTAAGATGACCTAGTGTACCTTCATTTGGAATGGCAGCTGTCAAGATTCTGGATTTGGGATATAGACTGGCATCTGGATTTCGATGCCTATCTTTAGTACTGGACCGCATCCCATCCGTCGTCATACGAACTACATCCCATTTATAGGTTATTGCTGTAAAACATAACTCATTTGCAACACATTTTTAACTACAAATAATGAGGTGCATCACAAATTATTTTTAACCTTAATAAATGTATGGAGCATATTTTGTATTATTTAGCAATATGGACAAGAAGATACAAAGCAATGTCTCAATTTTTTTTTTTAATTAATCAAGCGAGAATTCGTTTTACATGCTTTCCCATACATACTCCACCATTTCCCTGTAATTCCCTTAGGCCTCTGAGCTAGTTCCCCTCATACTCAAACTCTCTGGTGCACCTCAAATGTACTATGGGGTTGTTACCCAATTAGGAAGGGGGGTACTATTGTCAGCTTCTCTTGCAACCCTTGTCAGAAATCCTTGGCTATATTAACAACAACATTGTATTCCTTTATAGTTTTTTTTCTCAGTTGCTAAAAATTAGATTGCGCAAGGCCATGTCTGAAATTTAATTTTCTTAATCAGTTAATCAATCATCCAACCAATGCTTTACCTGCCTTCCACTTCTATGGGTTCATATAGTTTATTAACTTGCCATCCTGTCTGCCACTGCTGTGTGGCAATGTTTCATAGATGTGCTATATTCTTTTAAACTGCTGTGTGCTTGTCCAGCTGCTCTGTTGCTTAATTTAGCCAGCCAGCCTTTGGCCAATATTAGTGAACAATATTTTGAGCATTGATGTGGTCAAAATTGACTGGATATTAATGTTATTGAGGTTAATAATATTGTAGGAACAAAAACAGGCCCAAATTACTGTACATGATTTTAGCAGTTTTTCCAAATTTTTTAAATAAAAATACAAATCCAAAACTAAAACCAAAAAACAATGATGATTAGACTCAGGATGTAGTTTCAATCCCGTCTGTCGGAATCCCGGCACCAGCTTCCCGATGGTAAGTACAGTAGTTTGGTTAGGTGGAGAGTTAGGGTTAGGGGTTAGTATTAGGCACAAGGGGGAGGGCTAGTGTTAGACACTAGTGGGGAAAGTTAGGGTTAGGCTATGGGGGGAGGATAGGTATAGGCTGTGGGTGGGGGCATTATATTTAGGCAATGGGGATGGAGGGTTAGGTTTAGTTGTATTGTAAGGATACTTGCCGACAGGTGTCAGTATCCTAACCCTGTTGGGATGCCGGAGTCTAGATTCTGACCACCGGGATCCTGATCACCAGTATCCTGTACTCAACCCTTAGAACCAATAGCAAAACCAAAACATGGGGTCGACGCACATCTCTACTTTGAACAGTATGCACTTTTCACCTTGCTCTTTCAAAAGAATGCACATATCTATGTTAATTTTGTCTACTGTAAAAGCAAAACTGAAACATGTAATAAAGAAAAGTGCCATGTACCCTCACACTCATTATTATTTTATGACCTAAATAAAGCTAATTCAAGTTCAAGTGCAGGAAATGGGCACACACATTCCAAGGTTCATAGAAAAGCCTTATTGGCTGTGATTGTCTTATAACCAATTTCTTAGGAAGCATAAATCTGTAATTATAATGGGAATACAATGCATTGTGAGGTGTTGTACTGTATGTTTGCACCTAGTATCAATCATCCTGCAAATGGGTCACAAAATAATTTCAGGTTTGCAGTGACCATGGTCAAACGTATGCACGTTATAGGCATGCTGGACAACTAACAAGGCACAGTCATGTAAACAATGGTGCAGTCGATGCACAGTCATGTAAATAACGATAAAATGTGATCATTACTACCAAGTAGAGACAAGTATCATTTTCAAAACTATTGCCCAAATTATACATGTGAGTAATTAAAATCTCATTAATCTGAGAAAAGCATGTTCATTTTATACACGAAGAGCTAAAAATATGCAAAAAAATTGTTGCTGCAAAAGTGTATTAGTAGATTCACTAATTCAATGTTATTCATCTCTTAAATGAAACAAGAAAAAATCTCTGCAAATTTGGCTGACAGCGCCCACTTGACTGCAGTCCATACAGTTGCTCCACACATTTTATGGGAATCCTTCCAGTATAAACAGCTGAACATTTTTCAATTTTATCTTAAGTTTGCTCAAGGAACTGAACTCATCCAGTTCTGATTCACATGGCATTTACAGGGCTCCCAAATACTGTAAGTCAGTTACTAAGGCATCCTTTATTCCACCTTTCTAACAGTTGATCAAGCCAATGGAATTCTGTTGACCACAGGAAGTAGTTGAGAGGTTTTCCAGTCCTGCCATATGAGTTGTCTCACCACAAGAACTTCCTATTTTGGCTCAACCCCTTTAATCAATTTTAAGTTTATGGTTGTTCATTATGATCAATATATGTTTAAGGACATGTTGTTTATTGTTAAATATGTCTTACTCACAAGCTCAGCTTACATCAGAATTTCTCATGTTTGCTTTAGTTAAAGAAATGGAGATCAGTTCCCATGAAAATGATGTTCTAGCTCCTCCATTACATTAAATGCAAAGTTATTACACTAATGATACCATAGTCACATGGCAAAGGGGAACTAACTTGTGTTAAAGAAAAAGGACTCTCTGTTCTGCACAGCCAAATAACACACCCTGAAGTGTATTTTTTTTTCTAAACTTTGCTGAATACAAAGACAAGAAATAAAACCACTCATTTGAGTACATGAAATTGGACCTATAATAAAAGATGTTCCCTTTTTAAAAATAATTATTGACCATGCCCTCCACAAATTGGTAAATTATTTTTCAGCAATATGTGGGAAATGATTGGGTACTGATAAATTATTTTAATCTGCGCCTATCCAGTCTACAATCCAGCTCCATCTGACCTTTGATTAGTCAATAGTCCATGCAGCGCCACTCTTTGTTGGGCATCTAAAACACTGATGGGGAGAATTATCAAAGCTAGGAGAGAGATACAGTGGAGAGAGATAAAGGATGAATTTGTTTAACTTCTTGTTGTTTTTAAGCAAGAAATGGCAATTCTAGCTTAAACATTTGCATATAAAAGTTGGACTCACATCAAGCTCTACATCAGCCCCAATATGAGTAACATCTTCACAGTTTACACACAGTATTTGCATCTTCTACACTGGGAGAAAGGGAACAGTGCAAAGGCTGTTGTTTCAATTGATTTGAATACAGGCTGTGAGAAAAAAAAATAGTTTCCCTAATGGAGAAGATAGAAAATGTGCATGGTCATATCCCAGTGTGAATACACAGGCTTTGTCATATGCTGCTATTGTGCTGCTAAAAGGACTGTGGTGGTGCCATCTTGGGAGCATTGCTACACCTTCCTGGCAGACCTGGGTCATAGCTGAGCCTTCTGACATCCCCCTCCTTTCTGTGCCTTTGATGGGAGAAGCAATGAGGGATAGTAATCATATAAAAAAGTTTTTTGTTATACCTAGAGGTATATTTAATACAGTGCGAGTTTTTAGAAGTAACGTTGTTGCCAGCACTTAATCAATCAGATTCTAAATATTATCTTCTAGAAGGTGCTAGATAAATGATATCATAATTACCGACATTGCTGTCACCTTCTCCAGGTTGGCAGAGAGGGAGCATGACGGCCGGGAAAGTGGGTTGTGCAGGGGTAGTGGTGGCATGATCACATCACCATAGCCCTGCATACAGTGGCAAGAAAATAGGCATTGTATAGTGGGAGGCTGGGCTACGAGGACACGATTCACTGCAAATTGTGTCATTGGTCCCCTGTACCACCCACTTGTGCTCTGTAAGTGGGTGGCCATGGGGGCTGAGTGGGTGGAAGTGGCCACGGTGGGTGTGGGCAGTGGATGAGAGTGCATACGTTTATGGGTAGCCAAGTGCCTACTGTTGTGGGTGGCGAGGAGCGTTATCTGATTTTTTGGAGTCTCCTGGCCACTCAGGGGGCGAGATGCACTAACAGAGTGCAAAACTTACCGCCGGGTACCGCAGTTGTACAGATCGCAATGCACTAACATATGCATTGCGATCTGTACAACTGCGATAAGAGCTTCCGATAAGAGCTGTCCTTTGCGATCCCTGCTGCCTTGTGGACTTCCGGGTTTATGACCCGGGAGTCCATCTGCGCATGTGCAGAGTGACGCGGCGGATGCGGGGCATGCTGGGAGGGATCCAATCGGATCCCTCATAGGCAGCGCGATGCAGTAGAAGCCCATAGGCTTCAATAGCTGGTGTTACCCTCCACATCGGAGCCCGGCAGCCAGGACAATGATGCATACGGAAAATGCGGTAAACAGGGGTTTTACCACATTTTCCGTTTAGTGCATCCCGCCCAGGGAGAGTAGGCAAGTATGTGATAAGTAGAATCTGATTGGTTGCTATGGGCAACATCTCCACTTCTAAAAACCTGCACTTTAGTAAATATAACCTCTAATTATACATTTTCCACTCCCCACATCATCCCATGGAATATGTTATTAAAGATGCCCCACAGCAAACAGGGATGTGCAGTCAGGGGAGGCATGATTAAAATAATACAAATAAGATATTTATAGCACAGATTCTGTGTCATAAATATCTGCTTTGCATTATTCTATATAAAAATCAGACGGGAGGAATTGAGAGTGCAGCCGTCCCCTGACAATAGAAAAGCAGGGTAAGTGGGCGGCGGGGTCATTCCATGGGCTGTGAAAGCCCATTGAAAATAGAGGGGAAAGCTGTACCTATACAAATTCCTCATTTACAGGGACGTGCTTTCAGCCCACATGAAAGCACTCCCCTAACAGTCAGGCACATATGATTGGACAGCGGATCCAGTGATGGATTCGCTGTCATCACTGGGTGGGTATGCTATGGCAATATTCTCGTGGCTGGTCCAGCCTAATGCTGGTTACTGTTATATAGTGGGGACTCTATACCTTTTTTTAAGTTAGGAGTGTTAATCAGCCAGTGCCTCCCCAGCCATTTACCTCACCGCACGTCACTGACAACAAGTGACAGTGAAGGACTGTTTAAGTGGTAATCTCCAAACTTTTTGTCTATCTGTCACATAACATTTTGATTGCATTATTATTTATGGATTATGTATTAGAACACCAGTGTGGCAAATGTCATTAAAATGTGGATGCTACCAGTCTAGAAGCTAATTTGCTAATAAGGGGAACCTGTTTGGCAATAATATGCATTAGCAAGCACTGTTTTCTAACTATCAGTATCCGTGCCCCTTGGTAAAAAGTTTAAACAAACATGTATTTTCCCCTATAGCTCATCTCATATACAACTGATTTCTTTAATTGCATTATTTAGTCAGATAACTTCTCACAGAGTAGATGTAAGCCACCCTCATACAATGGCAGCTTTATTTAATCTAGCTTGGGCATTCTCATACTTGATCTATCTGTGGCTCACATTCCCATTGTTGATTACTGCTTAATAGCTTGCCATGTGTCAATTTCTGAGCTTCCATACATAAAAGATGCAGAGACATTTCAAATTTCATTGGCACTCCTAGTTCTGTATCCCTTAAACACTGATTGGAGTGATACAAAGCTTGTATAAATAAAAAAAGAATATAATAATAACATGTTATTTTATTAAGTTACTCCCAATGTAGTAAATCCTTTTCCTTCAGCATCTGTAAGGACTGTAAAAACAAGCTTTTGCCAAAAACGAGTATCAACATTTTAATCTACCGTGCACAGGGTTCGTTTTCATTCTCCAGAATGTACAGGAAACAGAACTCTCTTTGTTCAGGAAAATATTGCACCTGCATTAAGTTCATTACCGTCACTATGAAGAGAAAAGTGAGTTTTCCTCATTTTCTCCAGTTCTTCTATTCAATATTTTTAATATTGTGGAATTTGTGGCATGCCAAGCATCATTCATATCACTGACAAGGATTTTTTTCATCAGTGAAAGGCAGTAAGACTTCCTCACCTACGTGCACTATCAGCAAGTCTTTTCAGTACGTGCACCTGCACCTGGCAATTGTATACTGAACTCAGCAGACCTTCATACCAGTGTGACAGGCATCAGAGAACAATTTCCTATCATTCAAACATGAGTGTTAGGAGTTCTGCTCAGGTAATGCTAAGAAGTGGAACATTATTTGGGGATTTTATTAAGCAAGACCAAGTTTGGAAGCCAGCATCAACTTCACCATCACTGGGGTCATTTACATTGGACATACTGCGGACAGCATGACAGCTGGGACTGCACAATTTTTACATAATTGCTTCTGCCTTTGTTTGAAACTAGTGATCATGATGACGTATTTTCTGAGTGAAGATGGAGGTATTGGCAAATAGTTAAAGGAGTGATTTTGGGGTCGTCCACAAACATTAGAGACAATTCTTGGAAAGGTGTATCGGAAGCATGCCAGCTATGTACAAAAAGAGCAAGCACACAAAACTGTTGCACGCCATCTTGAAATGCGCTCTATTTATCGTAGGCTGTGGCCTATTTCAGATATGCCTATTTTACCTATTTTGTGTGGCTCCCTAAGCATTGGTATATTGTGTTCTGGTGATAATGTGTTCTGGTGATCAGCAGCATCTATCTTCACTAGTTAAATATAGATTTAAATAAAATATGTGAATTCCAAACCTAAAATATGTAGCCTGCGCCAATGCCAAATTCTGGGGTTATTTCTATAGCATGGGAGAATAAAGGGTGTAGGGTCACCCTGTAAAGGTGACGTACAGCAATAGACTATGCCAAAGTGGTCTGGTCACACATAATGTGATACTAGCCCCTGCCGGCTCAGCACAATTTTTTAGGGGAGTAGGGCCCACAAAAAAATGTACAATTATTAGCATCCAGAGCCATCTGAAGCATGCCATTGCACAAAAGTACCCAATGATAAAATAACCACAAAGACACGCTAATTTTGGATTATTTTAGTTAAAATACATATATCACTAAAATATAATGCTTCATTTACCACTTTATTATTTTCATAAATTCATATGCAATCCTCTATACTGAAGAAGCCCAATTGTAAAAAAACAAAAATCCAGACTTGCTTCTAGTGGAAACACAAGGCAATTGAATTAATTTACTTGTCCTGGAGGGTTCACAACAGTGTTTTTCCAATGCTCTAGTCAATCAGATGCCAGCCTTTCTGATAGACTATTTGCATGTTATAGATTATATGCTTACAAGCAGGGCCCTCTTACCTCGTTTTTTAATCTTGTTTTATTAGTGTTTTGTTCTCAATTGTAAAGTGCAATGGAATATGCTGGGGCTATATAAGTAATTGTTAATAAATAATAATTGTTTAAATGTATATATTAAGATGTACGCTGACCCCTGTGTTTTGGTTCTAATTTGTCACCGAGTTTTGGTTTTGCCAAAACCGCCCTTGTGTTTTGATTTTGGATCTGTCTTTATTTTTAAAATTGATAAAACAACTAAAATCACATAATTTGGGCCTGTTTTTGTTCTTACAGTATTAATAAAATCAATAACATTCATTTCCAGTCAATTTTGACAACCTTACAGGTCACAATATTGTTTTCATCCAGTTTAGGCCAAAAGGTTGCAAAGAGCTAGCTGGCTGACTAAGCTAAGCGACAGCAGTGAGTGGCACAAACACGTTCAACTTCAAACATGGCATATGTGGTAAACAGTGTGGCACTGTAGTGGCAGACAGGATGGCAGTTTAATATAAACTATATAATGCTATAGAATGTTTTCATTAATCAAGGACTAGATCAGAGGCCCGAGGGCAGTACAGGGAAATTGAGGTGGAGTATGTAGTGGAAGAGAGATTGATTAATTAATTGAGGATTTGATTGATTAATCATTATATTATTACTGCTAAAATTCAAAAAAGCAGTGAAGTGGGAAATGCTATTAAAACACAAATACCAAAAATGGATGAAAGTGGTGCATTAATTAATTGACTGATTCAGCGATGAATTAATTATAATTGATTGATTCATTGATTAAGAAAATAAAATTTAAGGCCATAAAAGATTGCTCTGTTAATAGCCAAGGATTCCTCACAAGGGTTTAAAGATAAGCCAAGAAAATTAATAGTTGCACTGCAGAGCAGCTAACCCCAAATCAGCCTATCTTATACTAACAAATATGATGAGGCTGACCGGCTGGCTAACCTATTCCCCCCTCAATTGGTAAAACACCTCTGTAGTACATATATGAGGTGTACCAGAAAGTCTGAGTATAAGGAATAATACACAGAAAAAAAAACTAATTTTGATTTTGATAAAAGTAAAACAAATAAAAAACTGCAACTGTGCATCAACTGCATCACACTGTGCAGGTATTCAGGCAGTGGCACTTGACCTATTGACCTTTAGTATTCTTAAAATCTTCAGTATCATAGTGTGAATTTTTTAAAACACACAAAAAATTTTGATTTTTATAAAAGTAAAACAAACAAAAAACTTGCCACCAACTACAACCAACTCAGCTCACACTGCGTGGAGACACAGCGCTTTTATATGTACATAAACAAATGTACTGGGGGACAGAGCACAGTCATAGTACAAACAACATAAAATAGATTTTTTTTTTACTTTTTCTTAATTCACAGTTCATCTCACACTTATATGTACGTGAACAGCGCACACGGGTTTTATAAACAAAAATAAATTCAACTTTGTATTATTATTTTTTTTACTTTTTCTGCAAACTGCGGAGTCACACTGTTTATATCGTAGGGGGGTATGGCCTGCGGAGTCACAGTGCAGCACCACTGTGTGACAGTTAGACTAGTAAATGCAGGATGGACACAGCAGCAGCCACTAGACACAGGGAGTGGATGGACACAACACAGCAGCAGCCACTGGAAGTTGAGAGGACACAGGGAGTGGATTGACACAGCAGCAGCCACTGGATACAGTGACTGGAGTGGACACAGTACAGCAGCTACTAGAGGTGGAAGGCATGGACACAGCAAAGCAGCCACTGCTCATGTTAGCCTTGACTTGAGTCAGTATGAATCTGACGCCAGGATGATGTCGCTTTGCTTCGATTTGGAATGGGATCAGTTATCAGAAAACCGAGCCCGCACATCTCTTCACTATTACAGTATATATATTTTTGTTAATCCAACATTTTTAACAACAAACCTACACATATATAAAATAGGTTAAAAATGTTGGCAAAAGTAAAGTTGAGGATTCATTGTACCACCTGTACTACACTGTTTTATATAATGTGTATACATAGCTGGATTAAGGCTTTGAGGAGCCTGGGGGACTTAAAATAGGGGGGCCCCTGTAGGCCCCCAGAAGCTCTATGTCTGCATGTCTGTACTCTTCTATGTCTGTATGTGGCCCTTTAGTATATCTGTATTTATGTGCCCCTCTATGCCTGTATGTGCTCCCCCCCATGTCTATGTTCATTAGTATTCCCTTTTCCTGTCACCTCAGTGTACCGTTTAATCCCCACTACCTCTGTATATTTGTCACTGTGTCCCGCACATGCCAACTGTGTACCTTATGGTCAGGGCCGGATTTTCCGCTACCCATCCTAGGCACTCGCCTAGGGCCCGGCGGGACCCAAGGGGCCTGTGGATTGGCTTGGCTCCCCCGTGTGTGCATGGAAATCTGACGCTAAGTACTTTTTATCAGTGTCTTTTGATGGCTTTTCTCCCTGAAATGGGACATTAAAAAGTGTTTTATATCTTGAATGGTGTGCTGGCTGTATTCCGCATATTGTGAATGCAGGTAGTGGATGTCGTATATATATATATATATATATATATATATATAGTAGTATATAAGGTATTTCTTTAATGTTTGTGTGGTACTTTTTCCTGACGACAGTTTATTACAACTGAAACGTTGAAGCTGCTAAGAGCCTGTGACTGAATTATTTATCCCTGCCTCGAGTGCCGCACCTTCGTTTTGTATATATATATATATATATATATATATATACACACACACACACACACATATTATATATGCACATTCTGTTTGCACTGTGTTTTCATTTTCCATTTTAATATAAGGAGGAAAAACAAAAAAATTATGTAACGGCATGAATCAGGAACTCACATAAGGTGGAATTAAATTCAACACGATGCTGAATAGGCACGGGAGGAAGCTCCCGCAGCTATTCAATTCACCGCGCTGTTTCGGTGTGCTAAGGATTTCTTCTCGCACCCCCCTGGGGATGCGAGGCAAAATCCGACCAAAGTGCCGGGCGTGCAGCTGTTTTTCTGCTTAGCGCTGCGCTAACAGCCGTGCGCCCGGCACTTTGGTCAGAGAATACCGTTTAACGCGCCTTAACATTCTCCGACCACACAGCGCAGTGAAATGAATGGCTCAGGGAGCTCACTCCCGGCGCTGTTCAATACGCGTTGAATTGAATTCCCCCCATGTAGTGCTATGGATTGTTTGAGAGAGGGGGGCCCCAAACTAGTATCTTGCCTAGGGCCCCATGAGGTCTAAGTCCGGCTCTGCTTATGGTGCTTTGTTACCTCCACTTCCGCAAACTCATGGCCCAGTAGTTTACTTAACTAATCTTATTCTTCTCTTGCTGAGTCCCATCTGGCTTTCCTGACAGTAAAGAAGATAGATCCACTGGTAACCAGGCCACTGGAAGAGATTGCACACACATTCCCCCGCGAGCCCCTGTTTTGGTCCGATACTGCCGCCTATGCTTCCCTACTCTTGATTGATCTACCCTGAGCATAATGGTGTGGGTCTTGGGAACTTTTGCCAGCTGGTCAGACCTCCTTATTGGTTTAAAATAATTTTAAATGAATATTAATATCTAAATGTCGACATGAATATCACAAACTCCATTACTTCCACATTTATATCATAAATGCCATATATAGGGTTGCTATATTTAAAAAATAAACGGTCACATTCGTGGAGATCCCAGCAGCACAGTCATCCTGCACTGCACTCTGGGCCTGATTCAGAGTTGGGAATAGAGTAAGATGTAGCAAGTAACTGTGCATCTTGGTAAAACCATGTTGCACTGCAGGTGGGGCAGATGTACAATGTGCAGAAAGAGTTATATTTGAGAGAATGTGTACAAACTAAAATCTACATTGGAGTGTAAAAATAAAGCTTGCAGCATTTGTGGGCTACCAGGGCTGTAATTATGGTGGTGCGACATGTGCCACGGCACAGGGTACCACAGGGCAGGGGGCGCTGTTCGGGTCTGTTCTGGTCAATTCTCTGTTCATAATCAATATCACTACTAGCTTACCTCTGAGGAAACTGCCGGTCTACCACAGGCAGAGAAACGCGTTAGGATATCCTATATTCTCACCATCCACAGTTTACCACTTAGCAGGACTGCTCAGACCTCCACGAGCTGTCTCCGCTTAGCCCGACCGGCTTTCACTCAGCTGCCACCTTCCTTGACCTAAAGGATTGCTCAGATGTAAATGAGCTACCTCTATTCAGCCTGGCTGGTCAACTAGTCAGCCTCTGCACTCCATCCACCTAGGATGAGCTGCATCGCACCGGCTTCACCCGCTCCACTCGCGGTGTGACCAGAAAGAGCGAGGACTGCATCTCATGCTCCATTACCCACGGAGCAGCTCAGGCTGAGCACTACCCTTTCACTGCTGTCTTCCGATCCCAGGTCATCCGAGAGCGGCATTCCGGACACTGCCTGCCACGAGAAGACGGGACTAGGAGGATTACTAACTGATCGTTATTGAGACCGATCTGGTCAATTTCATTCATCAGCTAAGTACTGGATCTATTATCTTTTTATATTACAGTCATCTCAATCATCTGGGTTAACCCTTGTCTAGTTTTTATATATTGGAATACCTCCCTTTTTTATATCACAGTACAAGAACACTAGTCAGGATAGCACTGGTTCACAGTGTTTCCATTTCTGCCTGGAATTGAAATCATTTTCTTATGATTGGACATTCATGATCCTATACAAGTTACTTATAACAGCATTAATACCTTCTAAACTACGGACATAACTCATATATTAACATTGCCACTGTGCAACTATTTATTTGTATGAGACTCAGCCTCTATTTTTATAAATGTACAATTATCTTATGTTCTTTATTATGTGAATTGAATTTTATTTTTATTTTTATTTTCTATATCTATGTATTACAATTAAATGGTTTATGATCTCTATCAGCGCTCCCTTCTTTTCTATACCTTCTTTTCATAGGGGCTAGCCACCCCTTAGGTGTAGCTGCTCTTAGATTTCATTTTCTCCAGACCACAGCGCCCGGTTTCTTGTATTGTATATCACTTCTAGCTTACTCTTCTTTCATTGCTGGCATTCTCACAAGGCCAAACGAAGAGCACTTACAGATCTGCAGAGCTATTCAAAGTAGCACTGAACTTCCGCCTCTTGAAAAAGTCGCCTGGTGCGAGGACACGCGTTGAGGATACGGAGAACCCTGTACTAGTGGCTGTGCGTATTTGTGGACTTAATAACAAGATTGCTGGCAATGCCATGTGGTGCCGCTCAAAGATTACAGAGCATAATTATATGACCCCAGTGGGAGACTCCCATGGAGCCTGGCTGTGTGGTGCAGCAACTGGAGAAACTTTCTAAAGAGATTGGACGACTAAAGGGACTCACTGTATACTTGCAGTGTGAGCCAATATCGGTCACACTGATTGCCTGGACACCGTGAGTACTGGTGAGAGCCTGGGGCTTGGGATAACACACCATGCTTTCACCAAACGCTGCTGTATATTGCTACAAGCTGATATCAGGATTGCCGGTGTGCCAGTGAATTATAAAGGCTCCATGGGACAGTGAGTTCTTACAATATAAGTCATCCTAGATACCTTCAACTTGCCATTAGTTACTATATTGCATATTGTATTTTATATTCATGTTTTATTTATTTTTGGCTCATTATTTTATAATATATATTTTGCTTGTACATTTGTGAACCCACTCTGGGAGTTTTATGAGACTGTTGTGCTATTGAAATGAAGAAATTCTTAAAATATTATTTAAGGCATTAATAAAGTGCAGATTGATAAACCTTTTTGGTGTATGTGATAAGCACCACCTGATATCTCCCTTTTTTTCCTTCTTAGCACTGAACTCAGCAGGACCTGCATTTGCAGCTGATTGGGTATAACTGGACAGCGATAGGGCCTTTGCTCCTGGCCGCTCCTATTTCCCTCTTGGCCAACTCCCCCTCCATCTGACCACCTCCTCAACAACATCAGTCACTTCCTCTTATATTTAACACACACATTTCAAAATACTGTCATTCCTGGGACTTGAACCTATCACCTCTCTCATGGCAGTCAGACAGCTTACACATGGAGCTATCTGCCCCACAATTTCTGATGGCAGCCCTGAACACAGCCACCGATTACCGACCCAGGTGTTACCAGAACACCTCAAGTACCCTTGCCACTGAGTTCAGCTGCCAGCAAGGGTACATACACGGCTCTCCCTGCCACTGATATTTGCTGCAAATACACCTCAAGTAGCAATCTTTCTATATCTTCAGTCGGTGATGTAAACTGCCAGCTCCAGGCTTGTGCATGGTTGTTGTGATGGACAAATCCTAGTGCAGCTTCACCAGCTCTCTCCTAAATCAAGAGCTGGTGAGTTATACTACAGAATCACTGTGTATCATCAATGCAGCCACTGGATTCACACTATATTCAGCAGTGACACCTGGGTAACAGTGGTACATCATTGTACGGCGCAAATAAGATTTGTCATGGCTCTTCTTTTTCGGGTGCGTGTCTTATGTTCCTATGTAAAAAATAGGGGGGAGGGGGCACTAATGCTCTTTTTGGCATAGGGCACCTAAAAGTCTAGTTACAGCTCTGTGGGCTACATGCAAAAGCAGCCAGTATTTACCCTATGTGCAAAATAAAATGTATGTATTTGCACCCCTTGCATTGCAACATGGTTTGTCCAGGTTCACAGTTACTCACTATATGTTACTCTATTCAAACAGCTGAATCAGGCCCTCTTTTACAGTTTATAAACCCCATAAAATGGGAATTATATTGCTGTGAAGACAAAATGCAGACTGTACATAGAATGTAGTGGTGTTTGGACATTTAAAGCACATTTAAAGTGTACAATTTATCCATTTCTGACTATATGCATTTTCATTAACAAAATGTTGCTATTGAACCAATAAATAAATATTTTTAAAAACTTACATTATGATGTATATGATGATGTTCTCTCACTCTCATTTTGAATTTGAGAGTAGGGGGTATTTTGAGAGTAGGGGGAATATTTGCTAAAGTGCGGGTTTTTAGAAGTGGAGATGTTGCCCATAGCAACCAATCAGATTCTACTTAACATTTATCTAGCACCTTCTAGAAGATAATAGCTAGAATTTGATTGGTTGCTATGGGCAACATCTCCACTTCTAAAAACCCGCACTTTAGTAAATATACCCCTAGGAGCATGTGTTGACTTTGTGTTTGTAATTGTACAGTGACTTTGACTGTGTGTGTGTGTCACTGTCACATCCTGGTGCTGGTGCACAGGGCCTGATTCAGAGCCGGACACTCTGAACGAGCGCCCGCTCTGAATCGCTTATGCGAGCGTCCATGATGATGATCGCGATGGTCAAGACCATCGCGACCATCGGGCTTGCGACGTGACCCTGCGGTAGGGTCTCGGTGACCGCAAGCCCTGGAGTGATCAGAGCCAAAATCACTCCCACTGACATCACTAGTGATGTCAATGGGGCCGGACCCAGATGGTAGGCGTTCCCATGGGAACGTCACCGTCTGGAAGCCACGCCCCCGGCACGCCCATCAAAGGGGGCGTGCTGTCACTCAACATCGACAGCATGCCCCCTTTGGTGCGAGACCCGGAGCGACAGCTTGGCTGTTGCTATGTGGGTCTGCGCATGCGCACGACAGAGCTCCTTCCATCGTGCGCATGCACACTAGGGCACCTTCGCGAGCGGGTCTGAATCAGGCCCACAGTCAGCAGCCTCAGCAGTGCAGTCTCTCTATCGATGATCTCTCTCTCTATCTCTATTTATTCTCACTCTCTTTTTCTATCTATGCACTCTGTCTCTCTCTATTTTCTATAAGTTTCAAATAGACTACCTCCTGAGCTGCGTGTTTTGTAGAAACATACATAGATCAGTGTGATCTGTGTATGTTTGTGCCTAAAATTAGCCTAAGAAAGGGTTACATTTGCTTTTAAAAAAATTACATAGGGTCCACCCCCCAGAGTATAACAAGCCCCGCGCCCCTGAGCCAGTCCTGGTTCTAAATATCCAGAAAGCAAAACATGTAGGGTTTCACCATATTTTATGAACCAGCACTGGGCTCTGTGAGCCAGTCCTGGTTTTAAAAATACAAGGAAAAAATGGTGTAGGGATCCCCATATTTTTAAACCAGCCCCAGACTCAAACTAGCCAGGGTGTAATGCCAGAGCCAGGGGACCCTTTCACCGAGTCACCCTGGCCAAAGCATTAACACCCCAAGTTAGTTAGCCCAGGTTTAAGATCTCAGGGGAGGTGGGGACCCCCCCAAATAAAGGGGTCCCCCTAATCCCAAGCACCCAGACTTAGGCTGAAGCCCGGGGCACTTTCCTGCACGGAGGGTGCAGGTATAATAGTGGGAATATTTTTTGTCTACTATTGTTTTTTACAGTGGGATTACAGGTGCCAGCATGCCTGCCCTTTGGCACTTGTGGAACTACAAGTACCAGCAGGCGGCCAGCACCCATACCCCACTGTAAACAAAAATAGTAAAATAATGACTTTACTCACACACCATACATTGTAAAGTTTTATCACATACTAAACACACTCACACATACTTACCTTCTCCCCTGTGATCGGTCCCCTTCTCCAGTAGAATTCCCAGGGTTTCCCTACAAAAAAAAACAATACTCATCTCCTGGTGCAGGTCAGTCCTCTTCTCCAGCAGAGTTCCAGCCTTGGCAAAATAACAAACCGAATGATCCCGGACCATGCGGACACTTAAGAGATGTATGTGTTTCCACATACATCTCTTACTTTGTCAATGATGGAGACCGGATGGTGAGAGGCCACTTTAGAGTAAACGGCCACTGATTGGCTGTGAGCCGCATGGCTGTCAATCAACAGCCACGCATGTCACAGTCAATCAGCGGCCGCTCTAGAGTAAGCAGCCTGCACGTATTCACAGATATGTGCAGGCTGCTTGTTCGGGAGTGTTTGGCTGCGATCACACACAGGAAACTCAAGGAAAATCACGATCACATACACCATCGAAAAACACGATTCAACAAAACATGATTCTTGGTAAATTTGTTTTTTACCTGTCAAAAGTCTATCGTGTTTCTGCAATCTTGTTTACCCCTATGTCTCTGGAACCTGATCCAGACCAACACTGAAGTGCAGACTGTCTGTGCCTGTGCCACAGCTGGCGGGAAGAAAAGGATGGACAGCTGCCATTAACATCATGATGTCATAGCATGCGGTCAGTTGCTAGGGATCACCTCCATGTCACCAGACCATACAAGAGCATCCTATGCTCCTGCGTGACTTCTCTTCTGTTCTCCATTGCCCCTCCATCATTCCAGTACAGAAACTGGACATTTGTGTGTCTTGAACACAGTTGTTGGGATGCCTGGATGGAAGGCCAACGATCACTACAATTCTGGAAATTCTGGATGTATAGCATCCTTAGCCATACATTTACTATTAAGCACAGTAACAAATAAAACTCTCGTGATGAACAGTAAAGCTCTCATTATTACACACAGTGCCAAATAATAATATAATTTATATTTATATTATATTGTTAAACTCACCGGGGATCAGCTGTGTCTCTGTGTGATTGACAGGGGCACCAGAATAATTTGCCCCCAGACTCCTGTGTCAGCATACCTCCCATTGGCTAAAACTAAGCAGTGGGAGCCAGCTGACACAGGAGTCTGGGGATGGGCTAATTCGGCGTACCTGTCAATCACACAGTGACCCAGCTGGTCCTTCCACGGTGAGTTTAACGATCGATCCCTGTCAACAGTGTTTGGCACAGATGTCATTTTATTGTTTAGAGGGTACCCTTCCTGGCAGTTTTGGTAAGGGCTGCAGCCCCACCTTACAACTGCCACTAGCTATAACAAAAATCTCCATATTGTTAATATGCGTCTCAAAAGTTTCACACTTATCATACTGTCCTCATATGCATTGTCCATGTAAGACTGTCAAAACAGATGTCTGTATCAGTGGTTTCCAAGCTTTCTTGAATCACGGTACCCTAGAGTACCATTATTTTTCCATGGCTACTAAGCTAATAGTTTCTTATTGAGAAACTCAGCAAAAATATTAAATTAAGTAAATTGTGTCTTCCTTAGGTTGTTATGTGGTGGTAGACAGGGTGCTCTTCTATTTGTCCAGAAATTTTATGATTGTCAGTCACCGGCTCCAGTTTAGCTTACATTGACGATAAATAATTTGATTTGGTACTGGATCACCATGCCGTGGCTGCCCTGCAAGTGCCACGGCACCCTGTTTGGGAACCACTGTTCTATATACATATTTTGGTAAGAGGGATTGTCTTTCACCTGAATTGCCCACATTCTGATGGGACCAGCTCCCTCCAAGGGAGGCAGGAGTGAAGCCTGTGCATTAGCATCATCACTGAGCAGCAGAGGAAGAGTTTAAAATTCTCATCTGCCTGTTGCTCCATGCCCTGTTGCTGTCTAGCGGCCAGGTAATAGGCCTTAGTTTTGTAGTGCCAGGGACTTCATTTCTACACCCTGTGCTACATTATCTATATATGATTTATCACAAGCATTCCACAGCAACTATATTGTCTATATTACAACACTGCTTCAAATAACTCAAATATCATTATTATATCTATGACTGCATCAAAAAAGTCTCCATACTGTCAAATTCCATATGTATCATATAACATCACTTTAAGAACTACCCTATATGAATATACTCAGTCTGGACTGAACTCATTTATTGAGTACATGTGGTTGGGGGTAGGGATGATAGCGAGAGGATCCTACTACTTTACTGTTAAAGTCCATGAGAGAGCAAAAATAGACCGGAAGCTTTGTGTAAATCACTTTTGTCATGTCTGTGGTAGGCGCCACGTGATCCATTGATTTGCCATGTGTAATATTAAGATGATCTCCACCATGTCAGTAGCAATGGATAGATTTGTGCAGCAAGGAAGGGAATGGAGAAGCAGGTTGGATATCAATGATAATATTATTACCATCATTCTACCAGTTCTATCTGTTTTTCAAGAATTATGTTTCCAGCTAACACAGTTCACAATTATTGTCACCGAAGTGATAAGATATATATTGGTTTATTGCTTCAAACCCTTAACAACCTTGATTAGCTTACTTAACTTAAACTAATAAATACCAACACAGACAACCATAGCTTGGGTAAAAGGTCACAGCTTTTTATTTCTAATAAAATTAATGAATTAATTAACTCTGCAAGAGATGCTGCAAGCTCAGTTCTAGCTTTCACCTCACTGAAATACTCGGGGGACGACTAAAACATCTCCCCTCTAGACGCATTAACAATGCGAGGGTCCCACTTCCCTCCTGGGCCAATCCGAAGTGCTTCCATACAAAAGTGCCCGGGTCCCCCCTCACGGAGCAGGACAAATTTGCCTTGGACATCGGGGGCAAGTGCCACCACAAAGTTATTTTGTGCCACATAAACCACTGAGCTGCAGTGTTCTCCCACCATGCTGCACCTCCCCTAAATGGGAAAAGAGAAGGTTAGTGCAACACAACAAGAAAAAATAATGGGTGGGATGGTGGGTTTTTAAGATCCAGCAAAAAAGAGGCTGTCTTTATGCAAATTTATTATTTATTTATTACCAGTTATTTATATAGCGCACACATATTCCGCAGCGCTTTACAGAGAATAGTTGGCCATTCACATCAATCCCTGCCCCAGTGGAGCTTACAACCTAATAATCCCTACCTCATGCTCACAAACATACACACTATGGTCAATTGTGTGGGGAGCCAATTAACCTACCAGTATATTTTTGGAGTGTGGGAGGAAACCGGAGTACCCGGAGGAAACCCATGCAAACACAGGGAGAATATACAAACTCCACACAGTTAGGGCCGTAGTGGGAATTGAACCCATGACCTCAGTGCTGTGAGGCAGTAATGCTAACCATTACACCGTCTGTGCTGCCCAGCCAATAGCTAGAGCCAATATATATAACAAGCATCCGATCACTCCCTCAAGCACATCATTGGGTCCCCCAACCAGCTGACCAGACATATCCAAATAACTGCCCAGCAACAAGGCTGTCATCACACAGCCAATCAGCAAAAAAACATTACTCTTAACTATTCTCAAGCTTATTTAGCTTTCACCTATCATAAGATATACATTGGTTTATTGCTTCAAACCCTTAACAACCTTGATTAGCTTACTTAACTTAAATTAAAAATAACGACACAGACAAACATAGCTTGGATAAAAGGTCACAGCTTTTTATTTATAATAAAATTAATTAATTAATTAACTTAACCAGTGTGGCCAAGAGACGCTGCAAGCTCAGTTCTAGCTTTCACCTCACTCAAATACTCAGGGACAACTAAAACATCCCCCCTCTAGACACACTAATGATGCGAGGGTCCCTCTTCCCTCCTGGGCTAATCCGAAGCGCTTCTGTACAAAAGCGCCATGGTCCCTGGAGTAGGACAAATTTGCCATGGACATCGGGGGCAAGTGTCCCCACAAAGTTTTGTTGCTCCACATAAAGCCACTGAGCTGCAGCATACTCCAACCAAAGCCAGGCCCTCAAGGCAACTGGCCCGCCACCCAAAAACAAACTAGCCCAGAAAGGACAACAAATCCTTAATGCACAAACCAAGACCAAAGCCATTCAGATGTGCATTGCCTGGATGGAAAAACTGAAGTAAATCACTAACTAAAAAGACATAACTCACAATCAAGCCACCTATAGCCGCAACAAGCCTAGCCGCTGCCACATTGACAGTCATCCATGCCCTGCGCAAAACAGTATGCTTATGCGCCCCTCACCAAGTCAAAAGAGGTGCCATTTCCGACCAAATTCACCTTGACCCATACCTCTCACAAACAGTCAGTTCCACGCCTTTCAAATGCCCAACATCATTCCAACCTAGAAGCAAGCCAACCAGTCAGGCACAATCCATTCTGCAAAGAAGACACAAGCAAAGCCAGTACAGACTACCACACACAAACCTCGCACACCAATCCAACGCAACTTTCAACCACTAAGCGACAAACCAGCACTCCTAGTCAGCCCATACTGTTCCGGCCAAAATATATAGGAGTGGTCCACTATCCATACCTGACCATCTTTCGCTACAAGCACTGTGAAAAGAAAAATCCTGACCATTACAACCACACCAAGCCCAAACCAAACGAACACAACTTATGAAAGAAAACATAGCAACTAACTAGCAGGGATGCATGAGAGGGGAAGAAGAAAAAACAAAAAAAACCTACCTGTGAACCAAATTGGGCAGATCATGGCTCCTGGGAGGAAAAATTTTAAATTCCCTTCACATCCCCCAATTGTTGAATGCTAGTCGTTTTGTTTTCGGGTTGTTGCCAGGTGCACAACTACAACTTGCTTCAATGAATAAATGCCCTATAAGCAGCGCACTGACCATGCCTTACCCACTGAATGGATGTGAGAGATGCTCCCACAATTGCTGTGCAAGTAGCAGCCCATTCATTTGAAATGAATGGGTACCAAAAGCAGAAGCATCAAAATCTAACTCAACTAACCCCTGTTTAAAAACAGCAGTGACTGAAATTAGTAAGCAGTTTAAGATCAGCATGGAACAACCATTGAGCCCCCCCAACTGAGTGCAAACCAATATATAAAATGCGTCACCAAGCAAACCAGACAACTAGAAACTTCCTGAATGCCGAGAAAGGGAGAAACATCTACCCCTACCTAACTGATCTGTTTTAGAAAACCGCAATTTGCAAAGCACTACTGAATCTCTGAAGAAAAATGTCCTTAAGCAAAAACCCAGAGGATGAAGATGTTTTATTGCAAGCCACTAACTCGATCACCCTAGACGCCCCCAAAAAATGCAATCATAAAAACCAAAACAAAAAAGAGAGACCTAAAACATGATGTAAGCCACCTGTACCATAGCAGCAAGCAACGTCAACAAAAAATGAACATCAATGAGCTGCCAGGGGGGCGGCGCAAGCGGGGGACTACTACGCCCAACCTTCAATAGCTTTAGTTAAGATAAATAACTTGGTTGGGTTATGGAGACCTGTAAACTTACAAAATAATGAGTCCCCCGGCAGCGCCTCCACCAAGGAGGCCATGGACCGCCCCTGCTGATAAAGTTTCCAACAAAGGTGGAAAACAAATCCAACAAAGACCAACCCACATAGACGGCACAAGAAGCTCACCAATCCTATCAGGCAGACAAGTACATCTGTAGAATTGCTGGAGCCAGTGACTGCAGCGCCAAAATGTCTATCCCGGCCTGATCATCTGCCACACTAACGGGGGGAAAATCAAACCAACAACAGAAGCTGACGGAGAGAGGAATCTGAAATGCGCAAACGGAAAACAAGACAATGCAGCTACAATCTCGGTAACAACCCTAGGAACATGACGTGCTCTAAAACTAATATCTGCTACTAAACAGCGCAAAACTAAATGACGAAGTAAACGCAACATGAAAGGTGAAGACTGTCTTTGGTTGTTGATGGCGCAAACTACACCCAGACTGTCGCACCAAAATTACATAACAATTACTCCTTCGAACAGACCCGAATTCCACTGCCACGACAATCTGGAACAGTTCCAAAAGCAACAAGTTACTCCTCAGACCTTCATCGTGCCAAACTGAGGGCCATGGAGCAGTGCACCATTTCCCATCAAAATAGACACCAAAGACCGACGAGCCAGCCCCATCAGTAACAAGCTGTAATGACTCACTCGCACCTGGAGGCAAAGGCCAAATGCGTTTGCCATTAAATTGAACCAAAAACCTTGCCAAATACAGGGATAGTCTTTTGATCTCCGCCGACAAACAAACATGATGATGAGACCGTCTGTCCTGTCAGTGGCTCCTTCTAACTTCTTACAGAAAAATCGACCCATAGGAATGATATGGCAAGCAAAGTTAAAGGAAACCATCAGCAACTGAACCAGGTGCAATCTAAATGTGTCTACCTCCAAGCAACCCGCCATATTGCTCCCGCCACTTACAAACCTTATCACGCTGCAAACAACAACAACCTGCAATAGTATCTATCTCGAACTCCAAATACGACAAACGAGAAATGGGACCAGTCCTATCATGTGCAACTGGAACCCCTCAAACACGAACAAGGCCCTGTTTTGCAAAAAAGAGGAGTTCCAAACAGATGCCACTCCGTCCTGTACCTACGAAGATAAAGCCAACAAAATAAAGTCCCACGCCAGCTTGTCGAGTGCGGCCATGAACACACCAGTGCAGAAAGGAACTGAATTTCTCAAAGTAGGCACAGGAACAGCACAGCCATGGGCAAACATTTATTAAAATAGCCTGAATCCATTTGAGAACCCATGAATTGCATAGCCTTTGGGTGTCAAGGCAACCCCGAAAAGCCGACTCAAAACACAACTTACCCATAAAGGCGCCATGACCGAAACTGCGCACCAAACCCAAAGCCTCATCAAAATATTGAGAAACCCACTACAGTAATCAAACAGGGATGGCTTCATTAACGGAACTCCCTGGAGGAAAAACAAATGCTGGATTAAGCAAAACCTACCCCGCACTCTCTTGGGCACTACCCTCCCAGGAGAGATACAGAAATACTTCAAGGGAGGATGAGGGAAAGGACCCTCCATCCGCCCCAGCAGCACCTCTGCCTCGATCTTGTCCCGTAATCCCTGGCAGAATGCAAGTTCCTGGGAGCCCTAACTAGCAAAGTCCCAACTATCGGGCACCGAAAACTGAAAAAAAAAAACCCTGCAACAACAAAGACTCTTCCCTAAAAGCCTACACTAGTTCGCTTGGAGCAGCACTCCCCGAACCCCTTCGGCAATCCCGGGCCCGGGTGTTCACCTCCGCAGAGATGGCAGGAGTGGCAAAAATGACAGCCTGACCACCGAATAAAGTGGGGCCATTAAAGGTGAACATTCACCCCACCCCATCCCCCGCGCCCCAGGATTAAATGCAGAAGATGTTCTGTGAGGTGGCACCGCATCCAAGGGGGGTCGACGTTGCTGCGACACCACTAACCATACCGCCACATCATTAACTCCAAAGGGCATCATCAGCCTGCCATCATGCTTCCGCCTGAACTGGACATCAAAATTCACGCATGTAAATTCCTAGACCGAACCACATGCCATGCACCAAAAACTTACTTAATAATGCTCCTCAGTCTGTGCCTCTAAACAGCAAGCGGTGAATGTAAGCAGGCCCTCCAACCCATGATTAAAGTTATAAAAGGCCCCCTCACCCACACCACCTGCTATCTGAGTGAAACCTTATACTTAGTGTCGTCTGTTATCGAGAAAAATCCACAAATTGTCCTGTTCGGCTCCCAAGTCGCACACACATGCGTAAGACACATATCAATGCTGTATGAATCGTGTCAGCACCTGTTTCCTGTTCTTATCAGCCTTACTAGCAGTACCGCCTGACCTTTTGGCTAAACGCTGCGCAACCATCCAGGCCATCTTACCCTGGCGTGCAGGGGAACTGGGAGAATAGGAGAAATAGCTTGAGTCAGTGAAAACAGAGTGAAACAATCCACACTCACCATAACCTGAGGGTCCTGGAACTGCCTCATCAATGCTTCCATGTAAAATAACCGCCAGCTCGACCACCAGAGCTGTCTTGACGCACCCCAGATCACTAGCCACACGAGCCACCAAGTCTTCTCTTAAACACACCTCCCACGACTACGAAACCTGCAACTATAGGAGACGGGTGAGGAACAAACTGTCACGGCCAGGGTATTTCAGCATGGTGCTAGGCGAGTGTTACCTGTGAGGTCATTGTGGTGCGGGCTGTCTGGTGGCGGAGCTGGTGTCTGGTGGGGGGCTTTGGCTGCACGCGTTGTTGTGCGGGCCTGTTGTCACTCTGCGCTGGTAAGGCCTGGCGGCGTCTCCATTCCGTTTGGCATGGGCGCTGTCATCTTGCCTTCTGGCCATGTGATGCGGCTGGCCAATCCTGGTGAGTCACATGTTCCCTCCGGCCAGTAACAGCACGGCATGGGGTATTTAGGAAGGGTCAGTGCCTTCCTTCTTTGCCAGTGCAACGTGTATCTCAGCCTAGCTGAGAGGGAGTTCTCTGTGCTTTCCTGTTCCTGTGAATCCGCTGTCTGCCAGTCTGCCTGTCAGCTCCTAGTTCCCACTGGACTACCCCGCTACCTCCATCACCCTTGCCCATACCTGAGTGCCTGATCCTGCTGACATCCTGCACTTCAGTTCACTATCTGCAAACCTGGCTTGTTTATTTTCAGTTTCACTATCTGCAAACCTGGCTTGTTTATTTTCAGTTTCACTACCTGCACACCTGGACTGCTCTAATTGTTTCTACCTGGACATTAACCCTTTTGCTCCCACCACAGAACTCTTGTGCACATTTATATTTTCCTGGACTTTTATTTACTGCCACATTATATGTCCACTCGAGCACTTATTAAAAATCCTAGTTTTATTTACAAATCTGCTTCTGTGATCGCTCCTGCTACCACCCCGGGTCCACAAATAACCCAGAACGTAACAGTTTGCACTGGCCCCATGGAGCCGGCCACGGATCAGGAGTCAGGAGTGGATTTGTTCAGGTGCATTTCTGGTCGATTAGAAAATCTGGAAAACATGCAGCATCAGATGGCTAAATTTCTGCAAGAGATGTCCAAGCGACAGGATAGTTTGCAAACTTTCTTTTCTACCCCTGAAATACCAGCAACTACATCCGCATCAGCGTCTGGGAATACAGGAGGCAGATCATTTCCCCGCTTACGTCTTCCTTTACCAAATAAATTTGACGGCAATCCTAAACTCTGCCGAGGATTCCTAAATCAGTGTGACATACATTTTACCCTGCAGCCTGACAACTTTCCAACTGCAAGAACTAAAGTGGCTTATATAGTCTCTCTGTTATCCGGCCAGGCCTTGGAATGGGCTTCCCCACTCTGGGAGCGCTCAGATCCACTGCTGGATAATTACGCAGGCTTTGTGTCATCCTTCAGGAGGATTTTCGATGAACCTGGGCGTACTGTATCAGCATCATCAAACATCATGACACTGAGGCAAGGGGTCCGTCCTGTCAGTCAATATGCCGTGCAATTTCAAATTTTAGCATCAGAGCTCAAATGGAATGAGGAAGCCCTCACCTCGGCCTTCTGGCATGGGTTGTCAGACCGACTAAAGGATGATCTAGTCACTCGAGAGCTTCCTACTAATCTGAACGACATGATTTCATTGTGTATCAAAGTTGACCTACGCTTCAGGGAACGTCAGGCTGAAAAAAACAGAACTGACCGGCAAAGGTCATTTACCCCCTCCATTTCTACCCGTCCCATTCCTTCTCCCACTGAAGAGGAGCCTATGCAGGTGAATCATACACACCTCTCCAAAGAAGAACGGCAGAGAAGAATGCAAAAGAACCTCTGTCTGTACTGCGGAGAGTCTGGTCACCTGCTGATCTCCTGTCCCCGTAAACCGGGAAATGCCAAATCCTAACTGACCCTGGAGACATCAAGTTAGGAGTTATGAACACGTCTCCAAAAATTAAAGATTTCACGATTACCCTAGCCTTGGATCTTAAACCCAAACCTGTCTTTGCTACTGCTCTAATCGACTCAGGAGCAGCCGGAAATTTCATAACGTCTAGTTTCATTGATAAATTTCAGATACCTTGTTTGACTCTCAACCATGCTATCTCTCTGACCTCGATAGACGGACGCCCTCTGACTAACGGGATAGTCACCAAAGAGACTCAACCTGTATTGGTCCGAATTGGGGCACTTCATTCTGAGTCCTTAAAATTCCTGGTGATATCAGAGGCCTCTCAAGAAATTGTTCTTGGTCTACCCTGGTTACGTAAACATAATCCCAGGATTGATTGGAGTTCTATGCAGATTCTGTCATGGGGCATGGACTGTCAGAAATCCTGTCTTCCAAAAATTCGACCTGTGAGAAAGACAGTTTCATTAGTTTCTTCTGCCATTCCCAAGGAATATCAGATGTTTGCCGACGTTTTTTCTGAACAACAAGCAAATATCTTACCCCCTCATAGGGAGTGGGACTGTCCAATTGAATTGATACCTGATAAGATGCCACCTCGTGGTCGTACCTATCCGCTGTCCTTGCCTGAGACTCAAGCCATGACCGAGTACATCCGGGACAACCTGGCAAAGGGGTTCATCCGCCTCTCTACTTCACCTGCTGGAGCTGGGTTTTTCTTCGTTGGCAAGAAGGACGGTGGTCTAAGACCATGTATCGATTATCGAGGCCTTAATGACATTACTGTAAAAAATCGATACCCTCTTCCCCTGATTACTGAGTTGTTTGATAGGGTCAAGGGCTCTGTCATTTTTTCTAAATTAGATCTAAGAGGGGCTTACAACCTCATTCGTATCCGAGCTGGCGATGAATGGAAGACCGCTTTTAATACCAGAGATGGACATTTCGAGTATTTAGTAATGCCTTTTGGATTATGTAACGCCCCTGCTGTCTTTCAAAGTTTCGTTAATGAGATTTTCCGGGATCTGTTATATGTTTCGGTTGTTGTCTATCTGGATGACATACTGATTTTTTCACCCTCTGTGGCTAAACATCAAGAACATGTTAAGGAGGTCCTGACCCGTTTGAGAGAAAACCACCTTTACTGCAAACTGGAGAAGTGCGTCTTTGGAGTGCCCAGTGTACCTTTTCTCGGCTATGTAATATCTGGCTCCAGTTTAGAAATGGACCCCAAGAAGGTACAAGCAATTCTGGATTGGACCCGACCTCAGACACTGAAGGCCATCCAGAGATTGTTGGGCTTCACCAATTATTATAGACGCTTCATTAAGGGATTTTCTACACTGCTGGCTCCCATTACAGCCTTGACCCGCAAAGGTGCTAATCCTGCCCAATGGTCACCTGAGGCAGAGTCTGCCTTTCATCTTCTAAAACAGGCCTTCATCTCAGCACCAGTCCTTCGACAACCAGATCTGGACAGGCCTTTTTTGTTGGAAGTAGATGCATCATCTGAAGCTGTGGGAGCAGTCTTGTCTCAACGTTATGAGGACAACCGAGTCCATCCGTGTGGGTTCTTTTCTAAAAAATTCTCTCCTGCCGAAAGGAACTACGCCATAGGTGAGCAAGAACTACTAGCTGTAAAGTTGGCGTTGAAAGAATGGAGATATTTGCTAGAAGGCGCCAAGTTTCCATTTACTGTATTTACAGACCATAGAAATCTCCTATTTCTCAAAAACCTCCAATGTGTGAGTCCTCGTTTGGCCCGCTGGGCAATATTCTTTGCCAGGTTTCAGTTCACCCTGACCTTTCGGTCTGGAGCACTTAATCAGAAGGCTGATGCCCTATCGAGATCTCTCCTCTGTGATGATCAATCTGAAAATCAAAGCAATACCCCTGTCTTGGAATCAAGAGTTTTCGCCGCATTACAACTTCAGCCTCCTACGGGAAAATCATTTGTGGCCCCGGAATTAAGGAAGCAGCTTCTCACTTGGGCACATTCCTCTCGCTTTGCAGGGCACTCAGGCACTCGGAAGACCTTGGTGTTCCTGAAAAGACACTATTGGTGGCCTTCTATGAAGGCAGACATAATGGAGTTTATCTCTTCCTGCTCCTCCTGTGCCCAGCATAAATCATCACGACAAGCTCCAGCTGGGGAATTGCTTCCATTACCTACTCCATCATGTCCATGGACGCATCTCTCCATGGATTTCGTCACAGACCTGCCAGTCTCTCAAGGTTTCAACACTATCTGGGTTGTAATAGACCGATTTTCTAAGATGGTCCACTATATACCGTTGAAGAAGTTACCTTCTGCCCCTGACCTGGCACAGTTGTTTGTCCAACACATATTTCGTCTACACGGCCTTCCTGCTGAAATTGTCTCTGACCGTGGTGTGCAGTTTTCTGCAAAATTCTGGAGGGCTTTGTGTTCTGTTCTTCAAGTGAAGTTAAACTTTTCCACGGCCTACCATCCGCAAAGCAACGGCTCCACCGAGAGAGTTAATCAAGATCTAGAGACTTTCTTAATAATTTTTATGTCATCTTCCCAGGACAATTGGGCTGCCTTGCTGCCGTGGGCTGAGTTTGCACATAATGCTTCCTACCACTCGTCAACTAACCAAACGCCATTTCAGGTTGTATATGGCCTTCATCCTCGTGTTCCCGAATTCCGAAGCCAGCCTGTTTTCGATGTTCCGGCCGTGGAGGACACGGTGCGGAATTTTGCTGCCATCTGGACTCAAGTACGGTCTGATTTGTTGAAGGCATCCTCTCGTTATAAGACCCAGGCCGATAAGAAGCGTAGAATAGTTCCACGCATGCAAGTTGGAAGCCATGTCTGGTTATCCACCCGGAATCTTCGTCTGAGGGTTCCTTCTATGAAATTTGCACCACGCTTCATCGGCCCCTTCTCCATAACAGAAGTCATTAATCCAGTGGCCTATCGTCTACAGTTACCCCCATACCTAAAAATCCCTAATTCCTTCCATATTTCCTTATTGAAGCCCCTGGTCCTGAATAAATTCCAATGTGCTCTACCTGCTTCTCCTCGAGTCCAGACGGAGAGAGGAGTTGAGTTTGAGGTCGCCCAGATCTTGGACTCTCGTCTACGCAGAGGTCATCTTCAGTATTTGCTGGACTGGAAAGGTTACGGTCCAGAGGAACGTTGCTGGACCGATGCTCGTGATGTCCACGCTCCCACGCTCATCAGGAGATTCCATTCTGCCCATCCGGAGAAGCCTGGTGAGTGTCCTGAGGCCACCCCAAAAGGGGGGGTACTGTCACGGCCAGGGTATTTCAGCATGGCGCTAGGCGAGTGTTACCTGTGAGGTCATTGTGGCGCGGGCTGTCTGGTGGCGGAGCTGGTGTCTGGCGGGGGGCTTTGGCTGCACGCGTTGTTGTGCGGGCCTGTTGTCACTCTGCGCTGGTAAGGCCTGGCGGCGTCTCCATTCCGTTTGGCATGGGCGCTGCCATCTTGCCTTCTGGCCATGTGATGCGGCTGGCCAATCCTGGTGAGTCACATGTTCCCTCCGGCCAGTAACAGCACGGCATGGGGTATTTAGGAAGGGTCAGTGCCTTCCTTCTTTGCCAGTGCAATGTGTATCTCAGCCTAGCTGAGAGGGAGTTCTCTGTGCTTTCCTGTTCCTGTGAATCCGCTGTCTGCCAGTCTGCCTGTCAGCTCCTAGTTCCCACTGGACTACCCGGCTACCTCCATCACCCTTGCCCATACCTGAGTGCCTGATCCTGCTGACATCCTGCACTTCAGTTCACTATCTGCAAACCTGGCTTGTTTATTTTCAGTTTCACTATCTGCAAATCTGGCTTGTTTATTTTCAGTTTCACTACCTGCACACCTGGACTGCTCTAATTGTTTCTACCTGGACATTAACCCTTTTGCTCCCACCACAGAACTCTTGTGCACATTTATATTTTCCTGGACTTTTATTTACTGCCACATTATATGTCCACTCGAGCACTTATTAAAAATCCTAGTTTTATTTACAAATCTGCTTCTGTGATCGCTCCTGCTACCACCCCGGGTCCACAAATAACCCAGAACGTAACACAAACAAAGGAGGTGCCTATTTGGGAGCGGGAAGGGTGGGCAGGTGGTAGGTAGCCTTCAGCGTGCAGGCAGGCCCCAGTATAAACCCAGAGTTGTCAGGGGCCATGGACACTGAGGGAGTATGTGGGCAGAAGGGGGGGCCAAATACAAAGGTGGTATGTAGGGGTAATGCAGCAGATAAATTAGGGGGCGGATAAGCACAAAAGAAGGATAAGGAGCAATGTGCAGCCAACCACTAGGCCCCTTACACTGTGGACAGGGTGCCATGGTGAAGGGGACATGATTAAAAACAAAAGGGCTGGCAGCCTGGCTGCCCTGTCTGGAAAGCGCTCCCTAAAATGGCTGCTGATGCTAAGATGGCTGCCAAGCCCGCCGCAAGGGCCAGGCTCTGGGACCACCCAGCACCTTTGAGTCTGTGCCATGCGGTCCAGGGACCACGTGATGACGCAAACTGCCGGAGGGGGATTAGGGGTTGAAGCAGAGTGACCAGCGGGAGCCGCAGAAGCACGCACTCCCGATGGGGCAGCGGAAGGCAGCGCACCCACTTGGGCAGGCACAGTCAGTAGACACACAGGTGCAGGGGATGCCGTGGAAGGTGGGGGTGGAGAAGGGGGGGACCGACTGCGTGGCAAACTCAGCCAGCAGCCGAGGGGGGGAGGGGGGGAAGCAAAACGGCATATGATGCAGATTAAACACAAGGCAGAATAGGGAAGAAGAAAGGTATAGTTTAAAGGTAATAAGGATCAAAACAGAGGCCCTGATTCAGAGCCGGACGCTCTGACAAGAGCGCTCGCTCTGAATCAGGGCCATCCTACCTATTATTGGTAGCGGCCTCCTGGTCACTCGCATAGCTGTGGGTGATCATCCACACCTTATGCGAGCGGCCAAAAAAATGGTCGCGATGGTCAAGACCATCGTGACCATCGGGCTTGCGACGAGACCCTGCGGTAGGGTCTCGCTCCCGCAAGCCCGGGAGTGCTTTTGGCTCTATCAGAGCCAAAAGCACTCCCACTGACATCACATGTGATGTCAGTGGGGCCGGACCCAGACGGTAGGCGTTCCCATGGGAACGCCTTTGTCTGGGCAGCCATGCCCCCGGCATGCCCACCAAAGGGGGTGTGCTGTCACTCACCATCGACAGCATGCCCCCTTTGGTGCGAGACCCATAGCGACGACTTGGCCTTCGTTATTTGGGTCTCGCGCATACGCACGACGGAGCTCCCTCCGTCGTGCGCATGTGCCCTAGGGCAACATCGACCCGCTTGTGAGCGCTCAGCACTCGCAAGCGGGTCTGAATCAGGCCCAGAATACACAAAAGGCAGTGATACTCAGCTCTGTGTCGAAGATTCAGCAAAAAAGAGGCTGTCTATATGCAAATGAGCCAATATATATAACATTCATCCGACCGCTCCCTCAAGCACATCATTGGCTCCCCCAAACAGCTGACCAGACATATACATGTAACTGCCCAGCAACAAGGTTGCCATCACACAGTCAATCAGCAAAAACAACAGTATTCTTAACTATTCTCAAGCTTATTTAACTTTCGCTTATCATTCTCCTGACAGATATTTTGTGTTGTTTCATTAAATGGATAAATTAGTCAATATAATAAACCCAAGTTATACTACAATCTTTTGTTTTGTTTGCTTAGTGCAATGTAGATATTTATTCTTGTTATGCAGGGCTTCCAATCAATATATATATACCTTCATAAGTTAAAATATTAGCTATTTGAGTAAAACATATTTTACCGAAACATTAGAATCTGTTCAAGATTAAGAGTGCAGGAATAACTCTAACTACAAGAATGTTTTATGTGTTTGGGAGTGAGACTGAGCTTGAACGGCTCAGCATCTTGGCAGCCATTGTTGGACCTCCCTGCTGACTAAAACACTGCAAAATCCTTCCCAAATCCTTTCGGAAATTGCAAGTTTGATTAAATAACATTGCAAAAAGGTTCTAAAATGTTATATTGAAAGTGACACCAACTGGAATTGGACTTTAAATGAAAGCTGAAATAGATGCATTTTGCCAACATATTCTTTACATAATTATGAATGTATTTGAACTCTTGTAGCAGTTTTATTGTACTGATAGAAGTACAATTCATATAAGTATTCTTTCAAACTGATAATGTATTGATTTTTAAGAGTTTTTGAAAAATGTAGAATATACAATTTTCAGATAACATACATAGAACAATACATAGTCAGGTACAGTCCATCATATTCCTGCATTATCAAAAAATATATAGTAAAACAAAAGCATATACTGTATGACTAGTAAAGGGATCACCTCAGTCTGCACCTCAATCTCTGCCCCACACCCACTGTCTGGCCCCTCCCTTAGCTCTGACTGCTGTGAAACCCATCCCTCTACCTGCAGCCCACTCTGTTCCGACCCAATTATCCTACCAGTTCCTCTCCATACTGCCCGCTACCTCCCCGCCACTCTTTGTCAGTGGGAAGGGGTGGCAGCACGCACTCTGGCTTCCACTGCATGCACATTGAAGAGACACCTCCTAGTCATCATTTTTATTCTTACTAAAATACAGATTGAGTCTCCCATATCCAAATTATTCCAAAATATGGAATATTCTGAAATACGGAATCTTTTTTACCATGAGTGAGAAAATCACACCTTTGCTTTCTGATGGTTCAATGTACACAAACTTGTTTGATGCACAAAATGATTAAAATATTGTATAAAATTGTGTATAAGGTGTATATGAAACATAAATGCATTCTGTTTTTAGACTTGGGTCCCATTCCCTAGATATCTCATTATGGTATGCAAATATTACAAAATACGGAAAAATCAGATATCCAAAGTACTTTTGGTCCCAAGCATTATAGATATGGGAGACTCAACCTGTAGATAAGTTTTTAAATAGATGCTCTTGAATTAAATAAAAAAGCCAATTTCTGATTACATTTTTTAAATAAATATTCAACAGTTAAGTTGTTAATAAACCTGGTGGTTTAATATCACTGGAAAACTGACAGTTTTACTAAACTGCACTTTAGTAAATTTTTCCCATGATACTTTGTGGTTTATGTATTATGTAATAATAATAATAATAATAATAATAATAATAATAATAATAATAATAGTTGTTATAGGAAGTCATATTAACCCATACTTTGAAGAACCAACACAACCAGCCTTCAGTTTAAAAAAAATCCTGTTTCTCCAAGAATAGAAAGGCCGTCAGCAAAAGCGCAATGTCCCAAACAACCTATTTTGTTGTGACATCTGGTGAGTTTGTTGCATTACTGTTACTAAATGTATTAAAGGAAATAAATATTTCATAACTATTTGCATAGAAAATCAGGAGAAGCAGCAGCTGTGTGGGTGTCAACTGCATCTTCCAGCTCTTTCCAGTAAATTACATTTTTCTCTACGCAGTTACAAATGAACTTGGAACAATTTCTCACATAGCAAAGAGACTGCTAACAAGTGTTTTCTCCTGTCTCCCCTGAATCATTATACTGCATGTAGTGATTCACTTGAGCCCACTCTCTTTTATGTCGCATTAATGTTTTAGGGGGAAACTTTTTTTTGTGCCTTTTCTTGTCACCCACTCATGACAAAAGGATAAGAGTGACTATTGTTATGATTCATTGTTTCCTATGTTTCTAATTACATTCTCATTGGAAACTAATTAGCACTCATTTTAAGGACACATATTCAGGCAAAAGTCATTTGCACATAAGAATGAATCAGATGTTACCAAATACCACCACTATACTGTGACTAATACATATTGCCAATAGATGTAGGAAACTGTAAAGGAATGATTCAGGCATTAGAGATGCCAGGTTTTTAACTTACTAGATGTTGCCCCCGACGCTGTCTATGTTTTATTCTCTCTCTCTCTCTCTCTCTCTCTCTCTCTCTCTCTCTCTCTCTCTCTCTCTCTCTCCCCTTCTGTTTCTCTCTGTCTTCCTCTCCCTCTTTAGCAATCTCCCCTCTTCTTCTCGTCCTCTTACTCCATCTCTCTTCTCCTTATCTGTCTATATATGGGATGTATCAAGCCTTGGAGAGAGATAAAATGGAGTAGTTGCTCAAAGCAACCAATTAGCTTTTAATGCTGGGTAAACACTGGATGATATATTGTTCGTGCTGCCGATAAATTATATATTGTCCTGGTCATCTGACAGTGTGTACTCACTACATATTTGTGAACAATGGGCCTGATTCACTACAGATCGCAATACTGCGTACGCACACAGTTCAACTGCGATAGCAAGGCACTCCACTGCTATCCCAATGCAAACTCGCCACTACATTACTTTACCATATGCACATCTGTAATACTGAGCAGAATAGCGAAACCATCGGTACAACCGAGTACCATCGGACCCATACACACACTTGCACAATCCTTGACCTTACTCAGGAATTGCTTACTTCAGCGCACGCAATGAGGCCTCAGGCTACGTATGGTATTGCAGTGGCTATTTTATACATGCCCCTGCAACACCATTGAAATGCACTGACACGCCTGCGTTTGCCAGACCACAACCCAGTCACCACCCACAAACGTCTCTTCCTGTCAATCACTCTGCCATGGTTCTCCATATTCTGGCTAGTTATTGCACGAACACTGCAATGCATACGCATGCGCAGTACGCAACAATCTGCCGATTGCGTGTGTATAAGCACCTGCGCTACTTGCTGAATGCTGTGCCAGAATCCCGACAGCGTTGGGATCCCAGCTCCAGTGTCCCGCCCACCGGCATTCTGAAGGTAAGTATCGGGGGTTAGGGGATGGTTAGGTTCAAGTGTTAGGGTTAGGCACTAGGGGGAGGTCTAAGGTTAGGCACTAAGGGGGAAGGATTAGGTTTATGGTGCGTGGAGGGGGAGGTTAGGTTCAAGCACTAGGAGGGAAGGTTAGGGTTAGGCACCAAAGAGTGAGGGTTAGGGGTAGGGGTAAGGGTTAGCATTAGTGACCTTACCTTGTAGTGTTGGGATTCTGACTGTCGGGAGGCAGCTGTCGGTATTCTGACCAGCAGCATCCCGACCACCAGGATCCCATACCCAACCCGTATTGACTGTGCTGCACAGCAGGTGCGATATATTGTGCAAATATATTGTTTACATGTGCTTGTGTGTAGGCATGAGGTTCCCTCTATTTACCTATAACCAGCACCGGGCTAAACCAGCCGGGGAGCTGATGCTATAGCAGGGAGCCACACAGCATGGGGTCGCCCTGCCATTACATAAACCAGCCCAAAACTGGTCAAACAGGGCTGGAATTGCTTGGAAAGTTGGAACCCCAAAAATAAAATGGAGTCCCCCCTCCTGGGGAACAACTTGCCCTGGTTTGAAAGCCCAAGGCTCTACCCTGCATCCCAAGTAGTGGTGGGTGCTGGGTTAATGTGTAAAGCTCAGATTTTAATAAACATTTGCCATTTCACTAACAAAGTACAACCAAAGTATCACCAACACACCTAAACAAAAACATCAACAAAAAACTTTTTAAAGGCAAACTAGTGTCCAACATGAACTTAAATTAGAAGAAAGAACATTTCAGCAATAACTCTAAAAAACCATTTCTGGTACAGAAGTTACCTTACACACGTACAGTATGTTATAATTCACTTTACTGCTAATACTTTTTTGAATCGCACTGGCGGTAATATGCAAATGCTAGTTTCAGCCTTCCCCTCGTACTCTAGCATGCGTCAGACAGTACAAGCCCTGAGATGCTTACTTTCAATACCCGTGAAATGTGCAAAGTGGTTGCAAACCCTCCACAATCTTCGCACCAAAACGCCCACCATCGACACTTGCACCAGTTTATGGCTTGCACAGTGTCTCCTTCTCAACTTCGGCTAAATATGGCCTCAGTCGCTGCAGTTCTGCATTTGGAAACCTAGCCGCACCCACTGACACTCCCATAACACGCCCCTGAGACAGTCTTTTTTTGTGCATACTTCAGGCCACCTCCCAGACCGCATTCAGGAATACCCATGGTTTTGCCTCACTGGGTCTAATGCCAGTGACTCCGTACAGAACAGCAGACTACACATGCACTCAGGGGAACATATGCACTCTTGGGGTTTTTAGGACTTTTCACACATGTGCAGTAGCACATAATCGCTCAACTGCGCAAACATTGGCATTGCGCCCATCTCTTAATCAGGTCCACTGTGTCGATGGAAAAGTGTATTTTATTTAGTCTTACTATGTAACCATGAATAAGAGAGAATAGAAGAGAGACAAGGATTGTATTCAATTAGGTGCAAAAATCAGTTTTCGGCGATACGTAGTGACGTCGGAGTGACGTCATTTCGCCATGTGTAAAGTTTCCTCTGTATTCAATTCCGGGGACTTTTTGCCGGAGTGGAAGTTTCGCCTATGAATAGGTGTCGAAAACAAGTGCAAAATAGGGATTTTGGGTGCAAACTTTGGAAAAAAACCCTGCACCCTTGGGACAGTCCTCCAAAGGTAAACTGCATAAAAAAAAGTTTCAAAAATACTTCAGATCACCCCAAAAAAGTACTTTCATTTTGGTGGCGAAAAAGTCCAATTTTGGGGGACAAATTTAATAACTAGCGAAATAGACTCCAGAGGGGTCCCAAAGTATGCCGCAGGTGTTTTTCAGTTTGCAGGTGGTTGCGGCAGGTGGAATTTTTACATTTTTTAAAACTTCATTTTAGCAACTTTAAAATATGCTAGCACCCATTTTCATGTACCCCAAATTTGCTGGGACTAGTTATATTCTGCCAAAAAAAATGCTAAATGCTATTCTTCACCACTACTGCAAAGATGCTAATTAGCAGCTATTGAGAGCATTTAAGTACCCCAAATACTTTCAGCAGGGCTATTCCGGGGTATCATATTCATCCCCAATGACAGTGCATCTTTTGGGGGGCTGATTTCCCCAAATCTTACAGCACTTTTCACCTGTTTGCGTTTTGCCGGGTCCTGTTTTCACAGATTTCTAATTGAATACCGGGATAAGCGGGAACGAGCGCGATACTTTTTCGCATGGAAAACCAGCGATGTCGGCAAAAAGTCCAGCATACGAAAAGTACGGGTCTTTTCGCACCTAATTGAATATGCCCCAAAGTGCCTGATTCAGAGGTGGATGGTGTTGCAAATTTATGCTAATGCTGCAGCCAATGGAGCCGATGGCCTTCTTACTGTGATGCCTAGCGGCTGCAACTCTAATCTAAAGAAAAACATCAACAAAAAACTTTTTAAGGGCAAACTAGTGTCCAACATGAACCTAAATTAGAAGAAAGAACATTTCAGCAATAACTCTAAAAAAACATTTCTGGTACAGAAGTTAACTTACATTAGGGGTCTGCACCGGCCACTTTTCGTGTTTTGTGTTTGGATCTGGATCTTTCTTCGTGTTTTGGATCTGGATTGGTTTTGCCAAAACCACCCTTCGGTGTTTTGGGTTCTGGGTTTTGTGTTTTGGATCTGTATTTTTTTTTAAAAAAGCATAAAAACAGCTAAAATCACAGAATGTGTTGATTTTTCTGCTCTTATGCTATTATTAACATCAAAAAACTTAATTTCCACTCATTTCCAGTCTATTCTGAACACCTCACACCTCACAATAGTGTTTTTATGTCCAAAAGGTTGCACCAAGGTAGATGGATGACTATGCTAAGCAACACGAGTGGGCGGCACAAACACGTGGCCCATCTAGGAGTGACACTGCAATGGCAGACAGGATGGCAGTTTGAAAAACTAGGCCGCAAACAGTACATAATGCAAAGAAAAAAAAGAGGCGCAAGATGGAATTGTCCTTGGGCCTTCCCACCCACCCTTATGTTGTATAAACAGGACATGCACACTTTAACGAACCAATCATTTCAGCGCCAGGGTCTGCCACACGACTGTGGCTGAAATGATTGGTTCGTTTGGGCCCCCACAAAACAAGCTGGCAAATAATCTGTCCCTGCACAAACTGGCTCTACGGAGGCAAGATGTTGTCCTCATCCTCCTCATCCACCGATTCCTCACCCTCTTCAGTGTGGTGTACATCCTCATCCTCACAGAGTATTCATTCGTCCCCGCTGGAATCCACCACCACAGGTCCCTCTGTAAGTTATGGAGACTGGTCTCCCTGGAAGAGTTGATAATTCATTTTTATGAACATTATCTTCTCCACATTTTGTGGAAGCAACCTCCTACGCCTTTCACTGACAAGGTTCCCGGCTGCATTAAACACTCTTTCGGAGTACACACTGGAAGGGGGGCAACTCAGGTAAAATAGAGCCAGTTTGTATAAGGGCCTCCAAATTGCCTCTTTTTCCTGCCAGTACAGGTACGGACTGTCTGACATGCCTACTTGGATGCTGTCACCGATGTAATCCTTTAACAGACAGATGCACGCTTGTCGCTGCTGCTTTGAGGATGCAGGTGCGGCTACAGCCCACACAATTCACAAAGACAGAAAAAAAAAGAAGAATTTTTTATTTTTTGTGGAGCGCACTTTGAGGGTTACACCACCCTTTAACAGACAGACGCACGCTTGTCGCTGCTGTTTTGAGGATGCAGGTGCGGCTACAGCGCTACAGCCCACACAATTCACAAAGACAGGAAAAAAAAAGAAGAATTTTTTATTTTTTGTGGAGCGCACTTTGAGGGTTACACCACCCTTTAACAGACAGACGCACGCTTGTCGCTGCTGATTTGAGGATGCAGGTGCAGCTACAGCCCACACAATTCACAAAGACAGAAAAAAAAAGAAGAATTTTTTATTTTTTGTGGAGCGCACTTTGAGGGTTACACCACCCTTTAACAGACAGACGCACGCTTGTCGCTGCTGATTTGAGGATGCAGGTGCGGCTACAACCCACACAATTCAGAAACACAAAAAAATATATATATATTTTTTTTTTGGAGTGCAATTTGGGGGTTACAGCACCCTTTAAAGGACAAGCCAGCCGGCCCTTTACTTATGGGACACAGGCGCACGCTTGGCACTGCTCCTTTGTTGATGCACATGCAGCCACAGTGCACACAATTCACAAACACGGAAAATAATTTTTTATTTTGTTTGGAATGCACTTTGGGGGTTACACCACCCTTTAACAGACGAGCCAGCTGGCCCTTTACTTATGACACAGGTGCACGCTTGGTGCTACTTTGTTGATGCATGTGCGGCCACAGTACACACAATTCACAAACACAGAAAATATTTTTTTATTTTGTTTGGAGTGCACTTTAGGGGTTACAGCACCCTTTAACGGTCAAGCCAGCCGGGCCTTTATGCTTGGCGCTACTTTGTTGATAACCGTGCGACCACAGTGTACACAATTCACAAACACAGAAAATATTTTTTTATTTTGTTTGGAGTGCACTTTGGGGGTTACAGCACCTTTTAACGGTCAAGCCAGCCGGCCCTTTACTTATGACACAAGCGCACGCTTGGCGCTACTTTGTTGATGCACGTGCGGCTACTACGTACACAATTCACAAACACAGAAAAAATATATATTATAATTATTTGGAGTGCACTTTGGGGGTTACAGCACCCTTTAACGGATGAGCCAGCCAGCCCTTTACTAATGACACAAGCACACGCTTGGTGCTACTTTGTTGATGCACGTGCGGCTACTGCGCACACAATTCACAAACACAGAAAAAATATTTATTTTGTTTGCACTTGGGGGGAGCACCCCTGATGGACAGAGCACCCCCTGGACAACACTACAGCACCCATTTAGGACTTGGACACTGCACAGGACTTTGGAGTGGACACAGCCCCTATGGACAACTGACTGCACAACACAGTCCAGCCAGCCCCTATGGACTTTGGAGGAGTGGACACAGCCCCTATGGACAACAGCAGCACAGCACAACACAGCCAGCCCCTACGGACTTTGGAGGAGTGGACACAGCCCCTATGGACACCAGCAGCACAGCGCAGCGCAGCACAGCACAACTCTACTCTGCACTACACTACACTACACAGCCCAGCCAACCCTAACTCCCACCCTCCCACTTTACTGTCCACAGCCGAGTGAGAAAATGGCGCCGACGCGGGTACCTTATATAGAGTCCAAAACCCGTGAGACCCGGAAGGCGGGATGATGACGTTTTGCCTCGATTTCAGATCCGAGTCAGGCGGGAAAAGTCGAGCTTGACTCAGATCGGCCTCGGGGGGGTTCGGATTTCAGAAATCCGAACCCGCTTACCCCTAACTTACATACATACAGTATGTTATAATTCACTTTACTGCTAATACTTTTTTGAATCGCAATGGCAATTCGCACCATCTATTGGATATCGGCCGTACCATCGGACATTAAAGAAATCCTATGGTACATGGCCACCAGTGCCAGTGCAGTCCCAGTGCAGTCTCCATGCAATTTTGATCTACCTTCTCCAGCGCTAACCATCAAGACGCATGTGCAGTGTATCTTGGACACATGCGCAGAAGCGACCAATGTTTTCATTCTGTCCATCTCTGAATCAGACACAAAGTCTGTGCTAAATAAAAGACATGTCGCTAAGTCTACTCCAAATACTACCAGAAATTTACAATAATATACATTAAGACTAAATAAAATAGGAGAGATGTAGAGCATTTTCTTTCTGTTTTCCATTTGATACTTTTAAATATTCTCTTAGGCCCTGAATCAGAGATGTACGTTATTGCTGCCACAGCTGCAAATTTTCAGCTGAGAATTTGCTAATGGTTGCTGGGACTTGTACTAATAAGCCCACCGGAGCCATCACAGTGTTCCGCAACTGCATACACATATACAGCATCGGATGCAGATAACGCAAACATCAACTCCTTCAGTGAGTCTATGGTCACTCGGAATGGCTGCTGTCACTAAGATGCCAGAGCCATGTTTCCTGCATACGGGATGCAGGATGTGACACGCCCCCCGAAACAATCAAGACATGCCTACGTTTGTAGCCGACACTCCCCGTTGCCTCTCCCCCCAAACGCTACCTCTGTCAATAATAAATAAAGACTTGGAGCGTGCGACTATGGTAATGTACCTTGATACATGCATTGTGCGACTCAGACGCATCCTCAGTGGCAAAAAAAATCACTTCATTTGCAAAAAACATTGGCATTGCCTACAACTCTTAATCCATATGTGGGATGCATACATGTAAACAAGAAAAAGAAGAAGATAATCATAGTGTAATTAGTACAGTATTAATCAAGTACTGTACATCCAAACTACTAGTGGCACTTCACACTCCTATACACAAGCAGAGTGACGGAGGCAAACCACCTGGTAGAGTGAAAGGTAGAGATGTGCCCCTGTATTTTGGTTTTGGTTCTAATTGATCATAATTTTTTGGTTTTGGCAAAACTACCCTCAAGTGTTTTGGTTTAGATTTGTATACCTTAAAAATCAATAAAAATGTATAAAAGATCTATAAATCAGCTCTTTTGGACCTGTTTACATGCACTCCAAAACCTGAGTTTGTTTTTTAAATCCAAGTTAAGAGCTGACTGCAGACCCGAACCGGGACACATTTCTACTGGGAACGGCAGAGTCCTTCCGAAACCCTGAGTTCCAGTGTGTTCACATTTCAGGAAAACCAAACTGCACATCTCTTGTAAAAGGGATAGTGTTCCACTCCCAAATGTTTAATGCAAGGGACAACCTTCTTTCTCTTAGATGATCCCCTAAGGCAGTGGTGTCAAACTCGGGTCCTTCAGCTTTTGTGGGACTACATATCCCAGCATGCCCTGCCACAGTTTTAGCTGCCCTAATAGCAAAACTGTGACACTGCATGCTGGGATGTGTAGTTCCACTGCAGCTGGAGGGCCCGAGTTTGACATCACTGCCCTAAGGTAATGAGCCTACAGTGTGACTTATTGTTGATATAGCAAAACAAGTTCATATAGAATATTTTCAGTGTATCAGTACCTTCCACAAGTTTCAGTGTCCATTAATTTAAGAGTAAATGATAAAATTAAAGAAAGACATCTACAGTAGTGCATTACCCTTATTGATTTTAAAAATGCACTTTAATGCTACACTTATGTAGAACATATACTGTAGTAAAAAAGCATTTAAAAAAAATACAATTACAAGATGTCTTATTCTGCAAGTTGATAATTTTGGCATATTGCCAGAGGTGAAAATACAGGAGCACACTGACATTATCCACATGCGCCCCTTTGTTGGTTCTTCCCCCTCACACACACGATACCTTCTTCCTCTGCTGTTGCTGTGGGTGCAGCAAATAGCAATAATGGAAGTACCTGATCAGCAACAGGTAGTGTTTGAGTGCTGGAGTGTTGGTAGCTAACTGAGTAGTGTGCGTGTGTGCTGCTGCTAGGGTGTGGGTAGTGAATTCAGGAGGATTGGGAGAGTGTGTCTGGGTGTGGCTGTAGTACTGGTGGAGAATGTAGGGGGGTAGAGTGTGTTTCTGAGTGCTGCTAAGGTGTTATTAGTGATTGCATGGGTGGGGAGAGTGTGTGAGGGTGCTGTTGTAGTGTTGGCAGTGAATGCAAGGGAGAGGGTGTGTGTTTGGATGCTGCTGTAGTGTTGGCAGTGAATGCAGGGTGGTGTGTCTGAGGGCTTCTGTAGTGTCAACAGTGAATGCAGGGGGGAGGGAGTGTGTTTGCGTGCTGCTGGGATATTGGCAGTTAACGCAGGAGGGAAGAATTTCTGGGTGCTGCTGTAGTGTTGGCAGTGAATGTAGATGGGGAGATTGTATCTGGGTGCTTCTAGGTTGTTAGTAGTAAGTGCAGTGGTAGAGCAGTACTGGTTCCCGGGGGGGGAGGGGGGCAATAAGGATGATGGCTTTTGTAACACACAGTCCTAACCTACTGATCTTGTAGACAGCAGATGCCCGGGTGAGCTGCAGGTACTAGCCAGGACCTGGCTGCACTGGCCACATACAGTGTTGGGGTGTTGCCAGTGAATGCACGGAGGGAGAGTGTGTGCATTCTTTTGGGGTGTTGGAAGTGAATGCAATAGAGAGAGAGAGTTTTGTTGGGGTGTCAGTAGTGAATGCAGGGGGGGAGGGTGTGTGTCTGGGTGCTGCTGGGATGTTGGCAGTGAATGCAGGGGGAGGAGAGTGTGGGACTGTGTGTTGCTGTGGTTTTAGTAGTGAATGTGGTTTAGGGGGAGAATGTGTGACTGCTACCAGAACTGGGGTGTTGGTGGTGGTGGTGGGGGGCACCAACAACTATCTCACCTTTAGGCTCCTGGTATGAACTTATGCCCCTGCATACTGCAATTGTAAATATAAACAAACTCTATGAACTTATTTTAGCCTTTTTGCTATAACAGTATATAATTTCTAAATACAGGTCTAGATTTACAGGTTGTGTGATGCACATGGGCATCTCGGTCTAGAGAGGCCCACATTGCACACTCTGAACCCATATATTATACTCACCTCTCAATATATAGTGTTGGCCCTGCACGCAGAAGAGTAATCGCAGGGAACATGGGGCCTGATTCAGAGCCGCTCGTAAACGGCCTCTCGTTCGCTCCGAGCGATGTTTGCCCAACTGCGCATGCGTACGGATCGTTATACGCATGAGCGAACCAGTCAGTGCGGTCAAAATTCATGTGCTCGCAAAATAGCGAATGCCTGATAATTTGAGTGACAGAATGAGGCGTATGTGGGTGGTAACAGGGGAAGGTGCTTGAAAACGGGGAGTGGAGATCAGAACGCAGGCGTGCTTAAAGGTCAAAACGGGTGTTTTATGGGTGTGCATAATTAAAACAGCAGCGTCATTGACCACGTCACTGGGTTATTTTATAGCCAGAACTGCTCGCAATATTGTGGTAGCAAAAACCAACCACAAGAATAGCGAGCAGTTCATACGCTGGTCGATGTACTCGATTAATCTAATAAATAGTGGACATGACGTAGGATGCGAGCGGCCAGGGGGCGTAGTTTCCAAAAAACGGCCGCAAGTTTTGTTCGCTCGTTCAGACCTAGAGGCGTGAACAGACCGCAAAGAGCGAACGGTTCATTTGAATAGCCACCCCTATTTTCTGGACGAGCGAGCCCTAATTGCGTCCGGCTCTGAATCAGGCCCTTGGTACCAATGATGTGAATGAACTGCTGATACTGACAGGTCCATATATTATATTTTTGTGTGCATGTTTTAGGACTTTTTTTCTGTACATGAAATGAAGAGTTGTGGCTGAAATATTATTAAGGTGTTTTTAGGCCCCTTTGAGGCCTATTAGAGAATACATATTTTGCAAGCAAAATAAATGTTTAAAAATGTGTAATTGATTATTATATAGGTTGTACAGTAATAGTAATATTTTCTGCTAGTGCAGGGCCAAATGGAACTTGTGATATATGCCACTTTGTCAACTATATGTTCACAAATGTGGCTTTTAGTGTACACGTTACCTCTGCAATTTGGAGCACAATTGTATTCAAACTCTGTGTCAGCCCCGGTATATACAGTGATCATTATAAATAATTCCCTGCTTTGATAAAATCAGCAAATCACACAGCCCTGCAAAGGGAGCCACTGTAAGTGATTGTACAGTGCTGAAAATTGCTGCACTTCATATATAAAGCAATAATTGTGGTCTGGCCCAGGCACTTGTAATTACCCCTGTTATTTTACTTGGAAGGAAAGTAAAAAGATAGAAACAAAGGCTTGTTCACAGAAATTTCCTGTAATAAATGACATATATTTGACATGCACATTATTGTAAGTAAATATGAATAAAAACAGTTGTATTACCAGTTCTACCACTTGCACAGACACCTGTTCGCAGTGAAGATTTCTAGTCTTTCATAGCAGTATATACAGTAACAAGACAATATATATTGCCACAGCAAGAAACGGTTGGTGTAGTAGTTAGCATCAGTACCTCATAGCACTGAGGTAGTGAGTTAAATTACTGACTACAGGACCGGCGCTAGGCTTCTCTGCGCCCAGCACTGTCCTGTACTGCTCTGCCACGCCCCTTTTTAAGTAGGGAAATAAAGTCATTTTGTTGCAACAAAAACATATCTAATATATAGGCCATTATACCTGGAAAAGGTATATAAAAGCATAAATGAATCCATTGCTTTTTTTGTCTCATTGATGATAGAAAGCTATGTGGAGGATTATAACTTGAATTCATGAACATATGATAAAAGCCAAATCAAAAATAAGATTTCATGAGAGGAAGGTTACGGCCAATAGACCTATAAGTTCTTTCTGAAAGCATCCAGCAAAACTATTCAAGCAGCTTATTATCTTTCTATGAGGACAAGATATAATGTATGGGGTTATTTGAGGTGGGCACTTCATCTGTGCTCAGCTTTATCCAAGTGAGTTGATGTTACTTTCTTAAAGTTCGGGGGCCACCCATTATTTGCATTCTGTCTCATAGGAACTGTATGTACAGCTAAACTGATTTCATTAGATTAAAAATATATTTATTTTTATTTTATTTATTTTTATTTAATATGTAAATATCACAGACACAAATATGACAAAAAATTGTTATTTTTAAAAAATGATGTATTCATCTGGCTGACCTCATGACCAGGCCCGGTGACAGGGGAGGACAAAGAGGACACATCTACCAGGCCCCGAGATAGCAAGGGGCCCTGGCCCCTCAGGAATCTCAGTAGCCCAGTTAATGTGTCCCCCTTGCCTCAGCTGTATTCAGCAGTGCAAGCCACACAGAGAGTAGAGAGGGAGGCTGGCCGCCGGCAACCCAGAACAACAAAGGTTTTTTATTTGTCCTGGCACAGCATGTGTGACGACCTGACGTCAAGGCGCTGGGTCAGAGAGGAGCCAGGTCCGAGCCGCCAGGGAACAGGAGCAGGCTGCAGGTAAGTGGTGGCTGGGGATAAAAGACACGGGTCGAGCGGTGGTTGTGGGGGCTAGGGAGATGGTTCAGGCGGAGGTTAGGAAAGCTGTCAATGAAGTGGCAGGCGGGATGGAGATGAGGAAGACTCTTGGGCTGGGGCTTTGAGACTCTGGGGCTGGGGCTGTGAGGCTCTTGGAGTGGGGCTGTAAGACTCTGGAGCCGGGGCTGTGAGGCACTGGGGTTGTGGTTGTGAGGCACAGGGGCTGTGGTTGTTAGGCACAGGGGCTGGAATTGTCAGACACAGGGGCTGGGTTTGAGACTGACAGACACAGGGGCTGAGGCTATGAGACACAGTGGCCAACCTGCATGTTCTGTACCTACTGGTTATTTGTAACTTTTTTTCAGACAGACATTTTTTCTTTTAGCGATCTGTGTCATCCGTCTCGCATATATAAAGTACCATTGACCTGAAGGTGCAGTGTTTTTTGTGTCACATACTGTACCATACACGTTCCCATGGTTAACATGGTGAAAATGCAGATTGTAAATGTAAGCATACTATAGTTTATTTGTAAATATGTTTTGTACTGATGTAGAGACAGATATACTTTATAATATTTGCTTAAATGCAGAGCCAACAACAAAGACTAATTAACCAAATGTACCTCCAGAGCAACACTGACACCAAAACATCTTGTTATCAAACACAAAATACAGTTTGCATATTTAAATAAGCCACACAATACACTACTGTACTCCTAGTAGGACAATGCAAACAATGTACTTTGCATATTGCTGGTGAAACAACCATTGTTCATTATAAGGATATTATCAATCATCTAAATCTGGGATGTGTTTTGCATTACAGCAAAATTTTGAGAGCGGTTAAGTGGCAGATACAATGTTAGTATTTTTCAGAATATAATTAATCATCTTATTATTATTTTCAGAAACGTACATTAGAGGGTGCTAAATACAGACTTACAAACTCATACAATTTACATTAAAAATAAACAGTTACCATTCACAGAGCACAGAGTAGGGCAGAACAGGATGTAGTTATACCGAAATCCGAATCCCAACAAGGGACTTAAGATAGACATCGAAATACCGACACCTATCTTAATCCTGATGGTGGAACGCCAAAGGATGCCAGCCCCAACGAGGCAAGTCCAGGGAGCTCTTAACATTAGCCGTGATGGATGTTAGGTTTAGGGAGTGTAGAGGGGTTAGGGTTAGGTTTTGGGGGGATTAGGGTTAGGCACCTTTAGGGGGGAGGGTTAGGTTTAGGATGCGGTAAGGAGGGATTAGGGTTAGGCACCCCTGGGGGGAGGTTAAGGTTAGGCATTTGGGGGGGAGGTTAGGATTAGGCACCAGTAAGGGAGGATTAGGGGGGAGAGGGGTAGGTATAGGGTACTTATCTGCTCTGTCAGGATCTTCTCCCTTCGGGCTGCCGGCATTGGGATGTGAAACGGCGGCTATTCAACCTCCAGGACTTCATACCCATTCCAGACACAACATACACAGCCATTATTTACAAAACACATTAGGGAAGGGAATAAACAGGGTCAGGCTTTTTGGGGAGATAAGTCTGTGTCCAGGAGCATAGGTGCAAGAAACAGGACTGGAGATGCTGTGGTTTACAGACCAGTCCAATGGTACTGGTCAAGGGCTAATTAGGAGAGTGTAGCAGGAATACATGAGAAGGGAGGCCTCTGCTCTTGTGAGCTTACATTCTAAAGGATTATACAATCCTAAATTCAATTTCTCATGAATACTTGAACAAAGTATTCATAGAATGCATATGGCAGCAGATATGCTATAGGCATATACCAGCAATACTGTATTAACAATATGCAGTGTCCCATGAAAGTCCAGGACAACAAACTTTACTAAATATATTGTAAATTTGGCGTTGCAAAACAACTGAATTTTCTAAAGGTTGTTTTGAACTTCTAAACTCAACTGGCCATCAGTATCCATCAATTTCTAAACTCTGATTCCTCGGCAAAGCCACCACAATCCACATCTGTGAACCTTCTCTATATGATGGTTAAAATAAATATATATATTTTTTAAAGTATGTGAGGTTCCCCCAAAATTTATACTAAGAACCAGGCCTTTAAGCCCGAGCTTAACCAACACTAGGCTTTACCAGCCACTAACCAACACTAGGCTTTACCAGTCATAGCTGGTGCACTATAGCATGGGGAGGGGATGGCAAGTGATGCAAATAGAATAAATCTCTTGCAGGTACAGTACTATGTTCAGTGCACACAAGCAAAAGGTGTGTGGCCACAAATCAAGAAGAGCGTGGCCATACATCATGGGTACCTGTCTGTGGTTAGAACTGTTTATAGTACATTTGCTGGAGTTTTAGAATTGTAGAGAGAGAGAGAGAGCATAGCAATGAGCTGAAACACAAAATATTTAATCTGTCGAATTACTTTTCCACATCTTTTGTTTGCAGCTCATTGGACTCTCTCCTTCTACAATTCCAAAACCCCAGCACATATACGTACTATGTGCAATTCTAATATATATGGCAAAACCTCTCATAGCAGGTATACTATGCAATTTAGTCTTCACTGAGTGAGTCTATGGGGTAAATTTAAGATTCTCAAGTGAAAATATAATTTTTTAACAACACAGAAATTTACTATTGTTAAACTCGGGTGTTTTTTTCATTTATGGGGTTTGAATTCGGCCATGTTATTCCCACAAAATTGTCAATTTTTTACACTAGAAATGAATACACCATCGACTCAAATCGGAAGTACTTTTCATTCACTTCAGCATAACATGGAAATATACCAAATAGACCACCTCCTGAGCTGCGAGTTTCCCTGAAACATACACAGGTCAGTGTGATTTGTTTATGTTTCTGCTTGGTAACCTTCTCTAAAGTCTTAATTTTATAAAAAAAATTATGTAGGGTCCCCCCCAAGAAATCATAACCAGCACTGGGCTGATCAGCCAGTCGTGGTTCCTAAAAATACAGGGATAAAAATGAATAGTCTCCCCCATATTTTAGGAACCAGCACCTGGCTGCTGAGCCAGTCCTGATTTTAACAATAGGGGGAAAAAATTGTGTAGGGGTCCCTCTATATTTAAAACCAGCCTGCACATATTTCATTGATATGTGCAGGATGTTTGTTCAGGAGGGAAAGTCGGGCTTCAACACGGACAGGATCGATCAAATACATAATCAAACAATACGATCCTGTCAAAACCGGGTGCTTGGTAAATTTCTGATTTTATTTGTGAAAAATTGGCCATTTTTGATCAATCCTATTCGTGTTTAAAAATGGGACAAATCGGTACCAACACAAATCTTAGTAAATTTACCACTATAACTTAAATTTCTGAACACAGTCACTATTGGAACTTACATACAAAGACAAGTCCCTTTGGTGCCCCTTTTTAAAACAACTATACTTTTTTGTGTGTACTAAATAAAAATACACCATATCTATATATCTATAAAGGGAAACCTCTGAAGAATATAATCCCCCTTGGGCATACAGTGTCTTCAGTCAGTATTCACTTTTCATGTACAGTAGGAAATCACATGGTCCAGAAGATGCCTATTTTGTAAGAATATAACCAATGTCATAATCACAACAGAGGTACAACCAGACTTGTGCCTCCTGTGTGACCTCCTGCCCCATGTCTCCCCCGCCTCCTGCCTATTCACTCCAGCCAACTTTCTTTCCAGCCACCTGTCCACTGTCTTTCCATTATCCTGCCCCCATCACTCTAGCCTCCTGCCCCTTGTCTTCCCAGCATCCTGCCCCTTGTCATGCCATTATCCTGCCCCCTGTCATTCCAGTACCCTGCCCCATCACTCCATGGAAGCCAGGCAGAAAGGGGCACTGCTAGAAATGTGTGGCCAGTGGCTCAACTCCTCTTCACGCCAAAGCAGGGAGCTGGCATATTGCCATAACATCAGCATTGCGGTCATATCAGCCCTGGCTGCAGTTAATAAAAAAAAAGGAGCTATCATGCTGTAAATCTTCAAAAACCACTCTAATGTATCAAAAACAACTCTTTGTTTTGTGCTAATAACATCAACAGTGTTCTTCTTACCTAACAAAACAACTATACCATTGTTTATATTCTGTCAGATTTGTAAACTGTAGTTTTTCTTATTCATGGTACTCAATAAATGTCATACACTGGAGTCCGGGACCCCTTTACTGGGTCCAGCACTGACACTTTGCATACTTCTATATCCCCATTGGCTGCCTACGGCACCCCAAAAGTGTTTAGGCCCTTATCTGTTATTGTGGCTGTTGCTATCCTACCGGCAGTTTCTGCTGCTCTGAACCATGAGTGCCACCATCTTGGATTGGATCACATGTCCTGCTCTGCCTTCCAGCTTCCAGAAACTTCAGTCACATAATCCACTCAGCAAATCAGTGCATAGAGCATCATTTTAAGCCAGGAACTGCTGATATCATATTCCCAGTACAATATCTCTATCAGAGGATCAGTCCTGCTCCAGTATTGCTTGATGGCATTTTGCCTCAGTGCATCCAGTAAACCTGCTTCAGTATTTGCTTTACAGCATTTGGCCATGGTGAGTTCTAGCAATCCTGCTTTAGCATTTGCTTCACAGCATTCTGCTGCAACGTATACCAGCAAAACTGCTTCAATATTTGCTTCACACCATTCTGTCTCAGTGTGTTACAGCACACCTGCTTCGGTATGTGCTTCGCAGCATTCTGCTCCAGTGTAATAAAATCAATATAAAGTCTATACAATTCTAGTTTTTTTGGCACAATCCCTGGCTGACCAGGTTGAAAACTGATTATCACTATAACAGGAGACCGCATACTGCTGGATTTCCCATTATAGGGGTTGTAGTTGGTTATTGAGCTTGTAGAGGCAGTACTGTCAATTTATTTGAAATTATTTATTTACCTTTTTTTAACTGACTTGTACATTTTAAGCCAGTGGTGTCAGGGGGTTATGTAACTTTTTTATTTTATTTTCAAAATGTACTGTATTTATTGAATGAATGAACAATGACAATATAAACATCAGTTGAATATACCAGAGTTGGCAGATAACAAAATGACAACAAGGTACAGTATATAGAAAATATTTTTAGCATTAAGATCACAACAAAGCATATTTCCTATAATGGAATATGCAGTAAACACCACATAATAAAATGTTTTTACAATTCCAGAAAGGAATATACAGGAGTGTCCATTAGCAAGAATAATTGAGTGGAGTCATCATCCAATCTTATTTCATATTTTGTTTTTGTGTCTTTATTCAACAACTGAGCACAGTAGTTAGAACTAAAAGTCGTAAAGAGAACTCAGAACGTACTTGAGAACAAATAGACGAAAAGAAAGAAAGGAGTAAAAGGTAATAGAGGAAAAAAGAAAAACAAAAAGTGAGAAAAGAATATAAAGAAGGAGAAAGAGGGAGAAAAAAAGAAGAAGTGAGCCAAGGAAAAGGAGATCTATAACCATAATAGGGTACCATTCAGATGGTGGCTAGTATGATAAAGGATGAAATCAGCTTCACCTTACAGTATCTTTGTATGAAGAAAGCAGGGAAAGAGGACAAACAGCAATGACAGAGATCTCCCCCTATAGGGAAATGGCAGGGCCAGAAAGCTGTCATATCTCTATTGTAGGATCACACAATAACATTCAGGTCTCATATCACTGTGTAGTCTGAAAGCAGGTTTGAATATGGAATTTGGTGACATCTGGCAAATAATCAGTATAGCTTTACCAATTGGTGGAAACCCTTTCAATCTGCACTTCTTTGTAAAGAGAGGCTTCAATCCAGTCCATCATGAACACAAACAATTACTTTTCCCTAAATAGGGCAATAGAAGGCAGGAGAGGAGATAACCATTGTTGTAAAATGCATTTGTAATCTACAGCAGAAAGAAGGGTTAAAAGTTTCCGACTACCATGGGTCATTTCAGTTTCAGAGGTAAGAACACCTAGCACTGCCCATTCCAGAGTTAGTGGGAGAAAGTTTATCAAATCCGACATAGCATATTGTTAAACCTGGGCCCTGAGTCTCTTAATCAAGAGGCAATCTCAAAAAGAGTGGTACAATGCAACGTGACAGGGGAAGTGGCACATTTAAGACATGTAGGTGAGTCAGTTAATCTGATGACAGAAGCTCTAGATAGGAACAGATTGCCCCTGTAGAATATTTTGATTAGCATTTCTCTATAGGAAGACACTGGCAAAATGAGTAGGAGAGAGTAATTAATATCTTGGATGTGTGGAGATGTAAAAACTGCTTCTGCAATGCTGTAAAACCTGTCCAATAGTCGCGAGAGAAGAGGGGGTGCATATGAAATTGTATTAAAATGAAATAGCTCTGGAGGGATGGTGTCTGAGCAGGAATATGATATCGAGCGCGTTAGCTCGATGAGATGAAGCAAGGCTGGGGAGAACCATGTGAATATAGTGTTGAGCCTGGAGGAAGACAAAAGTGTGAGGGCGTATGAAATTACATTACTCAATAGTTTGAGCAGAGATCAGGGGTCTGTGGGTCTCACTGTTTACCAGCATCCTAATAGAAGTTAAACCCGCTGTCACCAAAGAAACAAAAGATTATGTTGCTCTGCCATTTTGAAAGTCAGGATTACCCAGCATAGGGAGAAACAGCGAGGATGAATTTCCTAGCTGTCATGCTAATATTACGCTTATTTATACTACACCGTTCTCATTGTTATGAGCAAGGAATTATCCAAACTTAGAGGTCGGATGTTTTTTTCGCCATGTGCAAGAACTCTGTTAGGTTAATGTCTGGTAACAACTGTTGTTCCAGGTCAAAATGTGCATACAAATTTTTGAAGTTATCCGGGCATTAATATATGGACAAATGGCCACATGATTATAAAGAGAAAGATGAGGGAAATTAATGCCCTCTCCTGACCTGTTTTTTTTCCAATATTTTAAGACTGATATTACTTTTATTATCATTCCACATAAAATGGCAAAATACCATATTAATATCTTGTTTGTTCTTAGTAGTCAGAAAAAGGGGTAATACCTGCGACAGATATAATAACTTCAGGAAGAACACCATCTTTTTAAGGTGAGCTCGTCCCATAAAAGAAAGTAGAATTTTTTGCTAGTGCCTAAGTTCAGCTGTGACTTTATCAATTAATATTTAAGGAATATAACATATGGGGATTTTTGCGAAGTTGAATACCCAAATAGGGGATGCTAGTAGAAGCCCAGGTTGGATTTAAGGATTTTGCCCATTAAGGGCAATTGGTGAAAGATATGTGCCAAAGCCACTGACTTCTGGATATTTAACCGTAAAGCCTGAAATTTGGTCAAATTGGAATATCTTATCTATTACCCTAGTGAAACATTCCTGGGGGTTAGAAAAAAAGAGAAGTAAGTAATCCACATATGCTAACAACTTCAAGGAACTTTGACCAGTAGTGATGCCCCTGAAATCATCAAATGACTGCAAAATTCATATCAGAGAGTCCAAGGTCTAGATTAAACAGGAGGGGATACAGTGGGCAACCCTGCCTTATGCCCCTGCATATTGTAACAAGATCTCCCTTCAGATCATTAACAACAAGACTAGTGGTAGGGTTGATATAAAAGAAATGTATTAGATGGGTAAATAAAGCTCCAAATTCCGTCTCCACCAAGAAATGATGCAGATGTGTTCAAGGAGGACTTAGAAGACTGTGTTGCTACAATAGCAGCAATAGCATATCTAACGCCCATAACAGAGTGTCGATTAGTAGTAAAACCCAGCTGGTGAGATGTTAAAAGATAGGATGTCTCAGTCCTGCGGGCTGACCATCCAGATACGCCAATCTGAGAATCACCGCCCATGACTTTACAGGTTACCTCAGCACGTGTGGTTAACTAAACCTGATAACTACCACCAGCAGAAGAAGAATATAATTCTTAAGCATAAAGTAAGATTCTGTTCTTACTGGCACACATAATTATCTATACTTGGGTCATAAAAACACAGATCCAAAACAAGAATGAATGTTTAATTCAAGAATGTCTTCAAAGATTATGTACAAAAAGTTACAAAAGAATATAATAATGTTAAAAAATCACACAGTTACTCACACTTTCCAGAAAATAAAATAAAATAATAAAAGGGGGAAAACAAACCATTCGGGTCATAGAGGATTAAATGATTCTGGGATGAGGCCTTCCAAATGACAAACTCTGGATCATCTGTATCCTTCGATAGCCTCATGCAGGATGAACAATGGGCCAGGGTTTACTCACATATTTATGCCTGCTTTCCAGTCACCCCCTCACTAAGGATGATTTTAACCCTATTCAGCTCAGAGTGGATTGTCTAGCTGGCTGAAGCTCAGGGTTTCCTGGCCACCTGAGCAGGGGTTCTTTAATTACACATTCTGCTCTATTTGAAGTCTGAGAAACAGGCCTGGGTCAATAAACATTCCCAGTGACTAGGTGATCTCCTCATGCCTCCAGAGACTGAGGACCTCATTCAGAGTCGGTCGTTGCGGACGCACTGTCGTAAAGGAAAAGGGGCCAGATATGCAAATGATGCACTCGCAAGTAGCATCCTTAAGATCGGATCGTTAGCTGGCCGACCAAGGGGAGGATGCGACCGTAAGACAAAAAATATGCCCCTTTCTCGTACGCATTACACGTCATCTCCGGCCATATAAGGATTAATTGAGACCATCGGTAGCCATCGGAACTGGTCGTAGAGCTTAAGGTTGACCATACCCTCTCTTAAGCACTACGATCAGGTCAGTGTACAAATCACCCATGTCACGTGTGCCATGACACTACTTTGTTAATTATGCACTCCCATAAAACGCCGTTTGCATAATTAGGCACGCCTGCGTTCGGATCTCCTTTCCCCCGTTTTCAAGCACCTTCCCCTGTTACCACCCACAAACGCCTCATTCTGTCACTCAAACTACCGACCTGGCTGTGTTCAAGGAGAGAGAAATTTCTGATCGTAGCAGCTAGTTTGCGCACGCGCATTGCGAACTTTATGCATGCACAGTTTAGCGAACATCGGTGGCGTACGACCGTGCGGCCGCAATGACCGACTCTGAATGAGGTCCAGAGTGTCTCCCTGGTCCATCCATTCTTTTGATCACTGTCCCCAAACAGAACACAGGGCTCTTATTGACTGTTTTAGCAAGTGCCTGGCTAGCTGTCATATAATTCCACAGATATATTTATTTAATGCCATATATAGTGGGACATATTTATGGCTGATTCAGGAAGACAGATCTTCTTACAACCTCTCTTGCCCAGCTTCAAAGGGGACTAGTCACAAGACCTTATGGTGATTATAGTACACAGACTCTTAAAAAGACTCTTACATACAAACTCTTACATACAACTGTACAAGAGGGAAAAATACATGTTATTACCAATACAATATAATTTAAAGTTATGCCAATTCCGATGTTAAATGAGCTTTTCCGCTACAGAGGGCATCAAATATTGGAGAAGGAAAGATATAATTTTTGATGATAACCACTTCATATTTTGGTTCAGAAGTGTAATAGGGTGATGGGAATCACTATTTTTTGTTAGGTTTGAGTATTAAAATTGTATAAGCCTCATTAAAGGCCGGATAATGGAGTGTCTCCCTTAAATAGGCTTGAAAAGAGATTAGTGAGGGCGGGAACTAAGCCATCTCTCAGTAGTTTATAATACTGCCTGCTGATACCATCAAGACCATATTAATTATTTCAGTTTTAGTGGCTGAATGGCCATTTGGAACTCCACTTCATCAATATCTTCCTCAAGAAGATCCCTCTACTGGGTAGTTATTTTAAAAAGCTTAGCTTCTGAAAGGGTCGAGTGAGATAAATGAGGGAGATCAGGGGCTGCTTTTTAGAGAGAAGTGGGAGTGGAAACAAGTGACTATATCTGTTTGGGACACAAGATAAGCACCAGAGTGTTTAAGTCTGGGGATATATATAATGCTTATAAATCTGTTGATGAACCATATATGATAGTAGTTTGCCAGCCTTACCCCTATCTAAATAATTTATATTTCATATAGTCAAATTCCCTTTGAGCCTCCTTCTAAAGGAAGGCCTCAAGGAGTTGTTTATGTTGTGCATAAATAGTCTTTTTAGAGTCCATATGGTTCATATCAATAAGAACAGTAGGCCTCTCACATCTTGCTGTGTAGTTTTTCCTGACGTTCGATATTCCGGCGGCGAGAGATAGGAGATAACATGGCCGTGCATTACATCTTCCAGTGCTCCCCAAAAGAGGACAAGATCATTCCAGTGCTTGATGTTAGTTGCTACATAGTCCATCCAGTTATGTAACAGAAAATCCTTGAAGTCCTTGCTTGGCTATAGAAAGAAGGGGAAGTGCCAAAAACAACTTTAGTAAGGGGAGACCAAAGGGACAACTTAAACAAGAGTAGGGCATAGTCAGATATAATAATGTTAGCAATATGTACATGTTTTAGCCAATATTCAAAGAATCTGTAACCAGAACATGGAACATTATGTACCTGTGAGTGATAGGTGAACATTCTACGAGTACTATTATGATTTAACAACCTCCAGGGTTCAAGCAGGTTACGATGATTCAACATCAGTGACATTCTGTACCATCACACAATTTAACTTTTTTCTGACTAATGTTTAACATTATTGTTACCATACTGTACAGTTTCAGCATATGAATAGCTTATATCACATTGCTCATTGTTGAATCCTGTGGTAAACTTACTACACCTTGCTGCTGAATGTTCTTTTACTATTGTTTAGAAAACATCCTCAAAGGTCAGAAATGATGAGCGGTATGTAGAAACAGCTATTAGAGGACTCTTAATGTACAATATTAGAACTTATTATTAATGAGTAATTATTATTTATTAACTGTTAAAAATTATGTTAGTAAATGACAACAGACCATTTGTTCCCAAATGCTGGAAAACAGACAAAAACAGTCATTAACAAACAGATTTAACCAATTTGTCTGAACGACCAATTTTGTCTTTTTTCTAGAGCTTGGGAACAAATGGTCCATTGTCATTTGATCCCATACTATACATTACCTGTACCAGATTTTCATTAACTCCAGTCGGATTGGACAGATAATCTTATAGTGTGTACCTAGTTTAAAGAAATTTTGTAATACACTGACAATAAAAACAGTGTTGCAAATAATTTCTCATACTTACTTTTAAAGAATAATTACAGCTTAGTTACTGCTACATATAATAACTAACAATATGCCACTGGCCAACATGCAATATATATTAATATGCACACACAGCTATATCTAGTATCTATATCCGTGTATAGCTTAGAAGAACTAAAGATTATACAGCTCCTAAATTTAACAGCTCAGACTAATTAAGAATACACTACAAAGCTTCACATGTCATTCTCGGTTTGAAGTCATCTTAACATATAACAATGTATTCAGCCAACTTTCTTTCAGAACAACTTCCTCTGTACTATGATTGATTAGTAAATTAGTTTGAAAGCTCCACATTTTATGTACTTCCTTTGTGTACAATAGCTGTACAAGTACAATGTGTGTTCTTTTTACTTTTGCATGCTTGTCACTGTTTCTAAGAGAACCAAGATTTAAATGCATTTCCTTGTCTTGGCAATGAGCAAATACCCATTAAGACACATAGTGAATAAGGCATTTGAAAAAATTGCAAACAAATTTGAAATATTATATCTACATATTTATTTCTTAAACAGTCATTTTTATACATTATGTATGAACATATAAGTAATTAGAGATGATTGGTTAAGATTTGGAGAAATCCAAAAGTACCGAATTTAGTGGTACCGAGTAGTACCTAGTCATGACTCGAATCTGCACTCCAAAATTGGACCTTGTCACAAGGAAAAATGCAATTTTCCCAGAAACCTCAAATCTTGCGTGTTTCCAATCGCATAATTCAATCCTGAGGTGAAAGTTAAATGTAATCTTCCTATTATTGTCTGTTCTAGCGTTTTTTTGATCACATATAAGCCTCTCTGTGAGGACGCTCAACCGACATTTTGAAACTAGCGTGTGTAGGTAAAGGAGGATGGATCGCTACCTGTCAGTATTACAAAATCAGCGTCCATGGGCTGGCTGCGCTGCCTCTCTCACTTATATTATTAGGGAAGATAAAAATTGAACCGTCTTTCCACAAACTTTCTCTACAATAAGACTTACCAAGTGGGACCCTTCAATTTTTACTATCTTTTAAGTTACAACTTACTATATACACCAAAATTATAATTATATAGAGGACAATTATAATTATATAGAGGACACACACAAAAGCTTGGGCTACTGCTACACTGGTATTTGTCTTTTGTCAATGTACATATGTATCTGCCCCCCCCCCCAAAAAAAAATATATATATTTTAACAACAGCCTTTCCCTATCTTGCTGTGGGTAATAATAATGTACTGTTTACCTGTTCTAAATTAATTGTAAAATCATAAGACTATTATATTCAGTGATGGATCAGTCTATGGGTCAGAATGATCATACTAGTACTAGCAGCAACAATGGTACTAGTAATTCAACTAGTACATAATTCAACGTCTTCTACTATTACAAGCAAAGTTCATTTGGGAAGTAGAAAGTTTAAGCGAGGCTCTTCTAAATCACATAAATCCTGCTCAATGTTAAATAACACATCAGCTCATGGTTATGTGACTGGCAGTGGAAATGTCATTGATGATGACTGTAGTGATTTGGCAAAAAGAAAGAAAATAGCTAACATTCTGTACACCATCTGTAGAGCCAAAGAAAGGCTCAGGCCATGGTACTTTTTACTATGGTATTAGTATAAACAAGCTCAGGTCAAAATTTTGTGGCCAACATGGTAATGTATTTTATATATCTTCCCAAGCACTAGCTTCTCGCTCTAAGTGTAGCACTAGTAGTGTGGCAGGTGTCACCTCCAAAACAGACATATACATAACTAGAAATAATAACACTGAGGTTGTAGAGCAAAATGAGTGTTCACAGGAGAATCCAGAGTAGAGTCTACATGGTTAGATTTTTCTTCCGATCTGAACGATAACGATTTAAAAAATCATTCAATCGTTCATATCTGAAGGAAAATCTGACATATCTGATATATCTGTCAGATCTGTCAGATGAATGATTTTAACGATGCGCGTTCCTTATGGTCAGATAACGATATCTGACATCTGATGTGTTTGCTGTCAGACTTGGACGATTCCATTAATTTTAATGCAGTCAAAAATCGTTCAAATCGTTCAAATCTTTAGTAAAATCGTTCAAATCATTCAAATCATTCAATCGTTCATCTCACAGATCTGACAGATCTGACAAATTTGACCGTGTGTATGCTCCATAAAGGTGTTCATGAGTAGCATGTGTGTGTCAGAGAGATCACATTTTGAAGCTGAGATACATCCTAAGCAGCATTCTCCCACAATTTCCAAACAATCTGAAAATGGGAGGATAATGCTGGGTACACACTGGCAGATATATTGGCCAATCAATTGATCAGCCAATATATCTTGTGTGCGTCGGCCAGTGTGTACCAGTGATATGTCTGTGATTGAAGTTGTTCACAGACATATTGTGTTGGCTGTGCAGCACAGCCGATGCCCACTATATCTGCAGCCGACCGCCTGTACACTTGCGGCAGAGGGAGGTGCGACATGCCCCCTGGTCAGCAGAACCCAGAAGACAGATGATGATTGTTCAGTTTGTATGAACAACCATCATCTACAGATATATCTGCAGATCACTCAATCTGCAGATATATCTGTAAGGTGTGTACCCAGCTTTAGTAGCATTAAGAAAGATTTAGGAATAGATTATGGAAATGTAGAAGAAGTTAATCTGAATAATCAGAATAATGGTGAAAATTGTGTATCTGACAAAAAGGACAGTGTCGGACTGGGGAGTGAAAGGCCCACAGGGGGAATGCAATGGTAGGGGCCCACCAAAGTAAGGCGGCACAAAGCTGAAGAGGTGTGACCAACTGATTGAGTTGCAATGCCTGCTATATTATACAGAGAGTATCGCAGTAACCACCATATAATACAGGGAGCATTGCAGTGACCGCCATATAATACAGAGAGCATTGCAGTGACTGTCATATAATGCAGGGGCCATTATACCCCACATGTCACCACAGGAATACAGCATATGTCCACACTAACATAACCCACATGCCACCAAAGAACTACTCTACCATGCCCTCATAAAAATAATCCACATGCCACAACAGAAATACCCTGCATGCTCACACAAAAATACCCCACATGCCCGAATTAAAATATCCCACATGACCCCTACAAAAATGTCAGACATGCCCCCCACAGAAATGTCCCAATATGTCACTGCCACAGACATTCCTGACATTCACAGACATACCTGACAGCCACAGACAGACATACATGACAGTCACAGCCATACCTGAAAGCCACAGACTTACCTGACAACCACAGACATACCTGACAGTACACATACATACCTGACAGTCCCAGCTGAGCCTCCTGCTGCCTGCAGTGTGCTGTGCAGACATGCCGGGTATTCTTTTCAGGTCCTGTTTTCTCCAGTCGCACCGCAGTCACTCCTCATCTCTAGGCTGGAATCCATAGCAGGCAGGGGACAGACTTCTTCTGCTGTGCAACTGCTTAAAATGTCCCTATGATGATGGGAACAGGGTAGAGGAATAAAAGTTCCTTCTATCCACAACAGCACTTCTGGAGGAATAGTGTGTGTATAGTCGGCAGTTATCAGAGAATCCCAGTCCCTCAGAATCGGGTCAGCTGCACAGCAATCTCCTATGGTATGTGCCCACCTGTTAATCTTCGCCCCCTTGCAGAAAGGGGTGGAGCCTAAAAGTAGTTGGGCCCATCAGGGAATTACCCGGTTTCCCAGTGGGGCCAGTCCAAGCCTGAATGAGGATGATGATAATGATGATGATGATGACTGTGTTGTACATGAAAAAGATGATAATGATGGTGATGATGATTGTCTCCAAGTAAGGCAGCTACGAGTGGTTCAAACATATGCTCATGATAAGAGCATTGTTGTTACACCAGGCCAGAAGACCACAAAATCCACCTCTCAGGTGTGGAACTATTTCTACCCCAACACAGACCTTGTTTGTCAAGCCATCTGTAGCCTTTATGACTCCAGAAGTCGAGGTAGGAATGTTAACCATTTACGCACCTCCTCGTTAATGTGTCATTTTCAGCATGGTAATTAAAAGTGGTTCATTCCAAAAAGTTAAATCACATGCAGTAAGCATCCCAGTAACAGCTACCAGCAGCAGGGTTAAATTCTGCATGCAATATTCACCACCAAAGCCCTGCTCATTGGCCTTCTTAAGATTAGTATTAAGTTGTCCTGTATTATTGGATCAAATGCAATCAGACTCCTGTAATGCAATCCATAATTCTCAAGAAGATCTCTGGGTGCTAGGGAAGCTGTTGGGAGTAGATTATCATCTTAGAAGGGGAACCAGAGTAAACCTAATTTCCATCAATTGCCTGTCAGACAATAATTTGAAAGGGGGAAGAGTATGACAGCCATCGTCCTGTTGCACAGTGGATAACCTAAACCATGACAGTCATGTTGGCACTTCATCTGCATTCAATATCTGCAACAAATGCTAAAGGATTCAGCCGATTAGAAGATGTCATGTGCCCATGCTACCAAATCCCCTCTCCATTCCATTTTTCTTGAAAAACAAACCCACAGTTATATAGGGAGAGCAAAGCCAAAGCAATTTTCTCTCCTTAAAAGAACATAGTACCCAGTAATAACACTATCCATGTGGATATGTGGACAAGCAGCACTGGTCAAACAAAAGACTACATGACCATGACAATTGACTGGATACAGAAGGCGTATAACACTCAGCAGCAGTGTCAGCAGTAGCAGCATCATCATCATCATCTACAGTAAATTTTATCAGCACAGCAGGGCTAGCATACAATGACAACGCATTCACAGACAAACAACTTTATTTATTACTGGCTTCACAAAGATACATACCAGTGTAAACTCTTTCCATAAGCTTTGTAATGTTATATTTTCATGGATTACCCCACTAAAACTCTCCTCTGAATTTCTCATACCTGATAATTGACCTAACATGTTATCTTACGGCTGTACACGGGAGAATCATTTCAGTTGTATACAGGCTACTAAACCAATTTGAAATGTAACATACAAAGTGAGTTCTGACACTGCCAGTGTGAATGAAGTCATACCCCTAATTAAACTAATGTACTTGAAAAGCATTGAAAGAAGCTGGAGTAGGATATGATGAAAGCAAGAATGTTGGCATAGTAGAACAATGTCTTAATTTCATTTGCAATGGCCCAAGGGTGTACAAGATCTTGAAAAATGATGACTACATTTTGTTAATCATACTTGATCATAGGTTTTAGTTCTATATGTGTTGTCTTTGCTTTCAAATGACCCAGATCTTGTAGACAGTTCCTTGTGAGATAGTTGATGGACCAAGTCTAAAGTACCACAACCTCTGCTTCAGATTCTACTAGAGCTGCTATTACTATTACTCAGTGGCGTCACTAGGGAGGTGCGGGGGGTGCGGCCCGCACTGGGTGTCACCTTTCAAGGGGGTGACACCAAAAAAAGCTGCACTCACACCCGCGGGCCGCACCCGATCCACAGACACGTCAGCAGTGCACCCACCTTCTACGGCACCAAGCGCAGCGGCTGCAATCACTACCGCACCCCCGCCGACTCCATAAGCTGGATAGCCCTGCCCGCTGCCTCCAGGGATCCATTTCTATGCGGTTCTAGACGCCGGCCGTGGTGACGTCATCATGCACGTGGCACGCCAGCTCCGCTGGTGTTTCTGGGAGGGTGAAGTAGGAGGAGATCGTGACCTTCTGTGAGCGCTGCCAAGAGAGAGTAGGACGGGACTATTTATTTAAGTGCGCACCCGGACACCACCAGTGCAGGCAAGGTTAGGACAGGTTCCACGCTGGCTCAGCTGCCAGTGTGCATTGAAAGTTAGTAGTAATAGAGTATGTATTTAGTTACAGACTTGTCTATTTACCAATTACTCTATATACAGTATATATGGTAATTAGTAAATACACAAGTCCGTAACTACATACTATATTACTAGATATATAATATTCCTCACTTTCTGTCTTTTAACGGAATATTATTATTTTTTTCTGAAGTAGCAATGGATTGTATTGAAATTACCATTTTTTGTAACAAACAAATAGTTAATTTCAATATTAATCCAGTATTATTTCAGAAAAAAAAAAAATATTTGACCAAGGCTGTGTACATCAGTGGCGTCACTAGCAGGGGGGTGAGGGCCGCACCAGGCAGCCTAAAACAAACAACCCCCCCAACGTGCAGTGCTACGGGGGTGGGGGGGGTGACACCATGAGTTACAGCTCTGGGTGACACCATCCCTAGTGACGCCTCTGCTATTACTACTACTACTACTGCTACTAGTAGTAGTAGTAGTACCAGGAAAACACAGACAATGAATCAAAAGGTTGTTGTTATAACATTTGGTCAGGCTTAAACTAAATGCCCAGTTTTGACAGTGACAATTCTACAACATCTCATTGTGATGCAGTGTCAATTTGAAGATTGGTGGAGGATTACCTTAATGCCAATGCAGACTTTAGTATCACAGATTGTCCATTGGAATTTTGGGAGGGAAAGAAGAAATTTGGAGCAGCTTGTACACTCTAGCTATGGTGTATTTAAGATGCTCACCCTCCATTATATACAGTACACTGAAAAATATTAAGCTCAGCAATGAACATTGTGAGTGTCTGACATAGGAGGCTATCAAAAATTCATAGCAATTGGTGTTCATCATAGTCATCTTTCAAAAAATGGGTATGCAAGTTTAGATTCCAGTGGGGATGGACTAATATTTGGGGAAAAAAAATGAAAATCTACTTGTCATCAGCGATGCGGAGAATGATGCATAAATTACAATGATGATAAAACTGTCAATCTCAACAGTGATGAAGATAAACACTGAGCACTTGGCCAAAATAAAAAAATAAAAAAAATTATAATATTTCTATTATCATTTTAAAGCAATTATAGGATGTTTGTTAACTTTATTTCGGTCCACCTCTCAAAAAGAACAAAAAATGTCATGATGAACTTATTTTATATTATTTTTGTGAAGGCCCCTCAAGAAAACATATGGGGGTCAATCCTATTAGCCATGATGATCTTGCCAGTGTGAGTCATCCTGGCAATGGCCACACTTTATGGCAGCCTGGATTCGCTGAACTTTTCTTGCAGCCCCATAGGGCTCTGAGCAAAATTCAGCCAATTCGGGCTCAGAGCGGGCCGCTAAGGGTGCAAGGGGCCGGTCAGTTGCCGGCATTTTAACTCCGTTGCAACGGCAACTCACACCCTTCACATATAATAACATTGATTACACTGTATGTAATCTGAAAAAATTCCATTAGCTCTGTTACAGCAGAAGTGTCTGGTGGTTTGTAAATTAGAATTACTTGTCCTTTTTAAAATCAAAGCCATGGATGGAGGGCCCAAGGACAAATCCAATCCATAATGGTAATTTTTTGAGTTTGTTAGCAATACAGTTTTCAAAATTATCAAAATCTGCACAGTTATTAAAGATTCACGTTTCTTATTGAGACTGAGTGTTAAATATTTAAAAAGAATAATAAATACTAAATAATAAAACTGAAGGTTGTATGATGCTCATGTAATGCTCTCCAGAGCCCTGAATGTCAGCACCCTGCCCCTCCCCCCTCAAGGGCCCCTGGGGTGGGGGTGCTCCAGGTGTTGACAGCCAAGGATCTGTAGAGCATTGCACAAGCAGTATGCATCCCTCATTTTTAATGTAAGGAGGCTCTTCCCACAAGAAGCAAATATTTTGTGTTGTGCATTATTTATGATATTAGAATTTAGATGGTCAAAAACTTGGTAGACCACACATGGCTGATGGTTCAAACTAGGGATGAGCGGGTTCGGAGTTGGGAACCGAGTCCGGCTCGGGTTTTCCCGCCTGACTCAGAACTGAAATCGAGGCAAAACGTCATCATCCCGCCTTCCAGATCTCGCGGGTTTTGGATTCTATAAAAGGTCCCCGCATCAACGCCATTTCTCACTCCGGCTGTGGACAGTGAAGAGGGAGGGTGGGAGTTAGGGCTGGCTGGGCTGTGTTGTGTTGTGCTGTGCTGCTGTTGTCCATATAGGCTGTATCCACTCCTCCAAAGTCCATAGGGGCTGGCTGGGCTGTGTTGTGCAGCTGTTGTCCATAGGAGTTGGCTGGACTGTGTTGTGCTGCTGTTGTCCATAGGGGCTGGCTGGGCTGTGTTGTGCAGTCAGTTGTCCGTAGGGGCTGTGTCCACTCCAAAAGTCTATAGGGGCTGGCTGGGCTGTGTTGTGCAGTGTCCCATAAAGGCTGTAGTCCTAAAGGGGTGCGGTAGTGTTGTCCAGGGGGTGATCTGTCCTTCAGGGGTTCTCCCCCCAAGTGCAAAGAAAACATTTATTTCTGTGTTGTGAATCATGTGTACTGTAGCCGCATGTGCATCAACAAAGAAGCAGCGCCAAGCGTGCGCCTGTGTCATAAGTCTGTTAAAGGGTGGTGTAACCCCCAAAGTGCGCTCCACATAAAATAAACAATTCTTTTTTTTCTGTGTTTGTGTGTGAAATGTATGCATAGTAGCCCCACATGCATCAACAAAGGAGCAGCGCCAAACATGCGCCTGTGTCATAAGTCTGTTAAAGGGTGGTGTAACCTCCACAGTGCACTCAAAAAAAAATTACAATTCTTCTTTTCTGTGTTGTGAATTGTGTGCGCTGTAGCCGCACGTGTATCAACAAAGGAGCAGCGCCAAGCATGCGCCTGTGTCATAAGTCTGTTAAAGGGTGGTGTAATCCACAAAGTGCGCTCTACAAAAAATATACAATTCTTTTTTTTCTGTGTTTGTGTGCGAAATGTATGCACAGTAGCCGCACGTGCATCAACAAAGGAGCAGCGCCAAGCATGCACCTGTGTCATAAGTCTGTTAAAGGGTGGTGTAACCCCCCAAAGTGCACTCCAAAAAAATAAAAAATTCTTCTTTTCTGTGTTTGAGTGCGCCTTAGCTGAATGTATATATCAATATAGCATAAATGGAGGACCAAACTTTGTCCGATAAAAATAAAATAGGGAAAGATCAAGAACCACTTCCTCCTAGTGCTGAAGCTGCTGCCACTAGTCATGACATCAACGTCGTCTGCCAAGGTCGATGCCCAATGTCATAGTAGAGGGCATATAAAATCCCAAATGTCAAAGTTCATGAAAATTACCTTAAAAAAACATTTAAATCATCTGTGGAGAAATGTAAACTTGCCAATATGCCATTTATGACACGGAGTGGCAAGGAACGGCTATGGTCTTATCCCTATGTTCATGACTAGTGGTTCAGCTTCACATGACGATGGAAGCTCTCCTCCCGCTACAAAAATCAAACAAGTTAAGCTGGCAAAAGCACAGCGAAGAACTGTGCATTCTAAGAAGATATCACAAATCCCCAAGGAGAGTCCAAGTGTGGTGGCGGTTGCGTTGCCTGACCTTCCCAGCACTGGACAGAAAGAGGTGACTCTTTCCACCATTTGCACACCCTCTGCAAGTGCTGAAAGGAGCACCCACAGTCCACTTGCTGATATGCAAATTGAAGATGTCACTGTTGAAGTACAACAGGATGAGGATACTGGTGTAGCTGGCGCCGAGGAGGAAGTTGGCGAGGAGGATTCTGATGGTGATGTGGTTTGTTTAAATCAGGCTCCGGGGGAGACAGTTGGTGTCCGTGGGATGAAAAAGCCCATCACGGTCATGCCTGGGCAGGAGACCAAACATTCCACCTCTTTGGTCTGGTAATATTTCTATCCAAATCTGGACAATTGTCTTGCCATATGTGCCACATGTAAAGGTGAAATTTGTAGGGTAGGGACGTTAACCACCTAGGAACATCCTCCCTTATACGTCACCTGCAGCGCATTCATAAAAAGTTACTGTCAAGTTCAGAAACTTTGGCTAAGACCGTAAGCAGTCCAGGGACACTAAAGTCCTGTTGTATCCAATCACCTGAAAACCACACCGTCAACTCCATCCTCATCAATTTCCTCCTTAGTCAGGATCGGAAGTAGCCCTGCAGGCCATGTCACTGGCATGACTGACTCTCCTATCCAGGATTCCTCTGTAGGATCCTGCATAGCTACATCTACTGCTGCTGTTGCTGCTGGGAGTCTTTCATCATCCCAGAGAGGAAGTAGGAACACCACTACTTTTACTAAACAATTGACCCTCCAACAGTCCTTAGTGAGGAGGATTAAGTACGACAGCAGTCATCCTGAAGCAAAACGGATAACTGAGGCCTTGACTGCTCTGTTGGTGTTAGACGTGCGTCCGGTATCCACCATTAGTGCAGTGGGATTTAAATAATTGATGGATGTAGTGTGTCCCCGGTTCCAAATCCCGTCTAGATTCCACTTCATTAGGCAGGCGATACCAAGACTGTACAGAAACGTCAGAAAAAGTGTCCTCAGTGTCCTAAAAATTGTGGTTGTACCCAATGTCCACTTAACCACGAACATGTGGACAAGTGGAACAGGGCAGACTAAGGACTATATGACTTTGACAGACCACTGGGTAGATGTATCACCTTACGTAGCAACATCAGCAGCGTCACCAGTAGCAGCATCTCAGAAATGCCAGCTCGTTCCAAGGCAGGTTACACTGTGTATCACCGGTTTCAGTAAGAGGCATACCACCGACAACCTCTTAGAGAAAATGAGGGAAATCATCACCCAGTGGCTTACCCCACTTAGACTCTCCTGGGGATTTGTGATATCTGACAACGCCACCACCACGGGCATTACATCTAGGCAAATTCCAGCACGTCCCATGTTTTGCTCACACAATAAATTTGGTGGTGCAGAATTTTCTGAAAAATGACAGGGGCGTGCAGGAGACGCTTTGGGTGGCCCGAAAAATTTCTGGCCACATTCGCCATTCAGTGACTGTGTGCCAAAAACTGGAGCACCAGCAAACACTCTTGAACCTGCCCCGCCATCACCTGAAGCAAGAGGTTGTGATGCGGTGTAACTCAACTCTCTATATGCATCAGAGGATGGAGGAGCAGCAAAAGACCATTCAAGCCTATACATCCACCTATGACATAGGCAAAGTGCAGTAGAGAATGATTTCTGTGTTGTGCAAGGTTCTCCAGCCCTTCGAACTTGCCACACGTGAAGTCAGTTCAGACACTGCCAGCTTTAGTCAGGTCATTCCCCTCATCAGGCTTATGCAGAAGCAGCTGTAGAAAGTGAAGGAGGAGCTAAGAAGGAGCGATTCCACTCAGCATGTGGGACTTGTGGATGAAGCCCTTCATTCACTTTGCCAGGATTCCAGGGTGGTCAATCTGTTGAAATCAGAGCACTACATTTTGGCCACCGTTCTCGATCCAGGGTTTAAATCCTATGTGGTGTCTCTCTTTCCGGCCGACACAAGCCTGCAGAGGTGCAAAGACCTGCTGGTGAAGCACTGTCAGCTGAAGTGGAACGTGACACGTCAACAGCTCCTTCTTCATTTTCTCCAGCAACTGGGGCTACCAGGAAACAACTTAGGTATCCTAAGCAACCCCCTGGCAGTGATGCAGGGCAGGCAGGATGAAGTTTGGACAGATGGTCCGGACTGAAGGACCTGGCAACAATTTCTGACATGTCTATTGTCACTGCATATGATACTGTCACCATTGACAGAATGGTGGAGGATTACATCGGTGACAGCATCCAAGTAGGCATGTCAGACAGTCCGTACCTGTACTGGCAGGAAAAAGAGGCAATTTGGAGGCCCCTGTTCAAACTGGCTCTATTTTACCTGAGTTGCCCGCCCTCCAGTGTGTACTCCGAAAGAGTGTTTAGTGCAGCCGAGAACCTTGTCAGCGAAAGGCGTAGGAGGTTGCTTCCACAAAATGTGGAGAAGATGATGTTCATAAAAATGAATTATCAACTCTTCCAGGGAGACCAGCCTCCAGAACGTACAGAGGGACCTGTGGTGGTGGATTCCTGCAGAGACAAATTAATACTCTGTGAGGATGAGGATGTACACAACACTGAAGAGGGTGAGGAATCGGTGGATGAGGAGGATGAGGACGACATCTTGCCTCCGTAGAGCCAGTTTGTGCAGGGACAGATTAATTGCCAGCTTGTTTTGTGGGGGCCCAAAAGAACCAATCATTTCAGCCAAAGTCATGTGGCAGACCCTGGTGCTGAAATGATTGGTTTGTTAAAGTGTGCATGTCCTGTTTATACAACATAAGGGTGGTTGGAGGGCCCAAGAACAATTCCATCTTGCACCTCTTTTTTTCTTTGCATAATGTATGTTTGGGGCCTAGTTTTTCAAACTGCCATCCTGTCAGCCACTGCAGTGTCACTCCTAGATTGGCCATGTGTTTGTGCCACCCACTCGTATCGCTTAGCATAGTCATCCAGCTACCTCGGTGCAACTTTTTGGACTAAAAACAATATTGTGAAGTGTGAGGTGTTCACACTTCATATTATGAATCGGCTATAGGGGGTTCATTGCTGTTAAGGGATCAGGCTGGTAATCAGTGGACAAATGAAGAAAAAAATATATATATATTATGGATGAGCATGTTCGGATTTCCGAAATCTGAACCCCCCTCCGAGCCCCCCTGATCCAAGCAGAGAACCGAGTTTAACTCGGTTTTTCCCGCCAGACTTATTGACTTGTTAGTTGCCATTGTAAATAATAAAGTACTGCTGGCTGGCTAATGTGAAGAGGGAGGTAGCTGGGAGCTGTTGCTGATGCTGACCATAGGGGCTGGCTGGCTGGCTACTGTTGTCCATATACATAGGGGGCTGGCTTGTCCATATAAGGACTGACTGTTGTCCTGTCCATAGAGGCTGGCTGGCTGCAGTGCTGTGTTGTCCAGGGGGTGCTCTGTCCTTCAGGGGTGCTCTCTTCACCCACCCCCAGTGTGAAAAGCTGGGCTGGCTGGCTTGCTACTGTTGTCCATATACATTGCATAGGGGCTGGCTGGCTACTGTTGTCCTTGTCCATATAGGGGCTGGCTGTTGTCCTGTCTATAGGGGCTGGCTGGCTGTAGTGCTGTGTGGTCCAGGGGGTGCTCTGTCCTTCAGGGGTGATCTCTTCACCCACCCCCAGTGTGAAAAGCTGCCGTTCATCAAAATAATTTTTACAGGGGCTGTCCTGTGGGTTGTACGCTGCCCTTCATCAAACTAATTTTTACAGCGTCTGTCCTGTGGGTTGTACGCTGCCCTTGATCACAATAATTTTTACAGGGGCTGTGCGGTGGGTTGTACACTGCCCTTCATCAAAATAATTTTTACAGGGGCTGTCCTGTTTGGTGTATGCTGCCTTCATCAATATAATTTTTACAGGGGCTGTCCTGTGTGGTGTAAGATGCCTTTCATCAAAATAATTTTTACAGGGGCTGTCCTGTGTGGTGTAGGATGCCCTTCATCAAAATTATTTTTACAGGGGCTGTCCTGTGGTGTACGCTGCCCTTCATCAAACTAATTTTTACAGGGGCTGTCCTGTGTGGTGTACGCTGCCCTTCATCAACATAATTTTTGCAGGGGCTGTCCTGTGGTGTAAGATGCCTTTCATCAAAATAATATTTACAGGGGCTGTCCTGTGTGGTGTATGCTGCCTTCATCAAAATAATTTTTACAGGGGCTGTCCTGTGTGGTGTATGCTGCCTTCATCAAAATAATTTTTACAGGGGCTGTCCTGTGTGGTGTACGATGCCCTTCATCAAAATCATTTTTACAGGGGCTGCCCTGTGTGGTGTACGCTGCCCTTCATCAAAATAATTTTTACAGGGGCTGTCCTGTGTGGTGTATGCTGCTCTTCATTAAAATAATTTTTACAGGGGATGTACTGTGTGGTGTACACTGCCCTTCATCAAAATCATTTTTACAGGGGCTGCCCTGTGTGGTGTACGCTGCCCTTCATCCAAATCATTTTTACAGGGGTTATTTAATTCATCCAAATAATTTTTACAGGGGCTGCCCTGTGTGGTGTAGGGGTATGCTGCCCTGTGCCCTATGTGCCAGCCACTTGTATCACTTAGCATAGTCATCCAGCTACCTCAGTGCAACCTTTTGACCTAAAAACAATATTGTGAGGTGTGAGGTGTGAGGTGTTCAAAATAGACTGGAAATTAGTGGAAATGAATGTTATTGAGGTTAATAATAGCGTAGGAACAAAAAAAAAACTAATTCTGTGATTTTAGCTGTTTTTATGCTTTTTTAAAAAAAAACACAGATCCAAAACCAAAACACAAAACACAAAAACCGGAAGGGTGGTTTTGGCAAAACCAATCCAGATCCAAAACACGAAGAAAGATCCATCCAAAACACAAAACACGAAAAGTGGCTGGTGCATACCCCTAAAATATATATTGTTATTATTATGTGTTGCCATCCTGAAGAGTATTTACTAACAGACAGAGACTACCTATCAGCTCTTGCATTGCCAATTCCTAAATACACTTTTAAAATAATACTGTCATATTTTCCTGTCCCAGCTATGGCAGATTCAGGCTTTCTAATTGTGATGTATTTGTAGATTTTTCCCTTCCTGATTCTTTGGGTCACTGTACAGGTTGCAAATGAAACATCTACTGAAGCAATCAGAAGGTACTGTCTTTGTATTTTTTATCAGCCTTAACGTTGCTGTCATTTTATTCATACACATATATCAAGGAATTTGTAACCTGCTCGTCAAGCGGCTTTTGTAACTGTTCTTTTCAGGTGATTTCTTCAATATGCATTTCTCTTAGTCTTTTTCACAATTTACCTTCTGATGGGGCAATGGGGGTTCTGTAATCCTGTCCTCTTTCATATCACTGCTTGAGGCATTTATTCCTGCTGTAATGTCCTTTTTAACTTTATTTGGTGCCCCCTGACTATTCACACCAGTAGGTCAATTTTAACTGATGAGGTATGATCCTGCTTTATATTAGGGATGTGCGTCGCCCCCCCATGTTTTGGTATTGGTTTTGGGTCTGTATCTCCTCGTGTTTTGGATCTGGATTTGGTTTTGCCAAAACTGCCCCTTGCGTGTTTTGGTTTGGATCTGTATTTTTTTTTTTTAATTTATAAAAGCTGCTAAAATCACATAATTTGTTTATTTATTTGTTCCTACAGTATTATTAGCCTCAATAAAATTTTTATCCACTCATTTCCAGTCATTCTGACCACCTCACAGCTCACAATATTGTTTTCATCTGGTTTAGGCACAAAATTTGCACCAAGCTAGCTGGCTGACTAAGCTAAGCGGCAGCAGTGGGCAGCACATACACGTGGCAGTTCAACTTCCAACATGGCACATAAGCAAACATATGTTTTCATTAATCATGAGGCCTGAGGGAGTAGAATTATGTATGTAGTTGAAGGCAGGGAGAGGAAGGGTTGATTGGTAGTACATTTAATTTAATATTGTGATGCCAAAGCAAATTTATGAGGGAGGAGGGGAGAGCATGGGTGAACAATATGTCCCATGTTTTGCCCACAAAATCAACTTAGTGGTTTAGAACATTTTTTTTTTAATTAAAGGGGCAAGTAGGAGATGCTGTCTGTGGCCATAAACATTTATGGACATTTTTGGCATTCAGCAACCACATGTCAAAGATTGCAGCAACAGTAGAAGTTCAATTTCCAACATGGCACATCAGGAAACAAATTTTTTAATTATCCAAGAGGCCTGAGGGAGTTGGAGTATGTATGTCATTGAATGCAGGGAAAGGAAGATTTGAATAGTAGTAAATGTAATAAAAAATTTTTAATCCGAAGCAAATTTATGAGGGAGAAGGGGAGGGGAGGAGAGGAAGCATTTACAAATAAATATTTACATTTTTCACATCAGTCCTTGCCCCAGAAGAATCCTTGAGCGCTATGCCTGCTGCTGCTGGGAGTGAATTTTCATCCCAGAAGGAGACCAGGAAGACTACTAGTGGTACTTTAAAAAACAATTGACTGTCAAACAATCTTTTGCAAGGGAGAGCAAGTATGATAGCAGCCACCCAGTTGCATAGTGGATCACTGATGCCATAACATCTATGTTGGTATTAGATGTGCATCCAATATCCACCAATAATGCAGTGGGTTTAAGACAGATAATTGAGGTCCTGTGTCCCCTCTGACAAATACCATCAAGATTCCACTTCACTAGAAAATCAATTCCCAACCTGTACAGGGACAGTAAATAAAACTTAATTAGTGGCCTCCAATATGCTGTTGTACCAACTGTCCACTTAACCACGGATATGTGGACAAGCTGAACAGAGCAAATGCAAGATTTAAGATATAAGATTTAAGTCATAGAGATGCAAAGAGCTGCTGTTAAGAAAATTGTCAGCTCAAGTGGCACATGATACAGCGATGGCTTCTCCTTCAGATTCTCCAGCAAGTGCATCTCCTGAGAAAAAAGCTAAACTTTCCCAAAAGACCCACTGGTGATGCAGATAAGTCAACACAAAATACGAAAACCTGTTATATGGATGCACTGCAGATAACATAACAGGGAGGAGATTCCTAGATGGTTAAGGTTCCTACCTCTACTTACTCTGGCTTTACAAAGGGTACAGATGACTTGACAATTGTTGTCCAGATTTGGGTATAAATAATTCCACACATAAGAAGTGTTTTTTGTTTGTCTTGTGCCCAGGCATGACAATGGGCTTTTCCTTATCACGGGCAATAACTGTTTCTTCCACTGGTGCCTGATTTACACAACAACATCCTCATCAACAACAGCCTTATTTGCGTTAGCTATACAAATATTCTTGTCATCCTGGTACACTTCCACAGAAGCATCCTTGATTTCTATGTCAGCATGTGCTTACATCTTCATAAGAGGCAGAACCACCAGCCATAAATAAAGGCCAAGGCCTTATCCTTTTATTGCCACTTCATGTGGTGAAAGGCATATTGCAAATTTTATGTCTTTCTGCAGCTAATTTTCTCTTTAATGTTTTTTCTTTACCATTGTAAAAGATTGGTTCTTGATTTTAGATGCCCTGACTTAAGCCCTGTATGCCCTTGGGCATCGGCCTTAGTAGATGATGTAGATGGACTAGTATTGTCATGACTGGTGGCACTGCCTGCAGCTCCAGCACTAGTATGTGGTTCCTGCTCTCCTCTCAACTGATAATTTTCCATATCAACAAACCTGAATGAGGTGGGGTACAGCACACATGTCAATTTGTACCAATTTTAAATATTACACTACGGAATCAATGACCTACAGTGTCACAAGATTTTTTATGAGTAAGAAAAGAATAACACACTGTGCTACCACTTACAGTGTCATAAGATTATTTATGAATAAGAATAACACACTGCGCTACCACTTACAGTGTCACAAGATTTTTTCAAAAATAAGAAAAGAATAACACACTGCGCTACCACTTATATTGTCACAAGATTATTTATGAATAAGAATAGCACACTGCGCTACCACTTAGTGTCACAAGATTTTTTTATGAATAAGAAAAGATTAACACACTGCGTTACCACTTACAGTGTCACAAGTATTTTTTCTGAATAAGAAAAGAATAACACACTGCGCTACCACTTAGTGTCACAAGATGTTTTGTGAATAAGAAAAGAATAACACACTGTGCTACCACTTAGCGTCACAAGATTTATTATGAATAAGAAAAGAATAACACACTGCGCTACCATTCAGTGTCACAAGATTTTTTACTGCGCTACCACTTACAGTGTCACAAGATGTTTTATGAAAAAGAAAAGAATAGCACACTGCGCTACCACTTGCAGTGATGTAATTATGTTTTATATGTAACACATGTTATTTATCAATTTGTTGTGGTCTTTTAGTCGCCGTGTAGACTAATAATTTATTCACGATTGAGGAAAGATATCAAAAGTTGAATATTAGACTGTGCTACCATTTACAGTGTCACAAGATTTTTTATGAGTAAAACACTGCGCTACTGCTTACAGGGCCTGATTCAGAGCCGGACGCTCTGACCAGAGCGCTCGCTCTGAATCAGGGCCCTCCTACCTAAAATTGGAGCGGCCTCCTGGCCGCTCGCATAGCTGTGGGTGACCACCCACAGCTTATGCGAGCGGCCAAAAAGATAGTCGCGATGGTCAACACCATCGCGACCATCGGGCTTGCGACGAGACCCTGCGGTAGGGTCTCGCTGCCGCAAGCCCAGGAGTGCTTTTGGCTCTATCAGAGCCAAAAGCACTCCCACTGACATCACTAGTGATGTCAGTTGGGCCGGCCCCAGATGGTAGGCGTTCCCATGGGAACGCCTCCGTCTGGGCAGCAACGCCCCCGGCACGCCCACCAAAGGGGGCGTGCTGTCCTCACCATCGACAGCACACCTCCTTTGGTGCGAGACCCATAGCGACAGCTTGGCTGTCGCTATGCGAGTCTTGCGCATGCACATGATGGAGCTCCCTCCATCGTGCGCATGCGCACTAGGGCACCATCGACCCGCTTGCGAGCGCTCACGAGCGGGTCTGAATTAGGACCACAGTGTCACAATATTTTTTATGAATAAGAATAACACACTGTTCTATGACTTATAGTGTCACAATACATGGCCAATAATCTGCGGGCCAGCCGGCAGTGTTACCAAACAATAATAGCGCAGCTAAGTCGCTAACGCACACGTCCACAAAAAAGCACTTTTATTTTTTTTTTTACACTGGGAAAGAGCACCTCTGAATGAGGCAGCAGCCCATTGATCAACAAGACAGACATCACTCCTTCTTTATGGACAACAAAGCACCCCTGCCGAGTGCGGACAGACCACCTGCAGTACAGAGTCACAAATATGTGGACGATAAACTGCAGTCTGCCCAGCAGTGTCACTAAACAATAATAGCGCAGCTAAGTTGCTAATGCACACACACACAAAAAATCACCACCTTGGCATAGTGCCCATCTACTATGTGCAGCCTCCCTACTTATAACATGATGGCTTAGTGCCCAGTACCACTTGGGCCTAGTGCACACCAACTATGTGCAACCTCCCTAATTATAACATAAGAACCTAGTGCAGAAAACCTCTCTGGCCTAGTGCCAATCTACTATCTACAGACTCCATACTTAAAAAACGAGGGCCTAGTGCCCATTATCCCTCAGGCTTAGTGCCTACCACCCCTCGGGCTCAGTGCCCACCTGCTATGTGCAACTCCCTACTTATAACATGAGGGCCCAGTGCTCAGCACTCCTCAGAGCTAGTACTCACCTACTACAGTATGTGCAGCTTCCTTACTTATAAAATGAGGCTGGCATTCCTTGGGCCTAGTGTCCATCTACTGTGTGCAGCCTCCCTACTTGTAAAATGAGGGCCTAGTGTCCAGCACCCTCAGGACTAGTGCCTGCCTACCATGTGCAGCCTCCCTACTTATAACATGAGGGCCTTGTGCCCAGCAGTCCCCGTGCTTAGACCCTGTCTACTATGTATGGCCTCCTTAATTATAATAACCCTTGGACCTAGTGTCTGCCCACTATGTGTGGCATTCCTAATTATATCATGAGGGCCTACTGCCCATCTAATATGTGCACCCTTCCTACTTATGACATGAAGGTCTTGAGCCCAGTACCCCTTGGACCTATTGTCCACCTACTATGTGCGACCTCTCTACTCATAATATGAGAGCCTTGTGCCCAGCATTCCTTGCGCCTAGTGCCTACTTACTATGTGCCACCTCCCTACTTATTATATGGGGGTGTATTGCCTTGCAACCCTCAGGCCTAGTGCCCACCTAATATGTGCGGCCAGATGATGTAGCCCCAACACAAGGTACCCCATCTACACTTGACATGGATGACTAAAATCAGCAATGATCATAATCACTTTTAATAAACTCCTAATAAAAATATCCTCCAAATGGGGCAAAGTTTGACCAATAGGTTTCTCTGCCGCCTTAACTATGCTGGCTATAGTCTGTCATGCTCCGGCCCTTACAAACCACTTTCTTACCACTCCAGTGCCTGTCCAGGTTAGCACAGAGGTCCACTCACATGGCACATCGCTCCAGACTGGTGCTGAGGTCTGTCTGTGCTGCTCCTGCCCCATCGTCTCAGTGTCCTTTCACTGAGTATGGAGATGGCTCTCCACAGCCCCTTGCTCATAGCATGTCAACCCATTATGATTGCACACAAGCAGCACAACAGGGTTGCCTCCTAAACCACAGTATGGGTGAAGCCATGTTGGACTCTGTCACCTCTCCACTCTGAGCGCTGCTACGAGACCAGCTGATCACAGCATCCAATCCCTGGGGATCCTCCCTTATAAATTCCATGACTGGCCTCTGTTGCCAGCACAACTTTGCTTCTTGCTGAAGTTACAGCTCTGTACTGAGCTCCCTTGTACTCTGTATCTGTATGGTCCCAGTCCATTATATGCAGTTCCTAAATCTGGTAAAAAAGTCTCCTATACCATCTTGCACACCAGTCTGGTTTTACCACTGAGACTTGCTCTTATAGCCTCCATCGGTTCCAGCCGATACCTCCAACTATTGGTCCCATCCAATGCCTCCAATCATTGGACTCATATTAATTAAGTTCTTCAATTCATCAACATCGGTCCCAACCAATCAAGTTCATCAATTCATCAACATCGGACTCTTATCAATTAAGTATTTTAATTCATTGACATCAGTCTCAAACCAATCTAGCTCTCATGGGGTTCCCCCTGGCTCCCCAGCTACTGCTCCACTCTGACAGCAAGAGTAGAGCTGGGAGCCAGCCCCCTGTGATCAGCTTGTGGTCTAAATAGACCACAAGCTGATTACTGTAAAAAAAAATAGTAAAAAAAAAAAGACCCCAAACACTTACCTGCAGCCGAGGGTCCACTGATCAGTGATCAATAAGCTCTATTCTCCAGTCAGCTGGTCACTGGGGCTCCTGAACTGTGACCCTGGTCAGCTGTGCTGTAAACCAGCATCTCAGTTAAAGCAAAGCTGACCTACTGTAGGTCACAAACCAGGAGCCCCAGTGACCAGCTGACCGAAGGAGAGAGCTCACCAATCACCCAGATAAGTGTCAGCTGGGGGAGAGGGGGGGGGTTTGGAGGGGGTTGTGGAGAGAGGGGGGGTGCAGCTGCGGTGGCTTGCAGGAGGGGGCTGGGTGTAGCACTAGTCATGATTGGCGCATGTGCAGAAGCACTGTTATTTGATTTTTTGTGATAAATACAGTGAACAGAGGACCTGATTCAGACCCACTCGCAAGCGCATAGCGCTCACAAGCGGGTCGATGGTGGCCCAGTGAGCATGCGCACTGCGCGTGCATGAGTCCCGGAGCGAGCGCAAAAAGCACTCGCTCTGTGGCTCACTACAAAAGGGGCGGCTGTCGATGTTGATCGACAGCTCACCCCATTTTGTAGGCGTGGCCGGGGGGTGGCTTCACAAACGGAGGCATTCCCAAGCGAACGCCTGCCGTTTGTTGGCGGCCCCACTGACATCACCAGTGATGTCAGTGAGGGAGCTTCCGGCTCTATTAGAGCCAGAAGCTCTCTGGGGCTTGCGACCACGAGACCCTACCACAAGGGTCTCGTCGCAAACCCGATGGTCGCGATGGTCTTGACCATCGCGACCATCATCCTTGCTGCTCGCAATAGCTGTGGGTGGTCACCCACAGCTATGCAAGCAGCCAGGGGGCCGCAACTAAAAAAACCAGCGCTATTTGCGAGCGCCTCTGAATCAGCCCCAGTGTGCGGTTAGGATTCGCAGGGACAGAGGACCTGATTCAGACCCGGTCACAAGCGCTGAACGCTCGCAACCGGGTCGATGGTGGCCCACAGCGCATGCGCACGACGGAGCACTATGGAGCTGGCTCCGTAACGCGCATGCGCGAGACCAGGCTAGCGACGGCAATCCATCGCTCCTGGTCTCGCACCAAAGGGGGCGAGCTGTCGATGTTGAGTGACAGCTCGCCCCATTTGGTGGGCGGGCCGGGGGGGGTGGCTGCCCAAACGAGGGAACGGTTGCCATTTGGGGGCGGCCCCACTGACATCACGAGTGATGTCAGTGCAGAGCTTCCGGGCTTGCGTCGAACGAGACCCTACCACAAGGGTCTCATCGCAAGCCCGATGGTCGCGATGGTCTTGACCATCGCAACCATCATCATGGCCGCTCGCTATAGCTGTGGGTCGCCACCCACAGCTATGTGAGCAGCCAGGAGGCCGCTCCTAAAAAAACCAGCGCCCGCCCTGATTCAGAGTGAGCGCTCACTTTTTGCGAGTGCCTCTGAATCAGGCCCAGAGCTTTCTCGCAAGCTCTGTCCCTGCAGGAGGATGTTGATAGATTCTCGCGATAATTCCTAAATTCGCAATGTGAATTTAGGAGAAATTATCACACTACAAACTGCAATAGAAATGCGGATTGTAGTTAATAGGGTAATATAAATGAACACTAATGATATGATTAGTAATATAGGAACTAAAAAAACCTACAAATTACATGATTTTACTTGTTTTTGACCATGTTTAATGAAATTCAAAACCAATACAAATGCCAAAACACACAAGGAATATTTGGCAAAACCAAAACACAAAAATGGTTTCAGAGCCAAAACCAAAAGATGGGGTCCGGCATACATCTCTATAAGTAATACAATTTGAACCATCATTAAGAGGTTTAATTCAGCCTATATATTAAAAGAATACAGTAGATGTCTTGATAAAAAAGACTGCCGCTTAGATCAGGGAAATTGTATAACAATTAAAGACTCCAATTTTGTAGCTTTCAGAGTACATAGCAAAGCTGTGCCATATTCAAAGGTAGACAAAATAAAGAAATGTGCCTGATGATATAAATATATGGCCAGCCAGCAGAGATTTCTCTGTACGTAGAAATTGCCTTTAACTTAAAGCACAGGTTGTTATATTTACTTTGATTTTCCGCTATAAATTGGTGGCCCGTCCTGTGTACAGACTTTCACCAGACTCTTCTATTAAGTTACTGACCAATAGGTCAGATTTTCCCTAACACTGGTTTTGATACAGCCGCATGAGGTAGTTTCTAAATCGCCAGTGACCTTATGTTAGAAAGGAAAATCCAGATATGTGGTGATTTTGCACAAACAGTCCAAATTGCATGTTCAACAGAATAACATTACTAAATCTTCCAAGATTGCTCTTATAAACATTTAAATATAGATCTTAAGCTTTTTTATTGTGTATAAAGCAAAAGTTTACTCAGAAAGGAAGGCATTCACGATACCCAGGGAGCTACAATATTCACACTGACAAGAAAAATCCTGCACATAGGAATTGCATATAGAGATATATATGTAACCACATTCTGGGCTTGATTCATTGAGCAGCATTTTTTAAGCTTGCCAATTTTCTACAATTTTCCCAGTAACTTTTAAAAGGCTAAATTTATTTTCCCTTTGCTGTTTTATAAGCCATCAGGAAAATCTACAAAAATAGTAGGGTTTAAAAGCCACTCAGTAACTCAGGCTCTTCTGCCTATGAGCTCTGTGTATTTCATGCATGTATGTTTATTAATGTGCACAGGAAGTTAGTTTTAACTTGAAGTAGAAGGGCCAATTGCCCAAAAGACTGGCCGAACAGCTCTGCCTCTCGATGCTTGGCTTGGCCAGCATGCCGAGAGACAGGGTGTGCCATGCCTGTTTACCACTGCAGTATATGGTGGTCACTGGAATGCTCTCTGTATTGTATGCCAATTACTGAGATGTTTTTTGTAATGTATGGTGGCCAGTGGCCACTGCAATGCTCTCTATATTTTATTTTGCTCCCTGTGCCTCCACTTAATTCATGGTGTTTGTATTTTATAACATATATATAGAAAATGAGACATTGGACGCAGCAGCATTGCAAAAATATGCTAATGCAGCAGGACGTTCTGAAGAAAAAAGATGCCTCCGGCTGGCATCGCCAATCTGAGTGCTGTATCAGAATGACTGTCTGAACTGCTAATCCGGGGCCAGGAAATCTGCATTGGAAGTTTCAGACCCTGGTCTTGGCACGCCTACAAAACGGTCAGCGTTGCCGCTCCCACCCTGCCCCCAAATGGCTGCAGCATGTCACTGCATACGATCTCACAAGACCCATTCTGCGCATGCACAGAATGGGTCATGCGCAGTCCTCCCGCCATTGGACTTGTACAATGTCAAGACACTATTCACTCCTGTGTTTGTGACACTTTATTATATTATAAGTTTCACATTTGGGGGGGAGATGTACTAAGCCTTGGAAAGTGATAAAGTACCAACCTATCAGCTCCTAACTGATTTTTCAGTCTGTGAAGTGACAGTTAGGAGCTGATTGGTTGGTATATATCCCTCTCCAACGCTTAGTACATCTCCCCATTACTCTCGGTTAGCATATCTATGCTACGGTGTGCATAAGAATACGTATGTATGCTCTTATTCTAGGCCTGATGAAGAAATATTGTTGTGTTTTGATTAGGCTGTAGCTGGTGATACAAAAGACTCAACATACACATGTAAGTGCTCATTTTTTTTACCAGAATTTTTACATATACATTTGGGGTATAAAATGCATCAAACTCTAAATGCGTCTCCTAGTGTTGTTCCCTTTACTGATGGTGATTAGGGTAATGATGATGTTATACCTGTACCATTTTGATCCTTATCGGACTGCTAGATCTATATATCAAGTTTTTTCCATGAAATTATGAAGAAACTGCAGTGTCTGAATAATTGTAGGAATTGTTGCTATGTACTAATAGTCTAAGGCAGGAGATTTCACAGAAAAGTTCTGCAGAAGTCTAATTAGCACTGCAGATTGCAGTCCCCATTATTATCAAAGAGGACTACGATCTGAAGCGTTTCAGAGTTTTTCCCCATTAGTTTACACCATACCAGTGGTGTAACTAGGGTATTTGGAGCCCAGGGCAAATGTTAAAATGGAGCCGACCCCACTATGTGCGCAAAAAAATGGGTGTGGTCACTTAAAAATAGGGCGTGTCAACATGACACACACCCCTTTATCATCACTCTGAACATTCCTTTCCATATGCACCTTAGCCCCAGTAGTGCTCCTTATACAGTACCCCCAATATGCAATGTCCCCAGTTGTGGTCCCTCTTATGGAGGCCCATAGTAGTGCCCCTTATACAGTACCTCCTGTAGTGGTCCCCCTTATGCAGCCCCTCATTAGTTCCCCTTATTCAGTGCCCCCAGTAGTGGTCCCCCTTATGCAGTGCACCATATAGTGGTCCCCCCTATGAAGTGCCACCAGTAGTGGTTCCCCTTATATAGTGCCCCCAGTAGCAGTCCCCCCAATTCAGTGCCCCAGTAGTGGTACCCCCTTATGCAGTGCCCTTTATATAGTGCCCCCAGTAGTAGTCCTCCCTATGCAGTGCCCCCAGTAGTGGTACCCCCTATGCAGTGCCCTTTATATAGTGCCCTCAGCAGTAGTCCCCCCCATGCAGTGACCCCAGTAGTGCTCCCCCTTATGCAGGCCCCCAGCAGTGATCCCCCCTATCCAGTGCCCCCTGTAGTGGTCCTCCCTATTTAGTGCCCCCAGTAGTGGTCCCCCCAGTGCAGTGCCCCAGTCTCTTATATAGTGCCCCCAGCATTAGTCCCCACCCCATGCAGTGCCCCCAGTAGTGGTCCCCCTTATGCAGGACCCCAGTAGTGATCCTCCCCTATACAGTGCCCTTATACAGTGCCACCTGTAGTGGTCCTCCCTATTTAGTGCCCCCAGTAGTGGGTCCCCTAGTAGTAAGCCCCTTATTTAGTGCCCCCAATAGTAGTTTCCCCCCAGTAGTAGTCCCCAGTAGAGGTTCTCCCTCCCGATGCAGTGACCCCAGTAGTAGCCCCCCCAGTTGTAGTCCCCAGTAGTGCCCCACCCCCAGTAAAGGTCCCCCCAATAATGGTGCCCCCAGTAGTAGAAGCTCAACCCCCAGTAATGGTGCGCCCAGTAGTAGTAGTAGTATCTCCCCCCCCAATAATGGTCCCCCCAGTAGTAATAGTAGTATCCTCCCCCAGTAATGGTGCCCCAAGTAGTAGTAGCTCCCCCCAGTAATGGTGCCCCCAGTAGTAGTAGTATCTCCCCCCAGTAATGGTGCCCCCAGTAGTAGTAGTGGTAGTAGCCCCCCCAGTAATGGTGCCCCCAGTATTAGTAGTAGTAGCATCCCCCCCAGTAATGGTGCCCACAGTAATAGTAGTGGTAGTAGCCACCCCCCCAGTAATGGCACCCACAGTAATAGTAGTGGTAGTAGCCCCCCCAGTAATGGCGCCCCCAGTAGTAGTATCTCCCCCCATTCCCCGTAGTGCAGACACACAAGTTACACCATACAAAAAATATATACACTGCTCCCGCCACACATCAGTCCTCCCGGGCTGGCGCTCTTTGCATTTTGGGAGAGACGTCCCATTACCCACTGCAGGAGCTGGAAGGAAGCCGGCTCTTGCAGTGGGCCTGCAGCAGTCAATGAGAGTCTGTCTGACTCTCATTGGCTGCTGTTTAACACACACATCACCACCAGCGCTGGTGGCGATGTGTGTGTTAGCACAGCCTGAGCCTACCTGCCTCCCTCCTCCTGGCGCTATTGGGCAAGTGCTCAGGGGGAGGGAAGGGGCTCAGCTGTGCAGCACAGGACTGGCGCTGGAAGCTTAGCGCCGGTCCTGTGTAAATGTGTAGCGTTGACAGCACTCACTGCGGTCGGCGCTACACTGGCTAACTAGGGCCAGCCAGTACTGTGCCCTAGTTACGCCACTGCACCATACTCAGATGGTATAAACTGCTTCAAGCCTATGGAGACTTTACTGACATATACCCCAGGAGGATTGTTTCAGAAATCTATATATGTCGTGGAAGTAACTCGCAGGGACAGCGTTTATTGGATAGTACATAGCAGGGATATTACATAGCGGAAATATTTTCATTCAGTGTAGTACATAATGGTGATATTTTCATTCAAATATACAAAATACAGACTGTTAATAATCATGGCAGTGAAGAAATTAATAATACATACATAAGCTTCTGAATCTGTACCTGATTACATTTCTTTTCTCAGGCATCGTCACTTAATGGCTGTAACAATTCCAGAAGAAATTCTAAATGATCCACGACTGTGGTTGCCAAGCATCACTGAGGGAAACAGAGGGAGAAAGTACAGTACTGTTCTTGAATGTTTGCATAGGAAAAATGGTAGCTTTAGGAATTAGGCCTTTAACATTTGTTAAATCTATGTATTTTAGGTATTGATGGGATGTGCAGGGTCAGATGGCAATTACCTAGTTGTTTTATTGTACATATATCTCTGTATACTCTTTATAATAATATAATAACTTTAAACATTCTCCTAGTTTTCACTAACTATGTTGTGCTGCCTGCTGCTACCACATAGACTGTAGATGACTGATAGTGGGTGATGTGAGTCGGAGCTGGGACTTAGCAAATTGAAGCAAATCAAAGTGAATTGTGAGTTGCAACAACATTCCACAATAATCTATAACTACAACGCTAGTGTTCTACATCTATAAGTGGCAAACGCAGGATTTCCAGAGGGGGCTTTCCAAATGCTTAATTTTAGAGCGAGTGTGGCCTGTCAATGAAGAGGGCAGAATTAGTACTTAACCAGCTTTAATAAGCATCATACAAAGTGTATTGTGTGTAATAATTCCAGCATACACAGGACCAGTGATCACAGTAAGCCATTAGATGTGCCAGTAGGCCATCCTGCCTGAGTTGAATGTGTTTATTTTAGATGTGGGCACCATTCCTGACTACTGGAACAAGTCTGGGAGCCTGGAGGAGCAGCAGAAGAACCTAGCACTGCCCTGGACACATATGTACATATTGGGCTCTATAGCGGTGCATCTGTAACAGTGCATGTTTTCCAGATCTTTTAGTTGGTGCACAGGTTATTTATTACTGGCTGATACATGTTAAAAGATCCACAGGTGGTGCTAATTATTTCATTTGTGATATTGAGAAGAACATGCAGCACTAGTAACAGTCTATTATATTACTATTTCTGTTGTGGTCATGGTGTGGGCTGGGGAGGGGGGTTTCCAGGCAGAAGGAACCCCCCCTACATTTGCCTATGTCTATAATCACTTACTGTTCACCTAAGAACAGAGTATATAATGAAAAGATAATAAAAATTAGTTAGAAAAAACATCTTCATGGTGCAAAGTGTTCAGACTGTTGTGTATTTAAATAATCATTACTAAAAAAAACTTTCTGGATGTCTCTTCATTGATAAAGGAAACTCTGTGAAGTGTATCCTGATGTCCACTTGGCTTTTACAACCTATTAACTTTAAAACACTAAAACACATTCATTTGTTTTGGCACAAGCGCTCCTAAGGAACAGTGATGAGTGCATTGTAAAATATGCTCTTTCATTAATGTCTATATAGATATTTATATCAAAGCCCCATCTGTTGGATTGGTAAATCTTCATGGCTGCATTGTATACCGTGATTACTTTACACATTACAACATTTTGTCCCACAACTTTATTTTCAGACTATTTCAATGTATAATAGGTGAACTGTCAAGCCAGTCATTTATCTACATTTGTTGCACACCTCCATCCATACTTGCTTACTCCGGACTCCCGAATTTGGGGGAGTCAATAATCTACCTGTATACCGTACACTTTCCAGATAAGTGTGCAGGATAGTAATGATGTGATATGCTTCATTATGGCCCTGCCCACAAGGTCTACAATCACACTGTTCTCTGTGACAACTCCATCCCCTACCTGGACTTGCACAGATCTCCTGGAGGTCATCTCACAAAAATAGTTAAATAAGAGTAAGGCTAGGGTACATCTCAGTGTTATTGTGTCCATTCCTACTTAGAATACCACCCAGGATAAAATACTATTTCTACTTTTTTGGTTGTTTATTTGCACACATTTCATGGACACAAACCATTTGATCTACTCGTTAGATGTATAATACAGCACAATTATCACCTACTGTACAATGAAATACTATTTGTGTTCATTCAATAATTATTTAGCATTGATCTGCTGACATTCATCTGGTCTATAATTTATTTATAAATAGCATGAAGGCCAATAGGGAAATAACACAGTAGTTGTAATGTATGATATGGGACAACTTTGTTTCAGCTTATTTCTTATTTATATTCATTATAGAAAATACATTATGAAAAACATTATATTCCACAGGTAATAGATACTGTGGGGTCTATTTACTAAGCTGTGTTAGGAGATAAAGTGAACGGTGATAAGGTGCCAGCCACTCAGCTCCTAACTGCCATTTTGCAGACAGCCTGTGTACATGGCAGTTAGGAGCTGATTGGTTGGTACCTTATCACAGTTCACTTTATCTCCTAACACAGCTTAGCAAATAAACCATAGGAGTAACAATGAAGACAGTATAGTTTATGTTGTGCATGTACTGGTAATTTTCTTCTTTGAAATTTGTTTTGGTGTAACTATATATAAAACATAAACACTTATTGTTATTTATTGGTAAATATTATTCTGCAATCATGTACGACATATGCATTAAGCAAACACATCTGATAACACAATACAACACATAAATAGAAAGGTGAGAGGACAATGTCCCACTGATTACTGTATATAGCCTAAAGCAGAGTTTCTCATCCAGTCTTCCATATACTCCCTGGGGTACATCATGTAAATTCAGGGGGTATTTCCACCTGCAAACTCTGTAATGGTAAATAAATGGCAATTACAGGAGCAGAGCATATAGTTATGGGTGAAAGAGCTCATGCTAGGAGATCTGATTAAATGTATTATTTTTATGTGCCTAAAGATAGTGTTAGTTAAGCAGTAAAAGATAATGTTCATGCAGTGGTTAAAGGTAGTGTTCAATATCCAGATCACACCCACGTAGCTGTTTTTTTTATTTCCTCCACCGGTGCCAAGCACTGACAACTGCTGTAGTCTCTAGGACACCAGGATCAGTGCTTGAGACAGCATGACAGAGGGAGAGAACACAGTCCTGTTATGTTTCAAGGATGAGTCACTTCCTAGCCATAAGCCGGAGATTGAATTTATTGTCATTTTGCTGATACACAGCCTAGTTGAGTTTCTCAGCAGTCACAGGACAGAGAGAGACAAACAGAGTGGGAGTTGCATTTGTGAGTGGCCTTTAGCTGTCACCAGTTCAATAAAATGACCCAGTGTTCAGTTTTGTTTTATGAGCGATTGGTTTATTTGTAACTAAATTACTTCCTCCGTTGTTTGATAAACTCAAATATTTACTGCTGATAGTTAAGTGTGTCACATTTGTTATATTGCTCCAGGAATTGTCTAATTCACCATGTGCATAATTCAGGTTTAACTCTATACTGGATGAAACATATTTTACAAAGCCAACCAGGGATTGTGCTTATAGAAGTAACCAGGAATATTTTCTGAAGAACTTACACCCCAGGTAGACTGACAAATTGACAAGTATTATATTTGGCACTGGGTAGAGGCTATGCTGGACCTAATTGATTTGAGACTTTTGTAAAATAAGTAAAATCTAGTATACTAATTAAAATTATTGTAACCTAAGATTCTTCTGCAGCAGATTACCATGGTAATTAAGTAACATATTCTATTCCCTTTATATGTTAAAGAGTTTATATGATTTTTTTTAAAAGAACAAACGTCTACATAAGAGCAAAAACATACAGAATAATATGGACATTTCCCCATATCTTACTTATAACATATATGCAGCCATATAACTATAGAAATCTGTGTTAACCACTAAACTGACTAATAGTTTTTCAAAAAATCTCCCCAATTTTTTTAACTTTCATTATTAAGTAAATAATAGCTTATTAAACATAATTCAGTATATTTTTTTATCAACAATAGTTTTTATTAGAAAGATATAAAAGTTTTTTTGGGGTTCAGAAAGGAAAAAAAATAGCAGAATACACATTGAAGATACGGGATCAGTATGATTTACCCCCTAATTTTCCCTTAGGGGTGCCTAACCCTAACCTCCCCCCAAGTGCCTAACCCTAATCCCCCCTCTAAGTGCCTAAACCTAACCTCCCCTTCCCCGCCGCCTAAACCTAAGTCCCCCAAGGGGGTGCCTAACCCTAACCTCCCCCCGGGGGTGCTTAACCATAACCCCCCTTCCCCTAGCCTAACCCTAACATCCCGGGGGTGTGATTAACCCTAAGTCCCCCTGGGAGCCCTAAACCTAACCCTCCCCCCTGTGGCTGTCCGCGTCCGGTGCCCGGCTTACCTTTGATCGGTAAGCTGGGTGTCGGGCTCCCGGCGTAGGTCTAATGACAGGCGTCAGGATTTCGACGCCTGTCATTAGACACTTGCCAGAATTAGACAGTAAACATAAGACAATAACTAAAGGGATACAACAATGAAAATTTTGCAAAAAACAATCAACAAATATATATGACATAAATAATATAATTTTTAGTAGCATCACTTTCACTCAGGCTAAAAAGAAGAGGGTCAGTAAAATAAGGCTTGTGAATCAGCTGGGAACCCTTTCCTTCTGTGACAAATTCATGCCAGGCAAGCAATGGAACAAAGGCAGTCTCCATTTTAAAGTGAAACTGAATCTTGAGATACACTTTGAGCAGTTAAGGGCGTATTGGGTCTTTCCAACACTGGGCGATAGCAGCCCTTCCACGTATAAAAATGTGGCCAAGCATGTACAGTATTTATAATGGGAGAGAACTTTAGAAGGATAAAATTGAAGTGTCATGTCACTGGAGCTTTGTTGATTAGAGTTAGGACCAGCAGCGGCACTTTCCTTTACAGTTGCGGGGGGCTGTTGCTGCACCTCCATTCAGTGATATCACACCATTCACCTGATCACCGCCAGCATGTGCACATACGCACAGATGCGGCTTCTAGGGGACTGCATTATTTGCAGCTCCTAGAAGCACAGTAAGCCTGCCAATGGAATAATGGGAGTGACTTCACATACAAAGCTCTCTCTCTGCTAATACCACACTGGACTGGCAGCCTGATGGGGAGGAGCTTTATTCCCCTGAGGCTGCGTTGGTGGTGTGCGATTAGCAGTCATTAGGTAAACTCTGCAACTGGTTTGGACCCCTAGGGCTAGCTATAGGTGCTGGAGAGTGACCTGATTATGATTTTGCTCATACAGACCAGGGCTATGGACAGTGACTGGAGCACGATACAGGACAGATCCAAGTACCAGGATAACATGAGATAACAATAGTGTGTGGAAATTCTGGAACAGACTGTGTAGATATACTGGAGTCAAGTGCCAGTAGCATAATCTGGATCAAACTTTAGAAATGCTTGATTTGGATGCCGGTACACAGTAGAGGAAGTCTACAGGAAATATTGGAACTGAGTGCTATGCACAATGGAAGCTGACTGTAGGAATTGTTGGAATTGCATGCTGTGCACATTAGAAGCAGACTGCAATGAAATATGAAGTAATATGAGATTTGTGAGCAGGATTTCTGGATAACACTGAACAGAATGCTGTATAGCAATGTTGGCACAGGTTTTCTGAATAAGACTGAAGCTCAAGGATGGCTCTTTGGTTTCTTTCAGCCTGGAGTTTGTAGCATTGGGACACTTTGACAAGAGAGGCCTTCATCTGCTGACAGTTTTTGAAAATTTTTTAGAGAAAGGCTTCAAAGGCCAGAACAGAGGCTGAGGGTAGGGAAGTGAATATAGGTACCCTAGGATTCAGTCCATACACTGTGTGGAACAGACAGGGATGATTCTAGACCAAGTAGAGCTCAGGGCTATCTATCTATCTCTATCTATCTATTCCAAAAGAAAGTAATAGAATGCACTTACCAAGGACAAACACATTGTCACCCTTTGGGGTTCCACAATTATAATCCATAAGAAAGTAATAGAGTGCATTTACCCAGGACTTTTATAAACAGACTTTATTCTTCAAAAGTAGTATAACATCATAGTGCAGTCGACATTTCAGCCATAACTCCTTACTCCTTGCTTATTTGATGTGGGAAAGTCTCCAGGTCCTAATTAACCCACTCGGTCTGGCCATTGGTATGCAGATGGTATGCTGAAGATAATTTGTCCACAAATTGGACTCTGCAGTTGGAAACAATCTTGAATGAGCACCCAAGAAGGTGGACAATATCTCTGCCAACACTGGAGTGGAAAGATGATCTCGGAGCATGACAAAATTATCCATTTTGGAAAACTGATCTCTGATAACCCAGATGGTGGTAAACCTACTGGAGATAGGTAGATTGGTTATAAAATCCAATGATATGTGGTCAATAGGGTGTTTGGAATTGCCAGAGGGAGAAGTTGGCCTGCAGGAAATATCAGGGAACCTTGGTGAGTGTACTTTGAGCAGGCTGCTGCAAACTGCTTTACATCCTTTTGGAGTGTGAGCCACCAGTAGTCCCAAATTATCAGTTCCTGAGTTTTACGGACCCCAACATGTCCAATGAAAAAGTAGCAGTTGGAAAATGTTTGTGTAGTCTTGCAAGAATTAAGTTCTTCACCTGAGGAGGGGCATAGACTTGAGCAACTGCTGCCATACTCTGAGGATCAAGGATAGGATGTCTCTTTACAGCTGAGGGACTCATCCTCAATCATGAATTGTGAAAAGACATCAGCCTTGTGGTTCCTGGAACCCTGTCAGAAAGACACTAGGACATGAAATAGCAGAGAAGAGAGACCAGATGTATTCTTTCTTTGAGTGACAACTTCATAGCATGTAATTCTGTTTCCCCAATAGAGTAATTTCTCTATGCAGGTTGGATCTTCTGAGAGAAGAACCCAGAAGTGTAATGTTGACCATCAGGTGCTCTCTGGGGAGAACAGCCCCACTCGCCTGATGAGGTATCTATTAAGGAAGAGTAACCTCTGTCTGATTGAGAATAGGTGCTGAGATTAATGCTTGCTTGAATTGTTGGAAAGCAGCTTGGGCTTCTTTAGACAACCTGGCAGGATTTGCACCTTTCCTGTGATTGGAGAGATCACCATGGAGTATCCCCATATGGTAGTAGTTGGCGAAGCCTAGGAATCACTGGACTGCTTTTAAGGTGGTGCATTGGGGCCAGTTGAGAGTAGCCTATCCTTTTTCTGGATCCATTCACAAACCAGAGCCAGAGATATAATACTGATGGAAGGGAATGGAATCTAGCTTTTACACACATTTTTCTAGTTTGCAGAACAGATTATTTTGTCTAAGCAGCCAAAGGACTACCTTAACATGCTGGCAATGACCCTCAATGTCTTTGGAAAAGGTGACAATGTAATCCAGATATACTACTACAGAGGTATATAACGAGTCCCTGAAGATCTTATTTATGAAGTTTTGGAACACAGCAGAAACATTTCACAGGCTTAATGATGATACTAAATACTTGTAATGCCTGTCTCGAGTATTAAAAGCTGTCTCCCAATCGTCGCCTTGGTGGCTCTGATGAGATTATATGAACCTCTGAGAATTGACTTTGTAAATATGGTGGCTGTTTTGACCCTGTCAAATAGTTCAGAGGGAGTTTTGATTATTGACTGTGATGTCATTTAAGCCCTGATAGTCAATATATGGCCATAGCCACCCATCTGTTTTCCTTAATGAATGAAAATCCTGCCCTGGCAGGAGAGGTAAAAGGGCATATGGAGATAAATGACCACAAGTCTCAGTGATACCGCATGCAGCCAGTCGGGAACACAGATGGCAGTATGGTAATGCAGCTGGACCAAGCAACGGTGAATTGAACCCTGGTGTGTGATATGAAGTAGAGCAGATTCAGGAGCAAGGGCCAAATCGAGTTGCAACACTTTATGAACCAACACATAAACCTCCAGTCCAGAAATTGAAGAGGAGGGGGCAGGTCCAAAAAACGTAACAAAATTTTGACCAACTTCCCCACACTTTCTCCAACAGCACTTGATCTGTGCTGGACATATAGTATGCAAATGATCCAGTGTAAGGTATAACCTATAGAACAATTTAATGTGCATTTCAGAGTGATTTAGGCATCTAGACATACAGTACATAGTGTATATTCACTGTCATTGGTCATCAGAAATAACATGACCCAGGTCATGTTCCCAGCAAGACTGAGAAAAGAGAACAAAGTGGGAGACACAACTGAAAGAAATAATGGTACCAGTAGGATATATCTCCTTCCCATTACTGAACATAACACGGGAATATAATCTCTGAGGAGGCAAGAGTATCAGATTCTGAGAATGGTCAACACTTTTAAACCAATGACTATTTTGGTAATACTTCAACATATCATGAAACGGAAGGGTTTTAATGGTCTTGAAGGAAATTGTAGGATGGAAGTAAGCCACAATCATGGAGATCTCGTAGAGACTCAATGCCACAAAGTTGGCAAGACGAGAGATGCAAATCAGGGATTCATTTGAAAGTTTGCTTTCCAACTGTAAGGCTGCATCTTCCCCCACCATTAATTAGCTTGTTGAACAAACTGCTCAAACATTCCCTCCCACTGACCAGCTGACCTAGCCTCTCCTGCAAAAGGGAACTAATTTGAAAGCCTGCACACACAGGCTTGCCTGCCACTGTTGCCTGCATATTAAGCATGTCATCTGAAGCATGGAGTTAGAACCAGAGTTGGAACTGGATTTGGACTTTTGACTACTTTCTAACCAAAATTTAAACCGTCCCGCAAACACCTCGGCACAGGCATGCTGCCATTCCACCTTCATTTACACTCCCCTGAGACTGGGTTCGGCTGCTGCCTCATGGTGCAGTCAAATCGAACTCCACAAACTGCCGGATGTGACAAGACTACACATTCGTGTGAAGGAGACGCTGTGGCTTCTTGCAGAACACTCTATCATTTTTTAATTTCTGTTTAAGATGGTTTTAATTTAAAATACGGTCACCATTTATTCTTTTTTAATTTTTCTCCACCTGGATGTTATACTTCCGCTACTTGCACACCCTGCCAGATGTAACCTATGCAGTGCGCCCCAGATGGCTGCCTCAGATGGTTCATTCTTGGGCAGGATGAACAAACACGTGGATCTGTTCATTCAGTGCATTTCATATTTCAAATGTTTCAGTCACCCGGAAATCTCATGCCTGAACTGCAGCACTGTTTGCTGTATTTACAAATCCCTGTTCTGTAAAATGTACTTCCACTGCATGATATACTGGTGTGCTATACATCCACTAAAGTTCATCCTCCATGGGCAGGATGTACTTTATGTGGATCTATTCACACAGGGTATATCATACTGCCACACGTGTCAGTTTTCCCATATATGCCTTGGATTCTTGTATGGCTTATCTCCCACAGTGCAACCTTTGTAGTGCGCCCACCATGGCTGCCTCACCTGGTACACTCGTGGATGGGATGAAAAATACATGGACGTGACTATTATGGTGGGACCGTACTCCTAGCATCAGGACGCTGCAACCACACCCATTTTGTGTCTTCTGGGTGTAACTTATTCCACCCAGGGTAATCCTACATAGTGCATCCAAAACGGCTGCCTCATTTGGTACCTTTGTGGGTGGAATATTTAACCCATAGAAGTTAATTCCTAAAATGTGTGCACCAACCCTGCAATATGCTTATTGTGCTCTCTAGATTTCAGTTGATTTTAATTATCTCGGTGTGGATTTCTACTTTTTTTTTTGCAACACCAAATCCTTGTACAATGTAACATGTTTTCTGATGTTTGTAAAGCGACTTTGAGTCCTATGGGAGAAAAGCGTTATATAAATAAAATTATTATTATTATTATTATTATTATTATTATTTGGACATGACAATAGAGAAATATTAGTTAGAAGAGACAAATATTTGTGTTAAGAGATAAGTCTATCCTAGACCTATAGTGAGGCTCTCATAGAAGAGAAAGTGGAAAAACAGCAAGGATGCAGGCATTTAGATATCCACAAGAGGTCCACCAATGGAAAACCCACACAGGCCGCCACCTCCAAAGCCACCCAACACTTAAATGATGGGGGGGCATGCCAAGTCCCTAAGTTGACCAAGGAGTCAAGCTTACTGGTATCTGATAAGGTCAAGGAATGCTAAGCCCTCTGATTCTTAGAGAGAACCATTCTAGAATGAGTAATTTTATTAACCATCTCTTATAAAACTAAATACCTTTAATGGGATCTTATGTCTACTGGCAAAACCAAATTATGGAAAAAGCTATATGATAAATGGATACAAGATTTTCCAGTGGGTTAGACTTCGGCAGAGCTACTGACCTCAATGGAACTTCCCTTAAAATATCTCCCCTCTGCAAATCTCCAAGAAGTACATTTTTGCACCATTCATAGAGCCTATATTACTCAAGGCCAACGCATGCATATGGTGTTAGAGGAATCTGGTCAATGTCCAAAATGCACAGCCCAAAAAGCGCTTTTCCATTATAACTTTTGGAGTTGTTCAAAAATTAAACATTTTTGGCACAAAATAATACATTTTATAATCTAACCTTTGGAATTCATATATTTCTAGATCCTTTAGCATTTTTATGCGCAGACGTCCAAAATTGGGAGATCTCGAATTACCTTACTCATTTGTTGCCTAGTCTAACAATCATAGTTACCATTGCGAGGAAGGTGATTCTGCAGAAGTGGACTTCAAAAAAAGCCTCTTTACTGGAAACGGTTAAGATAATGCTATTGAAAACTCTTTATTTTGAGAGACAAGCAACAATACCAGACGTAGAACAAGGAATTTTGAGATTCTACAAGAAATGGGGGAAATATATAGAGTCATGGGATTCCTTATCCCAAAATTGTATATTGAGTTTGTTTAAAGATACTAATTGGTTCCTGCTAAGAAGCATTCAGTGATTTTATTTTGTATTAATGATTATTGAACATATATTGGAGATTACTCAGGCTGGGAAATGTTTATACTTCCTCCCCTACTTCTCCTATCATTGTTCCCTCCCCCCCTCTATCTTGTCTCATCTGGTAATGTCTAGTTGATGTAGTCTATGTTAAATTGTTTGTAATTTTCCTTTTTTTTATCGATGGAAGAAACTATATTTCACATTTGTTAAAAGTGATATATTATTACAATATTATAGTAATCCAAAGATCTATTATTATATACAAACTATGCAAATCTGATGTCTTTACGTTGTATCTAGTCTTGTAATCCAGTTTGAATAATTTTTATTAATTTTATTTTTGAGACAAACAATGTCTAGTGAGATTTCTTCATCGAAAAATCTTCTGTAATCATTTGTCTTAATTGTGTTTATGTTTTATTTACTTGTCACTTATATTGAAAAATCAATAAAATACAATTAAAAAAAAAAGAAAGACATGGACAGTTTAGCAAACCAAGCACACCAGCGACGGGGATTGCCACTTTTGTGGTGTAGTGCTTGGTTTGTTTGGACCTCCATAAAAGATACAACACAGTATTTTTGGTCAGCTAAGCTTACAATCACAGTACCGTCTCTGCCCCTAATTCACAAAATATTTTCCCTTCAAATGTGTACACAGTAAGTGCAGCTCAGACTCTCAAATACAAGCAAATGCCTATGCAGATTACAGATGAGCCGTTCAGATTCTGTGAAATACGAACTGCTCTGAACACTTAGGATCTGGGTCCACCCGAGACGCGGCTCGGGTGTTCCAGCCTGACTCGGATCCCAATTCGAGGCCGAACGTCATCCTCCCACAGCTATTCAATTCAATGTGCTGTGTGCCTTATTGGGAAGCAGGTAAGTCAGAGAATGCCAGTTCTCGTGAGTCAACCTGGGTGTTAAGGTGCGGTAACCAGTATTCTCTGACTAAAGTGCCGGGCGCAATATATATTTCAGAGTAGATAGATATCATTGTGAAAAACAATTATAAGTGCAGCTCCCTACAAACACACACACACACACACACACACACACACACACACACACACACACACACACACACACATGAGGAGCCTGTACTGCAGATTGCTTGCTAGTGTCTGACCCTTATAGACACACAGATTAAAGTTACCTTCTTTTCCACCCTTTCCACTTACTCAAACCACCTACAACTCTCTCCAATGGTGACTATTTCAGCACAGCTACAGCCAACAACCTTCCCCATGCACTCATCTAAAACGGTACCTGAAATCACGAGGGAGAGACTTGCATGCAATACAAAACACGCAAGATCAAATAATGATGCTTTGCCTCATTTTGAGAAGACAAGTCATGACTCGGTTTCACTTGGTATCATATGTTTCAGTTCTGTCTAATTTCTCCAAATCCAAACCGCTCATCAGTAGATGAAAGGCTCAATTACCATTTAAAAAATTTAAATACAACACCATCTGTTATTTATTCCTTTAAAAATTAAATGGGCATTATCTTTACTGTATACATGTATGCCTGCTTTTAGTTCTTATATATTATATCTTCTCAGCTAATGATGAGACAGCAACTATGTGCATAAAAGCATACAGCCATGGTCAAAAGGGATAGGTGCCATTCATGTTAAACACCAGAATGGAGGAGAAATATGATCAAATCAACTTTTATCATATTATTACTGATCATGTACCACGGTCTACCAATCTTCCAGTGATTATTTCAAGCAAGATAATATGCCATGTTACAAAGCACATGTCATCTGAAGCTGGATCCACAAACATTATGATGAGTTCAGTGTTCTCTAATGGCGACCACTATAATCAGAACTCAATTAAATAGAGCACTATTGGGATGTGATGGAATTGCAGGTTCACACCATGAAAGTGCAGCTGACAAATCTGCAGCAACTGCCTGATGCTATCTTGTCAAAAGGGCTGTAAATATGAATATGTCCTGTGCCAGCCTTGCCTCCCTAGCGCCAGATGTCCTGATGTCGGGTGCATGATGTCTTTACGTCACTCCAGTTTAGCTGCACACACTGAAGGGTGTCTGTCCGCCTGGTGGTGCCACAGCAGTGAATCTGGCAGCAGTGTGCCATTCCAGGGCTGTGGTGAGAATTGATCATATCACCTCAGTGCTGTGAGGCACTAATGCTAACCATTACACCAACTGTGCTGCCCTGTATGAGAACATGCACTTACTGTACTTGACTTAAGCTTGCCTGCCCCGTGTTATCAGTCGTAAGTTAATGATGTACAAATATCTTGATATCTACACTTATCGACCGATATTTAAAAGCTGAATTTATTTGTCTGAATATTGTTTTTGCAAAATCTTTATTTTGAGTTTAAAATATTTATATTACAGTAGCTTGACTCAGCAGTGGGCCCTGCAGCTCAATATTCATATGAACCTAAGGCTTCAGTGATTGTTCTGTGCCTTGTGCATATTATAGTTATTGGAGAGAATACTATGTTGCACACTCGGTATTATAAATCTTTATTCATGAGTTACTTTTAATACACATTGTGTTGGAATCTCTCCATTAATAATACCGGTATAAATACACTGACAAATCAGGATGTCTTTTTGACCCTTGTGAAACTCTAGAATAAAATGTTGATAAAACTCCCTGTGGTGTGATGGCAGAAAGGCTCACATTTCCCTAATCTACATTACTGAAAGAATGTTATTTTTATTGTCAGAAGCAATCCACCAACTTGCCCTTGAGCTGGCTGACGTGGTTATGCTCTTGATAGTGTACACTGAGATAAATGGATCAAGAGCAACCTCACTGACTGTTTTGGGGCATGATCACTAGCTTATATATACAGATTCCCCTTAGGGAATTTCTCTCTACAAGGTCAAGGATTAAATTTAAGGTCTTTTTTAATGATCATAAGTGACTTGACATACTCAGCAGAGGGTTGTTATCTAAGATAAACACATGGCATTTCCTGTTTAGACTGTATATTTGGTTTACAAGGAGTTATGTAAACATCCTGCAATTTAGTGAATTAGGGAAAACATGGACTTTATTCAACTAATTGAAGAATCACTTTACCTGCCAACTTTTTAAAATTAAAAATTATGTTTTTTTAACTTTAATAAAAATTATTGGTACTATAAAGCTATAATAAAATAATTGTGATAAATATTTCAACAGTTGAAGTTGATAATATGTTAACTGTCTTATATTAAATTCATTATTTTATAATTAAGAGCAAAACATTCGTCCAGAGCTCACTAATCCTACTTTATGAGGGGTATTCAATATGAAACGTTAACTTCACTGTCAAAGTTAACATTTCATATCGGAGTTTTTACCTGCGTTAAAGTATCGGGCGCGCTCCCGCTTATACCCGGATAAAATTAACGAAAACGGGAAACTCCGAAGTTGGATTTGCGTAAAGTTACGAATTTTTCCTTAAAAAAATTGTAAGACCCCCCTAAAGTAGTAAAAACATGGGGGATCACTATGGGTACCCCCGTTTTAGCCTTTAATTGAAAGTCAGGGATTTAAATAGCCGCAGCAGGTGTTTTTTTTCCGACTTTGAAGAAGTGATGCAGAAGAGCACTTAGGTTATTTTTTTCGTTTTTGTAAGTGGTCCCATCAAATTTGGGGTACATGAAAATGGGTACTAGCATATTTTTATGTCCCTAAAGTAAGTTTTTAAAAATTCTCCATTTGTGCACCTGCCGCTATAATTATATTCTAGAAAACATCTGCCGCATACTTGCAGAATAGCCCTGAACCTATTTCCCTATTGTTAAACTATTTTTTCCCATTTGTTTTTTTTTCACCCCAATTTTTAAATAAATATTTTGGGGTGTCCCTATTTTTTTTTTAAACTTTTTTTGGCACAGTTCTTTTTTAAATGTCAGTCCCAGGGGTGCAGGCTATTTTTTTTAAGCCTGCACCCCTAAACCCCAATTCTGCAGTTTTTTTCGACACCTATTCAATGGTGAAAACTTATCCCCGTTTTTTATCAAAGACTTTTCAAAACTGCGATAAGTCTTTGAAATTGAATACGGTGTAAAAGTAAAACCTGCGATAATGACGTCATACCTCCGATATTAACGCAAAAACGATGTTATCGCACCCATATTGAATACCCCTGTATGTGTCTGTTGTATTTTTTAAATAGTTTTCCACTCAATAAAGTTGAATTTTACTTTCATTGCATAACTTCCACTTGACAGGTAAATACAAAATATTTATACGGATATACGGATAATATGGATTTAGGGGCTAATTAAGCAGGGCACGCAAGTGCATTGCTGAACGCAGATTCACGATTATCGGGAATCTGCGCATGCGCAGGACCCATTCAGTGAGTGTGCAGAATGGGTCCTGCTAATACACATGCTAGCCCTTGAATGCCTCTGCCTGATTGACAGGTAGAGACATTTAAGGGGTGGTACGGGGGCAGGGCTTGCTGAAGTTCCCGGAAACAGGGCGTGTCTGCCCCATTTTCCGGGAGTGGCCAGCCCAGAAACTGCGTGAACATACACAGTATGCTGGGCTTGCAAGCCGGCCAGCCTGAGGCTTATTCACCTGGCTATCCGGACAGCGCTGTCCACCATCGCGACCATCGACCACCGATGATCATGATGGTCGCGATGGTGATCCCAGCACTACGACCTCCGTCAAAGTGCTGGGATCGCAAATGCAGCAGGGGGTGTCATACAGGGGGTATCATACACCTCCTGCTGGATTTGCATGATTGCAAGGATCGCATTGCAAAGCTGACTGCGTGCAACTTTGCAATTGCGATCCTTGCTGAATCAGACCCCTAGAACTTTAGCAATGTTAGTAAATAGGCATCTATAAGTCATAACAGTGACTTTTTTCACAAATATTTATTACATTTAATTTCCTGAAATGACTGCAAACATGCTAAGCCTTTATAAGACTGAGGGCCTGATTCAGAGCCACTCGTAAGTGGCAGCTCGTTCGCTCCGAGCGATGTTTGCCCAACTGCGCATGCGTACGGATCATTATACGCGTGCGCGAACCAGTCAGTGCGGCCGAAATTCATGTGCTCGCAAAATAGCGAATGCCTGCTAATTTGAGTGACAGAATGAGGCGTATGTGGGTGGTAACAGGGGAAGGTGCTTGAAAACGGGGAGTGGAGATCCGATCGCAGGCGTGCTTAAAGGTCAAAACGGGCGTTTTAAGGGAGTGCATAATTAATACAGCAGCGTCATTGACCACGTCACTTGGTTTTTTTTAACTCAGAACTGCTCGCAAAATTGTGGTAGCAAAAACCAACCACAAGAATAGCGAGCAGCTCATACCCTGTTCGATGTACTCGATTAATCTAATAAATAGCGGACATGACGTAGGATGCGAGCGGACAGGGGGCGTAGTTTCCCAAAAAACGACCGCAAGTTTTGTTCGCTCGTTCAGACCTAGAGGCGTGAACAGACCGCAAACAGCGAACGGTTCATTTGAATAGCCACTCCTATTTTCTGGACGAGCGAGCGCAAATAGCGACCGGCTCTGAATCAGTCCCTGAATCCCAACATCCCTATAGTCCTATATGGGAATAGGAAGATGGAAGATTGCATTAGTAGCTTTTTTGGAAAGAGCTATCAGAAAGTATATCCCTCCTCTCCTTCATATTTTGTTTCTCAGTCTATGGCAGGAACACAGCGGGGATAGAACCCGTAAGTGTAATTTATCATTGATGCAATCAGAGGTGAAAGAGTAGTTTATTCTATTCACCTGGACAGTTCCTTTTTGGAGCAGCTGTACCGGCATGAGAATAATGGGAAATAGCCCTGATATTACATATTTTATCACTGTGAAGTGGCAATAAAATATATTAGTTACCAGGGAACTCAATGTTCTTTTGAAGTGAAATATGATTTCATATATAATTTAACTGCACAATTAAGATTGACCCTCATGTTACTGGCTCAATTTTCTTGTTTATCAATTATATGAAAACATGAGCACAACGGTACTTCCTGTCAATCACTCTGCGATGGCTCTGCGTAGTCATTACAATCACAGTCCCGGTCGCAGTACTGTCTTCGCATATGCGCACTGCGATGCATACGCATGAGCAGAACGCAACTATCGGCCGATTGCGTGTGTAATCACAGTTGCGATCACTGCTGAATCAGGCCCATAGTCCTGAACATTCAGACATTTTACTGTGAACCTTGATGACCTAACTAACTGTCCTTGAATTAATATAAATTGTGTTTGTTACCCCAATCTGCATTTAATTATTTTCAGAGTTCCTACATCTGTGCTTTTAGTGTTTGGGGTCACCCTCTCTAGGTGATGCTGACATTACATTTCTGCCCCCAGGCAAATTGTCCAGTGCCTCATGCTGCAGCAAGATTGTAAATGTTATTTATATAGCTGAAATAAATCTGCAGGAGATGCAAGGTAAGACTATGTGAATTCACCAGGTACGGACTGATAGACAGACAGTAACTAGATAGAAAATCAATAGATAGACACCAGAACGCCAACATGGACAAAAGGTCGACAGATAAATTGCCGAATCTACTCAGGTTGACAGGGTCAAAAGGCCGACAGGGTCAAAACATTGACATGCAAATAGTCAACACAGTAAATGTTGACGTATTTCTTTTTGTTATTTTAGCCCAGATCCTAACGTTAATCCCAACCTTTCTCCTATTGTCTCACCCTCCCTCTGGCACCTAATTTTAATCCTCCTCTTTGTGCCTAACCCTAACTGTCCCCTTCTGCAGCCTAACCCTAACATTCCTCCAAGTGCCTAATCCTAACCATAAATCTAATTCCAACCCTAACCCAAACCCCAATCCTAGCCCTAAATATAATAGAAAACCATGTGTTGACCTTTTCTGTGACGACAATTTGCATGTTGAACTTTTGACCCTATTGACCTTTTGACCCTGTCGACCCAAGTCCCTGTCGACTTATTCACTGTCTACTTTCTGGTATCTATTGGCCGTCTATCTGGTTACTATCTCTCTACAATTCGGATACCAAATTCACCTCATATTGCACACATATGCAAAATATTATGACGCACTTTGAGGGATGAGACATTTAAATGAGATTCAAAAACTGGAGTGGGCACATTTACAGAACAGTCCCTATTTAGCAGGGGTGAAGGATTTAGTGACATCCCAGAAATGTATGTACACACAGGTGCCTAAACCAAGGGCACTGGACCATCAGCACTGAGAGGCATTCATACGTATGCATTTATGATGCATTTATAGTGCAATTCCTGTGCATATGGACAGCATTTCTTTCACTTACTTTACTTTGAATCAATCTGTTCCAAACATTAGGGATGCATTTAATTGTTTGTTCATACTGTAAACAATAATGAAACATTTGAGATAAATGAAGGCCAAATGTATACCTGCACGTGTTAGGTCTTTACTGTATATTGACTTCAAAATAAATAACAATTTGCACTGAATGATGTTACTAGGGCATACTCATTCCCAAAAATTCAAATCTACAGAAATAATTTATAAACTATGAAAAAGTGATTATATCCAAGGACACGCTATATGCTTTATTGACCAATCTTGTGATCTGCGATGGCTGGCAACGACCATCACATAGTGTATACACCTAATTCATCGATTAATTGTGTGGTCACATCTTCCCATCTGATGTGCTGCACATCAGATGGGACGATGCAACATATGATGCAGTTCCCTAAAATTAATACTGTAACAATATATTGTGCCATTGTACAGCAGATCATGCAGCCTGTACGTGGACACGACATATCATTTCATCATATTGACCCATCAGAAGATCGCCGGACTGGCCGTATAATTTCCCTGAAATACAATCAAGACATAATTTCACATGCTGCGGGGGAGTCAGTCATGATTTAGGACTCACATGCACTAAACTGTAATAAAATCACTTTGACATCATGGGATGATGTTATAGGATTTTCTGTTTTAAATGTATTTAACACACAATATTCACTTTAATATAATTTATACTGCTCAATAATATAGGAAGTAGTATTTATAGTTCCTGGTTCCATGACTGGATCATTCCATCTGCCATTAAGAGCACAAGCGTCATTTTATGGTACTTTATACATACAACAGGCATGTAAAGAAAGAAAAAAGGCGTCAATAAACACTGGACCAGCAAATAAAACTCAAATAAATTAGGTTTTGCATTGAATGTAGTATTGAACTTATTTAAATGTGAAATTATTATTTCGATTAAAAAAAATGTATGAGTGTAACACTGTAAAATATTGAATTTCCCCTTTGTGAAAGCAGAAAGACTGACATTCCCCAGTCTACAGTACAGAAAACATTTATATTTTATTGTCAAAAGCAATCCATCAACCTTCAATTCAAGCAGTTTACATGGGTCTGCCCCCAATAGCACACACTTAGATTGCTAACCACTTTACTTTCTTGTCACTTGCATACTGTACAGTATATTTATATATTACTACACAATTGCTATCACCATTTTTAACTTGTATGAGATATGGAATGATAAAACCCTTTTGAATGAAGTATAAAAAATATATAGGTATATTAAAAGAGTTCTAACTAAAGCAATGAAAAATCATTATACAGAAGCACTAGGGTTTGGTGCAAATGTTAAGTGTTTTTCTGTGCTGTCATATGACAGATATCATACATTTACAATATGCATAAATATCCATGAACAGCATTGGGTATTAATTGGTAAAACATTCTGTGCTAGGATGGACTCTGATCCATAATCAAAAAGGTTGGTGCGATATGTTTCCTGCCCATGGGGGGGACTCCTACGGTGTCTTGGGAGGGAGTTAGAGGGTGGCTAAGTGTTTGCAAAGACCTAACCATCTAACCCCCACAGAGGCTTGCCACACCCATTTCCACACTCAGGGGGCTGTGTGTGGCACCCACAGCGGTGTATCTATACTGGGTGCATGGAGTCCCCAAGTCAAGGGGGCCCATACTGCACAGCCTGTATCTGTTGAGTACTATGGCCCTCATTCAGAGCCGTACGCTCTGAGCAGAGCGCACGCTCTGAATGAGGGCCGGCCTCCATGAAAATGGAGCGTCCTCCTGGACGCTCGTATAGCTGTGGGTCACCACCCACAGGCTATACGAATGTGCATTTTGATGGCCGCGATGGTCGTGACCATCGCGACCATCGAAACTGCGAGCCGGAGCCTGCGGTTGAGGTTTTCAACCGCAAGCTCCGGAGTGATTTTGGCTCTATCAGAGCCAAAATCACTCCCACTGACATCACTAGTGATGTCAGTGGGCCGGCTTCTGACGGGAGGCGTTCCCGTGGCATCCCCAACATCGACAGCACGCCCCCTTTGATCAGACACAATGAGCGAAGGACTTTCCTTCGCTCGTCGCGTCTGGCGCATGCGCACGACGGAGCTCCCTCCGTCGTGCGCATGCTCAGTCCAGAACAACGACCCACTTGCGAGCGGACAGCCGCTCGCGAGTGGGTCTGAATCAGGCCCTATATCTTTTGGCCGCTGGCACTATTTTTTGGAGATATTGTGCATGTGTCTCACATACATCTCAATGCTTATCGTACTTGTCCCCATCAGTTTACATCTTTACACTTTGAAACACTGGGGCTGATTCAGACCCACTTGCAAGCACTATGCGCTTGCAAGTGGGTCAATGTTTTCCCCCTGCGCATGCGCCGCTTCCGGCGTGCGCATGTGTGGGACCCGGCCAGCGACGGCCGCTCCATCGCTACGGGTTTCGCACCAAAAGGAGGAGGCTGTCAATTGTGATTGACAGCTCGCCCCATTTTGGAGGCGGGCAGGGGGGGTGGCTACACAAACGGAGGCGTTCCTGAAGAAACGCCTGCCATTTGTGGGAGGCACCACTGACATCACCAGTGATGTCAGCTGTGAGCTTCTGGCTCTATTTAGAGCCGGAAGCTCACTGGGGCTTGTGGGAATGAGACCCTACCACAAGGGTCTCATCGCAAGCCGCGATGGTCGAGACCATCGCGACCATCACCTGGCAGCTCGCAAAAGCTGTGGGTGGTCACCCACAGCTATGCGAGCGGCCAGGAGGCTGAAACAACAACAAAAAAAATGCCCTGATTCAGAGTGGGCGCTCTGAAAGAGCGTCTGGCTCTGATTCAGGGCCACTGTCCTTTATCTTAGCTCTCTTGCCTAGCCTCACATCCTCTATCTGCTTACAATCTGTGTTATTATTCAAATTCTGCACACATTAGATCCCCACTTTTAATCCTCACAATAACAAACTTGTTAATCTGCATACATATTTACCAACACTGTTCTTTCACTTGCATTTCTACAAATCTCTTGCACTCATATTTCATTTACATTTACAAATTTCATTCCTCTTGTTTACTTATAAACACCATGACAAGGTTTTCTTCAACTCCCTCCTTTAATCAGTCTCTACCTAATCCTCTGTTCTGCCCCCTGCTTCCACCTTTATCCTTTCCCCCTTATCTCTTCCACCTCCTCCTCCCCTTCTTCCCCCTCCTCTGTCTGCCTACTCTTCCCTCCTCTCCCATTACTCCACTCTCTTCCTGTTCTACCCCCCTCTGTCCTACTACCCCACCACCAAACCCTCCTCCTACACTCCTCTCCCTGTCACTTCACCCCACTGCCATCCACATCTCCCTCCCTGCCCACCTCCTACAGGTTCCCTTTCTAGCTCAGGTGCCCACACCATCACTAAACTCTATTCATATCGGTCCCCCAAATTAATCTCACCTCCACGTCACAGCAACCCCGGATAATCTTATTCACATCTCCACCACAAACGCTATCTCTCTACCCTGTGCCCTCTGGAATGCCAGGTCAGTCTGTAATAAACTGGTCCCCACCTTTTCATTTCCAACTCCCTGAATCGCCTAGTCATTACTGAAACCTGGATCTCACCCTCTGACACCACATCTCCTGCCGCTCTATCCTCTGGGGGCCTCACCTTCTCCCACACCCCCTGGCCTGGGGGTTGCCATGGTGGTGGTGTTGGGGTACTTCTATCCACCAGTTATTCCTACCAGCTAATATCCTCTGAACCATTCCTTACATTCCCCACATTTGAGGTTCATGTTATATGCTTCTTCCAACCAGTAAACATCAGAGTAGCTGTCATTTACTGTCCCCCTGGCTCTCCCTCCAAATTCCTTGACAACTTCGCTTCCTGGCTCCCTCACTTTCTCTCCTCAGATCTTCCCTCCATTATCCTAGGTGATTTTAATATTCCTATTGACATTCCCACAGAATCCTCTGCAGCTAAACTCCTTAACCTCACCTCGTCATTTGGTCTTACCCAATGGACCTTATCACCCCCCCATGTGAGTGGGCACTCACTTGACCTGGTCTATACTCACCATTGTGATATTTCTGATTACTCCAATTCCCCATTTCCCCTCTCTGACCATCACCACCTCTCTTTTAACCTATCCCTTTCTCCTTCCCCTCCTTTACCTCCTAAGGCTACCATTACTAAGTGTAACACTTAGGCTATTGACACTGTTGCTTTTTTCTCCCTGCTGGACTCTCTTCTCTCCCCTATCCTTTCTCTCTCCTGTCCTGAACAAGCTACTTCCTTGTACAATTCCTCCCTTACTACTGCTGTTGACTCTGTTGCTATGGCAAAAACTACTCACCCTCACACCCTGGCATTCCAAATGCACCAGGTACCTGCAAAAGTGTTCAAGAATTTCAGAGTGTCAGTGGAGAAAATCACACTCTAAGGCTGACTTCCTCCATTTCAAATTTATTCTCTCATCCTACAGTGCTGCCCTGTTCCTCTCCAAACAAACATATTTCAAGAACCTCATCTCCTCCCAGTCCTCAAACCCCTGGTGTCTCTTTGCCACTTTCAACTCCCTCCTCTGCCCTTCCCCTCCTTGCCTCCCCTCCTCACTCTCTGCCCTTGACTTTGCCACCTACTTTACATCTAAAATTTACTCCATACGTGAGGACATCATATCCCATCAGACCCTCAGCACTCCTCCCCCTCCTTTCCCTGACCACCCCTCCCCTTCTGTCTCACCAACTCTGACAATCTTCTCCCCTGTTTCTGGAGAGGAAGTCATGGCCCTCATCCGGTCCTCCCCTCCTTCCACCTCCCCTCTTGACCCTATCCCTTCCCGTCTCCTCTGTTACCTGTCTCCTTCTGCCTATTCCCATCTTGCTCACCTCCTTAATCTCTACCTGTCATCTGGCACTGTCCCTTCTGCATTCAAACATGCCCTTGTCTCCCCCATTCTTAAAAAACCTACCCTTGATCCTAACATACGTTCCAACTACCGACCCATCTCTCTTCTCCCTTTTGCTTCCAAACTCCTTGAGCGTATTGTTTACAACTGCCTTACCAATTTTTTTTCTCCCACTCCCTCTTGACTTTCAATCTGGCTTCCGTTCTCTCCACTCCACTGAAACTGCCCTCATAAAAGTCAGCAATGACCTCCTTGCTGCCAAATCCAAGGGCCACTACTCTCTGCTCATTCTCCTTGACCTCTCTGCTGCATTTGACACTGTAGACCACCCTCTCCTCCTGCAAATCCTTCACTCTCTTGGTTTATGTGACACTGCCCTCTCCTGGCTTTTTTCCTACCTCTCTGATTGTTCCTTCTCTGTGTCCTCTCATGACTCCTCTCCCCCCCACTTCCACTAACAGTAGGACTTCCCCAAGGTTCTGTTCTTGGACCTCTCCGTTTCTCCCTATATACGTCCTCTTTAGGTGAACTAATAAACTCCTTTGATACTCAAATTTACCTTTCCACCCCTGAGCTCTCCCCCTCGCTCCTTACCAATATCTCCAACTATCTCTCTGCTGTCTCTTCATGTGCTTCATGGGATGTCCCAGCACTTTCTTAAACTTAACATGCCTAAGACTGAGCTGATCATCTTCTCACCCTCTTCCACTACCTCACTTCCCACAATTTCATTATCTATTGATGGCACAACTATCTCCTCTAGCCCCAAAGTGTGCTGTCTTGGAATTTTCCTAGACTCCTTCCTCTCCTTTAAACTACACATTCAGCACGTCTTGCAGTCCTGCCATTTTCACCTAAAGAATATCTCCAGGAGTAGACCCTTCCTCACCAAGGATGCCACTAAAACCCTCATTCACTCACTGGTCATCTCCAGATTGGATTAGTGTCCTTGCTGGCCTCCCAGTCTCTCACCTCTCTCCACTACATTCAGTTCTCAGTGCTGCTGCTCAGCTCATCTTCCTCTCCAGATGTTCTACATCTGCTTCCCCTCTCCTTCAAGCCCTACACTGGCTCCCCTTCCCCTTCAGGTGCCAATTCAAGGTTCTTACACTTGCCTACAAAGCCCTCACCAAATCCTCTCCCACATACATTTTTGACCTTCTCTCCCTTCACACTCCTGCCCGTCCACTTCGCTCAACAAATGCATGCTGCCTCTCTTGCCAACTGATTACTTCCTCCCACTCCCGCATCCAAGATTTTGCCCGTGCTGCTCCCTACCTTTGGAATGCTCTCCCTCTCCCTATCATACTCTCCACCTCTCTACAAATCTTCAAACGGGCTCTCAAGACCCACTACTTCATCAAGGCTTTCCAGCTCTCATCCTAACCCACTTCATGCTCTTTCCTCCCTATCTTTCCCTTCTGTGTCACGCCTGTCTGTCTGCCCCTCCCCTTTAGAATGTAAGCTCTCACGAGCAGGGACCTCTTCCCTCATGTGCTTCTCTTTACATTTTCTTCTACTCTTTACTCCCCATAAGGGCACCTAACGCGTGACTGCCAACTCCCTGCTGCTTATTGTGAGTGCTTTAATCGCTATTGCAGCAATGAATATAATTTGTGTCCTTGTCCTGCACTGTATTATACTGTAAGTTACTTGTTTCCTGTTCACTTATTAGTTCTATGTACTGTGTAAGGCACTGCGGAACACTTGTGGCGCCATATAAATAAAGGATAATAATAATAATAATATTAATAATATTAATAATGTGTAGAACACTCTAGCACAGTTCCAATGCCTTCAGTGCATACGCCAGCATGATTTATTCAAGGGGTAGGGAGCCTCCGGATTTGCACATAGGGCCCCTCCTGTGTTAAAATGCCTCTGCTTACACGTCATTAAAAATTTATCTGAATGTCTACATATTGTAACATTGTTTTTAAGTTGAAGTAATGTAAATGTAAAAAGTGATATATCTTCTGAAGAAACTACATTCCATAAGTATGTGTGACATACATGTCTACATTTATTGAATCTACCTATTAGTTTGTATTAATAGATTCTCCTAAGCAAACTGGTCTAAACTAGGGATGTGCAGGCTCAGATTTACTTGGATTTACTCGGATCTCAAAACAGCATTTTATTGGCTATCGCCTATCATGGGTCTGCACATCCCTAGTCTAAACCCACTAATATTTACTTTGTTCTGCATTTGACTGCAAAATTTAGCATGTTTTGCCAGAGGATTTTTGCTTTCTGCTTCCAGTCCTAGTCCAACCACACCACACTGCAGAATAAATTGACAGTCATTGTCAAAGGTCTGTTCTTAGACTGTAACTTCTACGAAATGAGAATTTTCATATATTGGAGCTGAGACCAATGCCGGTTTGCAAACTGTAAAATACATAAAATCGTATGCGGCTATGAAGATTTGCATGAATCTAATACTGATGCTTGCTTGCGCCTTTAAATAAGGCTCATCAGAGGTATGGGCAGACAATAGCAGTGTGAGTACGTTAAGGGCATGTTTGCTTAACAGATGCAGGCTGACAGAAAGACATTCAAGGGCAGGTGCAAATACATGTGATGATCAGCTCTTGGCCAGCACAAGTTAACAGTGTGGGATTGGCTTATTGCAAATGCAATAATAGGTGTTTCTTCAATGCATCTGCATAGATTGTGTGCATGGTTTCACAATTTATTTATTTATTATTACTTTTTGAAGGTAAGATGTACGTCAGATGGAGAGTTGTATCTGGTGTACTACTGGTGCAGAGGTGCACACAACTTGCGAAAATTGCAACTTTGCATTTGCTCACAATTGCAGCTCTTTAGTGAATGCGTTTTATGCCATTTGGAGTAGAATTCCATTCATACTCTGCATTAGATACACAGTGGAGAATTACAAAAGTTGTATCACCGGAACTTTGAAACCTCTGCAAATCGACCTGATTTACTGTACAGCAAAACTTGATTTTGCTACATTTTGTCAGGAGTTCACTCCTCTGTACTCCTCTGTGGCCTTGACAAACTAGGACATGTACAGAATCAAAGGCAAGCATTTGTTAGTGGATGAAAAGCAATAGGGCTTTTCTTGCTTCATCCTGTACATGAAAGGGTTACTACTGGCGATAACACTGCTGTCGCTGCCAGTAACCCCAGGCGGCCTTGGCTTCCCCAGTCAATTTAAAAAGTATCGTGCTATAGTACCTGTTCTCTTATAATCTTTAAAGTCACACGTTATTCTAAGAATATTTTAGGGAGAAACCATTTCCAATGTAAAAACATTTTTAAATACCTTTTACATTTTTTAAATAATGCACCCACCTGCAAAGACTGGTAGGAAGTGGTATGTTTTGGTAATTAAAAAAATACAGCCTTGTTGTTGAAAGAGCCTATTGATAAATAGGACACTAGGGAGTCAATTTACTAAGATTCGAGTTTGGTCGAGATTGCAATCTCACGTGAGTATAGGCATTTTTTTCAACTCGCAAATTTACTAAAGATAAACTCGGGTGAGTTTGGGAGAGATTTCTCTCTTTTCAATGTAAAACTCGGGTGAGATTGCAAACTCGAATAAACTCACCATCGGCCAAACTCTGAAGTACTTTTCATAAAAAAGATACAACTACAGAGTTTACTAAGAAACCAGAATACAATCTCGGGTGTAATTGTGGCCAACTCACAGTGAAATTGAAGTTTGAAATAGACCACCTCCTGAGCTGCGAGTTTGGCAGAAACATACACAGATCAGTTTGATTTGTGCATGTTTCTGCATTGAATCACTATGGTATTGGTTATTTTTTTTAAAAATATGACGTAAGGCCCCCTCCAAAAGACATAACCAGCCCCAGACTGCTCTGCCAGTCATGGTTCCTAAAATTACAGGGAAAAAAATGTGTTGGGTTCCCCCATAATTTAGGAACCAGCACCTGGCTGCAGGGCAAGTCCTGGTTTTTTAATATAGAGGGAAAAAATGCATTGGGGTTCATTATAATTTAAAACCAGCACCGGACCCAAACCGACTGGGATGTAATGCCACAGCCAGGAGACCCTATCACCGGATCTCCCATGGCCAAAGCATTAACACCCCAAGCTGGTCATCCCAAGCCGGGGATCTCAGGGGAGATGGGGACCCCCCAAGAAGGGGTCCCCCCTCTTCCAAGACCCCAGACTTAGGCTGAAGCCCGGGGCTCTTCCCCGCAACCCTGGGCTGTGGGTACAGGGTAATAATGTGGGCAATAGTTCTAAACTATTGTATTTTACAGATCACTGTGCTCTGTCCCCATCTTCTTCCTGAGCCCCACCCCCTGCCTACCTTCAGATCACTGTTATCTGTCCTGGCCCCCTGCCTTCTTCCCAAGCTCTGCTCCCTGCCTAACTTCAGATCACAGTCCTCCGTCCCGGTCCCTGCCTTCCTTCTGAGCAGGGCCATTTCTAGGGGAGCGGGAGCTGTGCAATTGCATGGAGCACTCCAATCTGGAACTACCTGTCACTCAGGGCAGAAGGGCATTATCCCCTGTACTCAGCACATTGTGCGGCAACAATCACAGATGCCGTTCAGCCCTCCCGCTCTGGATCCTGGTGTTTGCCTCTGTCCCCCATGTGGCAGAGCTACACTGGGCAAAGGCAATCCGGAACTAAAGTACATTGAATGGGATACCACTGGACACCAGCCGGGCAATCTTTGGTGTGTGATAAGGACAGCCGTGGCATTTATGGTACTGACAGCATACTGCTTCTTAGTCACACGTAGATGTATGCCTGTGACTAAAAAGCAGTTTGCTGAAGTAACCATCAGAGCTGCAGACCCCTGACTCTCCTTTTTCTCCCCCTGCTTATACAGTCATAAAGGCACACAGACACAGAACCTTCCCATGTGTGCCTCTCTCCTTATCCCTCCCCTAGTGTGACTGTGACCCCCTTCGATGGTGTATCTCTGACCCCTCCTACCAAACTGTGCTGCTGAACCCACCTACCCACTTGTGCTCCAGACCCCCCTTACCCATGTGTGCCTCTGACCCCCTCCTATAGTGTTCCTCTGACCCTTCCTACCAAACTGTGCCACTGACTCTCCTCCCCATGTGTGCTCCTGACCCCACCTACACATGTGTGTCTCTGACCCCAGCATACCCATGCATGCCTCTGGCCTCAACCTACCCATGCATGATCTGGATGCTGCTGCCTGCAGTTGAGGAAGAGGGAAGTACTGGGAGCAGTGCTGCCGTCAGGTCAGGTAAGTCATCTTTGGGGGGCTGGGGACAATTAATGCATGCTTTATATTTTTTACTGTGGGTACTTTTTTACTGTGGGGGACTGTGTGTTTTTTCCCTGTGGAGATCAATTGTACCCTGATGTCACCTTACTGTGCTGCTGGGAGGAGTGGAGGGCACTGATGTCATCTTCATGTCCTGCTGGGGTAGACCCTGATGCCACATTACTGTGCTTGTGTTGGGGCTACCCTGGTGTCACCTTACTGGGGGGGTACAAAATTACTGCTTGCCCTGGGTGACAAAATCCTAGTTTCGGCCCTGCACTGGGGAGTACCTAAAAAAAAAATACTCACCTCCTCTGTAGCATCCCTGGGTCTTGGCAAAACAACAAACCGCAACTTTGCCCAGCTAATGTAAGTATTAGCGGTGTATGTGTTTGACCACATACACTACTAACTGGCTCCTGACTGCTCAGTGTGAACTGTCAGGAGCCGGCAGCCAATCAGCGGCTGCTAACTGTAGAGCAGCCGCTGATTGGCTCCAGCTACTGACAGTTCACATGTGGGCTGGTCAGTCAGTTTAAAAATTCTCGATCTGCTTCACCATCAGAAAACTCACTCTCAGCTAAACTCTCTTCTTAGTAAATTTGTGATTTTTAGGAGCCTCATATCATCTGAGTTTCGGCGATGCTAATTGAGCTTAAAAAAAAACTTGATCAGGCTCGAATCTTTCTAAATTTACCTCTAGGGCAGAGGTTCCCAAACGCGATCCTCAAGACTCCCCAACAGTCCAGGTTTTGGAGATATCCATGGTTGAGCACAGGTGACATAATGAGTATCTCAGTCAATTTGATTTAACCACCTGTGCTCATCCATGGATATCTCCAAAACCTGAACTGTTGGGGAGCCTTGAGGACCGCGTTTGGGAACCTCTGCTCTAGGGGTAAATTTACTGAAAATCGTGTTTGGTCGAGTTTTGCCATTTTTAAACTTGATATGACTTGCAGAAACTCCGGCAATTTTATGCTTCTGAAACACTCATATTTACCAAGAATTGTGTCTTGCTGAGAGATGTCTTACCCAATTTTGCAGTGTCTGACCGCAGCCAAACATTCCCGAACAAGCACCCTGCACATATCAGTGCAATATGTGAAGGCTGCTTGTGTGATTTAGCTGTAAAAAAATGGTTAATTTAAAAAAAAAAAGATGTAGAGTCCCCCCCCAAAAAAGCATAACCAGCCCTGGGCTGCTAAGCCAGTCCTGGTAACTGAAAAAATTAGTATGGTTCCCCCATATTTTAGCAACCAGCACTGAGCCTGTCCTGGTTTTAAAAATAGGGGGAAAAATAATGTAGTGGTTTCCCTAATTTTAAAACCAGCACTAGGCTCAAATCCATTCAGGGTATAATGCCACAGTCAGGGGACCCTTTCACCGAATCTCCTCGGCCAAAGCATTATCACCCCAAGCCGGTCAGCCCAAGTCGGGGATCTCAGGTGAGGTGGGAACCCCTCAATAATTGGGCCACCTCTCTCCTGAGCACCCCAGGCTTAAGATGAAGCCCAGGGCTCTTCCCCACATCTGTAGAATGGTGGGTGCAGGGGTAATAGTAGTGAAAATAGAGTAAAACTATTGTTTTTTACAGTGAAACTACAGGTGCCAGCATGCCTGCCCTTTGGCACTTGTGAAACTATAAGTGCCAACAGGCAGCCGGCCCCTGTACCCCAGCTTTAAAGAAAATAGTTAAAAAACCACAAGACACACACACCGTAGATTGTACAATTTTATTGCACACACCTACCACACTCACACATACTTACCTACTGCCAGCTGTTCAATCCCCTTGTCCAAGTAGTATTCCAATGGGTTACCTGTAAAAAAAATCCTATACTCACCTACCTCCTGGCATAGATTCGGTCCTCTGCTCCATGTAGCATCCAATGGGGCTTGGCAAAACAAAAACAAAAATTGTCCCATTCCAACTCAGACAAGTATAGGTATATGTGTTATCACATATACCTATACTACACAGAATGACAGATGATGCTACTCTTCAGAAATTCTCACTGCCCGCCGCTGATTGGCTGTGACCCATGTGCTGTAGAGTGACAGGCACGTGGGTCACAGCCAATTTGAGCCCAGTGCTGGTTTTAAATATAGGGGGACCCCTACACAATTTTTTCCCCCATATTTTTAAAGCCAGGACAGGCTCAGCAGCCAGAGCTGGTTCCTAAATTACAGGGGAACCTCACTTATTTCCCCCCACCCCGTATTTTTAGGAACCAGGACTTTCTAAGGAGCCCGGGCCTGGTTATGCTTTTTTGAGGGGGCCCTATATCATTTTTTTTTTTTCAAATTAACTCTGATACACTGATTTATGTATTTTTCATCAAAACATGCACCTCAGGAGGTGGTCTATTTAAAACTTCTATTTTGGTCTGAGTTTGCTACAATTACACCCGTGATTGTAATCTCGATTCTTGGTAAATGGCAGAGTTGTATACTTTTCAGAGAAAGTACTTTCAAGTTTGGCCGATGGTGAGTTTAATCGTGTTTGCAATCTCACCCGAGTTTTTCAGTAGAAATAGAGAAATCTCTCCCAAACTCACCCAAGTTTGTCTTTAGTAGATTTGCGAGTTGAAAAAAATGCCTAAACTCACCCGAGATTGCAATCCCAACCAAACGCGATTCTTAGTAAATTTAGCCCTAAGGAGTATATTTACGAAAGTGCAGGTTTTTAGAAGTGGAGTTGTTGCCCTTAGCAACCAATCAGATTCTACTTATCATTTATCTAGCACCTTCTAGAAAATAATAGCTAGAATCTGATTGGTTGCTAATGGCTGAAAGCAGAAAGAGACAAATGCAACTGCACACTCTCCTCCACCTATGTGGTTGCTATGGGGAACAATTCCACATAAAAAAAACCTGCATTTTAGTAAATATACCCCTAATTGTTGGAAATAAACTATTTAATGGTGTTTCAAATTGCAATAAGACACAGTATAATATAGTATAATAAATATTATACAGGGACATCCCAATAGAGTAAAGTTAGTTTGTGACTTGTGAATAGGAAAAGCAGGAAGCTGATTAGAATTCATTGCTGACGATCAATAAATTCCTTCTAGAAAATGAACTTATTTTCATAGTTACATTGTTCCTCTGACTAAGCTATGTGGAGCATCCTGATGTTGCCATAAAAGTTTCCCGGCTAGTTATTTGCCACTACAACTTTTCACTTCCTGAGGTGGATTTATACTAAATCCTGTTATTAGTGTTGCTCTGCAATTGCTTTTGTCTGTGACTGGAATCAAAGCTCAAAGCCTGCAGTCAGCCTTTTATTACATGGAACATGAATAGGGGTTTGACACAACACTCATCTGTTCTCCATTCTGGTGGCTGTAAGCAGCTATCTCTCTGACAGTAAATGTGTATATTTGTTCTGTAGTACAGTTTTATAATCATGGTTAGCTATGCTTGTCACAAGTAAGTAGATTACTAAAATCATTAGAATTAGTATAAACCAAGATTTTTTTCTTTAATTGCTTTGTTAAGCTGTGACACGTCTATTTTCTGAAAATATAATCTATAATCAAAACTCGTTTCCTACTTGATATTCTGTAGTTATGACACTCATTGTAGCATAAGATTTACATTAAATTAAATACAGCTACATTTTTTTCACAAAAGTCAGTAATGAATACAGAATCACAGGGCTAGAGGTTCTAATGAAATGACGGAGAAGTATACCTTTTTTGTCTCTTTAAGCCAGTAAGCCAGTGAGCCAGCACTTAAACCCATTGAAGAAGCATAATGTGTATTTAAAATCTATGTTATACCTGGAGCCAAATGCTCATATTTTTGAGGACTGACCAGAATGGGAAGACAATGACGTGTTTGGCCAGATTGACAAATTATTACAATGCTGTTCCCTGGAATTAAAAGTACAGTTAGGAACATGATGGTGAGTGCTGAGTCTGTATTTTGTAATTTAAATGGTGTGGTCACATACCACTGGCACCGCAGATGTTTGAGTGTCGTGGATTAAAACCAATTGTATATATATATATATATATATATATATATATTAATTACAAAAGGATGGCACTCCCATGTAAAGTGGTACAGTCCCTGGTGCCCTCCAAGGTACCCTGGCAGGGGGACTAAATACAATAATTCCAATTCTGGCGGCACTCATGTGCAAAAATCAATACTACAGCAGGTATAAATTCCAACGTTTCGATGCTGTATCATTTGCATCGTCCTCAGGGTATAAACAAACATTACAACATTGGTGCTCGATGTGTTGCGCCCACTAATGATGTCAACACCCAGCATCCGTTGCCGTGATTTTTTGCACCTGAGTGCCGCCACAATTGGAATTATTATATAAATGTATATATATATATATATATATATATATAAAACACTGATCCAGCACTCACCCTTCCTGTAGAACTGCACCGGGTGCTCAGCCGGCATAGTACATATATGATTCCACAAGGAGGTACTCCAGGATGAATGGAAATAAAGAAACCAGCAACTGTGCTTCTAGCAACATTTCGGTTTATTCAAACCGTCATCAGACATATATACACAACATCATCCATCCTCTGAACAAAGAGTCCCAGCATGGAACAAAACCAGCACACTTGAATAAATGCTAAAAATTATTCATTTATTCCACCAAATCAAGCAAGGAGGGGAAACAAGCCATCCATTTGTAAAACATGAGAAGACATCAGTACTTATCTCTTCAATGCTCAATCACCCTTGATGTCCAAAAGAAGCTCATGTAGTAAGGAGTATGTCCCTATACTAACTAAAAGGGGTGAATGATAAGTGTCGAGGTAGCCCCCTTTATACCCCTTATAGTTAGTATAATTATACTAACTATAAGGGGTATAAAGGAGGCTACCTCCACACTAATCATTCACCCTCCTGAGGAAGTCCAGCAGATGGTGCAAAGACAAAACGTGTTGAGGTTATTCACTTTATCCCTCTGATGTTGGAGACCTAGAGAACATAGATAGTTCTCCTCCAGATAAGCTCTATTTGTTTTAATATATTGTACAGGCATTTACTTATTGTGTTTAATAAATGGTGTTAATTGTATTATACTATGGTATACAGTCAGGTGCATAAATATTGGGACATTGACAGAATTTTCATATTTTGCCATCTATTCACCAACACAATGGCTTTGAAGTGAAACAAACAAGATGTGCTTTAACTGCAGACTCTCAGATTTAATTTGAGGGTAATTACATCCAAATCAGGTGAATGGTGTAGGAATTACAACGGTTTCTATATGTGCCTCCCACTTTGCATTTTGTTAATTGATAAAAATAAACTATTAACACCTCTATTTTTTAAAGCATTCTTACTTTGCAGCATTTTTTCCACACCTGCCTAAAATACCTGCACAGTAATATATATATATATGTATATGTATATATATAGATGTGTATTACTGAGATGAATAAACTAAATAAAATACTGTAAGTAACTTGGGACCTGGAACAAACCATGTTACAATGCAAGTGTGAAATTACATTTATAGTTTTTGCATGCAGCGTAAATAGTGACTGTTTTTGCATGTAGTGCCTGATTTGGAGTTGTACACAAACCCGAAGGTTTAAACTCGTTGTTTAGTGATCGGCCTATACGCAGGATCTGTACTGTACCGAACACAGACAGTCACAGTCTCCTCTACATTTGGGGGCGGGGACGCGGCAGCCCTGCCTGTGTTCCTAGAATATGGGGCGTGTTTGTCTTTCTCAGTTAGTGCTGAGGCCAGTTTCTGCATCTACCAATGCAGATTTACAGGCCTCGCAAGCAGGCAAGAGGTGGGCCTTTCTGTGAAAGCTTAGACTTATTCAGATAGGCAATTACACAGACATCGATAGCAATGATCATGATGTTGATCTGATCTTACATCTCTTGCCAAGAAATTCAAAATCCTTCAGATGTCTCCTGCAGCATCAGCATATTTGTACACAGCAGCTGCTGTGTGCATAATTGTACAACTTTGAATCTGGTCTGTAGCTTACATTTTTACACTGCAATTTAGATTTGAGTTTTCATACAAAGAGGTGGGACAATTATGGCAAAGCAATGTAAACACTTGCAGAATCAATTTTTAAATTCATCAGATTACATTACGATATTGAGATTCATGTATCAAGCAGTGCAACCCATCAGGTTTGTGGTAGCATTTATCAAGTACATTCTATAAAATGATAGGCAGTTGCTGATTGGTTGCTGTGGGCAACTTCTCCACTGGTGCACTTCTCTGTTCTTTTCAGCTTGTGATTTCCGGCAGACTGCTCATGCATGAAGCGTCCACAGTAGCAAGGAGTCATGTACAAGTCAGATCTCAAGCGGATTTAGCCTTTTTGTGAATTATGCATTTCTGGGTGGAAACTGAGCATTACTGTGCGGACCTGTGGAACAGATGCATCTTATGGAAGTGTCATGGGCATATAGCCAGGACCAGTGCAAGGTTCCAGGTGTCCTAGGCAAGATTTCACCAACCGCCCCTGCTCCCTCCAATTCATAATATGCCACGCATCAGTCTCCCCAGTTATATGCCACACAGCAGTATCCCACATTTACAATATACTATATAGAAAATGCCACACAGCAGAGAACCAAAATCATAATGTACTTCATAACACTGCCACAAATTCATAGTATTACACACAGCTGGGTCACAAATTCATTATATGAATTTAATTATGCAATTCATTTTTTATTTGTGGACTCAGTGGGGCCCTCCATTGGCCAGCACCCCTAGGAGGCTGCCTAAAGCTGCCTAATGGTAGCACCTGCCCTGCATATAGCCTTAATTCTGTGCTTGTTTAAGGTGTGTGAATGGACATGAGGCATCTGTGTCATACACATCTTTTGCACGCAGCATGTGGTCCAATACTAAAGAAGATGCAGGCCACAGCCAGAAAGACAATGGGCGATGTGATGCTTACGCATGAAAGGGACGGATACCCGCATAGAGGGACAGATACCTGCATAGGGGGATGGATACCCGCATAGAGGGACGGATACCCATATAGAGGGATGGATACCCGGATAGAGGGATGGATACCCGCTTAGAGGGATGGATACGCGCATTAGTGTAAGGTAGTAAATCTGACTGCTGTGGACAACTGCCCTTGTGGCCACTTTGCATCTGAATTAGGTCCAATGGGGTCTATGTACTAAGCTTTGGAGATAGGTAAAGTGGACGGAGATAAAGTATCAACCAATCAGCTCCTAACTGTCACTTTAGAGGCTGTGTTTGCAAAATGACAGCTAGGAGCTGATTGGTTGGTACTTTATATCTATCCACTTTATCGCTTTCCAAGGCTAACTACATAGACCTCTTTATTCATTAAGTGTGAACCGCTCTAAACTGCACCTGGCATGGGAAAATGTCGAGAAGCAATTCTCTATATTTCATGTCATAACTAGATTGATTGGGGGCCCATCACACTCTTCTTATCAGGTTTATCTATTACTAAAGCTGCATACACACACAACGATTTTTTTAATGAACGATTTTAGTAAACGATTTTTTCCCTTGAAAAAATTTACTAAAATCGTTTACTAAAGTTGTTCATTTACTAAATGTCATGAACGATTTTTGTGAACTACAAACGATTTTTGCATATTCCCTTAATGAAAATCGTTGAGTTGACAAGTCTGTCTGAACTACAAACTACAAACGACAAACTACAAACGTGAACGCGCATGAACGATAATCGTTCATCGTTTGACTCAGAAAGTGAACGATTTTTGCAAACGATTATCGTTAAACTATATCGTTTAACGATAATCATTAAAAAAATCGTTGTGTGTGTATGCAGCTTAAGGATTACATGAAACTCAACAATGACAATTGCATACATCTGCTCAGCTTTTATGGTGTGACACAGTAAAGGGTATATGCATGAATACTCTGCCTGAGACATTTCTCTGTATACACTACTCTAGAGGGAGTGGACAAAGCTGTCAGGACTTATACTACAGCCAACAATAACAACTACATTTACTTATTTATAACTTCCCCCTTTTACTGTTTAATGATAAGAGGAAGGAAACACTTCTACATAGAGTATGCCACACACACAGCATTCCACTATTCTTACCATGGACATCCACGGAACAATGATGAATGCATTGAAACACGTACGGCACATAATCTGCTTTCTCAGATCATGGCTTTTACACAGCTAGTGATATTTATGAAATATTGATGTTTTAAACAGCAAATTTCAGTAACAAATGTAGCCTCTTTTAATAATAAGTATATAATAGAAAACCACATGTTATCATCATATAATACAAAACAAATAACTAATACTCAAGAGCTGATTAAGTATATACTCAACAATTATTGCACATTCTGTGAATGTAGACCCTTATGTTGAAGAAAATGCTAACTAAAGCTTGTTTTGTGGGCTAAAATAAACTCTGAGAACTGAGGGCCTGATTCAGAGGCGCTTGCTGTTTGCGAGCGCTCGCTCTGAATCAGGGCGGGGATTTTTGTATTTTTTGGGGGCCTCCAGGCCGCTCGCTAAGCTGTTGGTGACCACCCAGAGCTTTTACGAGCGGCCATCGGGCTTTTGAGGAGACCCTGTGGTAGGGTCTCTGCTCTCGCAAGCCCGAGTGGACTTCCTGCTCTAATAGAGGAGGAAGTCCACTACTGACATCACGAGTGATGTCAGTAGGGCAGCCCACAAATGCCAGGCGTTCATAAGGAAATGCCTGCATTTGTGCAGCCACCCCCCATCCCCGCCTACAAAACGGGGCAAGCTGTCAATCAACATCAACAGCCATCCTGTCTTGTAGCAAGACCCGTTGCGACGGAGCTGCAGTCGCAGTACGGGTCTCGCGCATGCGCACACCAGAGGCAGCGCATGCGCATTTGGGGACCATCGACCCGCTTGCGAGCACTGGGCGCTCACGAGCAGGTTTGAGTCAGGCCCTGAGTCCTTTCAGGTGGCAACAATACAGTGTTGAACTCTTCCTAATGATTACTATGTATAGGTGAAGCCTTTATTGTAACCAGTACATTCAAGTTTATCCTATTTGTAGGTGATTTATAAATAAAGTTGAGCTCTTATCAGGGAACAGTAGATAAACCCATATCTGCTGAGTTGTATTGCGAAACTGAGCCTCCAGACTGCTGGGATTTCATTCAGCACACTGTCATTGGATGATAGCACTCCTTGTTTGTCATGTAGGGGACTTTCGGAGCCAATCAAAGTTCAGTGCAAGATAAGAAACAAAACACCATCAGCCATTAGTCAAACACTCTGAATAAAGCAGAAATGTTTTCATTACTTACAAAAGCTAGAAGGAAAAACTCACTATCTGGAAGCCAAAACCTTGTAAGACATGGCCATAGCTATATTACATACTGTATCTGTTAATATATCTAATGAGCTGCAGTTAGTCTACCTGTAGTAATGTATGCAATTATATTGTCGATGTTTACAGTGTTGACATTCATAATATCGAAATCAAACAGCTATAATGTCGACCTGGTTCAAATGTCAATATGATAAATGTCAATATTAGAGATGAGCGGTTTGGATTCGGAAGTGCCGATCACAGTCCCGATATAAATTTAACATAATGGGCAGGAAGGGGGTGTAATTATGAGACCAAAACAAGCCTACGTGAACATTTTCAGAGCTTTTACATCCATTAATTTCTGAACTACACAACTAGTACTTCACAGCCCAGCAAGTTGTGGAACTACACACTCCAGCAAGCCAAGCTTTGCAGTATAGGTGGTGGGGTAAAGGTTTTAAGGTAAAGGACATATGCTTGTGTCCAGTGGCGGCTCCAGGAGTGGGGCTGCAGCACAGTTCAAAATTCAAAAAGGGGAGCCACACCAACTGCCAGTAAGTCCCGGCCGGCGATGTTTAGTAGCGTTTGGGGTGGCAGTTAGTGTGGCTCCCCTATTTGGATTTTGGATTGCGCTGCAGCCCCACCTCTGGAGCCGCCACTGCTCATGTCTACTATCAATTAGGTGGTGGGGTAAAGGGAAAAAAATGGCGAATATGTATATGAAGAGGAGCGTGGCACACAGAATGCTTCCTGAACTTCCTGAGTATAATTATGCATGCCCAGAGAGGCAGCCCCATGTTTGGTTTACAATCACAAGAACGGTCGCAAGAACGGTGGAAGGTGCTTTCGGTATGACCATACCCTGTCAAATCGGATGAAAATTAAACTGCACAGAAGATGCGGTCCTCCGATTTGGCCAGTTTTCATCCGACAAAACAGGATCGAATGTGCGTACACACTCTTTCGATATCAAATCAACGGCTCAAAATCGAAAGAACGGGCCGATGATTGTACAGGTGTGTACCCAGCTTTAGGTTTCCTCCATTTAGACACTTCTCTGGGAACATAATTTCCCAGCAGGCAGTTTTGATTACCTCCCCACTACATCATGCTTGCTTAGCATAATTATTGGCTTTGCATGTTTTGTTATGTATTGGGAATTATCTGCCATTTCCTCTTGGGATATAATCATCCAAAACTGGTATCCTCAATTTAATTATAATATTTTTCTTGCATTTGTTACACAACTTGCAGGGAGAACACTGAATGAAATAGAGTTTGTATTCATTATCAATATATATAACTTAGTGATGCTCATTTCTATTGATGTAAAATGGTGGATATATACTGAATATACATTTATATTATATTTTGATTCATAAGCTACTTGTACTAACTAAACAAGATCCTAAACGTATATAACTAAATTATTTAAATAAATTACCTACAGTAAATAGACACTTTATTGATTTGTTTGTGTGAAATTCACTCATGATAGAGTTCATCCAAATGGACATATTCTTATTATCATTGTAGGGTATTTATAATACCCCACAAAATTCTGCAGCAAGATGCCCTAGATTATCAGTATGTTTTTCAGGGAACCCTTAGGCAAAAAAATTCTTATTGAGAAATTCAGCAAAAAAATATTAAATTAACAAAATTGTGCTTATCTGTCATCTTTAGGTTCAGATATGTGGTTGAGGACAGGGCTGCGCTTCTGTATGTCCATATAGTTTATGTTTGGCAGCCACTAGTTCTGGTTTTGCCCATCACATTCACCATAAAGAATTTAATTTGTTCCTAAATCACCAACCTGTAGCACCACTGCTAGTGCATTGCAGCACCCAGTTTGGGAACTAATGGTATAACAAATTATACATAGAAACAGAAGAAGGTTGATGGAGGAGGAGTGCAGACATGGGACAGAGGATAGAAAGTACCCTGTTCCTGAGAGCTTACAGTCTTGAGGGAAAGGGACATGCTGATACAATGGGCACTATTTGATTAGATAGTAGCTGCTAATGCCCAGAGAGAGTAGGATACTATATAGTGAAGAGGTGTATAATAAAAGAGGTTTTGGAAGATTTAAGATTGAGGGAGTATGTGGTTAGGTTAGGTAGGTTCTTTCTAAAATTGTAATCAGCTTGGGAGATGTCTCGGAGGAGGGAGTGAAAAGAGGTAATCGAAAAAAAGGCAAGGAAGAAGTCAGAAGTAGAAGCAGCTCTAAGAGAAGATTTGGGATAGTGGGATCTATTCACTTTCCCTTAATTTCTACAAAAGTAGGTGAAAATAAAAATTTTCACCTACTTTTGTAGAAATTAAGCTTGAGGCTATTCATTATAAATTATAAATACCACGGATATCTCCTGCTTATCTTTCAGTCCTGATCTGGCCTACTGTCCCTACACAATAGTATGGGGACCTAAATTCATCCAACTCTAAAAATACTATATATTTTCAGAGCTTGACAGCAGGAACCTTTGCCATCTTCAGAAGGTTTTTGTTCTTGCACACCCACTCTTTCCTATGAGAAGGAGTTACGGGGTTACGAACACCCCTGTTCAGCTCCTTCCACTGGACCCAGGGTTCTTGTGTGCATGTGTGAACTCCAGTTCACACTTGTGCACTAACGCTGTCAAGTCAGATTTGGCAGTGCTAATGTTGATAGGAATCATGGGAACAGATGATTTTCAGATCAGCTGTCTCTGCACCGGAACAATGTTCAATTGCTCTGGTGATTTTGTATCCACCGCTGCTACTTGTAGTGAGTGGGATACTTAATTATCAGCCCACGATAATTAACATGTCGAATTGACCCCAGGATCATGTAATGAGAACAATATGATGGGTGTGATGGAGAGGAGTTTAGTAAGTTTTTGAAATTAAGAGAGATCAGCTTGGAGTGGACAGCAGATGTGGAATGGAGAGAGAGGAAGATCAGTCTTACTTTGGCATTTAAGCCATAATATGGCTGGGATAGATGTTTGAAGGGATGGACATAGAGAAAATTATTTCAGTAGTCAAGGTGGAAGGTGTGAGAGAATAAATAAGGTTTTGGTAACCTTCTGAGTAAGAAAAGTACATTTTGGTTAATGTCTCGAAGGAGATGACAATAAAACACAAGTAAGTTGAGCAAAGTTGAAGACAGGGCCAGGAATGACACCAACATAGTGACCATGGGATACAGGGAAAACATTAAATTGTCAAAGGTGAGAGAGATTAGAGATGGGACAGTGACACTGGGAGCAAGATAGATGCTGAGTACCATTTTGGACATGTTAAGCTTTAAGTAGCATTGGCACATTCAAGTGGATTTGTTGGGACTGCATTTGGGCATACAGGATAAAAGAGAAGGAGGTGGTTCAGAGGAGGAGAAGTCGATTTGGACTTTATCTGCATGTAGATGGTAGAATATCTGAGCCTCTTTAACTATTTTCTAAAGCCATATATTTTCATTATGTGGGAAGTTAAAAAAAAAGAGTCACAAATCCAGATGAAGCATTTCTGATGCAAATAAAGGCAAAAATGCTAACAAACTTATTTATATAAGAAAATAAATATCCAGGTCTAAAAACCCACATAATTTGGGAAGCAAAGTAAATATAAACCTAATAACCCCAGATAAAAAAAATATATGTTTTTGTTCAGGATTCCTAGAAAGAAACATAGAAAAAAACACAAAACACAAACAAATGATTACTGTTTTGGAAGTATAGTGTTTTGAAAACAACATGATAAAAAAAATCCATTACATGCACTTCCCTCTTAAGATTAGGAACTAAGATTAGAGGCTTGCTAAATCTAAGGAAAGTGTTACTGGTGGAGAGAGACAATTTATACTCCATTTCAGGAAGACAAATACCAGGTACCAATATACTGTTTCCTTTTCTGTCAGCATCTGGCTCGAAGGATATGCAAGAGATAAGAGGGGATGCTAAACACAACTGCCTGCCTAGGGCTCTTACTGATTGCTGTAGTCAAATGGGACTTTTAAAATTGCAGTCCCAAGAGAAACCAAAGCAAACTAATGGCATTAACATGTTTGATATAGGATTTACCTAAGCTTCAGAGAGCAACCAGCAGGGCGTTTTTTCTTCTTCTTTCTAATCAATGATAATTGGTTAGAGGAATCTTAAATATCTCTACTGTTAGCAAATTTCAACCCGTGATTTTTATATGTGTATAATATTGGTTATGTTTTATACATAGACATGTGTTTAATTAACATTGTTTGTCTTTGTGTTTTCAACCTCTTGTTCCTTCAGACGCTGCAAAATTCTTTCACTGAGCTGAAGATGTAAATGAAGCAGAAGCACTGCAATCTCTGTCTGCTTTTAGTTACAATGTCTGTTTGTTGACATCTCAGATGAAAGCCTGCTGTGTCCCTGGCTCTGTCTCCTTCATTTCCCCTCTAATAAGGCTTTGCTCTCAATTAAGTTAATGATGCAACTTTTCCTATGGATCATTTGGTCTTTCAATTAATTAGCAAAATATGAAGGGAGCATCTCTTTTAGACATCAGCAGATTTTACATCAAAGATTACTGGCAAATGTTTTTCCTCGATTCAACATTGTATTTCCCAATTACTCAGCGTTTCTGCTGCTTCCCTATTAATGGGACTGTATATGAGTCTGCAAACTTTTCAGGCAGTGACATTGTTATTATATTTCCTTTAGTTTTTCACTTAATCAAAACTCTGTAGTGTAAATTTTGTTCTTTAACAATAATACAGTTTATATTTAAAATTTGAAACTGTCTTTGCCTAGTGTTATTATTGGGCTTGATTCACTACGGATCACTATTGCGACCACAGCTGAGATTACGCATGCAGACCTGCTGCGAAAATATGCTAATGACTGCAATTGCAAAGCCAGCATAGAGACACCCACTACCACTTTCGCACATGCGTAATACCTTGCAGTCCTCGGAAACATCGAGTAACACGAATGCGCAGTACACAACAATAGGTCATCTCCGTGTGCTATCGCAATAGCGATCCATGCTGAATCAGGCCCATTATCCTTCATTTATAGGGTATGAAATCCAGCTCCACTCAAGCTCCACTCCTTTATTATTATCCTTTATTTATATGGCGCCACAAAGGTTCCACAACGCCTTACACAGTACATAAATGAGCACACAAGGAAAACAGTTAAAAGTAATACAAAACAATACAGGACAAGGACATGGTTTATAAACGTAGCTGCATAACACAAGCAGCAGGACATCAGCAACCAGGTGTTAGGTGCCGTTGTCGGGAGTTAGGAGTAAATTATACTATTAGTAGGGGGAGGAGAAGCACATGAGGGATGAGGGCCCTGCTCGTGAGAGCTTACATTCTAAAGGGGAGGGGCAGACAGACAGGGGCGACACATATGGGGTAGCTAGTGAGGACGGAGCATGGAGCAATGGATTAGGATATATGCTGCGGAATGTGTGTGTATAAAATAATCTGATGTAATGTAAAAATTAAGTCCTTCATTCATCTATCTCTATGACAGAAAATAGATTTTAATTATGTGTTATTTACATGAAAGATGTACAAAATAAATTAGTAGTACTTTAATTATTGTGTGTTATATTTTAGCATCTAAATACATCCTGATAAAAATGCAGCTATTATGGGACTGTCCTGCCATCCTTATACAGTATTGAATACTTTAGCACCAGCTGCTGTGTGCTATGCCATGCTCCTGTGAGTGGGTGCATCTCACATACTAGACCTACCCACAAATGGGTGCAGCCATGCTCATCATGATGTGGTCCCACAGGATGTTGCAGTACCCAGGCCCAGAATTTCTCTTGGCAGCCCTGGAGGTGAAAGGCAGAACCATGTGGGCATAGTGGTGGGGTAACAAAGCCATGGAGGGAGGGAGGTGGCTGAGAGTGGAGAAACAGGAAAGGCAGGGGAAAGAAGCAAAGGGTTGGAAAGCAGACTGATGAGAGAAAAAAGGGGAAACAGCAAGTGGAGAAGACAAGAGGGGGAGGATGGGGGTGAATAAAGTAGAGGATTATGTGGGCACTGAATATGGGGGGTGTTTGAAGTAAGGGTGTTCATGCTGTGGACGAGGTAATAAGTGAGATGAAAACTGGAGTGGAGGCTGTGTGATATAGACAGTGTGGATAAAAGTTGTTAAATGTAAGAAAATAGAGATAATAGAACAGTGCTGCTAATGTATGAGTGCACTTCCAAAAGTGATATATAAAGGAGGTATGTGAGAAGTGGGTACAGGAATTAGTTATTAAACAAATGATTAAAGTGGACAGATGTGACGCAATGGGAAAAGGCAATACAAACAAGAATTTATGTAGTACGAGGGCAAAATTACAATGTACTGAGCCAATCCAGTTCAAAGTGTTAAGATCAACAAAGATCAATCAACCATAGCAGCACACAGAAAGGGGAGTACTTGCAATGTCCAAGCAGTGAGTGAAGTAAGGAGTTTCCTGGATATTCTTGAAGCAGAAGATGGTGATTTCGGTAATTCACCTAAATATGTTGCTTGTCATTCAGAAAGTGTTCTTGTTTTGAGGTTGTTTGCCCTCAGTTTTCCTCCAGTTTAACTCCAGCGTAACTCTGACTTAGTTATCAAATTGTAATTACACTTATAATCTAACACTTTGAATCTAATACAGCCTTAGTGAGCACTTAGGGCCTGATTCAGAGCCGGATGCTCTGACCAGAGCGCTCGCTCTGAATCAGGGCCCTCCTCCATTAAAATGGAGCGTCCTCCTGGATGCTCGTATAGCTGTGGGTCACCACCCACAGCATATACGAGCGTCCAAGAAGAAGGTCGTGATGGTCTTGACCATCACGACCATCGGACTTGCGAGGGAAACCCTGCGGTCGGGTTTCCCAGCCACAAGCCCTGGAGTGATTTTGGCTCTATCAGAGCCAAAATCACTCCCACTGACATCACTAGTGATGTCAGTGGGGCCGGCTTCAGACGGTAGGCGTTCCCATGGGAACGCCTCCGTCTGGCAGGCACGCCCCCGGCATGCCCACCAAAGGGGGCGTGCTGTCAATCAACATCGACAGCACGCCCCCTTTGGTGCGAGACCCGGAGCGATGGGAAGCCCGTCGCTCACCGGGTCTCGCGCATGCGCACGACGGAGCTCCCTCCGTCGTGCGCATGCGCAGTGGGGAACATTGACCCACTTGCGAGCGTACTGCCGCTCGCGAGTGGGTCTGAATGACCCCCTTAGTGTGCACTACTGTGTATACCACAGTGAGTATGGCTGATCCTGCTATAGCAAAATAAACCAACACCACTGTTTAAGTAACTGGACTGTTCATAGTTGGAGTCATCAGGTGGAGTGTGTCTAAATTTCTCTGCAACATCAACACCTGTACAAAGACATGATTTCCAACAGATTATGGGACCTGGCACCAAGACACCCAGACATACTGTACAAGCTACTAGAGATGTCCAGAAAAGCACACAGATGCCATCTTAAGCACATGTGTAGTGCAGACTGCATAAGATTACAGAGTGAAAACAGCACAGAGTATTTCCAGTGCAATATAGCAGCAGTGAAACCGATTAAAGTACAGATTTGCACAGTCATATCTGTAAGAAGCATAAATACATTAACTACACCCATAGTCGGGTTTATCAAGCTAAAAGGAGAAATATACAACCTGAAAGTTTGCTATGGAAATGCAATTAAAGCATGATAGGTTGTGGAAGGTCACAATAGACTCAGATGAAGATGCAAGTTCAGTTGTTATTAACAAAGTCATGGGTACCATAGGCTTGAGTGTAGAACAATATGTGTATTCTGTAATACATGGGAAAGAGTCAGCAAGAGAGTTGTAGACAGCAATACAAGCAAACTATAAAGATGGAGAACTCATGAGAAGAATAAATGTAAGATGTGTATTTTATAACACAAAACTGGAAGAAAGCAGCAGTATGAGTGATTACATAGACAAAATTATGTTTGTCTCTCAGCAAATAATGTTTGTTAGAGTGCAAGTGGATGATGAAGAGATTGCTACAGCAATGTTGCAGGACTTGACACCTGAGTTTGACTTCCTGGTTGTGACATTGGAGGCAAACATAGCAAAGTTAACACAGTCAGAGAATAGTTATTACAATTTCAAGAATGTGTGCCCTGTGATGCAAGTGCTCAGACTACTGCATTTCATACAAAATTGAGAAATTCAGAAAATTTAAATTCAAGTGTTATAATTGTCACAAGATAGGTTACAAAGCAATTGAGTGCAAACAGAAGAATCCTATGTAAATCAATAAATGCAATGGCTTAGATGAGTCTTTCCTGAGTATAAGAGATGACCACAGAAATGATTGTTGGCACATTGATTCAGGTGCAACAAGGTATTACAGCGGCAATGAGGAATGATTCACCAAGTTAACCAGATGTGACCCTATCACTATTAAAGAAATTAGCAACAAAGGGCCTGATTCAGAGGTGGATGGAATTGCACAGCCAAACACAAGCAGCTGTGAAATTCCGTCCATTTAAAATGCAAATGCAGAAGGAGGTGTCACACACCTCATTGCTGCATTTGCGTGATCCCAGTGCTGCAGCCCAGGTTGCAGCCTGGGGTCACCATCGGTCACCATCGAAACAATCATGACTATTTGTCACGGATGTTGTCAATGTTCCATTGGCCAAGCTGTGGGAGCTAAAGCTTCCCACAGCCTGGCCAGGTCCTGGCCACATCCCGCCCAGAAAACAGGGGCAACATGCCCCCATTTCTGGGAATGCTGCCAGGGAACAACCCCGCTCCACCTCCCAAATGCCGCAGCCTGTCAATCAGGCTGTGGTTGGGACACACTGTGAGTGGGCTCGAAGTCAGGGGGCTGCACATGTGCATTACACCTGCTGCATATGTGCGGTCCTCCAAAATTGGAGATGTGTGCTAACCATCGGGTTAGCATACCTCTCTGAATCAAGCCCAAAGTCCTTACAGCTACTGAAATTGGATCAAATTCAGACACAGTCAGATCAAAGTTATTACAGTTTCAAGAATGTATGCCCTATGATTCAAGTGCTGAGACTACTGCATTACGTACAAAAGTGAGAAATTCAGAAAATGTAATTTCAAGTGTTACAATTGTCACAGGATATGTCACAAAGTAATTAAGTTCTAAAAGAAGAATCCTATGCAAGTTAAGAAATGTAACAGCAAAGATGAGTCTTCCCTGAGTATTACAGATGGCCACAGAAAAGATTGTTGGTACATTGATTCAGGTGCAATAAGGCATTACAGTTGCAATGATGAATGATTCACTAAGTTAACCAGATGTTAACACTATCACTATTAAAGGAACTGGCTATCACTATTAAAGGAACTGGCTAGCAAGTCCTTACAGCTATCAAAGTTGGAACAGATTAAAGCTTGTATAAATTTGTAACAAAAACAAAAGTCACATATATCCAAGATGTGCTTTATGTTCCAGAAATGGGAGCAAATCTCATCACCATCAGTATCCTAGAGCAGAGAGGCCACCAAGTTTACTTAGCTAAAGGAATGAGCATTGTGAGAAACATAAGTGGGACTATCATAGCTACATGCACAAGATGTCAGCAATTGTACGTCCTTGACACAGCACTGTTACGAAATAATGACAATTGAGCCACAGTCATAAGAACACTGGCATAGAATATTTGATCACCTCGGATATGACAGTGTACAGAAGCTAATGGAATGGTTAGGGGAATGTCAGTGATTAAACTCATATGTGAGCGCTGTATTGGAGAAAAACAAAGTTGACAGCCATTTCCAAAATCAAAAAGCAGAGCTACTGTACATAACAACTTGAGATAGTACATTCAGATGTGTATGGTCCAATGGAAGTAAACTGTAAGTGGATACAGATACTTTGTGATGTTTATAGATGACATCACAAGAATGACAGTCAGGTCATGTTCCTTCTACACCCCACCTCTAAAGCAGAAACAACTCCAGACTACTGCACATGGGGCACATCATGCCTATAGTACAGTGGATGTTACCCTCTAGGGGATATTAATAGGATGATACCCCTCTCAGTTTTAAATGCTGATGCCTATTGCATATACTGCATGCCTGAGACCACAGGGGAATTTGCAGAAAAAGGGGTGGGGCCAAATTGCAGAACCTGAAAAGGTGGTGTCGCCAAGCAGGAAACATAATCGAAGAGGGAGTTGAACCTTTGCCTATAAAGTGGACAGGTTTTTCCACTTTTGGAGAGCCATCTTAGAGCTGGGGAACAGATAGGGAGCTCCTGCATGAGGGTGGTTTGGAGTGAGACGGGGGGATGTGGTGGAGTGGTGGTTGCCACAATGCCCATCTAATGTTCAAGTAGAAAGACAAGTAGAGAGGTCTGCAGAAAGACCTAGAAAGAGATTTGCAGAGATACCTGGGGGAAGAGACAGGGGACTAGAGAATCTGCAGAGAGAAGCCTGCAGTGTGAGCAGCCCAATGAGGTTTCAATCATGCAGCACCCAGGAAAGAGTAAGAGTTGTAAAATTATTGCTGAGAGGGGGGAAGAGGAGTTCCCAATGATATAGAGAATAATGGAGCATACACACGGTCAGATTTGTCAGACTTGTCAGATTTGTCAGATGAACGACTGAACGATTGAACGATTTGAACGATTTGACCAAAGTTTTGAACGATTTGAACGATTGAACGATTTTTGACTGCATTAAAATGAATGGAATCGTCCAAGTCTGACTGCAAACACATCAGATGTCAGAAATCGTTATCTGACCACCGGGAACGCGCATCGTTGATCGTCCATCATTCAGGCATGTCAGATATGAACGATTTTCCTTCAGATATGAACGACTGAACGATTTTTAAATCGTTATCGTTCATATCTGAAGGAAAAATCTGATCGTGTGTATGCACCATTACTCCCCTCCATGAGAGTGCTGGAGGTGAAATGCAGCTAATCGCTGATGGTTTTGGCTTTAAAATGATTTCCGCTTTAGAATGTAAGCTCTTACGAGCAGGTCCCTCTACCCTCTTCTCCCCACTTTAGTTTCATCTACTTCTTACTCACCACTAGGGCACCTAACACTTGGTTGCTTATGCTCTGTTGCTTATCTGGGTGTTATGGTCGCTAATGTAGCAATATATATTATCCATGTCCTGGGCCTGTAGTGTATTGTTCTGTAAGTCGCTTGTCTACAACTTGTTTATGTACTTTGTAAGGTGCTGCGGAACATTTGTGGCGCCATATAAATAAATGATAATAATAATAATAATAATAATAATAATAACAATAATATGGGAGTTCCTGCAATAGCCACAAGTCTCAACCTTTTACATAAGCCCCCTTGACTTAAAAAACTAAAGTGCTGTCTCTTGTATATTATGTTTGTAAATGCCACTGTCCCCTAAAAACAAACAAAAAAACTCAATAGATAGCCTTTAATAAAATCTACATGAAATACTTCACTATGCATTGGATAGTATTATATTATTATTTTACTTAGAGTGTTTTATTAATGTATAAAAAGATACACTGTAAGACCCGTACTCATTAAAAGCATTGTGCTATTTCTGCTTCAACACTGCAAAAAGAAAAAAAGCGCCTTTAACATGGATTAGAATATTTTTACATAGCGGAAGCTAATGCAGTTTATCAGTATTGTCAAACATTGAGACAAAGCACCCTTGAGAGCAGACTTTATTTTCTTTTAAGTATATCTAGCTGGTAGCTTAAGAAAACAGACTTTAAAAAGGAACATTATTCCTTCAGAAATATAATGTAATCAAATAAAATGTACTTCATACTTCATATTACTAGAAGGAATTGTCTATGAGCCAAAAAAACTAAATAAATCTATATGCAAGCCTATTAGTCTTATCGTGTTTGTTCCTGTTGGGCTTTTTATGAATCACTACAGGAACAAATAGACAAGGAGGAGAGATAATTTACAGCTAATCACAATTGTAAAACTGCCACCAGTTCAGATACTGTATAAGCTACAAGGACAAAACAAAATCTGTGGAATATATGGGGAAAAATAAGCTTCCTTTCCTTTCTCTATCTGTTAACTTAATACCCAATCTTGTTTCATTACTGTGTTCCCAAAAGTGCTGCAGAATTTGCTAGCGCTATGTAAATATGTGTTAATAATGTTAATGCATTTGCTGATTCATTCAGATCTTTGTTAGAAGATGGCAAAAGATTACTGACAGTTTGTTGGAGATGAAAAGCATGTATAGCCCAGTTCTCCTGCGGTCTAGTGCTGCCACTTGGATCTAGCCATAGATAGCAGCTAATGAGCTTTTCTTGGAATGAACATCAGGTGCTGGCAGCCATACCCTGGTTGCCAATAGAATAACTGATACATAACTACTTACCTTACAGAACTGATTTATTAAAAAGACCCTTTCAGGTTTGTAGAAAGCAATATTTTACATAGTGCACCAAGCCCCAGTCCAGACTTGAACTCATGTCAGTTTTGTGGACAGATCTTGGGGCAAATTTACTAAAGGTTGATTTTGAGTTTTTGGGCAACTTACCATCGGATTTGCAAAACAACCATTTACTAAAGTCAAAAACGTCAACAAACCATCCAAAAACCTGACTTCAGAACATTTTAGAACATTGGATCAACACAGCCAAACAACAAAAAAATTGTTTACTTGCCAAAGATAATTGAACAAATTTAGGGTATTTTGGGGTTGCTGAATTAAAAAATTCAAGTAGTTTTTTTAATTGGTTCTAATTCTTAAGATAATGGATACACTCAAGTAATAGGGAACTTAGCTATAACGGATGCATATGGGTATCAGAATATTCTAAAAAGCGAGACACGCAAATATTCTAGATGATCACTCTATGATCATCCAAGAATATTCCCCTTCCATATATAAGTAATTGGTCACCCAACCAGCAGTCAGTTGACAGTTGTCTATTGTGTTTTTTTTCGTTTTATTGTCCATGTATCTCAAAAATTAGAGCCAATCTACTAAAACTGTCATATTTGAAATCAGCACCTCAAAGTTACCCCAAAATTGTTCTAATATGATTATGATTGTTAGGTTTAAAAGGTTAGAAAAAATGTGTGGGGTGTCCCCCCAATCCATAACCAGTCCCGAACTTCTCAGCCTGGGCTGGTATAGGAAAGAAAGGGTGGGAGGCTACCTCTATTTATCTACCAGCACTAGACTGGGTCAGCCAGGGGGCTGGTGCTATAGCAGAGGGCACACATAATGGCAACCAGCCCCAAACTGGTCAGCCTAGAACTGGAATTCCTCAGAAAATTCCTACCCACATAATAAAATGGGGTCCTTTCTCCTATGAAACAACCATCCTTGGGCAGAAAATGCAGGGCTATGGTAAAATAATATTGTCTGTAATAGTTGGACTAAAAGATAATGTTGGGTACCGCAAGCAAATACTAGATGGTCCCATTGGGCCCCTAATAATGAATAGACCCATTCCAAAAAAACATGTGTTTCTGCATGTGTAATGGGCCTATAAGGGATCAAGAGAGGTCACCCAAGTCCTATTTCCAATTTAGAACCACATATTACACTAATTAAGACATCACATTTTAAACTTAAGTACTTTTCATGTAAATCTCATTAATATCTTTAATTAGTCATTATATTAAGGTGACATTGTGATTGGAATTATTACGTTTTACTTTTGTGTGCTTAAATATTTTATTACATACTGTAGATATGTATGGGTCCCATTGCCGTATAGAATGATGCCAGATTTGTTGATATTTACTAAGAACCCATATAAAACAGTCCTTTTTTGGGAGAAAGAGGATTTTTGGACGCATTAAATGTTGAACTTGTTGCAGTGCTCTACCTTCACCCTTAAGCTTACTTAAATTTTTCATCCCAACCATCCTGCATCAAGTAGCTTGGACAACCCTAATTCACCAAGGCTCTCATTAGTAGATGCATACTTTTGCCCTATAGATGTGGCCATGTTAACTAGTAGAACCATGCACTTCTTATTATAAATGTGAAATTTGTGCAATAATAGGAGTATAATATCACATATATAAGGGGGCAAATGTAATAGGGTCCGAGTTTTTGCAGCAGGACAAACTCTGACCCTCTCGCACATTTAAAGGTCTGAGTTTGTTCCCTAGCTCACCAAATGTAATAGCTTGCAAACTTGTGAGTTCGAGGCTATTACACTATGAATCTGTGTGAGTTTTTCTCTATGTAAAGTAGGACCTTTAATTGCGACTAGCTTTAAAAGGTCAGAGTTATACAGAAGCCTTCACAGATCAGTAAGATCCGTGAAAGCTTCTGTATGTCAAAAAAAGTAGTAACAGTAAAAAATTAAAAATGTCGTGCCCTCCTCCCCCCCACAAGCATAACCAGCTCGGGCTCTGTAGAACCTGTCCTGTTCTTAAAATACAGGGGGAAAATGCATAGGGGTCCCCTGTATTTTATGAAGCAGCCAGGGCTCTGTAGAGCATGTCTTGGTTCTTCATATACAGGGGTAAAAATGCGTAACATAGAAATAAGAACCACTTGGCCCATCTAGTCTGTCCTTTTTTACCTTTTGGTAACTTCAACCCTATGTGATCCTCAGTTCTTTGTAAGGATATTCTTATGCCTATCCCAAGCATGTTTTAAATTGCTCTAGTGTATTAGCCTCTACCACCTCTGATGGGAGGCTATTCCACTTATCCACTACTCTTTCTGTGATGTAATTTTTCTTAAAATTTCCTTTAACCCTACCTCATTCCGTGCATGTCCTCTTATTTTAGTACTTCACTTCTTTTGATGACTGTCTCCCTCCTGCACCTTGTTTAAACCCATGATATATTTGAAAGTTTCTATCATGCCCCCACTTTCCCTATTTGTGCTCAAGACAAAACATATTAAGAAATTTTTGTCTTTCCTGGTAAATTTTGTCATGTAAGCCATGCACCATTTTAGTTGCCCTTCTTTGTACAGTCTCTAATGCAGTGGTTCCCAAACTGTGCGCCACGGGGACACTTGCAGGGGTGCCTCAGGTTGGTGGGCCAACACTAAATCAAATTCTTTATGATCAATGTAATGTAAATATGTGCACAAACAGAAGCACAAACCTGTCCATCACCTCATAACTGAGCCTAAGGATGACAGGGGAGCACAATTTAATTCACTTTACTACTTCTTTAGAATTTCTCAATAGCAAACTTTTGGCTTAGGGGTGCCGTAAAAAACAATACTGATATACTAGGGTGCTGTGATTCAAAAAAGTTTGGGAACCTCTGCTCTACTGTATCCTTATGGAGATGTGGCCCCAGAACTGAACACAGTATTCTAGATAACCTCTACAGGGGCATTATTACTTTTCTTCCTGCTTCTGATTCCTCTCCCTATGCAATCAAGCATCTGACTTGCCTTTCTCATTGCTTTGTTGCAATGCTTACCTGCCTTTAAGTCACCTGAAATAGTGACTCCTAGATCCTAGATCCCTTTCATCATCTGTATTTCCATTAGAGTACCCTTAATACTATACTTAGCTTTTGGGTTCTTGAGACCCAAGTGAATGATTTAGTATTTTTTACCATTAAACTGTAGTTGCCATGTAATACCCCTTTTACACTGGAGCTAAAACCCTGTTTTTTGAAGGGTTAACCCGGGCAGCTCCCTGGTGTAAAAGGGCAGAGGGTTGGATCGCCGGGTCGAGTGACCCGGCAATCCAACCCAGGTAACTAGCAGGGTTTAACACGGGCGTAGCCCGTGAAACCCTGCTATGGGAACAACGCACTCCGGGTCACGATGACCTGGAGTGCGCTGCTAGCCGGCCGATTGGTCCGGCTTCAGTGGCGCTTGGAGATGACGTCATCTCCAAGCGTCCACTTTCACTCCGCAAAAGCCGGGTCTATGCAGACCCGACTGTGGTGTGAGCGGCGCTGACTCGGGAATATCCCGAGTCAGCACCGGCAAAATTCCGGGTCTGATCCGGATAGGAACTTTGTTCCAACTCCGGGTCAGACCCAGAATTTAGGTGGAAAAGGGGTAATACTGACCATTCCTCTAATTTACCTATATCCTCCATCATTTGTCTTACCCCCTCCAGGTGTGTCTACCCTGTTGTGTATTTTTATGTCATCTGCAGAAAAACATACTTTCCCTTTACTTTCCCTTTAATACCATTTGCAAAGTCACCAACAAAGATATTAAAAAGCACTGGTCCAAGTACAGAACCTTGGGTTACTCCACTACTTTAACCATTTTACAATCCAATCCCACGTTTTCAAGATTATTTATCAGTCTGCGATGTGGAGCCGTGTCAAAAGCCTTAACAAAAACTAGATAAGCTATATCTATGGTCCCCCCTTGATCTATTACTTAAGTCACCCAGTCAAAAAAGTCAATAAGATTTGTTTGGCATGATCTCCCACCAGTAAATTCATGCTGTTTGGGATCCTGTAAATTGTTGGGTTTGAGATGTTCTACAATTCTTTCTTATGATAGTGTTTCCCTAAAACTAATGTAAGGCTCACTGGTCAGTAGTTATTTGCCTTTTCCTTGCTTCCACTTTTGTGAAGTGTGACTACATTCGCTCTCTTCCAGTCCTCCGGAATTACTACTGTGGCTAGTGAATGGTTTAATAATTTGGGTAATGGTGTTACCAGCACCTCTTTTAACTCTTTTAGTATCCTTGGATGTATACTGGCCCCATTGATTTATCCACTTTCAGTTTTGTCAATTCTGTTAGGACCTTTTCCTCTGTAAATATACTTGTATCTACCTGATTATTATGCATATAATTGCAATTTAACTGTGGCCTCTTCCCCTTTTCTTCTGTAGTGAATACTGAGCAAAAATAATCATTTAGATGATCTGCTACAGTATTGCCGCCACCAGAGTCTCACTGTCTTATGTAGCATACACACGGTCAGATTTGTCAGATCTGTCAGATGAACGATTGAACGATTTTACCAAAGATTTGAATGATTTGAATGATTTTTGACTGCATTAAAATGAATGGAATTGTCCAAGTCTGACTGCAAACACATCAGATGTCAGATATCGTTATCTGACCATCGGGAATGCGCATCGTTCATGCATGACAGATATGTCAGATTTTCCTTCAGATATGAACGATTGAAAGATTTTTGAAATCGTTATCGTTCAGATCTGAAGAAAAGCTGACCATGTGTATGCACCAATAAGTCTTATTATTCTACCATTTGATTTTCTTCTTACATTTATATACTTAAAAAAAGTTTTGCCCCCTATACCTATCAACTGGGCCATTTTCTCTTCACCCTATGCCTTTGCACATCTGATCACCTTCTTGGTCTCCTTCCTTCTGACCAGATACACCTCTTTGTCTTCAGTATTCTGATATTTCCTAAATGTCCTCTTTCACACTAGATGATACTTCTTTGTGAACCATACTGGCTTCCTTTTCCATGTGCCTTTCCTTACCCTTTTGATACAAAGAAATGTCGCTTTCAGTATTGGACTTTCTAATTTTTCCCACCTCTTCACCACTCCTTCTAAATTCTTCCAATCTGCCAATGAATTGCTTACACATCTCCCAATCTCTGCAAAATCAGATTCCTAAAATCTAACTCCTTTGTCTTTGTGTGGAATCAGGGGCGTTTTAAGAGAGAAGGGGGCCGTATGCAGCCTCTGTTTGGATCCACTCTGGCTTAATGCCGAATCTACTGCACATGCGCTGGTCTCTGGGAAAATGGCTCCCACGCCTTATTCCAGGAGACCTATTTTCTGCGCATGCACTAGTCATAGGGAAAATGGCACTCTGAAGATGACGGAAAGGTAAGTATAAACTACATATGAGTGCAGGGTGTGCGGTATGGACCCACCAGGAGCTGTGTGCACTGCACACTCTGCACCCATTATAAATACGCTCCTGTGTGGCATGAATTGGACCATGTCTTTATACTAAACAATACTGCTTGATGGTCACTGGATCCTAGGTTTTCTCCAAAGTTTACATCTGATATCCTGTCACCATTTGTGAGTATTATGTCTAGTATAGCATCTTTGTGTGTGGGCTCCTTCACCAGTTGCTTGAGTAATAATTCCAGTTTACATCAGGTAGATTAAAGTCTCCCATGATTATTACCTCTCATTTTAAACCCATGTTAGTGATGTCCTGCAAAAGGTTCCTGTCCAGTTCCACCCGTGGCCTAGTGGTCTGTAAATAACCCCAGTGCAAATAATGGGCCTGATTCAGCACGGATTGCAAGTCTTCAGTCGCACGAACCCACACGTAGTGAAATCATGCATTATACCAAAGACGCCCCCAGCCTATAAAGGCGCCCAGTTCCCATTACATACATCCACAAGTCAGCAAAAACATTGGTAACATCAAGTAACATCGGACCCATATGCAGAGTTGTGGTTGAGCTTCCTGTCTTCCTGCAGAGCTCAGGCTGCGTATGCCATTGCTGGGGTTTAATTATGCACGCCCCTGTAACAGCGTTCAAACGCACAGGCACGCCTGTATTCCTTTGACCACCGCCAAACAGCACTTGCTGTCAATCATTTCTGTGCAGCTCTGCGTATCCACTGCATTCGCATACCCGACCGCATGCGCGCACGTGCACTGTGATGCTTACGCATGCACAGAACACAAACATCGACTGGTTGTGTGTGTCCGCAGGCTTGTGATCCAACATGAATCAAGCCCAATGTCCCTCTCCCCTGTTTCTCTGGTCACCCAAATGGCCTCAGTTTATCTTCAATATCTTGTATTGAAGTGGTCTTTATGTTGTTTTTCACATACATTGCTCCTCCTTTTTTCCCATTCTGTCCTAAACAAAGTATATCCCCATATAGCTATGTCCCAGTCATGTTTTTCATTGCACCATGACTCGGTAATAGCCACAATATCCAGATCATCCCTTGCCACTATTGCTATTAGGTCTGGGATTTTATATACTAAGTTCCTAGCATTTGCACACATAGGACCTGATTCAGAGCCGCTCACTAGATGTGATCTCTCGCTCCCAGCGTATGCAAATTCGGCTCAGTGATGGCATGGCAGGCGCTCGCTTGGAAAGGCAAAAGCACGCCCACTTTGTCTGTGCGAGTGATCGCTTTGTGTATGCAGACACCAATTAGCGTATGTAGAGATACCCACTAGCGCACATCATCTCCAAGAAGTGTATTAAAACATTGGTACATCGAGTTCCATCGGAAGCGATTGCAGCGATTGTGGTTCCCTTACCCTGCCACAAGCACTGTGAGGAAATCAGTGTAAATAACAGGCATGTGACGTCTACTATGACGCTGCCTGTTAATTATGCACGCCTAACAAACGGCGTTGCAACACTCAGGCACGCCTGCATTTGCACCTCCACTCCCCTGTTATTAATGTATTGCCCCTGTTACCACCCACAAACAGACTTTCCCGTCACTCATTTCACTGGCCTGTCTTTGCTAGGTGAGCGAGCGGCCTGCAATCGCGCAGAGTAGTTTGCGCACATGCAGAACGAAGAGTGCACATGCGCGGTCGCTTACCATTGACTGCGTACGAGCGAGCAGACACTTGCGAGCGGCTCTGAATCAGGTCCATAGCCCTAAAGGTGGGTACACACCTAGTAGACATATCTGCAGATTGAGTGATCTGCAGATATATCTGTAGATGATGGACGTTCATATACACTGAACGACCATCATCTTCCAGGGAGCTGCTGGTCCCGCTGACCGGTGGCGCGGGTCGGGGGCATGTTTGCCCCCCTCCTCCAGTGTGGGGGGGAAAGATATGTCCGAAGATATATCTGTCCATCTGCTGTGCAGCACAGCTGATGCGATATCTGTGAACGACGTCGTTCACAGGCATATCACTGGTACACACTGGCTGACGGGCACAAGATATATTGGCTGATCAATTGATCAGCCAATATATCTGTCAGTGTGTACCCAGCTTAAGAGTTTTGTTTGTGCCTCTCTTAATCCTAGCCATGCTCAGACCGTACATTTCAAAACACTGTTTTTTTATTTTGAATTTACCTGATTGTAGATGTTGTTAAGTGTTTGTTCAACTGTTAGTTTTAACTGTTTCGTAAATTACACTTCATGATTTAATACACTTAGGGCCGGATTCACTATGGATCGCAATACTGCGCACGCATGCAGTTCATCTGCGATAGCAAGTTAACCCACTGCGATGGCAATGCAATCTCAGCACAACATAAGGACGCCCACATTATCTTACACACATCCGTAATGTTTAGCAGAATAGCGAAACCATCATTACAATTGAGTCCCATCGCAGCCTCACACACCCTTACACAAGCCCTGACCTTACTCAGGAATTGTTAACAACCACGCGCACTATGAGACCTCACACTTTGTATGGGATCGCAGTGGATAATTTATGCACACCCCTGCAACGGCATGCATATGCAATAGCACTACGTTTGGCCGACCACCCACCCCGTTAACCCCCCCCGTTACCACCCACAAATGGCACTTTCTGTCAATCACTCTGCGATGGGTCTGCGTAGCCGCTGCAATCACATTCCCCATCGCAGTGGCCGGTTCGCGCATGGGCACTGTGATGTATATGCATGCGCAGTGGAAAACAATCGGCAGATTTTGAGCATATTCGCAGTTGCATATGGTAGTGAATCAGGCCCTTAGTGCATTTAAGACATGGCTGCACCCCACATCCACATTTGCCCTAGACTGATTCTAAAAATATAGTGGGAATAAACACTAGGGGGTATATTTATCAAAGTTCGATTTTACATTCGATTTGTTGTTTCGATTTAGTTCACCTCAAATCGAATCAAGTCAAATTTACAAATCCCTGTCAAAATCCCACATTTACTAAAATTTGAATTTAGAAGGTTTTTTTAAATCGAATTCGATTTGGTTCGATTTTGAACAGTGACTTGATATTCCATTTTGCATGCCAGTGTGCAAATCAAACACCAAATCCCACTCAAAACTGAACCTCAAATCCCCAAAGTAATAGACCTGCTTCATGCTTTCGTTTATAGCATGAGCAGGTTTAATTGACACAGATGCATGCATAGATTAGTAACTTCCGTGTATGCATCTGTGTTTAAATAAAAAAAAATAGATGTGGGGTCCCCCCCTAAAAGCACAACCAGCCCTGGAATTTTCAGAGCCAGTCATGGTTGTGAAAAAACAGGGGACAAAATACGTAGGGGTCCCCTGTATTTAGCACAACCATCACTGGGCTCAGAGAGCCGGTCTTGGTTTTGGGACATGAATGGCTACAGGGATTGTAGGTAAGTATGTGAGTGTGTATGTGTGGAATAAACTTATACTTTCACGATGTGTGTGTGTATTGATTTTATTTTAACATTTATTTACAGGTGAACTAGAGGTACCAGCAGGCCCTAAATGCCCCATATGATGACACTTATGGTTCTCCAAGAACCAGCATGTGGGGGAGTCTTACTGGGACCTGTAGTTCTCCAGCAAAAGACAAAGGCCCTCATTCAGAGCCGTACGCTCTGAGCAGAGCGCACGCTCTGAATGAGGGCCGCCATCCATAAAAATTGAGCGTCCACCTGGACGCTCGTATAGCTGTGGGTCACCACCCACAGCCTATACGTGCGTGCAGTTTGATGGCCGCGATGGTCGTGACCATCGCGACCATCGAAACTGCGAGCCGGAGCCTGCGGTTGAGGTTTTCAACCGCAAGCCCCGGAGTGATTTTGGCTGTATCAGAGCCAAAATCACTCCCACTGACATCACTAGTGATGTCAGTGGGCCGGCTTCAGACGGGAGGCGTTCCCGTGGGAATGCCCCCGTCAGGGAGGCACGCCCCCGGCATGCCCACCAAAGGGGGCATGCTGTCAATCAACATCGACAGCAAGCCCCCTTTGATCAGACACAACGAGCAAAGGACTTTCCTTCGCTCATCGCGTCTGGCACATGCGCACGACGGAGCTCCCTCTGTCGTGCGCATGCTCAGTGCAGACCATCGACCCACTTGCGAGCAGACAGCCGCTTGCGAGTGGGTCTGAATCAGGGCCAATATTCTTAAATCTAAGTTTTACATTACACTTTAACAAAATCAACCCAGCACCCACTGGCACCCCAGGCTATCAACCCAGGCCTGGGGTGCACTGTGTGATCAGCCTGTCTCACACTTTCCCTTATAGACTTCAATGGTGGGAAAACTCCATTGAAGTCTATGGTGGGGACCGCTACATTGTAGCCTTTGATGGTAACCAGAAGGTTAATTGAGGTGAACGTTGCGGTACCCATCAAAGGTTACAATGTAGTAGTTTCCTCCATAGACTTCAATGGAGTTTTCCCGCTATTGAAGTCTGTGGGGGAAAGTGTGAGACAGGCTGACTGCACACAGCCAATGGAATTTATTACTGACCTCCCAGTTTCCAATGGTGTCAACACTATCTCAACACTATCTGGGTGGAAGTTAACCGATTCTCCAAGATGACCCACTTAATTTACCTTGTTGATCTGCCATCTGCTCCAAAATTATCTCAGCTCTTCATCCAGGAGATTTTCAGGCTAAATGAGCTGCCTTCAGAAATCATATCAGACCGTGGGGTCCAGTTCTTGGCCAAATTCTGGCGGGCATTATGCTCAAAACTTCAGATTACCACTAAATTCTCATCTGTGTATCATTCACAGACCAAAGTTCAAACTGTGAGGGTGAATCAAGACCTGGAGACCTTCCTCTATCTTCTTCACAAGGCAGTTGGTATGAGCTGTTAGCCTGGGCTGACTTCTCCCACAATAATTAGTATCATTCCTCTTCCAGGTCAACTCCTTTTTTCATAGTCTATGGTCTATGGTCTGTATCCCAGAGTACCTGAATTCCAATGTCTTCCTTCTGCTTTGGTTTCAGCCACTGATGACAAGTTACGTCAATTTATTAAAATTTGGATGAAGATTTGATCATATCTACTAAAAGCTTTGGCTAACTACAAACGATTTGCCGACCATAATTGCCTTGCAATACCCAGCTAAAAACAAGGTGATTGTATCTTGCTATCCACTCGCAATCTGAGACTCAAAGTTCCTTCTACAAAGTTTCCTCCCTATTATAATGTTCTTTTCCGCATTGAGCGAGTCATCAATCAAGCAGTCCTTAAGCTCAAGCTACCTCCATTCCTAAGAGTTCAATCTCTTTTCATGTGTCCTTATTGAAACCTCTGGTATTAAAAAGGTTGTGTTCCACTCTTCCCAAATCTCCAAGAGTGCAAACACAACATGGAGTTGAATACGAAGTGGAGAAAATATTAGACTCCTGGATTTGTCATGGTCATCATCAATACCTCATCAAATGGAGAGGATATGGACCAGAAAAAAAATCCTGATGTTCAAAGTCATGAATAAACTCATGATGTTCATGAACAAGCTCTTTTGATGTTCATGCTCCGCTTTGGGTCTGGGTCTTCCATGCCAGGTTTCCTTCAAAACTCAAAAGGTGTCCTGGGTCCATCCTCAAAAGGAGGAACTGTCACACTCCGGACTTTCAGAGCCATGCACTTATCTCTTCACTGCCTCACTCTGCCCTCTCAGGAGGTCCACAGGCTCTGTTGCTTCCCAGGTCCTCACAACATGCTCCAGTGCATCTCTACAGAGTTACCTCCAGAATCAGTGAATGGGCACAACTATGTTGGATTAAGTCACCTGACTCACCTCTCTGCAATTTGGAGCGCTGCTCTCAGCCAGCTGACTGGAGCATCCAATGGGAAAAGAGCAGTTCCTATAAAAAGACTCCTGTACACTATACCAGTGCAATGTCGATTATTCTTCAGACACTTAGTGGGTTCCAGCAGTATGCAGTCTTCATAGCTTTTCCTGCTTAGACAAAGCAATCCAGCTTCAGTCTAGCTATCTGGGTCTGTTCCAGTGATCCTGTACTCCGGTTCCAACCCAGTGATTCTGCACTCCGATATCCTGTATCATCAGTGCTAAACTGATAACCAGCACAATCGGTACCAATATGATATCTGACTCAATTGGTTCCAGTCCAATATCGTTTATCGGTAATGGTTGGGTAAGACTGCGCTCTGCTGTGTGGGCAGATGTGGTGTGTGAATGGGCTGAAACATGTGCTTTATGAGTGAGTGGGGTGCTGCACTTCCTGATCGCAGGCGTACCGGGTCCTTTGTATAATTGGATATAGACGAAGGGGTATGGCAGGTGCGTTCACCCTATGGGTGCAATGATGATTGGGGGATGTTGGAATGTGTATGTGGTTGCTTGTGTGTATGGTGTGGATAAGTGGGGGCGGGTGGACCAAAGGAATGAGAGAGGCGGACACAGGGTGGGAGTAAACTGTTTTATTGGAGTAATCAGTGCTTCTCCTATGTAGTCCCTGGCACAAGATGGGTGTGGTGGTGGGTGAGAGAGGGGGAGAGACTGGGGTAGTGGGTTGACCCTTTTAGGGGCTCCTTTCCGTGCGGTTCAATTTACCAGCACGTTACCCCTGCTGGACACTATGGTCGACAGTCTTGGACGTCTCTGTGGGTGGGAGGGAGGAGAGGGAATAGATAATGGGTGTGGTGGGTGGGTGTAATCGCCTGGTGGCATCCCTCATGTGAATCAGAGTCTCGAAGTCTTGTACCTACTGGTAGGTGTGGCCTGAAGTCGGTAAGGCCGTAGTGGTGTTGCTTTGCTGCAGTTCTTATTGTCTGAGTGGAGGTGCTGTGGTGTTGAAGATGAATAGCTGTTGTTCCCGATGATCTGTTATTGTACAGCGGTCAGCGACCGGGTGATGCTGTTGGTTATATATATATATATATATATATATAAAGATCTCACAGGCAGCACTCACAGGACTTCAGAAGGATTGTGAAGTCCTGTGAGTGCCGCCCATGAGATCTTTCTGTGTACTGTGAGCTGTGACAGTGTGTTACTGCCTAGGAGGGAAGGCACCAATGTTATTTGGATTCACTGAAAAGAGTTGAGTGCCGGTTCTGTGGTAAAAAATAATAATTAAAAAAAATGTAAAGATAAATTTTATATATATATATATATATATATATATATATACATATATTAACTCACATGGCTATATGAAGATAAGCCACATCTTATAATAATAAGAAAAATGTGGCAGAGATACATACTGGACATTTTTTTCCATTAATTTATAAATTTTATAAACTGAACACAATCAACAAAGTTTAGACGAATTGAAAATATAAAATACATAAAATCTCATTATAATTTATGTTTAGTGACAGAATAAAATGACATATTTAAATTATCAGTAAAAATATGCAATACAGATTATATTTCCGTCGTAACGCTCCTGTGACTATAATTGCATGAAAAACAAGTCTCTCTTTAATAAGATGGTAAATTCCAAATGTGTGGCTTGACCACAAGCAGGTAATTACAGATCAGTTTGTTAACCTCACATCTGCTTCAGGTAAAGTACTGGAAAAAATCACAGTGGAGAGACAAAGCACATTGAAGTGTAAACTATAATTAGCTGCATAATCTCCATATTAAGTCTATAATTATATCAGATATTCCAAAATAGCAATTTATCGTAAAAATGAATTAGTTATAAGCTATGCTTTTATTCTTAGTTCATTACGCTATATTCCTGAGAATACATATATATATACAAGAAATTATCTGGTATTATTCACTTTGATTGACTAGAAAATGACATTTCATAAATTAATCAAAATTAAGTTTTAGATTCTATTGAATTTAGAATATTTCCAATGTCTCCAGTAAACTTGTGAACCAAAGTACAATGATAAGTCGCTTCTAAAGTATTATTCAATCAACATACTTTAACTTCAAGAATTTTTGTTGAAAATTATGTTTTTGAGTGAGTTTAATAGAAAAGTTTCATTTATCATTTGTTTCAATTTAACAGCTAATATTGAAAGTATACATTGGTGGACTTTCATCTTTTCATCCAATCATAATATGTGATATGCACAAGTTTATTAAGCTATAACATTGTAGAATGTCAGGAACTGCAGTATTTTTGCACTGCTACAAGTGATAATAATGGTTCCCGGCACTTAGGCTCACAGCCAGGCCCATTGATGGTGGGGGGTACTAGGGAAACACTTGTACTAGGCGCGGAGACTGGGAAGGGAATGCAGAGTCCAGTCCAGGTTCTGACCACTGCTTTCTGCCCTGCCTGTGCCACTGCAGTGAACACAGGAAGAGGAAATGGAAGGAAATGGTGATGGAGATGGAGAGATAGAGAGGGGGGATGAGCTAACAGGCCTGTATCTACCGGGAAAGGATGGGGAGCTGTCACTAAATACAGGAGGTGTGGCCACGTTCACTTTCCAAAAATCTGTAAAAAATAGTATGGCTCAACACAGGAGCAGCTCCAGAGAGGGAGGGGCAGACCAGGGGCCCACCTGTAATAATTCTCCTTCTTGCCCATATATACACATATATATAGATAGATATATAGAAATAGATTTGTATATATCTTTATAGATATAGATATAAATATATCACTTTGCCTTTACACACTGATTTTATACAGTGATCATTTCTGGAAGTGTTGCTTTGTAAACAGTATATACATTTGCTCTGAAATTGAGGAAAACATCTTGAAAAACAGATAATTTATCATGCAAAGCAGCAATACATTGCAATAAACTGCTTCCCATCCTTCAGGGATTGATTTGCATCTCCCTGGATATGTGTCCTACTACTGAGATCCTCACTGCTTCTAGAGTTAAATAGAATTCCAGTACTGTGCACCTGTGTTGGTCACCCTCTATAGGGGAGGGATACAACAGCTGGGTACTGACTATATAGCACCATCCAATCAGGATCTGGCTATCATGTCCAAACATAGGATATTATTATGACCGGCAGAGGACAGTAGCTGAACCCTGCAAAATGGAGAAAACAGCTGGGTTTCTATCAGAGGAAGAACTGGATATGGAATAAAATAAAGTTAGGATTTGGAAACCCTTTTTGCTGAATATAACAATTTATTGAGGGACTGTTTCACCAAGTCATCACAACAGAACATGATCTGATTTTGATTTAACTTGAATGATCTAAAGGCAAGGCAATATGCATACTGTCTTCAATCATGTGTCTAATAACAGGTTTTAGACTGTTTAATAAATAGCTCCACTTACTTCCTTCCATCTGGAAGACCAGCTGCTCAAAGGATTAACATACACCTGGCATGCACCTTATTTATTAAATATCAGAAACAGAATGTGTAACAGTTGGGAAGATTATAGAACTTTTAGACCTTCATTGTTGCAATAAGTATTACGATTTGGATATTTTATGAATGAATCATGTTTCTCATGAGAGAGAATACTTTATGCTGACAATTCCAGTTTTTTGTTTGTGATTAATTATTATTTTAGAAAATAATGAGCTGTTTTCATTTGCAAAGACTATAGCAATAAAACAAACATTTTAGCAAAACCATAGTAAAGAACATTTAGAAATGAAAACAGGAAGGAAAGAGCTCAGGTACAGTTGCTGAGACTTCTATCTGTATTTAGTAGTTACAGCATGGTGACCGCTCTGAGCCTTGTAAGTGAATGCTCTGTGTGTGTGTCAGCTTAAGGAAACTTTACTATTTGTAATGTTCACGTATGAGTAACATCATTCAGATTTATATTTGTAGCTCACAACTTCCATTTGCAGTCCTTCCTTAACGACTGCTATACCATTTTAAGGAAAAGTAGCTATAAAACATTTATATTTCTGATTTTTAGTGAAATTTATTCCAGAAGATTCAATTACAGGTTGCAATATAGTTTATGAGGGGAAAAATGAATGCCACAGCAAAGAAGGAAATGTATTTTACTCATGATTAAATGAAAATGTGTACTCCATACAGTACCTGATATTCTTACCAATCTGTCCTCAAAAAACAAAGCATGCAATTTCACAAAAAGTGCAAGGAGAAATCGATCGATCTATCTATCTATCTATCTATCTATCTATCTATCTATCTATCTATCTATCTATCTATCTATCTATCTATCTATCTATCTATCTATCTATCTATCTATCTATCTATCTATCTATCTAACTATCTATGTCTGTCTGTCTATCATCTATCTATCTATCTATCTATCTATCTATCTATCTATCTATCTATCTATCTATCTATCCATCTATCGTAACTCAAAAAAGTCAACAGATCTGTATATATTACAAATGACACTTACACAGATTTTTTCAGCCAATATATGAGAACTGGTTAGCTCTTAAAATAAATTTTATTTGACTACAGACTCTTTTTTTTTTAGATAAAAAAATTGCTTGCATAAGTATTTCACTTCTGCCTTGTGGAAAAGCTCTACATTTTACACAGTTAAATTAAATTTATATTGCGCTAACAATTGGCGATTAGCTTCTACCCCCTAATTCATATAACAGTGGTCATACTGTGTCTGTCAGTACCATACATACATGACTAATTGTCATACTAGTAGTTGTTTGTGAATACGGTGTCTGATATTTCTCTGTGTTGGTGTCTGGAGGCGTGTATAGAAAGCTGGCAGGCCTAAGGAGACTTCCTGGCATGTAGTGAAGAACACTTCCCTGACCAGGAATCGAACCCGAGTATCGGCGGAGAGATACCAGATCGTACCCACTAGACCACCAGGGACATTGGTGTTGAAGACAACTTGTTGATGTGCAATCAGAGGAGAGTGTGGCAGTAGATTGACCATGCTGATACCGGATTAGTACTGTAGATATATAATAAAAACACTCTTCTTACTGTAACCGGAATGCTGGATTGGTAGATCTTGGCAACGTATTGACCAGGCTGAAACTGAGTTGTCGCTGTAGTCCAGGATCCAGGAGCACTCAGATGGTAGCAGGACCGGATGCAGACAAAACACCGGAATAGGTAGTAGGTGATGTTACCAGAAACGGCATCAAATGGAGCAGGAAACAGCAACATTCACTATGTAGTGAGAATGGTATACACAGGCGAGTTGTAGGTTCGGATTACAGGATCAGGTAGGTATTCACTGTGCAACTAGTGGGATAGCTGCCTCAGGCATAGACAGAACCGGATTCAGACCGGACATCGGAATGGATAGTGGATGATGATACCAGGGACGGCATCAATGGTGCAGGAACCAGGAACGTTCACCATGCAATGAGAATGGTATACACAAGCAAGTGGCAGGTTTGGATATTAGGAACTGGCTGAGATTCTCTGTGCAGCCAGTGGAATAGCTGCACCAGGTGTAGATCACTTGCCGGAGTCTGTGTATCAAAAGGAAGCAAAACTGCACAAACAGTATACAAGTAAGCAACAGGAGCTCAGTATAGCTCACTTAGTAGGAACTGAGGTTAGACATTGTACTGGCAATTAGGTAGAATCAGCAGCTGGGATATGTACCCCTGGGATAGGTTGAGTAGAGACAGGTGGTACAATGAGGTTCAGGCTATTACTTGATTGGCTGTTGCAGACAGGTGATCGTGACTTGTCACTGCAGTACTCTGTAGCAGGCTTTGATCTTGCTTGAGGCCTATAAGGCTGAGAAACACTGAACCCTGTGCATCTGGGATGTGATAGAGAATGCTGGCAGAATCGATAAGTGACCCGGCGGCAGGGGAAACAGACCCGGGCTGTGACACTATTCTGCTTAGAAACACTCAGCAGTTCACTGATTGCTGTCCTTCCCAATCAGAATTCTCAACAGATCCCAGCTGGGCTCAGACTTAGGCTAGAGGTGACAAAGCACCTCTCTCATGTGTTACCACTGACATCCAGCACTGTTGGCTCATGCAGGGTATCAACTATCAGCCAACCACTATAAAAGCCTCCTCATTGAATTTCTCCAGTGCCTGAGTATCAATAGTTTTTTTATAGATGCACCTGCTTAAGAACTGTACTTTCCAGTATTGTTTGCTTCCAGTGTTGTTTCAACTCCTTGGTCTCTTTGATAACAGCACATTCATACCAACATTTCCATCAGCAGTGTTTCCAGGCAGAGTCCTCATATCAGCTAAGTACTCTGTTGCTTTCACGGTGGGAGCCAACTACACTGGGCCTCTACCTGGGTCTTCAATAAGTAAAGTCCATATCCTCGTGCTAGGATCTCTGGTGAAGTCCAGTGGTGGTCTTAGACTGTGCATTAGTGTATTTGGTTGTTCCAAATTCACTTGTATGCATTTATGATCTATATGCATATGTGTACTCTGATACACTACATATCTGGTTTTTAGCTCCAGGGTTATCATATATACACACTATGCACTGTTTACCACAGTGCCAATACATCTGTGACTCTCAGTGCACTATACACTCTGTTCCCACAGTGCCAACACATTTATGTATCTCATTGCATGCTATGTGCTGTTTCCACAATACCAACACCATTGTGTACCTTACTGCATGCTATGCGCTGTACAAACAGTGCCAGCGTATCTGTATACTGTATTGCATGCTACCAAACTACCACCACATGGAGTATCTCAGCTATACCCCTTTTGGTGTGTTCCCCCATGGATACAAAATCACAATGCTTCACAGAGTCTGAAGGAAAGTTCTGAAAATGAAGACCAAAGAGCATTCTAAGAAAAATAAAGATTAAGTTATAGACATGAACAGGATAGGAAAAGGCTATACAATAATATCCAAGTGCTTGGTTTTCCTGTAGGATCAATTGTGAGGAAATGGAAACTACATTATACCACACAGGCACAGCCTAAACAAGGCCGTCCCTCAAATCTCAAAGTCACAGCAAGAAGGAGACTTGTGAGAAAAGCCACAGAGAGGCCAACTATCTATTAGAGAGAGCTACAGAGATTGGAGTAAAGGTGCAACAGTCAATATCAAGAGCTCTGCATAGAATTGGCCCACGTGGGTACACACTGGCCGACGGGCAGCAGATATATTGGTCGATCAATTGATCTGCCAATATATCTGTCAGTGTGTACCAAGCTTTAGACACTGCCAATTATTAATATTATTTTTAAAATGAAAGTGATGGAAACAGTGTTTGTAATGGTTAGTTTTACATTTGGCTATTAAGTTGAAAAGCCATGAACTTATCAATATTATTCCTCAGCCCACAATGCACCATGGGTGTCAGAAAAGGCCCACATATTTTTTCCTTTGATTAGCCCCAATCCCCCCCCCCCGTGACTTTTTATAATTTAGGCACTAGACTGCAAGTTAGTATTTTTACAATAATATTATTTCATAAATGAACACCCTTACTTCACACAACCCCCATATTCTATGTCCACATAATCCTCTACTTTATCCGTCCCTCTCTTCCCCCTCCTGTTTCCTCCACTTGCTGTTCTTCCTTTTTTTCTCTCATCAGTCTGCTTCCAACCCTCTGCTTCTTTCCCCCACTTCTCCTATACCTCCACTCTCAACCACCTCCCTCCATGGTCTTGTTACCCCACTACTAAGCCCCATTCCCTCCTCGTTCTGTCTGTCACCTCCAGGGCTGCCAAGAGAAATTCTGGGCCCGGGTACTGCAACATCCTGTGGGACCACATCATGTATGGCTGCACCCATTTGTGAGTGGGTCTAGCATGTGAGATGCACCCACTCACAGGAGCATGGCATAGCACCCAGCAGCTGGAACTAAAGTAGTCACTACTGTATTAGGATGGCGGGACAGTCCCATAATAGCTGCATTTCTTGTCAGGCTGTATATAGATGCTAAAATGTAACACACAAATTAAAGTGCTTCTACTTTACTTTGTACATCTCTCATGTAAATAACACAAACAATCTATTTTCTATCATAGAGATAGATGTATGAAGGACTTAATTTTTACATAACATCAGGTCGTCTTATACACACACATTCCGCAGCACATATCCTAACCCACTGCTCCATGCTCCTTCATCACTATCTACCCCTCTGTGTCGCCCCTGTCTGTCTGCCCTTCCCCTTTAGAATGTAAGCTCTCACGAGCAGGGCCCTCATCCTCACGTGCTTCTCCTCCCCCTACTTATAGTATAATTTACTCCTAACTCCCTACAATGGCACCTACCACCTGGTTGCTCATGTCCTGCTGCTTGTGTTTTGCAGCTGAGTTTATAACCTTGTCCTTGTCCTGCATTGTTTTGTATTACTATTAACTGTTTTTCTTGTGTGCTCATTTATGTACTGTGTAAGGCGCTGCGGAACCTTTGTGGCGCCATATAAATAAAGGATAATAATAATAAATAATAATAATAAATATTTTACTTTTTTAATTGTGCTGTACAGATCAGTGGCTGAATAACTCTATAAAAGGCTGAGCTTAACTGGGTTTCCATAGCAGCTGTCTGCTTCTCGATCTGCTTCTGCTAAACTCTACTGGGGTTTAACTCACTGCTCATTCCTCCTCTTTGCCATTTATTGCAGAGCCATTAGTTATTTAGTAAAATATCCCTGCGATAAGTGGTAAAGAAGACTTATGAACGATAGAGGTAATTGGCATCAGTCTCCATGCCTGCAGTTAAAACCATTTAATAAGAAGCGGATACCAGTGATAGTGATTTGAAAATGCTGGTTTCTACCTGTTTTTGTTTCATTATATATAAAATTAAGAATACCAATAATGTATGTACTAAAATAAGAATTGCTATGGTACAAAGTAAATCAAAAAAGTTTATTGCAATATAGTCTGCTTTACAATGTATAGGGATTACAAAATAATTATTGCAATTGGCACAAAAATTACAGATAATGATAATTCTATGTATAAGACATAGCAAAGATATCAGACAGCTCACAAGTCCCAAACCTTATATTTAGGAACTGGTGCATTTAGAATGTTGCCCACTCAATCATAAACTGGGCATGGCTTCATCCATAACAATTTGACAGCACAATTTCTGCTTCTATTTATTTATAGTAGTTCTTCGCAGCTCAATGAACCAGAAGACACCCTGAATAACACATATGATATTTTTCAATTCTTTTTCAAACAGAGCCCATTGTGACTGTTGTGAAATATAGAATATAATACATTAAGAATCTCCTTTAGACAATCATTAGAAACCCGCATGAAGTAGTGCAAAGCTAACAATTTCATTTAAATCAGCTGAAAAATATTTAACAAAGTTTGACAAAGTTATTAGTGTTTAATGTATTTGTATGAATAATCATATTTTATCATCCAATAACATAGATGTAGTGTATAAGGACTCTAAAGACTAACATGAATTAGAATTTATTCCATACACTAGAGATCCAGAGAGAGATGTTTCAAGCCGTGGAGAGATAGAGAAAGTGGAGGTGTTGCACAAAACAACCAATCAGCTTCATTCTGTCATTTATCTAGCACAGTCTTTGAAATGATAGGGGGGCATTCAATTCAATGTGATGTTGACTAGCAGCGGGAGGGAGCTCCTGCAGCTATTCAATGCACCGTGCTCTTTGGGTGCGCTAAGGATTTCTTCTCGTACCCCCCTGGGGATGCGAGGAGAAATCTGACCAAAGTGGCGGGCGCGCAGCTGTTTTCTGCTTAGCGTGGCGGTAACAGCAGCGAGTCCGGCACTTTGGTCAGAGAATGCCGGTTAACGCGCCTCAACACCCTTGTTAAGGTGCGATAGGCGCGATAACCAGCATTCTCCGACTACACAGCGCACTGAATTGAATAGCTCCCACAGTTTGAAGCTGCTTGGTTGCTTTAGGCAACTACTGGACTCTATCTCCCTCTAAGGCTTGATACGTCTAGCCCAGGGGTTCCCAACCACGGTCCTCACGGCACACTAACAGTCCAGGTTTTAGGGATAGCCATACTTCAGCACAGCTGACTTAATTATTGCCTCAGTTATTTTGATTAAACCTTATGTGCACAATCATTTATTACAATAAAATTCCTAAGCATAAAAAGGAAATCAGTAATTGCTGAGGGGACTTCTGACCAAGTGTGGAAACAATATCAAATTAGAACTTGCTCCTCAGGGACTTACAAAGTACATATGCAGCAAGTATTTACCAAGTAGAAGTGACGGTCCTCTTAGCGATGATCTCAGATGATGGGGCTGTAGCATAACTCCACTTGTAGCTGTATAATGAGGTCAATTGGAGCAGTATAGTCCAAAGTCCACAGTTCCAAAATCACACTGTTCTAGGGTCATGTCCAGTTTAAAATCAGCAATGTTCCAGCAATGTTAACGAGTTCCGCTGGATAAGGGACATCCAACTTCATCAGAAGCAATGCTTCTGATGAAGCTGGTTGTCCCTTATCCAGTGTGTACTATATGCTTTGAGGCTTACAACCTCTGACCGCCAGCTATGTGATAGCACACTGTAAACCCTTGATATGTGGGAATGAGGCTGGAGATGTGAGATTCACTTGTCCTCATCATCAGGTGGTCTGGAGGGGGACACCATTTTTCTCCCCAGTGTGGCCCATCAGTCCGCAGTGCTGCTGCCTGGCTCATCTTCCTCTCCAAATGTTGTCCTCCATTCTCCTGCAAACCCTACACTAGCTCCCCTTCAGAACCCAATTCAAGCTTCTTACACTCACTTACTGAGCCCTCACCCAATCCTCTCTCATTTACATCTGACCTTATCTTTCTTCACACTCCCACTTGCCCACTTCGCTTAACAGATACATGCCACCTCTCTTGCCAACCGATTACTTCCTCCCACTCCCGCCTCCAAGATTTTGCCCATGCTGCTTCCTACCTCTGAAATTCTCAGACACTCCACCTCTTTACTAAACTTAAAAAGGCTCTCAAAATTCACTTCTTCATCAAAGCCATCCATCTCTCATCCTAACCTACTACTCCTTCCTCACTCATCCTAACCTACTGCTCCTTCCTCATCCATCCATCTCTCATCCTAACCTACTGCTCCCCCCTCATCTGTGTCACCCCTGTCTGTTGGCCCCTCCCCTTTACATTGTAAACACTCATGAGCAGGGCCCCTTCCCTCATGTGCTTCTCCTTTCCTTTACTTACACTATCTTATACCCCCTACAATGGCACCTAACCTTTGGTTGCTGGCGCCATGGTGTTATGATTGCGGATGCAGAAATGTTTATGAACCATGTCCTTGACCTGCATTATTTTGTACTGTAAGTCACTGTGTTCATGTTTTGTTAATTTGTATGGTGCTGCGGATCTGTGGGAGAGTGTGTGCATCAAAGTGACAAGAATAACCCCAATGAGAAGAACCTTTGTGTTTGTGTTGTCCATTCCCTGTCTTTCATCTCTTCTGGGCACGAGTGGGTCCTACAACCCGTTGTAGGGTTGTGGTTTTCCACCTGGTACACCAGTACTGATAGTTGAAAACACGGGATCTGAGGCTAAAAGTGTTAGGTATGATTTCTACTTAATTCATAATTCATATTTTGTTGAGTATCAGACTGGTAGGGCGTTGCATTTAACTGAGAGGTAGGATGGTACTTACGCATTGTCCTACTTTCTAGACCTCCATGATTATGTACTGTGCCTTGTTGTTATAGGTTAGTTGATCTTGGAACTCATCCTCCAGAGTGTCAATGAATGGAATATAGGTGAACACCCATGTTTAACCCCTCAGGTCCTCTTACAGATGTAGGGAGGAGAAAGGTGGGTTAGGGCTTTGTGAATTTAGGCTAATACAAATTTTAATTGAGACTATTTGCATGTTTCTACCAACTATTCTACAATTTATTCCAAAAATTGTTGATTCTGTGTACAAATATGGGTCTTGTGCAACATGTGATCAAGTGAAGGTTTTTTATCTAAAGAGACATTTTGCTCAATTTTTTTTCTTCAAACTTATATGTCCTTACTTTTTCACAATTTTAAATGTGTTATATGTGTCTCTAAGTCTATACATTTACTTTTTACTATCACCATACATCATATGGTATGACTCTATCACATGGGTATGTAATCTAATTAAAATGTTCCCTAAAATACAACTTTCTTAACTATTATTTATGAATTATAATTAAAGAAATAATATCCCTCTAAGGATCTATCACTAAATGTTTTACTGTATAGGTGATGAATACAATTAAAAGGAAGCAATAGATCAGGTGTCTCAAATTGAAGTAGCCATAAGGGCACACAACGAGAATTACATTTGCCCAAGGGCCACATCATGTTAAAGCAAAGAAGGGTGCAGGTGGTCTATGCGCTAAAATATTAATATTTTGAATGATTTTGTTCCATTTTCTCCCCACCACACGTATATTGTATTATATATATATTTGCATTGATTTTGCCCTTTTATGTGTTCTCTACTCTTCCCACCACCCCTCCTTTTGCTTCTGCTATTCTCTTTTTTTCTTCTTTTAATCATCTCTTTTTCTTCTTGACTATCTCAAGCTAAGCTGCTCCTCTTCAGTGCTCCTCTTTATTCTCAGCAGCATGATGTCATGATGTCATGTGCACTGCATAGAAAAAACAGTCTTCACACAGGAGGAGGAAGATGGGTGCCAGGTGGGTCCTGTATATAAGGATATACAGGGCGCCTAAAACAGCACCTCCAGGAAATGTTTGAGACCCCTGCCCTAGATTCATGTTTAAGTTAAGATAGAAGAAAGATAAAAATTTGGCTCATTCATTGGGTGGGATGCATCAAGCATCGCATTTTTGATGCAATGCATCCAGACAATCATTGCAAGCATATCAGCGTTTAGTAACGCCACGTGCATGATGATTTTAGCAAAGGACAGCTCTCCTGGCCGTCATCCAGCGCATGCATGAGCCCTGGGGGATCTAGGGAGGGATCCTATTGGATCCCTCTCAGTGAAGACTCCTGAAAAGAAGCCCATGGGCCTCTATTAGGCAACGCCATCTATAGATTGCATTGCCTATCGGGCTTGTTTGTGCATATGGCAAATGCGGTCAAACCCCCAAAAAATGAGAGTTGTGGTAAGAACTTACCTTTGTTAACTTCTTTCTTTGAAGTCCATAGGCTCCACAGGGAGACCTTGGGGTGTAGGTGATGGATCTGGAATCCGGGCACCATGCAGTTAAAAGCTTTCAGCTCCCAGGATGTACTTGGTCCACTCTCCCTATACCCTGCCCCTGAGCCAGAGGCATCTCAGTTCATCATAAGCCAAAGGCTGGAGGAGGATAAGAGAGAAGAAACACTGGTACACTCAAGAATCACATTCTCACAAAGAAGGAGACTGAAAACTGGTGACCAGCAACATAGCCCATATGAAGCCAGGTGCGTCAGGGAGGGTGCCCTGCAGACCCTATGGACGTCGAAGAAAGAGCATTAACAAAGGTAAGTTCTTACCATAACTCTCATTTTCTTCTTCAGGGTCCATAGGCTCCACATGGAGACCTTGGGGATGTCCCAAAACAGTCCTTTAAGGGTGGGGATGCTCCTCTGCTGAGAGGAGAATCCAGCGCCCAAAGGAAGCATCCTGAGAGGCGAAGACATAGAACCTTTGAAAGGTCTGGACAGAAGACCACATGGCCGCCTAACACAGCTGAACAGCTGAGGCGCCACGGCAGACTGCCCATGAAGGACCCACAGACCGACTGGAATGATCATTAATAAAAGCTGGAACGGGAAGGCCTGCCTTCGTATAGGCCTCTGAGATAGTCATACAAAGCCATCTAGCCAATGTTTGTTTATTGGCTGGCCATCCTTTTTGTGAAATCCATAGAGCACAAATAAGGAGTCCGATTTTCGGAGGAAACTGGTACTGTCCACATAAATCTTGAGGGCGCGGACCACAACCAAAGAGGCCTCACCTGCCGAGAGGTCCAGTGATTGAAAGGCCGGGACTATAATTTCCTCATTACTGTGGAACTAGAAACAACTTTAGGAAGGAAGCCAGTGCGAGTCTGAAGTACAGCCCTGTCCTGGTGAAATATCAGAAAAGGGGAGTGAGAGGAGAGCGCCCCTAAATCTGACATTCTTCTGGCAGATGCTATAGCCAGAAGAAAAAGAGTCTTTGCTGTTAACCACTTGAGTTCCACTGAATCTAGTGGTTCAAATGGAGGACCCTGGAGGGCCTGAAAAACTACTGCCAAATACCAAGGTTCCATTGGGGGGACAAAAGGAGGTCGAATCCAGAGCACACCCTGGATGAAGGTGTGGATATCCAGCAGTGGAGAAATTCTACATTGGAACCATACTGACAGAGCAGAGACATGCACTTTCAGTGAGACCAGGCGGAGGCCAAGGTCCAATCCAGCTTGAAGGAAACCCAGGGCTCTGGAAATCCTAAATACCTGGGGGTCATAATTTATGGGACGACACCATTGGAAATAAGTCTGCCACACTCTGTGGTAGATCCAAACAAAGGCTGGCTTACACACTTGGAGCATAGTTTTGACTACAGTGCTAGAGAAACCTTTGGACCTTAGGAGGGATGTCCCAAGAGGCACACCATCAAAGACAGATGACCCAGATCCTGGTAAAGGCAAGGACCCCGAGACAACAGGTCCAGTCATTGAGGTATCAGGAATCGAGTGTCGATGGAGAGACTCCAAAGATCTGAGTACCAATGACGTCTGGGCCAAGCTGGAGCCACCAGCAGGAAAGTGCCGCCATCTTGTTTGAACTTCCGAAGAACTTGACGAAGAAGGGAGACTGGAGGGAAGAGGTACGCAAACTGGATGGTCCACTTCACTTACAATGCATCTACAAAGGTTGCCTCGGCATCTCTTGTTCTGGACCCATACACAGGCAGTTTGTGATTGTGTTAGTAGGCTCATGTAAGAATGTGGGACACTTCTGCCATTGCTGCCTGACTTCGAGTACCTCCTTGATGGTTGATGTAAGTCACTGTTGTGAGATTGTCGGACTGAACCTGTACGGGTTTTTCATGAAGTATGTGCTGGGCCAGGTTGAGTGCCCTATAGACAGCTCAAAGTTCCAATATGTTGATTGGCAGGGTTGATTTGACCGATGTCCAATGGCCCTGAAAGGAGTGCAGACCAGTCACTGTGCCCCAGCCCTGGAGACCGGCGTCCATTGTTAGAACTACCCAGTTTGGGATCCAAAAGAGGTGACCCTTGTTTAGATGAAATGTCTGTAGCCACCAAGATAGAGACAAATGCACCTCTAGAGAGAGCACCATCATCTGAGCTTTGATCCGATGGGGTAACCCGTTCCACCTGGAGAGGATCAGCCATTGCAAAGGCCTGGAATGGAAATGAGCATAATCCACCATGTTGAAGGTGGACACCATGGATCCCAGAACCTGCATTGCTGAGGGGATCGACACTCGGTGACTGTGGAAATATCTGCCCACTCGTATTTAAAGTGTGGAGATCTTGTTCAGATAGATTCTTTGATCCTGAGAATCCAGCAGGGCTCCTAGATGAATCATTCTCTGTGAGGGATTCTGGGAGGATTTTTTTTTTACTTCATTACTTCATCTGTGCTTGTGCAGGAAAGCAATGGTTAACTGCAGATGGTGGAGAAGCACTTCTGGGGATCCTGCTAGAAGCAGGAGGTTGTTCAGATTTTGTAACAGTCGGACAACCCTGACCACGTAGGTGGGACGCCATGATAGCCATAATTTTGGTAACCACCCATGGAGATGTGGATAGTCCAAAGGGCAGAGCCTGAAATTTGAAGTGTTGCTGTAGTATAGCAAACCGGAGATATTGCTGTCGTGAGGGTGCTATAGGTACATGTAGGTATGCTTACTGAATATCCAGAGATACCATGAAGTCCCCAGGCTCCATAGCTAGGATGAAGGAGTATAGGGTTTCCATCCTGAACCTGGGTACCCTGAAGCATTAGTTCAAGGATTTGAGGTTGATAGGTCAAAGAGGCCCATTCGGCTTCTGAACCAGAAAGAGAGTAGAATAATAAGCAGTCCCTCGCTGAGATAGTGGACTGGCACAATTACCCCTGCTTGCAGCAAGGACTTCTCTAACCTAAGCATCCATGGTGGTTTGACATCAGCACTGAGCGAACTGAAGAAGTTAGCCTCCCACTCTGGGATATCCCTGGCTGAGGGTTTATCCTCAGCTTTGAAGCAGGGGAACCGACCTTTAGGCTTTCCCTGAGGATGAAAGGACTTAAATGATGTAGTCCGAGGCCTAGTAGAAGTAGTTGCTTAAGGCAGAAATGCAGTTTTTGATGCTGCCAACGTGGTTGCAATCTTGTCAGGGTCTGGGCCAAACAAGATCTCCCCATTGTAGGGTAACCCTTGTAGGCCTTTCTTTGAATCCGCCTCTGCCTTCCATGAGCATAGGCACAGGGTACGGTGGGTAGATACAGCCGCAGACAAAACTCTGTAGGTTAGGATCCTATGTTGCTTCTCTAATATAGGAAGCTGCATCTCGAATGTGAGCAACAAAATACAAATGAACCCTAGAAGAATCTGAGGGAAAAGAATCTTTAAGTGCGTCAGCCCAGCTCTTAATCGCTTTAGCCACCCATGCAATAGCCATGGTCAGATGGGCAACAGCCCCTGAAAGAGAGTATATCGATTGCAGGCAAGCTTCCACTTTCCTACCCATTGGATCCTTCAAGGAAGTAACTGTAGGAATAGAGAAAAGTAGTGCTTTTAATTAAATGCGTAATATGTGAATCCTCCACAGGGGGTGTTTCCCATTTTGCAAAATGAGCCACAGGAAAAGGGTAACATGAGTCAGACATTTTTGTAGTTGAAACCTCTTACCAGGCGATTGCCAGGCTGCAGCCATGTGTTTAGCTAGTTGATCCGATAGAGGGATTCTGCTGAAGCCACTTTCTGTCGTTTAAACAGAGGGTGCTTAGATTTAGGGGCTGGCCTGTCATCTTCTATTAATAAGATGGATCTGACAGCTCGTTCCAAGGCAGCAATATTAATTTTTGACCGACTCTCATCCTCCTCCAGAGGGGATTCAGGGTTGGAGAGGTCAGCATCTACTGCCTCCTCAGATGATAATTCAGAATCTGAGAGTTGCTTGGACTGTGACGATAACACAGGACGCTTAGAGGGCTTACCGGGTAAGGTCTTCTCACCTTGCAACATGGTTTGAAAGGCATTAGATGTAGCCATTAGACTCTGCACAGAGTTAGAAAGTACGTCTACCCACGGTGGGGGCACAGGAGGTACCTGTATCGCCTGAACCTGTTGTGGCAACCCCAAAGGGGGAATTATGGCCTGCTGTGATAACCCCATAGGGGGAATGACAGCCGGAACCGACCAAGCGGTACGCAATAGTGGCCAGAACCTGAGAAAATTAAGCCATGGGGGGCTCTAGTACAGGCGCTGGGTTGTCTGATGGGCCTGGTGGAGTATAACTACTACTTAACCCATCTTGTATCAAATCCTCCTCACTTTAGCCTGCAGCACATAATTTGCATTATAGCAGTATGGGTGCATATGCCTGTATGTTACTCTTGCCATTGCTAGACAGAGTAATGGGGCACACAATATGGCACTGGGTATAATTCAACCACCGTGTATGTAGGACACTAGTAGGAGTGCAATATTCTGGTCCTATCTTATGCTTGGGTAAGCTGCAGGAGCACGCAGCCCAAATATGACACAGTGCAACGACCAACTGGATGTGACAAACCTCACAAATACTTTGGACCTCATTCAGACCCGCTTGCTAGATGCGTTCGATCGCTCGATGTGTATGCAAATTTGGGAGTGCAAGCGATCACAAGGCAAGGCATTAGCACGCCAACTATGTCTTGGTGTGCAATCGCTTTGTGTATGCAGATGCCCACCAGCCTGTCTTAAGACGCCCACATGCACACGTCATCTCCAGGAAGTGTATGTAACCATATGATGCGATCGCAGCCCTTGTAGTTGACTATACCCTACCGCAAACACTTCAAGCACTTCACTGTGAAATACAACCAAGTGACATGTACTATGACGCTGCCTCTAAATTATGCACGCCTCTGAAAAGGCGGTAAGACGCTCGGGCATGACCGCGTTCGCATCTCCACTTCCCTGTTTCTAGTAGCCAGCACCTGTCACCACCCACAAACAGCTTCTCCAATCACTCATTCAGCGGGCTGTTTATGCGCAGCGAGCATACGCTTCCCAAGTGCTCGCACTGGTTCGCGCGCACACACTGCAATGCATATGCATGTGCAGATTGCAAACATCGGCTGTCTGCATGCGAACGCTTGCTAGCGAGAGGGTCTGGATCAGGTCCTTAGTTCTATATATGTGAAGTATAGGAAAACCCCTTAATACACCTGTATGTTAGGGTTATGTCAGAAAAAAAGGGTAAAGATATATGCTGACAGTAGACTAGAAAACAGACAGGCAGCGCTAGCAACAGTCACATATAATGCAGAAATAACATGTAACTGCAAACTGGCACTACAATCAACTACACAGACTCAGAGTCTGTTAGTCTATAGCGCTACATATGCAGACTTCAGGGAGAGGTATGTAGGGAGACAGGACCCTGCATATCCTTGAGAGCTGTGGCTGTGTCTTTAAGAAAATGGCCATTGGAAACCTCAGAGGGGGCGTGGTCGGAGGAGGAGAGCAGCTCAGCGAAGCTAGACCTCAGTGAAATGACGCCCCGAGCTGAGGGGAGGGGCCACTTTAACGGGGAAGCTGACCTCCCCATGCCGATTATTTACCCACCAGGATGCTGGTTCCCACACCATGTGTACCCTGGTGGTCTAGTGGATAGCGGTGGCTGGAGCCTGTGTCCACACTCTGCACCTCCGGTCTGTCCACTGACATCGGAGGTATGACTGCTTATGTGCGGGTCACCACAAGCGGTGACCCGCCTTACCTGACCCCTTAGCATCCGGCTGCAGTCTGGGTCCTCCTACGGGGCCTTGGCTAGCACTGACTCTGGGATGCCCGCCGAGCTCCCCAGCTCTGCACTGGTGTCGCAGCATTGGAGGGGTGACAGAGCGGCAGCGCAGAATTCCTATGGACAGTCTGCTGTTGCACGCTCTATGTAGTCAAATAATTCATAAAAGAAAGAGCTTAAGGGCTGCCTAAGCAGCCCCCTGCGTAATGGTGATCGACTCCAGCTGGGCACCAATGAAACTGTGGTGCCTCTGGCTCAGGGGCGGGGTATAGGGAGAGTGGACCAAGTGCATCCTGGGAGCTGAAAGCTTTTAATTGTGTGGTGCCCAGATTCCGGATCCATCACCTACACCCCAAGGTCTCCCTGTGGAGCCTATGGACCCTGAAGAAGAAATGGCATTTTCAGGGTTTTGACTGCATTTTTAGCATTGATGCATCCTGCCCATTATCTCATTTTACACTTAATGAAACTTATGTCATTTCAAAGTTTTTGTAACTTATCTTCGACCTCCTCTTTTGCCTTGTATCCTACAATAAGAGTGATCCTCTAGGTAGTTGGACAATCATTAATAAGTTCTTCATCCATTTTCCATAACTAACCACATTAATAATATTCACTGCACCAAACTTTTATCCGCAATTCTTCTAGATAGTGAGTTTTGTAAATCACCTGAGCCCATCAGGTAACTACAACAGGGGTCCCAATCATAGTTCTTCCTTGCATGTGGATAAATAGCAACATTGGATTGCTTGACAGGAGCAATTAAGAAGCAGATAGCTTTATATGCTGACAGCAAACTACTGATCTATTTGAAAAGTTGAGTATTTTAATTTGTGGACTATCCAAACAGTTCTATACATGAACAGTACATTGTATTGACATGAACAATGGACAATATGAAAATGCTGAAACGAGATAAACTAAAGTCTAACTAAAAGCTGTAAATTAGCCATGTATTGTAATATAGACTCGGTGAGTCCCTAAGGTGCATTGGCAGCCCATTGCTTCATAGATAGAAATATGAAGACTTATTTGGCAAGCAGAGTCTTGTTGAACTGTGTTAAAAATAACAATATGAGCAGAGGCTTAAAGTCAGAAAAATACTTTTATTTACAGAATAATAATTGATTGTTTATATAAAGGATGATTAAAGGGCCTCTTCAACCACATTAGAACTGCAGTACTCAGAGTACTCCAAAAAAGGAACTTATGTTAAAATAAAATATCTTCTGTTGTCAGAACAGCTTTGTTTAATTAACTAAAAAATACTGTTTTAATTTTCTATGTTCATTTGGCAAATGTACACTCTAAGGGCTCTATTTATTAACACTATTTTTACTAAAATAAAGTGAAAAAGGGTGTTTTCACACCCTTTTCACATTATTTTAGTATCACCTAAAGTTACTAAAGGGCAGTTGGAGTAAAATTCGTAAAATTCTACTCCAAGCCCTAATTATCACTTATATTTAGTAATCAGATTACATTTCCATAATTGGAAAATTGGAATGGGAAATGCGATCTGTGTGCAAGTTACTAAAAATAAATTGTGAGAAAATACCGGGGGAAGCCCTGTGATAATAACGCCACCTGGAGGTGACGTTATCCAGGTTCTCCCCTGGTTATCGGACTCCTGCTCTGCTCTAACAGGCAGAGCAGAGCCCGGAGCTGGCCCTAGTGATCAGCTGTGTGGTCTAAACAGACTGATCACTGCTTAAAAAAAGAAAACAAAAATACTAAAAAAATAACTTACCAGAGTCCAGGGACTGGAGATTTGGGCTCCGGTGTCCGGTGATGACCTCCCTCCAGTCAGCTGGTCTCCCATCCTGCACTAGGACCCGGTCAGCTGACCGGCTCCCAGTGCAGGATGGGAGATCAGTTGACTAGAGTCACGGAGGACATCACCGATCACTGGAGGTAAGTGTAATTAAGGGGAGGGGTCGCTGGGGGGGGGGTCACAATCACGGGACAGGGCTTAACGGTGGGGGGGCTTGTCGGCACATGTGGGGGCACTTGTCATGGTATTTTTTGCAAAAATACCGTGATAAGTGTGCGGAGGGGATTCGCAGGGGCAGAGCTTTATCGCAAGCTCTGTCCCTGCAAGGGATTTTTAGTAAATCACTGTGATATTGGCTAAATTCGCAATGCGAATTCAGGGCCTGACTCAGAGACGAACGCTCTGACCAGAGCGCTCGCTCTGAATCAGGGCCCTCCTCCATGAAATGGAGCGGTCTCTTGGACGTTCGCATAGCTGTGGGTGACCACCCACAGCTGTAGGTGACCACCCACAGCTGTAGCGAGCATCCATGATGATGGTCGCGATGGTCAAGACCATCGCGACCATCGGGGTTGCGATGGAGACCCTGCGGTAGGGTCTCACTGCCGCAAGCCCTGGAGTGATTTGGGCTCTATCAGAGCCAAAATCACTCCCACTGACATCACTAGTGATGTCAGTGGGGCCGGCTTCACGCCTCCGTCTGGCAGCCAAGCCAAGCCACACCCCCGGCACGCCCACCAAAGGGGGCATGCTGTCAATCAACATCAACAGCACGCCCCCTTTGGTGCGAGACCCGGAGCGATGGCTATCCCGTCGCTAGCCGGGTCTCACGCATGCGCACCATCAACCCGCTTGCGAGCGTCCTGCGCTCGCGAGCGGGTCTGAATGACCCCCTCAGTCGGTAATATCACACTACAATCTGCATTCAATATGCAGATTGTAGTAAATAGAGCCCTAAGTAACAATGACACTGAAATATGAGTCAGAACTCAAACACATTGGTTCAAATACAAATGGCTAAACCTGTGAATTTGGAGAAGCCAAAATTAGATAAAAATAACTAAAATAAACCTAAAGAATTACACTCATATAAAAGAAGTGCATCCCATACACGCCAAACATAATAATTATTTATGTAATATAGCATGGTAGGAGATTTGGTTCTCTGTATGCAGTAACAATGGAGTTATTGTCAGCAACACTATACACTCAGTATGACCAGAATCAGGAACTGAACCATCCCACTGGTCACCTTCTCTGTACCCAACAAGGTATGCCCCCACACCACCCAACTCCTCCCAATGGCTGCAAACCATCATGCTTTGAAACACCATACAAATGTATATTCACTTGAGCAATCGAGGTGCTCTTAACTATTTAATGCTGCTTCTTGGCTATCTCGCACTTTGTAATTGAGGCCTCAAGCCATTAACAATCCCTACAGAGAAATCAGGTTGAAATTACACAAGGAGCTGAACTGTGGACCTGATTCAGCAAGGATTGCTGATGTGATTGCGGCAACAAGCACGTATGCAGTTCTGCTGCGTAATTATGCAAATGACTGTGATCGCAATGCCACCGCAGCACAACATAAAGACACCCTTTTCCCTTTACTCACATTTGTAATATCTTGCAAGTCTATGAAAACATTGGTACCATCGAGTACCATCGGAGCCTCACGCACAATTAAGGCAGGTCAGACCTCACTCAGAAATTGCTAAACTTCCTGTGTGTATCTAGAGCTCAAGCTGCATCTTCCGTTGCAGTGGCTTAATTATGCATGCCCTTGTAATGGTATTCGAATGCACTGGCACACCTGCATTGCACTGACCACCCCCCCTGTCAAACCCCCGTATGGTCACTTCCTGTGAATCAGTGTAGAATGAAGCTGCATGCTCACTGCGATCTCAAGCCGATCGCAACATTGAACATGTCAACATAGTTAAACGGTCTACATCATTAATATTGACACCTGCAAACTGTCAATATCAACAAAATATTGATATAGGAAACGTCAACATTGCATAATGTTGACATTTTTATTATGGTTAGCGTAAGAGTTAGGGATAGAATTAAACAAAAAATTCATTGGCGACATTTCAACAATGTCAACATTACATTGGTGTCAACATGGTTAATGTTAATGAAGGAGAATGGTAAGCAGTGGAGGAGACTGTTAAGTCACAGAGACTGAAGATCATTTGCTATTGACATTCAATTCAGAGCAGGAGGCTAGGAGAGAGCAGCACCTTGTACAGCAGCAATGGTTGACGGCTCTCCTCCTCTGTCGATCCTGCCCTGCTCGACCCCTCCTAGATACGATACTGCTCCCTAGGCACGAAATGACTTTATGGACATGTCGACATGTTCAATGTTGCCATTACAACCATATTGACATTATAAATTTCGACATTATATAAAGCTCCCCCGAAAATATGGTTCAAAGGTTATGTTATAAAGTGGATATGGGAAAAATATTGTAGTGACATACAAATTGACAACTAATACACTTTAATAAATTGTTATGATAAAGTTATATTACCTATTCTTGGATAAATATTATCTACAACCCAGCCTAAATTTATTATAAGGCAACCTAGGCTGATAGTCTACTTTTTTCACAATGTATATGAGCTGAGAACTGAGAAAAATGAGAGAACTTAAAATACCAACTAAGTTATACTAGTGAGGTGAGATACAGAATTAGCAAGGTTGGCAATATTGTGCAGGGTAGCAGAGCCGTAGCTAGACTTTTTGGTGCCCTGTGCCAGAAAGAGCATTGGCGCCCCCCCCTCATTTTTCAAAGGGACATGATGCACCCAAAAAAAAGGATTTGCCTCATGGGGATGGCCCAGGGAATAGATAGGGGAGGCCAGGAAATGCTGGGGATGAAATAAGAGGAAGTTATAAGTGAGAATGATAATAAACAGAAATTTGACAGGCCAAAACAGCGCTCCCTGACCTGTGGTGCCTTGTGCGATGGCACCGGCCACACTATCCTAGATACGGCCCTGCAGGGTAGTGTCCCCATACTCTGCCCTGTGACAAGACCACCTGAAATACAGAATGCAAAAGGGTCTTGGCTGGTGGATGGAGTGGGGCACAGGGCACAACATATTGCATACCTGAAACATATTGCATACCTGAATACTCCAGAGGTAAGATCAACCCTATTATAAAAGGAAGATTCAAATAATATGTATGTAAAAGATTAGCAATTTAGATTGTATTACATTATTTAAAAATATTGCACAGACATGGATATAAAGAGATTACTCACCCAGGGCTGCCATCAGAAATTGTGGGGCCCAGTACTAACAAAATAGGTAGGGGCCGCAGGAGGTATGCAGCAGAGGTGGGCATAGATGTAGATAATGTGTGTGGAGCTATTTTTGGGGTGGGGCATCAATTGGTGCTTAAACAGTTTAAATATTCTGAAAGTTTGGGCTTTTGAGGCAGTTGTTAGGGAAGGCTGGTTGGACTAGGGGCAGCAAAGGACAGGGAAGGCCGGCTGGACTGGGCGAGGGGCAGGTAGACTGGCTGGACTAGGGTTGGCACAGGAAAGACTGGCTGGACTTGTGCAGGGCAGGGAAGACAGGCTGGCCGGACTAGGGGTAGGTCGCAGGGACGGCTGGTTGGACTGGGGGGGGCACAGGGAAGGCTGGCTGGACTAGGGGTATTGCGCAGGGAAGGCTGGTTGGACTGGGGGGGCACAGGGAAGGCCAGCTGGACTGGGAGGGGGGGCACAGGGAATGCTGGCTGGACTAGGGGTAGGTCGCAGGGACGGCTGGTTGGACTGGGGGGGGCACAGGGAAGGCTGGCTGGACTAGGGGTATTGCGCAGGGAAGGCTAGTTGGACTGGGGGGGGCACAGGGAAGGCCAGCTGGACTGGGAGGGGGGGCACAGGGAATGCTGGCTGGACTAGGGGTAGGGCGCAGGGAAGGCTGGTTGGACTGGGGGGGCACAGGGATGGCTGGCTGGACTAGGGGTATTGCGCAGGGAAGGCTAGTTGGACTGGGGGGGGCACAGGGAAGGCCAGCTGGACTGGGAGGGGGGGCACAGGGAATGCTGGCTGGACTAGGGGTAGGGCGCAGGGAAGGCTGGTTGGACTGGGGGGGCACAGGGATGGCTGGCTGGACTGGGGGAGTGCATAGAAGGCTGGCTGGACTTGGGCAGGGAAGACAGGCTGGCTGGACTAGGGGTAGGGTGCAGGGAAGGCTGGCTGGACTGGGAGGGGGGCACAGGGAATGCTGGCTAGACTGTGGGAGGGGCAGGGAAGGCAGGCTTGCTGTACTAGAAGGCCAGCTGGCCGGCCTGGGGAGGGGTGCGGGCAGAAGAAGGCTGGCTGGCTAGGCTGGGGGGGCACAGGGAAGGCTGTCTCGACTACAGGGGGGGCACAGGGCAAGGTCAGTGAGCATACCTGTTTTTTTCATTAACATGAACTCAGGGTCCGGCATTTTTTGACAGAGAGGGTCCCGGGTGGTGGCAGCAGCCAGGAATACACATGCGGCAGGCACTGGCAGGTTGAAGGAGCATTGGCGCACCTGGCTCAGCACGACAGCGGCCATAGAAATATGGACCCAGCCGCGAGCCAATCACAGCTCGCGGAACGGCAGCCGCTCCTGATTGGCTGCCATTCCGTGAGCTGTGATTGGCTCGCAGCACCATGTTTCTAATGCTGCTGCCACGCTGTGCCCGGTGCGCTGATGCTACTTCAACCTTCTCCCTGCCAGTGCCTGCCGCCTGTGTATTCCTAGCCGCTGCTACCCGGGCCCCCTCTCTGTCCGGGCCCGGGACTGGAGTCCCGACAGTCCCCCCCTGATGGCGGCCCTGTACTCACCTATGTACTATAAAGAAAGAACAATCATTTGCCACAAAAAAAGATAAGTGATTTACAACATTGGTAATTCTTATCAAAGTTATGATGTGACACGTGGTTGTTTTTTGTGTTTGAAATTAACTCTTTCAGTGTACAACAATGCATGTGGTTAATATTGCTCCTTGATGGTACAATCAGCATAGTAGGGGTCAAAGTTTCGAAGCGGATGAATTCCAAAGCGATGACACCACCACTCATCATAGTAATTACTGTACAATTACTGAAAAGGCAATGACCTTTGGGATGGAATTCTGTAATCATTTTTATGCTCAAATGTGGAGGGGTTGTAATTTAACCTTTAAATGCTTTGTATCAATTACAGCACAGTATCTATTTCATGTCAGCGTTTAAAAGCAGTGGAAATAAATAGTATTACAGAAATCAGGAAACGCAAAAGAAGGAAACAACCCAGGTAGTTAAACTATTGGAATTTGTTTGAGACCAGTCTTTTTTCCACATGACCTTGGAAAGAAGGTGCTTAACTCTGTGTGGTACAAAAGGAAGCTGTATTTTATTTAGGAAGATATGACTTTACCTGGGGTCAGCATATGCAAATGTAAGAAAATCCACAGGACAGGTAAATATAATAATAAAGCAACATAAAGAGCTCTATTTATTAACATTATTTTTACTAAAATAAAGTGAAAAAGGGTGTTTTCACACCCTTTTCACATAATTTTTGAATCACCTATAGTTATTACAGGGCAATTGGAGTAGAATTCGTAAAATTCTACTCCAACCCCTAAGTATCACTTATTTTTAGTAAGCAGATCGCATTTCCCACAATTGTAATGGGAAATGTTATCCGACCAAAGTTACTAAAAATAAATTGTAAAAACATATCAGGGAAAGCCCTGTGATAATAACGCCACCTGGAGGTGGCGTTATCCAGGGTCTCTCCCGGTCACCGGACTCCTGCTCTGCTCTAACGGGCAGAGCAGAGCTGGGAGTCGGTCCCAGTAATCAGATGTGTGGTCTAAAAAGACCGCAAGCTGATACACTGCAAAAAAAGAAAAAAAAATTGTCAAAATTATTTTTTACTTACCTGACTCCAGGGACCAGTGATCGGGCCTCCGGTGATGTCTCCAGTCTGGTTAGCTGGTCTCCCATAGTGCACTGCGACCCGGTCATCAGATGATCGGGTCCCAGTGCAGTATGGGAGATCACCTGATCAGAGGCATGGAGGACATCACCGAAGGCCCAGATCATGCAGGTAAATGTAATTAAGGGAGCGGGGGTATCGTGGGGGGTCCGCGATCATGGGGGCGTGACTTAGCACCAGAGGGCGGAGCTTAGCGTCGGGGGGTAGCAACGGCGGCCGGTCGGTGCATGCGCGGGCACTTTGTCACAGTATTTTTACTAGTAACTAGTGTGCAGAGGGGATTCGCAGGGACAGAGCTTTATCGCAAGCTCTGTCCCTGCAAGGGATTTGTAGTAAATCCCTATGATATTGCCTGAATTTGCAATGCGAATTCAGTCAATAATATCACACTACAATCTGCATTCAATATGTGGATTGTAGTAAATAGAGCCCAAAGTCTTAATAAGCTATTTGGCCACCACATATATATAGGCCAGGATCAGTGAACCATGAGATATATTTAACAAATGTCAGAAATTCTACTAGAGGGATACAATATTCTTCCAAACACAAATCAAGTCCGAGTTGATGATATCTTTCCTTTATGCTTCCAACATCTCCTCAGCCACTATGCCTTGTCAAATATGAAAGGTTGAACAGTCTTTACCATTGACAAATATCCTCCAATATTCAGCTGTTTCTTAAAGTCATTGGTCATCCTCAAACTCATTGGGCTCTAGCCATGGTAGACTAAGTATTTATCTATTAATCTTATACAATATATTTATATACTATACACTATGCACCTGTACATCATGAATCTTGATTTGCTTACAATCTTCCCATTTTCTAGTAGTGTTACTTTAGTTCTGCATGTTGTAAGTAAAATATTAACCATGATATACCGGGATTGGTATGAAATACTGCCAGATGCATGTTCAAATCCCGATGCTGGAGGACCGGCAGTGAAGATCCCGACAGGTATTTTAACTATTTACTAATCTAACCCCCCCTAACTCTCCCTTAGGGGTGCCTAACCCTAACCTCCCACCCAAGTGCCTAACCCTAACCCCCCCCAGTAAGTGACTAAACCTAACCCCCCCCTTCCCCGCAGCCTAAACCTAAGTCTCTCCGGGGGGCCTAACCCTAACCTCCCTCCTGGGGTGCCTAACCCTAACCCCCCCTTCTCCTAGCCTACCTCTAACTCTCCCGGGGGGGTGCCTAACTCTAAGTGCCCCCGGGAGCCCCTAACCTAACCCTCCCTCCCAGCGGCTGTCCGCGCCAGCCGCCTGGCTTACCTTCGATCGGTATGCTGGGCGTTGGGCTCCCGGCGTAGGTAAAATGACAGGTGTCTGATGCCTGACATTAGACCCCTGCCGGGATAAGACAGTCGGGAAGCCGGCGGTCGGCATTTCGACCGTCGGCTGCCTGACTGCATCCTGATTAGGGGTGTGCACCGGCCACTTTTCGTGTTTTGTGTTTTGGTTTTGGATCTGGATCTTTCTTCGTGTTTTGGATCTGGATTGGTTTTGCCAAAACCACCCTTCCGTGTTTTGGGTTCTGGGTTTTGTGTTTTGGATCTGTATTTTTTTGAAAAAAAGCATAAAAACAGCTAAAATCACAGAATTTGTAGGTTTTTCTGCTCCTATGCTATTATTAACCTCAATAACCTTAATTTCCACTCATTTCCAGTCTATTCTGAATACCTCACACCTCACAATAGTGTTTTTATGTCCAAAAGGTTGCACCGAGGTAGCTGGATGACTATGCTAAGCGACACGAGTGGGCGGCACAAACACGTGACCCATCTAGGCGTGAAACTGCAGTGGCAGACAGGATGGCATTGAAAAACTAGGCCCCAAACTGTACATAATGCAAAGAAAAAAAAGAGGTGCAAGATGGAATTGTCCTTGGGCCCTCCCACCCACCCTTATGTTGTATAAACAGGACATGCACACTTTAACAAACCAATCATTTCAGCGCCAGGGTCTGCCACACAACTGTGGCTGAAATTATTGGTTCGTTTGGGCCCCCACAAAACAAGCTGGCAATTAATCTGTCCCTGCACAAACTGGCTCTACGGAGGCAAGAAGTCGTCCTCATCCTCCTCATCCACAGATTCCTCACCCTCTTCAGTGTTATGTACATCCTCATCCTCACAGAGTATTAATTCATCCCTGCTGGAACCACAGGTCCCTCTGTACGTTCTGGAGGCTGGTCTCCCTGGAAGAGTTGATCATTCATTTTATGAACATCATCTTCTCCACATTTTGTGGAAGCAACCTCCTACGCCTTTCGCTAACAAGGTTCCCGGCTGCACTAAACACTCTTTCGGAGTACACACTGGAGGGGGGGCAACTCAGGTAAAATAGAGCCAGTTTGTACAGGGACCTCCAAATTGCTTCTTTTTCCTGCCAGTACAGGTACGGACTGTCTGACATGCCTACTTGGATGCTGTCACCGATGTAATCCTTTAACAGACAGACGCACGCTTGTCGCTGCTGCTTTGAGGATTCAAGTGCGGCTACAGCCCACACAATTCACAAAGACAGAAAAAAAAAAAAAAGAATATTTTTATTGTTTGTGGAGCACACTTTGAGGGTTACACCACCCTCTAACAGACAGACGCACGCTTGTCGCTGCTGCTTTGAGGATGCAAGTGCGGCTACAGCCCACACAATTCACAAAGACAGAAAAAAGAAGAAGAATATTTTTATTCTTTGTGTAGCACACTTTGAGGTTGTCACCACCCTTTAACAGACAGACGCACGCTTGTCGCTGCTGCTTTGAGGATTCAAGTGCGGCTACAGCCCACACATTTCACAAAGACCGAAAAAAAAAGAACAATATTTTAATTGTTTGTGTAGCACACTTTGAGGGTGTTACCACCCTTTAACAGACAGACGCACGCTTGTCGCTGCTGCTTTAAGGATGCAGGTGCGGCTACAGCCCACACAATTCACAAAGACAGAAAAAAGAAGAATATTTTTATTGTTTGTGTAGCACACTTTGAGGGTGTCACCACCCTTTAACAGACAGACGCACGCTTGTCGCTGCTGCTTTGAGGATGCAAGTGCGGCTACATCGCACACAAGTCACAAACACATTAAAAAAATAGTTTTTTATTTTTTGGAGCACTTCGTGAGTTACACCACCCTTTAACAGACAGACGCACGCTTGTCGCTGCTGCTTTAAGGATGCAGGTGCGGCTACAGCCCACACAATTCACAAAGACAGAAAAAAGAAGAAGAATATTTTTATTGTTTGTGGAGCACATTTTGAGGGTGTCACCACCCTTTAACAGACAGACGCACGCTTGTCGCTGCTGCTTTAAGGATGCAGGTGCGGCTACAGCCCACACATTTCACAAAGACAGAAAAAAAAAGAACAATATTTTAATTGTTTGTGTAGCACACTTTGAGGGTGTCACCACCCTTTAACAGACAGACGCACGCTTGTCGCTGCTGCTTTGAGGATGCAGGTGGAATCTAGACGGGATTTGGAACCGAGGACACACTACCTCCATCAATTGTCTAAATCCCACTGCACTAATGTCGGATACCGGACGCACGTCTAACACCAACATAGCAGTCAAGGCCTCAGTTATACGTTTTGCTTCAGGATGACTGCTGTCGTACTTCATCCTCATCGCTAGGGACTGTTGGAGGGTCAATTGTTTAGTAAAAGTAGTGATGTTCCTACTTCCTCTCTGGGATGATGAACAACTCCCAGCAGCAGCAACAGCACTAGTAGGAAGTGGTTCTTGATCTTTCCCTATTTTATTTTTATCAGAGAAAGTTTGGTCCTCCATTTATGTTATATTGATATATATACGTGCGGCTAAAGCGCACACAAACACAGAAAATATTTTTTTATTTTTGCTGGAGAGTAGTGCACTTTGTGGGTTACACCACCCTTTAAGAAATGAGCCAGCCGGCTCTTTACTTATGGGACACAGGCGCACGCTTAGCGCTTCTCCTTTGTTGATGCACGTGCAGCCACAGTGCACACAAGTCACAAACACAGAAAATATATATTTTTTTGGTTTGGAGTGTACTTTGGGGGTTACAGAACCCTTTAACGGTCAAGCCAGCCGGCCCTTTACTTATGACACAGGCGCACGCTTGGCACTACTTTGTTGATGCACGTGCGGCTACTGCGCACACAATTCACAAACACAGAAAATAATTTTTTTTTTGGTTTGGACTGGAGTGTACTTTCGGGGGTTACAGCACCCTTAACGGTCAAGCCAGCCGGCCCTTTACTTATGACACAGGCGCACGCTTGGCACTACTTTGTTGATGCACGTGCGGCTACTGCGCACACAATTCACAAACACAAAAAATAAATTTTTTTTTGGTTTGGACTGGAGTGTACTTTGGGGGTTACAGCACCCTTTAACGGTCAAGCCAGCTGGCCCTTTACTTATGACACAGGCGCACGCTTGGCACTACTTTGTTGATGCACATGCGGCTACTGCGCACACAATTCACAAACACAGAAAATAATTTTTTTTTTGGTTTGGACTGGAGTGTACTTTGGGGGTTACAGCACCCTTTAACGGTCAAGCCAGCCGGCCCTTTACTTATGACACAGGCGCACGCTTGGCACTACTTTGTTGATGCACGTGCGGCTACTGCGCACACAATTCACAAACACAGAAAATAATTTTTTTTTGGTTTGGACTGGAGTGTACTTTGGGGGTTACAGCACCCTTTAACGGTCAAGCCAGCTGGCCCTTTACTTATGACACAGGCGCACGCTTGGCACTACTTTGTTGATGCACATGCGGCAACTGCGCACACAATTCACAAACACAGAAAATTATTTTTTTTTTGGTTTGGACTGGAGTGTACTTTGGGGGTTACAGCACCCTTTAACGGTCAAGCCAGCCGGCCCTTTACTTATGACACAGGCGCACGCTTGGCACTACTTTGTTGATGCACGTGCGGCTACTGCGCACACAATTCACAAACACAGAAAATAATTTATTTTTTGGTTTGGACTGGAGTGTACTTTCGGGGGTTACAGCACCCTTAACAGTCAAGCCAGCCGGCCCTTTACTTATGACACAGGCACACGCTTGGCACTACTTTGTTGATGCACGTGCGGCTACTGCGCACACAATTCACAAACACAGAAAATAATTTTTTTTTTGGTTTGGACTGGAGTGTACTTTCGGGGGTTACAGCACCCTTAACGGTCAAGCCAGCCGGCCCTTTACTTATGACACAGGCGCACGCTTGGCACTACTTTGTTGATGCACGTGCGGCTACTGCGCACACAATTCACAAACACAGAAAATAATTTTTTTTTTGGTTTGGACTGGAGTGTACTTTCGGGGGTTACAGCACCCTTAACGGTCAAGCCAGCCGGCCCTTTACTTATGACACAGGCGCACGCTTGGCACTACTTTGTTGATGCACGTGCGGCTACTGCGCACACAATTCACAAACACAGAAAATAATTTTTTTTTGGTTTGGACTGGAGTGTACTTTCGGGGGTTACAGCACCCTTTAACGGTCAAGCCAGCCGGCCCTTTACTTATGACACAGGCGCACGCTTGGCACTACTTTGTTGATGCACGTGCGGCTACTGCGCACACGATTCACCAACACAGAAAATATATTATTTTTTTAGCACTTGGAGGGAGCACCCCTGATGGACAGAGCACCCCCTGGACAACACTACAGCACCTCTTTAGGACTGGGACACTGCACAGGACTTTGGAGTGGACACAGCCCCTATGGAGAACTGACTGCACAACACAGTCCAGCCAGCCCCTATGGACTTTGAAGTAGTGGACACAGCCCCTATTAACAACAGCAGCACAGCACAACACAGCCAGCCCCTATGGACTTTGAAGTAGTGGACAACAGCAGCACTACACTACACTACACTACACAGCCCTAACTCCCACCCTCCCTCTTCACTGTCCACAGCCGAGTGAGAAAATGGCGCCGACGTGGGTACCTTATATAGGATCCAAAACCCGCGAGACTCGGAAGGCGGGATGATGACGTTTTGCCTCGATTTCAGATCCGAGTCAGGCGGGAAAAGTCGAGCCTGATTCGGATCGGAGTCGGATCGGGAGGGCTCGGGGGGGTTCGGATTTCAGAAATCCGAACCCGCTCACCCCTAATCCTGATATACTGTAGCTTGTAAACTGAGAGAGCTCAGAAGCACCAGGGGACACATGTCTTCTATTTAAATGTAGTAATTTTAGAGTCTGCCATGTACATACAGTACTTTAATATTCATTAATTAAAAGAAGCAAAAAGTAAACAGGATAGCTACCCACTGATGTTCAAAGACTGTGCCTGACTTGCATTTTTAACACAGCTGCAGAGCAGGAAAATGTATGCAAACATAATGCACACTCTTTTCTGTTATCACCATACACATCTGAATTCAGTCTTGCACCTGCATATACAGTCAGGTCCATAAATATTGGGACATTGACAGAATTTTCAGATTTTGGCCTCTATTCACCACCACAATGGTTTTGAAATGAAACAAACAAGATGTGCTTTAACTGCAGACTTTCAGATTTAATTTGAGGGTAATTACATCCAAATCGGGTGAACGGTGTAGGAATTACAACAGTTTCAATATGTGCCTCCCACTTTTTAAGTGGCCAAAAGTAAAGGGACTAACAACTCAAAAGCTATTTCATGGACAGGTGTGGGCTATTCCCTCATTATTTCATTATGAATTAAGCAGGTAAAAGGTCTTGAGTTGATTCTAGGTGTGACATTTGCATTTGGAATCAGTTGCTGTCAACTCTCAATAGGAGATCCAAAGAGCTGTCACTATCAGTGAAGAAAGCCATCATTAGGCTGAAAAATCAAAACAAACCCATCAGAGAGATAACAAAAACATAAGGTGTAGCCAAATCAACTGTTTGGAACATTCTTAAAAAGAAAGAACGCACCGGAGAGCTCAGCAACACCAAAAGACCCAGAAGACCACGGAAAACAACTGTGGTGGATGACAAAAGAATTATTTCCCTGGTGAAGAAAAACCCCTTCACAACAGTTGGCCAAATCAAGAACACTCTCCAGGAGGTAGATGTATATGTGTCAAAGTCAACAATCAAGAGAACACTTCACAAGAGTGTATACAGAGGGTTCACCACAAGATGCAAACCATTGGTGAGCCACAAAAACAGGAAGACCAGATTAGAGTTTGCCAAACAACATCTAAGAAAGCCATTACAGTTCTGGAACAACATCCTATTGACAGATGAGACAAAGATCAACTTGTACCAGAGTGATGGGAAGAGAAGAGAAGGAAAGGAACTGCTCATGATCCAAAACATACCACCTCATCAGTGAAGCATGGTGGTGGTAGTGTCATGGCATGGGCATGTATGGCTGCCAATGGAACTGGTTCCCTTGTATTTATTGATGATGTGACTGCTGACAAAAGCAGCAGAATGAATTCTGAAGTGTTTCGGGCTATATTATATGCTCATATTCAGTCAAATGCTTCTGAACTCATTGGACAGCGCTTCACAGTGCAGATGGACAATGACCCGAAGCATACTGCAAAAGCAAACAAAGAGTTTTTTAAGGCTAAAAAGTGGAATGTTATGCAATGGCCAAGTCAATCCCCTGACCTGAATCCGATTGAGCATGCATTTCACTTGATGAAGACAAAACTGAAGGGAAAATGCCCCAAGAACAAGCAGGAACTGAAGACATTTGCAGTAGAGGCCTGGCAGAGCATCACCAGGGATGAAACACAGTGTCTGGTGATGTCTATGCGTTCCAGACTTCAGGCTGTAATTGTCTGCAAAGGATTTGCAACAAAGTATTAAAAAGTGAAAGTTAGATTTAGGATTGTTTAGTTTGTCCCATTACTTTTGGCCCCTTAAAAAGTGGGAGGCACATATAGAAACCGTTGTAATTCCTACACCGTTCACCTGATTTGGATGTAATTACCCTCAAATTAAATCTGAAAGTCTGCAGTTAAATCACATCTTGTTTGTTTCATTTCAAAGCCATTATGGTGGTGAATAGAGGACAAAATATGAAAATTCTGTCAATGTCCCAATATTTATGGACCTGACTGTATGTACATCGTGGCACTTTTGTTGGAAGTTTCTAGTTCCATATCAGTGCATTCTGAGCATGTCACTGGAATACACAAAGTCCACTGATCTTTATGGGAGCTCATACTGTATCCACAAAGGGTTAACACCGCATTGTGCTGTATTTTTCCTATTATGTTAATGATCCATTTATTCTTTTGAGATACTCATTTCAATTGGGTTGCATACTATACAAAGTTCCGCTGAAATGCATGGGAAATTAATGTGCCATTAATATGAATGATTCTACACAGCACAATTACCAAATGGCTTTTCTTCCACATCACAAGAAATTTAATTTGTCTCTATTGTTTGTGATCAAGACAGACAGTCTAAGGGACCTCCCCTCACCAGTAGCCAGACACATTGTGGCTAGCATGGAAAGCCACGTGTGATTGGTTGAGAAGTTATTGCCAACCTGGGCAATTGATTATTCTCTCATCCTATGATATATATCCTATGGATTATAAAACTTGAAAAAGAAGAAATTGTTTCACTTAGATTATACAAATAAAATCACTATGAAATCTAAGAAGACTACATTTTTTTTAAATTAATAAATTGTTGAACAAGGACTTGGAGAGGTTTAACATCAGAAAATGTTTATTTAACAATCCTGTCTGTGTTTTAGTTACATTTTATGCATTTTATTTAGTATAATGGAACAGGGTTGGACATGCATTGCCAGGTGTGTTGATTATTGTTTCCCAGGCTGACATAACCTTAGACCAGTGGTTCCCAAACTTTTTAGAATCACGGCACCCTAGTGCATCAGCATTGTTTTCATGGCACCCTTATGCCAGAAATTGTAACTGGTTACTATACTGCAATGACCATTCCCATAAATTAAGCTTGGAAGGATAACTAGGAGATTCTATAGACCATGATATTTCAGGATCCATGTTGGTAAATTATAATGAAATTGAACCTGGTTAGGTATAGTGCCCTCTCTGTCTGCAGAATGTTTAAATCTTTTGCCCCTTTAATATCCTGCAGGTTTTTTAGGTTTGTGAAGATAGTAAGGGGAATCTGTCCTCCTTCTTGAAGGAGACTACACAATAATGGCCATAATCATAGCCAGCAACTTCCAGTTCCCATGTAGTAGTTGTTCAAAAAGAAGGTGCAGGGGTGAAGGACTTCAGTTTTTGAGAGAATGGTTCTGGCTCCATTGTCCAGTAAATCAACTGGGGTGATGATGCCAGATGATTGGAGATGTAGTAATTATTTTGGGGGGCTTGGACTGCACACCCTATTTCAAACTATAATATTAGGTGCTACCATGCTACTCTAATGGGGCACATCCACTAGCAGACCAAAAAACAACTGCATGATTATGACATTGTAATTGTGCAGTCATTTCACAGTCTGTGATGTGCCTACACTGATCGGTCCGTCGTTCAGTGTAGGCACATCAATCATCCCCTACCATGCTCAACCATACGTTATCGTCAGGTTGTACAGCATGTTCGGCCGATGATTGATGTTGGAAACAACCAGCGGGAGTGCGCATTGCTGGCCATTTCTAACATTAATGTGCCTGATTCATGTGCGATTGAACGTCGTTTTTAATTGAGATGACAAAAATTTGCAAAAATAAAAAGTGCTAAAAAGTGCTATGTGTACATGGTCAAATTAAACATGGGAATAACATTTATTTTTACTATATTACAGAGAATATAGCATGATACTTATTTATTAAATTAAGATGTGTTTGCTCCATGATTCTTGATGCCTTTAATCAGGATAAATCATGGGAAATGAAAAGGATTTTGAAACCTGCTGTCATCTTGCTATGAACAATAAGAAACTTCTATAAATTTTATGTCAGATCTATCCTCTTTCTCATCTTCTGTTCTTGAAGGATTTTCTTCAGGCAATAGATGAATAATTGTTACAAGAACAGAGGCACAGGACCCAACAGATCATTGTCTCAGTAATCTTCCACCTGGTCACTCTTGGACAAGAGGATGAGGAAAAGATTAAACAAACCTTTGCTTCTCAGGGTCCCGCTTATCCTATTGCCTACACCTTGCATCGTTAGATCTGTATCAGTTTATCCTTCAGATCTTAGGGATTATCCACAGCAGAGGACACTTCACATATTGCAATTAATTAACCGTATCCCAATGCATATTGTCTACTTCTAAAACCATTCTGAAAGTAAGAATAGCATAATTTGAATTAATATAAGAAATGCACAATATATATAGATGAAAGAGACATGTAATTATTGAATATTGTATCTTTCTTCAATTATTAATTTGGCTCCTAAATAGAAGATTTTAAAAATTATGTATCTCCATCTGGTGTATTTCCATGAAAGTTTGTAAGCCTTTGGTACATGAAAGAAATTGACGTATAATGTTTTTTATCTATGTATATATATATATATATATATATATATATATATATATATATATACGTAGTTAAAAAAAAGTTTTCCAACACTGCTAATGATCTGTTTCTGAATTTCAATTTATTTTACTATTGCAGAACAAGAGCTACATGGATGATTTAAATAAAAATTAATTTTTTAATTCATCCCAGGTTCAGGCAAAAGCAAAATATGTTGGAAAATCAGGATCAGAGCATTTTGTACGGAATGAAATGAATCATATGGAAGGGTCAGAAAATTCCCATGTGACAGAATATTAAAGCAAATGTAGATGTGACTCCCAGCATGCCGTACGTAGTGCAATATTTTATTATTTGATGAATAAAAGGGCAATAATTATGTATTCAGATCCAATTAGCCCCCTGCATTAATTCAGCACAAAGCACATCACCAAGCCCTGTCCTTGCCAACTTTACCATGGAAAAAAGCAGGTTGTGGAAGGGTGGCCTGCTCTTCTGGGATGTCCGGAATTACTCCCTAAAATTTAGGAGTCTCCTGGACAGTCTATTAAAGTAGGCAAGTATAAATAAGGCACACATATGTAATACAGGTTGAGTCTCCCATATCTAAAATGCTTGTGACCAGGTATATTTTGGAATAATTACATGCCATAATGCCATAACCTTGGGAATGGGACCCAAATATACACACAGGATGCATTTATGTGTTATATACACCTTATACACACAGCCTGAAGGTAAGTTTATACAATATTTATAATAATTTTGTGCATCAAAAAAAGTTTGTATACATACATTAAATTAATTTAGGTTTCATCTACACCTTATACACACAGCCTGAAGGTTCTTTTATACTATGTTTTTAATAATTTTGTTCTTTAAACAAAGTTTGTGTACATTGAACCATCAGAAAGCAAAGGTTTCACTTTCTCAGTCATGCTAAAAATATTCCATATTGCGGAATATTTGGATATGGGAGACTCAACCTGTATATAAAGTCTGCTGTTACTGGAAACCAACTGGGATACAGTACATCCATCTTAAAATGTACTTTATTCCTCATGTTAACATGCCGTGGAGCCTAATTAATAGGTATCTCTTATTTTGGTATCCATTTACAACTTTGGACATTCAGAGTCAGGAGCAATGCTGATGTTCACATAGTTGTCATTTTTTTGCGACTGTGCATGCGTCTAAATCCCTAAAAAGTTAAACAGTGCATGCATCCAATGGTGCATATGCACAGAGCGACAGGACTGGTGGAGCTGCACAGGCCATGGAATGTATTGGGTGTACCTGGGCAGTGACTGGAAGGTAATTATGCAGACCCACAGAGTTATTCCTTCTTATGGGCATGTTATGGGAGTATTGCAGGTGTGTCGCAGGGGTGGTTTTGGACTCAGACTCTTAATAGGTACATTGGAGGCCATACAGTGATTCTGCACTTAGCATGGGACTGGTGCTAGTTCCGATGGTTGCGACTGCATTCACTCAAAGTAGCAATTCCAGCCCTTTCATAATCATTTACAGATGTACACCAGATAAGGGCTGATACTAGAATTAGCATAATGTCACAGATTTGGCTACAAAAGACCCTAACAAGGTTGCAGCAGTTTCTGACTCAGAATCAGCTCCTTTGGGTCCATTTACACATAAAAAGTATTTTTTATGCATGAGCAGACGGGGTTGGGCATAATAGATCGACAATGAAAAGGTCGACACTGTATACGGCGACACCAAATGGTCGGCAGTCAGTAGGTCAACAGGGACAAAAGGTTGACAAGTTCCAAAGGTCCACACAGGAAAAAAACTTTACTGTAATGCCTGCATGAGTGGGAACCTCTTTGTCACTAACTATTAGAGATATGTGGTTCAGTTTTCGAGAAATAGGAATCCACACGAATTTGTTAATTCTGGACAGATCACGGTTCTGATCTTCCCGCTGTTCAAAATTTGAATTTTAAATCTGAATGAGATTTTTGATTGCAAAAATTACATGATTTTAGCTGTTTTTAAAAATTTTATATCATATTTAACAAACAAACCCAGATTCAACTTCAAAACCAAAACACAAATATGAATCCAGATCCAGAACCAAAACCAAAACACGGGGATCAACGCACATCTCTACTACTTACCCACATCCTTATGCATCAGTGAGGATACCAGCTACACATCAATAAGGGGTTACACTATTTACCGGGTGGGTGAGCTAACCCTAACCTCCCTCCAAGGGTGCCTAACCCCCCCTTCCCCTAGCCTAACTCTAACCCTCCCGGGGTGCTGCCTTACCCTAAGTCCCCCCCCAGGAGCCCTTAACCTAACCCTTCCTCCCCCGCGGCTGTCAGCACCTGGTGCCCGGCTTACCTTTGTTCGGTATGCCGGGCGTCGGGCTCCCGGCATAGGTCTAATGACAGGTGTTGGGATTTCGACGCCTGTCATTAGTCCCCTGCACAGTCGGGAAGCTGGTGGTTCGGGATTTCGACCGTCGGCTTTCTGACTGCATCCCATTAGGTGCTCCCCCTGGCTATTCTAAGATAGCACGTGTTAAAATACTGCAGGAACTGAGGGCCTGATTCAGAGCCGGACGCTCTGAACGAGCGCTCGACAATCGCGACCATCGGGCTTGCGACGAGACCCTTGTGGTAGGGTCTCGTGGCCGCAAGCCCCAGAGAGCTTCTGGCTCTAATAGAGCCTGAAAGCTCTCCCACTGACATCACTGGTGATGTCAGTGGGGCCGCCCCCAAATGGCAGGCATTCCTTCGGGAATGCCTCCGTTTGGCTAGCCACCCCCCCCCCTGCCTGCCTACCAAATGGGGCGAGCTGTCAATCACAATTGACAGCTCGCCCCCTTTGGTGCGAGACCCGGAGCGACGGAGCACCCATCGCTAGCCGGGTCTTGCGCATGCGCACGACGGAGCCGGCTCCATCGTGCGCATGCCTAATGGGCAAACATCGGCGCGCTTGCGACCGGGTCTGAATCAGGCCCTGAATCCATTAGTGTTAACTTTTGCCGGTTTAATAACCAGCAAAAATACAGATTTTATCATTCAGTGGGATAGCTGATTATCAAAGCTGTTGTCCTAGCATGAAGACTGATTAATTGCCCTTAAAATTATTTCTTTATAGCTGTGATATGGAATAATAATATTTTCTGTTAGATAAATACTAAATAGGTCCCTATAGGGCATGTTCATTTAGGCATATAGGTCAATTACACATGATGAACAGTAGTTCTAAATGCTCTAAGTTATGGCCCATTCATCATTAGAGTCCCAATGTGGACTATGGGCCTGATTCAGACCGGCTCGCAAGCTCTATGTGCTCGTAAGTGGGTCGATGTTTAGCCTCTGCGCATGCGCACGCCAGAGCCGGCTCCAACGTGCGCATGCACGAGACCCGGCTAGCGACGGGCATTCCGTCGCTACGGGTCTCGCACCAAAGCGGGGCAGCTGTCGATGGTGATTGACAGCTTGCCCCATTTTGGAGGTGGGGAGGGGGGGTGGCTGGGCAAACAGAGGCGTCCCTGCAGGAACGACTGCCGTTTGTGGGCGGCCCTACTGATATCACTCGTGATGTCAGTAGGTGGACTTCCTGCTCTATTAGAGCAGGAAGTCCACTGGGGCTTGCGGCCACGAGACCCTACCACAAGGGTCTCGTCGCAAGCCTTATGGTCGCGATGGTCTTGACCATCGCGACCATCACCTGGCTGCTCGCATAAGCTGTGGGTGGTCACCCACAGCTATGCGAGTGGCTAGGAGGCCGTCTTTAAAAAAAAAAAAGGGACGCCCTGATTCAGAGCGAGCACTCTCAAAGAGTGTCCAGCTCTGAATCAGGCATAGCACTGGCATAGTGGCATAGCGCTTGCAATTGGGTCTGAATCAGGCCCTAAGTTCACACATGCGCACTTATACTGCCTGTAAGTTGCAACGAAAGTGAGTTTTTTATGGATCGCAGGACAGCTGCTTTTCAGAGCACCTTTCCTGGCACCGGAGCAATACTGAATTGCTCCGGTACATTAATGCTAGATGCTGAAAATCGCATTAAGTTAAAAACATATTTTCCCCCAGGTCACCACAAATATATAATGAATGTGATCCTATGTCCCCAGTGTGAAGATAATCATATCCTACCTTATATTTTGAAACATTTGGAAATAATTCTTATGGGCAGTATGCTGTTGTTTTGATTAATTTGTATGCTGTTCGGTGCTTTTAGAATAGTAATTTATAAAATAAATCTGGGTGTGCAGGATATTTGAATTCTCTGTGTAATATGTCACTGGGTGCAAGAAATTAAATGAAATTATAGGAAAGGCCAACAATGAGGGACGCAGTTTATAGACCGGCGGACTAAATGCCGCCGGGCTATATTCCGACTCGAGAAGCCCGACGGGGGTCTTCAGATAGGCGTCAAAATACTGACACCGATCTGAATCCCGACGCCGGAACACCAAAGGACAACAGCACAAACGAGGTAAGTCCGGGGCGTCCTTAGCGTTAGCCGCGGGGGGGAGGGTTAAGTTTAGGTAGTGTACCAAGGCTAAGTTTTTTGGGGGAAGGTTAGTGTTAGGCACCCCTAGGGGGGAGGGTTAGGGTTAGGCACCTCCCTGTGAGTTTTAGGGTTAGGCACCCCTAAGGAAGGGTTAGGGCACTTACCAACCGGCGTCGGGATCTCCTGCTGTCGAGCTTCTCGTGTCAGGATTTGAACCAGCGGCTAAACAGCTGCCGGTATTACATACTGATTCCCACAATGATTATGTCATTATTACAAAATATAATTAGCATTGTAACAAAGACAGAGTTAATAATAGTGTGTTCTATGCCGGGTAACACGTCAGGTCGTTTTTTTTTAATATATATAAATGCATGGCATCTTTACTCATTAATCTTATGCTAAACTGGTTATCTACCAATTGTTTCCATAAATGTACTCTCTTGTGTGCAGACTCTTGTATGACATATGACACCACACCTACTTAGCATGACTACTTGAGAAGGTTGTAATACAATTCAACAGTAATTTTATAAGTACTCATCTTATGCTAATCTGAACATTGACAGTATGAGAACACATCAGGAACACTACATCAGACAAACAAGAAAATAAGTAGTAATGGATTACTGACATAATAAAATTAGGGAAAAGTCAGGCTCAAACATTTCCAGAGACAAATATTGGGCATAGCTGGAAAATAAGGCATAGCTGGTAATTTTTCTTAAAAGTCATTGTGCATTTTCCATTCATGTGCTCATTTCAATTATTGGGGGATTTACAGTCATGGGTGACAAACAGAAACATTTTTGTTAGTCACAATGAGATCAATACAATTGCCTGTGAAAAAGTTGTGTAGATATTAGTAATAAAGTCATGCAGAGCTTTTTTTCATTTTAATAATATGCCAATGTCAATCACCTGTCTACGTTTTGTGTGTTGCACACTGCATAGCAAAGTGGTTCTTCAACTTTTCAGTTCAGGAATTAATTCAGGAATGAAAACTGCCAGCATGTTACTACCTGAGGCTCTGAGCCGTGAATAGATTTATCCTGTAGTGTATCAATAACAAAAGCCATGAGGAGTCAGATTCCCTCCCCAATCCACGCCCACCATAACAGACTGGAGTGCAAGCACCGCAGTTCAGTCCACAGAGCTGTTTGATTGCTTAAGCCTAGTGGTCAGACAATGGAATCAGAAAGAATGGCTGTTTCCTTCCTTCCTGTTGAGTGTTCTGGCTGAGTGAACAAATTCAATGGCAGTGTGCTTCACAGCAACACTAGGCTGTAGCACAGGCGAAAATCAACAAAGAGCCATTATAGGGCATTTCCAACTGCACTTAAGCCAAGCCACTGAGCTGTGGAATCATCCAGGGAGAGGGGGCAGAGACTGTATGAATATCCAGACATTTCTGGGGTGGGGAGATTTTGCAAATGTGTTCACAAAACACTGTAAACATCATTTGTAATGTTTGCTTATGTTATTTGCCTTTGTCATTTGCAACTTGTCAAGACATAAACAATAAAATGTTTTCACACTCTATGAAAACTGCCTTCCAAGTATTGGCTTAGTAATTACCACTATTAAAATGTGAGCAAAATAAATGTGTCCATAGAGACATTATGCAAGTATCACAGAGTAACAAAGGGCCGAGAAAAGTGTTGGTTGAACTCCAAGTTGCCGGATGTTGTGCCAGCTGGTATTGCACCCTGAGAGTTATGAACCATACATGTACATTGTGTATAAAGACTGTATATCTGACACAAATAGTTGATTATTGGTGACACATGATTGCAGCGCAAACATATACTGTATATACAGTACCCTCATTATTTGCTGGAGTATTTATGTATATGATAAACTTCACTTATTTTAACAATTCCCATCCCTGGTCCTTGCTAAATGTTAGCTTATAGGGCTCTAATTACTACAATCCGCATTGGGAATACAGATTGTAGTGTGATATTGCCTGAATTCGCATTGCAAATTCAGGCAATATCACAGGCATTTACTAAAAATCCCTTGTAGGGACAGAGCTTGCGATAAAGCTCTGTCCCTGCGAATACAATCTGCAGCCTTATCACCGGCCGCCGCTGCTACCCCCGATGCTAAGCCCCACCCCTGGCACTAAGCCCCACCCCCGCAATCGCAGACCCCCCCGCGACCACCACCCCACGAATTACCCCCCGCGTGACCCCCCTCCCTTAGTTGCACTTACCTGCATGGTCCTGGCTCCGGTGACATCTTCCATGGCTCCGGTCAGCTGACATCCCATACTGCACTGGGACCCTGTCACCTGATGACCGGGTTGCAGTGCAGTATGGGAGACCAGCTGACCAGAGGGAGGACATCACCGATGCCCGAACTCCGGTTCCTGGACTCTGGTAAGTTAATTTTTTTTTTTATATTTATTTTTATTTTTTTTGCAGTGTATCAGCATGTGGTCTGTTTAGACCACACAACTGATCACTGGGGCCAGCTCCGGGCTCTGCTCTGCATGTTAGAGCGGAGCAGGAATCTGGTAACCGGGGGAGACGCTGGATAATGCCACCTCCAGGTGGCGTTATTATCCCATGGTATTTTTTTCAAAATTTATTTTTAGTAACTTGCACACAGATCGCATTTCCCATTACAATCATGGGAAATGCGATCTGATTACTAAAAATAAGTGATACTTAGGGATTGGAGTAGAATTTTATGAATTCTACTCCAATTGCCCTGTAGTAACTTTAGGTGAAACTAAAATAATGTGAAAAGGGTGTGAAAACACCCTTTTTCACTTTATTTGAGTAAAAATAATGATATTAAATAGAGCCCTTAATGTCATTGTGATTAATGTCATGCCTATCTACTAGAAATAAACTAAAGGTGGGTACACACTATACAGATATATCTGTAGATCGACTGATCTGCAGATATATCTGCAGATGATGGTTGTTCGTACACACTGAACAACCATCATCTGTGTCTGCCCGCAAGTCCCGGTGACCAGGGGGTGTGTCCCGTCGGGTGGGGGTGTGCCCCGCCCCGCTCCTCACGGCTGCCGCTGTGTGTGTACGGGCGGTCTGTCGACTGCCCGTACACACCTGCAGACATATCTGTCCGTTGGCTGTGCAGTACAGCCAATGCGATATGTCAGTGAATGCCGACGTTCACCGACATATAGCGGCTTGGCCGGCTCCAGGGTTCTGAGCACCCTGTGCCGGTTCCTGAGAGAGCGCTCTAAGATCGGGCGCGGCAAAGCCGTGCGACTGAATTTGGGGGCGTGGCCTAATTACCATAGGCCACGCCCCTGTGTGACGTTATTTGGCTGGGCTTCCCCCATGCGTGTGGCATCCATTCACTCTCTGGGGGTCAGCACTGCCGCACAGCTGCGGCGGTGGGGGTCCCCAGCCTCCCGATTTGACCATCCGCGGGCCATTTTGGCTGAAATCGGGATGCTGGGGAGGGGTGCCGCCCTCTACGGGTGGCACCCTTGTGCGACCGCACTGGTCGAACACTCCTAGAGCAGGTATAGCGGGTACACACTGCCAATTGATCGGCCAATGTATCTGTCAGTGTGTACCCAGTTTAATACTTTAAAAAACACTATTATGTTGTGCTTTATCTAGTATTATATTATGTGATCTATTTAAAACTATAATAAATGTCTATAATAAAGGTATATATACTGTCCGTCATATAATCAAGGATTATATTCACTTTACATAATGGGCTGGAGTCGGATAGAAATTGGTCCACGGCTGCCAAATTTACTAACTTATGTTATTATGATATCCATTCCTCTATATGAGCATCCATGTGGCTTCATGCATATAATCGCACCACACACTGTGTTTCTGGCTGCTGCCATCATCATTAGTATTGGCACTTGCACCGACCAAATGCTGGGTGCAAAAAATCTGTCTGAAACAGACGTTCCATGTCCATCCACACATCTCATGCAAGTATGGAAGTTGGTTCCAGAACACTACCATGACACTCCCACAAAACATATCTGTTTGGTGCAATGTAACCATCTCGTAGCCGGCTTGAAACATTCGTTTTATGAAAGGCTAAGTCCGCTTGGATCTCACTTATAGGAAGCTCTGTGCCACTGCAGACACTTTGTGCAATGCCTGTGTAGACCGCATTTGCTGTTTTTGCTGCATGTGCAGTTTGAGGGAAATCATGAAATGTATCTGCTTTTGCACATGTGTCATACACATAATGAGGCTCAATACATTTTTCTTTATAGTTTTTACATCAGTGGATTTTGTAATAATGTTTCATTGCTTAGGTGCATTATTTCAGTAAAATAGTGCTCACTACAGCTAAACTATCATGTATAATGCATATAAGGTAATACCCAAAGCAAAGAAAAAAAATTACATTACATATTTAAAATATGTAGCATTTAAATATAATTAGAAAATGTCTGTTTCTTACCCAAGATGTTACCAAGATTCTTGTCGTTGTACCTGTTGTTGTCACTGGAAGTGACCTCATGCTTGCTGGTCTCTGCCCAGGAAGATCCTCCTGGTAGCCATGTTGTTATGCAGTCTGATGGTAAAGACACATATTGAGCAGGTCCGATGTCTGGCTGCTCTTGATCCATTCCACAGAAATGTACATAGTGTTAGAAGATTGTGATGGTGCATGTTCTCCGTTGTGGATGCCTGGCTGAAGTTTCACAGAGATTGGCGTATATATTGCTATGCTGGCCTGGCTGATGAAAAAGATACTGGCTTACATGCTGCTGAATTTAGCTGGTGCAGATAAATCAGAGACTTTTGATTATGCACCCGGGGGAAACAAGGATCCTGTATTTTTCAGTAAGACGTTTGATGAGATTTGCCTGCATGTGAAAAATTTCAATATATTTAATAGAGCAATGCAAGACCCTAGAAAAAAAACATACAGTCAGATGCTGCACAACACAAGTTGTCTGCAATAACATGTGATTATGCTGCCCTTACAAATGAACTTATCAGTGATAGAGGGGCTGTATCAGAGGTGTACGCAGAAGCGCCCGTGGCTGAGTCTGTTGACTTATGCCCATCTGCGACTCTATACAAATGTTGCTACAAAGTCCTTCCCTGCTGTACATCCCTGCATCCAAATGTGCAAAATTCTGAGACGCCCACTTCAGCATCTGGCCATGCTGTAATACTGAAGATGCACCATCAGCTGAACAATAGAAACTTGCACCAGCCATATGGCAGGTGCAGTTCTCTGTCCAAATATAGTCTCCTATGTGAAAAATTGAGCAGCACCTGTGTACTCAATTACTTTCACTGACGGGCCCCCCACACTTCGATAACATGCTCATAACACGGACCATTTCACTGTCACTGCCCAGGAATGCCCTCAACATTTTCAATACACTTCTTCTTAGTGTGTGCGTCTGAGATTGCAACTGCTAAATGGGCACACTCATAATGCCCTGTGATTCCTAGGAAAGCTCTCACCTGCTTCTTATTTAGGGGTCATGGGCAGTTTTGCATTGCCTCAATTTTATTAATTTAGGGCTTTAACAAACCTCTGCCTATGGTGATACTTCGCCTCTATCCCTAAGCAGCACTTTTTTGGGTTGACTATCAACCCTGTTTGATGGATGGAGTCCAACACTGCTTGTACCCTGGCTAAGTGAGACTGTCAGTCAGGACTATAGATAACTACAGTACATGATCAAGATATGCAGCAACATACTGTCTATGGAGCCTTAGAATTTTGTCCATTATCCTCTGAAAGGTGGCGGGTGCCCCATGTAACCCAAATGCCAACATCTTGTATTGGGACAGACCCTCAGGTGCAGGTACATGAGGCATTGGGTAGACATCGAACTTAGACACATTATTCAATTTATGGAAATCATGGCAGAAGCGTAAGCTCCCATCGGGTTTCAGAATGAGTACATTTGGGAGTTGAACGCTCACTATGTGACTCTCCAACTAAATCTAACTCCAATGTTTTTCTTTTAAAATGTCTGGTATTCTATAGGGCTTCAAGTTACCATAACCCCTGGTTGTGTGATTATGTTATTTTTAATGACCGTTGTTTTACCAGGTATGTGATTAAAACAAATCTATATTTCTTACAAGGAATTATGTAGTCTTATGCTGTTGAATTGTTGAGAAGGTTTTTGCTATTGTTACTTCAGGAACTGAAGGGGTTGCAAGTACTGGAGGGACCAGGGTAGTGCTCTCTCACTATTGGCACCACTGCTGCAATTTTTTCCTGCATCTGAGAAGCATGCTCAATAACATAGTTTTATAATAATAATAATAATAATAATAATAATAATAATAATAATAATAATAATAATTTTATTTATATAGCATCCAGCAATTCCCATGGGTATCTCCCATTCAGCAAATCAAAAGACAAGAACCCAGTGGAAGTTTGTGAACCCTCTCCAATAGCCAGCAATAAATAGTGTAACAAAGCATCCAATCTTTCCCATCTTTAATCCATTTTATATAGCAAATTCTTTAAAGTCTTGTTATATCTCTCCACTAAACCATCAGTTGGAAGGTGATACATGGAGGTCCATAAATGGGGTATCCTGATCAGAAGTTAGAATTTACTTAGGTATTCCAATTCTGCTAAAGACATGTACTAGTTCCTTAGGATTTCTGTTTGTTGACATAGGGCCTGATTCAGAGATGGAAGCAATGCTGATTATTACACAGATCGAGCGATTGTTTGCCATTACACATGCGTATTAGTCACACTGCGCTTGTGCAGCAATTGATTTGCGATTCCAAACAGAGGATCCATTCGCAAAGTGAGTGGCAGGTAGTCAGTGTTTGGGGGAAGTAATGGGGGGTGGTTAGAAAAATGCAGGTGCGTCTTAACATTTAAATATCGTTACATGGGCGTGCATAAATTATCCATTATGATCTCCAGATAGCTATCTGCGTCTCAGGAAAGCCGCTGTATTTGAGACAGGTCAGACCTGCTGCAAGGGCTGCATGGCTGGTCAATGTGCGTCGAGGTTACCAAAATTTACTCTGGTATGCAACATCATACGCAGATGAGAAGGCAGCAGTGGGCGTCCCTATGCTCGGGTAAGCTTTGAAACTATTAGCATGTTTTTGCAGCTGCGGTCCTTGCGAAATCTCAGCTGCGATTGCTTTAGGGTCCATCTCTGAATCAGGCCCATATTGCACAATGGTATCGATCCAGGTATTTGGTAGCATAATCCATTACCCCCAAATTATACTGATGACCAGTGGGTAGGTGCAAAGTGGGGACTGCAGCATAATCCAAAACTGTCAGGGGAGGTGCAGTTTAAACACTAAAATTAAGTCTACTTGGCTCCAAATGCTGCTGCCAGGGATTGTTAAACTCACCGGGGATCAGATGGGTCTCTGTGTGATTGACAAGCATGTCAGATTATCCCATCCCTAGACTTCTGTGTCAGCTAGTTCCCATTGGCCAAAATTAGCCATTGGGAATTAGCTGACACAGGACACTGGAAGCAGCCTAATGCGGTGCAAAAGTCAGTCACACAAAGACCCAGCTGATCTTACCCCAATGAGTTTTATTATTGATCCATGGCAGCAGCGTTTCCAGCAGGTGTAATTTTATTGTTTAAACGGCACCCCCTCTGGCAGTTTTGATAAAGGCTGTAACCCTCACCTTGCAACTGCCACTGCTGATAACCATGGACTTTATTAGAGGTCCAACCAAATCCAGACTTTATTAGAAGACCAGCCAAATCCATGGGCCATATGTAATAGGGTGCGAGTTTAAATAATGTGAGAGCTTAGCAGTAAAACTCTCACACTAATACATTGGTCAAGTTGTATCCTCAAAATGGGAAAACATCTAGATGAGAGTTTGAATCGTGAACGTTTTTTTGAGTCTGAAAAACGCAAGTCTGCATGTTCTCGGACTCTATTACATTGGCTGTAAACTCACATTTTCTATACTCTCACCTTATTACATTTGGCTCCATAGCTATTCACTCAAACAGGACCAAAGTTATGGGTAGTGGGACAAGCGGACCTCTGTAATGTGGCCTAGGAGCATGGTACTGACACTCAGGGCAGGATGCACAGCAGTCAGATGCATCTTTATGGACCTCTGGCCAGAAAAATAATTGCAGATGTCCTGCAATTATGTGACAATGAGCCATGTCTAACACCATTTTTCTATATGACTTAGGAAATATCAATTGGTCCACAATATCATCTTCACTCTTGGACAGTTGACACAACAAATTTGACCATATTGCCATGTCAGGGTATGACAACCTACTATCAGGAGCACTGAGAGAGGGGGTACTAACTACTAAGGCCCGGGCTTGTGGGAGGGTCCCGGCTGGGGGCCCAGGTCCACCCCCTGCTCCCATACCTCCCTTACCTGTCAGTGTGTACCTCCGTTCAAACATACTCACACAGTGAATCAAGTGATCAAAACTATAGGCACGGCCAAGTTACATTTTCATATAGTATTGTAAATCCACTCCTGGGTCTATCGCACAACGTGATCACACTGGGTGCTGATGTGATCCAGCCAGATGTTCAAGAACTGTGCCTAGATGAATCAGTTGCACCTACTGTGTGTGCTCCCCGAAAGATACCACTGGCAATGAAAAACAAAGTGATCTCTGAGTTATTGCCCCTGTGGAAGAAGCAACTCATTGGGTGTCTGCTTTAAGAATGATGTGTCTGTCTACACTGACACAGTACACCTAAACATAGCACTTCTAATTTATTAGTTATTACCAGTTATTTATATAGTGAATACATATTGCGCAGTGCTTAACAGAGAATATTTGGCCATAAACATTAGTCCCTGCTTCAGTGGAGTGTAAAATCTATGTTCCTTACATATGTACACGTGCACAATACACACTAGTACAACAGTACAACAAATGCCCATTCCCTCTGACAAGCTCAGCCTTTATTATTTCTTGGGTATGACAGATTACCTCTCTGATTAAGAGATGTACATCACAGCTGTGATCCTGTATGCAGCTGCTGTACGAAAATATGCTAATGGTGTAGCTACCTGGAAATGTACTGAGATGGCCACTGACAGCTTCACAGTTCTAAGCAAGTTCTTACAAACACACAGTAATCCTATGGTTTTGCAGGGTTTGTCCCCACAAATGCGACTTCTGCATACGAAGTCGCATTTGTGGGGACAAACCCTGAAAATGTCTCCCACACGCCTGCGTTTTTGCTGCCATTCTCCATAATCACCACCAAATAGTCCCTGACTGTCAATATCTTTGCTTGGAAATCCTCACTGCGAGCATCATCACTAAGATGCCTTGGTGCATGTGCAGTGTGACCGTGATGTATGCACAGTTGGTTGATAATCGCTCAACTGCGTATATATTGGCTTTCAATAATTATAAACCACGGTTAAATTTGATAATGTTAATACCGTATTTCTATCTCTTCAAAAGCTGCTATTAATATAGGGATATGCTCAACCCTATAAACATGCAAGTAATGAAAAAAAGGATTGTTTAGTAGCGTGGTAGTCACCAGCAGGTACTTCACAAGTGTCAGGTCTTAACGCATTTTACACATTTCTGGGGAAGCAGATGAGGTTAAGGGTCAGGCAGAGAAAGATTTTGATAGTTCGTGTCCAATTGAAGATTGTCATTTTACAATAGACATTGCTTCTGCTTATACAAGATTGCCCTAACCTATTATATTATTATATAATACTGTATATTGCCGTTGCACTAACACTGGATTAACAATGAATTTCTGTTGTTTTAATTAATGCCGGACATATGTGTTTGTTGGCTCTATGAAAGTTCCAGCTAATATAAAGCTAGATCACAATAAATATATATCTGGCATGGCATGCATTTTTTTGTATATAAAGGAGCTGATAAGTAAACTATTGAAAGTATTATAACATGGATATATGAAAGGAACGCATAAAATAAAATAATATATGTCTTTTAATTGTGAAGACTGGCCGGTGCCATTTTTTAATGTATGTTTTTATGCATTTAATGTTTTATGCTAATCTAGATTTATTGATTAAAAATATTTTTTTCTTCATTAGCGCTGTTTTTCTTTATCTTTATCTCTCAATCAGGTCCTACGAGTCTACCACACTATTGTGAAGTTACTGCTGCACTCCATCAGCTTTTGCATCAGAACACAAATTGGGTTTGGGCAGCACGTCATGATGGTGACATTCTTCAGTTGAAGTCCATGCTAACCTGTATTCCTGTCCTAAACCTCAGGAACTCTGCAAGTGATAGACTTTCCTCTAACATAGCCTCTCTTCTCCAGACACTTACAACAAGTGATATCTCCAAAAGCCAACTACAGCCAAAGGCAGAGCCCAACATAAAGAAATGCTTTTCCACACTCCAAGGTACAAAAGCATTTTGTTAATTGGAGCCATGATGACCGATCATCATATTGCCTGAGCCATCTACATCCTGTTCAGGCTGTGCATATAGAAATATCCATGGGATTTAACCAATTGTGCAATGTACTGAGACTTAATAACAGACCCAACAGCTATGTTATAAAGGCTAAAAGGACATTATATGAGTGAAACAGGCATCAACTACTGGGAGTTCATGAACTTGCAGTATCAACTGCCAAAGTTCTCCAAGAGCCTACTGTTATGGACAGAGACTTAGTACATAACACACCTGAAAGAGTCATCACACATTAGTGATGGTCCACACTTTTTTTCATCACCCAATCTGGAAGGGTATCCAAGCCCAATCCCAAATTTCAGGACTTTTTCCTGTAGCATCCTCTCCAGTTCATATGTATGCACACTGGGCCTGATTCAGAGCCAGACGCTATTTGCGCTCGCTCGTTCAGAAAAAGGGGCTATTTAAATTGAGCGCTCGCTCTTTGCGGTCTGTTGATGCCTCTATGTCTGAGCGAGCGAACGAAACATGCGCTCGCCATTTTGTAAAGACGCCCCCTGGCCGCTCGCATCCTACGTCATCTCCGCTATTTATTAGATTAATCGAGTACATCGAAAGGCGTCTGAACTGCTCGCAGTGCTTGTGGTTGGATTTTCCTACTGCAATCATGCGAACAGTTCAGGCTAAGAAACAACCAAGTGACGTGGTCGATGGCGCTGCTTTGTTAATTATGCACACCCTTAAAACGCCCGTTTTGACCGTTTGGCACGCCTGTGTCCGGATCACCACTCCTCGTTTTCAAGCACCTTCCCCTGTTACCACCCACAAACGCCTCATCCTGTCACTCAAATTAGCAGGCACTCGCTATTTTGCGAGCGCTCGATTTCCGACCACAATGACTGGTTGGCACATGCGCATTACGACCCATACGCATGCGCAGTTGTGCGAACATCGCTCGGAGCGAACGAGCGGCCGCTTACGAGCGGCTCTGAATCAGGCCCACTGTTCTGTACACACATTGTTACACTGGTTTGCACCCAGAAACCTAATTTGTTTCAAATGCTCAAACAAGAGGATATAGATGTACATGTGGTTGTCGCTGGAAAAGGATATAGATGTAAATGTTGTTGTCACTGGAAGTGACCTCATGTTTATTGGTCTCTGCCCCGGAAGTTCTCCCTGGTGGCCATGATGGTTATGCAGTCTGATAATAAGAAATGTTTTCAGCAGCTCCGGTGTCAGCACGTTCCTGATTCGTTTCATACGAATTTACAATTCTTATCTACTCTCCACTCACCCATCTATCCCTGCTTAAATCATCTAGAAATGCTGCAGCTAGACTCATCTTACTCTCCACTCCACATCTCCTGCATAACTTGACAAATTCCAAAATTGCCCAAGTTCATATGATGCCACATAGTGCTGCCACTCAGACTTAGACTACCCTATTGTTACTCACCTCAGGGCTCTACACTTTCCTAAAAATGTGTTTGGCAAGCTCCTCCTGGTTGCCATGTTTCTTTACACTGTAGAGTGTGGGACTTTCCATACATACATAAATGATTAGACATTAATTATTAAATAATAGATAAATAAGAAGCCAATTACAAATTGCTACTGAATTAAATATGTTGAGTAACAAGTATTCAATAGAAAAATATGGGGAATATCATGCACAAACCAGCGGAGTGAGGGCCACCCCAGCGGAGTGGGGGCATGTGGTTCCACCCCATAAGGACCTCAGTGTTGCCACAGTTGCTGGGATCCCATACCAATCTGGAAGGTCACCACTCCCACCATTTTCTACAGAGTCTGCAGTGCAGTAATTATGACTAAACCTGTCATGCAAATTACTGGCCCAGGCAGTGCTGAGCTGTTCCGTGCCGCTCAGATGTGGCCTGTATCAGACCTATAGATGGTGATGTGGCAACATTACATCATAGATCATGCAGACGTATACCATCTTGTCCGCGCACAGTGACTGAAGCTGATGCTTACATGCCACTACAGTGGCTGAGGTCAAGGGAGTGACCAGTTACTGGTCACTGGTTGTCCAACTCAGTCACTCTGAAGCTCCTCCTGCAACGAGACCTGCAGCTGTCTGTGACAGACAGGTAAGGTCATTCAGTCTTCTGTAGGGGACTGGGGGAGGGGGGTCAATTAATTAATATGTGTTTTATTTTTTGACTGTGGGTGCAATGATTCAATGTGTGTTTTCTATTTTCTAGTGGGGCCAATGTGTGTGTTTTTTTCCTGTGGGGGACAATATGTGTGCTTTTTTTTGGTGGGGCACAATTTGTGTGTTTTTTTTCCTGTAGGGGCGAATGTGTTTTTTTTTTCTTGTAAGGGTCAATAAATATATTATTTATGGATATTATGGGCGGGGGGCCTCCAAAATTTCTCACACATGGTGCAAGTAGACCTGGGGCCTGCCCTGGTGCTAGGTGTTATAGGAAATCTAGGTAAGGGATAGCTTTTGTCATGAATGTGCCTTTGACTGCACAGAATAGTCTATTTCACAAATAGTAATGCACAAAATACTGTAAATTGACTTATTGTGCAGAAGGAAAAATAAGAATGAGTTCTATTTATACCAATGGTATATAAAAAAATATGAAAAAAAAATTGTTGTGACCTTGACATTTGCAGTTTGTACTATCCAAATCAAAGACACAGATTTATATTCCAAGAACTAGCATGGCAGTGCAGGCTTCATGTCTCAGAAGTAACCAAATGTAATCTAATTTGAGGAAGGCTGACAATCAGTCATTCATACATTTTAATCAACTTTAATTTTAGGAAATAAAAATGTATTATGCAGACAATTTGATGAAAGATTTAAAATTCTAAAAATATAGAATACAAAATATATTTTATTCAGGTTTGAATACAAATTGATATATTTGCAGCAGTTAGATTTGTAATAAGTTTTCTATTGTCTGCATAAGGGATCACTTTAACATGATCCTGATCACTGCACCTATATATACATTGGTGGTAGAATTTATGCTGAATAGACATATATATATATAGAGAGAGAGAGAGAGAGAGAGAGAGAGAGAGAGAGAGAGAAAGAGAGAGAGAGAGAGAGAGAGAGAGAGAGAGACACACTGAATAATGTGGCCAAGCATGAAGCTCATGACTACAAACTGAAATAGAAAAATATAGATTTCCAGTGTTGGGATAGCCATAAGGCGCAGGGACCCATTAATATCTCTGTGGCCTATTTGATATAACAAACTAAGGGGCATATGTATCAAAGCTTTATGTAAGAAAAAAATGTGAGATATATATTACCAACCAATCAGCTTCTAACTTACATTTTTCAGGCTGTGTTTAAGAAATTATAGTTTAGAGCTGATTGGTTGGTGATATATATTTCACAATTTTATCTCACATCAAGCTTTGATGCATATGCCCCCAAAAGTAATGCTGGGCATACACTATACAATTATCTGTCAGATATCTGTCCAGTCTGGCTGGTTGGAATGAAAACCTGGTACTGTATGGAAGCATGTATGGGGTTTCGCCACATTTTAGAGAGGTGAAATGTGTCAGAGGACCCCCTAATTTACAAGCACCCGTTTCACGTGGGCCAGGTCATTTGGATGAACATTCCCCACCGCACCAAGCGACTATTTCTCTGTACAGCAGCATCCAGCGGAGGTGATGTTACATAGGCTTCAGTTCAACTTCTATAGCGTGCCTAGCAGACGAGCATGGGAGACATAGTGTTTGCTGATGCAACATCAGCCCAGCTCCGGTGGCCACTCACACAATATGGGAAGCCTTATTCACCAAGCACCTATCTGCTAGCAGTTACTCGCTGGTACTTTGTATCCATATTACTGCGCCCATTCGGCTTGTCCATTACCATTGATACTTTTGGATATGTCTATGGAACATTAACTGGACCAGTCGGTATACTATTGGAGCCAATTATCTATTCAATCCATTAGTTCAAACTAAGTGATGTGTGTACACACAAGAGACTTCTTAATTGGTGTTCTTAGTATGTAATATTGTTGTATTATTATTATTTTTAAATATATTTTTTTCACGTATACTGTGAGAGATTTATATAGCTTTAAATTTTTGACTTATGATTAAAAAAATAATAAATTTTTATATTTAACGGAGCCGTGACTGTTATATGCATTTGTGTGTGTTCTGCCATCTCACAGTAAAGCGTTCCATATCAGCGCAGTCTGTAGTTCAATAGAATTTTTAGTGTTTTATGGGTATTCACAAATCCCATGTTTAAAGACTTGCTGCTATAATCTAATATATTTCTTTAATTATATTTTGTATTGGTTCATAAAGTATCATACGATATATTTTTAATAAGCCCCGATATTATTATATTGCTAGATGTCCACATATTGGCAAATAGTGGTGTCAAGATCCCATAAGAAATAATACTAATGCCCTCTGATTCCAGGTTTGATTCCAGGTTTTGTGAACGCAGGACCTACCAGTTGAGCCACTGCAGCTGCTGTTCAGAAATAATTTACTATCTTGGATGTGCCTGCTCTCTGCCATCATCATGGCTACAGCCATTCCCCTGTAACCTGGGGGTATATAGTGATGGAAAACAACATAATCAGTCCCTGATTACTGTCTTTGCACTCTGGTCTAGCTCTTCCTGGCTTGCTGTTTGACTTTCTGGAATCTGAACCTTGGATTTATCTGCCGTCCACTTCCACTCTGATTTCCCTGGATTTGTTCTTGACCCTGTCCTTTGATTAATCCTTGGTTATTTTGCACAGTGTAATATGGTGTTCCAAATGAAACCGCAGAGTAATGCCACAGAATCTCTGAAGATGGCTGTGAGCCTATCCTTATTTAAAATTGAGGTCTTGACTTGGACTGCAGCATACTTGGAGAAAAAATATGCAATATGATTACCCTGTCCAATTTCCTGACTGCCTCCATGCTTGCAATTTGTGTGTATCCTGTTAAAAATAAATTTTTAAAAATAGAAAAAAACTGTGTGAGATTCCCCCCCAAAAGCATAACCAGCCCTGGGCTCCTGAGCCAGTCCTGGTTTTAAAATATGGGTGACAAAATGTGTAGGGGCCCCTGTATTTTATGAACCAGCACTGGACTAGTCCTGGTTTTAAAAATATGGGGAAAAAATTATGTGGAATTTCCCTATTTTTAAAATAAGCATTGGACACAAACCAGCCATAGTGTAATGCTGCAAAGCATGAACATCCCAAACTAGTCAGCCCAAGCAGGGGATCCCAGGGGAGTTGGGAACGCCTCCTAAAAGTGGTTCCCCCTCTCCTGAGGCCTGGGCTGAAGACCAGGGCTTTACCCTGCACCCCTGGTCAGTGGGTGCAGGGGTAATAGTGATAATATTTAATGTCTACTATTGTTTTTACAGTGGGACTACAGGTGCCAGTGTGCCTACCCTTTGGAACTTATGGAACTACAACTACCAGCAGCGGTAACCCCACAGTAAAAAAAAAGTAAAGTAAAAAAAAGACAGTACACATACACCATAGAAAGTATAGGTGCACACATGCATACTCACCTTGTCCCCGTGATAATTCCCCTTGTCCAGTAGTAATCCATGACTTTATCACTGTTTTACCCCTCAGCTACCAGCAACTGATATCCAACCTCTGAAATTACATCACTGCAGCCTGTGAGCTATGGAACATGTATCATGTGGCCTTTCTCCTCCTGCATTTATCAGTATGCCTAATAATTAGGGGTGTGCACCGGCCACTTTTCGGGTTTTGTGTTTTGGTTTTGGATCTGGATCTTTCTTCGTGTTTTGGATCTGGATTGGTTTTGCCAAAACCACCCTTCGGTGTTTTGGGTTCTGGGTTTTGTTTTGGATCTGTATTTTTTTTTTAAAAAGCATAAAAACAGCTATTATCACAGAATGTGTTGATTTATCTGCTTCTATGCTATTATTAACCTCAAAAACCTTAATTTCCACTCATTCCCAGTCTATTCTGAACACCTCACACCTCACAATAGTGTTTTTATGTCCAAAAGGTTGCACCGAGGTAGATGGATGACTATGCTAAGCGACACGAGTTGGTGGCACAAACACGTGGACCATCTAGGAGTGACACTGCAGTGGCAGACAGGATGGCAGTTTGAAAAACTAGGCTGCAAACAGTACATAATGCAAAGAAAAAAAAGAGGTACAAGATGGAATTGTCCTTGGGCCCTCCCACCCACCATTATGTTGTATAAACAGGACATGCACACTTTAACAAACCAATCATTTCAGTGCCAGGGTCTCCCACACGACTGTGGCAGAAATGATTGGTTCGTTTGGGCCCCCACAAAACAAGCTGGCAATTAATCTGTCCCTGCACAAACTGGCTCTACGGAGGCAAGATGTCATCCTCATCCTCCTCATTCACCGATTCCTCACCCTCTTCAGTGTTGTGTACATCCTCATCCTCACAGAGTATTAATTCGTCCCCGCTGGAATCCACCACCACAGGTCCCTCTGTACGTTCTGGAGGCTGGTCTCCCTGGAAGAATTGATAATTCATTTTTATGAACATCATCTTCTCCACATTTTGTGGAAGCAACCTCCTACGCTTTTTGCTGACAAGGTTCCCGGCTGCACTAAACTCTCTTTCGGAGTACACACTGGAGGGGGGGCAACTCAGGTAAAATATAACCAGTTTGTACAGGGGCCTCCAAATTGCCTCTTTTTCCTGCCAGTACATGTACGGACTGTCTGACATGCCTACTTGGATGCTGTCACCGATGTAATCCTTTAACAGACAGACGCACGCTTGTAGCTGCTGCTTTCAGGATGCAGGTGCGGCTACTGCGCATACATTTCACACACAAACACAGAAAAGAAGTAGATTATTTTATTTTGGTTGGAGCGCACTTTGGGGGTTACACCACCCTTTAACAGACAGACGCACGCTTGTCGCTGCTGCTTTGAGGATGCAGGTGCGTCTACAGCCCACACATTTCACAAAGACAGAAAAGAATAGATTTTTTTCTTTTTTGTAGAGTGCACTTTGGGGGTTACACCACCCTTTAACAGACAGACGCACGCTTGTCACTGCTGCTTTGAGGATGCAGGTGCGGCTACAGCCCACACATTTCACAAAGACAGAAAAAAACAGAATTTTTTATTTTTTGCGGAGCGCACTTTGAGGGTTTCACCACCCTTTAACAGACAGACGCATGCTTGTCGCTGCTGCTTTAAGGATGCAGGTGCGGTTACTGCTCATACATTTCACACACAAACACAGAAAAGAAGTAGATTATTTTATTTTGGTTGGAGCGCACTTTGGGGGTTACACCACCCTTTAACAGACAGACGCACGCTTGTCGCTGCTGCTTTGAGGATGCAGGTGCATCTACAGCCCACACATTTCACAAAGACAGAAAAAAATAGATTTTTTTCTTTTTTGTGGAGTGCACTTTGGGGGTTACACCACCCTTTAACAGACAGATGCACGCTTGTCACTGCTGCTTTGAGGATGCAGGTGCGGCTACAGCCCACACATTTCACAAAGACAGAAAAAAAAAGATTTTTTATTTTTTGTGGAGCGCACTTTGGGAGTTACACCACCCTTTAACAGACAGACACACGCTTGTCGCTGCTGCTTTGAGGATGCAGGTGTGGCTACAGCCCACACAATTCACAAAGACAGAAAAAAAAAAAAAGAATTTTTTTATTGTTTGTGGAGCACCCTTTGAGGGTTACACCACCCTTTAACAGACAGACGCACGCTTGTCACTGCTACTTTGAGTATGCAGGTGCGGCTACAGCCCACACAATTCACAAAGACAGAAAAAAAAAGAAGATTTTTTTTATTGTTTGTGGAGTGCACTTTGAGGGTTACATCACCCTTTAACAGACAGAAGCACGCTTGTCGCTGAAGCTTTGAGGATGCAGGTGTGGCTACAGCCCACACAATTCACAAAGACAGAAAAAAATAGAAGAATTTTTTTATTGTTTGTGGAGCGGACTTTGAGGGTTACACCACCCTTTAACAGAAAGATGCATGCTTGTCGCTGCTGCTTTGAGGATGCAGGTGTGGCTACAGCCCACACAATTCACAAAGAGAAAAAAAAATAATAATTTTTTTATTGTTTGTGGAGCGCACTTTGAGGGTTACACCACCCTTTAACAGACAGATGCTTTCTTCTCGCTGCTGCTTTGAGGATGCAGTTGGAATCTAGACGGGATTTGGAACTGGGGACACACTACCTCCATCAATTGTCTAAATCCCACTGCACTAATGGCGGATACCGGATGCACGTCTAACACCAACATAGCAGTCAAGGCCTCAGTTATACGTTTTGCTTCAGGATGACTGCTGTCGTACTTCATCCTCCTCGCTAAGGACTGTTGGAGGGTCAATTGTTTAGTAAAAGTAGTGGTGTTCCTACTTCCTCTCTGGGATGATGAACAACTCCCAGCAGCAGAAACAGCACTAGGAGGAAGTGGTTCTTGATCTTTTCCTATTTTATTTTTATCTGAGAAAGTTTGGTCCTCCATTTATGTTATATTGATATATACGTGCGGCTAAGGCACACACAAACACAGAAAATAATTTTTTATTTTTGTTGGAGACTAGTGCACTTTGTGGGTTACACCACTCTTTAAGAAATTAGCCAGCCGGCCCTTTACTTATGGGACACAGGCGCACGCTTGGCGCTGATCCTTTGTTGATGCACGTGCAGCCACAGTGCACACAATTCACAAACACAGAAAATATTTTTTTATTTTGTTTGGAGTGCCCTTTGGGGGTTACAGCACCCTTTAACAGACAAACCAGCCGGCCCTTTACTTATGGGACACAGGCGCACGCTTGGCGCTGCTCCTTTGTTGATGCACGTGCATACACAGTGCACACAATTCACAAACACAGAAAATATTTTTTTATTTTGTTTGGAGTGCCCTTTGGGGGTTACAGCACCCTTTAACAGACAAGCCAGCTGGCCCTTTACTTATGGGACACAGGCGCACGCTTGGCGCTGCTCCTTTGTTGATGCACATGCGGCCACAGTGCACACAATTCACAAACACAGAAAATATTTTTTTATTTTGTTTGGAGTGCCCTTTGGGGGTTACAGCACCCTTTAACAGACAAGCCAGCCGGCCCTTTACTTATGGGACACAGGCGCACGCTTGGCGCTGCTCCTTTGTTGATGCACGTGCAGCCACAGTGCACACAATTCACAAACACAGAAAATATTTTTTTATTTTGTTTGGAGTGCCCTTTGGGGTACAGCACCCTTTAACGGACAAGCCAGCCAGGCCCTTTACTTATGGGACACAGGCGCACGCTTGGCGCTGCTCCTTTGTTGATGCACGTGCAGCCACAGTGCACACAATTCACAAACACAGAAAATAAATTTTTATTTTGTTTGGAGTACACTTTTGGGGGTTACAGCACCCTTTAATGGTCAAGCCAGCTGGCCCTTTACCTATGACACAGGCGCACGCTTGGCGCTACTTTATTGATGCACGTGCGGCTACTGCGCACACAATTCACAAACACAAAAAAATATATATTTTTATTTTTTTTGGAGTGCACTTTGGGGGTTACAGCACCCTTTAACGGTCAAGCCAGCCGGCCCTTTACCTAAGACACAGGCACACGCTTGGCGCTACTTTGTTGATGCACGTGCGGTTACTGCGCACACAATTCACAAACACGAAAAAATTAATTTTAACATTTTTTTCGGAGTGCACTTTGGGGGTTACAGCACCCTTTAATGGTCAAGCCAGCCGGCCCTTTACCTATGACACAGGCACATGCTTGGCGCTACTTTGTTGATGCACGTGCGGCTTCTGCGCACACAATTCACAAACACAAAAAAACATATATATTTTTTTTTTATGGAGTGCACTTTGGGGGTTACAGCAGCCTTTAACGGTCAAGCCAGCCGGCCCTTTACCTATGGGACACATGCGCACGCTTGGCGCTGCTGATTTGTTGATGCACATGCAGCCACAGTGCACACAATTCACAAACACAGAAAATATTTTTTTATTTGGTTTGGAGTGCACTTTGGGGGTTACAGCACCCTTTCACGGTCAAGCCAGCCGGCCCTTTACTTATGACACAGGCGCACGCTTGGCACTACTTTGTAGATGCACGTGCGGCTACTGCGCACACAATTCACAAACACAGAAAAAATATTAATTTTTTTTGCACTTGGGGGGAGCACCCCTGATGGACAGAGCACCCCCTGGACAACACTACAGCACCCCTTTAGGACTGGGACACTGCACAGGACTTTGGAGTGGACACAGCCCCTATGGACAACTTACTGCACAACACAGTCCAGCCAGCCCCTATGGACTTTGGAGGAGTGGACACAGCCCCTATGGACAACAGCAGCACAGTGCAGCACAGCACAGCACAACACTACACTGCACTACACTACACTACACTACACAGCCCAGCCAGCCCTAACTCCCACCCTCCCTCTTCACTGTCCACAGCCGAGTGAGAAAATGGCACCAGATCCGAGTCAGGCGGGAAAAGTCGAGCCTGACTCGGATCGGCCTCGGATCGGGGGGGCTCGGGGGGGTTCGGATTTCAGAAATCCGAACCCGCTCACCCCTACTAATAATTATCTGATTATTGTAATTGCATTCACTGAAACTCCTGCTATCTCCTGTCCATCATTCCGGGAGTATTCTGATTTGGCTCCTGCATCTATTTCTTCCTGGTGCGTACCCTGCTCCGATGCCGATGATAGAGTTTTTGTGTTTCCGGTTCTGGCATTGTCTCATGTGGTCCAGTCGAGCTCCAGTTCTCCTGTCTAGATTGTTATTCTGCTGTTTGTGTCATCCAGGCAGCACAGTTCGCATTCCATCTACCTGCCGTTTGTGTAATCAAGGCTGCACGGACAGCACTTTGTGTCCAAGAGTGCGCAGTCCTGCGTACGCTGCTTCTATCAACCCAGTGGCACAGGCCGCACTCCAGCGTCAGTTGCTTGTGTCAACCCGGTGGAACAGGCCACACTACAGTGTCCAAGAGTGCGCAGTACTGCGTACGCTGCTTGTGTCAACCCGGCAGCATAGACCGCATTCTAGCGTATGCTGCTAGTGTCAATTCAGCAGCACAGGTTGCACTCCAGGGTCAGCTGCTTGTGTCAACCCGGCGGCACAGACCGCATTCTAGCGTACGCTGCTAGTGTCAATTCAGCAGCACAGGCCGCACTCCAGGGTCAGCTGCTTCTGTCAACCCAGCGGCACAGGCCGCACTACAGCGTCCAAACTACGAAATCCTGTGTACCAATACCTGTGTCTCTCCTGTGGCACTAGTCCTTCATCTGCCGCATCTAGCCAAGTCATATCAGCCCTCAAGGCTGCTGCACGGCCCAAATGCCGCATCTGGTACCACAGGCCACAGCTAGCCAAGGCATACCAGCCCTCAAGGCTGCTGCATGGCCCAAAGGCCGCATCTTGTCCTATGACCCACAGGTCACAGCTAGCCAAGGCATACCAGCCCTCAAGGCTGCTGCACGGCCCAAGGTCACATCTTGTCCTATGGCCCACAGGCCACAGCTAGCCAAGGCATACCAGCCCTCAAGGCTGCTGCACGGCCCAAAGCTGCATCTTGTCCTATGGCCCCCAGGCCATAGCTAGACAAGGCATACCAGCCCTCAAGGCTGCTGCACGGCCCAAAGGCCACCTCTTTACCGACGGCCCACGGGCCACAGCAAGCCAAGGCATACCAGCCCTCAAGGCTGCTGCACGGCCCAAAGGCCGCATCATGTCTTAAGACCCACAGGCCACAACAAGCCAAGACATACCAACCCTCAAGGCTGCTGCATGGCCCAAAAGGCCACATCGTGTCTTATGGCCCACAGGCCCATCAAGCCAAGGCATATCAGCTCTCAAAGCTGCTTCACGGCCGCATCTAGCCAAGACATACCAGCCCTCAAGGCTGTTGCGGGACTAATACCCTCAAGAGTCAAACCTGAGACTTAACAGATTGAAACCGGCAATCAGTGAAACACCTACATTGTTGATTTTTTTGGGACAATCATCTGCAAAATGCCAAATTGCCCCAATTAATTGCAGATGTATGGGGGCCATAATTTAGGAAGAAATGTAGCAACCATTGTCAAACTGAGGAATGAAGGGCCCACCGGGAGAATGCCCTGGTAGGGGTCCATGCTTAAGGGGTGTGGCCAGCCTCCACAGGAAATGTGTTCAGCCACCACACAGGTTTGACCAACCATTAGATTACAAAGCTTGCAGACAACATGGATAATACAGTGCACAGTCTGGGCCCCTTTTATAAATATATATAGTAAATACTGATAGTGCATACAGTATAATCTACTAGATTATGCACTGTAGTGAGTACACCATAGTCCAGGGAATGCAGTAAAATTTAACATATGTATAATAATAAAGCACATCATGGTGATCCTGTCTGACTCTGTATATACCACATTACTGTTCTCTATATTTGATAGAGGACCCCAGACACACCAGCCAGTGTCTAAAACTCAATGAGAAGTTGATTAGGTCTAGTCCAACCCCGGTAGCAACCAATCATCTTCTAGCTAACATTTTATCATGTACATTCTATAAAATGATAGAGAGCAGCTGACTGGTTGCTATGCGTAACTTCTCTATTAGTCTACTTCTTCACTCTTTAATATGTTTGATACATCTCCCCCTAGTTCTTATTTTCAAATAACTGTAAGATGTTACAATATCACCCTAAATACATACTGTCTTAATAAATGTCTGTTTCCATTAAACATGAAAACTAGGTTATTAGATTTAACACATTTGTAATGATTTTCTTTTACTGAATTGCTGGGCTTTTTGCTATTTAAGTGTAGATGAGATTTATTCTATCTTCCCACTAAATGAAGTTTATGAGAATGCCTGACAGCTGTTATAAACTGTTAATACCATCTCTGTCTGGGTGTTTTCAGATGGGTTTTGACTGAGAAGACTAGGCCCTCAAGTATTACTGCCACTTTTATTAGTCATTTTTAATTAGAAATATACTCCATTCTTTAGTGTTTTTTTCATTTGGCGATCTTTAACACTTTCATCTTCCAAAACTCTAACTCCAATGTGGATATACTGACAAGATGTTTATTAATGTATTCATGCCACACTTATATTATCGCAACTCATTACAGTTTCCACCTAAATTGTACCATGGTGCACTATGTAGCATAATTCATTATGGTTCAGTCATGTTTAAGTTTATATAATCTATTAATTAACTATGTACATTTTTTACTATAATTTAGGATTCACAAACCAACAGTTGTTTGGTTGTCATAGTAACCCATGTCAGTAAGTATCAAGATGGCTTCTACAAATGTACTGATACATTCACAATTGCTATTAGTTGCAGACATGAGACTAATGCAAACACTTTGCCTGGTAATCAATGACATTATATTATGAACAACACATACATATGTGTCCTCATTTACTCCTCATTTTTGCACCATATGGCACCATGCGCGCAAGCAGGGGGGGTTTCTGAGTACTCAGAACACCCCCGACGGACTAAAATTGTTTCATAGAGACGGAGACAGCCTTGTCTCCGTCTCTGAATGCTGCCATGCATTGGCTGCGGGTCACCCGTGGCGCCAGGTGCGACGGAGCTAGCGCTCCACAGACAGAGAGCTCTGATTGGCAGAACTCTCTGCAGAGGATTTGGCCGAGGCAGGAGCAGCTACGCTTGCTGAGTAGAAGCAGCATCTCCGCTGGACTACGGCAGCGACCCTCCTCCTCCCTCTTCAGCCCTCGGTTTTGTAAGTATGCTTGCTTTCGTGTGTGTGTGTGTGTATATATATGCTGTGTGTAATCATGTTTGTGTTTATTTATGTATGTATGTATGTATGTATGTGAGTAGGTGTGCTCATGTGTGTGTATGTGTGCTGTAGGTAAATATGCTTACATGTGTATGTGTGCATGCTGTGTGTATGTGTGCATGCTTGTGTGTGTAGTATATATATATATATATATATATAGCAAGCACAAATGATCCGGCACTCACTGCGCGAAAATACCGTATATATGCTGTGGTGCCCTCCTTAAGGGGAACGGCGTCCCCAAAACATACATCACACAGAGGTGGCACTCAGAGAACTTTGTAGATGCAAAAAAGGTGGCGAAGATTTAATGCAGAAGCATCAACGTTTCGGGACTGCACGTCCCTTCCTCAGGATGCACAATATATTATTCTTATTCTGTATTGTGCATCCTGAGGAAGGGACGTGTAGTCTCTGAGTGATGTATATATATATATATATAAATATATATATAATGTATGGAAACCCCCCTTTAAAAATCCTGCGTTTGCCTCTGGGTACGAGACGCATTTCACAATTTGGACGCTGCTCCATGGGTAGCAACTTTCAGACTGTTGCACTTTTACCTAAATCTCAACCTCATCACATCTTTTGCACACTGCAGTTGCATATAAATATGATTCTAAGATTAGCATCCATGCCGCACTTCCAGGGGCGGATAGGGAATTTAAAGTGGCCCTGGAAAATCCTCCTAAAGCGGCCCTATGTGCGCGCGCTGAAAATAGGGAGTGGTTTTGTGACAAGGGGTGTGGCTTTGTGTTTGCGAGCCATTCTTCCCCCGTTTTGTCATGCTGGGGGCATACCCACTGCACTGGGAGCTGATGGGCATGCCCCCAGTCCCTCTCTCCAGTGAAAAAACAGAGCGAGCATGTGAATGAGCATTTTCTTACCTGTATGATTTCTCTGCAACACGGAACCTCTAAAGAAATTGATCCTTTATGGACAGGCAGCGTCTTGAGTCGGTATTCATTACTCATGCAGGCGATCACATGGTCTGGAAGCCGCCTGTTTATGTAGGAATAAAGCCAATGTCATGAACATGTAGTGGCTATAAAGTCAATGTTCAATTAAGGAAGAGCGGGGTACCATGAGATGCTGGAGGACTGCAAGGTGAGTATGGAGAGAGACAGGGAGAAGAGAGAGAGAGACAAGGGGTGGGATGTATTAGCTTTGCATCCATGATGCGGTACATCCCGCCAGTCTTCTGGTACATACCGCGGTTGATTACCGCGGTATGTACCTAGAGTATCGCAAAGGACAGCTCCCCCGATAAGAGCTGTCCTTTGAGATGGCTCCAGACAGAGGGACTTCCAGGTGTAACACCCAGAATTCCCTCTGCCGTCCTTCTGCGCACGTGCATGGGGGGTGATGGGAGGGATCCGATTGGATCCCCCCCAAGGTGGAACATCTCGATAAGAAGCCTGTAGGCTTCTATTGGGTAACGCCGCCTGAAGATGGCGTTACCAATTGGGATGAAGCGTTACAATGCACCGCATTCCGGTGTTTTGTACATAAGGGGAATGCAGTAAAACCCCCGAAATCTGCATTTTCTGGGGTTTTACCAGATTTCCACTTACAGTACATCAGTGTAGAGCAGTGTGAGAGAGCAAGACAGGGAGCAGTGTGAGAGAGCAAGACAGGGAGCAGTGGGAGAGAGCGAGACAGGGAGCAGTGTGAGAGAGCAAGACAGGGAGCAGTGTGAGAGCGAGACAGGGAGCAGTGTGAGAGAGCAAGACAGGGAGCAGTGTGAGAGAGCGAGACAGGGTGCAGTGTGAGAGAGCAAGACAGGGAGCAGTGGGAGAGAGCGAGACAGGGTGCAGTGTGAGAGAGCGAGACAGGGAGCAGTGTGAGAGCGAGACAGGGAGCAGGGGAGAGCAAGACAGGGAGCAGGGGAGAGAGTAAGACAGGGAGCAACGAGAGGGTAAGACAGGGAGCAGGGAGAGAGCAAGACAGGGAGCAGTGTGAGAGAGCGAGACAGGGAGCAGTGTGAGAGCGAGACAGGGAGCAGGGGTGAGCAAGACAGGGAGCAGGGAGAGAGCAAGACTGGGAGCAACGAGAGGGGAAGACAGTGAGCAGGGAGAGAGCAAGACAGGGAGCAGTGTGAGAAAGCGAGACAGGGAGCAGTGTGAGAGCGAGACAGGGAGCAGGGGAGAGCAAGACAGGGAGCAGGGGAGAGCAAGACAGGGAGTAGGGAGAGAGTAAGACAGGGAGCAGGGGAGAGCAAGACAGGGAGCAGTGTGAGAGAGTAAGACAGGGAGCAGTGTGAGAGAGTAAGACAGGGAGCAGGGAGAGAGCGAGATAGGGAGCAGTGTGAGAGCGAGACAGGGAGCAGTGTGTGAGAGTAAGACAGGGAGCAGGGAGAGAGCGAGATAGGGAGCAGTGTGAGAGCGAGACAGGGAGCAGGGGAGAGCAAGACAGGGAGCAGTGTGAGAGAGCAAGACAGGGAGCAGTGTGAGAGAGCGAGACAGGGAGCAGTGTGAGAGCGAGACAGGGAGCAGGGGTGAGCAAGACAGGGAGCAGGGAGAGAGTAAGGCAGGGAGCAACGAGAGGGGAAGACAGGGAGCAGGGAGAGAGCAAGACAGGGAGCAGTGTGAGACAGCGAGACAGGGAGCAGTGTGAGAGAGTAAGACAGGGAGCAGTGTGAGAGAGTAAGACAGGGAGCAGGGAGAGAACGAGATAGGGAGCAGTGTGAGAGCGAGACATGGAGCAGTGTGTGAGAGCGAGACAGGGTGCAGTGTGAGAGAGCAAGACAGGGAGCAGTGGGAGAGAGCGAGACAGGGTGCAGTGTGAGAGAGCGAGACAGGGAGCAGTGTGAGAGCGAGACAGGGAGCAGGGGAGAGCAAGACAGGGAGCAGGGGAGAGAGTAAGACAGGGAGCAACGAGAGGGTAAGACAGGGAGCAGGGAGAGAGCAAGACAGGGAGCAGTGTGAGAGAGCGAGACAGGGAGCAGTGTGAGAGCGAGACAGGGAGCAGGGGTGAGCAAGACAGGGAGCAGGGAGAGAGCAAGACTGGGAGCAACGAGAGGGGAAGACAGTGAGCAGGGAGAGAGCAAGACAGGGAGCAGGGAGAGAGCGAGATAGGGAGCAGTGTGAGAGCGAGACAGGGAGCAGGGGAGAGCAAGACAGGGAGCAGTGTGAGAGAGCAAGACAGGGAGCAGTGTGAGAGAGCGAGACAGGGAGCAGTGTGAGAGAGCGAGACAGGGAGCAGGGGAGAGCAAGACAGGGAGCAGGGAGAGAGTAAGACAGGGAGCAGGGAGAGAGCGAGACAGTGAGCAGTGAGACAGACAGGGAGCAGTGAGACAGACAGGGAGCAGTGAGAGAGAGACAGATAGACAGGCAGCAGTGAGGGAGAGAGAGACAGGGAGCAGAGTGAGTCAGACAGGGAGCAGAGTGAGAGAGAGTCAGGGAGCAGAATGAGAGAGAGTCAGGAAGCAGAGTGAGAGAGAGGCAGGAAGTAGAGAGTGACTTACCCAGTCAACGATCCTGTTGTGATCGGTAACAGCACAGCGGGGCAAAGAGAGTGATCCGCAGCAACATGCCTGAAAAAACAATAAACAGGCAGCAGCAGGCCAGGTCTTCCATCTCATCTGGTTTTCACGCCGCCACCGGGTTGGTCACTAGATCTAGAGAGAGAGAGACAGGCAGCAGTGAGAGAGAGACAGGCAGCAGTGTGAGAGAGAGACAGACAGCAGTGAGAGACAGGGAGAAGAGAGAGAGAGAGAGAGACAGGGAGAAGAGAGAGACAGACAGGGAGAAGAGAGAGACAGGGAACAGAGTGAGAGAGAGTCAGGGAACAGAGTGAGAGAGAAAGACAGGGAGCAGAGTGAGACAGACAGGGAGCAGAGTGTGAGAGAGTCAGGGAGCAGAGTGAGAGAGAGACAGGAAGAAGAGAGAGACAGACAGGGAGAAGAGAGAGACAGGGAACAGAGTGAGAGAGAGTCAGGGAACAGAGGCCCTGATTCAGAGCCGGACGCTCTGACACAGCGCTCGCTCTGAATCAGGGCCGTCCTTCCTGATTTTCAAAGCAGCCTCCTGGCTGGGTCTCCGCAAGGGTCTCATCACAAGCCTCATTTTGGCCGCTCACATAGCTGTGGGTGACCACCCACAGCTATAGCGAGTGGCCAAAAAGATGGCCGTGATGGTCAAGACCATCGCGACCATCGGGCTTGCGATGAGACCTTTGTGGTAGGCTCTTGTGGCCGCAAGCCCTGGGGTGCTTTCGGCTCTATCAGAGCAGAGAGCACTCCCACTGACATCACTTGTCACTCACCATCAACAGCACGCCCCCTTTGTAGCGAGACCCATAGCGGCGGCTTGGCCATCACTATCCAGGTCTCGCGCATGTGCACGACAGAGCTGCCTCCGTCGTGCGCATGCGCACTGGCCTAATATTGACCCGCTTGCAAGCGCTCAGTGCTCGCGAGCGGGTGTGAATTAGGCCCAGAGTGAGAGAGAGTCAGACAGCAGTGAGAGAGAGACAGGCAGCAGTGAGAGACAGACAGCAGTGAGAGACAGACAGCAGTGAGAGACAGGGAGAAGAGAGAGAGAGAGACAGACAGGTAGAAGAGAGAGACAGAGCAGAGTGAGAGAGAGTCAGGGAACAGAGGGAGTCATTCAGACCCGCTCGCGAGCGCAGGACGCTCGCAAGTGGGTCGATGTTACCCGCTCCGTCGTGCGCATGCGCGAGACCCGGCTAGCGACGGCGTATCCGTCGCTTCGGGTATCGCACCAAAGGGGGCGTGCTGTCGATGTTGATTGACAGCATGTCCCCTTTGGTGGGCGTGCCGGGGGCGTGGCTGCCAGACGGAGGCGTTAGCATGGGAACGCCTACCGTCTGAAGCCGGCCCCACTGATATCACTAGTGATGTCAGTGGGAGTGATTTTGGCTCTGATAGAGCCAAAATCACTCCAGGGCTTGCGGCAGCGAGCCCCTACCGCAGGGTCTCCGTCGCAAGCCCAATGGTCGCGATGGTCTTGACCATCACGACCATCATCATGGACGATCGCATAAGCTGTGGGTGGTCACCCACAGCTATGCTAGCGTCCAGGAGGACGCTCCATTTTCATGTTGGAGGGCTCTGATTCAGAGCGAGTGCTCTGGTCAGAGCGTCCGGCTCTGAATCAGGCCCAGAGTGAGAGAGAGACAGGGAGCAGAGTGAGAGAGAGACAGGGAGCAGAGTGAGGGAGAGACAGGGAGCAGAGTGAGAGAGAGTCAGGGAGCAGAGTGAGGGAGAGACAGGGAGAAGTAAGACAGACATGGAGCAGTGAGAGAGACAGGGAGCTGAGAGAGAGAGAGAGAGAGAGGCAGCAGTGAGAGTGAGACAGGGAACTGAGAGAGAGAGAGAGACAGGCAGCAGTGTGAGAGAGAGTCAGGGATCAGTGAGAGAGAGACAGGGAGCTGAGAGAGAGAGAGACAGGCAGCAGTGTGAGAGAGAGTCAGGTAGCAGAGTGTGAGAGAGTCAGGTAGCAGAGTGTGAGAGAGTCAGGGAGCAGTGAGAGAGAGACAGGCAGAAGAAAGACAGACAGGGAGCAGGGAGAAGTAAGACAGACAGGGAGCTGAGAGAGAGAGACAGGGAGCAGTGAGACAGACAGGGAGCTGAGAGAGAGAGACAGGCAGCAGTGTGAGAGTCAGGTAGCAGAGTGAGAGAGAGTCAGGGAACAGGGGCCCTGATTCAGAGCCGGACGCTCTGACAGAGCGCTCGCTCTGAATCAGGGCCGTCCCTCTTTCCTTTTGGAGCGGCCTCCTGGCTGCTCGCAAAGCTGTGGGTGACCACCCACAGCTATAGCGAGCGGCCAACATGATGGTCGCGATGGTCAAGACCATCGCGACCATCAGGCTTGCGACGAGACCCTTGCGGAGACCCTTGGTGCGCAAGCCCTGAAGTGCTTTTGGCTCTATCAGAGCCATGGGAACGCCTCCATCTGGGCACCCTTGCAGAGACCCTTGGTGCGCAAGACCTGGAATGCTTTTGGCTCTATCAGAGCCATGGGAATGACTCCGTCTGGGCAGCCACACCCCCGGTATGCCCACCAAAGGGGGCGTGCTGTCAATCACCATTGACAGCACGCCCCCTTTGGTGGGAGACCCTTAACGATGCCTTGGCTGTCGTTATTCGGGTCTCATGCATGCACGCGATGGAGCTGTCTCCGTCGTGCGCATGCGCACTTGGGCAACATCGACCCTCTTGCGAGCGCTCAGCGCTCGCGAGTGGGTCTGAATCAGGCCCAGAGTGAGAGTGACAGGGAGCAGTGAGACAGACAGGGAGCTGAGAGAGAGAGAGAGAGAGAGAGAGAGAGAGACAGGCAGCAGTGTGAGAGAGACAGGGAGCAGAGTGAGACAGACAGGGAGAGAGTGAGAGAGAGACATGGAGTGACTCACCCAGTCACCGATCCTTTTTGTGATCGGTAACAGCACAGCAGGGACAAAGCTCTTGCCCAAGTGATGGAGGACATCCGCAGCAATATGCCTGACAGAAGCATAAACAAGCAGCAGCAGGCCAGGTCTTCTGTCTCTTCGTGTGTTCGCGACGCCGCCGGGGCTGGTCACTAGATTGTGACGTCAAAGCCCCGGCATCAAGCAGAGAGGAGGAGGTAAGAGGGGAGGGAGGAAGAGGGAGGAAATGGGAGGGAGGGGGCCACCCTCCTCCTGTACTCTGGCCGGACCGCCTCCCCCTGCTCTGTTATGGCCTGCGGCCGCAGCTATACCCGGAAGTGCCAACTCAGGGCCATTGAAAAAACTTTAAAATACATATATATATATAAAAGAAACAAAATGTGCAGCCTGCAGCCCCCTCAGCCGTCGGCCCACCGGGAAAGTTCCCGCTGAAGTCTACGACCAATCCGCCCCTGCGCACTTCTGTGTCACGCAAAGACGCTAGTGGTGTTCAATGCGGTAAAAGTGCTAAAGGTTGAAATAGTAATCAGTTTGATGATTATCTAGTTAGATAACCTGAAAATAAAACTAAAGTTATTTCTAACTATATTTGTAATGTCAATATATTAATTCCAAGGATAATAAAATTAACTGTGAGCTATATAAATAGAATATAAATATGTTGCAATCACAGCTGATCTCAACAACAATAAGCACACAATTTACAGATTTCAGTAGATAATAGCAAGCTTTCAATATATAAAAAGAGAGAAATAATGATCTGTAGCAATATTCTGGCTAGGCACTTGCAATATAAGTTGGTTGTGTGCAAAACCAGAGACCTAATCAGCTGTTATACTAAATCACAGCTGTAGCTGCTTTCTATAGAGAGCAAAAGTCATAGATACTGTACAACAGTCTCAATCACAAGGTAACAAGCTCCTGATAATGTTGAATTTGGCTCTCTATTTTTTCCATATGTAACATGCAGTTATAAATTCTACTGACACATTTCTTCACTAAATGGAGGGTGAGTTTTCATCAGAGACATATCAGTGGCGTCCACATACAACTATTAAACACATATAACAGATGACAGTATCATAGTTAAAATGGGATTAGATCCAATTGTATAGTTCCTCAGACAGGCATCACTATTTAATGTTATTAGTGTGGTTAGACGATGACCACACTCACAAGCCTGTACCATGGAAGTCATTTTTAGGCTAAACACACTACAATAATGCTAAATACCTACTATTGGTTGCAGGACCGTAACTAGGGTAGTGCGACCAGTGCCATGGCACAGGGCACCGCAGGGCAGGGGGCACTGTTTGGGCCCGTAACTTCTCCTGTTTATTATCATTCTCACTTGTAGCTTCCTCTTCTTTTATCCCCAGCATCTCCTGGCCTCTACTATCTCTTCCCTGGCCCTTACCCATGAGGCCATGGCTCTTTTTCAGGTGCATTTTCTTATGTCCCTATTTAAAAAATGGGGGGCACAAATGCACTCTCTGGCACAGGGCACCAAAAAATCTAGTAACGGCTCTGACTGGTTGTGAGTGCCAGGAAAAATATTCATGAACTTATCTGTTCACTATGAACGTCTGTGATAAAAAGTGAGGCACTAGTCAATGACTAACAGGGCCGGCTCCAGGGGTCGGTGCAGCCTGCGCCAGCTCTCTGCAGTGCGCCCCAACATCACATGCGCGACCAAAAATGGGTGTGTGGCTTAATTACCATAGACCACGCCCCCTATGTGACGGTATCTGGAGGCGTGCCCGCATGGCATGCCTCCAAATAACGTCAGGCTGGGGGGGAGCCTCTCTAGCTGGGCTTCCCCCAGCCCCTATCCCGTCACTGAGTGGATGTTTGACCACCCACGGGCCACTTCGCCCCATGGGTGGAACAGCGGGACAGCTGAAATCGGGATGTTGGGAAGGGGTGCACCCTCTATGGGTGGACACCCTTAGAGCTGGCCCTGATGATTAATGATATCCCAAAAAAGAGGGAATAGAAATGTTATGGTGCATGAGAAAGCTGGTTACCTCTGTGATTGATAAATCTTAGTTCGTCCTTCAGTGCAACTCTCAACTCAGACCACAACTCTACAGAGAGGCAAGAATCCTTCCCACAAACACAAACAGAATGGTAGCCAAAATATATATTAATAATTTTTGTATTTATTAAAAATTTCACTAAATTATGACTGGAATGGGTTAGTTTGACTTAAATTAATCAATGATAAGTAGTTCACACATAACGTTCCACACAAGTTTCAATACACACAACATCACTTTAAATATGAATTATCTGGTTCTGCATAATGAATCTAAAATAACAATATTCCTACAGACTTAATTAACATTGACTATAATACTTTCAGTTCTAGGTCACATTTCAGTTATTGTGTGTTCACGTTGGGGCCCTTAATTGCATACATGCACAAAATAGTTTTTAATTAAATAGTATTGCTGCTGCGCTGTTGTTGAAATAATAGCAGCTATATTGATGCCACAAATGACTGCTTGTGTGTGTAATAAGTGGCTTTTTCTCGCCAAATCTGAGGCAGGATCTTAGGTTGCAGTGTCCCCTCTGGAAGGTAGGCATAGCTTACTGGAACATGTTTGCTTAGTGCTAAACACACTGAAATGGACTGCGGCACTGCAAGTCCCAGCCACTCTTGCCCTCACCCTTTTAACCTCTTCTTCTGTGCAGGAGCCACACTCTCCTCACATGTAATGGCCGCCTCTCTCAGCTTCTCCTCCAACTGCCATTTCAGCATCCGGGAGCTGCTCCTAGCCTGCTGGCACTCTGCTCTCTCCAACTGTCATTTTTGTTTTTTGCTTTTAAATCAACTTTATTAATAAAATGTTACTGGCCTCTACTCCCTTTCCCAAAATGTGCAAGCACTAAAGTTGGTATTCTGGCGCTAAGAAATATCAATTTCATTTGCACCGCTGCTACTTCATAGAGCCAGTTACTCCTCTGGCATGAAAGAAAAAAAAACCCAAGATGAACTGCGTTAGTGCAAAAGTAATTATGTACTAAAAATATGTTTGATTGATAATAAAAGAAAGGCTTCTTTTAGTACAATAAACATTTATTACATAAGATCCATTTGTTACACATATAAATACTAAAATGAATAAATCAAATATCTGTATGATACAATGTAATTGATTGCTGTCTATAATTTGTGCTCAGTGAACTAATGTAAATCACAATTTGGAGTAACTTCTTTAATCGTTCATCGTGGGTTTTTTTCTTTTTATGTATGTCCTTTCAAAAAATGTCCTTATTCCAGTGAGATCTCATGTCTTATGAGATGGCTTTTGTCAGAAACACCTGTAAAATAATAGTCTTCAGGGTCAGGGACAGGTCTTTAACTGATACCACGCAACTGCAGGGTATCACACTAAAATCATCAAACATTGGGGTAGATGTACGAAGCCCAGAAGCGGTATCAGCGCACGTTATGTGCGCTGATACCGCTTCTCCCCGAAGTATGATCGGGGGTCTGGGCGGTAATTGACAGGGGTGCTATGCGCCCCTGTCATTATCGGCGCTGCTATCTACAAGATAGCAGCGCCGAGCGGCAGGGCCATGTACGAACGGTCATACCGCATGACCGTTTGTCCGGCTGTAGCTGTCGTTATCGTCTGTTAAGTTAAGTGTCTGAATAAGGACAGACATGTGTCCAACTCTACAGTATATGAGCCTCAATGTGGGGAAATGTACTGTTGGCCCAACTATATTCTCATTTTATTCCCCATTAAAAGAAAACCTCGGGGCAAAGTAATACATTCTTTAAATAGGCAGCAATTCCTTTCCAAACAACAGCTACCAATCCAAGGATAAAATTGTTAAGTATGTTGCGGAGGGGGGGGAAGGGGGGTATATGGTCAACTGCTATAGACCTTTACAACATACAAAAATTCTTCTTCATTCTAGAGTTAGGTTCTTGGAAATCACTAAATTATTTTTAATTTTGTTTCATCTTCAAAGAGATAACTAAATAACAAAACTGGAGAAACAACTGCCGATGTCACCTAATATTTCTAAATAATGCAACACCAACTAGGAAGCGCTGAAATACATAATGAGCTCAAATATGTGGGTCATTACAAATCTTAACCGTGTGACTGCTTGAGCTGACTGAAATGTTTGATTTTCAAATGCCTTTGAAGCACTTATCAGAACAGAAGGCGTTAAAACACAGCAAGGAATGTGGGACTACAATTTAGTTCTCACCCTTTTCGTGTTTCCCAGAGGGCTTTTTTGTCTATTTTTCAGCATGACATCCAGCATCCTGCTACATAGCCTAGCAGCTGCTTTCTGTTTGATGTGTACTTTTCACCTTAAGGCAATTAACTCATTACTGCAAAACACATCTGCAAGCTCTGAGATATCCTGTAATAGTTTAATAGTGGGAAAAAAATGAAAGTTTGAAACTACCTTTTGAAGTCCCATATGGAATTAGAGGCTGAAATTAAATATATTCAGTTAGAAAATGCAAGAACACCAAGATCTATTCATCAAAGTACTAAAAATATGAGCGAAAAATTTGCATCTTTATTTTTATTCAGCTTGTAGGAACGTTTTTATATTATGTATCTGTTATATTTATGAGTTGAAAATAGTTACATGTGCAAGACATATCAATCAGAATACGCTTGCTAGGAAAGCACATAGCACCATTGTATAATCAGCTCCATTTTGAATCCTTTGGATGCTCCAGGCAGAACTGAAGCAGTGCTACGGGTCACAGGCACCCTGCTAGCCAGGTGCAGAGGCCACAGGGTGATGACTGTGGGCCTGATTCAATATACAGAATTTTCCTTATATAGGTATATATTAAAAAATCTAAAGTTGCAAATTACATGAGTAATGCAGAAACCAAAGGGGTTTCTTTATATTTCATAGTATAATATGCTTTAATCTGTTTAAAACATATGAGAGAAATGAAGGCAAATATCTGATTGCTTTAATTCTTGTACTATCTACTATTTGAAATATATTGCAACAGTTTGGGGGCGGGGAATGGGCAATGGCGGCCAGCGTTCCCGAAAATGTTTACTGGACTTGGCTACAGAGCTGCGACAGACATTCTGAGTAGACTTAGGCACACTAAGATGGCCAATATCACAATTGATGGTCACCATGGTGCATTTTTGGACATAGCACTTGGATCTGCGATGCCCTCAGCGTGTGTCTTTTGTCTTCAGATGCCTCCTGCGGCATTAGTATATTTCAGCATTGCTGGCGCATCCAAAGACGCAGCGGCGATGCTAATAGCGTATAACTCTCAATCAGGCCCTGAGTTCAGAATTCAAAGTCCATGAAGAGCAATCAGGTGTTTTTGGTATTTGCTCCTAAATGTGCCTTATTTTAATGAACTAAATTTCCAATGTAATTAATGACATTTTGTGTGACCTTTCTACTCTTAGGTTCAGATCTGCAATGAATTTAATTTTTCAGAGGGTCAATATACTTCAGTTGACATAGAATAAAACTTATCTCAAATGAAACAGAACATATGCATTATTTTTGTTTTTGTACAATATTTAAACAAAACACAAACAGCAACTGTATATGAAGGAGGCAAAGCAAAAATCTATATTGGTAACAAAAAAAGAACATGCACACATTGAGACAGAAAGTGGGGTAGTTGTACTCATATACACTCAGCCTGAAGGTATATTTACAAGGCATCGGCTAGTTGCTGCTTTTCATCAGGTTTGACCATAAAATTTAAAGTAGCACTAACAATAATTGCAAAGCCCAGTGTATTTTGTAATTATTATTAGCGCCACTTTAAATTTTGAGGTCAAAAGCCACTGGTGGTATTTGGTGCTCCTTTATACTACTGGGTAGATCCCCCTCCCTTTTTGCTCCAAGTACAGCTTAAATTGTTTGTGGTATGCCTTAACAATGAGAATCTGGCCCATGCTGATATCATGGCATTACACAGTTGCTGCAGATTTGTCAGCCATTGGAGTACACTGAACTCATAGTCATGTTTGTGGAACCAGTTTGAGATGACCTGTACTTTAATACCTGAAGCATTATCCTGCTGGCAGAAACCATTAGACGATTGGTAGATTGGTAGATTAGGGATGCATGTGGTCAGCAACAATAGACATGTAGGCTATGGCATTTAAACAATGCTCAGTAGGTATTAAGAGACCTAACGTGTGCCAAGAAAACATTCCTCACACCAATACAGCACCATCACCAGCCTGAACTGTTGACACAAGTCAGGATGGATCTATGGATTCTTGTTGTTTGTGCTAAATTCTGACCCTACCATCTGTGGGTTGCAGCAGGAATTGGAATTAATCAGACCAAGTGAGATTTTCCAATCTTTAACTGTCCAGTTTTTGCAAGTCTGCTCTTAGCTAAAAGGAATTGAACCCAGTGTGCTGTTCCATTTGTTGTATGCAAAGTTGTAATGAATTTTTATTTATGAATATTTATGAATATTTTCTTATATAGAGCCAGCTTATTACAATTTGAGTTACTGTCACCAGACTATCAGCGTGCACCAGACTGGCCATTTTCCTCTGACCTCTCTCATTAACAAGGTGTTGTTGCTCACTGGCCTTGCACTTGCAGGACGTTATTGTATTTGAGCACTATTCTGTATAAACACTAGAGACTGTTTTACTGAAAATCCCAGAAGATCATCAGTTTCTGAGATACTCATACCATCCACCCACAGCAAACATTCCACATACAAAGTCAAACAGGTCTTCTCCACTTTTAACAACAAATCAACCTATTGACTATGTTTGTACAGTATGCTTTTATGCAATGAGTTACTGTCATATGTACAGTATGCTTTTATGCAATGAGTTACTGTCATATGTACAGTATGCTTTTATGCAATGAGTTACTGTCATATGTACAGTATGCTTTTATGCAATGAGTTACTGTCATATGATTGGCTAATTACATATTTTCATTAATGAGCAGGAGTACAGTTGCACTGAGTGAATATACATACATAATGTATGTATATGTAAAGTAGAGATGAGTGGTTCCGGTCCTGAAACCCAAACACACCCAAACCAAGTCATGACTGGGGTCTTCTTACCAAGTTAGGAACTTGGATCTCAATTCTGATTATGACAGGATTTCACATGTTGACATTTCAGATATCGACATTGTGAACATGTTGACATTCCGCGGATGTAGACATGTTGCCTGTCAACATTTCAACAGTGTCAACCTCATAACTGACGACATTGTGGTGTCGGCATCACAATGGTGAATGCCAACCTTTTGATTGCATCCCCACCAAAACAATCCTGTATATATCATGGTTATCCTCTCCAATCCCTCCCATTCCCTAAATACATGGCCAATGCTATCTACAGCTCCCCCTTTATAAGCAGAGCAGTATGCAGGAGAACATGTCCCTGCAGTTGGAACAAAGTCTTGGCTGAGTAGGATAGTCACTCAAAATTTTGACTTTGCAATAAAAATCAGGATAGTTGTCAATCTGTACAGCTTTCTCTTACCTGTTCTTGCAGATGTCACTATCTGCTGCTTGGGTCTTAATGCCTGATTCAGAGATAAGCGCAATGGCGAATATGCATGCAAATCGAGTGATTGTTTCCCATCACACATGCGTATAAGCCGCAGAGCACGTGCGCTGCATTCACATTGCGATTACGGATGCACATCTGAATAGATCGCATAGTGATTGACAGATAGTCAGCGTTTGGGGGTGGTGATGGGTGGGTGGTCAGAAATACGTAGGCATGCCTGTCCATTTAAGCGCCATTACATGGGCGTGCATAATTTAGACACTGCGAGTGCATACACAGCATGAGAGCCTTCTGCATGAGAGGAGAACTCCCGAGTCTGCAGCTGGTCAGACCTGCCGCAAGGGCAAGATGGCCACCAATGTGCATCAATGTTACTGATATTTATGCAGGTATGCATCATCGCACGCACATAAGAAGAAAGCAGTCTGCGTCTATATGCTCGGGTGATCTTTGCAAACAGCATATTTTTGCAGTTGCTTTGCGTTGCCGCACATACCACTATATTACTAAAGGTCGATTTTAATAGATTTTGACCGATTAAAATTGATGACAATTGATCAAATTTGATCAACATCTAAGTTGTGTTTCTGGGGCTAAATCACACATTTACTGCAGACAAATTTAGATTTTTTCTTTTAAGTAATAGTAATGTGTGATTTAGCCCCAGAAACACAAAATTGATGTTGTTCAATTTTTTTTTAAATTGATTAAAATCAACCTTTTGTAAATATACCCATTAGTATACTAATGCTGTGAGAGCCTAATTATCCGGCAAGATGAGTAGGAACCTCACTTCATTACATTAAAACTCTGCAATCCAACACATGCAGAACAATTGATTTAGTGCATATTGCTTACTCAACTTTAGTGGTGGTCCTCAATACTGAAAAAAAGCAGGTGAGCATGGGGATAACAGGCACTATTTGTAGAGTGCTGACAGCTATTTATCATAATCCATCTGCTTTGGTTCTGACCAATGGCTTTAAGTCTAGTCCTTTTCAGACAGGAAACAACACACGACTCTGTTCTCCACTTTTGCCTCCGATATTTGCATTTATTATGCAACCACTAGCGGCTCAAATTAGTCTTAATGCGGACATTTCTGGTGTCTCTATTGGACCCCAAGAACACAAATTGGCCCTTTACGCTGATGAAGTGCTCTTGGCAAATACTAACCCACATATTTCCATTACAAAACTTTTGGAAGAGATCATAGTATACTGTTGACTATCTAACTAATTAATAAATTAATTATTTAAATTAATGCAGGTAAATCCAAGATCCTGGATTTAAATATATCCCCTGATGCTTCATGACTCCTTTGTGATAATTAACCCTTCCGATGTCAAACCCATAAAATTAAAATATCTTGGGATCTACATGACCACATCTTATAGCCAACTCTACTTCGCTAATTTTCTTTATCTCTTTACAGATATCTGTACAGATCTAGCTTATTGGAAGAAGCTGTTTTTTTTTAGAATGGCAGCTGTAAAGATTAACATCCTCCCCAAACTACTTTATCTTTGGAAATCTTTACCCATCCTCATCCTGTTTAAAATTCTAAAGAACCTCCAACAAACCCTTATGACATTCAATTGGGTTGACAAGAAACCTAAGGTTAAAAAGATCATCTTTCAAAAAGCTCACACAGACAGAGGTAAGGGGTTTCCTGACTTATCCAAATATTATCATACTACCCACCTAGCACAATGTGTGTATTATGGTACTCCCCACCGCAACACTTGGTGTGGACTACTGTCGAAGCAGATGTCCTTCAGGTTTACTCTTCAGTTAGCATATTGTGGTCTACATTGGTTCATCGAACCCCTAGAATTTAGTGACTCCCTATGGTCAAATTTTCGTTTGGGCTCTTTGCATCTATTATTAGTTCCTCTGTGGCATAATCCCACTTTTCCACTAGATTCAGGAACTTGCATGGGAAAAAGAATTGGGTGAGGTAGTGGATCCTGAGGAATGGGTCATCATGCACTTGGTATTAGCTAAATGTTCAATTTCCATTTATATCAAGGAAAAAGCATATAAGATGTTCTATCACTGGTACATGGTTCTGTCACATATCCGTTCCATTTTTCCTACTTTCCTACTTCCTCAGACTTGTGTTGGTGATCTTTCAGACAATGGGGCACCCTGCTGCACATTTGGTGGTTATGCCCAAAAATACTAGTTTGTTGACAGCAACTTCACAATCTAATTAGATCAGTTAGATCCAAACCATACCACATATCCCACTTTCCACTCAGAAGCTTGTTAAACACATATACTGTATAATGCGTCTAAATGCCTGATAGTTGCCCACTGGAAATCTATTGATGCCCCATGTATCTCGCTACTTGTATAAACTCCCATCTGGTTTACATATTGTATGGAGAGAAATACAATGACTTTAAACAACACCCCATAGAATTATATACAGTATGTGTATGGACACAGTAGACATCACATTACACACTGTCTAAATGCTTTTCCCTTACACTACTTCACAGCAGACAACTTCCTTCTCTCCATCCCCTTCCCCTACTTTTCCCATTCTACCCTCTTCCTGTACAACTTTTGGTGTTCTACATGTTTATAATGAGCTGATATTTCCTGGCGTGTCCTGTTAATTTGATTGACTTTGTGATCACTCCTTTTGCCAATTGATCCATTATTCTGTTTGTCATGCTACACTCAACATAACAAACTCAATAAACAAGTATGATTAAGAAAAAACAGCAATCCCCCCACATTTACCTTATTCCATTCGGCACAGCCTCTCTAGCTAGCTGCACCCGCGGATGGCACACATGTCAGATGTTATGGCTTAAGCTTATGAAACCTATATAAACCCAGAGACCTTCTTGTACATTTTTATTTATTATGTGCAAATGTGTTTTAGAGGGTCAAGTGTACGTGGAAGGGCAAAAAGAAGTGCCCTAGACCTTTTTTTTGTAAAGCTGTTGTAAAATATCAATGTGGAGCATGTCCTAAGGCTACTGGTCCTATGGGAAAGTGTTATAAAATCATTTTTTTTTTGTTTTTGCTTTTTTGTAACTTGCCAGCTGATTACTTCCTGAGAAGGTGTAAGGCTCTCTGCTTGGCTTTGTGTCAATTGGGGAGTCAGCCAGAGGTGGTGAGTTAGAGAACTGATAACTTGCAAATAACTTTTCCTTTAGGATGTATACAAATTACAGATTACAATGTACATTGTGCACTATCAAGTTCCTTTCAGTAGGTCATAAAGACTACTGATCATTCAAAAATGTTTAAACTAGCTCTCTTTATTAATATGTTATTGTCAACAGTTTATATTGACTCTTGAAACTGTTTACTAGGACAATTTTGAATCTTTTTTTTATAAAAGGTATCTAATAAATTATCCAAACACTTGATATTTTTGAGGCATGTTCCAATTTCCCAGAGTATACACACAAATGCACACACATACACACCACACATCCACACACACACCTCCGAAATGATGAAATCATTATGGAACATACCAAAAAATACACCTGGAAGATAACTGCTGTTTCTCTGTGTGAGGTCATCTGCTGACCTCAACATGCTTCAATTTGATCTAACAACTTGCCCTAAACCAAATGGTCTGGTCACCAAGATGCAAATGAGCTGAGTGGCACTTGACCATACAGACGTTTCTACTATTTTAAACCCTCAAGTCACTACAGTTATGCATACACATTATGGCACAGATAGTGAAAAGAAAGAGTTCCCAAAATCCTCAATTTGCATAAAGTCAATAGTTTTATAAACATATTGATAAAATCAAATATTTTGAAATATGAAATATTTAGGTCTTATTATATTTCCAGAATGTTCAGCTTTTTAAGAAATGGTTAATTATGCAAGAATATAAATAAACTAAATAAAAATAAAATAGAATCTTTAGGGACTCATACATTTGTATATCCATATGCTTAAATATGTCCTAATGATGTGAATATTAAAAAGTATTGTCTTAAACAATGTGCCTGGGTTACTGGAATGTGAACAGGTTGCTGAGGTAACACATTAATCTCCCGGGGTGGAATAATTCAATCAATCTGTCCACACATATCACCTGAAGGCGCCCACCTGTCCTTTTTCGCTGCCAAAGAAAACTGGAAAGGAGTTATCACAGTGTATTTGTAGAAAAGTGCTGAAACTTGCAGTCTCCTGTTAATATACGTTCTCTTCTACACTTTATGGCAAATGCTTACATTTCCTTGGGCACTGTTAACATTTAGTTTAGTACTGATCTATAGATAAAATGTTATCTTTATATCCAAACAACACAGTATTATTTTGTTTAGGTTGACGATGAGTTCAAGAATAAAACGGGGTGAGGTCTTTCAGCCTTTCCTACGAGGTAAATAATTAAGACAGTTGTACATTCATCTCTTCTCCTTTTTTTGTTTGGTATAATTTTTCATTCTTATAACCATTTCCAGAAAGATATCAGTTAAATTATTTCAGAAATTAATAAAATAAGCGTCTGATCATCCAGAGTATGGAAGCTACTTGAAATCTTGTATTAACTTGTAACTTAAGACTAGTTGATTGCCAGCACTTTTTGAAGATTTATATTGACCACATATTTCTATTGACATATGTGTTGGTTTTATAGATCTACTTACTTTTTAGGGCTAAAGCAACAATCCACTGAAGTGTGCAGAAAATTAATGCGACTGAAAATGGAAGTCTATCACGCCCACTGGGTTTCTGTCTGCAGACTCAACCATCATTAGTATTTGGACTTGCATCAACTGCATGCTAGGTGCAAATAATCCATCAGACCAGTGCTTAAAGTGGTCCTAGAGAAGTGGTGGAACTCCCCACCCCCCCTCCCCTTGGCGCTTATTGAAAAAAAGGGACGTGGTCTCAAAAGAAAGGGGCGTGGTCACACAATAGTATTCCCAATTCAAATTACACCACACAGTAGCACAATCTTGATTCACCCGATTCACATTACACCACATAGTAGTGTCCCTTATTCTTGTTTGACACAGAGCAGTGCCCCTTTTACACATTGCCCACATTTGTGTCCCTTATACACAATGCCCACAGTAGTAGTGTCCCTTATACAATGTCCACAGCAGTAGTGCCCCTTACACATAATGCCCACAGCAGTAGTGCTCCTTATGCAAATGCAATGCCCATTGTAGCGGTGCCCCTGATGCAGTGCCCCAAGAAGTGGTGCCCCTTATACAGTGGCCCCAGTAGTGGTAGTGCCCATTATGCAGTGCCCTCAGTAATGGTACCCCTTATGCAGTGCCCCCCAGTAGTGGTAGTGCCCCTTATGCAGTGCCCACAGTGGTAGAGCCCATTATGCAGTGCCCACAGTGGTAGTGTACCTTATGCAGTGCCCACAGTGATAGTTCCAATAGTGGTGCCCCTTATGCAGTGCCCCAGTAGTGTTGCCTCTTATACAGTGCCCCCAGTAGTCGTGCCCTTTATGCAGAGCCCACAGTAGTGGTAGTGCCCCTTATGCAGTGCCCCCAGGAGTGGTGCCCCTTGTAGTAATGACCCCCAATAATAATGCCCCCTATAGTAGTGCCGCCAATAGTGCCCCCCATAGTAATTCCCACAGTAGTAGTGCCCCCTGTGTAATGCCACCAGTAGTAGTGCCCCAGAAGTTATGCCCCCTATAGTGCCGCTTACACAAAAAATAATACTTACCGTAAGCCCCGCTCCTGCGTGCCTCCAGTCCGCCTTGCAGCTCCAAGTCCTCTGAACTATGTGAGAGACATCATGACGTCTCTCCCATAGTGCCTGTGGGGGGAGCAGAGCTGGAAGCCAGAGCTGCGGGGAGGGAGCCAGGTGCCGGGCACCCGCTGGTAACAAAATCTCAGCGGGCACCCGACAAATGGAGCCCTCCTGCGGTGCCAGGCTAAGGTGGGTCGAAGAGGCGGATCCGGTTCTGTCTCCAAATAGAAGTGACGGAACACAGTTCCACCTCGTTCTGGCCCATTTTAACCCCTGTATCAGACACATACAGCTTATCTCCGTCAGAATGCTACAATCACACATGGAAGTTGGATTACTGGTCCATAACACTCCCATGACACTCCCACATGGCAAATACATGGTCATTGCCCAGTTATTTCATGGAAAGTGGTATATCAACAGACAGATCAATCCGTATAATTTAGTGTAAGGCTGGGTACACACCTGAACAACTTGTAATCGGACCAATTTTTTATCAAATTTCCCTTGAGGGCAGAGCATACACACTGTCCAATATCGCATACGATCTAACGATATATTAAATCATATGATCGTATGCAATTTATCGTTGCTACCATACACACTAAAACAACCATCCATAGGATCCCCTGAAATTTTAAGAATGTGCTGTACTCTGTACAGTGTGCTGTGCTGTAAAAAGAGGAAATAGGGAAAACGCCATTTTATCTGTGCAGTATTGCTTTGTGTTTGCTAAGGTTAGGTTATCCAGCTGAACGCTCTACATAGCTTACTGCTCTACTTTGTTTAGCCTTGCTCTACAAAGTGTTTTTTTGTTCTGGTAGTTATGGATGGTTATTAATATCAAGCTGTGGCTGCCTATGCTGTTATTGTGGCATCACTCCCTGATACCCAGAAGGCTCGCAAGCGGAGGAGAGTGGAGAGGGCCTGCTGGACCAAGGAGTGGCTGCTGCACAGAGACTCCATGTCTCACATTCTCTTGCTCACGGAGATTCGTGAGAACAATCCTGATGACAATCCTAAAGATACATTCCAGGAGTTGCTTGTTCTGGTGACTCCATACATTGAGAAGTGAGACACCAAATTCCGGAATGCCATCTCTGCAGAGTAGTGACTGGTCGTAACCCTACGCTTCCTGGCTACTGGCAGGTCCCTGGCTGATCTAAAATTTGGATCTCTGATCTCTCTGCAAGCTTTGGGGATCATCATCCCTGAGACCTGTAAGGCTGTCATACATGTGCTGAAATAGCAATACCTCAAGGTAAGAAAAACAAGACGACACCGTATTTTTTTTTGGTTTTTTAACATTTACTTCAATCTCTGCAAACAGTGTAGCTTATTATTATTATTAACAGTTTCTTATATAGCGCAGCATATTCCATTGTGCTTTACAATTGGAACATTAACAGAATAAACTGGGTAATAACAAACAGATATATAGGTAGGAAGGCCCTGCTCTCAAGCTTACAATCTATATATATATGAAGCAATGCACTACCAGTGCATAACATGTAATTCAATTTCTAATTTTGCATAAAGGACATTATGTCCAACATAGTATAAACATAGAAATATTATAAACAATACCTTTACCTATACAAATTACATGCGCTCTGCAAAAACATAAAGTGGAGATAGATAACGCAGTCACCAATTAGCTATTTTACTAATCACAAGTTGATGTTGCTGTATGTTTTAAACAAATAATGTGATGAAAATTGGACTGAACATGGACGTTATCCTGTGAGACATATAATATACCATTATAAATTGACCTATGTATGTGAGTGGCGGCCCATTGTGTACTGTAGGTCTCTCCACCATAGCACATTTTCAATATATATAAATCTCTGCAAACAATGCAGCTATATAAAATCGTACACTGCCTGTGCACAACAATTGCAAAGGCATAACTGAAAATAATGGACATTTGGTCCAACATTGTAGTAAAAGTATTAACACAAAAACGTCATGGGGCTATAAAGATTACTTGTGCTGAGGACACATATAAAGTGGAGAGAGACACACTCACCAATCAGATAATTTACTAATCACAGGTTGATGTATTAAAGAAATTGATCAGTGGAGAAGTTACCCATCAGCTTCTACCTAGCAATTGTTACAATGTACTGTATATGCAATTGATAGATACTCTAGAAGTGGATTGAGAGGCAACTTCTCCAGTGGTCCACTTCCTCGCACTGCGTGGTTCACCATCCTTTGCAGCTGATTGGTGAGTGCTTTATGTCTTTCCACTTAAATTAAATGAATTTTACATGGTATGAAAATTGGACTGAACATGATTGTCTTCCTGTGACCCATATAGATTACCACTATAAAATAGCTGAATGTATGGGAGTAGAGGCCCGTTGTGTACTGCTGGTCTCTCCACCATACAGTAGGTGTGGTGTGGCTGTAACATGTGTTTGGGGGCGGTGGTTGGGGCTGAGGTGACAGTGGCATAAATGTAGGTTCAGACCTTGTTGGGAGATTGGAGTGCTGCATTAATTGGCCAGCTAACCCTCTTCTCAATACATCAAAAATAATGCACTCTGCATGGGCGTGTTGATCATCTGTCATGTGGTGCATTTTAAAGGCCATTGTTGTTCCCAATGCATCACACTCGTCAGGGGGCTTTTGTAGAACTTTATGTGCTGCTGTCAGCACTTGGTGTGTTAGCTGCACGTTGTCATGTTGAAGGCCATTTTCTGACTGAGCTGTCTTCTTTAGGCGTTGCGGTGGTATGGGCTCCACCATTCTGACTGCGTCACTTTCAACATTGACACTTGACACGCCACTTTCTTGTGACAACTCCAAGGGATCCCCATGTGTTGCTGACAAAGCAGTTGACAGGAAAAAAATAAGAAATATTACATGAATATTTATAATTAAGTATACATGCTACATAATTGTCATGTAAATTGAAAACACTGACATATATTTTATTTACAAATTGTGGAGGAGCCATTGATGGGAAGCACTTACACATAACACCACCTCCCAACAGTGGATCTTGTAACTATAAAGGATTTTTTAGCATTGTACTAAAGGTTATGGTCAATGCAAATTATGAGTTTATTTATGTAGAAATTGGTAAGAAATGAGTGAGCTTCTGATGGTGGCTCCTTTCAGCAGACATCATTTTGTGAAAGATTGATGTCAAACAATTTAAATATACCAGCGGTGGATCAAAATAAGCATGGACTACTGTTTGTGGTAGGCATTCGCTCTCCATGAGAATGTTATGAAGCCATACCCCCAAAGGACACTTATCAAAGAGAGGCAAATTTTTAACTATAGACTGTCAAGAGCTCTCCGCATTGTGGAGAGTGCTTTTGGGATTTTGAGCAATAAATTCCACATTTTCCATGGACCAATCAATCTGCGGATGGACAAGATTGACTGGGTTGTCATGGCATGCTGTATGTTGCATAACCTACTATGCTCTAAAAGCCAACAGGAAAGGGCACACTAGAACATTTATGCCTAGCATAAGTGGAGATCAGGTGGACATCACTTGGTGTTTCAAATCTGCAAACACTCAGTGCTTATGCAAAGCAGACAGGATGACTACATGACATACTTCAATGGTGTGGGGGCTGTGCCTTGGCAAGAGGAGTTTATTAATTAGATATAAATGTACACCTTTTATTGCCAAATATTTTTTTTATTTCCATTGCTCTGTTTGTTTTTACTTACCATCTCCATGCAGCTATTTTCTAAATCCTCTTCCTCGCCCCTTCTATCAGGTCAATTGAGTTGAGCAATGTTCTTTGTTCCCCTTGATCCAGGGTAAATTGAATCAAATTATAATATCATAATGTAGGTATATAGATGTCATCAGTGCCAGCCCCAAATCTTTTGACGCTAAAATTTCTTTGTGTTCCTTTAAGAAAACTGTTTTGAAATTCCGAATTTTCTTCTTTACCCATTTGGGATCTGCTTCACTATGGTATGGCTTACAAATGGATACCAATCTCTGGGTAGCTGTGGCTCGCTTCTCTTTATTACAGTAATCTTTGGACCGTACCTTCCAAAGACATTCATTGTCACGATGCCCTTGTAATATTTTATAAATTCTGAGTTTTTCTCCAAAGGCATTTGGAACTGCAAAGAAGGACACAAAATTAATATTATAACACACACACAGACACACGCAGACACACACACATGCAGACACACACACATGCAGACACACACACTCACATGCAGCACACACACATGCACACACACACACGCACATTCAGCACACACACATGCAGACACACATGCAGACACACATGCAGATACACACATAGACACACACACATGCAAACACACACATGCAGACACATACGCAGGCATACACACATGCAGACACACACATGCACATGTAGCACACACACATGCAGACACAAACATGCAGATACACACATGGACACACACACGCATATGCAGCACACACACATGCACACACATATGCAGACACAAACATGCAGACACACACATGTAGATACACAAATGCAGACACAGACACACATACATACGCTTGCACACACTGTATTCCATGGCCACCAAAACATAAAATTCACCTGCTGAATGTGATAACATGTCACTAGTATAAGCAGGAGCTGCAGCGGCTGCACAATCCCACACTTGTTTATTTCTGAAACGCAGAATCGCATCTGTCTGCAGATCTCCAGGGAGTGCCCACGATGTTGGAGAGGCTGAGAATTGTGGGAGGAAATGGGAGTGGCTACATGAAGACATCAACATTGGCCAAATTGGACAGACAAATCGTCTGGTCGTCCGGTTGGCTGTACACACTGTGCGATTGGCGCCATATCGCATGCGATATCTTACAATTGTCCGTGTAGCATAGGCGACCGGAAGATGTCACATAGACCAGCGGGAGCATGCAATAGTGCATACACACTAGGCGATATACATGATTTGTCACGCTGATACGCCAAATGGCGCCGATATCGTCCTGGTGTGTTTGCACTCTAAGTCTGATCTAACGCATGCCCATGCTGAGATTTCTTTCTGTTGTGCGTCCAATTCAGAATCAGGTCCACAGAATGTAGGATGATGGTTTTCAAACTTCTCAAGTCTTCTAGAAAGCGATCTAATTTAAGTAAGCACACTTGATGCATACATGCAATGGTTCGGTACCAGTTTTCCTTAAAAATGATCAGCTCTTGGGAGACATTTTTGTAACCAATAAGAGTGGAAGGAGACACAAAAGTCCAGGAATGATGATGTTCGTCCGTGCAAGATGACGTTTTGCCTCTTTCTGAGTTCCGTTTTTTTGGAGGGAAAAATCCGAACTCCACGTGCAAACTCGAACCTATCCGAGCCTGCACATCCCTACCTTAAACCCGCTCCTGCATCCTCCACCCTCTGGTCTACCAGGCTGCTCCTCAGAACTATGGGAGAGACGGTCATGACGTCTCTCCCATAGTACCCCTGGGAGAGCTGGAAGCTGGAGTTCAGGGGAGAACTCCAGCCTCTGGCTACGCATCATACACTGAACTGAGCAGACTGTGTTCAGCCAGTGCTGTGATTGGAGCCTGTGTAATGTGCTCTCCGCTCTCCGCGCATTACACAGGCTCTGATCACAGCACAGGCTGAACACAGACTAATCAGCTTGATGCATGATGCGGACTGTCTGTGCTATGGGGGCGATCGCTCCAATCGCCCCCCCTGGATCCTCCACTGCCATTTTAAAACCACCAATTTTTCCTGCAATGCTTAATTTTTTTTCTGACAGTACTGCACAAGTAATCCTCACTTATATGGTGCATACACACGGTCAGATGTGTCAGATGAACGACTGAACGATTTTTACAACAATTTGAACGATTTCATCAACGATGAATGATTGTACTATTTCTGACAGTATTAAATTAAATGAAATTGTTAAAATCTGACTGCAAACACATCAGATTTCAGAGATCGCTATCTGACATGTGGGAACGCGCATCGTTCGTCGATGCATACCCTACATGTCACAGATATGAACGATTGAACAATTTTTACAATCGTTATTGTTCAGATCTGACACAAAATCTGACCGTGTGTATGCACCAATGGCCTAAATAAATTACTAGACAGAGGGGATATTCATTTATTTTTTACATATGACTTTATTCACGTGAACCGTTTATTACATTATTATGGTTATGTGGTCAAGAGGACTATGGTCAGTATGTGACAGTATTACTATATCGCCAGTACAATGCTGACGCCAGTATGCTGACGTGTTTATAGTGCTACTTTAAGCATTTTAACTGGGTTGGCATTATAAATTGAAACATATTGCCTTCACATCATGTTTAAAGTTATAACAGCAACCTGGTTAATATACTTTAAGTAGCATTACAACTGAGTAGGCAACCTGGCACCGGCATTCTACTGTGGATATAGGTAGTGTCAACATACTGACAATCGACCTATCATATGTATATCATTATGTTGTATGTATTTCTCAGCGGTATTGTAACATGAAGACATACAGTGGGTCCCATTACAAAAATAGGACAAAACCATAAAGTGTCAGCTCAGAACTAGTTTGAATTTAAAGACCCTATGCAATGTTAAAGTGATTGTGCATTGGGCCTGATTCAGACCCGGTCGCTATGAGCGTACGCTCGCTCGATGCATATGCAAATATTTGAACGCCTGCGTTCGCACCTCCACTACCCCGTTTTTACTGGTCTGCCCCTGTTACCACCTACAAACGGCCTCTCCTGTCACTCACTCTGCTGGACTGCCTTTGCTGTACGAGCGAGGGATCTGCGAACGCGCTGTGTAGTTTGCGCACGCGCGCTGCGATGCATGCGCAGATTAGCAACCATTGGCAATAGCGAGCGCACTGCGGATAGCGTCTGGGTCTGAATCAGGCCCACTGTCCACAAAGCTAGCAGCAACTGTAAAAAAAATGCACCCTAGTATCTTCCATTCTCACGTCTCATTGCAAATGTCATCTGCCTTTTTGTTCTGCATACCTATGCACTTTGCTGGATTTCTGAATGCTCTCAAATGGAGGAATACAGCAGAACCAATACCCAAAGCAGATAGATGAGCCAAATAGAAACCAGCATCAAGCTCTGGAGCCCTGTCAGTGAGTACAGGTAGACACACAAAGTAATTGACATGTTATAATATAAAATCATACAAACACAATAATACTTGAGCTGCATTGAGATCTATTGTTTCCCACTTTAAGAGGTCTTTTTCTATAGATAATGCCTGTGGAGTTTATGGATTATAATGAAAAAATACCAAGTACTCTATTGTTCATCATTTTCTATATACAAATGATTTGTTTAATATTAGTAGTAAAAGGTATTGCCTACAGATGTGTCCTCATACACTTAACTTTTTTTCACCGTATGGAACAAGGCGCATGGTGCCACTTAGATTAAACAGCAACAGGAATCAATGATAAATCAGGCTTGCTTGCATTGTTTACTGTTGCAGTTTTAAAACTATCATCAAAGCCGTTGCTTCTCGGTGGCTTTGACAAATCGCTCATTAGTAAATTAGTCTGGTCTAGGAAAGGGCTATTTCTACATAAGTGCACCATGAAATTTCAGAAGTACCAGCCATTTAGATGTGCCACTAACATCATGTTTCTCCTTTCTAATTAACATGTGATTAGCTAACAGGACTACAGGTATTTGAGGTAGCTAAAGCAGCCCAGAGTTAATATTGCAGTACAAGAGGAAATGAAAAAATATGTAGGAGCTGGAAAGAATGAAGGATCTCAGATTGTGAGAGCAGTTCAAAGACAATATATAGGACTCAAGGTTTCCATTTAGTGATGACAAGATAATTCCTAATTGCATCCCGTTTAAAAAATTAAATCTTGTAGAGGAATTTGTCACCAGCCAAAGTCTTTGATGTGGAAATTACCATATGAAATGTTCTACACAATAAGGGGCGTCTGCATTGCCAAACATCTGTTTGTTCTGTCTCTTCCTGAACTTGGAGAATAGCTCGTAATAGAGTTTACCAACTAGCAGGGGTGTATCTAGTGGTCTGTGCGCCCCTTGCAAAGTAATGGACTGGCGCCCCCTCCCTCCATATTTTCTGAATAATTACATTATGTCTACCCAGCCATCCCCCTTCTGCCTCCCCAGTCATTAGTCTTTCCCTTCCTGTTGGGCAAATGCAGGATTTTTCGGGGGGGGGGGGGTTGTCCAAATATCTCTCTCCTTATATATATATATATATATATATATATACATATATATATAGGCAAGCAACAGTATCAGAGGCACTCCTCAATAAGATACAATAGCAGGTTGTAGAGAACCTTCTTTACTTCAACGTTTCAATCACAAAATGATATTCATGTATGTATATATATGAGTTACACATAATTAAAAATGGGGGGGGAATCTGTATTGTGACCCTTAAGCAGTGCCCCCTATATTTGTGCCCCATATACAGTGTCCCTAAAGTAGTGCCCCTTCTGAAGTGCCCCAAGTAGATGTGCCCTATATGCAGGTCCCCCTAAAGTAGTGCCCCATACGCAGGGCCCCTTATGCAGTGCCCCCTGTAGTTTTGACACATATACAGCGCTTATGCAGGTCCCCTAAAGTAGTAGTGCCCCTTATGCAGTGCCCCATATTCATGGCCCCTTAAAGTAGTGCCCATTATGCAGTGCCCCCCCGCACCCAGTACTTACCTCATCCCCACGCTGGCTCCATCTCCGGCTTGCTCCCGCTGCACCGCTGTATCTTCCCGTTGCTGTGAGGCTGCGGCAGGCTCCCCAGTAAGAGCAGGAATGCGGCGCACGTGACCTCATGACGTCACGTGCGCCTTGTGTAAAAAAAACTTTATGAATCATTTGCTCGTACCGCTGGCAGCCGCTGGAGATTGGAGCCAGCTGCTAGTGGTACGAGCAAATGATTCATAAAGGTTTTTTACACAAGGCACGCGTGACATCACGTACGCCGCATTCCTGCTCTTACTGAGGAGTCTGCCGCAGCTTCACTGTAAGTATCTATCTGTGTGGACTGCGGGGCCTGGGTGGTGGGGGGGGGGAGCAGAAGGGGCCCTAAACATCTACCCCTTGTCCACGGGTGGCACCACCAGATGACGGCCCCCCCCCCCCCTTGGCCGGCACCCCTGGCAAGAGCCATCCTGGCCAATAGGTAGATACGCCCCTGCCAACTAGATAAACTTGATAAACATTAGTCTACTCTATTTCAAAGTTGTGCCCTATACTGTAGTTGTTTACAACATAAAAACGAGACACACCTGTACTCAGCTAGGTCAGAAATAAAGATGTTTTCTAAGAATAATTTAAATGGTTAGAAGGGATGATATGACAGTACAAACAATATCAATTCCAATTCATATGTACAGTGATGTTTTATTTTACAGATTAAAATCTGAAAGTATGTAATGATGTCTTATCATACACCTTGTCGTAGCATACATTATCATATGCTATGGGGCCTATTAACAATACCTTATGGGCATGTTACGCATGTGGAGAAGCTACTTTCTGCATATTTTGCAATGGGCCCATTCAATAATAGGGTCCTGATGGGGCATCCTAATAATCAGCAAATTTCAAATACTGAAACTTTTCAGAGTTTGGCTGTAGGAACCAATGCCATCAAATCACATTATGCTACAGCAATGTCTGTAATTCACATTAAGGGGTCTATTTACAAAGCAGTGTTAGGAGAAGTGAAAAGTGATAAGGTGCCAGCCAATCAGCTCCTAACTGCCATCTCACAGGCTGTGTTTGAAAAATGACAGTTGGGAGCTTATTGGCTGGCACCTTATCACTTTTCACTAGTCACTTTTCACTTCTCCTAACACTGCTTAGTAAATAGACCCCTGTGTAACTAACTAATACCCACAATTCACATTATGCACCCATTTTATATATCAAACAGTAGTTCCCCAAATTAATATTTTAACAATGGAAGTGTGCCCATTCCGATTGCTCCCACAGGGCCGTAAGGAGGGTGGTGTGGCCCATGTTTTGGACAGGGCAGGGTGCCCTGGGGGCAGAATTCACCATTCACACCAGACGCTGCAACCATCCTCCTCCACCTCCCTGTTCCTTCACTGTGTGAGGAGAAACGTCTCCCACAGTGTCGTACAAGAAGATGCAGGACAGCAGTGTGTGCTGGGCTGCTAACAGGTAAGAGCTAGGGGGGGCGGCATAGGACCCGGGACCCCACCGGCCCTTCCAGCAGGCCCGAACAATTAGTATCCGCTCCCCCCCTCTCTGCACCCCTGGTGATGGCACATATCCATAAATATATCAGTGGTAGGTGGACCACGTAAATGCAGTGATTGTTGCTGCCTTTGTCTAAAAAAGTTAACAAGATAACACAAATCTAATATCACTGTCATTTACAACCAGTAGGTGATTACATTAATTAGAGCTTGTGGAAAAACTATATTTACAGAGCTGGCTTTCTGATATTTATTGTCAACATTATGTTATTGTGTAATTAAAGAGAGATGAACAGGATGAAAACCTGGAATCTCCCTTTACAATCATGCCCTTTGGCAAGTTGTAACTTCTGCACGGCCTCTTCATCCAGCTTCTGAAAATGGAAACTGAAGTCAAGAGGGGATCAGGATGAAATGTTTGATGTTGACTGAGCCCACCTCTTACTATCCCTCAAGCCTCACAGCTTAAAACGCCTTTTAATTATACCGAACCACATTCCCTTTAACATCTGGTCATATTTCTCCTTGTTCTAAATATCTTCTCTATTTGACATGTTTTTGTTAGAGAAGACACCACTTCAGCAAAAACAACATATGCAGCCAAAAGGTCATGTGTGTTTTATTGTTACCTGCTCTGGCAGGTGGAGATGGAGATAAACAAATATATGGTTCTAAAAGTTTGATGTTAATGTTATCACTTGGAGCAACTCATCATTTTATATCCCAGGAGTAGTCAAGTTTTTACTTTGAGGTGGTATGGAATTGCATTCCCTTTCATCTTCATAATATTTTACAGTTTTTGTAGGTTTAGATATTTGACTTTAACTTTAGAATATATTTATCAAATGAGTAAATGGATAGGATAAGAATAAGTGTACAACAAGTAAATATTGTTTCATTTGTATTCTTAGATGTGAACTAAAAGTTCATAATGCAAATAAGAAATACTGATTGTAAAAGTGTATGTATATATATATATATATATATATATATATATAGATATATAAAATTAGCATTACGTGTGAATACACTATTTAATACTGAGACAGTCTCCGAGTGCCGCTGCTTGTTTGTGCTGCTTGTTTATATATACATATATACTGTATATATAACAAGCATTTTTATTTTTCAAAGTAGCATCCTTCACATTCAATACATTTTTTGCAGCGTTTCAGCAATGATTCAAAGACGTGCAGTAGACTGTTCTGTGACATCACTTTTAGTGTTGCAGCTGTGGCATTTTTGGCTTCATTGTCTGTTGAGAACTTCTTTCCGCGCGCTTGTTTTAGGGATGGGAATGCCATCACAGGGCACTAAGTCTGAGCTATATGGAGGGTGTTCCAGTGCTGTCCCATTAATTTCAGTCAGTGCTACCAATGTAACAGCAACAACATGTGGTCGGGTATTGTCTTGGAGCAAAAACGCTGTTTCTTCAGCAAATATGGTCTTTTCTATCTCATGGCTCAACGCAAATGGGTTTCCAGGAAGTTTGCAAAGTAGTCACCATTAATTTTCTGTCCACGAGGAACCCAACAACAGTGCCCAACAACCCAGCAACAACCCAGCAGCAGTGCTGTAGGATCATACCGTGCACATCAAAGAACAGCAGAAGCATGACTTACATGCTGAAGGAAACGCACAGAATTTTTTGGGCGGAGGCAACTTCGCGTGTTTTCATACAGTGGACTGTTGTTCGGATTCCGGATCATAGTGATGAATCCACAATTCGTCACAAGTCACAATCGATGTCAGAAAATCGGGTATCCGCTCCGACATTTGACTGGTGTTCTTGCAACATTCAACTCATATCTGCTCTTCTGTGAGATTTCTGGGTACACACCTGACCAGTGGTGGACCTAGACTTTTCATTTAGGGGGGGCGGTTTAATGATAATAACCCTGACTCCTCCTCTCTTCTATCCACCACCCCTTTTTGGTCCCAACGCCTCCCTTTGGTGACTCCTACTGTGCCTCACACACAGCCACACTGTATGGCCAGGGGCAAATGCAGGGATCGTAGGAGAGGGTTTCCTTGCATGTGTGTGTAATATACAATATATATATATATATATATATATATACACACACATTTACTGTTATAAAATAAAATAACACCAAAGCGCAAACTAAACTTATAAACGGTCCAAAACAGTTAGAATGGACAATGAATTCTGGCCCATAACCAGAAAGAAGAAAAGATGAAAAATAATAAAGAAAATTAGTCAAATGTCTTAATAGTTCCAATTCCTTTGTAGTAGGGGAGGAGAATTGAAACTGGAGTATCTTCTATGGAGCTCCAAACATGCTGTAGTCAGGTGGATTTTCAAAGTCTCTTACGGCATAAATTCATATATAAAACAAGAGACAAGAAAAAACCCACCATAGTGTATTACAGTTTTAATTCAAAAGACATATTCACAATATCAATGCAATAAAAAACTCCGGATGTATAATAAAATTAAAGGCGTACCAGATGGAGTTGGTGTACTGCTGTAACACCTAAATGCACGTAATGGAAATCAACACCTCCTGGGCACAGGAATCTGTAATCCTCCAGACTCTGCATACAGTTGTCCTCAGTCCAGAACCACCCTCTGCTCATGCCGCCTTGTAGAATATCACCACCAACGCGTTTCAACTCTAAGAATTGAGTCTTTTTCAAGGTGTGATTTTCTTGGTATACTGAAGTCCTTTAAGTACCCTCTCCCTGTACTTGATTGGTTGGTTACAAATCTTGTTATTAAAACCACTTAACGGTCATATTCTAATCAACATAACCATAAAAATGTTCCTTATACAAATGTTGAAAAATATATGACAAAGTAAAACCATAAAGCAATCACTTCGGCTGTGGAATGCACTCGGCTACATTTCCGGTCCGGAGGTGACCCGCATGCGTCACTTCCGGCATCACCTCCGGTCCGTCTTTTGAGACCATACTTTCCCAGCCAGTAGTATAACAAAAGAATGGTCCCCGGCTGTGAAATGCAACTGAATTACTTCCGGGCCGGCTGTACTCTGCCCCCGTATTCAGACTGCGCTACCTTAGCCCGAAGCGGACTCTACGTGTGACCGCTCTTGTCACTTCCGGTCCGTGCCGATCACCGCCCCCACAGCCAGCTGCTAAGAAAACTGTGCCAAAATCTGTGGAACGCACAAAACAAGCTTGACCCGCAATAATTTTCTGAATTGTCACTTCCGGTAGTGGTATACATACCGGACAGTGGCAAAGTTCTATAGAAGCCCACAATAAATAAATAAATAAATAACATAACATCTCTTATTATTCAATAAAAAGGGCATTTTCTTTCTTCCCAACAAATAGCCCTACTCGACCTCAAGAAATAGTTAAAAAATAAAATAATTATAAAAAGTAGTAAAAATGCAATAAAAACATATCAACTACTTTTCATAAAAACCATTTGAGTTCAAAATCCGAATTTAAACCATTCGGTTGAAGGGTCTTGAGATCAAAGATGTATTTCATCTCAATTTTTGCCAGACAGTTCTCATGATCTTTGTTCATTCTCCAATGACCCCTCTCTGCTTTTATACCCATTATGCACTTGATACCATTGATGGATTTATTATGGTGTTCTTTAAAATAGGATGATAAAGAATGATTTTCGAAACCTTTTTTAATGTTTCTGAGATGTTCTGCCCATCTATCTTTAAGAGACCTAGTTGTTCGTCCAACATATTGGAGATGGCATGTACATTCTATTAGATAAATGCAGTTTTTACTATTGCAAGATATAAAATCAGTTATCTTATTGGTTTGTCCAGTTTTTGTTGATTTAAAATCTACTATTTTTGAGGCTTGTTTAGTAAAAGTCCTGCATACTATACAAACGCTGCAGCGATGGAAACCCTTAGTTGTAGTTCTACCTGTTCTTTTTGGTGGGACTGCGCTCTTTACAATCTTGTTCTTGATGTTGAGTGCTCTCCTATATATAAATTTAGGTTTCATGGGAATATAAGGTTTTAAAACTGGATCTCTGGTGAGTAAGTTCCAATGCTTCTTAACAATTTTTTCTATCTCTTTGTGTTGCATATTAAACGAAGTAATAAACGGAAACAAAAATTAATTTTTGTCTTCATCTTTGTGGGCGGAGGATTTCAAAAGGTCCTCTCTATTTACATCAATCATTTCCAGTATATGTTCATTGATTGTATTCTCTTTGTATTCCTTTGCAATAAATCTCTCCTTATAAATTTTAACTTGTTCTTCAAAAACTTTAACATCGGAGCAATTTCTGCGAACACATCTGACTTGTCCTTTTGGAATATTCTTAAGCCAGTTCAAGTGATGATTACTATTTGTGTCTATATACGGATTACAATCTGTCTGTTTACTAAAATTTCTTGTCTTTAAAAAATTCTCATCAACATAAAAGGTTACATCTAAAAAATTTACTTCTATCTTGCTGGAATTATACGTCAATTCTATATTAAAATCATTCACTAAAAATATTATAAACAGATTAGAGGAATAGCAATGGGGACCTGTTTTGCACCATCATATGCCAACCTGTTTATGGGTTATTGGGAAATGACTACTATCTGGAATAACAACCCATATAGCCAGAATATCGCATACTGGTATCGATATACAGACGACATCTGGTTTATTTGGAAAGGTGCTGAATCTCTTTTAGATGATTTTAAAGTGTTCTTACAGGTGAATGATTTCAATATTGAATTGACATATAATTCCAGCAAGGAGAGATTTATCGCAAAGGGATACAAAGAGAATATAATCAATGAACATATACAGGAAATGATTGATGTAAATAGAGAGGACCTTTTGAAATCCTCCGCCCACAAAGATGAAGACAAGAATTAATTTTTGTTTCCGTTTATTACTTTGTTTAATACGCAACACAAAGAGATAGAAAAAATTGTTAAGAAGCATTGGAACTTACTCACCAGAGATCCAGTTTTAAAACCTTATATTGACATGAAACCTAAATTTATATATAGGAGAGCACCCAACATCAAGAACAAGATTGTAAAGAGCGCAGTCCCACCAAAAAGAACAGGTAGAATTACAACTAAGGGTTTCCATCGCTGCGGCGTTTGTATAGTATGCAGGACTTTTACTAAACAAGCCTCAAAAATAGTAGATTTTAAATCAACAAAAACTGGACAAACCAATAAGATAACTGATTTTATATCTTGCAATAGTAAAAATTGCGTTTATCTAATAGAATGTACATGCCATCTCCAATATGTTGGATGAACAACTAGGTCTCTTAAAGATAGATGGGCAGAACATCTCAGAAACATTAAAAAAGGTTTTGAAAATCATTCTTTATCATCCCATTTTAAAGAACACCATAATAAATCCATCAATGGTATCAAGTGCATAATGGGTATAAAAGCAGAGAGGGGTCATTGGAGAATGAACAAAGATCATGAGAACTGTCTGGCAAAAACTGAGATGAAATACATCTTTGATCTCAAGACCCTTCAACCGAATGGTTTAAATTCGGATTTTGAACTCAAATGGTTTTTATGAAAAGTAGTTGATATGTTTTTATTGCATTTTTACTACTTTTTATAATTATTTTTTTTTTTACTATTTATTGAAGTCGAGTAGGGCTATTTGTTGGGAAGGAAGAAAATGCCCTTTTTATTGAATAATAAGAGATGTTATGTTATTTATTTATTGTGGGCTTCTGTAGAACTTTGCCACTGTCTGGTATGTATACCGCTACCGGAAGTGACAATTCAGAAAATGCTTGCGGGTCAAGTTTGTTTTGTGCGTTCCACAGATTTTGGGACAGTTTTCTTAGCAGCTGGCTGTGGGGGCGGTGATCGGCACGGACCAGAAGTGACAAGAGCGGTCACACCAACTCCATCTGGTACGCCTTTATTTTTATGATACATCCGGAGTTTTTTATTGCATTGATATTGTGAATATGTCTTTTGAATTAAAACTGTAATACACTATGGTGTTTTTTTTTCTTGTCTCTTGTTTTATATATGAATTTATGCCGTAAGAGACTTTGAAAATCCACCCGACTACAGCGTGTTTGGAGCTCCATAGAAGATACTCCAGTTTCAATTCTCCTCCCCTACTGCAAAGGAATTGGAACTATTAAGACAATGACTAATTTTCTTTATTATTTTTAATTTTTTCTCCTTTCTGGTTATGGGTCAGAATTTATTGTCCATTCTAACTGTTTTGGACCGTTTATAAGTTTAGTTTGCGCTTTGGAGTTATTTTATTTTATTGTCGTGTTTATTGAAGGGATTCCAGGGATTACCTTAATACACCGATAGCAGCATTTGTGTGCAGCGCAGGTTCCTATAAACCTTTTTCACATTTACTGTTATAGTATAGCACATTCATATATTACATAGGACACACACACATATATATATATATATATAGAGAGAGAGAGAGAGAGAGAGAGAGAGTGTGATTGGATCCAGTTAAAAAATTCCAATGTGCTCTGGTCCCCTCTGGACCCACAGCATGTATATCCAGAATACGAACAAGCAGCGGCACTTGGAGACTGGTTCAGATTCAAATGGAGTATATTACAATTAATACATAGCCCAACATTTCGGGACCCACACGTCCCTTAATCAAGGTGCAAAGAATATATAAATTTACTAACGTTATGTAGAGGAGAAGCCCTCTCAGTGTGCAATCACTGCGGAGTTCCGGGGACTCCCCGACAGTGACGTCGCAGCGCGCCCGGCGTCATGTCACCATGGTGATCCAGATGCTGGGACAAGGCTGCGTGAAAGAAAAAAGATATAGAGGTATAGGAGTTAGATCCATCTGTGAGCTATAAAATTTAACTAGACTCCATACTGGACGCAGCCACCAAGAATGGTCTCATTCCCAAGAAATTATGTCAGGCCTTAAAACAGGACTTCCCAGTAGTGCCAGTACTGTTTACTGTGCCCAAACTTCACAAAGATGCGGTGATACCACCCGGCAGACCCATAATTTCTGCACGCAACTCGATTTTTCAACCTGTATCGCTGTTCCTGGACAGTATCATACAACCCTTAATTCTAAAACGGAAAGGGATCATTAAGGACACCACAAATTTTTTAAAAAGCCTAATGAACATCAAGACTGTACTGGAGGGTACCATAATCTGCACTTTGGATATATGCATCTTATATTCCAGTATCCCCCATACACAGGGTATAGAAGCCATGATGGATTTTCTGTTGAAGAAAAACATGAATGTCGTGGACGTTGAGTTGTTTCTTAAGCTACTAGAACTTACCCTTACTAGGAACTTTTTCTTATTTGATGGGAAGTTTTGCAGACAAACGAGTGGATGTGCTATGGGGAGCAATGTCTCCCCTTCATTCGCCAATATATTCATGTTTCATGAAGAAAAATAAATGTTTTTCTCTGATACAGAAATGTCTAAATACATTCATACGTATTTTAGATATATAGATATTTATATATTACACACACATATTACATAGGACACACGCTCATGCACAAACACACATATATAAATGTGTGTTTGTGCATGTGTGTAACACACATATATAAATATATACAGTATATTATATACAGTAGCATGCACATATATTACACGGGAACAAACACACATGCACACACATATATATAAATAGTATATAGCACACACATGTTACATAGGAACAAACACATTTGCACACACACACACACATATATAAATATTATATAGCACACACATATTACATAGGAACAAACACACTTGCACACACATAAATATTATATAGCACACACATATTACATAGGAACACATATACACACACAAATAAACATTATATAGCACACACATATATTACATAGGAACAAACACACATGCACACACACACATATAAATATATAGCACACACATATATTAGATAGGAACACACACATGCACATACACATATATTATATAGGAACATACATACAAACACACCCACACACACACATATACATATATATTCACAGACACACTTTCACATACACTGGCATCCTGACATGCTGCAGCAGGCTGTTGATGGGGACGGGGCCAAACAGTTTACATCATTAGGCTCCGTCCCCTCTCCATAGACCCACGAATCGCGGCATTATGCTGCAAGGGGGCGTGGCTATGACGTGTGGGGGAAAAAAACAAAAAACAAAACATTTGGTTTCTCAGGGAGGTTTCTGAGTACTCTACTGGCGGCACTCAGGGTACTGATACAAGGGGCAGGGCGGAAGGAGGAGCCGCTGTCATGCTGCTGCTCCTCTGACATTGCTGCTCCTCTGGCATTAGGAGTGCTGTGTATTCATTGTGCTAGGAGCAGGAGGGGGAGGAGCAGAGCCCATCAGTCCTCACTCCTCAGCACTGCCGCAGTTGTGATCGTGCCTGGCTGACGCTGCGCAGTGTCTGGGGGAATTTTCAGTTACTGCCGAGTCCCATAGCCAGAGCAGACAGGCAAGGACGCTAGGGGGGGCGATTGCTCCAAACACCCCCCCCCCCGGATCCACCACTGCACCTGACACACACCTGATGCATTTTCAGTTCCTCTGTTACAATATGCTGAACCCGTTGGAATGAGATGCCAAGTGAAACCAAAAGTTTGCATAAAGTTAACCTTCTGTCATTTTGCAACATCTCCGCAGCTTTGGCAATGTAATCATCTGTAACCGTGGTTGATGGTCTCCCAGAATGCTCTTCGTCAATCACTCGCATATTACCCTCTTTAAAGTGCTTCCACCACCGAAATACTGCAGCACGGCTAATTGCTTCTCCACCGTATGCTTGTCGTAACATTTCATGAGTTTCATTTCCGCTTTTTCAAAGTTTACCACAAAATTCAATTTCACATCTCTGGTGCAATCTCATTCACCATGACGAAATGTACGAAGATCTTCCACTCACTGTGACCAAACAAAGCAGACTACTGCAGTCAAACCGCAGGTTCAGACACATCTGAGTATGAGCTTCACAATAACCAGCATAGTATTGCCACATCTACTTATGGGACAGCAAAACAGAGGCAGTCTCGTTACTTTTCAATCAGCCCTCGTATATATATTTGCCTACCTTCCACCATCAGCCTGATGCTAGTATCTGTGTAGGGCAAACTCAGCAGCACGCAAAACAGCCCATCGCGCCATGTCTTCGGCAGCCCCAACCAGAAGTGACGACCAGGAATTCACAATCCGATAACAAAAGGAGGCTTGGATCGCATTGCCTAGCAACCTAAGGCTAGTTTGCGTTTCACAGTGATTTAACAATGGTGAGTGCTGAGTTTACCGTATATATATATATATATATATATATATATATATATATATATATATATATATATATATATATATGGTATATATATAATGAAAACAGCAATACACATTTAACATTAACTCCAGGTTTGATAGTCTGTTCTAGGAAAGTTCAAATGGCAATGAGTGATAGCACAGTCACATTTTCTGAACCTGTAGATAAAATGTACTGCTATCATAATTGTACTGATTTTCAGATATAACTGGAAGGTAGTTTACAGCAGTTTAGATAATGGTTACTATATTGCAATAGTTCACTTGGAGGTATTAACTTCAAATAGTACTTATGTTTCTTAAAGAAACATATTCCTCCAGCAAAAAAAGGCACAATTGTACCACAGATTGCAAATACCCAGGGCCTGATTAAGGCTTGCGGGGGCTTCGGGGCGACTAAGTTGGGGGAGTCCCCCCAATAAAATTGACAAAGACCCCTCCTACCACTGTTTTGCCTCAACATAATAATAGTACTATTATAGATATCTACATACTACAGATGGTACTTTGGGGATCAGTGGGGCCAGCGGGGAGGACAGAGCTCGCACACACACCGGAGAGGGCCAGGAACCGGGCACCGGTGCGTTACCTGTCAGGACCCCGATGGTCCCAATTTTCCTTCTCTTGGAGCACTGTCACCAGCCATTTACAGAGCAGCAGCAACCTGGGTTGGAAGAGCAGGGAGCAAGGCGAGAGAGCCGTGCGCCGTTCATATCCACCCTGGCCAAACCTGGAAAAGAGACACTGGACTGGAAGGTAAGAAGTGGGAGGGTAGGGCTTTTGCAGTTAGAGACGTTGGGGTATATTTACTAAGTTTAGAAGTGGTTTTGTTGCCCATAGCAACCAATCAGATTCTAGCTATTACCTTCTAGAAGGTGCTAGATAAATGTTAAGTAGAATCTGATTGGTTGCTATGGGCAACAAAACCACTTCTAAAAACCCGCACTTTAGTAAATATACCCCAGAGACTGCAATGCAATATATAATACTGTGCAGAAGTTTTAAGCAGGTGTGGAAAAATGCTGCAAAGTAAGAATACTTTCAAAAGTAGAAGTATAGATAGTTTATTATTAACAATTAACATAATGCAAAGTGAATGAAGAAGATACATCTAAATTAAATCAATGTTTGATGTGACCACCCTTTGCCTTGAAAACAGCATCAATTCTTCTAGGTACACTTGCACACAGTTTTTGAAGGAACTTGGCAGGGAGGTTGTTCCAAAGATCTAGGAGAACTAACCACAGATCTTCTGTGGACGTAAGCTTGCTCAAATCCTTCTTTCTCTTCATGTAACCCCAGACAGACTTGATGATGTTCAAATCAGGGTTCTGTGGGGGCCATATCATCACTTCCAGGAATCCTTGTAAATCTTTATGCTGAAGATCACTTTATACTCTAGTTATGAACTTGTTTGCGCTGATATGCAAACGTTTCCTGAAGGTCAAAGAGACACCATTTTACCATGAGAGCCCTATAACAAATTATTTTACAAGGGAACACTGAAATATAGGGGGGCATCCTGGAAAAATGATCACCTTCATGTTAGTTTATGTTACAAAGTAACAATATTTACTGTTAAGAAAAAAGTCCATGTGGCATTGCAGCTTTAACCAAGCCTTCTGTTATAGCACTGTATTTTTACATTCTAATCATTTTTGAAAGGTAACATTATTGGAAATATAATGATATAAAAAAGAATCAACCTTCTCTTTATCCTCTCTAAATTTGTTAAAGTGCCATTTTGTATGTGGTTTGCAAACTGACTGTTTCTTGAGCCAAACTTCTGGATTTATTAAAAGGTGGTTTGAATGCTGAAAATATAAAGCACAACTACTGTGCCCCAAAACTCAACTGTTTGAAACATTCCTTTTGACTATGTAGATTTTAATTGGCTCTCAAAACTATTGTGACCTCACAACATGTTTAAAACCCTGGGCATTTCCTCTTATGATAGAGGCCAGAGTTTACTATGCTGTGAGTGCCTTAAAAACATTAGTCACACTTCAGAAAGATGTATTCTGATATAGAAGTCCTTATTCTGAGCAAGGCGAAAAGGGTCTGTGTTTGCATGATGCCATGGAAGACAGTCTGACTACCTCATGCTGATGCGAATTTCCATAGGGAGAATGTGAGGATCATGCAGCTTCAAGCGGGAAGCTGCTCCACCCACTGTTTTTCCACAGCCGCAACCATCATCAGGCTTCAAACAGGCTTTCATACTTCTTATGCACATCTCAGAATAGCATTGAACTATAGATACATGCCCCTGACACTCCCATGAGACAGAACAGTTCAGTATGATTGCATTGTCACTGCTCAGTTCCTGTCCCGAAACACCCATTTTATGTAGAGAGGTGCAATTTGGTTTTCCTGAAATACATACACACCCGAAATTAGGTGTTCCGAGTCAAATCGAATCCCAGTTCGGAAACACTTTGGGGATCCGAGTAGAACCGAGTCCCGGCTTAGGTCTACTGTCAGTTCGGAAGATTTAAAAACTGAACACGGGTTTTGGATTGCAGGTAAACAGGTCCAAATTACATGATTTTAGCCGTTTTTGTTGATTTTTTTTATCAATTTTCATGGAATCCAAAACCGACTCTGACCAAAACACTTGTGGATGGTTTTGCCAAAACCAAATCATGATGCATTAGAAACAAAACACAGGGTTCCACACAAATCTATAATTTTATGCAAAGAGAGATCCAACCAAGATCTGTCCAACTCAGAATTGTGCGGAAATATGCAAAATAGTAGAAATTTGCTTTTGCACACGCGCTGTAGGGCCGTAACTAGGGGTGTGCAAGCAGTGCAGTTGCACAGGCTTCTTTGGGCATCACCCGCATGTGGCTTGCAGGGTGCCTGTAACAACATATAAAAGTACTTTCTGCAAGAAGCAGAGGAAAAGGACAAATATGCCTTTGTAGGGGCACTCTTATGCACCGAAGACAGTGTCATTATTCAGTACATGTAACACTGTTGCTTCTCATAGTGCAGAACTTACCCTTGTGTTGTGGTACATAACCCTGTTTTTTCAGGGCACATCCCCATTATATATGTATTGCACTGAAGACAGTGTCATTATTCAGTACATGTAACACTGTCATTGTGTACTTACCATTATTGTTTGGATTTTTTTTTTTTTTTTTTTCATACATATTTTCTGTTTTGGGATATCACTTTGTTTCTCACAGTGCAAACTGCTGATATTATATGGCAATTTAATATATGCATTTATCACTACTCCAAGGTGTACTATTCTTTACCTAGCATATCTGCTAAAACCAATATGAGTTAACATACTTGGGATAAAAGTCCTCCCAAACACAATCCTCTTAGTTATATGGGGACACAGACTTTATCACTATCAGCAATGTCTATATATGTGTACTGATATTTAATTAAAATATATATCCCTCACTCATCTACAGGGGACACAGATTTCAAAGCTGCTGGATTATCCTAATAAATCATCTTTCTTAGTTATCATAGTGTGGTTTCTTACAATATACAATTGTTTCTGACCGACTATCATTTATGTATATGTCAATCACAACAGAGATCTAATTAAAAACTACTATAGTTCGCCAAATATGTACTGTATGAAGTAATCATATGTGACTCCCTGTAGATTGAATTAGGGTTAATTAGAATATTAATTACCCTTAACAGGAGCTGATTACTCATTGAATTTTTATCAAAAATAAATAATAATACTCATTTAAACTTCAAAGGACGTTTATATTGTTCTTTTCTGTCCTTAGTAGATTTCTATGTTATATCTACACATCATTCTCTGGGGAGAATTTCCTTTTAAAGGTGTATATTAAAAGTTAAGTTTTATTCCCACTAATCATTCCATCATTATCCATATATAAACAATTATCTGTCATAAGAGTGCCCCTACAAAGGCATATTTATCCTTTTCCTCTACTTCTTGCAGAAAGTACTTTTATATGTGTTTAGCACAAACCTTTAGGGTGCACCACCAACTTAGAGTCATCCAAAACAATTTTTTATTGTGATGAACCATGATGTTGGTATCAATTATGTAATAGCAATTTTCTATTCATTTCAATTGTATTACTAGTGCGTACTCACAACTTTGTCATATATATGCCTGTAACAGCACCCTGCAGCTACTAGCACTACTGCAGAGCCGCTGGAGCCTTCAAAGGACGATTAGGACAGGCACTCTGCTGCCTGTGGAGCTACCTTGTGCATCCTGAGCAGCCAGTGGTCCCACCCCCTACATGTGACCTCATGATTTCACGGGTTTAGGGGGCAGCATAGAGCCCTCTCACAGCACTGATGCGCTGTATGCATTAACTTACTATTTGCATCTGTGAAAAGAGAGGCATCTGACTCAGAGTCAATTAGAGACAACGTGCCATCAAACATATTGAGATGTTCGGCTGCACCCATATATTTGCACATTATGGTAGGCTGAGCATCACAAGCTTTTTTGCGCACCACTGTTAGTTGCGAGGAAAAACTAGAAATGATGCTGGCCTCAATGATATGCTGTTTTATGATCCTGCAGCCTGTGTTAATTACCTGATTCAGCAGCTATGGGATGCACCTGTCTAATTTAAATCTGTTCCTTTGCTTTTTGGGCCAGATAATTATATCAGTTCTAGTTATTTATCTGGTGTTCTTGGGCTCCTGGATGAAGTATATACCAAGTGCATTCTGCCGTTATTCCAGACTCCTGTCTACATGTATTTACCAAGTGCATTCTGTTGTTGTTTCAGACTCCTGTCTACATGTATTTACCAAGTGCATTCTGTCGTTGTTTCAGACTCCTGTCTACATGCATTTACCAAGTGCATTCTGTCGTTATTCCAGACTCCTGTCTACATGTATTTACCAAGTGCATTCTGTCGTTGTTTAGACTCCTGTCTACATGCATTTACCAAGTGCATTCTGTCGTTGTTTCAGACTCCTGTCTACATGTATTTACCAAGTGCATTCTGTCGTTGTTTCAGACTCCTGTCTACATGCATTTACCAAGTGCATTCTGTCGTTGTTTCAGACTCCTGTCTACATGAATTTACCAAGTGCATTCTGTCGTTGTTTCAGACTCCTGTTTACGTGTATTTACCAAGTGCATTCTGCCGTTATTCCAGACAGCTGTCTACGTGTATTTACCAAGTGCATTCTGTCGTTGTTTCAGACTCCTGTCTACATGCATTTACCAAGTGCATTCTGCCGTTATTCCAGACTCCTGTCTACATGCATTTACCAAGTGCATTCTGTCGTTGTTTCAGACTCCTGTCTACATGCATTTACCAAGTGCATTCTGTCGTTGTTTCAGACTCCTGTCTACATGTATTTACCAAGTGCATTCTGTCGTTGTTTCAGACTCCTGTCTACATGCATTTACCAAGTGCATTCTGCCGTTATTCCAGACTCCTGTCTACATGCATTTACCAAGTGCATTCTGTCATTGTTTCAGACTCCTGTCTACATGCATTTACCAAGTGCATTCTGTCGTTGTTTCAGACTCCTGTTTACATGCATTTACCAAGTGCATTCTGTCGTTGTTTCAGACTCCTGTTTACATGCATTTACCAAGTGCATTCTGTCGTTGTTTCAGACTCCTGTTTACATGCATTTACCAAGTGCATTCTGCTGTTGTTCCAGACTCCTGTTTACATTCATTTACCAAGTGCATTCTGCTGTTGTTCCAGACTCCTGTTTACATGCATTTACCAAGTGCATTCTGTCGTTGTTCCAACCTCCTGCCTACATGCATTTACCAAGTGCATTCTGTCGTTGTTCCAACCTCCTGTCTACATGCATTTACCAAGTGCATTCTGCTGTTGTTCCAGACTCCTGTCTACATGCATTTACCAAGTGCATTCTGTCGTTGCTTCAGACTGCCATTTACATGCATTTACCAAGTGCATTCTGTCGTTGTTCCAACCTCCTGTCTACATGCATTTACCAAGTGCATTCTGCTGTTGTTCCAGACTCCTGTTTACATGCATTTACAAAGTGCATTCTGTCATTGTTTCAGACTCCTGTTTAAATGCATTTACCGATCTAGAGAAGGTGCTACATTATTCCTGACCAAGCACATGCATGTGGGACTTTCCCAGAGACATGACAGCTATGACTGGAGCACTAAAGCTAGGTACACACTATATGCCTTGCAAACGATGCAATGTCCGTCAATGATTTCCCTTGAACTTCTGGATAAATGATTTAGTGCATTCGCTATGCAATCTAACAAATGACCAAACAATATATCTTGCATCGTTTGGTGGTTAGATCGTTAACTATATAATGTAACCATATCACCTGGTCATTCGGTAGAGCGTACACACCAGTGATGTGTGGTGAGGTCAATGGCTGGGGAGACACACATGTATAAAACACAGTTTTTATATGAAAACTCTGGAGCATGACAGGGAGTAGAATAGGGGAGGGAGTATGACAGGGGAGTCTCTGCATCCCCTGCCTACACATCTATGATACACACTGCACAATCTATGGGGAATCATTAACAAGATTGACAGATCTTCCTGCATGTAGAGAAGATCTGAAGATGCGATGGATGACGCCACAGGAGAGCGCATAGTGCGTGCATACTTGACGATTTGAACAATTTGTCATTCTGATGCATCAGAATCGGCCATATAATTAAAAATATCGTCTAGTGTGTAGGGGCCTATAGACCTAATTGGTCAGGCCCACTGTAGTTCTATCAGTGTTAACTAGAGATGTGTACCGGGCCATTTTTGCTGGTTTTGGTTTCGGATCTGTATCTCCTTCATATTTTGGATCTGGATTTGGTATTGCAAATCTGCCCTTGCGTGTTTTGGTTTTGGATCTGGATTTCTTTTCTAAAAAATCATAAAAACCGCTTAAATCATATAATTTGAGCCTATTTTTGTTCCTACAGTATTATTAACCTCAATAACATTTATTTAAAGCCAGTTTTGACCACCTCACAGCTCACAATATTGATTTCATCCAGTTTAGGCCAAAAGGTTGCACTGAGCTAGCTTTGCTGACTAAGGTAAGCGACAGCAGTGGGTGTCACAAAAATGTGGCAGTTCAGCTTCCTACATGGCACATCTAGGAAACAGAGTAGCACTGCAGTGGCAGACAGTATGGCAGTTTAATAAACTATACGACCCCATAGAGAAACCAAGAATGTTTTCATTATTTAAGAACTAGATCAGAGGCCTGAAGGAGATGGAGTAGGTTTATGGAGTAGTTGAAGGCAGTTAAAGGAAGGAAGCATTGATTAGTTTGTAAATTTATTTTAGTTTTTTGATTCGAAGAAAATCTATGGGAAAGATCCATTTAGGATCAAGTTCTTCAGTTCCTGAAATACATCTTTGATCTAGAGAAGGTTCACTATTTGAGCGTCAAGAGTTTGTCAGAAGATATTATGCAGTATCTACACCATTGCACAGAGATGCTTAGGGCGTATATGGGGGAAGGCTCACTGAAGCCCACTTGTGTCCATTCCTATGTGAACCAACTACCTAAAACCTGATCACCTGAGTGACATCAGCAGAGCACCTGTCATAAATACACAGTGAGGGCAGCCATTTTGTGCTACATCCTGATTGAATATTGATTCAGACCATAAACGCTGTGTATATTTTATACATCTAATAGAAATGCGGTGGCCTTGCTTGTGGATATTTATTTTGTGCTCAGGGAGGTTGATGGAGATAATGGGACCAATACTTGCTATTTACATCAGAGGAATGCACCCTGTAGCTCTCCAACTGAACTACAACTCCCAGCATCCATGCTGTTTACCGGGGCTGCTGGAGGTTGTTTGTCAACAACGGGTGGAGTGCCTCAGGCTACCTCAGCCTGCTTTACGCAGGGTATGTACCATGTTAATATGTATGTGTGTAACCAATACACATAATTAATTGTTGTATTAAATGTATTTTCACTTTATTGCACACATCCTGGCAGAAGATGCTCTTTGTTGCTGCTCATATTTCTGGTCTCTCCCCACGGAATACTGTGCATTATCCAGGTATTCCGCTTAGAGTCACCTAAGGAGGCAGGCATTTATTGAGCCTAACCGTTATTTATACAAGCCTATCAATTCACCATGGTCCTGTGGCAACCGTTTGGGGTGGGGGAGCAATAAAAAAAAATGGGTACATTTGGAAATCTACTATATTTGCACATCTACTATATTTTGCACACTTGGTGGTTCAGAATTTTTTTTAAAAAACGAAAGGGGCATGCAGTAGATGCTGTCAGTGGCCATAACTTCTGGACATTTTTGGGATTCATCAACTGCATGTAGAAGATTTCAGCAGCTGTGGCAGTGCAACTTTCAACATGGCACATCTAGGAAACAATAGTGGTACTGCAGTGGTAGACAGGATGTCAGTTTAATAAACTTTAAAAATGTTTGTCATCTACGCAAAAAGACAGTGAGCAATACCCCAAACAGCGCACAGTACTTGTATCGATACACTGGAGTACGGCCTGCAGCATCACAGTACCTAGGCGTTGAAAAATCCGCACAGACCCCTAATACTCCATCATAATATTATGATTTTGCCCTACCCCTTATAAATTATTGGCATTCTGCTTAGCTTTCACCAAGGGGGGTGCACCCAGGAATAAAATAGATATCCACAAAAGAAAAAAGAGAAAAGTATTCCTATCACAGGGGACTCAAGGACAAAAACATAAAATGTAATTAATTTTAGTTCCACCTAATCACAAAATATAAGAACAATAATGACCTGTAATTATACCAATTTATTTAAAACATAACCTAGAATCAATCCTTAGATTGGATGCAGAGAAATACATTCAATATTCTAATTTATATATAAAAACAATTCAATCATTAATACCACCTTACAATGTTTAATAGTTCGGTGTTGATCGGACTAACTACATCAAATTCAGCGTAGTATTATGTCTCTCATGGGAGTCTGTAGAAGACGTACATATGTTATATCAGGGTGCACTATATCTCTGTTAATGGAGAACGAATAATAGCATCCTTGCTGTCTCAATCCCATAAATCGGCTACTCCAGATAAGGGATTTATGTTAATCCACTACTATATTCAGGATACAATGTGTCCAGTTGTACTAACATACCTTTAGGACGATCAGGATTTCCTCCTCTGGTGGGCTGCCGCGATTTGAACTGCCGGCCATGCAGCCAACGGTAACTCATACCGAATGCAGAGCAACAGCAGCAGAATGTTTTTCCAAACAAAGTCAGACTAGCTGCTGCATTCTAAATGGATTGTAGGAGTGACAGTCTATTCAGGGAAAGACCATACTGAAATAAATGTTAATTTATGATTGCATACTGATGGGGAAATATGTTGTTCAAACAATACATTTGAATTCAGGTTACAATTATGCTGCACCAAAAAGAAAATTGCATGCTCCATAATATATCAATTGAATGTATCGGCACAAGCTATGTTCTCACTGGCTAGCTTCATTGTGTCATTCTTAGTCAAACTAGTGTGTTCCAGATAACAAGAGGTCTCAGATAAATTATTTTTAATGACCTTCAAGAACTTTGCAGGATTTGAAGTGCTTAGGTTAAAACTACTCGAGTTCATCTAGTGCAGCTGGAGTGTCAAGCTAACCTTGACTCTCCAGCTGTTGTGGAACTATATATCCCAGCATGCCCTGCCACAGTTTTAGCATGCCCTAATAGCAAAACTGTAGCAGTGCATGCTGGGTTATGTAGTTCCATAACAGCTGGAGTGTCAAGGTTAGCCAACACTGATCTAGTGCATGAATTCTACATATTCCTCTCATCATGCCATTAAGCTGCTATCTCTTCTACAAGACATCTCTGACGTGGTATAGGTCAACAAGATTGGAAGTAAACTAAAACCTTGTACCTGAAAACCACCCACCTTTACCTAATGTTCACCTATAGCAAAACTTTCAAGCATAGACAGTTTTACATCACTACCTAGTGATTGCATCCTGGACCACAGAATCCAGCTCCCTTGAAAAGCTCCTGTGCTAATAGGTCTTCCTCTAGAAGTCTTCTATTGACAATTCATTGATTAATGTTGTAACAAAACTGCTACCTTGAGATCCTCCTGAGCATAGTTGAGAAGATATAGAATAATATAGAATGAATACCTCAAAATTTCTACAGGTACTAAAATAAGGAAATGCTTGCTACATATATTACCACGAATATCTAGTACCTATGACATTGCAAGAAATCTTCCCTAATATCTCTTCCTTGTGTTGATGATTTTACAGGGCAGAAGGCACTCTGCTCACATATGGAGGCACTGTACTAATTTGCTCACATATGGAAATAAGTACATAATCTTATAGATCTTATTATAGGTGTCAAATTGCCCGATTCCCTTTCATTACCATCCTTACCTTGCAGTCTTCCATATGTCCTCAGGCATATTCAGAGACTAAACACTTTCTGGGAGCTATAAGATACCAAATCACTCCTATCCTAAACTCACTATATTATAAATAGAATGTGTCAGATCTACTATGTAGAAAGCAATGCATTATTCATAATACTCTCAATAAGTTCTTTAACACTTGCTATTCATAGATAGATCACTATGGAGCATCCAATCTTTTAGTGGACTGAACCTACTTGATAAATTATATTTGCAAAATTTATTCTAAATGAACTGACCACCAAATCCCCTACTTCATTGTGGTTTAAGCCCATCTACATTTAGCGGCTTCTAACCAGAGCAGCTTTTACCACACTGAGGGGACAGGTTTGGAATGGCCCACAGGGGCACAGGGGAAATCCCTGGTGGGCCCCACCTCTTGCTCTATTAGGTTCCAAACTCTGCACTGGAATTATATAGTACAGAGGGTCAGTTAGATGGTCTCTAATGTCTGTCCAAGCCTCTGTGCAGGCTGGCCTTGTCCCCTGTAGAAACTGACTATATCCCAAAACATGATCACCTACCACTGCTTTGCGCCAGTGGGCCCTTCATGCTCCAGTCAGACACTGTGAGGAGGTGATTCAGATGTGCATGCAGTAGCAGCTATGACTTTTGTTGCAGCCAGTACTGCAACTTTAAGTTCATGCCGCAATCGATGGCCATCCTATTGACATGCCCAAAGGCAGTATCACAAATCCGCCGATGTGCATACAAAGATACACGGTCATCACACCACTGGCCGCACAATCAGACATTGCACCTGCCTTTGGCATGGACAGAATATCCAAGGGACCATGGCTGTGTCTGTGAAACTGCATTTTTAGATGCAGTTGGTGGCACATACGCCACCCCCACCCCTTCAGGATACAACCCAGAAACACCTATTGAAAGTGCATAGATCTCCATACAATGTCAATCTGTGCCCCCAGGCGGTAACCATTGGGAATCATGCATAGTGCATCTCGGTTGCATGCACAGAGGGAAATCATTAGTTGCTTGTGTCCAATGCTTACCCTGCGTCTGACTTCAAATCACCCCGGCTGATCGATGAAATGTCATCTGGTAGAAGCTTATACAGGGGTACTCCATGCTGTCTGTCTTCCTGACTTTGCAGTTACCAACCTCTCAGTTTGAGAACGAGTACTGGCAGTACTTCGGGGGGGAGGTGTAAGGTGATTAGTGGGAGTGGGGGGTTAACAGCCTTTTTTTTTTTTCATCTTTACTTCTATTATTAAAACATCAGTGATGGTGATGGCTGATTTCTCAAAGCAAGATAATGGCACTTTTTCAGTAAAGCATGACTGAGTGTTAGTCACACAAATCTCAAGGCATATATACAGCTCTGCATATAGGGGAATGTATGCCATTTTAGCATATGCTTTTTCCTGGTTACAAAATACACTATTTTTGCAGCCAGGTCTGCATCAAACCCTTTTGGAGATCCCACTAGACACTTCCCATGTGTATATTGTATAGAAGTTTCCGATAACCATAAACTAGTCATGAAAAGTTTATACATAACTGGAACAGATTTTGATGCTGCAAATTGTCAAGAGTTTATATACCATTTCTATATTGTTTGCTACAACATAGAATAAAAATCACCATATTTACAAAATGACTGATGAGAAAAATATACGGCAAATTGCCTCACTTTTATTTCTTTAAGTTTTTTTACATAAGCGTTGTAAATATGAGGCAATAATCCAATATATTCCTAATGTAGAATTATTGCAATGTGCTACTAATAGACATGGGAGGTAGAGCCAAGAATAGTTTGTAGAATAGGGAACTTACAAAAGAAAAAGCCATCCAATATGAAACATTTAAATTCACATTGCTGTAAACAAAAAAAATAAAGCTTATCTACAGTATGTTAAAAATACTTTGTTGCACATTGCTATATTACTTGTTGAAAACTTCATAAGGTAAACAGGCTTTGTTATAGGAGGACTGGTAAACGATCACTTACATAATACACTAGTATATATGTAATTAAATGAAACATATGCAACAAACTAATAAAAACAAGTTTCATGTACAGTATTGCTTGTTTGAGTATCTATGGTAGATTATAAATGTTCCAATATAAAATTTCATGTGACAAGGTTTTAAACACTATAGGAGGGGCAGGCCAGTTATTTCAATCTTTTGCAATTCTGAATAGTTAGAACCCTGAAGACTTAACTTCCTGCCCAAAGTCCAATATTTACTGATCTCAGTTTGTCGGATGAGATTCTAAAAAAAGTTCAAAACTCATTTGAAACATTCAGAGATTTAGGATTGTACTGTGTACTTGCTGACCTTTAATTTTTGTAAGTCTGCTTTAAGACTTGAGACAAACGTTAAGAACAGGAAACGATGGTTTGTTAATAAGCCAGGTAAATAATTTCCTAGACTTCTGGTGGGAAACTTGGCAGTGGCAAGATTTTGACCTCAGTGGAAGGTAACTTTCCAGAACAGACATATCCTGAAAGCAGGCTATTTGTTCCAAGTGAGTCACATCAACACTTTGACACAAATGGCTTCACTGCATTCCTGTGTGTCATTTGCAAAGGTCTGCTATTCTTTTAGTTAGCAATTCAAAGTGGTTCAGTGTGTTCAAATCAGCCATGGAATTGGAAAGAGGAGCATAAGAACTTCTATACCAGTAAATGAATGGTCAATGATTTTTTGTTGTAAACAACCAATGGGTTAAAAAAAAAATATTAAACTTCGTAATTGGTGTTGTGCAAATAGTTATTTTTTTTATTTGCATTTCTTATCGGGTGTATTTACCTATCCATTTTTTTCACATTTAAGATATACTTTAAGAAAATGTGCTACTTTGGCATTATATATGAAGTGTGTACAGTATAATATGGACGTATGTAAATATTGAATAACCTTAACTTTGTTCAATTGCATTTATAGTATTTTATATATGCACATTTGCTACAGTAAAAAAATAAAAATAAATTGAACTGCCTGTGGCATATTAGTAAGGAAATCAACATGTCAGTTCCTACTTATATTTACACACAAAAGTATGCGAATAATGTACTATATAAACTATTGTTTAAAGTGCATTTAGTAAAATTAATGAGTGCTACAAGTGTTGTCACATCCACCAATCTCACATTCAGGAAGGGTATATTTACAAATTTAAAATTTAAAGTAGCACACATAGTAATTGCAAAGTCCTGTGTGTTTTGCACTTAATATAATTAATTTTATAATATAATTTTTGAGTTTAAAACCGATGAGATGCAGGGGCTTGCAAAAGCCGCCACTTTGAAAATCTACACCATAGCTGCTCATACTATAAAAGACACTATTTAAAGGTAGACTAATAAATGTAGAAATACTAAAGATAGAAAGGATGAATTCCCGCACAAAATCCTACTATGTAATTTATTAAGTCGTAATGAGGGTATTCAAATTAAATATAGTCAATTCTATTGTATATCTCAATCCTAATCGAATCCTATCAGTTTGGACAGGAGTGCTACTGATGACCTTAAAGCAGAAATGCATTGCGTAGCATTCAACTAGTGTAAGAGGTAAACAGCATTAATCATAAAAATACTTTGAAAAAAAAAAAAAAAAAAAAGATACCTGGAAAAGTTATAGACTAAAATTAATAGTATGTACTTAAACTATACAAGTGTGACTTTGGTGGAATGTTCCATAATAAATATATAGCATATTAGAAAATTAATACAGACTTGTGAGTAAATCAGTTGTAAAGTTAATAAATTATATACGTTAGAAGACTGGATATTGAGAAGACCCACTAAATTCCTTTACTAGCCTCATACAAATGATCTACCACTAACATGCACACCTCTGTAGGAAACTGTCATAGGTAAAAGTTTGATTGAGTTATTTTCCTATGAATAGCAGGCTTCCTGAGAGTAAGAACATATCAGGGAACCTTTCACAGCTCAAAACAGCAGATAACAAAGGTTATCACACCCACCTATGTAAATATCTGCAAGTCATACAATACTTTGCCTATTTCCAGCCTTTGAATTGGGAATTTTACATTGCATGAATGTCACAAGATAGAACATAGACTATGAAAACCCTTGATAGTCATGGTCCCCTTAAATGGTGCAACATTGAAAAGTCTATAAAAGTTTTTACTACATGATGGAAAATATTTTCTCTAATGAAAGGCAAAAACATGCAGTATACACTGCCCTGCAACATATCAAAATATTGTGATTTAAGGTAAACTTTAAAGTATGTTGATTAATCACTAAATCATTGATACATAGTAAGGAATGAAGGCTCGGAACATGTATTTATAAGTTACACAATTGCTAGTTCCAAATCACTATTTATTACTATGTATTTTGTGCTATAGCAGTTAAATACCACACTTAAAAGCAATGTTTTAATAGCTTATTTGACATTAGCTATACTTAGCATATTTTTAAAATTAACATAATAGACATATAGAAAGTGGAGTGTCCCTTGACTGGAGAAAAGCAGGAGAATGTGAACAAGAGGATTCAGAATTACAATGTAAGAAGGAAGCGATGTGATCTCATTATAAGTAGATTTGAATGTTGCAAAACACAAATGTAATAACCAACGGGTGCAGTTCAAGCCCAGAAGTGAATACAACAATGCAGAATGCAGGTGCTAAAAAGAATTTTGTTTCTTTAGGAAAGGTGACTTCCCAACCTTGGGTTGTACATCATAGGGATTGAAAAAGAAAAATGAGACAGTTTATTACATTCTACAACAAAAATAAAGTGATGTTGCCTTGTTTCATGCAGCATGTAATGTAGAAACATATTTACTGTTAGTGAATAGATAAGTCCAGGGGCTCAATTTAATAAGCGGCTCTTTCCAAAACCACAGCGTCTTGGATATATGCAGGACCATAATATGAAATACAAAACGAGGAGTGTTTTAGATTTAATGTTATTGCCATGTATAAATCTAGTGGCTGAGACTGTGGCAGCTTTTAAAAGCCCCATTAATAAAGTTAGCCCCAAATGTTTAAATACCCCTCTCTGCATGTTCCTGTCATAATGTCCCACATCTTCTAATGGTGCGTACAAACGATCAGATACAACAGGACGATATGAACGATAATGTTCATATCGTTATCGTTCATATCGTTATCATCGTCCTATTTTTGGGCCCTTCCAACCCCCAAACAATGGTCGATGCGCGGGCACGGATGGTCGATATCGATATCAACCATTGCCCGTGCATGCAGGCCAACCTAGTCGATATCGACCAGGTTAGCCTGGTTACTATAGGGACCAGCGATAGTCGTTCGCGGGTCTTTATAGTTGTTTGGGGGTTGGTGTATGTGCTGGATGATCGATATTGAACATCCACCACATGCAGGACGATCAGACAATGATATCTTTATCGTTGTCTGATCTGTTTGATTGCAGGCATCCATATTCAATGTGCATTTAGCATATGCCTGTATTTATATTTTAAGATGTACAAATGGTAAACCAATGCATTTGTGTAACAGATTATCTTGTATTAACATTTTAAATACTATTGTTTAGCCTCCTAAAAGACTATTTCAGTCCAATGTGGCTCAGTAAGTCTAGCAACTAAATGATAGTGCACAATTACAATTATCCCAAAATATGGACTGGATTAGAGCATCTAGAATTTTTCAGAATACAATATATAATTATGATTAGTGTTAAACAGCCAAGTTTTTATTTTAAGATTCAGCCTGATACAGAATCATTTTGCAAAAGTTTACTCTAAGTGCTGAACGAAGTCTGAATCTCTATTTTCATAACAGTATGAAGCAGGAAAAAGCAGGAAAAGCCTTAATAAGGCTCATCTGTCACATAGGCCAGCGGTTCCCAAACTTTATCCTCATGCCACCCTAACAGTCCGGGTTTTTTGGATGTCCATTCTTAAGCACATTACTAAATTAGGTTGTCAATGAGGAATTTTATTGGACTTTGCACTCACACATACATTTAGTGTCTGAAAGTGCATCTGAGGTAATAAATACAGGTTGAGTCTCCCATATCCAAAATGCTTTGGACCAGGGGTATTTTGGATATGGGAATATTCTGTATTTTGGAATAATTGCATACCATAATGAGATAACTTGGGAATGGGGCCAAAATCTAAACCCAGAATGCATTTATGTGTTATATACACCTTATACACACAGGCTGCAGGTAATTTTATACAATATATTTCAATAAGTTTGTGGCTCAAACAAAGTTTGTGTACATACATGAAATTAATTTGTGTTTCATATACACCTTATACACACAGCCTGAAGGTCATTTTATACAATATTTTTAATAATTTTGTGCCTTAAACAATGTTTGTGTACATTGCACCATCAAAAATAAAAGGTTTTATTAACTTAGTCATGCCAAAAAAAAAAAAATCTGTATTATGGAGTATTCCGTATTTCTGAATATTTGGATATGGGAGACTCAACCTGTATATAAAATATCCCTGAACATGTCATCTCTATCAAAAAGTATAGTGAATATTTTTATATAAATTTGTACAAGACAAACTGAAAAAAAATTAAAGAACTTCCTTCTAATTAAATGCAATAAAGTTTCATTAATACATTCAGACTGGTTTATGAAATGTAGGATAGCAATGAAAGTCACGTGTAACAGCCTTTTATAATATACTATATATTGGGAAACCACAGCCACACACATTCATATGCAATAACATTCAGCCACTCCATGCGAACAAATTCACGTAAAAAGAATAAAGCACCACTTCTCAGGTTTAATTTCAAACGTTAATATATTTTCTATTTTATAGTGAACATATGCATCAGTTACCCCTAATTGCAGAAACTGACATCATAAAAAAGGGGAACATTTGTAAGATGCCTCTTAAAATAAATATTTCTCTTTTATAAAATAATAAAACTTCAAATAAATATACTTTACACTAAACATTATGTTGAAAAATTAGAAAATAAAGGCTGACTCTTACTGTAACTGTACAATATACAGACAGTCCAAAGAGTAGAAATATTAAGATTCAATAAGGTGAAGCACAACCTAACCATTCGGATAGATTCACATTCCTTTCAATGTATATTAGTACATTTTGTGATTGCGCCATTACTGTGGCGCTATTTTTCACAGTTGTAAATATTATTGTTTATGTACAAAAATATATGACATTATCTCTGCAGAAACAAAAAATGAAAGTCATTTGCTAATTTACAAATGTTGCAAATATTATTCACAAACAATGCACAGTTATGTAGTAGTGTCTGTGTTGCTTTAGCTTATATAATGTGTCACAGAACACTGGGTCTTAGTCTCAGCTTGATTACCAATTCTCTAACAAGACTATCAGTTAAGATGGCAAAAACATTCACTGCAAACAGGAAAAACATCCCACTGTTTTCTGCTAAGTGTGCCGAGATGGCTTCTTTATATGATTGCATGTGTGTATTAAAAGTAAGTCCAACTACTTTTATTTAATTCCATCTGTGCTATGTAGGTTTTCCCAAATTCCTGGGTTGTAATTGCGGGACTTTACAACATACTGTATTTGACCTTTTGCATCGACATCCAGGCCTCTTTGCCCGGTCATAACAACCCTGGCACAATTTAAGGCAACCCTTGGCTGGAAGATAACACCATAAGCAAGGCAAGAACATGGACATGACTCCAATGGCAGACCAGCGTGTGCAGGAATGCGACTGACTGCAAGAGCAGGGGTTGTCAGCACAGTTGTCCTCATCATCATTTGAGCAGTGATAGAATAGGCACTTGACACAGCAAACACAAGTTCCATAGTCAACCACTTCCTGTGCGGAGCAAAGGCACTGCTTGTCACATAACCAACAAGAGGGAAGAGTCCTGGGATAAGTGCATTCTTGGCACTTACATTTCCTGCAGCTCTCACACTTGTATGCATGTAAGCCCAAGTCTTCCTTGCTGGAGGGCTTTAACTCCTCTGGTTTCAGCTGAACTTTGGGCTGTACTCGTATTATCTGATCAGCACCCATCTCCGAAGAGGAGAAGGATGGACCTAAAAGTCTTTGCTCTGAACTGCTGCTTGTGCTTGTCCTTGTACTACTCCGTGATCCTGTACTTACTGTACTAATAGATCGAGACAAAGATGGCCGAGATGAGGAATGCATTGGTGAAAGAGGACTCCTACTAAACTGCCTCTGGTCAGTTACCACATGTATTCGTTCATTTTTGTGCTGGGTAGTTTGACGAGAAGCAGGCTTAACCCAAGGTCTGGGAGCCACGGTAGGTCCTTCAGTATATTCATTAGTGTTCCGTAAGGCTCTTATCTGTTCCAATGATAAAACATGAACTTGCTGGGTCAGAATATCCCTTGGGTCAATTTCACCATTTGGTCTCCCACTGTCACGGCGAGCCTGGAGTAAAGGTTGGGATACACTGCCATTTTGTACTCTTGCTTCCATCAGGACTCTGAAGAGTTTTCACTCCAGTAGGCCGAGAACACATCTGAAATCCTGGTAGTGGGAAAAAAAAAAAAGTCATTCAATCTACTATTGGCCCAATAATTTAACAATAATTTTAGCTTCTAAATAATAAAAGAAATGTGAACTACAAACAGAGTCAAACATATCATGAAAACATGATAGCTAAAAAGTAAAGTACTCTCCCAACTGTATTGGAAGCCATTGCACATATTAATAGCTCTGGCATTAAAATTCCTGACAATAGGTCTTAAGTTTTGCTATAATATCCCATGATTAAAAAGAGTTACAGATTAAAAATATCACCTTTAAAAAAAAAAATTACTATTATTCAAAATTAAAGTAAATGCAACAAAATACATTAATATATACACTAATGAAACCTGAATTACTAGTAGTGAAATATTATACAGTATAAATATATATATATATATATATTCCATTATTAAGACTCTAAGAAGAGTTATGCACAGGCATTCATAGAAAAGATCCCCAAGTTGGACAGAACTATATGTTGTTAGGCAACTTCAGACGCCTAGCATATAACTTAGTTGCCTAAAATATAAGCCAGTTCAATTCATTAGTATTAAACCAATACATGCTGTTTTATAGTATTTTCTTAAACTGCAATTATAATATTGGGTTTGCAGTAAAAAGTGAAAAAAATCCACAATGCAGGAATTTTATACGCAGCCTAGATTAAAAATTTGAAACTTAGATTTTTGGTCAATTTTAGTCTGTATCAAAGAGGGAAATAACAAACATTAAATAATGCAATAACTGCCTCATAAAAGCTCCACATTTTCTTGGAAACCATTTAATAAACTGTAATGGAAACTAGTCATAAGTACTTACAAACCACCACTAGTAGTCAAAAATATTAATCGCACACATTTAAAGGAGACATCCTATGGATTGTGGCCCAAAGGGAGATACATTAGTGACCAAATATTACACTATTTTACCAAAATTGTGGGTTATGTAATGGAATAAATTGATTCAATTTTGTGCCAAGTGAAAAAAGTTGTAGTAAATGAGGCTGGTGTCATAATAGCATTTGGTTAACACTATTTCTAGAACACCAAAATCACATCTAACATGACAAAAGCAGCTTATCCCTTCCTCTCATATGTGAACATGTCACAACAGGTGTATGGAAACCAGGTTCCTCTTAGATTGCATTAACAGCTATTCAAGTAACAGGAAACCAGCTGCCATAATGAGACTGTCCCCTCTTTACACCGGTCACAACAATGTGAATGACAATGCCCAGAACACTTTGCTATTCGCATAACAAACAGTACCTACATTTACAGCACAAGTCTTTATGGTTTGATGGCTTTGATACATTTGCCAAAGGGCCTCCTAACTATACTAAATGAGGATGGGCTGAATAATGCACATTATTCATGGAATTTACTGCAAGTCTCGCAAACAGGATGCTATCACCCTTACGACATTTCTGGATGAAGAGCCCTTTTAATTGCAGAGATCTATAGAATCAGGCCTGTTTAACTGAATCCCGCAAACAGCGCATTCTCTGTTAAGTTACTTGACAATGAAAGGATTGAGATCATTGCTGTGCAAACACTATCCACGGCCTATTTAAAACTGAACAGACATTCTCCTATAGGAGCCATTAGATTCATTCATAAATACAGAATCATTACATAAGCATTTTATCAATATGAAAAAGTAGGTGTTCTTGATATACCCATTGATTCTTGAACACAAACATTCAAATAATTAAAATGTGGTATTCGATTAGCAGATATAACAGGTACAATTAAAGGTGTATGAGAAGAAAACAACTCAACTATTGTTTATCTATGTACACACTATATACACTCACATTCACCCATTCACTATGTATGCAATATAATGGCTAACTTGCATTACAGTAAAGTCTCTCCCATACTGTATATTAGATTTTCTTTGCAAGACCTACATGTTTTAAACAAATCTATAATCACTAATGGGATCCACCTGGTTTGCCTAAAGCCAGCACTTTCACACCCAGGTTGTACAATTTGACTATAAAGAATTTCACCAAGTAAATATCAGTCGAGCACATAAAATGAAAATAAACGTAAAGATTTTGACTACATGTAAACCAATACACATTTCAGCTAAATTGTAACGCGCTGTACGTGCACACAAAAGTTTCCAATTTTTGCACTGCCTGAAAGTGTACTGCTGAAAAAGTTTACATTACTGACTTTGTCAATGTTTTTTATCCTGTTGTGTATTCATATATTAACTACAGCTCGATAACCAAAATGTTTTAATCATAGGCCAGATTAATGCATAATGTTCACTATGAGCCTCAGCCATCTCAAAAAAACAAAATACTATTAAAAACCAGGGTAAACGCGCATTTAAAAACTTAAGTGTTTACATAAATTCCACAATTCAGTGCCTAAAATAAAAGTGGAAACTACATTTTAGATCGTAGGTACCAAGAACAACACGTCAATGTTTCAGTTATGATCAAACCTTTCATGGTTTAGGCTAGTCAAGTAAATCAAAGCCTGGAACTGAAAAGAAAATGCTCATCCATCTGTAGAGAAGAACATTGAATCTGCTGTCAGATCTTATCTTTTTCTTTTTTTTAACCAGAATTCACTCTAGATACCCTTTGGTAGTAGCTAGGCTAGTAAATTTGCAAATATAAGGAGATAGAGATAGAGATATATATATATATATATATATATATATATTATATTCACTGGCTCAAGTGAGGCAGAAGTCATTTAGAATATTGTATGAAAATCAGCAACTTTTCAACAGCCACAAGGCTGATCCCAAATATGATGCCTTACGTGCTTACATACAAGTACAACTAATTTACTCAACTCTGCAAATATTTAAAAAAAAATGCAAATTGAGCACATATATCATGATGCAGATTTTGTGCATTAACAATGCTTTAATTGGCCAAGTCTAACATAATGCCTATGCTTTAGCATTGAGCTACATTTAAATGTGTCATATATAAGTTTTTCCTATATAGTTCTTCCATATAAGCCTTTAACATGTCAAAAAAGCCAAAGGTACTCCCAAAGAAATAGATGCATTACAACTGAAGAGGGTTAACCAAATGTCAGCCAGTTGTGAGCAACTCAGACTATTTCTATGTAAATTCTGATTGAGAAATAGAAAACACAAAACCATTTACATCACCTCTGACACCTTTTCCAGGCACTTTACATAATTATTACAATAGTAATAAAATAGTGCACAGAAAGTAACTATTTATATTCAGCGACAACACTCGCCCAGGACGAATGTTATTCTGCGTTCCAAACTGGGGCTGCAATGGTTACATCAAACTCAAGAGACTTCTAAAGTTTGTCAAAGTTGTTTAAATAGAGGATCGTTGTCAGTTTGATATAGTCTAGATAAAAGCTAAAAAAGGAAATAAAAACAGTCGTGTGCAATAAACAAGTCTGACTTCACGTTGTTTGCATCATGCACTGTATGATAGGACTGTGAATTTTAGTGTTGTCTCTCGATTTCCTTTGCAAGCCTCCCCCTCCTCCATCCCCTCCTCTGAAAACCCCATTAGAAGCCGAGTGTGTGATCAGACTGAGGATTAGGGGAGGGGGAGCAAGGAGTTTACTGTGGGGACAGGGTGAAAAGACATAAATAGCTCTTTAAACTAGACCACAACATTTCCGAAGCTGCTCAACACCACAAGATATATCCTCTTCTAAATTCAAAATAGAACTCAATGCAAACCACAGAGTGGAAACTTTGAGCAGAGACAGCAGAAAACAGAACACAACCTTCCCAGCAACAATCACAGTAAATACACTTTTATTAAAATATCAACAGGTTTACTACTAGCAGCACAAAAGCCAGATCATACTTCTAAATGGTAACCCCCAAAATCCCCATATGGAAACTATTACTGATTATTAAACATACATGCAAACTCCGCTACAGAAATCGAGTCCAACTTATTAAAACATTGCATTAAACTAGTAAAAACTGTATCACACTCCACAGCAAGCCACGTTTTCCTACCATATACTACTTATGGGGAGAGAGCAAAATACCACATTAATAGTTAAACAGCAAAAATCTGGGGTACAGCAATACCCTGACTGGGGGCCTCTCTCTATAGGTTTATTAGGGCTTACCCAGTCTTGGGTCCCCAAGTCATGGCACCCCCCTAGTACCCAATCACCCCTGTCACAGCTATGGACCCAGGACAGATAAGGGGTAACTATACATGATTAACCCCCATACGTACCGTAACCGCAGCTGCCCGATAACTCCTCGCCCCGGAAAGTTTGCAGGTCCTACTAGTAAATCCGTTCCCGGGGTGGCCGTGCACAGTCCGGTAGGAAGTAGTGCTCCAAACAAGGCGAAGAAAAACAAGTTGAGGACGCAAAGCGCAGGCGGCCGAGCAGCGCACAGTACTCCGGGAGCAGCCAGAAGTTTTATCCACAGGGTGAGAAGTGTTGCTGGGACTGGCTGGGGTGAGAGTGAGGAGGCTGGGACGTTGCTGCGGGCAGTGTGCTCAGTGCTGCGCTCTCAGGAGGTTGGTGATATGCTACAGCAACAGTAAATGGCGTCATGTGGAACTGTAGAGGAACAGAGCAGTTGTTGTCCCAGAGGATATATCGCATCCGGTCCCTGCTCATTGGCTCTGCGGGGCTACATTCACTCACACTCCCAGATCTGAGCCGCAGGAGGGATCTCACAGGGCAATGGCCTCTGATTGCTGCTGCTGCTCAGGGTAGTGCGGTGGGTGGGAGCACTGAGTGACTGTACACTATTATATTGTTACTGTCCCATGCAGCTATTGTGTATTTCTCTCTTCTCTGTCACACACATATAAACAGCAGGGAGCAATTACAGCACGCCATAGCATGTGTACCCACATACATTTATCTTTGTGACTAATAATACAGGATGCTATATACTGACTTATTCAATAGATCCGAATTACTAATACTCATCTTTCTCTTCTGTATCCCCCTTACTACTGACCGCACATGCTTTTCTTATTCCGTTTCTTCTTCTTTGTAATATACTATTTTTTTTATGTATCTGTTCTCCCTTTTATGTTGCACTTGCTTTGCAAGATTGTATATAAAACTCTTGAAACTATTATATTCCATCAGACATGACTTCTATTTGTATCTCATAGTCCATATTATGGGAGATTTGTGAATAGGAATAACAGCAAAAGATACATCAACAATTCCACGTATTGCAATAAATGTAGCAAATGAATAGTAATAGCAGTCACTGTCCTTGTTTATGTTCCACAGCTGCAAATTACACTGTAACTGCAGCTATACTAAAACAAAACTATATTTTTATAATATGATGTGTATGAGGAATCTGTCCATACATGTAACATGACAAATGGCTTTTCTGAAGCTGTCATGTGAAAGAAGGTATCTCTGAGAGTACCCTGTAATTACTGAGGACAAAGACAATTCAGAGTCTAGCAAAGTGCAAAATTAAAATAGAGGGGATTAAAAATATGCATCTATAGACAGATTATCTACTGTAAAAGTTTATTTGTTGATTCAAGTCACTGGCTTAGATTTTTTAAGGAAATATAAGTTTGCAATCAACAACTTCTCTGTGTTTTTTTAATTTTGCTTTGTGCCAAAACTACAAGCAATAATTATGTTTACCAATTTAAAACTGATGGAGCACATATGACTACATGTGAATGTAGAACCCAATGTGCACAATTCTATGTGACAATGTGAATAAGATAAATATATAATATATACTAGCTGACTTTTTTAATCATAATTCACCAAAACTAGAGATGTGTGGTTGGGTTCTCCAGAAATCCGAATCCGAATCTGGGTAAATCTGAGTCGCAGTTCTAACCTCGTGAGGAGATCCGGGTAAATCCGGGTCACGGTTCTGATCTTTTTGCAGTTCGGAATTCGGATTTTAAATCCGAATTTCGGGTGTTGGATTGCATAAATTACATGATTATAGCTGTTTTTAAACTTTTTATCTAGTTTTTATTTAAAAAATCCAGATCCAAAACCAACACCAAAACACTTGAGGACTGTTTTGCAAAACCAAATCCAGATCCAAAATCTTGAAGGAAATACAGATCCAAAACCAGAACCAAAACACAGGGTTGGCGCACATCCCTAACCAAAACCCTTAAATTATTCAACAAGCTTGCAGTACTATATGAAACCTCATTTTGCTAACAATAATTGCATTGAGAAAGATAAAGAAAAAAATGCCTGTTCTGATCATAGGAGCTTGCAATCTAAAAAAAAAAAAAAACTATATTGGTGTAAATTATTTTTCCTCCCAATGAAGACACGCTATAAACTTGTACCACGGAAAGCACACGTGTAATGATTAAATAAGTCATGGTGAAGTCTCTGAAGAGCAAAATCATGTAATAAAGTTTGTTTGTTATCCCACATAACATTAGTCTCTGCACGTCTGTTTCTGACAGCTCAGTGACTTTAACAAATGTGACGTTGCAGGCATCCACATAATAGTACGACAGCAGCCAGCAGAGAACACAGGAAATGGTGTGAAGTGTAATATGCGCCCTCTCTTCCTCCCCCACACGGCTAAGTGTCAATAGCAGTCAGCCTAAAAGTTTTTTAGTGTTGCCGCTAGGGGGAGCCCGGTCTCGTTATTTATCCCAATGCGGGCATGTGGGGAATGCATTCCTAACGACAGAACCACATGGAGGGTGAGATCATTCTTCACCCCACCCTTTTCGGAAATGCTGCTGGAGATACTTCCTTAATGTTTGCTAACTATTTCACTGCCGGAAGGGCAACTAATCTACATAGAAATGGAAAGTACTACTTGGATAATGTGATAGAACCTTATTGGTATCATTGTAAAAACTATTTTATACATATATATATATATATATATAGATATAGATATAGATATAGATATATATAGATATATATAGATAGATAGATAGATAGATATATAGATATATATATTTACTAATTACCACCATTCCCCCAACCTTCCATCCATACTCTGCTGGAATAGTGCAATGTTATCTTAGTAAATGGTTTAATGTTTGTAAATAAGGCTGCTTAACACTAATGCGCTACAAATCTATAAATCATGTCATTAATATAAATAATGTGTAATGTGTGTGTAATATATATATATATATATATATATATATATATATATATATATATCCACAATATATATGTCCACAATCCGGCACTCTTAGGAAAATAGCATGTCCTTTGCCGGGTGCCCTCCACAGTGAACCCATAAACACAGGTCAACTGTCACATATACTCCATCTGGCGGCACTCCGGACAAATACAGAAAGCAAGTAAAACTGCTTGTATATGCACTGTTTCAGTGCGTTTATTTAGCACTTTTTTCCAGCCAAGTAACAAAGATAAAACAACATTTACCCTCCAAAGAAAGCTACAGACCCAAATGCACGCTAGACGGCACTGCCCGCTTCCGGTGCTCCACAGCAGTCGCAGGGGGAGTGACGTCAAGCAAAACCGTAACCATAGCAACCAACATAAACACAAATAAACATTTAAAATAATAAGATGATACTAACTGTAGTATCCTGTTAACACACAAATCTCTAAATATAATGTGCCATAGACAATAAGCGTCTCAATTAATTGATCATCAATTTAAATATAGAGAAACATCGCTACATGTATGTATAGTACGGCATCAACATAACATATCAACAAACCCTAACCTCCCCCCAAGTCCCTAACTCTAACCCCCCCTTCCCTGCAGTCTAAGCCTAAATCTTCCGGGGGGGTGCCTAACCCTAATCTACCCCCAGGGGTGCCTAACCTTATTCTACCCCCAGGGGTGCCTAACCCTAATCTGCCCCCAGGGGTGCCTAACCCTAACACCCCTTCCCCTAGCCTAACCCTAGCCTCCCGGGGAGGTGCCTAACCCTAAGTCCCGCCCAGGAGCCCCCTAACCTAACCCTCCCCCCCGCGGCTGTCCGCGCCCAGCTTACCTTCAATCAGTAAGCCGAGTGTCGGGCTCCTGGCGTAGGTTTAATAACAGGTTTCAGGATTTCAACGCCTGTCATTAGTACCACGCTGGTATTAGAAAGTCGGGAAGCCAGCGGTCGGGATTTAGACCATCAGCTTCCTGACTACATCCCCTGTATCCGTCCAGACTGCCGCCAGATGGAGCATATATATATATATATATATATATATAGTGTATACATGATAATATTAGTTTATATCACCAAAGTAACCGATTGCAAGTTTTGTAATTTAATTAATTGGGCCAGTGTATTTCAGAGTGAGGAGGGGGCAGGAATGTGTTAGAGATAAACCATTCATGTAACACATAAAAGGACAGAGATGAGCACAAACGAGCACTCAGTATCTTATCAGTAATGCTAATATAATTGAGTAAACAGCTTTGTTTCCTCTTGATATCATCACAGTTTGGACTGGCAGGTCAGAATGAATTTGCAAGTTCTATTGTATTTGTTTTAAGGCTATTCCCTATATTTATAAAGTCTGCATCATACTGAGAAACACACATTTTATTTTCCAAAAAAGAAAGAAATCAAAAACTTGAAACATTACTTGACTATCACAAGATTTGTATTTATTTATTATATTAATAAAAACTGTAGACTATTTACATTATCAGCTCCATACATTATAACTCACATAAATAAATAAATAAATACATGGAAAATATAGTTTTTGGAAACACTCAAATCTTAATCAGAGATTTCAGAATGGAGACCAATAAACTACAATCATGATGATATTGTCTGGCAGCTTACTTCACTGTTCTGAAGCATAGTTAAAAATAATAACAGCCAAATTCTCTTAATAGACAACAACAAAATAGTGACACCTAAAGACCCAAATAAGGTAATGCACCTCGACAAAGTATATGAGTAGAGATGTGCGCCGACCCCCGTGTTTTGGTTTTGGATCTGGATCTACCCTGGTTTTGGATCTGGATTGGTTTTGCCAAAGCCTCACCTCCGTGTTTTGTTTTCGTGTTCTGGATTTGTTCTTAAAAAATCATAAAAACAGCTAAAATCACATAAAATGGGCCTGTTTTTGTTCCTACAGTATAACTAACCTCAATAACATTTATTTCCAGTAATTTCCAATAAATTTTGACCACCTCACAATATTATTTGCTTCATCTAGTTAAGGCCAAAAGCTGTCTGTCTAAGCTAAGAGACACAGTGGGCGGCACTAACATGTGGCAGTTCAGTTTCTAATTTCCAACACGGATACAGTGTGTTATACAGTGTGGGTTGGATACACCAATAGTGCACTTACTGTGACAGCAATGTCAGTCAGAGAGGGGTTGCTGACGGTGTCCTCAGTACATGGAATGGCAGTGCTGCGGTGCTGGCAGTGTCCTCAGTGAAGGGTACCGGTGATGTCAGCAGTGCGGGGGAGCCAGCGGTGTCTTTAATGCAGGTTTGCTGGCTGTGTCAGCAGTGCGGGGGTGCCAGCGGTGTCTTTAGTGCAGGTTTGCTGGCTGTGTCGGCAGTGCTGGGGTGCCAGCGGTGCCTTTAGTGCAGGTTTGCTGGCTGTGTCGGCAGTGCCGGGGTGCCAGCGGTGTCTTAGTGCATGTTTGCTGACTATGTCGGCAGTGCAGGGGTAGCTGGCAGTGTCCTCAGTACATGGAATGGCAGTGTTGGCAGTGTTCTCAGTGAAGGGTACGAGTGGTGTCGGCAGAGGGTGGGTGCTCGCGGTGTCCTCATTGCAGGTTTGCTGATTGTGTCGGCAGTGCAGGGGTGTTTTCAATGCAGGGTGACGACGGTGTCGGCAGAGCGTGGGTGCCAGCGGTGTCCTCAGTGCAGGTTTGCTGACTGTATCGGCAGTGCAGGGGTGCTGGTGGTGTCCTCAGTGTGGGAGTGTCGGCAGTGTGAGGGTCGCTAACGGTGTCCTCAGTACGTTTGGCAGCAGTGCAGGAGTGTCGGCAGCGGTGGTGTTGGCAGCGGGGGATGCTGCCAGTGGGGGTGCCAGGCGGCGGGGGATGACGGGCGCCATCATCTTTTCCTCTTTTGTGCTGTTTTCAATGGGCTTAACGCTGATAGGCTGAAAGCCGTGACACACGGCTCTCTCAGCCAATCAGCGTTAAGCCCGCTCAAAACAAAACCTTGCGGCTCGACAGAGGTGTTGCGAGGTTTTGCCTCAGGTCAGGGATCTGGGGAAGGCAGGGAGATCTGAGCTGTGCTCGGATCGCCTCGGATCCCCGAAATTCGGATGGGTTCGGATCTCTGAGATCCGAACCCGCTCATCTCTAGATATGAGTACTGTTTTTTGCCTTTGTGTTGGACAAGATGGCTTTTAAAACTGCTTTGAGATATGTGAATTACTAATTTCTAAAAGAAAGGTTTTTTAATTTATTTGTCATTAATGTGAAGCTAGTTTTTTCAGATGTTGCTCACCATAACTCATTACAATGTTCTCCCTAAAGCTGGGTACACACTATACAATTATTTGGCAGATCAGCTGAAAATGTTATGACTGTCCAGAGTATAAATTGTATGCATTTACTATCTCCATTTATCGTAGATAAATCGGTCTCACCACATGATTGGGTCATCATGCTTATAAGATGAGATAAATGTGGTCATGGTATTGTGAACATTTTATAGTGTGTATGATCTGAAGACTGACTTGCTGACAGATCTTCAGATAGTTGGGCACACATATGTAAATCTCTATTCCTTTCAACAGATAAATAGAGAGATTGGGAGGTTCAATTGTATAGTGCACAGGTTCTCAAACTCGGTCCTCAGGACCCCAAACAGTGCATGTTTTTCAGTTCTCCACACAGAATCACAAATTAGATATTCGCTCCACCTTTGGATCTTTTAAAATGTGCCATTGAGTAATGAATTCACCTGTGCACCTGCTGGGTGACCTGCAAAATCTGAGGACAGAGTTTGATAACCACTGGTATAGTGTGTATTAGGGATGAGCGGGTTCGGTTCCCTGAGAACCGAACCCACCCGAACTTCGGGGATCCGGGGCGATCCGAGCCCAAGCTCGGATCTCCCTGTCTGCCCCGGATCCCTCTCCCGAGGCAAAACCTCGAGATCTGCTGTCGGATCTCGAGGTTTTGCCTCGAGCGGCCATTTAAAAAAAAATGCCTTTGCCTTTAATGGGCAAAGTGCTGATTGGCTGACAGAGCCGTCTGTCACGGCTCTCAGCCAATCAGCATTATGGTGCTCATTTGCATGTAGCACGGACTCGTGAGATCCGTGCTACATGCATCTGTGTGATTGACAGTGACACAGAGCACAGATGGGTCAGTGAGACCCGTCTGTGCTGCTGTGTATTTCAATGACACAGATGCACGCACGGACCAGGAGATCCGTGCTACTTGCATCTGTGTCATTGACACAGAGCACTAACGGGTCCGTGAGACCCGTCTGTGCTGCTGTGGTAAATAAAAAAAAAAAAACCTGTGTAAAAAGAGAAAAAAATGGCGTGCCCCCCCCCCCCAAAAAAGAGCAACCAGCCCCGGGCATTAGTGACCCAGTGCTGGGTGTGCTTAAATACAGGGGACAAACGACATAGGGGTCCCCTGTACTTAAACACAACCAGCACCGGGCTAGTCAGAACCAGAGCTGGTTGCCAAAATACGGGGGACAAACGACGTAGGGGTCCCCCGTATTCTGCGCAACCAGCTCTGGGCTCTGATCCGGTCCTGGTTCTGGAAATACAGGGGAAAAAAATGAGTAGGGTTCCCCTGTATGTTCCAGAACCAGCACTGGACTTTTTCTAGCGGGGGGCTGATGCCACAGCCAGGGGAGCCCTTTCACCGGGCCCCCCAGCCGCAGCATCAGCCCTGACCGCTAGTCAGCCCAGGCCGGGGATCCCTGGAGAGCTGGGGACCCCCCCAATAAAGGGGTCACCCTCTCCAGGGCACCCCTGGCCCAGGCTGATAGCCCGGGGCTATCCCCGCCACCACTGGTGGCGGTGGGTGGCGGGTTGATTGTGTGGTGTGGTGTAAATAAAGAATATCAAACATTGTCTTTACAAGTAGAACTGCAAGTCCCAGCAAGCCTGCCCCGCATGCTGGTACTTGGAGAACCACAAGTACCAGCATGCAGGGCATTAAGGGCCCACTAGTACCTGTAGTTCACCTGTAAAAAAATGTTTAAAAAAAACACAGGACACACACACCGTGACAGTATAAGTTTATTAAACATACATACACACACACACACACACACACATGTACACATACTCACCTATGTAACCCTGTAGCATCGGTCCACTTGTCCGGTAAAGTATCCATAGGGGACCTGTGAAAAAATACATACTCACCATCTCCTATGCGAGGTTCTGTCCTCTTCGTTCCAAAGTAGGCATCCCCGGACTTGGCAAAAAAAAAAAAACGAAAACGCGATCCACGAACTTAGTACCGTTCTATAGAACGGTACTTCCCGAATGAGAGCTTAGCGGCGGGGTATCACCATGGAAACCCCGCTGCTAAGCGTTCATTGGCTGAGAGAGGCCATCTCCCGTCTCTCTCAGCCAATGAACGGCTCCCTCCATTGTAGTCAATGCTGGGAGCCGCAAGGTTATTAAAGTTTACCCTGCGGTTCCCACCATTGACTACAATGGAGGGAGCCGTTCATTGGCTGAGAGACGGGAGATGACCTCTCTCAGCCAATGAACGCTTAGCAGCGGGGTTTCCATGGTGATACCCCGCCGCTAAGCTCTCATTCGGGAAGTACCGTTCTATAGAACGGTACTAAGTTCGTGGATCGCGTTTTCGTTTTTTTTTTTTGCCAAGTCCGGGGATGCCTACTTTGGAACGAAGAGGACAGAACCTCGCATAGGAGATGGTGAGTATGTTTTTTTTCACAGGTCCCCTAGGGATACTTTACCGGACAAGTGGACCGATGCTACAGGTTACATAGGTGAGTATGTGTACATGTGTGTGTGTGTATGTATGTTTAATAAACTTATACTGTCACGGTGTGTGTGTCCTGTGTTTTTTTAAACATTTTTTTTACAGGTGAACTACAGGTACTAGTGGGCCCTTAATGCCCTGCATGCTGGTACTTGTGGTTCTCCAAGTACCAGCATGCGGGGCAGGCTAGCTGGGACTTGCAGTTCTACTTGTAAAGACAATGTTTGATATTCTTTATTTACACCACACCACACAATCAACCCGCCACCCACCGCCACCAGGGGTGGCGGGGATAGCCCCGGGCTATCAGCCTGGGCCTGGGGTGCCCTGGAGAGGGTGACCCCTTTATTGGGGGGGTCCCCAGCTCTCCAGGGATCCCCGGCCTGGGCTGACTAGCGGTCAGGGTTGATGCTGCGGCTGGGGGGCCCGGTGAAAGGGCTCCCCTGGCTGTGGCATCAGCCCCCCGCTAGAAAAAGTCCAGTGCTGGTTCTGGAACATACAGGGGAACCCTACTCATTTTTTGTCCCCTATATTTCCAGAACCAGGACCGGATCAGAGCCCAGAGCTGGTTGCGCAGAATACAGGGGACCCCTACGTCGTTTGTCCCCCGTATTTTGGCAACCAGCGCTGGTTCTGACTAGCCCGGTGCTGGTTGTGCTTAAGTACAGGGGACCCCTACGTCGTTTGTCCCCTGTATTTAAGCACACCCAGCACTGGGTTACTAATGCCCGGGGCTGGTTGCTCTTTTTTGGGGGGGTGCACGCCATTTTTTTCTTTTTTTACACAGGTTTTTTTTTTTTTTTTTACCACAGCAGCACAGACGGGTCTCACGGACCTGTCATTGCTCTGTGCCAATCACACAGATGCATGTAGCACGGATCTCCCGGGTTCGTGCTACATGCAAATGGGCACCATAACGCTGATTGGCTTCCTGTCTGCCACTGCAGTGCCACTCCTAGATGGGCCACGTGTTTGTGCCGCCCCCTTGTGTCGCTTAGCATAGTCATCCAGCTTCCTCGGTACAACCTTTTGGCCTAAAAACAATATTGTGAGGTGTGAGGTGTTCAGAATAGAGTGGAAATGAGTGGAAATTAATGTTATTGGGGTTATTAATAGCGTAGGAACAAAAAAAGGCCCATTTATGTGATTTTAGCGTTTTTTTTTTATTTTTTAAGAAAAAATCCAGATCCAAAACACAAAACCCAGAACCCAAAACACGGAAGGGTGGTTTTGGCAAAACCAATCCAGATCCAAAACACGAAGAAAGATCCAGATCCAAAACCAAAACACAAAACACGAAAAGTGTCCGGTGCACACCCCTAGTGTGTATGCACAACATCAGATGTTTCATCACAAGAAAAAAAACTGTTACATCTCATCTTAAACAGAGCCGGTTCTAGACCAAGTAAAGCCCTAGGTGAAAATTCCCTTTGCACTCCCTTCACTTTGTGTGTACTAAATAAAAATACACCTTACATATATGGTGTTTTCAGTGGGGAAGAGAGGGGGGAGCAGGTACAACTTACCCAAGCTGGTTGGAGGGCCAGGCGGGGGCTTGGGTCAGCTGCTGCCACTGGCCACTGTATAGTAGTGCAGCCGACGGCACTACTATACAGTTGCAGGTTGCGGCACGGCTATTTAGCCATAGTGGGCAATGGAGAAGTATTAGTATGGGCGATTGTACTGATTGGTGATGGAGTGGCCATGCCTCTTGGATTTTGCTGCACATACCCAGTACCTGGGCCCATTTGAGCTCTCAGCAGCCCTGGGTGGTTTCTCTGCTGTGGAGACCCTCTAAAGAAATTGATCATGTCAGGGCAGGCAATATCTTCAGTCCGTATTCACTATTTATGTAAGAGATCACTGTGTAAGCACCAGAACCAGATGGAGGTGGCCGTGGCCCGGCAGTTTGCAGTACCGCCCGCATATTCATTTGCGTTGGGCGGCATGCAACAGAAACTTTAACCCCACATGTAGTCTGTGGGCTGGTACACTGCTGAGAACATATACGGTTGACTTACCATGTAATTTGAAAAGTGATATTTACTGTGCATTTGATATGTCAAGGTACACTGTTATGTTATGTGTTCCCTGTATGGTGCTGCAGACAGTTTGTAAATAAAATAACAAATAATAATAATAATTATAATAATTTGTCAGTTAGAGGTTTGGAGGGGCAGTCATAATTGGCATATAACCTTATAATATATTGTTTTGTTGTGAATTCTTTGTTGCGAATTACAGTAGATTAAGATTTTATTGAAACATTATTTACAGTAGAATAGCAATAGTATAGCAATAAGACACAGAGGGGGTCATTCAGACCCGCTCGCGAGCAAAGGTCGCTCGCAAGCGGGTCGATGTTGTGCGCATGCGTGAGACCCGGCAAGCGACGAGGAATACGTCGCTCGGGGTCTCGCACTAAAGGGGGCATGCTGTCGATGGTGAGTGACAGCACGCCCCCTTTGGTGGGCGTGCCGGGGGCGTGGCTGCCTACCGTCTGAAGCCGGCCCCACTGACATCAGTAATGATATTGTTTCAGATAGATAGGAAAAGAAGACAATGACACCAGTCTTTGTTGGAAAGTGCAACAGGAGCTTATTGTTCTGTTGAGTGAGAGTCAAAAGATAATTTGCATACATATACTAATGCATACATTTAAGGACCAAAACCTTCCCATATACATGTGTGACCACACATACACTTTTAGATCAGATTCATTAATCAATTGCATTTGCTACAGCTTTGGGGTTCTGTGTTCAAAGCCAACAGGGCACTATCTGTGTATAGTTTGTATGTTTTCCACATGTTTGCATAGATTTCCTCCTGGAGCTTTGGTTTCAATCAACAGACTAAAATATACTGGAAGGCAGGGGCGTCTTAAGAGAGGAGGGTGCCTGTGTGCAATCCCAGTGCGGGGCTCCCTCCTCTCTCCCCGGTGGCTGGCAGCCGACTGACGTGGCTGGCCAGCCACCGGAGCATTAGTAGACTCCGGGCACTAGAGTGTGCCCGGAGTCTACTGCGCATGCGCCCATTTTCCGGCGCATAGTGCAGGGAGTCTACTGCGCATGCGCAGGTAAGTTTTAAAAAATATGGGCGCAGTGTGTGCGGTGCGTCCCCCCTGAACACTGCACCCATTATAGATACGCCACTGCTGGAAGGCAAATTTTGTGTGATAGAGAATTTAGCCTGTAAACTCTACTTGGTCAGGGAATGTTGTGAATGACTAAACATTCTTTGAAGTGCTACAAAATATGTTGGTTTTAAATAAATAGAGGTTATTAATATATTGATAATACAGAACGTGCTCATCAAATACTTTAGTTATTTTTTGAGGGTTTTTTCTTGTCCACTATATGTAAATATAGAAGATAAAACCACAACAGTGTAATACGTTCCCATTAAGATATTAGTTCTTAGAGGGTGAGTGCTTAAAAAGGTACCTCAATGTAGATTACATCTGCTTCAAATATAACAAGCATCTGGACATCCCCACAGGTAAGGCAAGGATGGCATTTTTGACTCTCATAAGAGACTTCCAATATACCTGAAATAATGCAAAGGGCATACAATAGTGTAACACCTTATCAGATTACAATTTATTTCCAAATTGCACAGTTAAAATTTCACATACATAATAAAGAAAAAAAGAGAGCTTATCTGAAATCCTTTTGAATGGATCAAACAATGGGAAAATGACCTCTGGCGAAAATGAAATCTGCGACAGGTAAGATCATCCACAAAGGTATCCAGTAGAAAAAATGTCTCCAGGTAGAGCAGTTCTGACATGTTTCATCCTACTGGACTTCCTTAGGGGCTACAGATAAGTAGAGCTACTGCCCATATTTATATCCATTGGCTAACAAGTCAAATTAGCATGGATCCCAGTAACCGGAAGTTATGTCAAATATGACTTCTAGTTTAAACAAACCAACTCCTAGTATATATACTGTAAACACTAGTCCTAATTAGAACAATTGGGAAAAAAAGTCCATACAAATGTGTTCATAAAAGAGGTTGCAAACATCCCACAATGGTTTTAATACATAAATGTGGCGATTGCATGTTACCGAGTCCCGGAGCCGCAAACGGAAATAGTAATGTCTTTTCTCTTTAAGGGCATTGAGATAGAACTGGCAGTGCCTAATTTGCATATCATTGAGTCTCTGAGCTACAACCTGAAGTGGTTATGCCCCACTTCCATCTTCAATGGTATTCAGCTCACATCCACCAAGTCACAGGGCTGTTGATTGGAAGCTACAAAGCATTTATGTATTCATACTGTTGTGCTATACACAAAGCAAGCGGTGAGATCTCCACATCTGAATTTATTTTTATTTTTAATTGATAATAATAATTTAAGTGATTTAAAGACATAAGTTACTTAAGTACTCAGGGGGTCATCCAGACCCGGTCGTTAGCGCCGATGCGCTCTGACTGGGTCGTTGGCCTCCCACAGAGCATGCGCATGACGGCGCCGGTGCCGTCGTGCGCATGCGTGAGACCCGCTACGACCGACAGCGCCAGTCGTAGCGGGTCTCGATCCAAAGGGAGCGAGCTGTCGATGTTGATTGACAGCTCGCTCCATTTGGAAGGCGGGCCGGGGGGGTGGCAGCCCAACCGGGGGCGTCTACCGTTTGGGGGTGGCCCCACTGACATCACTAGTGATGTCAGTGGAGAGCTTCTGGCTCAGACAGAGCCAAAAGCTCTCCGGGGCTTACGACAAGGGAGACCCTACCCTAGGGTCTCGTCGTAAGCCCCGATGGTCGCGATGGTCTTGACCATCGCGACCATCACCTTAGACGGTCATAAGGCTGTGGGTGTTAACCTACAGCCTTACCACCGCAAAGGAGGACATCTTGAAAATTCAAGACGTCCTCCCCTCATTCAGATCGACCGCACGCTCTGTGCGACCGGCTCTGAATGAGGTCCTCAGTGCTTGGTAGAATGAGAGAATCTGAAGTGACCACATAGTAAAATGCTGACATTTATTCGAATTGACTCCTTGGGGTATATTTACTAAGGTGCGGGTTTTTTGAAGTGGTTTTGTTGCTCATAGCAACCAATCAGATTCTACTTAACATTTTGCTAGCACCTTCTATAAGGTAATAGCTAGAATCTTATTGGTTGCTATGGGCAACAAAACCACTTCTAAAAACCCGCACCTTAGTAAATATACCCCTTTGTTTCTTCTATTACATCAAGTAAATGTTTTCTATTTGTTAATATATGTTTATATATCACCACATATAGGGCCTGATTCAGACCCGCTCGCAAGCGCATAGTGCTCGCAAGCGGGTCGATGGCCGTCGATGTTGATCAACATTTCGCCCCGTTTTGTAGGGAGGTCGGGGGGGAGGGGGGGTGGCTTGCCAAACGGAGGCATTCCTGAAGGAATGCCTGCCATTTGTGGGTGGTCCTGCTGACATCACTTGTGATGTCAGTAGTGAGCTTCCTGCTCTATTAGAGCAGGAAGCTCACTGGGGCTTGCGGCAGATGAGACCCTACCACAAGGGTCTTGTCGCAACCCAGATGGTCGCGACCATCACCTGGCTGCTCACAAATGCTGTGGGTAGTCACCCTCAGCTTAGCGAGTGGCCAGAAGGCCGGACAAGAAAAATAAAAGAAAACGCCCTTCAGACCTGCGAGCTGCCTCTGGCAGTGAGCGGGTCTGAATCAGGGCCATAATGTTGCCTTGTAGTTCACTATGAGACATGTGTTTAGATATAAAAATAGATAGCTACAATGATAGAATACATTATACTCATACAGATGATGGAGATTAGCAATAGAACTTTATACATAGACAGTGTCAGTTTAGTTAAGGATCATTTGATGAGAGTAGATTGAACAGACCATGTTTATCTTGTGAATAGTTCAGCAAAGCAGTGGTTTGTATCAAGAATAACTCAAATAGCAGAAGCAATAAAGCAAACAATATTTCCTTTAGATTTTTTTCTGGAAATTACTTTTTTCTCTAAAAGTCAGTGAAAGTATTATAATATGAGTAGTTTAAGAAAATGTTGTTACTACGACTACTAATTATTATTATTGTTATTAATGTGGATATAATGTTATACTCTGTATATCTACAGTAAATTTATAAACACGAGGAATCTCTGTATGTATTTCACGCACAGGATTTCCCACTTTTTATTCAGCAATAATACAGCAAAGTGACAAACATTTTGACATAAGCTTCTTAACTGAGATGGCAAACTGAGTTTTGCCAATGCAGCAGGGCTTCTGATGACAGCAGGGTTGGCTCTATCTTTAGGCAGCTGCCTAAGGGTGCTGGCCCCTGGAGGATGCCACTGAATCAAACAGGAAACTGATGGATATCTCAGTATGAGACATTCTCCTTTTACAGTGCACTGGTAACAGCTGCGGGTCTGATCAGTCTCAGCCGCTGTTAGGTTGTGCAGGGTCGATGGCCGTCAGTGCTCACGCGTGGCATGCGCACTGCACGTGCACGAGCCCTGGAGTGAGTGAGAAATTCACTTGCTCCAGGGCTTGCTACAAACGGTGCGGCTGTCGATGTTGATCAACATTTCGCCCCGTTTTGTAGGGAGGTCGGGGGGGAGGGGGGGTGGCTTGCCAAACAGGCTGCAGGTGCCGCAGCCTAAGCACTTCCTTCGTGCTTTGTGCTAGGGATCCCGAGGGGCATCACCATGGCTGCCCTTCATAGCGCAGATACACCTCCAGGTGCCTGGATCCCAGGACCTGACTAGTGACTAGGGAGGTCATTGAGACCCACTCGCGAGCGGCAGTACGCTCGCAAGTGGGTCGATGTTCCCCACTGCGCATGTGCATGACGGAGGGAACAAAAACAAAATTATGTGGCTTTAGCTGATTTTATAATTAAATACAGATCCAAAACCAAAACACTCAAGAGCGGTTTTGCAAAACCAAATCCAGAACCAAAACCTTGAAGGAGATACAGTTCCAAACCCAAAACACGGGGGTTGGTGCACATTTCATATATATATATTCCATAGACGAAAAACCTTACAGCTTAATTAGTGACTTGATATTAAAAGTGCAGGTCAGCCTACATGTATGCTTCATTCCTCTGCGCATTAAGGCCCTGATTCAGAGCCGGTCGCTCTGACAGAGTGCTCGCTCTGAATCAGTGCCGTTCTTGTTTTTTCTAGAACGGCCTCCTGGCCGCTCACATAGCTGTGGGTGACCACCCACAGCTATAGTGAGCAGTAAGGAAGATGGTCGTGATGGTCAAGACCATCGCGACCGACGGGCTTGCGTCGAGACCCTTGTGGTAGGGTCTCGTTACTGCAAGTCCCAGAGAGATTTCAGCACTAACAGAGCTGGAATCTCTCCACTGACTTCACTTGTGATGTCAGTGGGGCCGCCCCCAGACGGTAGGTGTTCTCATGGGAATGCCTCCATCTGGGCAGCCACCCCCCCGGCCTGCCCATCAAAGGGGGCGTGCTGTCACTCAACATCGACAGCATGCCCCCTTTGGTACGAGACCCGGAGCGACAGATTGCCTATCGCTATCCGGGTCTCACGCATGCGCACAACAGAGCCGGTTCTGTCGTGTGCATGCACTCTGGACCACCATCGACCCGGTTGCGAGCACTCAGCGCTTGCGACCAGGTCTGAATCAGGCCCTATATTACAGCACTCCAATTTATCTGAGGAACACTGCAATTCAATATTATAACAGGCAAGTGACATTCTACTAGTGGACATATGCAGGCAGCTTAGGACAGACATCATATCCCTCTATAAACCCCACAGAACTGCTGTTTATAAGGAGGGAGAAACTAACATAGTGGAACAAAAGATTCTTCTTTGCAATAGCAACCGGGCAACGACTTGCAGCATAGAGTCCAGCATTTATAAAGCATTAACATGGAAACCAAAAAGTTAAGTTCCTGAGTGCACCACCTCTACAGTAAGTACTGGACCTTATTACTGACTTGCATGCAGTATATATTTAGGTGAAAGGGAAATTAAGTTAGAAATATATTTAGATTGTAATTTATACTGTGGTTATGTGATATATCATTGCTTTATTATGGTTTTTGATCATTTGATGTGTAAAACTATACTTAATATTAACAGTTTGGTACCTTCTCTCATAAATATGCATGTTTATTGAAATAACCAATCAATATCCAGAGACTCCCAAGTTTTGTTTGCTTAGAAGCAAGGAACATTCAGTGATCCAGTGTTCCAGTGTAATGAAATATACATTTTATTGGATGTGTAATTTACTTGGCAATGAAAACTGGTAACATTACAGATTGTTATGATGCTGTTGAATCTGCATTATTCTTCTGTAATAAAGAGTAAAGAAAACTTGAAGTGGTAGCTTCCTATGTCAGCTTCAACCTCCTTACCTCTCTGATCAACTAATAAAAAACAACATCACACTTTGCAATTCATTTCGGGTATCACATTTGGCGTCACGAAAAACAGAATTCCAAAGTAAGGAGGAATCTTAAAGCAGGTGAAGATGTCATAGGACAAGCATTCTTCATGAGATTCAGCCAGTAATAGTATTGTGATGTCTCAACTGAATCTCATCATACTGCTGTAATACTTCAGGCCCTATGGCTCCCAATGTATACCCGGGAAGATCAGGATTCTAACCACAATTCCTTGAGGGAGTTCAAGAATAAAATTAAAAGTATGTTTCGTTTGTACCCACTGACGGATGAACAGCATGTGGAGATCCTCATTGGACAACTGAAAGGATCTGCTTTACAAGGGGTTACCAATTTGCAAAGGAAAGAAAGGCAAACCATTGACCAAATTTTACAGAGGTTAGCTGATACATTTGACATCAGTATCATTTCCGATCTGAAGATAAAATTTTATGCAAGGAAACAATTACAAAAGAGAAGCCTTCTGATATTATGCTTTAAGCTTATAAGAAACTTTACATGGCATACAGACAAGAGACGATGGGGAGATCAGGAAGATAGACATAGATTGGGAGCCCAGTTCATCGAGGGCTCTAGTAGAGAGGGAGTAATGTTGAGGATGCAGTTGCCTGATCATCTGTTTATGGACTGCTTCCATAATTGTAATAGGATCCAATGTGGTCTGAGAGGTTAATGTCCCTGAAATACCCAGGTACCAAGAAGCCAAACACCCTGTGAAGGTGGCAGTCCAAGGCATTCAAGCTCCTGATCTGCTCCAGGTTCTGAAAAGCCAAATGGAGGAGTTGACCACCAGAATATTATAGATGTGCTGAGAGATATGCAACCTAAAAAAAACAAAATAATACCACTGCCAAAGAGCCCAGGTAGCAAAATTAGAGGAGAAGGTTCTCTAATGACTGGTGGGAACATTTTCCGAGCAACGGAAGGACAAAGGCTGATCGCTTTGAATCACAAGGACGACCCATCTGTTGAAGATGTAACCACTGTGGTCACATTGAATGCTGTGGCATCCATGAGAGAGCCTTTAAACACAAGTCTTAAGGCCGAGGACCAGCTCTCAGGATGGACAGACAGAATAGGTCCACTAATGGAAGAAGGGCAACCCAGAGATGTGAGTCCAGGTCCAATTTTACAGAACCAAATAAAAATTGTGAGCATTCCACCTGTTGGCGATAGTACATCAGTCATTACAAGAAGAGTTTTGGGCAAGGTCATATGGTTCCATGTACGATGCGATTATGGGTTCATAAAATGTGATGACACCAAGGATAATATTTTTGTCCACTATACAGCTATTCAAAAGACCAACCCAAGAAAGTACCTCCGCAGTTTAGGAGATGGAGAGTTTGATGTGGTCGAAGGAGAGAAAGGTCTTCAAGCAGCGAATGTCACCAGTCCTGGAGGTGTTCCAGTTCAAGGCAGCAGATATGCAGCAGATCATAAGCATTATTGGCGCCATTCACGTCACAGAAGTTGTCCACATAACAACCCACAGAACTATCAATACCATGAAGGTGGAATGGACTGAATTGAAAGTGTATCTGGAAGCACTAATCCCCAACAACCTTATCAAAGGTGTCGGTACCCATCATACCCTCATATGGATACAGACAACAAAGTTCCAATGACATCCATTCCAATATGGTCTACGCTAGCCAACGAAGGGTTGTGTCACTGATTGTCTGGAAGACATGGAAAGGGTTGCTGACTCACCCAGAGCTGAGAGCTTGTAATCTGCAGAAAATTATCATGATACTGCAAGAGTTGACACATGTTGGACCTGAAAAACCTTGTATTGTAGCCAAGAAGCCCATAATGACTGTTCTAGTGTAGTTTGAGGTCCCAGAGGATGAATATATAGTTATTGATTCAGGTGAAGTGACCCAAATTCTGCAAAGACCATCAAGACCCTTGAACAATAGAGACAAAGGGACTTCTATTCATTAGATATAGACAGTTGTGTAAATGATGTGAAACGATTTTACAAAAAGTTGTATTAAGTAAATATGTGACATGTTTAATATTTTAATATGTACTACTAAGTGCTGCATAATGCATGAGGACACGTATGTTTTAGAGGAGTGGTATGTTGCACTCCAGACCCTGGACCACTTATGCTAAAATGACTGTGTATGTCTCAAATGCTTATGTATGACCACATAATATATGTACATTTTTCTTTATTTAAATTGGTCCAGCTACTGTTGTGGTTGTATTTGATATTTAATTCCATTAAATATCCCTTTTGAAGAGGATGATGGTTTCACATAGCTAGCCTAGACTTATTAAGATGGGCATGGGACACTTTGTTTTGAAACAAATCTAGTAAGAACTCAGATTTCTTTAATCAGTTTGTAAAATGCCAATCTCATGAGGTTTTTTTTAAATATAAATCATGGTGGTAGGCTCTAAAAATTAACTTGGTCATTTAATCATTGGATTGTTTGGTCAGACTGCTGTTACTGACAACACTGTGTAAAATTTGCAGAATTATGTGACTATGGCAACAACAGTCACATGGCACATGATCTAGTAAGAGACTTTGTAATATATTTCTGAACTGTTTTCCCTGTGACATCCTCCCCCACCTTCTCCCTCTCTGCCTTTACATGGTATGCTGACAATCTGAAAGCCCATGTGTCTGTGTCTGGCATCCATACTTTGTTTACCACAACAGTAATTTTGAAAAGAATATAATGAGTTTTAGGTGAATGAAAGAAAAACATAAAATACATACCGTAAAATGCATGCTCAAAGGGTACTTAACTTCCATGTGGGGTTGCTGTTTCAATCATTGACAGTTTGTGGAAAATCTAAAATAAGTTCACAACTGACACCAGGCAATGTGGAATTATACTGTAGTTCAGTAGGATTAAAAATAAGCTCTTATGCAAAGGCCACTTTGTCATTTTTAAAAAAAGTGGAGAATTTGTTGCAATGCACAAAAAAAAAGTGCAACAGTGTACTTTGGGCCTGATTCACTACCGTACACAACTGCGATTACGCACGCAATCAGGTGATTTTTGTGTTCTGTGCATGCATACGCATTGTAGTGCGCGTGCGTGAACCAGCCACTGTGTTTGAGACTGGGATTACAGTGACTACGCAGACCCATCGCAGAGTGATTGACAGGAAGTGCCGTTTATGGGTGGTAACTGGGGGTGGTCTGTGAAACACAGGCGTCCCAGTGCATTCGCACGCCATTACAGGGGCGTGCATAAATTATCCACTGCAATGGCATACGTAGTCTGAGGTCTCATAGCGTGCATGGTTGTTAGCAATTTCTGAGTAAGGTCTGACCTTGTGCAAGTGTGCTTGAGGCTGCAATGGTACTTGATTGTACCGATAGTTTCGCTATTCTGCTATTATGGATTTGTGCAATGTAAAGTGGGCATCCTTATGTAGTACTGAGTTTGCATTGCGATCGCAATGGATTAGCATACTATTGCAGTTGAACTGCGTGCGTACGCAATATTGCAAACTGTAGTGAATCAGGCCCTTTGACTGGTCCAGCATGTCAATCAGCTTAAAGATGTTTCAAGGAGATATTTGTTAATAACAGCTTGGCGTCTTTATCATCCAGTTTCTGCTGTGTCCAAGTTACATGATTTTAGCTGTTTTTTTATAAATTTTTAAAGAATTAAAAAACAAAACTAAACAAGAAGATATAGTTCTACAAGCATAACACATTTAGAAATAATAAAAGCAACAGCAAATCTGTGCAAAAAAGTGCACTACCATTCATGCAGAGGAGTAGAGAGAAAATAATCCTACATACTGTACATCTTTTTTTCTACTTTTACTGTCTAATTATATAAAGTTCTCAAAAGATTCCTGAGTACAGGCCTGGAGAGATTGGAAATGGAGGAATGCAGGCAAACGTGTAATGTGTATTTCAATTGCTAGTTTCCTGTTTCACCTCTACAAAACAACTTCTTTCTGCCAAGTTATTCAAAATAGTGAGATGATTAATGGCATTGGATCTGTCCCAAAGCTGTACATGTGTGTTTTAACTAGGGGTGTGCACCGGCCACTTTTCGTGTTTTGTGTTTTGGTTTTGGATCTGGATCTTTCTTCGTGTTTTGGATCTGGATTGGTTTTGCCAAAACCACCCTTCCGTGTTTTGGGTTCTGGGTTTTGTGTTTTGGATCTGTATTTTTTTGAAAAAAAGCATAAAAACAGCTAAAATCACAGAATTTGTAGGTTTTTCTGCTCCTATGCTATTATTAACCTCAATAACCTTAATTTCCACTCATTTCCAGTCTATTCTGAACACCTCACACCTCACAATAGTGTTTTTATGTCCAAAAGGTTGCACCGAGGTAGCTGGATGACTATGCTAAGCGACACGAGTGGGCGGCACAAACACGTGACCCATCTAGGAGTGACACTGCAGTGGCAGACAGGATGGCAGTTAGAAAAACTAGGCCCCAAACTGTACATAATGCAAAGAAAAAAAGAGGTGCAAGATGGAATTGTCCTTGGGCCCTCCCACCCACCCTTATGTTGTATAAACAGGACATGCACACTTTAACAAATCAATCATTTCAGCGCCAGGGTCTGCCACACAACTGTGGCTGAAATGATTGGTTCGTTTGGGCCCCCACAAAACAAGCTGGCAATTAATGTGTCCCTGCACAAACTGGCTCTACGGAGGCAAGATGTCATCCTCATCCTCCTCATCCACCGATTCCTCACCCTCTTCAGTGTGTACATCCTCATCCTCACAAAGTATTAACTCGTCCCCACTTGAATCCACCACCACAGGTCCCTCTGTACGTTCTGGAGGCTGGTCTCCCTGGAAGAGCTGATAATTCATTTTGATGAACATCATCTTCTCCACATTCTGTGGAAGCAACCTCCTACGCCTTTCGCTGACAAGGTTCCCGGCTGCACTAAACACTCTTTCGGAGTACACACTGGAGGGGGGGCAACTCAGGTAAAATAGAGCCAGTTTGTACAGGGGCCTCCAAATTGCCTCTTTTTCCTGCCAGTACTGGTATGGACTGTCTGACATGCCTACTTGGATGCTGTCACCGATGTAATCCTCCACCATTCTGTCAATGGTGACAGTATCATATGCAGTGACAGTAGACATGTCAGAAATTGTTGCCAGGTCCGTCAGTCCGGACCAGATGTCCAAACTTGGTCCTGCCTGCCCTGCATCACCGCCAGCGGGTTGCTTAGGATACCTAAGTTTTTTCCTGGCAGCCCCAGTTGCGGGAGAAAATGAAGAAGGAGCCGTTGACGTGTCACGTTCCGCTTCAGCTGACAGTGTGTTCACCAGCAGGTCTTTGCACCTCTGCAGGCTTGTGTCGGCCGGAAAGAGAGACACCACATAGGCTTTAAACCTAGGATCGAGCACGGTGGCCAAAATGTAGTGGTCTGATTTCAACAGATTGACCACCCTGGAATCCTGGCAAAGCGAATGAAGGGCTTCATCCACAAGTCCCACATGCCGAGCGGAATCGCTCCGTCTTAGCTCCTCCTTCACTTTCTCCAGCTGCTTCTGCAAAAGCCTGATGAGGGGAATGACCTGACTCAAGCTGGCAGTGTCTGAACTGACTTCACGTGTGGCAAGTTCGAAGGGCTGAAGAACCTTGCACAACACGGAAATCATTCTCCACTGCGCTTGAGTCAGGTGCATACCCCCTCCTTTGCCTATGTCATAGGTGGATGTATAGGCTTGTATGGCCTTTTGCTGCTCCTCCATCCTCTGAAGCATATAGAGGGTTGAGTTCCACCGCGTCACAACCTCTTGCTTCAGGTGATGGCGGGGCAGGTTCAAGAGTGTTTGCTGGCGCTCCAGTCTTCGGCACGCAGTCGCTGAATGGCGAAAGTGGCCAGAAATTTTTCGGGCCACCCAAAGCGTCTCCTGCACGCCCCTGTCGCTTTTCAGAAAATTCTGCACCACCAAGTTTATTGTGTGAGCAAAACATGGGACGTGCTGGAATTTGCCCAGATGTAATGCCCGCACAATATTGGTGGCGTTGTCAGATATCACAAATCCCCAGGAGAGTCTAAGTGGGGTAAGCCACTGGGCGATGATTTCCCTCAGTTTCTCTAAGAGGTTGTCGGCGGTGTGCCTCTTACTGAAACCGGTGATACACAGCGTAGCCTGCCTTGTAACGAGCTGGCGTTTCTGAGATGCTGCTACTGGTGACGCTGCTGCTGTTGCTGCGTAAGGTGATACATCTACCCAGTGGGCTGTCACAGTCATATAGTCCTTAGTCTGCCCTGTTCCACTTGTCCACATGTCCGTGGTTAAGTGGACATTGTGTACAATGGCATTTTTCAGGACACTGAGGACACTTTTTCTGACGTTTCTGTACAGTCTCGGTATCGCCTGCCTAGTGAAGTGGAATCTAGACGGGATTTGGAACCGGGGACACACTACCTCCATCAATTGTCTAAATCCCACTGCACTAATGGCGGATACCGGACGCACGTCTAACACCAACATAGCAGTCAAGGCCTCAGTTATACGTTTTGCTTCAGGATGACTGCTGTCGTACTTCATCCTCCTCGCTAAGGACTGTTGGAGGGTCAATTGTTTAGTAAAAGTAGTGGTGTTCCTACTTCCTCTCTGGGATGATGAACGACTCCCAGCAGCAGCAGCAACAGCAGCAGCGGCAGCAGTAGGCGTAGCAATGCAGGATCCTCCGGAGGAATCCCGGATAGGAGAGTCAGTCATGCCAGTGATATGGCCTGCAGGACTACTTCCGATCCTGACTAAGGAGGAAATTGACGAGGAGGGAGTTGACGGTGTGGTTTGCAGGCGCTTGGATACAACAGGACAACGGGATTTAGGTGTCCCTGGACTGCTTACGGTCTGAGCCAAAGTTTCTGAACTTGACAGTAACTTTTTATGAACGCGCTGCAGGTGCCGTATAAGGGAGGATGTTCCTAGGTGGTTGACGTCCCTACCCCTACTTATTTCACCTTTACATATGGTACATATGGCAAGACAGTTGTTGTCCGGATTTGGATAGAAATATTGCCAGACCAAAGAGGTGGAATGTTTGGTCTTCTGCCCAGGCATGACCGTGATGGGCTTTTTCATCCCACGGACAACAACTGTCTCCCCCGGAGCCTGATTTAAACAAACCACATCACCATCAGAATCCTCCTCGCCAACTTCCTCCTCAGCGCCAGCTACACCAGTATCCTCATCCTGTTGTACTTCAACAGTGACATCTTCAATTTGCATATCAGCAAGTGGACTGTGGGTGCTCCTTTCAGCACTTGCAGGGGGCGTGCAAATGGTGGAAAGAGCCACCTCTTCCCGTCCAGTGCTGGGAAGGTCAGGCATCGCAACCACCACCACACTTGGACTCTCCTTGGGGATTTGTGATATCTTCTTAGAAAGCACAGTTCTTCGCTGTGCTTTTGCCAGCTTAACTCTTTTGATTTTTTTAGTGGGAGGAGTGCTTCCATCGTCATGTGAAGCTGAACCACTAGTCATGAACATACTAGGGATCGACCTTAGCCGTTCCTTGCCACTCCGTGTCGTAAATGGCATATTGGCAAGTTTACGTTTCTCTTCAGCTGATTTAAATGTCTTTTTCAAGGTCATTTTCCTGAACTTTGCCATTTGGGATTGTATGTGCCCTCTACTATGACATTGGGCATCGGCCTTGGCAGACGACGTTGATGGCATGTTATCGTCTATGTCATGACTAGTGGCAGCAGCTTCAGCACTAGGAGGAAGTGGTTCTTGATCTTTCTCTATTTTATTTTTATCGGAGAAAGTTTGGTCCTCCATTTATGTTATATCGATTTGATATATACGTGCGGCTAAACACAGAAAATAATTTTTTTTTTGGTTTGGACTGGAGTGTACTTTGTGGGTTACAGCACCCTTTAATGGTCAAGCCAGCCGGCCCTTTACTTATGACACAGGCGCACTCTTGGCACTACTTTGTTGATGCACGTGCGGCTACTGCGCACACAATTCACAAACACAGAAAATAATTTTTTTTTGGTTTGGACTGGAGTGTACTTTGGGGGTTACAGCACCCTTTAACGGTCAAGCCAGCCGGCCCTTTACTTATGACACAGGCGCACGCTTGGCACTACTTTGTTGATGCACGTGCGGCTACTGCGCACACAATTCACAAACACAGAAAATAATTTTTTTTTGGTTTGGACTGGAGTGTACTTTCGGGGGTTACAGCACCCTTTAACGGTCAAGCCAGCTGGCCCTTTACTTATGACACAGGCGCACGCTTGGCACTACTTTGTTGATGCACGTGCGGCTACTGCGCACACAATTCACAAACACAGAAAATAATTTTTTTTTGGTTTGGACTGGAGTGTACTTTCGGGGGTTACAGCACCCTTTAACGGTCAAGCCAGCCGGCCCTTTACTTATGACACAGGCGCACGCTTGGCACTACTTTGTTGATGCACGTGCGGCTACTGCGCACACAATTCACAAACACAGAAAATAATTTTTTTTTAGGTTTGGACTGGAGTGTACTTTCGGGGGTTACAGCACCCTTAACGGTCAAGCCAGCCGGCCCTTTACTTATGACACAGGCGCACGCTTGGCACTACTTTGTTGATGCACGTGCGGCTACTGCGCACACAATTCACAAACACAGAAAATAATTTTTTTTTTGGTTTGGACTGGAGTGTACTTTCGGGGGTTACAGCACCCTTTAACGGTCAAGCCAGCCGGCCCTTTACTTATGACACAGGCGCACGCTTGGCACTACTTTGTTGATGCACGTGCGGCTACTGCGCACACAATTCACAAACACAGAAAATAATTTTTTTTTGGTTTGGACTGGAGTGTACTTTCGGGGGTTACAGCACCCTTTAACGGTCAAGCCAGCCGGCCCTTTACTTATGACACAGGCGCACGCTTGGCACTACTTTGTTGATGCACGTGCGGCTACTGCGCACACAATTCACAAACACAGAAAATAATTTTTTTTTGGTTTGGACTGGAGTGTACTTTCGGGGGTTACAGCACCCTTTAACGGTCAAGCCAGCCGGCCCTTTACTTATGACACAGGCGCACGCTTGGCACTACTTTGTTGATGCACGTGCGGCTACTGCGCACACAATTCACAAACACAGAAAATAATTTTTTTTTGGTTTGGACTGGAGTGTACTTTCGGGGGTTACAGCACCCTTTAACGGTCAAGCCAGCAGGCCCTTTACTTATGACACAGGCGCACTCTTGGCACTACTTTGTTGATGCACGTGCGGCTACTGCGCACACAATTCACAAACACAGAAAATAATTTTTTTTTAGGTTTGGACTGGAGTGTACTTTCGGGGGTTACAGCACCCTTAACGGTCAAGCCAGCCGGCCCTTTACTTATGACACAGGCGCACGCTTGGCACTACTTTGTTGATGCACGTGCGGCTACTGCGCACACAATTCACAAACACAGAAAATAATTTTTTTTTGGTTTGGACTGGAGTGTACTTTCGGAGGTTACAGCACCCTTTAACGGTCAAGCCAGCCGGCCCTTTACTTATGACACAGGCGCACGCTTGGCACTACTTTGTTGATGCACGTGCGGCTACTGCGCACACAATTCACAAACACAGAAAATAATTTTTTTTTAGGTTTGGACTGGAGTGTACTTTCGGGGGTTACAGCACCCTTAACGGTCAAGCCAGCCGGCCCTTTACTTATGACACAGGCGCACGCTTGGCACTACTTTGTTGATGCACGTGCGGCTACTGCGCACACAATTCACAAACACAGAAAATAATTTTTTTTTTGGTTTGGACTGGAGTGTACTTTCGGGGGTTACAGCACCCTTAACGGTCAAGCCAGCCGGCCCTTTACTTATGACACAGGCGCACGCTTGGCACTACTTTGTTGATGCACGTGCGGCTACTGCGCACACAATTCACAAACACAGAAAATAATTTTTTTTTAGGTTTGGACTGGAGTGTACTTTCAGGGGTTACAGCACCCTTAACGGTCAAGCCAGCCGGCCCTTTACTTATGACACAGGCGCACGCTTGGCACTACTTTGTTGATGCACGTGCGGCTACTGCGCACACAATTCACAAACACAGAAAATAATTTTTTTTTGGTTTGGACTGGAGTGTACTTTCGGGGGTTACAGCACCCTTTAACGGTCAAGCCAGCTGGCCCTTTACTTATGACACAGGCGCACGCTTGGCACTACTTTGTTGATGCACATGCGGCTACTGCGCACACAATTCACAAACACAGAAAATAATTTTTTTTTAGGTTTGGACTGGAGTGTACTTTCGGGGGTTACAGCACCCTTAACGGTCAAGCCAGCCGGCCCTTTACTTATGACACAGGCGCACGCTTGGCACTACTTTGTTGATGCACGTGCGGCTACTGCGCACACAATTCACAAACACAGAAAATAATTTTTTTTTTGGTTTGGACTGGAGTGTACTTTCGGGGGTTACAGCACCCTTAACGGTCAAGCCAGCCGGCCCTTTACTTATGACACAGGCGCACGCTTGGCACTACTTTGTTGATGCACGTGCGGCTACTGCGCACACAATTCACAAACACAGAAAATAATTTTTTTTTGGGTTTGGACTGGAGTGTACTTTCGGGGGTTACAGCACCCTTAACGGTCAAGCCAGCCGGCCCTTTACTTATGACACAGGCGCACGTTTGGCACTACTTTGTTGATGCACGTGCGGCTACTGCGCACACAATTCACAAACACAGAAAATAATTTTTTTTTTGGTTTGGACTGGAGTGTACTTTCGGGGGTTACAGCACCCTTAACGGTCAAGCCAGCCGGCCCTTTACTTATGACACAGGCGCACGTTTGGCACTACTTTGTTGATGCACGTGCGGCTACTGCGCACACAATTCACAAACACAGAAAATATTTTTTTTTTTGGTTTGGACTGGAGTGTACTTTCGGGGGTTACAGCACCCTTAACGATCAAGCCAGCCGGCCCTTTACTTATGACACAGGCGCACGCTTGGCACTACTTTGTTGATGCACGTGCGGCTACTGCGCACACAATTCACAAACACAGAAAATAATTTTTTTTTGGTTTGGACTGGAGTGTACTTTCGGGGGTTACAGCACCCTTTAACGGTCAAGCCAGCCGGCCCTTTACTTATGACACAGGCGCACGCTTGGCACTACTTTGTTGATGCACGTGCGGCTACTGCGCACACAATTCACAAACACAGAAAATATATTATTTTTTTAGCACTTGGGGGGAGCACCCCTGATGGACAGAGCACCCCCTGGACAACACTACAGCACCCCTTTAGGACTGGGACACTGCACAGGACTTTGGAGTGGACACAGCCCCTATGGAGAACTGACTGCACAACACAGTCCAGCCAGCCCCTATGGACTTTGAAGTAGTGGACACAGCCCCTATTAACAACAGCAGCACAGCACAACACAGCCAGCCCCTATGGACTTTGAAGTAGTGGACAACAGCAGCACTACACTACACTACACTACACAGCACTAACTCCCACCCTCCCTCTTCACTGTCCACAGCCGAGTGAGAAAATGGCGCCGACGCGGGTACCTTATATAGGATCCAAAACCCGCGAGACTCGGAAGGCGGGATGATGACGTTTTGCCTCGATGTCAGATCCGAGTCAGGCGGGAAAAGTCGAGCCTGACTCGGATCGGACTCGGATCGGGGGGGCTCGGGGGGGTTCGGATTTCAGAAATCCGAACCCGCTCACCCCTAGTTTTAACCATTTCACTATTGTTGTAAAATAGAGTATCAGTTAAATAATGAATACAGCCACAATATCAAAGGAAGTTGTTTAAAAATGTGTAATTCACCAGTTGTTAAGATCCTAACTGCTAGAATGCTGTGACTTGCAGTTTTACAACAACTTTGTGAGTCAAAAAGGATTGGAAATTAATGCTACCGAGGTTCAGGGCCGGCCCGACCTATACGCCGGGTACGCGGCCGCATAGAGCGCCAGCCTGAGGAGGGCGCCGCGGCAGTCACGAACAGTGAGTCACCCGCAGGCTCCGAGACTCCTCTGAGCCGTGATCATAGGCAGGGCCGCCGGGACTGGTGTCACGTGGCCGGATATAGAAGGGGGCCCGCCACCGGCTCCTGGCTCTGTCAGTTCTGTGCACACCCCGCCCCCCTCCGCTCGCAGGGACACTTCCTCCACTCACCCCTGCATGACGTCCCTGGGAGATGCATGTGCGCGCGAGAAGAGGAGTGGGAGCCAGGCTGCGTTGGAGAAACACCTGCTCCCTGAGGGAATGCACTTCCTGATACACTTCTACAAAGCATAGGGACCCGCTCAGTGTATGATGATGTAGAGCCCCCGGTATTCCTGCTGCTGCTGGCATCTTCTACTCGTGGAAGTGTGTATGCCCTGCACTAGAAGTGGTTATTACATTACTGAAAAGGTATGCAGCAATGGTGTTACTAGTGCCTCTGTACACTGTATATTACAGCAAAGACTGGGCAGTTATGTTAATGGTGCCTCTATACATCATTATATGCTGTCTTTGGGTGCTGGCTGGAGAGACAATTTTTTTGTGTGTAGGGATATGGTAGGGGCCCTGCCTATTTTATCTGTCCAGGGCCCCGTCACTTTTGATGGCAACCCTGATCATAGGCGGTGAGGTGCGCCTGCTGCCATAGATTGTAGCGTGAGGGCAGCCGATGAGTGCGTTGGGGGATTGGGTGTGTTTTTGGCGTCTGCTGGGTGGAGGTGCAAGCCGATGCTTTGGGCCAGCGACAGACGGGAGGGGTGATATAGTGCACACACTCTGGATCTCTGGTCACTGATTATTGCACGACTGATGCAAATTTAAATCACAGCAGACTGGGCTTGAAATGCTGGGCTAAAGGCCAGGTTATACCACACAGTAATGGGGCCCCTTGCCCATTATAATATAATGTATAAGGGGGATTACTGTGTGGCATAATGTATAAGGGGCACTACTACTGCATGACCTAATGTGTTATAAGGGGCACTACTACTTATGAAGATGGGGCGTGTCCTTTTTTTTCGCCGTAGCATAAGTACGACCATAACTTTTCCATACCTCCAATTCAAAATTCCCACTTTATATATGAACATGCTTTAAGTATGTGTATAGCTTTTCCCACAAGACCACGCCCCCTTATCTTTTTTTGGTCGCACGCCTTCGGTGCGCGCAACAGTACCCCTGGTGGCGCCGAAAAAAATATTTGCTTACCTAAAATATTGGTCTCGGGCCGGCCCTGCCGAGGTTAATAATACTATAGCAACATAAACAGGTCCAATTAACATGATTTTAACTAGGGATGTGTCACAGTGCACTGGACACTGGTACACACTTACCAGGTCTGGCAGCGCTGGTCTGCGGTGGGGCAGCGGGCAGGTAGTCCCCGGCGCCTGCTGCTAGACATTGCTTCTTCCCTCCTCCAGCATGGTGCAGGTGGCTGTGGCTCCCTACGGATGCGCACGCTGATGTGTCACTGATTTAAAGGGTCATACATGCCTCCTGGTGATGTCACAGGAGGTGCCTAAATTAAGCTCTGCCTATATAAGGAAGTCCGTGGGAGCACTCCAGTGCCAGAGTATAGACTCCATTTACCTTACTCCAGCATTCCTGTGTACTTGCTATCTGTTCCTGACCTTGGCTTCGTTCCTGACCTGTTTTTGGCTGATCCCTAGTACTGCGTTTGACAATCTGCTTCCTCCATGACCTTCATACATCTGCTCCCTGGTACCATCTTGTCCATTTACTTTAGACCCGGCTTGTTGACTATGCTGAAACTCTTCCCCGCTCCATCCAGAGTTCACCAACACCTGTATAGGGGAACCTATTCTGAGGGCCATGACCTGTGTGTCGGACGCAGCCAAGTCCTTCTTGCGATGGTCCCTGGGGAAAACCGCCGGCTCATTAGACTCTGCAGCCTCAGAAATAGGTCTCGCCAATCCCCAAATACGAGTTGCATCCATTATCTACCCGAGAGTTGTGACAGAATACTCTGGCCCAAAACATGGATGCCGCTGGAAATTTTTCAGGACACCTTCTATCAGGCTGTTCTAAATGTCCAGGAAATGAGAAGTCCTAACTGATTGAAGGGTGGTCAGATTAGGTAAATTTCAGCACACCCCAAAGGGAAAAGTTTACTCCCAGTTTACTATTGACGTGACTCTAGTTCTAGAAAATGATGTTATTAAGGCCTTTTTGGACTCTGGTGTTGATGGCAACTTCAAATCAGCCAAGAAAGTTCTGGAGTTAGGTATTCCAAGTGTGCCATTAGAGGCACCACTCTGCATTATCGGAGTGTATGGGAACAAGCTTCCTATGGCGACCATTCACTCCAAGACTTCAGAGGTCATCATGCAAGTTGATGCTGTTCATAATTAGTTGATTTCATTTTACATACTCCCATCAGCAGAAAATATGATTATTTTGGGTCTTCCATGACTACGCAGGCATGCTCCTATTTTAGATTGGAATGAACCTCAAATTCCGTCATGTGGATACCAGTGCCATCAGTCATGCTTGCCATCCATCAAACCACCACAGCATGCCATTCAGCATTTGGCCATCTCCCCAGAGAATCCTCTTCCAGTTTCATACAAGTCCTTTGAGGATGTATTCAGTAAGAAAGCCGCTGAAATGCTTCCAGCTCAATCGGGAGTCGGACTGCGCTATAGATTTACTTCCAGGGAAAATGCCTCCTCATGGAAGAAAGTTTCCTCGCTTGCTGCCTGAAGCTCAGGCGGTGTCTGAGTACATCCAGGAGAACCTGGAGTGAGGATTCATCAGAGAGTGTAAATCTCCTGCGGTAGCAGGGTTGTTTTTAGAAAGATGGAGGATTGAGACCATGTATAGATTATCGGGGCCTGAATATCATCACTGTTAAGGATCGGTATCCGCCACCACTAATCTCTGAAGTTTTTGATCATATAAAAAGGAGCAAAGGGTTTTTTCCAAGTTAGATCACTGTGGGGCCTATAACTTAATCAGAAGCTGTGAGGGGAATGAATGAAAGATGGCTTTCAACATGAGTGATGGTCATTATGACTACTTGGTTAAGCCTTTTTTTTTAAGCAATGCCCCTGCTGTTTTCCAAAAGTTCATGAATAACATCTTTCAAGATCTGTTATACAAGTATGTTGTGGTGTATCTGGATGATATCCTAATTTTCTCCAAGGATCTAGTGAGTTATCGTGAACATGTATGCGAAGTATTGTCATGATTGCGGACTAACCGACTCTTCTGCAGGTTAGAGAAGTGCTCCTTCGAGCAAAAGGAGCTGCCATTCCTGGGTTACATTATTTCGGGCTCTAGACTCCAAATGGACCCTGATAAGCTTTCCTCCATTGCCAACTGTCCCCGACTGGTGGGATTAAAAGTGATACAACATTTTCTGGGTTTCTGTAACTTTTACTGTCAGCTCATCAGGAATTACTCATCTATTGCAGCTCCAATCACCGCTCTCACCAAGAAGGGCCAAGATACCCGGGTGTGGTCATTTGAAGCAGAGGAAGCATTTGATCAATTGACACAGTGTTATATCCCTGCGCCCATCCTGAGGAAGGCTAATTGTGATCAGCCCGCAAGTTTTCAACCACAGAGAAAAACTATGCCGTTGGGGATAAAGAACTGTGAGTCATCAAGCTGTCCCTACAGGAGTGGGGATAACTGTTGGAGGGGGCAACATTTCCTGTGATGGTTTACACTGACCACAAGATTCTTACTTACCTTAGGACCGCCCACTGTCTGAACTATCTTAAATCCAGATGGTCTCTCTTCTTTGATCACTACAAACTGGTAATCACTTACTGTCCAGGCAGCAAAAATATCAAAGTTGATGCTTTCTCTTGGGCATTCAGTTCCACTGAGGAGGACGAAGTTCGAGAAAATAAAACTATTCTGAATCCAACTTGCTTTCTAGCAGTAACCACAAAGGTCAAAATACCTCCAGGGAAGACATCCATAGCACCTGAACTTCGTGCAAAGCTGTTACATTGAGTACAATGATTTGCGCTTTACTGGCCATGCAAGTGTGAAGAAAACTGGAATTAATCCTCAGGAATTATTGGTGGTCTACTGTCCATCAAGATGTTGAGGATTTTGTGGCAGCTTGTACTAACTGTGCTCAACACAAAGTCCCACCCCACCCACCCTTGGGAAGTCTGCATCCGTTATCAGTGCCCGACCATCCCTGGACCCATATCTCTATGGACTTTGTCACCGATCTGCCATTATGCCAAGGTTTCAGCACAATCTGGGTAGTGGTGGACAGGTTTTCCAAGACCGCTCACTTTGTTCCATTAACAGGTCTACCTTCGGCTCCAAAGCTAGCACAGGTGTTCATAAGGGAGATTTTCAGGTTGCACGGATTCCCTAAAGACATTGTGGGCCTGATTCAGAGCCGGACGCTATTTGCGCTCGCTCGTTCAGAAAAAGGGGTCGGATATTTAAATAGAGCGCTTGCTCCTTGCGGCTGTTGACGCCTCTATGTCTGAGCGAGCGAACAAAATATGCGCTCGCTATTTTGTAAAAACTCCCCCTGGCCGTTCGCATCATGCATCATCTCCGCTATTTATTAGATTAATCGAGTACATCGAAAGGCGTCTGAATTGCTCGCAGTGCTTGTGGTAGGATTTTCCTACCGCAATCATGCGAAAAGTTCAGGCTAAGAGACAACCAAGTGATGTGGCCGATGACGCTGCTTTGTTAATTATGCACACCCTTAAAACGCCCGTTTTGACCGTTTGGCACGCCTGCGTTCGGATCTCCACTCCCCGTTTTCAAACACCTTTCCCTGTTACCACCCACAAATGCCTCATCCTGTCACTCAAATTAGCAGGCACTCGCAGTTTTGCGAACACACAATTTCCGACCGCAATGACTGGTTGGCGCCTGTGCATTATGACCCATACGCATGCGCAGATGTGCGAACATCGCTCGGAGCAAACGAGCGGCCGCTTACGAGCGGCTCTGAATCAGGCCCTGTGTTTGACCGTGGGTTGCAGTTTACTTCCAAGTTCTGGAGGGCACTGTGCAGATGTTTTGGAGTCAATCTGAGCTTTTCATCAGCCTACCATCCCCAGAGTTTAGTCAGACAGAGCGGGTGAATCAGGATTTGGAAAAATTCATTAGAATGTATGTGTCGGCCAATCAGGATGACTGGGTCTCCTTGCTGCCATGGGCCGAAATCGCTCATAACAATTTATTTCATGAGGCAGCAGGTCACTCTCCATTTTTTATTCAGTATGGATTGCATCCTATGTTACCAGAATTGCCAGCTGTGGGGTCGGTATCACTTCCAGCTATCCGTGATATGGTTAAACGATTCCTCAGTATTTGGAGGGAACTAAAGAAGAACTTGTGCAGGGCAACTTCAAGGTACTAGGTGTTTGCGGACAGGAGAAGGCAGAGGATACTATGTGCGGTCGACAGTTTGGCTGTCCACCAAACATTTGTTACTGAGGGTGGCTACAATAAAATTTGCTCCTAGATTTATTGGGCCATTCCAGATTTTCCAACATTTACATCCATGCTTACTGAATGTCATTCACATGTCCCTCTTGAGACCATTAGTTCTGAATAAATTATTCGAGGCACGGTGATCCTCCTTCAACTATTCCAGTAGATCATCAGGAGGAATACGAGGTAAAGCAGATTTTGGATTCTAGAATATCTCAAGGTACAGTCCAGTCCAATTTCTGGTAGACTGGAAGGGATATAGGGCCTGATTCAGACCTGGTCTCTAGCAAGTGTACACTCTTTTCTGGAGATGTTTGCAAATGTGCTCATGTATATGCATCGCAGTGCGCGTGCGTGAACTAGTTCAAGCAATCGGGAAGTACTTGCTCGCCCAGCAAAGACAGCCCAGTGGAATGAGTGACAGGAGAGGCCATCTGTGGGTGGTAACAGGGGCAGGCCAGTAGTAACGGGGGAATGGAGGTGCACATGCAGGGCGTGCCTGAGTGTTTCAATGCCGTTTCAGAGGCATGCATAATGATTAGGCAACGTCAGAGTACACATCATCTGGCTGATTTTTACACTGAACTGCTCGCAGTACTTGCGGTAGGGTAAAGGCAACCACAAGTGCTGCAAATACTCCCAGTAGTACCTGATGTACCAATGGTTGCATGCACTGCATGGAGATAATGTGTGCAAGTGGGCATCTTAAGACAGGCTGCATATAAAAAGTGATTTCACGCCAAGCTATAGTGGGTGTGCTTATGCCTTTCCGTGCGATTGCCTGCCTTGCTGGGTGTGTTCTGAATTTGCATATGCTGGGTGCGAGTGTTGCGCATCTAGCGACCGGGTCTGAACCAGGCCCATGGTCCTGAAGAGTGCTGTTGGGTCAAGGCCTCAGATATTCATGCACCGCAACTTCTTCATAAATGTAATCAGAAGTTCCCTGGCAAGCCATTGGTGGGGTGTTCGGTGCCCACCCATAGAGAGGTGTAATGTCACTGCGTGCCAGACACTGGTACACACTTACTGGGTCCGGTAGTGCTGGTCTGCAGAGGGGCAGCGGGCGGGGAGCCCCCGGTGCCCACTCCTAGACATTGCTTCCTCTTTCCTCCAGCATGGTGCAGGCAGCCGCGGCTCCCTTTGGGCACGCGGACACATCTCCTGGTGACGTCACAGGAGGCACCTAAATTCAATCCCTGCCTATATAAGGAAGTCCCTGGGAGCACTCCAGTGCCAGAGTATAGGCTCCATTATCTTACTCCAGTGTTCCTGTATACTTGCTATCCATTCCTGACCTTGGCTTCGTTCCTGACCTAATTTCGTCTGATCCCTAGTACTGCATTTGACAATCTGGTTCTATCCATGGCTATCCTCCATGACCTGCATATGTCTGCTCCTTGGTACCTACTTGTCAATTTGGTTTTGACCTGGCTTGTTGACTACGCTGAAAGTCTTCCCCGATCCATCCAGAGTCCACCAACACCTTTATTGGGGAACCTACTCTGAGGGCCACGACCTGTGTGTCGGATGCAGCCAAGTCCATACCTTTTCACGAGGGTCCCTGGTGAAAACCACTGGCACATTAGCCAATTCATAAATATGGGTTGCATCCATTATATACCCGAGAGTTGCGACAGGATGTGCGCCGACCCACGAGTTTTGGTTTTGGATCTGTATCTTCTTCACGTTTTGTATCTGGATTTGGTTTTGCCAAAGCCGCCCTTACGTGTTTTGGTTTTGGATCTGTATTTTTTTTAAAAATTGATAAAAACTGCTAAAATCACATTATTTGGGCTTTTTTTGTTCCTACTGTATTAATAACCTCAATAACATTAATTTCCACTCATTTACAGTCAATTTTGATCACCTCACAGCTCACGATAATGTTTTCATCTGATTTAGGCCCAAAATTTGCACCAAGCTAGCTGGCTGACTAAGCTAAGTGGCAGCAGTGGGCCGTACAAACACATCACAGTTCAACTTCCAACATGGCACATAAGGAAACATATGTTTTCATTAATCAAGAGGCATGAGGAAGATGGAGTATGTATGTAGTTGAAGGCAGGGACAGGAAAGGTTGATTGGTAGTAAATTTAATGATTTTTTTTGATTCTGCAGCAAATTTATGAGGGAGGAGGGGAGAGCATGGGTGATGAATAGCGGCAGTGTCACTGAACAATAATAGCGCAGCTAAGTTGGTAACACAGAAAATAAAATAAAAAAATATATATTTTTTTATTTTTTGAGGAATGATAATTTTATTTGAATTTTATTTTTTTACACTGGGGAACAGCACCCCTGGACGAGGTAGCAGCCCCTTGATGAACAACACAGCACCCCTTTTATGGACAACAAAGCACCCCTACAGAGTGCGGACGGACCACTTGCAGAGTCTCAGATACGTGGATGATAAGCTGAGGTCAGGCCAGCAGTGTCATCAAACAATAATAGCGTAGCTACTAGCTAGCACACACAAAAAAAGTAACACAAAATAATTTTTTTTCATTTTTTGAGGAATAATAATTATTATTTATTTTAACTTTAAGTTTTTTTACACTGGGGAAGAGCACCCCTGGATTGACAGAGCACCCCCCCTGGACATCACAGCACCCCCTTATGAACTGCAGCCCTAGCACCTTGATGGACAGGACAACACAGCAGCACCCCTTTATGGACAACATAGCAGCAGCCATTTATGTACTGCAGCCACAGCCCTTTGATTGACAGAATGTGACACAGCAGCATCCCTTTATGTAATGATTATTGAAGCCCCTTTTTATGTACTGCAGCCCAAGCCCCTTTATGGACAACACGGCAGCAGCCTGCAGCCCCAGCCCCCGACAGGACAACACAGTGACACAGCAGCACATGCACAGACAGAGCAGCATGTCTGTTCTGTACACTCTCCACAGCCGGAGTGAAAATGGCACCGATCACCAGAACCTTTATGCAATCCAAAACCCGCGAGAATCTGACAGTGGGAGGATGACGCATTTTTGCCTTGTTTTCAGATCCGAGTCAGGTGGAAAAACCCGATCCAGACTCAGATCACGGCTCGGATACACAAAGTGTGGGTGGGTCCGATTCCCGGAGAACAGGACCCGCTCATCTCTAATTTTAACTAAAAGGAATACAAAATACTTCAGGGTGATTTTGCCAAAACAAAAACACGATGATGATTTAGAACCAAAACACAGGAGCCAGACCTTTTTGGGCCTCATATCAACATTATGCGAGATTCACCTTTCTCTCTTTAATTTTATGTGTCATAGTCATGCCCTAGGTAATTTTATGCCCCATAGTAGTGCCCTGGTTCATTATATGAACTATAGTGGTGCCCTTGTTAATGTTATGCCCCATAGTAGTGCTCTAGTTCATATTATACTACACAGTGCCCCCAGTTCATATTATGAGACATTGTAGTGCCCCAAGTTAACAATATGCAACAGTGTATTGCTACCAGTACACATGCCACACAGTGCCCCCAGTTCACATTATGTCACACATTGCTGAGCGCACAATTCTGAAAACCTGGCAGACAACTTTTTGACCTGGGTGCAGTTGAGTCAGGAAACCAGAGTTGGGCCCCCTAAGCCTCTGGGACCCAGAGCAATGTCACCCTCTGCACCCACCCAATGGCTATGTCCATGCACAGGGGTCTGCACACATCTCTAGTATTTTCTTATTTTTCTTTATGAAGTAAATATCATGTAGAGTACATTTACATACTTTATGGGGACTAACCTTAGTATTTGTAGTTTTTATCCTTAATTTTGTTATCTACATATCTAAAAGGAAATTACCCCCTTAAAATAATATTTGGTTTTATATGTATATTTCTATTGTATATCAATGGTCTTTAAAATTCCAAGTTAAATCAGAGATCAACAATACTTTATAAGTATAGTTTATTATGTTTTGACAAGTTTCACATGGTAATGCCAAAAAGGTTACTACGGTATACTGCTTGGTGGCCTTTACAAGTGTAAACTTTACAGCGTATACACACTTACCTGTCACTGTAAACCAGTGTTGTTAAAGGACCACTGTAATGTTTTAACAATATAGACCAAAATTAGTTTGAAAATATTGCAATCAAATTGAGTATATGGCGCCACAAAAAAATCTTAGGAGATTTGCAATGACCTTGTCGGTTGCCTGTTTGAATGCCATGATCTGAATCAGGTCTTGATTTAATCCATGATGAAAGGACAGTGTGGCTGCAGAAACATTGCTACACTTGGTATGTATTTAAATTCAATCTGTTGAAGGAATTCAGTTTTAAATATATCTGTGGAATTTGGAATCCATCTATGTTTCAGCTTGTATTTTCTCAGTAAATCAGCTATTGTACAGATATTAGCAGAAGGAACTGATTTTGTTTGACTTGTCGTCATTGCATACATTTAGCAATGGAGCCTTGCATCCATACTGAATTAATTACTAAGTAAAGAAACAATTTATTAAAAGGTAAATCTGAAATGAGATTAATGTCAATCAAGATTATGCAACTTTGACTTTAGAAATACTCATATTAATGACATTTTGGTAACTGTTTCTCTTTATGAACAGACTCTTAGGAGCCCATTCATCATTCCTTACAATAGGTGAAGAGATTATTTTTAACATACATTTATAGGAATCAAGTAATTTTGCTATTCATTGCATAGATAACACAGTAAATATCGTCCCTGATGCAGTTCATCATCCAGGATCATACAGTCTCCAGATAGCATTAGGTACAGGAACTATGGGCCTGATTCAGACCCACTCGCGAGCGGCTGTCCGCTCGCAAGTGGGTCGATGTTATGCACTGAGCATGCGCACGACGGAGGGAGCTCCGTCGTGCGCATGCGCCAGACGCGACGAGCGAAGGAAAGTCCTTCGCTCGTTGTGTCCGATCAAAGGGGGCGTGCTGTCAATGTTGATTGACAGCACGCCCCCTTTGGTCGGCGTGCCGGGGGCGTGCCTCCCTGACGGGGGCGTTCCCACGGGAACGCTAGTGATGTCAGTGGGAGTGATTTTGGCTCTGATAGACTAGTGATGTCAGTGGGAGTGATTTTGGCTCTGATAGAGCCAAAATCACTCCGGAGCTTGCGGTTGAAAACCTCAACCGCAGGCTCCGGCTCGCAATTTCGATGGTCGCGATGGTCTCGACCATCGCGGCCATCACAAAGCACGCTCGTATAGCCTGTGGGTGGTGACCCACAGCTATACGAGCGTCCAGGAGGACGCTCCATGAAAATGGAGCCCGGCCCTCATTCAGAGCGTGCGCTCTGCTCAGAGCGTGCGCTCTGCTCAGAGCGTACGGCTCTGAATGAGGGCCTATATCTGCTATGATAGCTCCGCCCCTTCTGGCCCTGCTTCCCATCCAGCAGTGTGTATGCATGAACCCAGATAACAGCTAGGACAAATCTAGCAGTGTAAAATTCCACCGGTAGTAATTAGCAGTGGAATCAGTAGTTTTAAGGCTTGCATTGACAGATGAAATTCAGGGCAGCTGTTGCCTTACTGTAGCTGAACAAAGAGGGCCATAACTAGGGGTGTGCGATGTGCAATTGCACAGGGCAGAGGACCCTGGGGGCAGCACCTTCGCTGCCCCACAGCCCTTTCTACTGGTTAGCAGGGTGTCTGAACCAGCACCGTGTAGCCAGAATCACTGCTGCAGTGCCAATCACTGCTCCAGACAGGCATTCTGCAGTCTTCCTGATGCTGGTGGCTCACTCCCTCTGCACAACGTCATGTGCTCAGTAGGCGGGTCTGGCACAGGGTGCACAGCCAGCTTATTACGGTGCTGAACACGAAATTTCTCCAGTAGTATTGTATCCTCTGCCGCAACTCTCATCAAATCAGATACATAATTGACTCGGCTCAGCAGATGTGGTATTTTGCTGAATATACCCTTAATATTTATAGTGCAATGAAATATGCTAATTATACAAGGTCCAGATCTTGAATTAAATAGGATGGCTGGAATCTTTCATTAATTCATTCACTTGTTATTAATCAAGCCTGTGTTGCTGATCTGTAGTGAAAATGTGATTCCCCTCTGGTGGATTCTGGTACTTACTATTGTAAATAGTTGCAAAATATAAAAAATATCATGGTCATTTATTCACAATTGTACAAAATGATAGGGCACTAAAGAGTAGTTTTCTTGTCTTTATGAAAGTGTCATTATCTGCTTTACTGCTAAGGTAATTTCTACCCTTAAGGGGGAATTCAATTAGCTGCTGACCTTATCAGGGGGTGTGGCCTAATTGTGGGAGACGTGGTCATGCCCCCCTTAGAAAATAAATAACAGCCGCGCAGGGGAGTGGGGTTCTGTGAGCTCCTGAGCCAGGGGCATATCCAGGAGGCCACAATCAGTGTGATCGCACCCCCCCACCCCTGCAGAGGAGAGGACATAAAAGATGATCAGCGGCAGAAGTCTCCCTCATCTCATTGCAGCCCAGCACACAGCAGCATGTGCTGGGCTGCTGATAGGAAGCCGACAATATCTGGGATTTTTTTTCACCTGCCCAGAGGCAAGTGCTGTTTTTCGTGGTCACGATTGCCAAAGCACATGGATCTGGAGACTTATCCCGGATTCTTTTTTTTTTCCCCTGAAAATGGGAAATTTTTTGTCCAGTAAAAATGGAGGGTATTTGAATTGCTGTAAAGTCCCATTTTTACTTCACAAAAAGTTATCATGGGCAATTTAATTCCCCCTATATGTCTACCCCTCTTTAGTACAGTATATATTTTTTACCCAGGAACTTGTTTCTCCCAGGTGTGAAGATGAAACTTAAATGAATTATATTATTGTAACTTTTGTATACAAACAGAAAGTTAGCTGACTGTTAGTAAATACGGACCCTAACTTACTGTTTGTGTCATAAACATTATGACTGTGTAATCAGTGACTAATTTCATGCTTCCTTCTTAGCCATACATTTAGAATTATGTACATACATGGCCTGATGCAGACCCATTGGCTAGGCTGCGTTCGCACGTAGCCTGCCAATGTTTGCAATCTACGATTGCGTATAATGCTCCGCAAGCATGAGTAACAGGACATACCATTTGTGGGTGGTGACAGGGGGTGTGGTGTTGCAAACGCAGGCGTGTCTGTGCATTGGAACCCCATTTCTTGGGTGTGCATAATTAAGATGCAGCGTTAGCATACACGTCACATGGCTGATTTACACACAGCAGCACTCGCAGTGCTTGTGGTAGGGTATTGACAGCCACAAGTGCTGCGTATGGGTTCGATGTTACTCGATGTTACCGATTGTTTAATACACTTACTGGAGATGAAGTATGTTACAAAGGGAAAGAGGGTGTCTTGTGTCAGGCTTGTGGGCGTCTAAATACAGCCCGCGATCACACGACAAGACATAGTGGGCATGCTAATGTCTTGCTAGCAATCGCAGGATTTGCATACTATGGCTGCGTGCGAACACAGCCTAGCGACCAAGTCTGAATCAGGCCCAAAGTACAATAGCCTTGCATACAACTATATTGCACAGCAAAATAGATGTTAAACATTTATTTGCTAAACTAATTAAATTTGTATTCATTCAAAATTCAAATCACTTTTATTTAAAGTTACCTTAGCTAATGGCTCTAAATAGTTTTGAAAGGTTTCCACAATCGTTAACTTATTTATGGGCAATGTAATCTCCTTTAACATACTTCACTTTTGTTCCATGTTTAATAAGGCTACACATGACTTTGTTAATTTACTCTGACAAGTTAAACTAATGTGTTGATATCAAGAGGAAGTTGAGATCTCACTTGTGTTAGCATAACTGATACGTGTGTTCTTTTAATATGTGTTGACTTTCCTTTGTCTTTTCAGATAAATTTGTCTGGCTTCAGAAATGAGTCCTTTATTTATAAAGGTGGCATGCAATGAAACAGTCAGGTTAATCATTTGGTTTCTTTCAGGCAGTGCTGAAAATGCTCACATTAATTTCAGTTGATATTCAGACTTTTTGTTTGTCTTAGAAAGTGTCATTTTACTGTGCTATGGAATCGAGACAGATTTCAAAAATAAAATGTCAGCTGAAAAAACTACATCAAAAGACCCTTTCATATTCATAACATAAACAAGAGGATAGCAGGCCCAGTCAGTATGCCAAGTGTGTGTGTATATTTGTATACAAAATTTACTGAATGCAGATTGCCTCAGTTGCTGTCTATAAAGCCCTATAAGGCTTTTGGGTGTCTTATACACCAACCTTGGGGGTAAATTCATCAGAGCCCACTTTTCCCCCAACAGATTTGCACTGCACGTCAGTGGTGTTACTTGGGTCGGTGACACCCAGTATGCCAAGTAAATCCCCTGCAGTCAAAAAGGGGATTGGCCTAGCGGAGAAGGGGAGTGGCTGTGTGACACCCATTCTGGTTTTATCACTTTTCAGCACTGCCGGAGATGCTGGGCTGCCCTAGAGACTCTCCCCGCACTGCCGGTCCCTCTTAAGTGACCAGGAGTCAAGCACTGCACACTAGCATCACAGTGCCTAATCCCTTCTAAAAGCTGGGTGCAATAAGGTTAAAGAATCCAAAAGCCATTATTTAGTTAGATTTCTACTCGCACCTCAAGAGGCTTGATGCAGATATCCACGATGAGTAATTGGCACCCAGTGGCACAAACAATTAAATAGCTTGCGACAAGGCCAAAACAGTTGAATTCTCCTCTATAAAATCAAACAGCAAGCACAAAGGGAGCTGTAAAGGAGCAGATAGGTGGCTGCTAAGCATGTCCTAAGGCTGCCCCCTGCAATTTTCCTTGTAGTGGGGTGCATCTACAGAAAACCTGATGACTTCAGGGTAGCAACTCATCAACGTGAGAGGCAGCACCAGTCACCCATCAATTGTTATGGCCTTGCAAAAAAGTATAGGTATTTTAACTCAATAGCATGTCTACCATAGTAAATGTCAAATGAATATAAAAATACAAATTACACTAAAAACATACACACATACACAATCCTCTCAAACATACACACACTGACACAAACACAGGGCCAAATAATTTAATGAGGCTGATGGGACTGCAGCCGTAGGTCTTCATATCAAAGTAGGCCCACCGCCAGTGCAAAATTAATAATAGGACAGACAGAGCTAATACCCATTTTAGACGGACTTGAAAATTCCCTGGTTAATGCATGTGAACACACATCAACCCGGGATTTTTGTCATTGTAAACGGATCCACCCAGGCCACCCGGGGATCCAACTCTGGTAGCTTGCAGGGTTGGCCACGAGTCATTCTCATGTCACCCTGCGCTATCCAGGTCACGATATCCCGGATCATGCTTCATGCTGTCCCAATTGGCCGACTCCAGTGGCGCTTGGAGATGACATAATCTCCAAGCACCCACTGCAGTGCAGCGCCAGAAAGCACCATGCTAATTGATAATATATTTTGATATTTTGATATTTAGTATTCTTAGTGCTTAGAGTGTGCATCTGCATCCCCCCTCCTTTTTTTCTGCATTAGAACTACAGGTCTCAGCATGGTAGCACCTCTCATTATGTTTAAATTAGGATGTGCAGGCCAGCACCCCACCCCTTTTACCTGGAGAACTTATCCTTCCTCCCGTGGTCCATTTTCTTAGTAATATTGATGATTGCCATTTGACAGCTGACATGAGGGCCATCCGCTTAAAGGGGCATCATGCAGGCAGGCAGCCCAGCAGGGTAAAGGCACCATAGCTGTGGCTGCAGCAAGTGAGATCTTCCTGGCATAGAGCAGTGTCTCCTCTCTTATCAAGGCTGCTTCCACAGTTCCCATAGCTTCTAGTCATAAATAGTCTGAAGTAGCTGTAATGGTAACCAGTGAACGATGAGAGTAATTAATTAACATTAATTTTATGTAGGGTTGTATGAAGAACTACAAATGTATCTTTGTTTGTATTTAAATAAAATCCCATGATTCAACTTGATCCATTGTGAAACAAACTTTAATGTCCTAATTGTACTAATAGATCAGGAAAGCTTGGAAATGATGGTATTTGCAACCCCCAGAACCCCCCACCCTCCCCGTCAGCCCTTACTGTGTTGCAGTGGTGTAACTAGGGGAGGGCGAGCGGGGCATGTGCTCTGGGCGCCGTGGGACCGGCGCGGGGTGTGTGTGTGTCGCCACCGTCCTAGTTTGCCAGTTTAGTGCCGACCGCAGTGAGTGTGGTCAGCAATACACATTTACACAGCACCGGCTTCCCAGCGCCGGTCCTGTGCTGCACAGCTGAGCCCCTTCACTCCCCCTTAGCGTTTGCCCAATAGCGCCAGGAGGAGGGTGGCAGGCGGGCTCATGCTGTGCATTCTAACACACACATTGTGCCAGCGCGGCGGCGATGTGTGTGTTAATCAGTAGCCAGTCAGACAGACTCTCATTGACTGCTGCAGCGCCCACTGCAAGAGCTGGCTCCCTTCCGGCTCCTGCAGTGGGTAATGGGAGAGACGTCATGACGTCTCTCCCATAATGTAGAGCGCGCCATCCCGGGAGGACTGACGCGTGGACGGCGGCGGGAGCCGGAGCATGGATTCAGGTAAGTATTTCTCTTTTATTTATTGTGTCATTTTCAGTGTGTATTTGTCGGAGGGGGGGACACTTATACTGTGGCACTGCATCGGGAGGGACTACTGTGAGGGGACTACAACTGGGGGCACTGCTTCGGGGGGATACTACAGGGGCACTGCATTGGGGGGAACCACTGCAGGGGGCACTGCATCAAGGGGGACTCCTCCTGGGGGCTCTATATAAAGGGCACTGTATAGGGGGGACTACTAGTGGGGGCACTGCATTGGGGGGACCACTAAAGAAGGCACTGAAAAGGGAGAACCACTACAGGGGACACTGCATAGGGAGGATAACTACTGGGGGCACTGTATAAGGGGCACTACTGGGGGCCTGCATAAGGGGGGATCACTCCTGGGGGCACTGTATAAAGTGGAACTGCATATGGGGGATCACTACTGGGGGCCTGCATATGAGGGATCACTACTGGGGGCTCTGTATAAGGGGAACTAATGGTGGGCTGCATAAAGGGGACTACTACAGTGGGAACTGTGTAAGGGGCACTGCATATGAGGGATCACTACTGGTGGCACTGTAAAAGGGGCATTACTGGGGGCCTGCATAAGGGGATCACTCCTGGGGGCATGGTATAAGGGGCACTGCATATGGGGGATCACTACTGGGGGCCTGCATATGGAGGATCACTACTGGGGGCACAGTATAAGGGGAACTAATGGGGGGCTGTGTAAGGGGGAACACTACAGGGGGCACTGTGAAGGGGCACTGCATATGGGGGACCATTACTGGGGGCCTGTATAAGGGGAACTAATCGGGGGCTTCATAAGGGGGACCACTACTGGGGGTACTGTATAAGGGGCACTACTGGGGGCATAGTATACTCGGGGTACTATATAAGGGGTACTACTGGGGGCCTGCATAAGGGGGACTACTACTAAGAGCATTGCATAGGGGGGGACTGTATAAGGGGCACTGCATTAGGGTGCATATGGAAAGAGATTTTCCCAGTGACAAGAAAGGGATGTGTGTCATGTTGACATGCCCCATTGTTCAGTGGGGCTACACCCCTTGTGACCACACCCATTTTATGCGCACATGGGGGGGGGGCTCCATTTTAAAATTTGCCCTGGGCTCCAAATACCCTAGTTACGCCACTGCTGTGATGTAAGCTTGTCAGGTCCAAAACCAGAAGTACAATTGTCCACAGATGGGGGGATATAAAGCCCAGATCTTCCCCATCTTGTGTCAGATGAAAAAGGGGTCCCTTCATTTAAAGTGGCAGTTTGTCTGTTTTAAAAAATGGTAGGAAATTGTTATTATTCCTACCAGGGCCATAACTAGGGTAATCCGACCTGTGCCACCGCACAGGGCACCGCAGGGCAGGGGGGCGCTGTTTTAGCTTTTCAATTTTCTGTTTATAATCATTCTCATTTGTAGCTTCATCTTATTTTATCCCCAGCATTTCCTGGCCTCCCCATCTTTTTCCTGGCCCTTTCCCATGTGGCCATGCTCCTTTTTCGGGTGTGTTTTGTCCCCATTTGAAAAATAGGGGGCGCCAATGCTCTTTCTGGCACAGGGCACCAAAAAGTCTAGTTACATCTCTGATTCCTACACATAATTACATTTTAAATTGAGACAGAAAAAATTTGCAAAAATAATATAATTATAATAATAAGTGCAGATTTTTTGGTGTAATCCTACATGTACAAACATGCTGTTTGTGGATTTATGTCAAAATAATAACCCACAATTTTTTTCTTTGTGGTGTTTATGTAAATAAATAAAAAAAGTGTTTGCTTTTGGTTCACTTTATTTAAAGTTTAATAAATAAAAGAACTGAGCTTTTGGTTCTATCTATTTCCACATATATTAACAGAAGAAGAAAAACCCTCCAAATTCTAAAACAGCTGTGTTAAGTATTGTTCCACACATTAGGGCTGCTCTGGTGTGTAGTTTTTTTAAATGAAAAAAAACATATGCTTGTCTACTTAGTACAGGAATAACAACTGCCGTGTTTAAATGTTCCATGTTATTTTTGGAAGAGATGCTTGTGGCAGAAAGTACATGGAAGTTACTAAGGTCTGTCCACTTGAAGGGCTCAAACTGTTTCCTGAAAAGTCCTTCACTCGTCACCTCAGACAGCTATTATTAAAATGTGTGACTGGGGCCTTAGCTTTACAATCAGCCTGTCAATTACCTTTTGCCCTGCTCTGAAAAGAAAGCTTAGAAGAATAAAACTCCTCAGCTGGGGGTTTTGCTAATTCAACTATGTGACCCGCTCTTTGCATTCAAAATCAAATAAATGGTGCCTGTCCCTCAATTGGTTCCAACAATAGTAAATGAAGGTGTAGGTGTTACCACTGCAGGGAATCTCCACTATAGTCTGCTGAGCCAGAACTGAATTTACGAACAATGTTAATAGCCATTTTATTCCATAAAAAGGAATATATATATGCTCCACAGGAACAGGAAAGGAAGAACAAATATACTGTATAACAATTTAGTTAAGAAAAAAATAATATAAGCCATGTACACTATAGACAATAAAAATACTACTACTACTATTACTACAATAATAACAACAATAACAATATTATTATTATGATTATTATTATTATTATTACTATTATTTTTTTTTTATCTTTAAAGTTTAAACAGATATTCTACATAATAATAATAATAATAATAATAATAATAATAATAATAATAATAATAATAATAATAATAATAATATTAAAGTACTGTATCATTTACTGTGTTTAGGATAGGGAATGCTTTCCTAAAATACAAAAAAAAATGAGATGGAATTTTAAACGTCCTGTACATCACTCAATGTTCCTGACATCTGTTAAACACATTCTGTGACTTCTAGTTTATCTTTGTGCCAGAGAAGATTAACAGGTCAGCATGAAATATTCCTTGAAAAACTTCCTGTTCTATTCGTTCACTTGCTGAGTGGACTGTCCATCACATAAGCACTTCATCTGGAAGTCACTTTCATTTAAATTTGACTGACCAAGGAAACCTAAATTATTTGTAAAGAACAACAAGGCTTTTCATTCATAATTTCAGTGGGGGACTGGTGCTAATGATGGCACTTTGCATAAATTGAGATTGTGGTATTCAGGGCAGGAAGAAGTCCCTGACTATCAAATGAGATGAAAGGTGTAGGTGAAAGTGCCTGTGAGACAGCAAACAATTGAAATGGGATAACACATGTATTTGAATACAAATCAGCATTTTCTAAGGTGATACAATGCTAACAACATAGATACAGGAACATAAGTAGGAGTATTGTGACTGTATTGCATTGACAATTTCCTGTTGCTCTTACTTACTTTTGGCTTGTAATATATTGACACAATTAGCTTTCCCCATTTATGGTGACATTCTATATAATGCTGGGCCTTGGGTTGAATACCTACTGTAGCAAAACACAGGGGGATTTTAAGAGAGGAGGGGGTGCAGCCTACGTTTGGGCCCCCTCCTCTCTGTCAGTGCACTGAGCGCTGTAGATTCTGGCTTCATGCCAGAATCTAATGCGCATGTGCGGGTCTCCGGTAAAATGGCGTCTGCGCCTATTGTAACGGGAAAATATTTTCTGCGCATGCGCAGATCACTGGGTAAATGGCTGCAGCTGTTTTCCCAGGGAGTGTTTGCTGCTCTGCAGTGCCGGTCCGGCGCTGCGGAGCAGCCCTTCGGAATCTGCGGAGAGGTAAGTATATTATTAACTATGAGTGCAGGCAGTGGCAGAGAGTGGTGGGCCCAGGTGCAGGCCCCCCTATGCATTTTCCCCAGTAGTGCCCCATATACAGCGCCCCAGTAGTAGTCCCCCAAATGCAGTACCCCCAGCAGTAGTCCCCCCTATGCAGTGCCCCCAGTAATAGTCCCCCCTATGCATTGCCCCCAAGAGTAATCCCCCCTATGCAGTGCCCCCAGTAGTAGTCCCCCCTGTGCAGTGCCCCCAGTAGTAGTTCCTCCTATGCAGTGCCCCCAGTAGTAGTCCCCCCTATGCAGTGACCCAGTAGTAGTCCTCCCTATTCAGTGCCCCCAGTAGTAGTCCCCCCTATGCAGTGCCCCCAGTAGTAGTCTCCTTATGCAGTGCCTCCAGTAGTAATCCCCCATATGCATTGCCCCCAGTAGTAATCCCCCCTATGCAATGCCCCCAGTAATAGCCCCCCTATGCATTGCCCCCAGTAGTAGTCCCCACTATATAGTGCCCCTAATAGCGGACACCCCCTATACAGTGCCCCCAGTAGTGCCCCCCTATGCTGTGCAAGTTCCCGTACCCCCTTACACACACACACAAACCCCCCCCAAAAAACCACAACTTACCTGAATCTCCGTTCCTGCCGCGACCTCTGCTGTCCGCTCCTCCCGGCCCGCTCTTCTGCACTATGAGAGAGACGTCATGATGTTAATCCCATCCCCCGCTGTGGGGGGAGCCGGAATGGCTGAGTTCATGAGTGAGCACCAGCCGGCTCCCTCCGTGGACGCAGCAGCCAATGAGAGTCTGTCTGACTCTCATTGGCTACTATAACAGACTGTGTAGTGCTGACCGCTCTCACTGCGGTCTACACTACACTTGTGGGGACACTAGCGGTGGGTGCAGTGGTGGCTATGGGCCCCTGCACCACAGCAGGCCCCGGTGAAAGCCACCAGATGCACCGTCGCTAGTTCCGCCACTGGGTGCAGGGTGTGCGGTGTGGGGCACCCTGGACCCATGGGCCCGTGTGCACCACACACCTTGCACCCATTATAAAGATCCCTATGGCAAGACATCATCTGCACAGAGTTTATGTTCTACCAGTGTTCACATGGGTATCCACTAGCCATTCTGGTTTCCGGGTATCCACTAGCCATTCTGGTTTCCGGGTTTCCACTAGCCATTCTGGTTTCCTTCGACATCCCAAACACATAGAGGTAGGTTAATTGGCTTCGTGTGAAAGTGTCATTAATAAGTACATGTGTATGGGTCTATGTTACAGATATTATACTGTAAGCTCAACTGAGGTCAGGGACCTACCGAAAGTAAATCAATATGTTTTGTTTTGTGGACAGCACTATATAATATGTCAGCATTAAATAAAGGATAGTAATACTACTACTACTAATTAAACTCTTAATTAGATATTCACAATTTAATGTTCTCACTACTAAATCCATGTATTCCCTTTTTTGCTTGCTTGCTTTTGGAAATCTTTTTCTAAGTCCGGCAAAGTTGTTTTATCTATATCTATATATCTTTCTATCTATCTTAATTTATAAAATTGTGTGGTATATTGAGAGGGATAAAGCATTGGAAACACTAGATCACATGACCATCCATTATTTCCCAATGACCGCACACACCCTAGGCTGGTCTACTTCTTACTGTGATATGAACCTCATTACAAAGCCTCAGCTATATCACTCCACAAGTGGAAACAATTTATTTATTTATTTATTTATTTATTACCAGTTATTTATATAGCGCACACATATTCCGCAGCGCTTTACAGAGAATATTTGGCCATTCACCTCAGTCCCTGTCCCAGTGGAGCTTACAATCTATATTCCCTAACAGACACTCATACACATACGCACGGGTTAATTTTTGCTGGGAGCCAATAAACCTACCAGTATATTTTTGGAGTGTGGGAGGAAACCGGAGTACCCGGAGGAAACCCACGCAAGCACAGGGAGTATATACAAACTCTGCACAGTTAGGGCCATCCCTCACAGAGACTGCTCACAGAAAAGCAGCACATCACTACCTCACTGACATACATACACATCACTGCCTCACTGACATACATACACATCACTGCCTCACTGACATACATATACATCACTGCCTCACTGACACACATACACATCACTGCCTCACTGACATACATATACATCACTGCCTCACTGACATACATACACATCACTGCCTCACTGACATACATACACATCACTGCCTCACTGACATACATATACATCACTGCCTCACTGACATACATATACATCACTGCCTCACTGACATACATACACATCACTGCCTCACTGACATACATACACATCACTGCCTCACTGACATACATATACATCACTGCCTCACTGACATACATACACATCACTGCCTCACTGACATACATATACATCACTGCCTCAATGACAGACACATTTCTGACAAAATCATTTCAAGGAATGCCGAAATTACTTCATAACTCAAAGTAAATGACACCAATCCTAACCAAAGAACTTGAATAGGACTTACCTGAGCAGCCACTTCAGAATCCAGCAGAACAGTGAGTAGACATGCCAGCATTAACCCTGAGAAAGCATTAAGCACTTCCTGCCAGTAAAATTCACTCTTCAACACTTATTTGTGAAAAATAAAATGAACAGTAGAGACAGTAGTCATTAATATTCAACTGTTTTATTCACTTACACTGTTATCCAGTTAAATGTTTATTCATTAAAAATTGTTTAAATGAAACATCCTAGTCTGAACGATTTTCTCCCCCTATTAGGTACCTATTTCACCCTACATTATCTCCAAATAGAACTATTTTGACACAACTGGTATAATTTTATAAGATAGACATACCAAAGCTTGGATGTGCAGTCATGCTCTGATATACACACACCTTGGATGGTTGAACACACACAACACGTGAGTATATCAGAGCGCAACAGCACACCCAAGAGTGGTATATCTATTATTTAGAAAATGGTATGGTATATTAAGACAGATCCCACCAACATGATTGGACAAGCTAGATCACATGACATGTGCATTATTTCCCAATGACTGCACACCTCAGGCCTGATATACTTTTCACTGTTATCAAAACCTCATCACAAAAAGCCACAACTGTATCACTCCACAAGTGTAAACAATAACATCTCTCCAAGAGCAAATCACTGCCTCACTAAAATACGTGTTCTGGCAGAAAAATTTCATAAAATGCCAAATTTACTTCATAACTCAAAGGACCTGACATAATCTTCACCAAAGATTAACTGGTACAAATGATCTATTCAAAGAACTTGAACAGGACACCTGACCAGCCACTTCAGAATCCAGCACAGCAAACAATGAGTAGACATGCCAGCCTTGGCCTTGAAGAAGCATTTAGCACTTCCTGCCATTAAAATTCAACACGTTTTTTTTCCAAAATGAAGCACTGACAATAGTCATTAATGTTTAGCTGTTTAAATATCCTATTCTGAATGTCCAACTACACTATGTAGACAAAAGTGATTGGACACCCCAGCACAAGCACAATGCATACCATGCATACCATTGCACATTAATTCCAAATGGCCACTAATGTGGCAGTTTCATCAGGAACACTTCATGGGGAGGCCCATGCACTTGCAGTTCTATGGAAACAATGAATGTTTTTATCACTACGACAATGCCACATGACATGTTTTCAGGGTGACACTGGACTGGTATACATAACAATCAGTAACCTGAATGGACTGACCAGCTCAGAGTCCAGATCTTATCCCCATTGAGACCTCTGGGATGAATTGGAGTGACGGCTGCATTCCAGGCTGACTCAACCTTCAGTGTCACAGTTGGTCACTGTACTGGCAAAACATACTGTCTACTGTTGTCCAGGAACTTGTAGACAGTTTGCCAAGAAGGGTGTCTGCCGTAATCCCTGCACATTGTGGACCTACAAAGTACTGATGTCAATAAAATCTTGTTGATCTATTTGCTGCCAGTGTCCAATAACTTTTGTCTACATAATGTATTTTATTCACTTACACTGTTATCCAGTTAAATGCTTATTTATTAAAAATAATTTGAATGAAACAGCTTATTCTGAACTATTTTTTATCTCTTGTATCTATTTCACCCTACATCATCTTCACATAGAACTATTTTGTCACAACAGGGACCCTTTCCAAGTTATATATACCACTCTTGGGTGTGCGGTCATGCTCTGTTATGCGCACACCTTGGGTGTGCATTTATCAGAGCGCAACCGCACACCTAAGAGTGGTATATTTATTACACACAGGTACTCCCATCATTGGTGATGTTACATGTGCATGGCGGCTGCTATGAAGCTGGTGGTCTTGAAAATAGACTGAGAGTGGTCCAAAACATCGACATACATGCTGACATAAAGGTCTATGTGATGATGACTATATTGTTATGTGTATATTGTACATTGCACCTCCAGATCTTACTGCATGTTCACTTGATTTGGGGATGTGATGTACGATCCCATGCAGTGCTATGTGGGTGGGGGGAGCTGGCATATTGGGAGGTCGGCCACCCGATCGGTCCGTGTGTGGGGATAGCCCGATATGTTGGCTGTCGGATCGCAAGTCACATAGGAAGGTGCATATTGCACTGTGTATGGTGGCATTTACACTCAGCTCCCAACCAACACCCCAACAGCAAACAGAAACACTCCCCCTGCTTAACACCCCAACCTCAGCAGGACCTAGATACACCATTACCAACCCTACCCAAACCCCAGCATCACCCAGAGTTACACTCCCATCTCCCTGACCAACACCAGCAGAACCCAGAGACACATATACGCCCTCTACCATCACCCAAACCCCAGCAGCACCCAGAGTTACCCTCCCCCCCTTGACCAGCACCCAATACCAGCAGCAGTTACACCCATCCCCCACCTAACACCAGCAGCAGTTACACAGTCCCCCAACCTCCTTTACCTAACACCAGCAGCAGTTACACCCTCCCCCACCCTCCCTTACCTAACACCAGCAGCAGTTACACCCTCCGCCACCCTCCCTTACCTAACACCAGCAGCAGTTACCCCCTCCCCCACCCTCCCTTACCTAACACCAGCAGCAGTTGCAGTTACAGTACATCCCCCCTCTCCCATACCAACACCCTATCACCAGTAGCACTTCCAAAACTCCCTCCTTACCAACACCAGCAGCACCAAGAATATAATAGTAACACTTGTTTAAAAATAAAAAAACTTCTTACCTGCTGCTGGTGATTGCTGATCTTCCATCCGAGCTGGCTTTGTAGTCTGTACTGCTCTCTGGCTCCCATAGACTTGACACAACAACCAGCCATGCCTGGGAAGCTGACAGAGCAGAGCTCAGGGAGGCGGAGCTTCTTAGGCTCAGCCTCTGAGCACACTGATGCTGCTGCTGCTGCATATCCGGCTGCAGCAGCAGCAGCTAAAACAGGAGCTTCCCGGCATTAATTACAATTAAAAGAAACATGCCTGGTGGCAGCGCATGTGGAAGGGTGCAGGCAGAAGTGTGGTGGCCTGGGAGCAGTGCGTGCATGAGTGTGCTGCTCTTGGTGTCACCCCCTTGGAGGGTGACACCCGGTGTGGGCCGCACCCCTCTTGTGACACCACTGACGACTTATTGAGAATGTTCTAAAGGTGAAAATTATGGAAGTGATTATATTTCATGTGGATTGGCTAGTGCTCTGTTCTTTAAAAGGACTATTGTGGTTTCAGTAATGCTGGGACAGTACAAGTCACCCCTAGTGATGAACTTCAAAGAGGAGTGCACATAGCTTGGAACGTGTGTGTATATGTATATATACACACACAGAGCAATGATGGTGGCACTCAGGTATATAACATCAGCACAAGAGCAGGTTTATCACCAATGTTTCCATGCTGGATTTATTGCATCGTCATCAGGGCATATACAGACTAGGGGTTTGCACCGGCCACTTTTCGTGTTTTGTGTTTTGGTTTTGGATCTGGATCTTTCTTCGTGGTTTGGATCTGGATTGGTTTTGCCAAAACCACCCTTCCGTGTTTTGGGTTCTGGGTTTTGTGTTTTGGATCTGTATTTTTTTGAAAAAAAGCATAAAAACTGCTAAAATCACAGAATTTGTGGGTTTTTCTGCTCCTATGCTATTATTAACCTCAATAACCTTCATTTCCACTCATTTCCAGTCTATTCTGAACACCTCACACCTCACAATAATGTTTTTATGTCCAAAAGGTTGCACCGAGGTAGCTGGATGACTATGCTAAGCGACACGAGTGGGCGGTACAAACACGTGACCCATCTAGGAGTGATACTGCAGTGGCAGACAGGATGGCAGTTTGAAAAACTAGTCCGCAAACAGTACATAATGCAAAGAAAAAAAGGTGCAAGATGGAATTGTCCTTGGGCCCTCCCACCAACCCTTATGTTGTATAAACAGGACATGCACACTTTAACAAACCAATCATTCAGCGCCAGGGTCTGCCACACGACTGTGGCTGAAATGATTGGTTTGTTTGGGCCCCCACAAAACAAGCTGGCAATTAATCTGTCCCTGCACAAACTGGCTCTACGGAGGCAAGATGTCATCCTCATCCTCCCTCTTCAGTGTTGTGTACATCCTCATCGAGTATTAATTCATCCCCGCTGGAATACACCACCACAGGTCCCTCTGTACGTTATGGAGGCTGGTCTCCCTGGAAGAGTTGATAATTCATTTTTATGAACATCATCTTCTCCACATTTTGTGGAAGCAACCTCCTACACCTTTCACTGACAAGGTTCCCGGCTGCACTAAACACTCTTTCGGAGTACACACTGCAGGGGGGGCAACTCAGGTAAAATAGATTGCCTATTTTTCCTGCCAGTATATGTGCGGACTGTCTGACATGCCTACTTGGATGCTGTCACCGATGTAATCCTTTAACAGACAGACGCACGCTTGTCGCTGCTGCTTTGAGGATGCAGGTGCGGCTACAGCCCACACAGTTCACAAAGACAGAAAAAAAAGAAGAATTTTTAATTTTTTGTGGAGCACACTTTGAGGGTTACACCACCCTTTAACAGACAAACGCACGCTTGTCACTTCTGCTTTGAGGATGCAGGTGCGGCTACAGCCCACACATTTCACAAAGACAGAAAAAAAAAGAAGAATTTTTTTATTGTTTGTGGAGCACACTTTGAGGGTTACACCACCCTTTAACAGACAGATGCACGCTTGTCGCTGCTGCTTTGAGGACGGTATCATATGCAGTGACAGTAGATGTGTCAGAAATTGTTGGCACGTCCTTCAGTCCGGACCAGATGTCCAAACCGGCCCTTGACTTATGACACAGGCGCAAGCTTGGCGCTGCTACTGTGTTGATGCACGTGCGGCTACATCGCACACAAGTCACAAACACAGAAAAAAAATAGTTTTTTATTTTTTGGAGCACTTTGGGGGTTACACCACCCTTTAACAGACTTATGGGACACAGGCGCACGCTTGGCGCTGCTCCTTTGTTGATGCACGTGCAGCTACAGTGCGCACAATTCACAAAGACAGAAAAGAAAGAAGAATTTTTTTATTGTTTGTGGAGCGCACTTTGAGGGTTACACCACCCTTTAACAGACAGACGCACGCTTGTCGCTGCTGCTTTGAGGATGCAGGTGGAATCTAGACGGGATTTGGAACTGGGTACACACTACCTCCATCAATTGTCTAAATCCAACTGCACTAATGGCGGATACCGGACGCACGTCTAACACCAACATAGTAGTCAAGGCCTCAGTTATATGTTTTGCTTCAGGATGACTGCTGTCGTACTTCATCCTCCTCGCTAAGGTCTGTTGGAGGGTCAATTGTTTAGTAAAAGTAGTGGTGTTCCTACTTCCTCTCTGGGATGATGAACAACTCCCAGCAGCAGCAATAGCACTAGGAGGAAGTGGTTCTTGATCTTTGCCTATTTTATTTTTATCGGAGACAGTTTTGTCCTCCATTTATGTTATATTGATATATACGTGCGGCTAAGGCGCACACACACAGAAAATTATTTTTTATTTTTGTTGGAGACTAGTGCACTTTGTGGGTTACACCACCCTTTAAGAAATGAGCCAGCCGGCCCTTTACTTATGGGACACAGGCACACGCTTGGCGCTGCTCCTTTGTTGATGCACGTGCAGCCACAGTGCACACAATTCACAAACACAGAAAATATTTTTTTATTTTGTTTGGAGTGCACTTTGGGGGTTACAGCACCCTTTAATGGTCAAGCCAGCCGGCCCTTTACCTATGACACAGGCGCACGCTTGGCGCTACTTTGTTGATGCACGTGCGGCTACTGCGCACACAATTCACAAACACAAAAAAATATATATTTTTATTTTGTTTGGAGTGCACTTTGGGGGTTACAGCACCCTTTAATGGTCAAGCCAGCCGGCCCTTTACCTATGACACAGGCGCACGCTTGGCGCTACTTTGTTGATGCACGTGCGGCTACTGCGCACACAATGCACAAACACAAAAAAATATATATTTTTATTTTTTTTGGAGTGCACTTTGGGGGTTACAGCACCCTTTAATGGTCAAGCCAGCCGGCCTTTTACCTATGGGACACAGGCGCACGCTTGGCGCTGCTCCTTTGTTGATGCATGTGCAGCCACAGTGCACACAATTCATAAACACAGAAAATATTTTTTTATTTTGTTTGGAGTGCACTTTGGGGGTTACAGCACCCTTTAACGGTCCAGCCAGCCGGCCCTTTACTTATGACAAAGGCGCACGCTTGCCACTACTTTGTTGATGCATGTGCTGCTACTGCGCACACAATTCACAAACACAGAAAAAATATTAATTTTTTTTGCACTTGGGGGGAACACCCCTGATGGACAGAGCACCCCCTGGACAACAGTACAGCACCCCTTTAGGACTGGGACACTACACAGGACTTTGGAGTGGACACAGCCCCTATGGACAACTGACTGCACAACACAGTCCAGCCAGCCCCTATGGACTTTGGAGGAGTGGACACAGCCCCATGGACAACAGCAGCACAGCGCAGCACAGCACAGCACAACACTATACTACACTACACAGCCCAGCCAGCCCTAACTCCCACCCTCCCTCTTCACTGTCCACAGCCGAGTGAGAAAATGGCGCCAACGCGGGTACCTTATATAGAATCCAAAACCCTCGAGACCCGGAAGGCGGGATGATGACGTTTTGCCTCGATTTCAGATCCGAGTCAGGCGGGAAAAGTCGAGCCTGACTCGGATTGGCCTCAGATCGGGGGGGCTTGGGGGTGTTCGGATTTCAGAAATCAGATCCAGCTCACCCCTAATACAGACAATAAGAAAACACACATACCTTACACCTTCACCATCCCCTTGTGAGCCAGCGGCTTCCGGTGAGCCAGTGGCTTCTGGCATGCAGCTCCCACAGATGACATCAGCACCCTGCGTTGGTTACCGTGGAAACCCAATGTCAACTAAAAACATGGCAGGTCACACTGTATATTACTGCGACCATAGGACTTCACACTTGATGCAGATATTCATTACTATAAAGGGGACATACACAATCCCCCAGCAATATTATTCAATTATATTAGCAGCATAATGGTACATTTAAAAACTTCAGGGAGAATGTACAGAGACGGACCTCAAAAGTAGAACATCTAAAGTAGATCTAATTAGACACTGGTCCTAGGGTAATATATCCCGGTTGAGTCTCCCATATCCAAATATTCCGAAATACGAAATTTTTTGAGCATGACTGAGATAGTAAAAACTTTGTTTAAAGCACAAAAGTATTACAAATATTGTATAAAATTACCTTCAAGCTTTGTGTATAAGATGTATATGAAACATAAATAAATTTCATGTATGTACACAAACTATGTTTGAGCCACAAAATTATTGAAACTATTGTATAAAATGACCTGCAGACTGTGGGCCTTATTCAGATCCGGTCGCAAGCGCTGAGCGCTCACCACCGGGCCGATGTTTGCCAACTGGGCATGCGCACGTCGGAGCCGGCTCCGACGTGCGCATGTGTGAGACCCGGCTAACGACGGGCGCTCCGTCGCTACGGGTCTCGCACCAATGGGGGCAAGCTGTCCATGGTGATTGACAGCTCGCCCCATTTGTGAGGTGGGCAGGGGGGTTGGCCGGCCAAACGGAGGCATTCCCGGCAATGATAACAGTGGGGAGCTTCCTGCTTGATCAGAGCAGGAAGCTCCCTGGGGCTTGCGCTTGCCGAGACCCAACCTTAGGGTCTCATCGCAAGCCTCGATGGTCGCCATGGTCCTGACCATCTCGACCATCAACCTGGTCGCTCGCTAGAGCTGTGGGTGGTAACCCACAGCTTAGCCAGCGACCATGAGGCCGCACTTCACACCACAAGTGTCCGCCCTCATTCAAAGTGACCACTTGTATCTAGCGATCGACTCTGAATGAGGGCCTGTGTGTATAAGGTGTATATAAAACATACACGCATTCTGTGTTTAGATTTGAGTCCCATTCCCAAGATATTTCTTTATGGTATGCAAATATTCCAAAATACGGAATATTCCGATATCCAAAATAGCCCTGGTCCAAAGCATTTTGGATATGGGAGACTCAACCTGTATCTTAAATAGCAATATCATATCAAAGGTGTAACAGATGCCTTATCACAATAATCCTTATCACACATATAACAATAAACCAATGTGTAAAACTGACCATTCTCAGGACACTAATATCAGAAATTCATGCTGCCAATAATTGCCATAACCACGTGCTGATTTTAGTTAGAGTTGCGGAATCCTAGTATCCCAGTTTTAGGTCACAGAAAGCAGTCCAAACCCAACCCATCATTGAGCCCCTTGGGCACAAGAGTCTACAATCTATGGATCCAGCGGGACTCACACTGCAAAAGTTTACTTGATCTATTACCTCTTCTAATAGATTTCGGTATGTGATCTATGATCATGTATCCAAGTACGGCAAGGTTGTAACCTATACACAGGTTGTTGCAAAGGGCAACAAAAGACAAAAACTCGCTTTTTGGGGCACTCTTAAAGAAATAATCATTGAAAAATGAATAGTAAATAATAGAAAAATAAAATGTAACCTTTATTAAATTCCCTCTAAAGAGTGATAATTAATACACTCTAATAAGTTGACAGACAACAATAAACATTTAATAATATCACACAGATCATACTGAAATGCCATAGAAAAATTTATATGAAAGGTGAAAATTTCTCTCTAATAAATCACTCTAAATAGACCCTGAGGTAGAAAATAAATAAATATAAAAGATGTACAAATACACTCTAGTCCTCAGGGGTAAACCACTCAAATTTTACTAATAATGCAACCTCTGTTAAATATTGAATGTTATGATGGAAATAAATGAATTTATTAAGCACTTATGTACTAAAAGCAAAATATGCTCTCTCTGCTTTGAATGGATTAATAAATAACTATGTCATATGAAAGCACTGCAGTTAGTATCTTATAGACCTATTCATCAGGGGTCCCTGACTGAAAATGAGGACATAATCTAAATACTAGTACAGTGTGTATAGGTAAATAAATACAAGCAGAATCAATATCTGCAAATAGACGAGAAAAAAATTAATGAATCCCCATGGATGTTAATCAATAGCTCCTGTCCTCAGAATGAGCAGGACTCGTCTAAAGCACATACATACATGAACATTGAACATAATTAGATCTAGAATCACAATCTTGATCTAAGTGAAGCAGAGGACTAGAGTGTATTTGTACATCTTTTATATTTCTTTATTTTCTACCTCAGGGTCTATTTAGAGCGATTTATTAGAGAGAAATTTTCGCCTCTCATATAAATTTTTCTATGACATTTCAGTATGATCTGTGTGATATTATTAAATGTTTATTGTTGTCTGTCAACTTATTAGAGTGTGTTAATTATCACTCTTTTTAGAGGGAATTTAATAAAGGTTACAGTTTATTTTTCTATTATTTACTATTCATTTTTCAATAATTATTTCCTTAAGAGTGCCCCATAAAGCGAGTTTTTGTCTTTTGTTGCCCTTTGCAACAACCTGTGTATGTGTATTGTACAAATTCCTTGGGTGCACCACCAATAGAGGGTCATCAAATAATTAATATTGCATGATTGACCATAATTTTGATTTGATTTTTTCTAGATATCTTTAACATATTTTCATCATCTGTGCGGATTCTTCACATTTATAAGGCTGTAACCTGCCTGCACAAATGTCATGCCACAGGCTTAATGATGGTTTAATCTCCCAAGGTCTATGTGGTGCTTTATTGCCCTAATCTCCCATGGTGCCATTATTGTACACATTGCCAAATGTACTGATTGTAAATGAATTGATTCCAGTTGATACAACAGAAAGGAAATCATTTATAACAAATAAATATCACACATACAATTATTGGAGAATAGAAAAGTATACCGTACAGGTGGATAGTATATTTTATATTCTTATTCACACTGTTTCTAACTAATATCATTACAGGTTGAGTCTCCCATAGCCAAATATTCCGAAATACGGAATATTCCGAATTACGGAATAATTTTGGCATGACTGAGATAATAAAACCTTTGATTTTTGATGGTTCAATGTACACAAACTTTGTCTAAGGCACAAATTATTAAAAATATGGTATAAAATTACCTTCAGGTTGTGTGTATAGGGTGTAAATGAAACATAAATTTATTTCATGTATGTACACAAACTTTGCTTGAGCCACAAAATTATTGAAAATATTGTATAAAATGAGCTGCAGGCTATGTGTATAAGGTGCATATAACACATATATGCATTCTGTGTGTATATTGGGGTCCCATTCCCAAGATATTTCATTATGATATGCAATTATTCCAAAATACGGAATATTCCGTTATCCAAAATACCCCTGGTCCCAAGCATTTTGTATATGGGAGACTCAACCTGTACTATATTGTATCAACTCTCTGCTTTATATTTTAGGGTATATAATAAAAGTTACATTTTATATTAAATTCAAACACACCATCATGTTGTAATTGGATAATAACAAGAGATAATACTGTATGGCAATAGGAGTAATGTGCACTGAGTAAAGGAAACCCCAACTTTTTCTTTTTTCAATAAAAAAACAGGTTATAGATAAGGGGTATCAGTGGCACTTCTCTCTTTTAGATAGGAATTAAAATTAAGACACAGAAATTAGATAATAATATAGCAATTATTCAATTACTCCTATATGTCACTTACATGAATATTATGTTGTCATTCGACAGATGATTAGAGAGTGACCATTATCAGTGCAGGATTTTTTCCTCTGATCACAGGAAAGTAGCCTGTAGCTCTCCGGCTGAACTACAACTGCCAGCATCCATGCTATTTGCCGGACCTACTCAGTGGCATAACTAGGGGGGTCGAGCGAGGCTCGTGCTCTGGGCACCGTGGCAATCCCAGCAGAGGAGGTGCCGACAGGGCATCGTACCTGCATGTTCACCCCCCCTACCGCCACCATTGTGTCCTGAACGAGCAGGCAAGAGTGGTGTGCCTGCTAGCCTGGGGCTAATTGGGCTGCCTCTAGGGGGAGCAGCAGCAGAGGCGCGCAGCCTCTCACATGCAGTCTTGTTGCTGAGAGCTCTATCCTTTTTCCTGACCTGCCTGAGTCTTGAGCTGGCGTCTGACTCCAGGTACTAGGTGACAACGAGTGATTCTCCACTCACAGCAGAAGGGTAATGGGGGTGGAGAGGGAGGGAGGTTGCTGTGCGTTCATTTTTCATGTGTGGGGTGGGGGAGTGAATATATGTCAGTGTGTGTATGTGTATGTCAGTTAGTGTATATGTGTCAGTATGTACTGTATGTGTATATGTCAGTGTGTATGTATGTGTATGTGTCAGTGTGTGTGTATATATGTGTCAGAATGTACTGTATGTGTATACAGTATGTCAGTGTGTATATGTCAGTGTGTGTATGTGTATATATCAGTGTGTATGTCAGTGTGAGTATATGTCTCAGTATGTACTGTTTGTGTATATGTCAGTCTGTATATGTGTCAGTGTGAATATATGTCAGTGTGTGTATGTGTATATGTCCGTGTGTATGTCAGTGTGTTTATATGTGTCAGTATGTACTGTATGTGTATATGTCAGTGTGTATGTATGTGTATATGTGTCAGTATGTACTGTATATGTATACAGTATGTCAGTGTGTGTATGTGTATATGTGTCAGTGTGAATATATGTCAGTATGAGTATGTGTATATGTCAGTGTGTGTGTATATGTGTCAGTATGTACTGTAAGTGTATATGTCAGTGTGTATGTATGTGCAGGACCATATCTAGGGTGGTGTGGCCGGTGCCGTCACACAGAGTGGAGCAGCCCTGAGGGCAGAACCGGCCTCTCACCACAATGTTCCTTCCCAATGCCTCCTCTGATACTGGCCGCCCTACAGTAGCTGAGGGAAAGAAGGGAGAGGATGGCCGCAGGGAGGGTGGTACAGCCAAGACTCAGCCAGAACCACTCACCATGCTCAGCAGCAGCCGCCCCCGCCGCTAGTGTAGTTGTCACGCTGGGCTGGCTGTGGCAAAGAAGGGGGCGAGGCAAGTGAGGACAGAGACAAGGAGCCATTATTAAAAGCAAGCCAAGCAACTTCAAGTTCCAGCATGCTGACCAGGAGGAGGATTGCCGGGTCTGTTAACTGTCCTACAGGGCTTAGTTACCAGCCAGCACCATGGTCAGCCCAACAAGGGTTCAAGCAGGAGAGGAGACAAAGGGAGCAGTGCATGGGTAAGATGGGAGAGGGGATTTGGGCAGTGTCATATGTAGAGGGGCATGTGAGGGGGTGTGCAGTCAGGAGTTGTTAGAGGGGACAGTGTGAGTGGTGAGTGGGGGGCAATGAACTATGAATGGGGCAGTGCGAGGAGGACAGTAATCTTTGAGGGGTGCAGTGTGAGTGGGAGCAGTGATTGGGGACAGAGACTGTTATGAGTGGGGGCTGTATAAGGAGGGCAGTAAGTTGGGAGGTCAGCTGTAATTGAGGGCAATGATAGCTATAAGGGGGGGCAGTTACAGTGAGGGCATTGGGATATGTGACAGGGTAAAGTGTGGGCTGTAATTGGGGGCAGTGATGGCTTTAAGTGGGGGTGGTGAGAGTGGGGGCAGTTTGAAGGGGAGCAGTGTGGGCTGTGATTGAGGGCAGTGATAGCTATAAATGGGGGTGGTTAGCTGTGAGTGGGGGCAGTATGGGCTGTGATTGGGTGTTATAACATACTGTATATAAAGGGCACTACTGCGTGGCGTAATGTGTGTTAAGGGGTTTGGAGTACTACTGTGTGGTGTAATGTCAACAACGGACACTAGTGTGCAGTGTAATGTGAATTGGCACTTTTGTGACTCCATGCAGCCATTTATTGTTGGAGCACACCTTTGCCGCGCACTATCCTTGTTTAAAATATAGGGGGGGCACCAATGCTCCTTCTGGCACACGGTACCAAAATACCTAGCTATGGCTCTGTGTACATGTCAGTGTGTATATTTCAGTGTGTGTGTATATGTGTCAGTGTGAATATATGTCAGTGTGTGTATGTGTATAATATATATATATATATATATATATTATAGATGAGCGGTTCAGATTCTGTGGAATCCAAACTATTCCGAACATAGGGGATCCGAGTCCACCCAAATGCCCCGCCTGACTCGGATCCCCCTTCGAGGCCGAACAGCGGCCTCCTGATGTTGGATCCTCATGAGAGAATCCAACGTCAGGGCCCAGTAGTGTAAGGCAGACCGCAGTGATAGTGGTCTGCCCTACACAGAAACAAACACACAGCTGCCAGCGGTAGCTGTGTGTTTGAAATAGCAGCCAATGAGAGTCACACAGACTCTCATTGGCTGCTGCATCCCCGGAAGGAAGCCTGCTGGAGCTCACTCATGAGCTCCGCCTTCCGGCTCCCCCCGCTGCGAATAGAATGATTCATATGCATGCCCGACTGTGCCGCAGGGAGGCTCTAAGCCAGACGCCCACTGAGATGTTATTACCAATGGGCGCCCGGCTCCTTCCCTGCAGCACAGCGTTAGCCGAATGCTTGAGTTCTCTTCTGAACTCCAGCTTCTGGCTCTTTCCATGTGCACTATGGTAGAGATGTCATGACGTCTCTCCCATAGTTCCGAGGAGCAGCCGGATGGACAGGACGGCGGCGGATGCAGGAGCGGGGATTAAGGTAAGTGGCTTTTTTTTGAGCAAGCGGCACTACAGGGGCATTATATGGGGGCACTACTACAGGGGCATTACATGGGGGCACTACTATTATTGGGGCACTACTACAGGGGCATTATATGGGGACACTACTATATGATTTCCTTCCTTTCAAATCAAGGGGGTAATGTGGGCTTATCTAAATATATTTTGGGGTAAAAGGTAACAAAGTACCCTGATCCCTGTACTAGGGTCACAACTAATGGGGGCACTTCAAATGGGGGCATACTACTAGGGGCACTTGTAATGGGGGCACACTACTGGGGGCAATACTAATGGTGGCATTTTGTAAGGGAGACTATTGCTGTGGGCATTGTATAAGAGGCATTACTACTGTGGGCTTTGTGTATAAATGTCACTAATGTGGACATTGTGTAAAAGGGGCACTACTGTGGGCATTGTGTAAAAGGGGCGCTACTGTGTGTTGTAACATAAATAAGAGACACTACTTTATGGTGTAATGTGAATCAGGGGCACTATGGGCCTGATTCAGACCCGGATACTATTTGCTTCCGCTCGCTTGCTAAAAGGGGCTGGCTAATTAAATCATGCTCTCGCACTGCGTCGCGTAAAGCCACCCACTAAGTAATAGCGAGCGGCCGCACTATGCGCTCGCACCTGTATAAAGACGCCCCTTTGCCACTCGCAAAACAAATGTCATCACGGCAGTTGTAGAATTAATCCTGAACATCGAGAGCCATCGGAGCTGCTCGCAGTGCTTGTGGTAGCCTTTTCCCACCACATCATTGCGAGCAGTTCAGGCTAAAATACAACCTAGTCACTTGTGTAATGATGCTAATTATGCACACCCATTAAACGCCTTTCTGACTGTCGGGCATGCCTGCGTTTGCACATCCACACCCCTGTTTTTAAGTACCTTCCCCTGTTACCACCCACAAACGGCACTGTCACTCAAAATAGCAGCCCGACTGTGGGCTACGGGTGAGCACTTTGCCATCGCAATGACTGGTTTGCGCATGCGCATTGCAACTCATACACATGCGCAGATTGCAAAAAATCGCTCATTGCGAGCGAGCACAGCATAGCGTCCGGGTCTGAATCAGGCCCTATGTGCGGTGTAATGTGAATAAGATTGTGCACTGTGATTCCTTGGGCCGTAGCCCACTTTGTAAACAAGTACTGTGACTCTTCTGGCCGTACCCCACTAGGTGGGTGGGAGGGCCCAAGGACCAATTCCATCTTGCACTACCTTTCACTTCTGCCACTGCTGTGTGGAAATGTTTCATAGATGTGCTTTAAACTGTGATGTCTGTGCTGCTGCGCTGCTGCTCTGATGCTTGGTAACCAGTCAGCTCACTGCAACTTTTGGCCAATAATGGTGAAAACTATCATTTAAACTGTGAGGTGGTCTAAATTGACTGTAAATTAATGTAAATTAATGTTACTGAGGTTAATAATACTCTAGGAAGAAAAAAAAGCCCAATTTATGTGATTTTAGCTTTTTTTGGCAATTTTTGTAAAAATTCCAAATCCAAAGCCAGTCAGTCACCGCAGTTTGGCAAATACAAATCCAAAGCCAGACGACGAATTAGTGCCAAATCCGGCAAAAATGGTCCGGCGCACATCACACACATACATATTATATATATATATATATATATATATATATATAAGTATACATGCAAACGGCGGCACTCGAGCATAGATCAAAAATAACCACACGGAAGATCCGTATCCAGTCTAACGTTTCAATTCAATAAACAAATTTTCATCAGGTCAAAGAACAAGTAAAAGTGACTTACCTAAATACATCCCCACACCAAAGACACCCAATGTGCAGACCAACTCCGTGTCTCTGAACAGACCCCGTCAGCGTCCGCGCGGCACTCCGTCGCTGCCGTATGACGTCAGTCTGTCAGAGCCCGGTTGCTGGGAAACCAAAATACATGAAAAAAATTAACATGAAAGAAGAACATTGCAATGTCAACAAATCACGCAGGGATGTACAGAGGCACAATGGTGTTATCCTAAAGGTATATAATGGCCTGCATATTATAAGAGTATCAATGACAAATACATTAATAAAGATACAAGCATGGCCAGTAAACTGACAACTTATTAAATACCAAATGTCAGAAATTCATATATAAAATCTAATAGGATCATAATGAATAAAATACCATTATTAGGGCAATATTCATGAACAATGTAAAATACCAATTAAATAATATAATATAATATGTAACACAGCGATCTAAAAAAAAACAATTTAGAACTAATTGTTCATTGAGACCCTTAGGTCTAAGGGTCCCTAATTCATGGATCCAGCGTGCCTCCTTCTGCAACAATAATTTCGATCGATCTCCACCCCGTAGGGATTCCTGGCGACTGGATACGGATCTTCCGTGTGGTTATTTTTGATCTATGCTTGAGTGCCGCCGTTTGCATGTATACTTGTTATTTATGAAGGAGGGCACCAGCAGCAGCTGATACATTTATAGCCCAGTGCCGAGTATTTGGATTTTATTTTATATATATATATATATATATATATATATATAGCCAAGACAAAACTAGAGCAAAAAAAACTGGAAAGCCAGCACACCACTGTTGTATGCAGAAAAAAGTTTTTATAGCTTCATTTTATAAATAAGTCATCATAAATAAAATTACCACATATCAGTTCACATAAAGTGCAAAAGTGCCAAAACAGTGCAAATCAGTAAAAAAGTATTTATCCTCCTCATGCCCCAGGAGGAAGGTGCCAAAAATCTGAAACTTGCCCTGGGCTCCGTAGACCCTAGTTACGCCACTGGGCCTACTGGAAGTTGTTTGTCAATGAATGGCATGCCTCAAGTTACCTTAGCCTGATTTACGCAATGTATGTAACATGTAAATATGTATGTGAACAATATACACAACTCATTTTTGTATTAAATGTATTTGCACTTTATTGCACACATCCTGGCAGGAAGATGCTCTGTGCTGCTGCTCATATTTCTGGTCTCTTTCATGACAACCACCATCTACATTATCCAGTTTTTCCACTTTGTCACCTACATACAAAGGAGGCAGGTATTTATTCAGCTGAACCATTATTTATAATAACAACTATCAATTCACCAGGGTCCTGAGGTTGGGGGGGGGGGCAATTAAAAAAACTGGGTATATTTGAAAATCTACAATAGTTTACCCACCCCATCAACTTGGTGGTTCAGAATGTTATTTAACAATGAAAGGGGCATGCAGGAGATGCTGTCTGCGGCCATAACAATTTCTGAACATTTTTGGGATACGGCCACCACATGTAGAAGATTTAATTGACTGTGGCAGTGCAACTGCCAACAAGGCACATCAGGAAACATGTTTTCATTAACAAAGAGGCCTGAGGGATATGGGGTATCTATGTAGTTGAAGGCAGGGAAAGGAAGGGTTGATTCGTAGTAAATTTAATTTAAGTTTTGGGTTCTGAAGCAAATTTATGAGGGAGGAGGGGAGTCATTTACAAAGAGAATTGAGTCATTCACATCAGTCCTTGCTCCAGTTGAGATCTTTGGTGGTTCGGCATTTTTTTAAAAACATGAAAGGGGGATGCTGGAGATGCACACAAAATGGAAGCTCTGAACAGGAAGGGGGCAGAGGGAATTAAAAAGGAAAAAGTGATAGGTGGACTAGTGCGCAATCTAAGAAAAGCTGCAGAATGGAAGAGTCAAAAAGAAGAAGGTATCCTCACACCTCCACCAATAGTAAGAAATATAAAAGTGTTTGAGACCTCCTTTTCAGCTCTAATGATACATTATAATAGCAGACTTCCCTTGGTCCTTTTTCAGACTTCCTTTCATAATATTTGCACAAATCCCCAGGTTAATACCCAAAAGTAAGGGGAAAACACCATATATAGTGAAGTACAATTGAATATATTATGAAACACATAAGACATAAAATCAACAATCATGGGATCTATTAAAATCTGCACATTATTCTGATGTAAGTGTTAATGAACAATCGTCAAGACATAGGGTATCCACAGATAGCTGGAAGGGTAACAATTACTGGATGGGAGTAAAGGAGCTGTCAACGAACAGTCCTTTAAAAGCCTGGGTTGTAGTGACACAGTAATGGTCCAGGGTACTGTACTGGTCTATGCTTCAATCTCCACTACTGGGTGCTGCACTTCCCTCTGTTCAGTGGTCTTTCCATCTTGTCTGGCACCGATGAGTTTCGACCCTGGACTGGGGTCTTATTGCAAGCTGAGTGTAGCAAGTATAAGTCTATATTCATTTCCCCCTCACCTTATAAACCCCCCCTCCAATCGCAAGGCCATGGGCACAGCTGATCCCAAGACATCAATCAAACTACAAGTTCCATGATCCTTTGCTGCTCCTGGCCAATACCGATACTTCCGGTTGTACTAACTTGTACAGCAGAATCAAAAATCCGGAGGCTGACTGGCGTAATGTCACTTCCGCCCAGTCATCATGGAAATGTAATAAAAAAACGTTGTATTCTATTTTGACTTCTGGCGGACTTTAAACGGTGCTTTTTTAAAGTCTCAAGGTGTACCAATTGACACAGCAGCTGTAGCACCCACTGAAGGAAGCCCCCCTTTATATACTACAGCCTAAGCCCCTTTATGGACAACACAGCAGCAGCCTTCAGGCCAAGACACCGACTGGACACACACACTGAGTGACTTACTATGTCTGCTAGCTTCTCTCTCCACAGCCGGAGTGAAAATGGTGCAGATCGCGGGGACCTTTATATAAACCAAAACCCGCGAGAATCTGACAGTGGGAGGATGATGTGTTTTGCCTCGTTTTTGGATCTAAATCAGGTGGGTAAACATAAGCCTAGCTTGGTTCTTGCCTCAGATCTGGAAGTTTGGGTGGGTCCGGTTCTCAGAGAACTGGACCCACTCATCTCTAGTTATTAGGGGGTCTATGTACTAAGCCTAGAAGAAGGATAAAGTGAATGGAGATAAAGTACCAACCAATCAGCTCCTAAGTCATTTTTCAAACAGCCAGTAAAGTCACAAGAGCTGATTGGTTGGTACTTTATCTCTCTCCAAAGCTTAGTACATAGACCCTTAGAACTCTATGCTATAGATTGAAAGTAGATTATCTGTATGTGATGTAACCTGTGCAACTAGAAGTAGATATGCAATTGCAGACACCATTAAGTATAAAGAATACACGTACTGTACACTATATGTGTATGTCCAGATCTGAAAAAGGCTCTGAGCCCAACTGTCAGTCTGAATGCTTGATTATTCAATGTGTGGTCATCTTAAAACTGGGTACATACATTGTGTTATCACCATATAAATTGGGAAAGTAATCTGGGGTCTACCTCCTGTGGTGGGCTCCTTAACGCACTCATCACACCACCGCACGCAGCACAGGTTTCACCTGCACTGCATCCACGGACGTGAGCCACTGAAACAGTGCACGTCCCCCACCATGGCATCATACTGGACTTTGAGAAGAACTGATCCCACACCAATGGACCTGGGCACCTACCGGTAGGTCAGCACCCATTCTTCTCACCAGTGCGGGATGCCACAAAGTGGGAGCACCTCTGATCACCTCAAACAGGGCATCCCAGTTCAGAAGTCTGTCAACCATAGGTCCACCAGGAAAGCATGCATTAGTCAGGACCGCATGTCAAGGAGCCCCCTGAAAGGGTTGACCCTACTCCCCACACTGTGAATACGCCCTGTCACCCCAAATCACCAACAACTGGGCAGTGTGTGCTGCCACGAACCATCTAAGAGACATTTATCTTCCAGGAGCACTGTGCCTCCTACTGAGCAACTCCCATGCTCTATGTGCACACACAGATACAAATAAATGTATTTGTTTCTTCCACTATCCATCCAGCCTCCAGTATTTCTGTTCTACCACAACACATCCACCACAACACACACCCATATGCTCCCCGCAACCTCCCCCCATTTTTAATCCCTCCTCCCCTCCCCATCAATAAACAGAAACACAACCAAGGAGTGCACATACCCTCCAATTTTAACATCTATCCAATAGTAGGATCAGGTACCACTACTGTACAGTGGAGCACCATCCACACCTGGACCCCCCCTCTCACTTTCTCTCCTCCCCTCCCTCCTTTTTCTGTCCTCACACCTTTCTCCCCTCCATCATCCAACCCCCTATATCCCACAACACCACCACCACCCCGAAGTGCATCCCAAACCCAGTATTACCGTTTTCTAGAATGCGGCTGGTAGCGGCAGGTGCATTTTTTAAGACTTTTAAAAAATCACTTTGGGGACTTAAAAATATGCTTGCACCCATTTTCATGTACCCCAAATTTGATGAGCATAGTTATTATCCCCCCCCCCAAAAAAAAGAAAAATGCTATTCTTCACTTCTTCACAGCGCACTTATGTACCTGCCTCCGCTATTTAAAACCCGACTACCTTCAGCAGGCCAAATTGGGTGGTCCCACATGTCAGAACATCTTTTGGGGGATGACAGCATGATTTCCTCAAAAACTGACAGGACTTTTGATACCTTTCCGCCGGGTCCAGTTTTCGATGGATCCTAATTGAATACGGGGATTAGCGGGCACGCGCCCAATACTTTATCCCTGAAAAAACTGCGATGATGGCGAAAAGTCTGACCACGCCTCAAATTGAATATGCCCCTTAGTGTCCTATGCCTTTTTTTTACAGGTACCCCTTAGATGAGTCCCTAGGATTTTCCCTCTGATCCTTCACATACGCTCAGTAATTATGAGAGACTGATACTATGATGCTTTAATTGAGTTTTTACCTCCCGTTTTTATAATGTTTATTTTCATTTTTGCAGCCTGTTACCAGGGTGCTGGTATGTATACATGCACTCCCCCAGAGTACATTGGTATGCCAGTGTGTCGGCGCAGTTGATGACGGCATCAAGTATATACAAGTTATGTCATGATTTTCTGCTGTTGTCCTGAGGGAAGAGATTAAATATCTGGAAGGTTAATTTAACATACCATTTATCTCTTACTTTGTTGGTGATGTCTGAGTGCCTCCTTTAATTGCTGGATGTATTAATAACATTAGGGAAGGCACTGGGAAAAGTTGCTATGGTAGTGGTTGAGGATTTATATTTGAGATGTGTATTGACCCCCGTGTTTGGTTTTGGTATTGGTTTTGACTCTGAAACCTTTTTGGCTTTGTCCAAAATTCCTTCTGTGTTTCGGTTTGGTATTGGTTTTGGATTACAGGCAAAATCATGTACTTTTTAAGTCCTGCATTACTAATACTTAGATATGAGTGGTTTTGCAGAAAATGGAACACAAGAAGAACCAAGAAGAACAGAGTCTATGTTATGAACTCCCTGAGTGCAGTTGAGCAACAAGTCACAAAATATAGTAATATATTCAAAAGGATGTTTATTGAGGGAGAATACAGTGGCAGGGAATGTAGATAATCTTAAAAATGCAGATACACTTGGATATGCAAATAATGACAATGTCCAGGAGTACACTGGTAAACAGGAGGTTATTGACCACAGCAGAGTGCACTATTGAATGCAGGTAAACAGGTATGCAAATGCAGTTACTAATCCAGAAATGAGGAATGGGAACAAGGCAGAAACAAATAAAATCCTGTAAAACTGAACGAATAATAGACAGAAGATAACCTGATGAATGGCAGAAGTTTCTTAGCTTGGGAAATACAAAACACAGGAGCTCACATGTACATAAGTCCAGGAACTTTGATGACCCAGCAATGGAAGCTGGGATCAGGTAGACTTAAATAGCCAGGTGTCAGGTAAAATCCATGCTAGTGATAAGGCCAATAACTGACATCTAGCCAGAGAACAAGCTCAGAAGAAAACCAACTCTGGCACCTTCTAGAACAGCAGCTCACAAAACAAGAGGCCTGGCGATCCCTGGTGTTCAGGAATAATACTGCAGGGAATCAAAACAGAATTCTAACAGTCCAGGTTTGGGTCTTCCTGCCAAATTCAGATCTCACAATGAGGCAAAATGTAATTCTACCAGAAATCACAGATATTGCATGGTTTGGATTGCATATAAGAGTCCCTCCCTTGTGGTCAGTTACCTTTTCACACAGAAGAGTGTATGGAGAGGGTGTGGGCTGTAGTTGTGGTTTGGATGCATTAGACACCATTAGAGAGAGTTGCAGGTAGTAGGAATGGATGGGTAAGGTGACCGCAGGCACTGTGTAATGTGTTTGTTTGTCAGACACACTAACTAGCAGCAACTGCAATCTAGTGGAAACTGCAAAAAAGCTACTGTCACTGTATGTCACTGAGTTTGTCAGACCCTAGTAGCACCTGTAATCCAGTGCAATGAGGCTCTTGTGTGAACAGTGAACTTGCACTTGTTCTTCAAAAGAATCAATGGGCCTGATTCAGAGCCGGACGCAATTAGCGCTCGCTCGTCCAGAAAATAGGGGTGGCTATTCAAATGAACCATTCGCTGTTTGCGGTCTGTTCACGCCTCTAGGTCTGAACGAGAGTACAAAACTTGCGGTCGTTTTTTAGGAAACTACGCCCCCTGGCCGCTCGCATCCTACGTCATGTCCGCTATTTATTAGATTAATCGAGTACATCGAACAGGGTATGAACTGCTCGCTATTCTTGTGGTTGGTTTTTGCTACCACAATTTTGCGAGCAATTCTGGCTAAAAAAAAAACCAGTGACGTGGTCAATGACGCTGCTGTTTTAAATATGCACACCCATAAAACGCCCGTTTTGACCTTTAAGCACGCCTGCGATCGGATCTCCACTACACGTTTTCAAGCACCTTCCCCTGTTACCACCCACATACGCCTCTTTCTGTCACTCAAATTAGCGGGCATTCGCTATTTTGCGAGCACATGAATTTCGGCCGCACTGACTGGTTCGCGCATGCGTATAACGATCCGTACGCATGCGCAGTTGGGCAAACATCGTTCAGAGCAAACGAGCTGCCGCTTACGAGTGGCTCTGAATCAGGCCCAATATCTACATTGCAGTATATAATGTCACTTGTGTATGAGGGCAAAGACAGTGAGATTATTTTCAAGCCTATTTGTTCAAAATAAACTGTGCTGTGTCTTTGTGAGCTGCACCCCAAAGAACTTAAAAAATACATCTTATCCTGCTTATAAAGCAAATCTCCAGTCTTCTTTTATAATTAAATTGAAATCATATTTCAAGAGAGTGTGATTTTTAAAGGCAGAATATATTACTGTACTTAGCAGGACCTGAAAAATAATTTCAAACACTACATCTCCACTCTTTTTTATTAATTCAGTGTAAATCATATTTCAAGAGTGTGTGTTTTTGAGAGGCAGCATATATTACTATACTTACTGAATGTGGTTGTGTCCCAATCAGCCGCAAACCAAAATAATAGGTGCAAAAAATCCATTTTTTAGTATCGTACTTTTCACCATCTACTTTTAAAGAAGGTCAAGGGGTAAGAAGGTGTAAGAAAGATCGCTCCAAATATGCAGAATAACATCAAGTTGCCAAAATGCAATACACCACATGCAGTGGGAAGGAATGGATCAGACCATTGCCTTTTTTATGAGTTGTGGTCCTGCTACTGCTCAATATGCCTATTGCAAAAGTCATGGCCAAAATCCAGTCACAAATCTTCTGTAACCTACAGCCATGGCCAACAGTAAAGCATCCTGAGATCATTCATGTGTGGGGTTGCTTCTCAGCCAAGGGAGTGGGCTCACTCACAATTTTGAGTAACAACACAGCCATTAATAAAGAATGGTACCAAAACATCCTCCAAGAGCAACTTCTCCCAGCCATCCAAGAATAGTTTGATGATGAACAATGCCTTTTCCAGCATGATGGAGCACCTTGCCCATAAGGCAAAGTGATAACTAAGTGGCTCTGGGGAACAAAACATTGAAATTTGTTGTCCATGGCCAGGAAACTCCCCAGATCTTAATCCCATTGAGAACTTGTGGTCAATCCTCAAGAGGCAGGTGGACAAACAAAAACCCACTAATTCTGACAAACTCCAAGCATTGATTAGGCAAGAATTGATGGCCATCAATCAGTATGTGGCCCAGAAATTGATTGACAGCATGCCAGGTTGCATTTCAGAGGTCTTGAAAAAGAAGGGTCAACACTGCAAATATTGACTCTTTGCATAACATTAATGTAATTGTCAATAAAAGCCTTTGACATTTATGAAATGCTTCTAATTTTACTTCAGTATACCATAGTAACATCTGACAAAAATGTCTAAAAACACTGAAGTAGCAAACTTTGAAAACCAATACTTGTGTGATTCTCAAAACTTTTGGCCATGGCTGTGGATGTGTGACCTGTAAAATAGGCAAAACAGTGCACAAAAAGATCACTAAGGCTGAAGAACAAAATATGTGAAGAGTAAAAAGTTGTCTGCAAGTGTTATGTATGAATCTGACATTTTGACACTGTAAACCTAATGAAGCCACTTCCACCAATTGTGAACCCTCTGCAAATGTGTGGATGAGTAGTAGCAAAAAGTAATGATGATGACAATGGTTTAGATATAGAAATTGATGATTTCTATGTCTAAGCCATTTTGGTAGTGCAACAAGATGAGAGGGATAATTGTGTATCTGACACTAATGAGGATGTTGATGATGAAGGTCAAGAACAAGTTGATAAAATATGGGAAGATGATTTTTGTTTCAAAGTAAGTCATCCATCAGGGGCAGCAGGTCTTGCCAGTAATAAAAAGCACATTGTCATGGCTGGGCAAAATACAAAAAAATCCACCTCTTCCATGTGGAATTTATTTTATCCAAATCCTGGCAACATTTGTCAAGGCATCTGTGCCATTTGTAGTGCCAAAGTAAGTAGAGGTTGGTATGTTAACCATCTAGACACCTCCTCCCTGTTATGTAATTTGCAATGAGTGAATGTAAATTATTTATCAAAAGCTAAAAAATAATATCAATAATATCAAGCAGTCCAGCATCAGCTAACACCAGCATAGATAGATCCCAGCACATACAATCTCCACTGCACACTCCTTCATCATCAACCTCATTAATGACTGGAGGTAGTTCTACTGCACACAATTTGCATAGACAAACTGACACCTCCCATATATAGGATTCCTAAGATGAATCCTTGCATGCCAAGGCTGCTGCTGGGAGTGAATCTTCATCACAGAAGGGGACCAAGAAGACTAGTAGTTTCCAATATCAATTGACTGCAAAACAATAATTTGCAAGAGAAATTAAGTGTGACAGCAGCCATCCTGATGCATAGTGGATCACTGAAGCCATGGTGACTGTGTTAGCATTATATCTGAGTCCAATTTCCACCTTCAATGTGATTTTAGTTGATTAGTTATGATCAAATGCTACCAGAACAGCAATTACTCATTGTACAGGACATTAAGAAAATAGTCTTTGCCTAGAAAATTACATATGTGTTAATATCCTATTAATTACAGACATGTGGACAAGAGGTACTGATCAAACTAAAGGTTACATGGCTGACAGCCCACTGGATGGTTGGAACACCTTCGGCAGCAGTATCTAACTCAAAATGGCAGATCATTCACAGACAGGCTACTTTCTGTATTACTGGTTTCACTAAGAATCATACTATTGTCAATCTGTTGGTCAGGGATGAGATAACAAAATAGCTTACCCCGCTAAGATTTTCCTTAGGATTTGTCATTTCATTGTATTAGCTTTACAACTGGGTGAATTTCAACATGTACCATGTTTTGCACACACACAATAAACTTGATGGTTCAGAATTTCTTAAAAATTACAAGTCTATGCAGGACATGCTGGCTGTGGCCCACCAAAAATCTTGGCATTTTCAGCATTCAACAACTGCACGTTGAAGATTGAAGCAGCTTGCAAGAAAAGTTCCATTTGCCATGCCATTAACTGAAGCAAGAGGAAGAAACCAGGTTTATATTAAACCCTTTATATGTTTTAGCAAGTGAAGGAACAGTAATAACCCATCATGATGTACACACAATGCTATGAGATATGGAGAGGGATGACATGTTACCAGCTTACTACAGTACACTAAAGAATACTACTTTATGCAAGCTACTAAAACCATTTAAAACTGCAACCTGTGAAGTGAACCCATGTAGTGTGTTTAGACATTGCCATTCTAAATCAGGTGATACCCTTAATTAAACTAATGGAAGAGCAGCTAGAGAAATAAGTGATTCCGCTAAGTATGTTGGACTTGTAGAGCAAATTCTTTTTTTGCTTTGCCAGGACAATAGGGTTTGCAACATCCTGTAATTGGATAACTACACTTTGGTAAATAAGCTTGATTCTAGGTTTAAGTCATATGTAATATATTTAATTCCAACTGACTCAGATCATAAGAGTTGCAAACAGCTCCTTGTGAGTCCAAGTGGCACATATCACGACATCCCCTTTTTCAGTTTTTCTTGCAAATGCTGCTGCCAGGAAAAAAATGGCCTTACCAAGAGACCCACTGGTGAAAAGCAGTCAACTCAGTGCACCAGATTGAAACATTATGAGATCTGGTTAGGCTTAAAATAATTACCCACATATATTGACAACTCTACCATGACTCAGTCTGATACCGTAAGCATCAATAGAATGGAGGAGGATTACTTTTATTATAATGTGCAAATTCTCACATAGTCCCCTTTGTGAGGTTGTGAATTTGTTGTAGACCTGGGGTGGTGATAGGAGCAGACACAGAAGCAGACTTAAATGAAAAAGTGGAGTTTTTAATAAGTGACTTAGAAGACATGGGAATGGCAAATAAAAAAGTCCAGGTATAGCACTAAAGTGCACTTGATAACTGTAGTGGGGGTTAAAATGTCCATATAGTGACAGGCAGGAACAGTCCAGTATATAAGTATGGTGAGCTGAAACAGAATGCAGGTATGATGAGCTGTAACTGAATACAGGTATGGTAAGTTGTAACAAATGCAGGCTGAGGTAATGAAGTTCAGCTGGGAGTGAAGGGAGGCAAGGTGCAAGGAACAGCAGGTTCAGGTACTCAGGCAGGTGAAAGGTATGTGGAGGGTGCAGGGTAAATCCAGCAGTTTGAGCAGGCAAGGTTCAGGTAGTAGCGTAACAGACAGGCAGGTAGGTAAGGCATAGGTACTCTCTCACAGCCGCAGCTGAGAAACACGTTGCACTGACAAGGAAGGAAGGCTCTGGACCTTCCTAAATACTCAGTGCTGTGCTGTGACTGGCTGGAATGAGTACATGACCTACCAGGATTGGACAGCTGGAATCACATGGCTGCCGGAATGATGGCGGCGCCCATGCCAATGGAACAGAAACACCACCAGACCTCACTAGGCGTAGTGACAATGTGCCTGCACAGAACCACATGCAGCCAATGCCCCTCGCCAAGCACCAGCACCGCTGCCAGAGACCCCCCGCCATAATGACCTCACAGGTAATACCTGGTTACTGCCATGCCGAGAAACCCCAGCCGTGACAGCACACCCCCTTATGGGTGGCCTCTGGACACTCACCAGGCTTCTCCGGATGGGCAGCATGAAACCTTTTGAGAAGTGCAGGAGCATGGACATCTCGGGCATTGGTCCAACAATGTTCCTCTAGGCCATAGCCCCTCCAGTCCAGTAGGTACTGCAAATGTCCTCTGCGGAGATGAGAATCCAAGACCTGGGAGACCTCAAACTCTATGCCACTTTCAGTCTGGTCATGGGGAGAAGGAGGCAGGACTCTGTAAAATTTGTTTAGCATCAGGGGTTTCAACAGGGAGACATAAAAGGAATTGGGAATTTTGAGATAAGGGGGTAACTGAAGGTGATAAGCCATGGGGTTAATGACTTCGATGATGGAGAAGGGCCCGATGAAGCATGGAGCAAATTTCATGGATGGCGCTGGAAGTTGTAGGTTCCGGGAGGACAACCAGACCTGGCCTCCAACTTGCATATGTGGTACTTTCCTACGCTTCTTATCAGCTTGAAATTTGTAACAGGAGGATGCCTTCTCCAAGTCAGTATGAACTTGAGACCAGATTGAAGCAAATCTCCATACAGTGTCTTCTACAGCTGGGACATTAAAGACGGGCAGGCTTTGAAATTCAGGGACCCAAGCATGAAGGACGTAGACCACTAGAAATGGTGTTTGGTTCGTGGAAGAGTGGTATGAGGTGTTATGAGCAAATTCAGCCCGTGGCAGTAATGCAGGCCAATTGTCTTGGGAAGATGTCATAAAAATCCTCAGGAAGGTCTCAAGGTCTTGATTAACCCTCTCAGTGGAACTGTTGCTTTGTGGGTGATAAGCCGTAGAAAAATTTAGCTTTACTTGCAATACAGAACATAAGGCTCTCTAAAATTTTGATGTGAACTGAACACCTTGGTCAGAGACTATCTCAGCTGTAAGACCATGGAGATGGAAAATATGTTGAACGAACAAGTAAGCCAAGTCAGGGGCAGAAGGCAATTTCTTTAGTGGTATGTAATGGATAATTTTAGAGAATCAGTCTACTATAACCCAGATGGTAATGAACCCTTGAGAATTCGGCAAATCTGTGATGAAGTCCATGGAGAGGTGCGTCCATGGACGTGATGGAATAGGCAGTGGCAATAACTCACCAGCTGGTGCCTGACGTGAACATTTATGCTGGGCACATGAAGAACATGAAGAAATAAATTCTGACATGACTGTTTTCATGGATGCCCACCAATAGCCTCTCTGGGAACCCCAAAGACACATTTCTCCAATTTGCAGTAAATGTGGTTCTTTCTCAGATGGGGCAATACTTCCTTCACATGTTCATAATGTTTTGTTACAGGAGATGAAAAAATCAATATATCGTCCAGGTAAACTGCAACCGAGACGTACAACAAGTCCCAGAAAATCTCATTAACAAAGCCCTGAAATATGGCAGGGGCATTGCACAACCCAAAGGGCATCACAAGGTATTCAAAGTGTCCATCTCTAGTATTAAAGGCGGTCTTCCATTCATCGCCAGCACGAATGCGGATGAGATTATAAGCCCCTCTCAGATGCAGCTTTGAGAATATGATGGACCCTTTAACTCTGTCAAACAATTCTGTGATCAGGGGAAGAGGATACCAATTCTTAATCGTTATATCATTGAGGCCCCGGTAATCTATACAAGGTCTTAGGCCTCCATCTTTCTTGCGAATGAAAAAGAAGCCGGCTCCAGCGAGAGAGGTGGAAGGTCGAATAAATCCATTTGCTAGGTTGTCCTGGATGTACTCTGACATGGCTTGAGTCTCAGGCACGGATAGAGGATAGGTGCAACCACGGGGTGGCATCTTGTCAGGCAGCAGCTCGATAGGACAGTCCCATTCTCTGTGGGGAGGTAAGAAGTTCACCTGTTGCTCGGAAAAAACATCTGGTACTCCTCGGGTATAGCTGGAGATGGTAACGAAGCTGTCTTTCTTACAGGTCGTATTTTGGGAAGACAGGATTTCTGACAGTCAGTTCCCCATTAAAGAATCTGCATTAAACACTAGTCTATCCTGGGATAATGTTGGCATAACCAGGGTAGTCCTAAGATGATTTCTTGAGAAGCCTCTAGTATCACTAAGAACTTTAAAGACTCGGAGTGGAGATCATATCATTTAAATTGGTAGGAAGCTCACGGGTAATCAGATCATCTTTTAATTGGTTGGACAGACCATGCCAAAAGGCTGAGATGAGGGCCTCCTCATTTCACTTAAGCTCTGATGCCAAGATTTGAAACTGTATGGCATATTGGCTGACAGGGTGGGTTCCTTGTCTCAGTGTCATGATGCTGGGCGATGCTGACACTGTGCATCCAGGTTCATCAAAAATCCTCCTGAATGAAGATACAAAGTCTGTATAGTTATCCAGCAGTGAGTCTGAACGCTCCCAGAGTGGGGAGGCCCAATCCAGAGCTGAGCCAGTCAGCAAGGACACGATGTATGCCACTTTGGTTTTAGCGGTGGGGAAGTTATCAGGCTGTAATGTAAAGTGTATATCACACTGATTTAACAAGCCACGACAGAGCTTAGGATTGCCATCAAATTTGCTTGGCATGGGTAGATGTAGACGAGGGGATACCCTGGTCCCTGTATTGCCAGGCATAAGAGGAAGTGAAGTTGCTGATACACCAGGGGTGATTAATGAGGTTTGCAGATTATCTTGGCGTTTAGATATCGCCTGTAGGAACTGGGCCATTTGATGTTGCATAGCTTCCAGATTTTCTAAATGACCAGCAATACAGCAAAATAAATCCACTCCAGACTCCTGTTCCGTGGCCGGATCCAATGGGGCCAGTGCACACTGTGAGGTTCTGAATTTGTTTTGGACCTGGGGTGGTGATAGGAGCAGACACAGAAGCAGACTTAAATGAAAAAGTGGAGTTTTTAATAAGTGACTTAGAAGACATGGGAATGGCAAATAAAAAAGTCCAGGTATAGCACTAAAGTGTACTTGATAACTGTAGTGGGGGTTAATGAGAAAATGTCCACATAGTGACAGGCAAGTATGGTGAGCTGAAACAGAATGCAGGTATGATGAGCTGTAACTGAATACAGGTATGGTAAGCTGTAACAAATGCAGGCTGAGGTAATGAAGTCCCGCTGGGAGTGAAGGGAGGCAAGGTGCAGGGAACAGCAGGTAATACCCAGTTACAACCATGCTGAGAAACCCTGGCCGTGATACCTTTGATGTTAGGAGGGAAAAATGGTTTAACCAACCCACCAAGATGTTTTCTTTTGTAGGGGCTCAAACAAACCGAGCAATATAGGCCCTCATTCAGAGCCGTACGCTCTGAGCAGAGCGCACGCTCTGAATGAGGGCCGCCCTCCATAAAAATGGAGCGTCCTCCTGGACGCTCGTATAGCTGTGGGTCACCACCCACAGCCTATACGAGCATGCAGTTTGATGGCCGCGATGGTCGTGACCATCGCGACCATCGAAACTGCGAGCCGGAGCCTGCGGTTGAGGTTTTCAACCGCAAGCCCCGGAGTGATTTTGGCTCTATCAGAGCCAAAATCACTCCCACTGACATCACTAGTGATGTCAGTGGGCCAGCTTCTGACGGGAGGCGTTCCCGTGGGAACGCCCCCATCAGGGAGGCACGCCCCCGGCACGCCCACCAAAGGGGGCGTGCTGTCAATTAACATCGACAGCACGCCCCCTTTGATCAGACACAACGAGCGAAGGACTTTCCTTCGCTCGTCGCGTCTGGCGCATGCGCACGACGGAGCTCCCTCAGTCGTGCGCATGCTCAGTGCAGAACATCGACCCACTTGCGAGCGGACAGCCGCTCGCGAGTGGGTCTGAATCAGGGCCATAGTCCCTATTGCTGAAGTACTTGGTTTGTTAAACTATGCATGTCTTTTTTAATATACAACATAAGGATGAGGGTGAAGACCTAAGAACAATTTAATTTTGCATCTCTTTTTATTATGGGATTTGACAATGTTGAGTATGTTTGATTGGCAGCATATATAATTATTACTCTACTTTACTGGAGGTTTTGGCCCCAAATCAAAATTATATTAACACAAAGCAAAATTATGACCATATGAAGACAAGATTAATGTCTCCACATGATTTTCACCACTGTGCTCCCATACAATGAATGTGAATTGTGATGGTGACAGTAAGAAGTAAACAGATTATCTCAGCCAAACCAAATTCATGAAAATACTAATAGGCACCCTTTTGTAATGAGATTCTTTTTTATATTCCTCCTAAGATGTTGAAGTATCAGCTCAAGCTTCTCAACTCTCTTCTAGATGTCAGGGCAGCAGCATACATCTAGTTCTGAAAAAACGCATATCACAGGTGATGATGTACTAAATCTTGTATTTTTTGATTGGGCCTGTGATTTGCTGGCTGGTGAATTTTTTTTATTATTTAATTCATTATAATTTTTACTTTCTACAATTATCAATTTCTATTGGCTTGAGGCTTGTGATTTCAGAATATATATATATATATTTTTGTATTGTACTAAGCTTTTACATTTATGCTATTACTTTATTAATACTTTATTAATTACATATTTTATAGGATTGTATAGTTTATTAAACTGCTATCCTGTCTGCCACTGCTGTGCCACTGTGTCACGGTTCTGGTGCTCTGTACATCTGGGGCCTAGGGTATTAATTGAGGAGTGCAGGAAATGGGGAGGCATCAAGATACCACGACTCATAGTTAATACAGGTGCTGGCAGACTAGAGACACTAGGAATCATGGACAGGAGCAATACAAAGATAATAGAATTGGAACAAGCCACCGTGTAGCCTCTCACCTAATGCCAGGAATTGGAGTCTTATGTAACCAGGGAAGAATTAATGAAGCTATATCCCTGGTACAGCTCTGATGAGAGACTTGGATCATGATCCAGAAGGGAAACTCAGGATAGAGAGACACTTCAGGTACACACAGTACTGAACACCTCAATGCTAAAAGACTGTGACCCGATCAGCCCAAGACAAGAGCACACTGTACAGGATAACCAAAATAGTTAACCTAGATTATGCAGTAACCCACTATAGCGACAGAGTGTAGTGATACTTGCAACACAGTCCAGATGATGCCCACACAACACAGAGTGGAATCCACTCAGGTGATAAGATGTGTGGCAACAGCAGATGGTATGCACCGTAGATACACTGGCAGAACTGGAGCCAGAGTTGGAATCGGTCTGTGTGCAGCATGGGAGCTGCAGCTCTGATAGATGGTACACAGTGGTAAATGGAATGCAGATAATGATGATCAGTCTGTGTGTGGCGTGGAAGTCACGGTGCTGAGAGATGATATACAGTTATAGATGGAATGCAGACAACAGCAAGTGGTCTGTGTGTGGCGTGGAAGCCACAGCGCTGAGTTGGTATACAGCAGCAATGGTAAGCAGTCCCTGTGGTTATGTGTATGCGGCGTGGAAACTGCAACGCTGAGATGCAAACAGAGATGGTACAAGTGGATAATGGTTGAGTTTCAGCAAGGAAAGTATCCACAGGAGAAAACTCTGGAAACACAGGCGACACTGAGCCTGGAACAATCCTAAGGAAGGAACACAGTTGTTCAGGCAATGAGTCTTTCCTATGCCTGGAAATATATAGGGAGTGGTAACAGGTAATTGGTCAGGCAGACCAGATGAGCAGCCAGGTGAGCGGTAATCACTGGGATAGTCTGTTGGAGGTTTTAGACACAGCGATGAATGAATGTTTAACCCAGTATGGGTAGTCAAGACCACAATTCGTGAAGCACTATTTCATAGATATGCTATAATCTTTTAAAGTGTCTTGTGTTTGTGCTACTTCTCTCTGCAGCCTTTGGCTAATGTTGGTGAAAACAATATTATGAGCTGTGAGGTGGTCAAAATGGCTGGAAATTAATGTTATTGATGGTAAATATACAGTAGGATTAAAAGCAGGTCCAAGTTACATAATTTTAGTTGTTTTTATATTTTTTTATCAAATCCAAAACCAAAACCAAAGCACTTTTGGGTGGTTTTGCCAAAACTTAAACATGATGATGATTTAGAACCAAAACCAAAATTCAAATGCCTGCACACATCTCTATTAATAATATCATTAGTGTTCATTTATAGTCATTTACAGTCAGTTTTATAAATGAACACCACAAAACTTTAAATATTTTAATTATTCATCAATATTGTTCAAAGGCTGCAGGGAGCTCGCTGTATAAACCTAGTGATAGAGCAGTGGCACGATCACACATCAATTTAATATCAGATACAACACCTATAATATACAATAGAAATAAATAGAGGCAAGGTATTATTCTGTCTTGGGTAAGAACTTGAAGATCGCCCACTTAAACTCATCTTCTGTTGTTTTAGATCAAGTTTAGAATCTATCTATCTATCTATCTATCTATGTATCTATCTATCTATGTATCTATCATCTAACTATCTATCACAGAGGAGCTTCACCACAAATAACATGCCAAAACTCAACTACTGGGTGCTATTTGACAATACCAGATCACATGTGGACCCAGAAGGATTGGTTGGTCTTATTCAACTTGGTAACCCCAACATTCTGTAAATGCTACAACTAATACACATTTACAGACATAGGGCCCTATTCAGCAAGGAACGCAAAGGAGAGAACGCACACACTTGGCTGATGTTTTTGAATTGCGCATGCATGTGCATCGCACTGCGCAGGCGCGAACCAGCCAATCCCATCAGGTTGTCGCACCAGACCCTTCCAATATTGATTGACAGATAGTGCTGTTTGTGGGTGGTGATGGGGGGTGGTCAGATGAACGCAGGCATTATAACGCTGTTATAGGGGCATGCATAATTAGGGAAGTGTGGCAGCATACGCAGCCATACCATAAGCTGTACACAGGAAGCGTCCAAAATCCTGCGGCAGGTCATGTCAACCACTATTATCCAAATGTGTCTGATGGTTCCCGATGTTACCATGTTTACACTATCTTGCGTACTGATCAGGCTGCGAGTAAAGGGAGATGGGCGGCTTAATATGGGGCTGGGCTTCTGCATCTTGTGCTGCGGTCTCCGTGCGTATGCATTGATTAGCATATTCTCACAGCGGACGGGTTCATGTCTCTGCTAGTGTGCATTCCTTGCTGAATCAGGCCCATATTACATATTAGTTGTATACAAATAAAAAATGTCCTCAATTAAAGTTAGATGGTGAGGATACACCATCTGTGGAAAATAACAAAAAAAGTAAAAATGTAAAACTATAATGCCAAAACAAGACTGACTGACACTTCTCAACACAAAAATCACCTTCTGTATGTGAATTTAACAGGGAGCTCTAATACCAGCTGGCCAGTACCCAACAGATCATTAGAAACAAAACCACCTACTTTGTGAAAATAAGGTGTCTAGTATCAAAGAAAAGGAGGCCAGTAATGAGAATTTTGTGAGCTGTGAAAATAATACCAATGAAAAGGTGATTTTCTGACAATTTCGTGCCTAAAAAACAGTTAATGAAGAGCATATGACAAATACTACAAAATGTTCGAAAATAAATTCAAAGTTGCAAAAGTCGAGAGCCTCTTAACTTATGCTATTATGGTAACTGCACATGTGCAGATCATGAGTCTATAGCCGGGGTGGTTAAACCGGCAAAGAGAACTATTAGTCATATTATTAGTAATCTGTGTCATTCCTTATTTTCCTTACTGCACTCTAACAAACACTACAGGTGTATTAGAACCTGTAATAGTAAGTTGAGGAATAGTGTTTTCCCTTCTGTCATTTATAGACTGAATTTATCATATATTGTTTTATGTTAATCGTTAATGTTTTTGTAGTGACAATAGAAATTGATTGATTGATTAAAAGGAGGCAAGAAAGTTAAAAAAGCTTTATGCCCTAGATCAGTGTTGGCTAACCTTGACACTCCAGCTGTTATGGAACTAAATAACCCAGCATGCACTGCTACAGTTTTGCTATTACGGCATGCTAAAACTGTGGCAGGACATGCTGGGATATATAGTTCCACAACAGCTGGAGTGTCAAGGTTAGCCAACACTGCCCTAGTTTGTAAGCTCCTAGGAGCAGGGTCCTCCTCCCCAATGTCTCACAGCCTTCTTCTCTAGCACTTCTATGACAGCCTTCACCTTCAGAGCTGTACTGTGTATGGAGAATTGTGTTGCTAATTGTTACTTGTGTTCTGTTTATATTTTGGTTACTGTATTGTAATGTAATGTTCTGTGTACGGTTTACTGTATGTATGGCGCTGCAAACCACTTGTGGCGCCCTATAAATATAATCTAATAATAATCTTCTAAAAAAAGGTCTGCCAACTAGTTCTGAAACAGCTGTGTCTTTTAATATGTCAGCCTGTACTACTAAAGGCAAAGAACATATCTATCTTCAAAACAAAAGCCAGTTGGATTCTTTAGGGACTGAGGATGAAAGCAGGCAGTGCATACCTAAAGGTGTGTGTCACTGTCTGCCACTTTGTCTTTTGCTGCAGTTTCACTGATACCAGTAGCCATGTTCAGATGGATACTCTGTGCCTCCATAGGACTGATGCAATGTGTGATGGTGCAGCAGATGGTGCATCTTAATGCACACTGCGGCGGATTAGCACCACAGCTGGTGGGTATCTGTATACAGATCCACATCAAATTGATCAGTGCAGTCTAGCTAAGTAGTTTTGTCACTTCTACAGATGTGTCCTCATATATCATTGCTGTAGTCATGCCAAACAGCCCCTCTTAGCGTTACAGGTGCTGTGCAACTCTGCAGGCGCAAGGCACCTTTTTTTGCATATTTTTTGCCGATTAAATCCCGTATTCAATTTGACACGAAAAGTCCAGACTTTTTGCCTGCTGGACTTTTAGCCTCCTTCGCCTATTTTCCAGGCAGAATAGTATTGCGCGCGTGTCCGGGAATCCCCGTATTCAATTTCAAAGGACGCGAAACTGGGAGCAACGAAAAAAATTTGAATTTTCGGGAAAACATCCTATCACCCCCCTAAAGATGTCCAGATATGGGGGATCACTATGGGTAACCCCGTTTTTGCCTGCTGAAGGGAAGTCGGGTTTTGAAATAGCTGCGGCAGGTGCATGAATGCGGCTTTGAAGAAGGTGATGCAGAAGAGCATTTAGCATTTTTAAAAAAAAAAATAACTATGCCCATCAAATTTGGGGTACATCACAATGGGTGCAAGCATATTTTTAAGTCCCTAAAATTATTTTTTTAAATTCTTCAAAAATTCACCTGCCGCTACTACTGGCAATGAAGAAAACACCTGCCGCATATATGTGAACCCCTCTGGAATGAATTTAGCTATTTTACAAGTGTCTTCCCTAATTTTTTTTTTTTTTTACCCCAAAATTTTAAATATTTTTTTGGCGTGTCCCGATTTTTTTTAAAACTTTTTTCTTACACACATTGTTTTTATGGGGGCATACCCAGGGGTGCAGGCTATTTTTTTTAAACCTCAATTCTGCACTCTTTTTTCACCAGCTAAAGGCTGGAGAAAACTTATCTCCATGTTTTTACATTGACTTTTCGCACCGGCGAAAAGTCTTTGTAATTGAATAGGGGCATAATGACAATAGACTAAAATGACGTCATTGGCGATAAATTTTCACCGATAATGGGTTTTTGCCTGGAATTGAATACGGGCCTATGCATGTTAGTCACAATGTGATGCAAATAGGATGCACGAGGAGAATGCACTAATTAATTTGACATGTGATACTTAAATTCCTGTATGCAACTGAGTATATGAATTTATATGAATGCATATGAATGTAAATATGAAGTGCTACAATGCAGTGGTTGCTGCTTTCTCCACATCAAGTTTCAATGTGTTTTGTATACAGACTCAGTTGCACACAGATACACAAGTTTCGAATATCAAATTAATCAGTGCAGTCTCCTGGTGCATCCAAGTCCCATCGCATTGCAAAAAAAATGCATTTTCTACAAAAAATATGCCCAGTGTTAACAGAGTTGCACGGGATCTGGCTGATCACTCACACCAGGCATCTTATGCTGTGTGGTTTATTGAGGCTAGATCTGTAGTTGTTTAATTTATGCAATTAAGACAAATATTTGGAGTGATAAAGATGCTCAGTGCGGCCAAGTCATCTGGGACCTGATGCGCTGAGAGGGGCTGTTTGGCACGACTGAAGCCACAGTGTATAAGTACACATCTACAGTATATCTCTTTTTAAGAACACATTACTCTGATTGTCCACTTGGTGGTGCAGTAGTTACCTTGGAAATAGCCATATCAGTCTATCCAGACATGCCCCTCAGTGTTAACGATGGGTGGGCATGGAGATGGTCTCCCTGGTGATGACAGCTGATGTCACCAGCTGGTGCCCTGGGGGTATGGCATTCTCATATGCTGGAGGTGAGTACATTTATCTTATATAAGACATTGTCTGTTCCCTTTTTCTTTTGAGTCTATTCCAAGTACCAGTAATACCAGTACATGCTAGGGGGTAAATTTACTAAGCTGAGAGTTTGGGAGAGTTTGCAAACTCTGGAGAGTTTGGGCATTTTTTCCCACTCTCAAATTTACTAATGTCAAACTCGGGAGAGAGATCTCCTTTGCTACGGGAAAATACTGGAGAGTTAGCAAACTCTCTTCAATTCACCATCGGCAAAACTTGAGAACCTTTTCACTGGTGAAGATAGGATTCTGGAATTTACCAAGCAGAGAGTTTGAAACTCCCATGAGATGGGCAAACTCTCCTGTAAAAATTCCCCCCTATATTTAAAATCAGGACTGGCCCTGCAGCCTGGTGTTGGTTTCTAAATTACGGAGGAACTCTACACATTTTGTTCCCCTTAATCGTAGAAACCAGGACAGGCTGGCAAGCCTGGGGCTGGTTAAGCTTTAGGGGGGCCCTATGTCAATTTTTTTAACACTTTTAACCCATTGTTTTACAGGTACAACATAAGTAGCTTACACATATCTCACTGAGTTTGGCAGAGAGAAAACACTGCAAACTTGGGTGAGTCATCTCCTGCAAAACCTGCTACTCGGTGAGAAATCTCCTGCAAAACCTGCTACTCGGCAGAGAAATCTCATTCTGCTTCACCATCGGTCATCTCACTCTCAGCTAAACGCCCTTCTTTGTAAATTTGCGAGTCGCAGGAGATTCAAATCACCCGAGTTTAGGTGAAGCTTTTCGAGTTAAAAAAAAGCAAACTCTCCCAGACTCGATTCTTAGTAAATTTACCCGTAGGAGTTGTTTTTTTTCTCCTGTATCTCATTTCCTACTCTATCTTTTTAGCCCTCCAATCCCACAACTTTTTTCTCCTCCTCTCTCTTCCCTTTTTATCTCTTTTCCTCATCTCTCTCTGTTTCTCTTTGACACTGTTTCACGTTTTGTCTCTATATACCATTCTTTGGGCCTGATTCAGACCCACTCGTGAGCGGCTGTCCGCTCGCAAGTGGGTTGATGTTATGGACTGAGCATGCGCACGACGGAGGGAGCTCCGTCGTGCGCATGCGCCAGACGCGACGAGCGAAGGAAAGTCCTTCGCTCGTTGTGTCCGATCAAAGGGGGCGTGCTGTCAATGTTGATTGACAGCACATCCCCTTTGGTGGGCGTGCTTGGGGCGTGCCTCCCTGACGGGGGTGTTCCCACGGGAACGCCTCCCGTCAAAAGCCGGCCCACTGACATCACTAGTGGTTGAAAACCTCAACCGCAGGCTCCGGCTCGCAATTTCGATGGTCGCGATGGTCACGACCATCGCGGCCATCACAATGCACGCTCGTATAGCCTGTGGGTGGTCACCCACAGCTATACGAGCGTCCAGGAGGACGCTCCATTTTCATGGAGCCCGGCCCTCATTCAGAGCGTGCGCTCTGCTCAGAGCGTCCGGCTCTGAATGAGGGCCTTTATCTTCTCTTCCTTTCTTGCTGTTTTACCTAGTCGCTCTCCTGGCCGTCTTTGTCTCCCCTAAAACTCAGTCTCACCCCTATCTCTCACTCTCTCCCTTCAAAGTGTCTTTGGTCTCCATTTAACAACAATACCCAATACCAACTGCTTATTTCATTTAGTACCACTATGATACTTAAAAATATGTGGCCAGTAGTTGACATAATTTACCTGTCTGTCAATATCAGTACTGTCTTCTTCTCCTTGGCATCCTCTGCTGAGTTGCCTGCAGCCTAACATTGCCGGCAATGAGTTGCTAACTAATGATCATGTGTGATGGCCATCTGCGCATGTGCATAATGCTTCAATCCAGCGAGAGCAAATATTAATGGGTGTGGCATGCAGCTAGGGTGTACTGATGGGTGAAAAGGATTTCAGTGGTGGAGGTACAGTATAATGTCGGAGTGGTAATGTTTGAAGGGGGATGGGTATGGGATGCCGGTGCTTAGGATCGTGGTGATCAGAATCCTGATGTTGGCATCCCAACCAGGTTACAATCCCTACACCAAAAGGTAAGTAAGCTTAACCCTCCCCCTCGCCCTACCCCTAACCCTAGCCTCACTCCACACAGCCTAAACCTAACCTCCCTCCAGCAGCCTAAACCTAACCCTCCCCTTAGTGCCTAACCCTAACCCTTAACCCTCCCCCTATCCTCAGTGCTTACCTTCGATTGGGATGCCAGTACCGGCATTCTAAATGCCGTAATCCCAGTCGTCAGGTTTTTGACTGCATCTGTTTGAAAGCTATTTCAGTGGGTATGGGATGGTGTCTCTGTATAGTAGTGTTACAAAGTATTGTATACTGCACTAATAGATGTGAGGTAATTGATTGGGTTGGTGATATATTCGGTGAGGGGATAAGTGTGGTCGGGAAGGTATAGTATCAGGCAGTAGTGTTGTGTGAAGGCTGGTGTCTGTATGCAGTGGGTAAGAGGTATAGCAGAAGGTGAGGGTTGTATTCGATGAGGTGTAAGTGCAGTAGGGGAGATGTAGTGTCAGAGGTAAGGGGGCGGTGGGGGCAGTGTCTTTTGCCCAGGGCAGTAAAATGTCTAGTTACCAGCTCAACAAAAACCGTGTATATTTGTTTACTATAACCTGCTCTATGCCAGTTGTAAGATAACTGTATAATAAAATAAATGATTATTTATTATTTATATGCCTATGCAAACAGGCAGTTTTTGGCCCATGTGATCTCCTACATGAAAAGTGAATACTGACTGATATCACTGTCTGTCCAGGGAGGATTAATTTCTTCAGAGGTTCATCAGAAAAACTACCATGTAGGTAAGAAAAGAGTGAAGCAGACTGGCATCTACCAGGAAGGGATGAGGTGGGGGGGCCCAAAAACATGAGTGTATCGAGCCCCATAGTTTCTGTTGCTTGGGTATATAAGGTATCATTTTAAATTGTATAATTTAAAGTATAAGCTGATTGGATCAGACTCTCAGGTGAAGATTTAAAACAATTGATTGACTGGCTACACATAGGAGAGGGTGGCCAGCTTGATTATAGAAGACATGATAAATATGTATATCTACGCATTACAATAGCTAGATCACAAACATATTGCAAACCTGCAGTAACCTTTAGCAACTGATTAGACTTTTCCTTTCATTAGTCCAGGCCTGGCCAACCTGTGGCTCTCCAGCTGTTGTGAAACTACAAGTCCCAGCATGCTTTTCCAGAGTTTAGCATTCCCTAATAGCAAAACTGTGGCAAGGCATGCTGGGACTTGTAGGTTCACAACAGCTGGAGAGCCACAGGTTGGCCAGGCCTGCTTTAGTCTATCCCAGTGATTTCCAAACTGGCTACTGTGGCACCCTTGGATGCTGCAGGGCACTTGCAGCGGTGTCGCGGGTTGGTGGTTCAGGACCACATAAAATGATTTATGGTCCATGTTATTATTATTATTAGTATTTACTTATATGGCACCACAAGTGTACCGCAGTGCATTACATAGTACATAAACAAATAAGTGAACAAGAAACCAGTGACTTACAGTACAATACAGTGCAGGATAAGGACATGGTTTATACACATTGCTGCATTAGCAATTAAAATACTCAACATAAGCAGCAGGGAGTCAGTGTTAGGTTCTCTTGTGGGGATAAAGGAGTAGAAGAAAGTATAAGGAGAAGCACTGGAAGGAAGTGGTCCCTGCTCAGGAGAGCTTACATTCTATAGGCAAAAGCAGTGTTGGTGGCTGCCAGTCATAAAATATGTGGACAAGCAGAAGCACAAGCCTCTAAACCATCACATAGCTGAACCTATAGATGACAGGTAAGCAAACACAATTTATTTAATTTCATATGCTATTCTGAAATTTCAATAAGAAACTTTTGGCATAGGGGTGTCTTAAAATAATGCTGATACCCTAGGGCGCCATGATTCCAGCATGTTTGGGAACTACTGGTCTATCCTGTACTGAATTTAGTTTATTGCTGCTTGGTTTATATGGGTTACTGAATTTATTGCACCATGTAAATAAAAATGACACCATTATATTTTTCTGTCAGGCTGTTTTTGGACACATATGTATGAACCTGCCACCTCATATGCTAGTGTTATATAAATCTTATAATAAAAAGCTATGTAACTATCATTTTTATATATTAAACATCATTTTTTTGACTAAATGTACAAAATAGAACAGTGTGGCCACCGTTTTTTGTGGTTTAAGAATTAATGGTTACATTTTGTTGTAGTTTTCATGTAAGAGAACCTAAATTGATTTTAGTGAGTGAATCTAGTGAAGACTGAGTACTCTGTGGGGTTGAACTTTTTAAATGGATTTTAGCAAGCACATTATGTGAATAGAGATTTTAACTCCTCCATAGAGAGCATATCATTGTTCTCACTAGTCCAATTTATATTATTGTACATCTAGCCGTGTCCTAATGGAATGATATAAATGGTTCCATCTGTTAGAAATCCCAATGTACCCTCAAGGGAATCTACTCAGTCTTAGAGAATGTTCTCTTCCTCTTTGTGTAAATGTCATTATAGTTTCAATGCAAACAGCATTGCATGTATTATTTAACATTTTTTTTTATATATAGAACAAATATTTGTCTCTTCCTACTGAACATAAACATACAAACCTATATATTCAAAATTTTAAACAACAAAATCAAATAAACTAATAATTTGCTGACAGATATAGTTGTTTTCGCTCTTTCTCTACACACACATACACACATACACACGCACGCATTCATTCCATAGGACATGTTAAATCATAAGGTTTTTTTTTTCTATCAGGGCTTCTTATATATCTAAAATTTTAAAAAATACTGAATCTCTACCACTCAAGCTCAGGAAAATAATGTAATTAGGGCTGAAACCTAAATGAACATGTTAATACCACATGCAGGCAGCATGGGGTTTCTGAGTACCTAGAAACCCCCCACGCCTGCGCTGATACAACGCTGTGCTGCACCATCATTATTATTACTTTTTATTTTGAGACAGAGGGGTCTATTTACTAAGCAGTGTTAGGAGAAGTGAAAAGTGAAGAGTGAAAAGTGATAAGGTGCCAGCTAATCAGCTCCCAACTGTCATTTTTCAAACACAGCCTATGAGATGGCAGTTAGGAGCTGATTGGCTGGCACCTTATTACTTTTCACTCTTCACTTTTCACTTCTCCTAACACTGCTTAGTAAATAGACCCCAGAGACTCTTGTCTCTATCTCATCTGGCTGCGGCTTTAGCTCCATGGACACTGCCAGTGGGGCTATGTTCAGAGCATCCACGTCCGCTTCTGGGCCAAAGAAAATCCCGGGATCTGGGGAGCAGCTGCAGCTCCTACCAGTAAGCTAACATGGGCCTGACTGCATTCCTCTTCGTCTACACACATGTATGGCACCTGCTGTTATAAAAATGCCATGGTGGGAAGACTGACATAAATAGATGTAGGTGTGTAACTGTATGTATATATATATATACATATTACGGGTGTGCACCGGCCACTTTTCGTGTTTTGTGTTTTGGTTTTGGATCTGGATCTTTCTTCGTGTTTTGGATCTGGATTTTGTCAAAACCACCCTTCCGTGTTTTGGGTTCTGGGTTTTGTGTTTTGGATCTGTATTTTTTTTAAAAAAAGCATAAAAACAGCTAAAATCACAGAATTTGTAGGTTTTCTGCTCCTATGCTATGCTATTATTAACCTCAATAACCTTAATTTCCACTCATTTCCAGTCTATTCTGAACACCTCACACCTCACAATAGTGTTTTTATGTCCAAAAGGTTGCACCGAGGTAGCTGGATGACTATGCTAAGCGACACGAGTGGGCGGCACAAACACGTGACCCATCTAGGCGTGAAACTGCAGTGGCAGACAGGATGGCAGTTTGAAAAACTAGGCCTCAAACTGTACATAATGCAAAGAAAAAAAAGAGGTGCAAGATGGAATTGTCCTTGGGCCCTCCCACCCACCCTTATGTTGTATAAACAGGACATGCACACTTTAACAAACCAATCATTTCAGCGCCAGGGTCTGCCACACAACTGTGGCTGAAATGATTGGTTCGTTTGGGCCCCCACAAAACAAGCTGGCAATTAATCTGTCCCTGCACAAACTGGCTCTACGGAGGCAAGATGTCATCCTCATCCTCCTCATCCACCGATTCCTCACCCTCTTCAGTGTGTACATCCTCATCCTCACAGAGTATTAATTCGTCCCTGCTGGAACCACAGGTCCCTCTTTACGGTCTGGAGGCTGATCTCCCTGGAAGAGTTGATAATTCATTTTATGAACATCATCTTCTCCACATTTTGTGGAAGCAACCTCCTACGCCTTTCGCTGACAAGGTTCCCGGCTGCACTAAACACTCTTTCGGAGTACACACTGGAGGGGGGGCAACTCAGGTAAAATAGAGCCAGTTTGTACAGGGACCTCCAAATTGCTTCTTTTTCCTGCCAGTACAGGTACGGACTGTCTGACATGCCTACTTGGATGCTGTCACCGATGTAATCCTTTAACAGACAGACACACGCTTGTCGCTGCTGCTTTGAGGATGCAAGTGCGGCTACAGCCCACACAATTCACAAAGACAGAAAAAAAAAAGAATATTTTTATTGTTTGTGGAGCGCACTTTGAGGGTTACACCACCCTTTAACAGACAGACGCACGCTTGTCGCTGCTGCTTTGAGGATGCAAGTGCGGCTACAGCCCACACAATTCACAAAGACAGAAAAAAGAAGAAGAATATTTTTATTGTTTGTGTAGCACACTTTGAGGGTGTCACCACCCTTTAACAGACAGACGCACGCTTGTCGCTGCTGCTTTAAGGATGCAGGTGCGGCTACAGCCCACACAATTCACAAAGACAGAAAAAAGAAGAATATTTTTATTGTTTGTGTAGCACACTTTGAGGGTGTCACCACCCTTTAACAGACAGACGCACGCTTGTCGCTGCTGCTTTGAGGATGCAAGTGCGGCTACATCGCACACAAGTCACAAACACATTAAAAATTTTTTTTTATTTTTTGGAGCACTTTGAGAGTTACAACACCCTTTAACAGACAGACGCACGCTTGTCGCTGCTGCTTTGAGGATGCAAGTGCGGCTACAGCCCACACAATTCACAAAGACAGAAAAAAGAAGAAGAATATTTTTATTGTTTGTGTAGCACACTTTGAGCGTGTCACCACCCTTTAACAGACAGACGCACGCTTGTTGCTGCTGCTTTAAGGATGCAGGTGCGGCTACAGCCCACACAATTCACAAAGACAGAAAAAAGAAAAAGAATATTTTTATTGTTTGTGTAGCACACTTTGAGGGTGTCACCACCCTTTAACAGACAGACGCACGCTTGTCGCTGCTGCTTTAAGGATGCAGATGCGGCTACAGCCCACACAATTCACAAAGACAGAAAAAAGAAGAAGAATATTTTTATTGTTTGTGTAGCACACTTTGAGGGTGTCACCACCCTTTAACAGACAGACGCACGCTTGTCGCTGCTGCTTTGAGGATGCAAGTGCGGCTACATCGCACACAAGTCACAAACACATTAAAAAACATTTTTTATTTTTGGGAGCACTTTGAGAGTTACAACACCCTTTAACAGACAGACGCACGCTTGTCGCTGCTGCTTTAAGGATGCAGGTGCGGCTACAGCCCACACATTTCACAAAGACAGAAAAAAAAAGAACAATATTTTGATTGTTTGTGTAGCACACTTTGAGGGTGTCACCACCCTTTAACAGACAGACGCACGCTTGTCGCTGCTGCTTTGAGGATGCAGGTGGAATCTAGACGGGATTTGGAACCGAGGACACACTACCTCCATCAATTGTCTAAATCCCACTGCACTAATGGCGGATACCGGATGCACGTCTAACACCAACATAGCAGTCAAGGCCTCAGTTATACGTTTTGCTTCAGGATGACTGCTGTCGTACTTCATCCTCATCGCTAGGGACTGTTGGAGGGTCAATTGTTTAGTAAAAGTAGTGATGTTCCTACTTCCTCTCTGGGATGATGAACAACTCCCAGCAGCAGCAACAGCACTAGGAGGAAGTGGTTCTTGATCTTTCCCTATTTTATTTTTATCGGAGAAAGTTTGGTCCTCCATTTATGTTATATTGATATATACGTGCGGCTAAAGCGCACACAAACACAGAAAATATTTTTTTATTTTTGCTGGAGAGTAGTGCACTTTGTGGGTTACACCACCCTTTAAGAAATGAGCTAGCCGGCTCTTTACTTATGGGACACAGATGCACGCTTGGCGCTGCTCCTTTGTTGATACACGTGCAGCCACAGTGCACACAAGTCACAAACACAGAAAATATATATTTTTTTGGTTTGGAGTGTACTTTGGGGGTTACAGAACCCTTTAATGGTCAAGCCAGCCGGCCCTTTACTTATGACACAGGCGCACGCTTGGCACTACTTTGTTGATGCACGTGCGGCTACTGCGCACACAATTCACAAACAGAAAATAATTTTTTTTTTGGTTTGGACTGGAGTGTACTTTCGGGGGTTACAGCACCCTTTAACGGTCAAGCCAGCCGGCCCTTTACTTATGACACAGGCGCACGCTTGGCACTACTTTGTTGATGCACGTGCGGCTACTGCGCACACAATTCACAAACACAGAAAATAATTTTTTTTTCGGTTTGGACTGGAGTGTACTTTGGGGGTTACAGAACCCTTTAATGGTCAAGCCAGCTGGCCCTTTACTTATGACACAGGCGCACGCTTGGCACTACTTTGTTGATGCACGTGCGGCTACTGCGCACACAATTCACAAACAGAAAATAATTTTTTTTTTGGTTTGGACTGGAGTGTACTTTCGGGGGTTACAGCACCCTTTAACGGTCAAGCCAGCCGGCCCTTTACTTATGACACAGGCGCACGCTTGGCACTACTTTGTTGATGCACGTGCGGCTACTGCGCACACAATTCACAAACACAGAAAATAATTTTTTTTTCGGTTTGGACTGGAGTGTACTTTCGGGGTTACAGCACCCTTTAACGGTCAAGCCAGCCGCCCCTTTACTTATGACACAGGCGCACGCTTGGCACTACTTTGTTGATGCACGTGCGGCTACTGCGCACACAATTCACAAACACAGAAAATAATTTTTTTTTTGGTTTGGACTGGAGTGTACTTTCCGGGTCACAGCACCCTTTAACGGTCAAGCCAGCCGCCCCTTTACTTATGACACAGGCGCACGCTTGGCACTACTTTGTTGATGCACGTGCGGCTACTGCGCACACAATTCACAAACACAGAAAATAATTTTTTTTTTGGTTTGGACTGGAGTGTACTTTCGGGGGGTTACAGCACCCTTTAACGGTCAAGCAGTACTTTGTTGATGCACGTGCGGCTATTGCGCACACAATTCACAAACACAGAAAATAATTTTTTTTTTGGTTTGGACTGGAGTGTACTTTCGGGGTTACAGCACCCTTTAACGGTCAAGCCAGCCGCCCCTTTACTTATGACACAGGCGCACGCTTAGCACTACTTTGTTGATGCACGTGCGGCTACTGCGCACACAATTCACAAACACAGAAAATAATTTTTTTTTTGGTTTGGACTGGAGTGTACTTTCGGGGTTACAGCACCCTTTAACGGTCAAGCCAGCCGCCCCTTTACTTATGACACAGGCGCACGCTTGGCACTACTTTGTTGATGCACGTGCGGCTACTGCGCACACAATTCACAAACACAGAAAATAATTTTTTTTTTGGTTTGGACTGGAGTGTACTTTGGGGGTTACAGCACCCTTTAACAGTCAAGCCAGCCGGCCCTTTACTTATGACACAGGCGCACGCTTGGCAGTACTTTGTTGATGTACGTGCGGCTACTGCGCACACAATTCACAAACACAGAAAATAATTTTTTTTTTGGTTTGGACTGGAGTGTACTTTCAGAGTTTACAGCACCCTTTAACGGTCAAGCCAGCTGGCCCTTTACTTATGACACAGGCGCACGCTTGGCACTACTTTGTTGATGCACGTGCGGCTACTGCGCACACAATTCACAAACACAGAAAATATATATTTTTTTTAGCACTTGGGGGGAGCACCTCTGATGGACAGAGCACCCCCTGGACAACACTACAGCACCCCTTTAGGACTGGGACACTGCACAGGACTTTGGAGTGGACACAGCCCCTATGGAGAACTGACTGCACAACACAGTCCAGCCAGCCCCTATGGACTTTGAAGTAGTGGACACAGCCCCTATTAACAACAGCAGCACAGCACAACACAGCCAGCCCCTATGGACTTTGAAGTAGTGGACAACAGCAGCACTACACTACACTACACTACACAGCCCTAACTCCCACCCTCCCTCTTCACTGTCCACAGCCGAGTGAGAAAATGGCGCCGACGCGGGTACCTTATATAGGATCCAAAACCCGCGAGACTCGGAAGGCGGGGTAATGACGTTTTGCCTCGATTTCAGATCCGAGTCAGGCGGGAAAAGTCGAGCCTGATTCGGATCGGACTCGGATCGGGAGGCTCGGGCGGGTTCGGATTTCAGAAATCCGAACCCGCTCACCCCTAATACATATATATATATATATATATATATATATATACATATATACATACACATGCATGTGTGTATATATATATATATATATATATATAAACATTCCAAAACTGCTGCCATTTTTGTCTATGTATGGTGTATGTATGCATATACATATGTATGTGGGTAGACAAATAAGTAGATACACACATACAAGTATATATGTAGTTGCTTTTTTTAAATCAACCTTTTGGAAACCCCCCTTTAAAAATCTTGCATTTACTCCTGAATACAGATATGGTATGCCATCACATGCTTTGGTTAGTTGCGGATTCAGCACTCTCATGGAGTTAAGTTGTTGTCACTATCAAAATGGTGGCATTTCAAACTCACAGATTTGTGTGCTCACTGGAGTACACACATGCAGTCTATGTAACTAAAGATTATGTGGCATACCCATCCCACTCAGTGCCCACAACCATGCCACTCCAACTGCATCACCACAACCATCCCACTGGGTTCCAACATCCCACTCACTCCACACATACATCTCAGTTAGTATGCACATTCAGCACAGTCAGCACCCACAAACATCCTGCTTAATTGCCAAAACCATCACACCTTCCACTCCCAAATGTGAACCTCAGTCCTCAGTCAATGCCCACATCTTAAATTCCATTCAGCTCTCAGAATACTTATTCACTTCGCACATCTAACTACAGTAACTCCCCATCTCATACTCATCACCTTACTTCCCACTCTCTCCCTACATCTCAATCGGACACCATATCTGATTCAGTCCTTCCCAATCTGTCCCATTACCTTATTCCTTGTCAATTACCAGTGTGAGACTCAGTCCCCACACTCAAGTGTCACCCCATATTATTCAATATGCTGACACCGAACTTTCTATAATACTTTTTATCCACTACTTCGTTTTAAATCAATATTTACATGCAAATATTGAGAGTGAATGTGGTGACTGAGTATGATAGATGGGGTGGTGACAGGAATATCTATGAGTAACACAGAAAGACAACTATGTGAGAGCTAACAAACCCATTGCCCCTTCCCAAGATCAGCACCAGTTCAAGGTGCTCCTCGAACTGGTGCATACAGATATGTATGGTCCAATAGACGTGATACTTCATAACATTAAACGATTAAGTCACTAGAATTACACATGTTTATTTAATTAGAGCAAATAATGAAGTAATAAGTAAGGATTAGAGATTACAAGAGATCAGTAGAGGCTCTAACTGGGTACAAGTTGAATAGTATTATCAATATTAGAAATATTAATTTTTATTGTGGAAATACAGGTGCCAGCATGTCTGCCCATTGGGACTTGTGGAAATATAAGTGCCAGAAGGTGGCAGGCACCCGTACCCCCACTGTAAAAAAATAGTTAAAAAAAACAACACACACCATCAAAAATATAACTTTATTACTTACACCTACCTCACTCACACATACTTACCTGCTGCCAGATGCTACCATGCTCTGTCTCCTTCTCTAGTAGAATCCAATGGGATTACTTGAAAAAAAGATGCTAAACTCACCTCTTTCCTTGTGCTGGTCTCCGTAGAATCCTCTGACTTGGCAAAACAAAAAAAACTAAGTGACCCAATCCATGCCAGACAAGTATTGGTATATGTGTCATCACCTGGCAGCAGGTAAGTATGTGTGAGTGAGGTAAGTGTATATAATAAAGTTATACTTTTTACAGTGCGTGTTGTGGTTTTTTAACTATTTTTTTTACAGCTGGGGTATGGGTGCCGGCCATCTATTTTCACTTGCATTTCCACAAGTGCCAAAGGGCAGGCATGCTGGTACATAGTTCCACGTTAAAAAACAATATAATATTTGACAATACTATTACCCCCATACCCACAGCCCAGGGGTGCAGGGTAGAGCCTCGGGCTTTAGACTAAGCCTGGGGTGTCAGGAGAGTATAGACCCCTTTATTGGGGAGTTCCCACCTCCCCTGAGATCTCTGGCTTGGGATGAATGGCTTGGGGTGTGAATGCTTTGGCTAGGGTGACCCAGTGATAGGGTCCCCTGGCTGTGGCATTACACCCCAGCCAGATTTGAGCCTGTTGCTGGTTTTAAATATAGGGGGACCCCTACACAATTCCCCCCCTATTTTTAGAACCAGGACTGGCTCAGCAGCCAGGTACTGGATCCTAAAATACAGCGGGGACCCTATTAATTTTCCCTCCTGTATTTTTAGAAACTAGGACTGGCTGAGCAGCTAGGGCTGGTTATGCTTTTGGGGGGAGACCCTATGTAAGTTTTGTTTTTTAAATTAACCCTTTTTTTTACAGGTATAATGCACAAATAGCCTTCGCATATCCAACTGGTATGTGCAGGTTGCTTGTTCGGGATGCTTAGGCAGAGAGAAGACACTGCAAACTCTGATGAGAAATCTCCTCCAAAACTTGCAACCCAGTGGAGAAATCTCATTCTGCTTCACCATCGGCCAACTTACTCTCAGCTAAACTCACTTCTTGTAAATGTGTGAGTTTTAAAAATATGAAATCACATGATTTTCGGTGATGCTAATTGAGTTGAAAAAAAAACTCGATCAGACTTGATTCTTAGTAAATTTAGAACCTTACAAGATCTAGAGAAATGGGTCATATCCATTGATCAGCAAACCTACATTACAAGAATCTTCAGATACCTGAAAAGGCTCATCTTCCATGACATTGGAATTTATCAAGTCTGGAAATTTGACACTGAAATAATTCTGTGATGTCAACTTGGGAACAGATGAAGATGGGAATAAAGTAAGAAATGCAAGTAACTATACCTGGACAAGCCATGTTACAATGCAAGGGGTGCAAATACATATGTTATTTTGCATGCAGGGTAAATATTGGCTGCTTCTGCAAGCAGCCCACACATGGTGGACAGTATTATTTTTACATAGCACTTTAGAATTCTCAAATCTAAATCTTTCTGCACTTTTGAAATCCACTTATAGTTTTAGCATGGTTTTTCCAAGGTGCACAGTTACTTGAGCTTTCTTAATTTATTACCAAATCAGATCAGGCCCTAAGGGCAAAATTTACCAAGCAACGGGTTCTAAACCCCGGTGGTTTGGTGGCAGTTTTGCTATCCGCAGATTTACTAAGGCCAAAACCGCTGTCAAAACTAATTGTAAAATATAATAGAACAGGGCTGTCATTCAGAAACCACCGCCAAACCGCTACCAAACCTCTGGGGTTTAGAAAATGCCGTCAAACTGCTGGGGTTTAGAACCCGCCGCTTAGTAAATTTTGCCCTAAGTCTTTAAAGTAAGAATGACATCACCAACATTGAGTGTGACAATAAAGGTGCAATTCACTTGTCCTACAGCATCAAGCATCATGAATGGTCCAAGCACATAATATATAAGACATCACTGATTGGTGATTGGTTGCTATGGGCAGCATCTCCCCTTCTAAAAACTCTCACTTTAGTAACTATTCCCCCTAGCCTCAATATGTCATGCAGCATGAGACGCCTGGTGCCATTAAGCCGCCAGGTCACATGTGACTCAACTTGTGCTGAGTGTTTTTTTCTTGACTTTTTTTTCACCCATAAATGCATCTTAGCTGCATTTGGATGCTTCAATATTCTTTAGTAGACTGCACTGTTTCATTTTATATGCAAAACTTGTATATCTGTGTGCGCCTGAGTCTGCATACGAGGCACAAAGTACCTTGACATGAAAAACAGCCATGGCCAATGCATCGTAGCACTTGATATACAGGGCGTGATTCAGCATGGATCACAATTGCAACCACATACGCAGTCATTTGGTTGTGTACTACATATACGTACACACTACAGTGCATGGGCGCCGCTATCACACTGCGACTATGGGCACACATAGTAATACATTGCAGAGTGAATGAGAGGCTGTGAGCTTTTGGGGGTAGTGACTGGGGAGTAGTTTCAGAAATGCAGGTGTGCCTGTCCATGTGAATGCCTTTGCATGGGCATGCATAAATTAGCCACTGCAATTGCCTACGCAGCTTTAGTACTCACTGTGTGTGACGAGACTTGTAATTTTTGATATGTCAGAGCTGCAGTGACCCCTGCACCCTACAGTTAGCCTTCCAGTGTAACCTGCACCACATATGGCTTTACCATGGCCCCTGCACCCAACAGAAAGTCATTCTTTAGACTCAGAGCCTACACACAATATTTCGAAAGGCTCTGTGCTTTACAGAAATCCTTACTGTTTACCTTACCCTACCAATAGCCTTCAAGTTACCCCTTCATATTATAGACATCCTTCCTGTGTCTCCTTCATATTATTCACAGCCTTCCCTTAGCCCCTGCATCCTATATAGTCTTTCTGTGGTCCAGGTGCACTACAGACAATTTACTCATGGACCCTACAGACAACTTTGTTGTGCCTCTACACCCTACATACAACATTCCCTGGGCCACTGCACCCTATGGACAGCCTAACCCTGTACCACGTATCATACCCCCTGGCTAACCATGTCCACTGCGTCCTATGGAAGGCCTAATTTTTTAGGGGGCATTTGAACCTGATAGTATTTTTCAATGGTGAGGTCATATAGATGTTCAGGCTCAACTGTACCAAATTACTCCATCTGAAAATGGACATATACCCCAAGACAGCACGTTCATGCTCTGCCTCAGACCTGCATAAATGCCTGACTGTGTTGCACTTTATGGATACTGGGAATTTTCAGTCTTTCACATATGTCCTTGGAATCTCACAATCCACATTCTATTTCACCCTGTTCATGGCAGCATTCCACCTCTGATGGACACCTGTATCTGCTTCCCTGACCAGGAATCACAGTGTCATGCAGTCAGGTTAGCTTTTTATCGCATGGCAGGCATGCCAAATGTCCTTGGTGCAATTGACTCCACACACATTGGGCTGAGACCACCTAGGGCCAGGGCACATGTTTACCTAAATAGACACCATGCCCATTCTACCAATGTCTAGGTGGTTTGTGATGCAAACATGAAAATAATGAGTGTTGTTATGGGCTATTTTGGATCATGTCACAATTGTTTTATCCTCAGTCAGTCATCCATCCAGGAGAAATTTGAGGCTGGACAGATGCCAGAGGGATGACTGCTAGGTAAATACACATTCACTGTCATGTTAATGGCAAACTACATTTTTTATGTGCTACAGTAGCTGTTACACTAAAACACACTTTTGGAGTATTGTAAATGCATCTGCAAAACTATTAAAATGACTATCTTCTCACATTGGTTTCCTGTGTTCCCAGTGCAAGTCCACTTCTGGATATCTGGTGTTTCATTAAGTATATTCTAGTGCATCTCTATGCATCCATTACTTGTGTCTCTGTTTCCGTACCTCCAGTGCGTCTCAAGCAAACCTCTGTGTACTCATTACCCAAATCCCAGTATAAGTCCGTGTCCACACCTCCAATGCGTCTCAAGCAAACCTCTGTGTACTCATTTCTCAAATCTCAGTAAAAGTCCATATCCACACCTCCAGTGTGTCTCAAGCACACTTTTGTGTACTCACTACCACGATATCAGTACTAGTCCATATCCACACCTCCAGTGCATCTCAAGCAAACCTCTATGTATTCATACACAGATCCTAGTTAGTGTCAAAAATGTCTGTGTGTTCCAAGTGCACCTTTGTGGCTATATTCCCTGTGTCTTCCTGTACAAGTCTATCTCTGGATCATCCCTTCCTAGTGTTTTGAGTGTCATTCGATTTCAGTTTAATTCCAGTATTATTTAATTCCCAGTATCCTTTTGTTTTTCCTAGTGTTCCCAGTATTAGTGGTTTCAGTATTTTTGTTATGGTCTTCATTCCCAGGTACCTGTACAGAGGGCCGCAACCTGCTTATTTTGGTGCAGTGAAAACCAAATCCCACTTGGAGGGGTCAATGGAGAAAACCACCAAGTGAGCTAGACTCTGTGCCTCTGGGCATGTTTAGCCAAACCTGGGTTTGGCTGCAACTAGGAGACCTAGTTACTGTCACCCCATCACTTATTTCATCTGTATCCTTGCCCCTGGTTCTCAACCTCAACAGAGGTATCCCTAGTGCCCAGTTGTGACAATATAGAGGGAGAATAGGAGAAGTCAAAGTTCAGATCCTTGGGGAACATTTACAGTAAGAGGATGAGGGGGAAAGAGGAGTCATAAGAGTAGACAGAGAAGGATCAGTTAGAGAGATAGGAGGACAAACAGGAGAGGGCAGTGTCACGTAGACTAAGGGAGTGAAGGATTTGCAGGAGGAGAGGGTGGTCCACAGTGTCAAAAGCAGCAGAGAGGTTGAGGTGAATGAGCAGAGAGTAGTGGCCCTTGGATTTGGTAGCAAGGAGGTCATTGCTGACTTTCCTGAGGGCAGTTTCATTGGAGTAGAGAGAACTTATGCCATACTGAAAAGGGTCAAAGAGGGAGTGGCAGAAATGAAAAGTGGTAAGGCATTTGTAAACAATATGCTCTAGGAGTTTGGAGACAAAATGGAGAAGTGAGATGGGTTGGTAGTTGGAGGGAGTGTTAGGATCAAAGGTAAGTTTTTTAAGAAAGTGGGAGACAAGGGCATGTTTGAATGCAGAAGGGACAGTGCCAAATGAGAGATAGAGATTGAGGAGGTGGGCAAGATGGGAACAGGCACATAGAAAGAGGTAGCAGAGGATACGGGAAGGGATAGTGTCATGGGGGAGGTGGAAGGGGGAGAGGATGGGATGAGGGCCATGACTTCTTTGCAGACTAGTAAGATCTCAGTTTTTACTGTGACCAGGATTCTTCTGATGCAAAATAACTAACTTTGTATACACTTCTTTCTATTATATCACATGCCACCCTTTGCTAACCAGCTTTTGTCTTGAACGATCTCCATAGTTGAAGTGGGAATATAAAAAAAACAAGTTAACTAAAGAAAAAGAAGTTCATACACATTTATTTATATCCTATTGTATCCAATGACTGCCCACCAGCTATTCCAACATGCCTTTCTCCTGTCACACACAGCTTGCTGACATGGGCATTGTCACACACAGATTATTGACACAGACACTGGTGTACACAACTTGCTAAAACAGGCACTGTCAAACATGTGATATAGTTAATATGCCTGAGTTCAGGATGCTGGCTGTTGAAATCGCGGTGCAGGAATCCTGACCCGCAGCCAGAATACCGGCACTGGAATCCTGACATCATATGAGATGCAAACGCCGGCATCCTGAAAGTAAGTATAGTGTCTCTGGTCAGTGTTTAGCCATGGGGGGAGGGTTAGGTTTAGGTACTACAGGGTGGTAAGGGTTATGCTGCAGTAGGGGGGAGGTTAGAGTTAGGCTGTGGGCAGGGGGTGTTAGGTTTAGGGACACTGTTGGGGGTTTAGGGTTAGGCAAAAAAAGGAAGTTTAGATTTAGGCACCAAGGGGAAAGGTATAGGTTTAGGCACTAGCAGGGAGGGTTAGGGTGCAGTGTGGGAGGGTTAGGGTGCAGGAAGGGAGGGTTACGGGGTGAAGGGGGAGGGTTAGGGTATTTAGGGATTCTCTGCATCGGGATACAACTGTCTGTCTTTTGACTGCCGGCATTGTGACTGCCGGTCTCCCGTATCACTCTCTCACACATAGCTGACACACTGTCACACTCAGCTTACTGACATGGACACTGGGACACACAGCTTACTATATAAACACTGTTGCACACAGCTAACTGACATGGTGAATGTCAAACATGGCTTACTAACATGATCACTGTCACACAAAGCTTACTGGCACTTAGGGTGACACTGTGGGTGGTGTATTTCCACTATGGGATGAGAGAACTCTGGGTGAAGGGTGGGAGACACTAAGATGGAGTGGAAGGAGGACTGGTGTACACTATTGAGGGAAGGGTTACACTATTGGGAAAGTTTTGGGCACCACTATAGGTGGATGGCACTGAGAAGGAATGGTAGGGTGGCACTTTGAGGGATGGAGGTCTGTTGGGGACACTGTGGGAGGAGGGGTGGTAGAGTTGAGGGGACACTATGGAGAGAGGTGATACTGTCGGAGATGGAGGAGGGTTTGGCTACACATTGGTGAAAAACATAATGAGGTTAAGAGGGGGCACTTTAAAGGAGTGACCAGGCACCTGCCAGGCCCAGGTGAGCATCCACTTATGCAGCCTGGCTAACGGGGCAACCAAGATGGTTGCAATGGTGATCTGAGGCAGTGTTTATGGATGCTGCACTCAGATTGCAAATGCAATGCAGAAGGTGTCTATTTTATATAAACACTTCCTGCTGCATTTGCATTTTGTTGTGTTAGTGCCATTGTCGATAATGTCACTACCTGCAAAGAAAACTCAGTTAAAACTCGAGAATGAATAAAGAATGAATAAATATACGTTAAAATGAGAAACACCATTCTTTGTCTTATAAAATTGCATCCAAATGGCTGACTTCAAGATGGTCACCATACTGGTGACATACCTTAAAAAGTTTTCCCCCACTCCCATATCATATGTGTAGATGCTGGAGTAATATTTCCTCACTAATTTACTTTTTATAAGAGTACAATATCTCCACACATATGGACCACCCTGTACACTCCCTAGGCCCAGGTTTATCACATGTGTCAAGTATAGGGTTCTTGAAACCCACCACATGTCCCTTATATTTCATCATACTCATCCACACACCCATTTTATGCCATCAGACTCCTTTGATTGCCCATTTTGTGCTAACAGCCTATTCAATGTGCCCCTTGTGCCATCTGTATGTTTTTTTTATTGTTTTCATTCCCTTATCCCAGTTTCTATGGGGGGTCTGTTTATCAAGCAGTGAAAAGTGTGGAGAAGTGAACCAGTGGAAAAGTTGCCTATAGCAACCAATCAGCTTTCAAGTAACATTTATCAAGTACAGTCTATAAAATAATAGGTAGGAGCTGATTGGTTGCTATGGGCAACTTCTCCACTGGTTTACTTCTCTACACTTTTCACTGCTTGATAAATAGACCCATATGACTTCTAATTTGCTCTAAACAGACATCAGAGCTGGTATTCTCAAACAGATGTTAGAAGAGCTGAGAGTCTCATACAAATATTTGAAGAGCTGATGGTATCACATAGGTGGGAACAAAGCAGGGCTGCTTGTAAGGACTTAAATGCACATACAATAAAGATAATACATATGGGTCAATATATAATGTTCTGTGACACCTACCTGATCCCACAAACATTAACTTAAGCATGCCATTCTATCATGCCCCTCCAGTTCTGTCTACCAGACTCTACCTCTGCTCTGCAGCTCATGCCAGTCCTGCGCTGGGTTTGGTAAGTCTCAGTTTGACTGGCAGCATCATAATGTAATTAAATCACATCTGCAACACTGCCAGAAAATTGTAAATCTGGTGTGGCACCTCTTAAAGTGTTCAGAACAGCTACTGCAGCTCACTTACCCAGTAGTGGCCCCAAGCAACTTTCTCAATGTTAATCTGGTTTGCATCACTGGAACTGGTATAGGCACTGGTTTTCAGATGGGGGATTTACACCACTGTGTATTTGAAGTATTTATGACCACCACTCCCCCCCCCCCATCCCTATCTTGCTCTTGAGTCCCAAGGAGGTGGATTTGTAAGAGGCGACCATTCAGCATATTGATGTAGGCTTGGGTAGATAAATGTTATGCTAAACAAATACAACATTAGCCTCCGTACATGTTAAATGTAACTCTACTTGTGAGCTCTTTAAAGTAAATCATGATTTTAAATGTCACATCTAATATGCCACAATTAGCGAAGAACAATATTGGAGTTAAGAGTATCTCTACTTTTTAGCTGTAATTGGAATTGCTTTAAGTTATTGATATGTGGTCACAAAGAAGCATTTAATTAAATCTTAAAACAAAGGACATAGGTTTGAATTGGCTTCACAGACAATTACCTGGATGGTTTTACATTACAGCACTTAATGCTAATCAGACAGTTAGAAACAGCTTTAGTATAAAAATAAATATTTTTCATCTAAGTAAATGTCAAGTACATTAAAGAATGGATATGTTTGATGTGATTACACTTTTGCTGAGTATAAAATCTTGAATCTTTGTTGAAAAAAGAAAAAACTTAAGTATTTAAAATATGTACAGCTCAAAAATGTTAGAGCGGTTTACAGTACATTCATGATTTCAACATTCGGAAAGTCGACACGAGAATATTGACATGGTCTGAATGTCAACATTGACAGACTGATGACAATCACAATGTCAAAAGTGACAGAATTCAACATGACAATGTTGAAATTCTAAATGTTGACAAGAGAATCTTGACAGCTGATGATAGGACAAAATTAGGGTTCTAATTAGACTGTCATTATGAGCAATTTTCACTCATGCCGCCCATAGACATTCTTGCAATGTCGACATTATGTCTTTGTCGATATGTGACATATTGACCTCCCATCCATGTTGACATCCAGAACTTGTTGACATTCAGGTGTCGACATTCTGAACTATAACAAATTGCGCAACACCTATTAGAGCAGTGTTTCTCAACCTCTGTCCTCAGGACCCCACACAGTTCACATTTTCCAGGTCACACAGCAGGTGAACAGGTATATTCATTACTCACTGACACATTTTACAAGATCCACAGGTAGTGCTAATTATATCACTTGTGATTCTGTGAGGAGACCTGGAAAACATGCACTGTTTGGGGTCCTGAGGACCAAGTTTGAGAACCTGTGCATTAGAGCAATACTCATGAAAAGATAATATAATCCATAGAACCCCTTCAAGTGGTCTTCACTTATAGATTGCCCCTTTCCCATAGAGCTCAATACACTCATTGGTACATGGATACTCCAAAGTATTTAAACTCCTATTAATAGAGACTTATCTTAGGCTATCATGAAAGCAACTTGTTGGATGCAGCTGTGAAGGAGACAAGCAATCAGTAATAGTTCACATAATGTTGATAAGATGTACCATCTGCTAATTTTAGTTAGACCAGGTACGGGGCTGGCCGTGCTACAGCACACAGTCCATTTAACAATCTGAGGTTGGGGCAGGCAGCAGGCAAGAGGAAGTCTAGTAACAGATCAAGGTCAAGGCAGGCAGGGACAATAGCAGATTCCAGTTACCAAGCCAAGTTTAGGACTTGGGGCAAATAGGGGCAGAGTTCAATTAGTACATTAAGATCAGAACAGGAGATAAAAGCAGAATATAATAACAATAATAATAATAATAATAATAATAATAATAATAATAATAATAATAAGTGGTAAATGTTTGCAGCAAATATCATTTAGACCACAAGTCAACACTGTCAAGCTCAAGGAACACATTCGAGGGAAGACTTTGCATCTGATGTCGATGTCATTACTACTGTACAGGACTAGTTCAAGAACCAATCACTGAACTTTTTCCTAAACAGACTCAAAAGGTATAATTATGGATGGGAGAAGTGTATTAAAATAAATGGAGACCATATTGAAAAATAAATACCATTTAATCTTAAGTTTCTCAGTTATTCATGGTCAGATATAAATATCTTATACCTTATATATATAAGAATTAATTGGTCTGTTTGTTTGTTTATGTGTGTGTCTGTCTGTCTGGTTATGCATTCGGACACCACTGCACTGATTGGGATGAAATCAATGTGAGGTGGTCCAGTTGGATTCTGGCCAAGCTTTAGGGGGATTAGTGTTCCTGTCGGACCTCCAGTTGGTGTACGCTGAGCAGAACTTTGACTGGGGAGACTGGATGGATTTGGATGAAAACTTCACAGAGTGGTAACATTGGATCCCAGAAGACATACTAGGGTGTTGATGCCCTGGTTGGACCTTCCGTTTGAGCATGCTGGGAAGAATTTTGACCAGAGATGCTGGGCAGAACTTTGACCTAGGGAGCCTCTTCTGGGCCTTCCACTAGATGGATTTGGATGAAAACTTCACAGAGGGGTGGCAATTGATCTGGGATACCTAATGGAGTGGTTGGGGTCCTGGATGGACATCGCAGTGGCATATGCTGGAAAGAGCTTTAACCCAGGGAGCTAGTTCTAGGCCTTTTTCCCTAGATGGATTTCAACAACATCACATAATTTGGATGAAATCTTCACAGAGTGGTAACACTGGATCCCAGAAGACATACTAGGGGCTGAGGTCCCAGTCGGATCTCCAGTTGGTGTACAATGGGAAAATTTTATGCGGAGAGAATGTTCTGAGCTATTCACTGGATGGATTTGGATGAAAACTTCACAGCGAGGTAACTTTGGATCCCAGAAGATATACAAGTGGGTTGAGGTCCTGGTTGGACCTAATGTTGATGTACGCTGGTGGAACTTTGACTCGGGTACACTGGGCAGAACTTTGACCGAGGGAGCCTGTTCTGGGCCTTCCACTGGATGGATTTTGATGAGAACTTCACAGAGGGGTGATAATTGGTCTGGGATGGCCAATGGGCCTCACAGCAGAGTGTGCTGGGCAGAACTCTCCTCATGGGTGTGTTGGAAGAGCTGCTAAACTGCTAATTATTTTTAAAATGTTAACAGTTGCATCCAACTTATTGATAACTGAATAACTTGAAGATGTAAACCTGGGTACTTCAACTACTTTATTTGGGTTGGGTACCAGATGCCATCGCTCGGGATGCCAGCAGTCAGAATCCCAATGCCAGCATCCCGACAACAAGGTTACAATGCCAATGTCTAAATCTAACCTCCCCACAGCCTAACCCTAACACTCCCCCTAGTTCCTAACCCCTTACCATAATCCTAACCCTCCCCTAACCCCAGTACTTACCTTCGAGATTGCGGTGGTTGGAATCCCGGCATCGGTATTAAGACCGCCAGAATTCAAGTGGTTGGAATTCTGACCACATCCCATTTATTTATATTTTACTTATAATTTAACACATAGTTCTTGAACAGGTCAAACAAGTTCACTTGTATTAAATAGGTATAACCTGTATACATCAATATTAATAAACTTGTAAACACATCATATACTAACAACTGTCATGCAAGTGTTCCTCTGTGGAGGACGGTGAGCCACGGGGTTCAGGTGAGTAGGAAAGTGACTGTAACTAGGTCTCCTCATTGCGGCCGAACCCAGGTTTGGCTAGACCTGGCCAGATGCGCCAAGTCTAACTCACTTGGTGATTTTCTCCAGTGACCCCTCCAATTGGGATTTGGTTTTCGCTGCACCATGTGAGCAGGTCGCGGCCCTCTGGACAGGTACCTGGGAATGGCAGAAGACCGGAAATTATATTTAATTAAATAAATGCTAGAACTCTGTTAGAGATCCTAATCACAAGCTTGCTAGAGAAAAATGGAAAATGTACTGGGATTTACCAGAAATCCAGGTGTTGATTTGCACAGAGAAATGTGGACATAGGCATATACTGGGAATTGTTACATATGCAGGTGCTGACAGAAAAATACAGAGAGATGTGGACACAGGCATATACTGGGGATTGCTAGATATGCAGGTGCTTATTTGCACAGACAAAAACAGATCAGAGTGTACACAGACATATACTGAGAATGCTAAGAGATGCAGCTGGGAGCTAATCAGCAATAGCAGGTAATCTGACACCTCAGTAACACAGGGAAATAGCAGAACATAACAAGACACACTGGCATAGAAACACAAAAGACAGGAGCACTGGGAGAGAACTAAGGGCTTGATTCAGAGGTTCTCGCAAAAAGCTAGCACTCGTTCTGAATCAGGGCAGGCACTGTTTTTTTTAGGAGTGGCCTCCTGGCCACTTGCATAGCTGTGGGTAACCACCCACAGCTATAGCGAGTGGCCATGATGATGGTCGCGATGGTCAAGACCATTACGACCATCGGGCTTGTGACAAGACCCTTGTGGTAGGGTCTCTTGGCCGCAAGCCCCACAGAGCTACTGGCTCAAATAAAGCAGTGGGGCCGCCCACAAATGGCAGGCGTTTGTATGGGAATGCCTCTGTTTGTGAAGCCACCCCCTGGCCACGCATACAAAATGAGGCGAACTGTCGATCAACATCGATAGCTGCCCCTTTTGTAGTGAGTCCTGGAGCAAGTGCTTTTTGCGCTCGCTATGGGGCTCGCACATGCGCAGTGCACATGCCACGCATGCGCACTGGGCCACCATCGACCCGCTTCGAGCGCAATACGCTTGCGAGCGGGTCTGAATCAGGCCCTAAGTCTCAGACTGAAAGTAGCATTGAAGCCAATGCAGGAACTCTAGAGGACTGTAAGTGGGCTGAAGCAACACTGAAGGGAAAACACAGAGCAACACTGGTGAGAATCACAAGTCACTGGAACAGTGAAGTTGAACAGCAGTTTCCTGTTCCTGGAGTCAGACTTAAATACCCCTGGGTAGCTGATCATTGGATCAGAGGTTTAGCTGAGTGACCACAGGAATACCATTGGGAGAGACTAGTCAGGTGATATGAACCAACATGGCTGCGCCCATGCCTGGCACCCCGGAAACCAGGACGCTAGCATGGAAACCCTAGCGGACCTCAGGGAGAATACTCAGTCACCACTCACCTCCACTCCCAGCATCTGGACAGCTAAGCCCAAGGACACCAGTGCAGATGTGAGTAGCGGCCAATCCCAGGCCACATCCTGATAACAACATTCCAATGTCTATATATGTAACTAAACTAAAATAGCTAATCATCCTTGGTTCACATGTGTTACTAATCATGGCACTGTCGCAGTTATTAAGGATCCATATCGCAGAGGATATTTTCATTAAAAATTAAAATATCCTGCTATGTACAAAGATAAATTTGCAGGGACAGTGGTAACCATCGTCCGTGCAATTAAAGGGCCTGAGTCAGAGCCGGATGCTCTGACCAGAGCGCTCGCTCTGAATCAGGGCCCTCCTACCTAAAAATGGAGCGGCCTCTTGGACGCTCGCATAGCTGTGGGTGACCACCCACAGCTTATGCGAGCGTCCATGATGATGGTCGCGATGGTCAAGACAATCATGACCATCGGGCTTGCGATGAGACCCTGTGGTAGGGTCTCATTGCCGCAAGCCCTGGAGTGATTTTGGCTCTATCAGAGCCAAAATCACTCCCACTGACATCACTAGTGATGTCAGTGGGGCCGGCCCCAGACGGTAGGCGTTCCCATGGGAACACCTCCTCACCATAGACAGCACGCCCCCTTTGGTGCGATACCCATAACGACGGCTACCCCGTCGTTATTCGGGTCTCGTGCATGCACACAATGGAGGCGCCTCCATCGTGCGCATTTGGGAAACATCGACCCGCTTGCATGCACTCAGCGCTCGCGAGCTTTTCTGAATGATACCCAATATCCCCAGCATTATGTACAAGAGTTTCACTGAAGTTAAATACTTCTCTGGGGGAAACTGACACTGAGCATGCACACAGTGTCAGTCGCCACTTCCGGCCGGAGGCTCTGGGGAGATATCGAAAGATCTCAATCCTGCTTGTAAGCCTCCATAGGCTTACAGCAGTGTACACCATCTGAAGATGGTGTAAATTACCTCGGCCAAACTCCAAAAAGTAAAGCTTGGTACATAGATGATAGATCGTAGTCCCCATTGGAAATAACGGGTACTGCAATCTAAATAGCACTTTGCCGGAGATGTCTTTGAAATCCTGCATTGTGTGATTAGTACATAGCTGTAATACTTAAAATTATGCAGAAACTGCAGTTTTTAAATAACTTTTTTTGAAAAAAGCTTCATACAAAGACCTCAAAAAGATCTCAAAAAGCCAATTACAACCACAAAGTTTCTTTTTGGAACTATGGGCCTGATTCTGCAAGGATTGCTGATGCGATCGTGGCAACAAATGCGTGCACAGTTCTGCTGAGAAATGATGCAAATGACTGCAATTGCAATGCCACTGCAGCACAACATACAGATGCCCTCTTCCCTTTACTCACAACCGTAATACCTTGCAAGTCTGCAAAGACATCGCTACCATCGAGTACCATCGGAGCCTCATGCACAATTAAGGCAGGTCAGACCTCACTCACTCACTGCTAAACTTCCTGTCGGTATCCAGAGGTCAGGCTGTGTATGCCATAACAGGGGCTTAAGTATGCATGCCCCTGTAATGGCGTTCGCTCGACCACCCCCAGACACCACCTACAAATGGTACTTCCTGTCAATCACTCTGCAATGGGTCTGCATACACACTGCGATCAATTCACAATCGTAGTGGCTAGCTCACGCACGCATACTGCGATGCATAGGCATGTGCAGATCATGAAAATCGGCTGACTGACTGTGTCTTAGCACTTGCGATCCTTGCTGAATCAGGCACTCTGTATCTACATTATAAATAGTTTGCCTTAGTGTAGTATAGTAATCCTTGGGTACACTGTCCTTATAGACTTTTATATATATGCATATATATTTTATGGTATGGACTTTACTGTTGTATCCCAAGTAGGTGGCCTCCTGTGAAGTTCAATGTTAATATTTTTTTATGGCTGTCCGGACTATTTAAGGAGGCAGATTTGTGATGAATATGAACTCCGTCAGCTTATTTGTTATTTAATTATGTTTTTTGACAGTATATTTACTGCATCAGCCTATTTGTTAGTTCTGCTGAATGAATCTGGCTGCATACAATCAAGTGCTACCTGTACAGGGACTCAGGCAGTTGTACTATTGTGTAGGGAACTTTAACTAATAGTTAGTAGCTACTATTTACTGCCCCCTCAAATAATGGCTTGCACTGGACCATACATGCCTACCCTCCCAGAAGTCATGGGAGGCTCCCGATTTTTGGTAACCCCCTGCACCCCTGGAAGGGTAGGCACCTCTCCCGCATTCTGCCCACTTCCTAGTGAAGTGGGCATTATAAGGAGAATTTTCTTGAGGGCTGGAGGGTCCGCGAGTAGGAGGGCGTGACCTAATGACGCAATTCTATGAGAATTACGTCATTTTAGCCCCGCCCCTTATTTAAATATGCACGTTCACAGGAAATTGTCATGAGAGGGCGGGACTTAATGATGCTACCCATCCGGCCCCGCCCCCAACACCTACCACCTGCTTCTCCTCCCAGGACTTCTCCCGAGGAGGAAAACTCCAATGTTTACAGGTATATACTGGACCTTGTAAAGTCTCTTGTTTTTCTCAGCGAGCCGGGTTTAAAATAAGGCTATATCCATTTGTATAATTTGCTGTAAAGTGTTTCTAATTCATCTGTCACTAAGATTGAAATTATTTTTGGGTATCAAAAAATGCAATGGGCGCCCAAAGAAGCAATTAAATTGTTTCTCTGTTCAGGGGTGCTGGTGCCATGTGTGCACTTGTAAAAGCATGAGGATTAGCTGTGTATAGCTGATAACCCCATCTAAAGCAGAAAAGTGTGCAGCCATGGCTATGCATGTCTGACTTGAGCAACAATTGAATTGTTCCATGGCGCGTCCAAAAGAAATAGCCATGGCTAAAACAAATTAATTTACACAGAATCTCCAGCTAAGGTACATTGTAATGTACAGAACTCTCCAGACGGTTTTGTTATGAAGCCTTGCTCTGATTGGTGAACTCCATCCATTCTCCATTTCCCTCTACCTCCTGATGAGCATTGGTGATTGTTCCTTCTTCCTTCTCCTGCCTACTATTGGTAGGCTGTAAGAGCACTCGTCCCAGAGTGATGGACAGTCCTCTCTGCAGCTCTCATTGGAAGGACGGATTGCACAATTGCCACTGCATTGTACCCTTCAGCTCTTTTGCTTATGTGCCTGACATAATTGGAAATGGAGGAAGGCAAAGACCCCAGCTTGTGTTTCTAGTATCCTTATATATGCCCCATTTCCATGTGGCCAACGTTCAACCTAACTGACAGCACACAATGCCCTGCACGCAGTGCTTCTAGTATTTTCTTAGCTCATGGGCAACTAGGAAACTCTCCCTTACTGCATTAATATTACTATATAAGACAGTGAGACATGTGATGGAAGAGAGCCTGCTTGTGAGAACTTACATTCTAAAAGGTGACACGTAAAAGCTACACTATATACATTTTTATTAGAGATATGTGCCGACCCTCGTGTTTTGGTTTTGGATCTGGATCTACCCTAGTTTTGGATCTGGATTGGTTTTGCCAAAACCTCACCTCCGTGTTTTGTTTTCGAGTTTTGATTTTGGCTTTGGATCTGGATTTTTTCTTAAAAAATAAAAAAATAGCTAAAATCACATAAAATGGGCCTTTTTATGTTCCTACAGTATTAATAACCACAATAACAATTATTTCCACTCATTGCCAGTCAATTTTGACCACCACACAGTTCACAAAGGGACCAGGAAGTGTGCTTTCCAAAAATAAATAAACTATTGACTTAAATAATGCTTTGCAAATCTTCTAGTTAGTGGCCTTCAAACTGCCGTTGTTCCCACTGTCCACTTAACCATATGAGAAATATTGTGATCAAGCAGAACAGAGCAGCAAATGCAACATTTCAGACATAAGGTTTAAGTATTACGTTGTGTCTTTCTTGGGAATTTTTTCTTGAACGCCATGCCTGCTTGCTGGGAGTTGATTTTTTTCATCCCAGAAGTATAAATAAATAGACAATTGACTTAAATAATCCTTTGCAAACTTTCTGTTCTGTAACAGAATTTCCCAACCTGTACTGGGACATTAAAAAAAACATAGTTAGTGGCCTTCAAATTGCCATTGTTCCCACTGTCCACTTCTCTTAGATATGTGAATGTTAGAAATGAATAGAATGTAGAAGGCCAAAAATTGGGTGGACCACACATGGCTGATTGATCAACCATGGTGACTGGATTAGTATCATAAGGAAAAGGAGGCTGAAAACTGGGTGTCATGTTATGATGAGTTGGCCATATGGGGTATGTTGCTGTTAAGGGATCAGGCTAGTTATCAGTGGACACATTATTATAGTTGTTGTTATTCTGGGTTGCCATCTTCTGAAGGGTGTTTACCAACAGACAGAGACTACCTACCTATCAGCCCAGGCATAGACACTTCCTGAGGAACAGAGCTCTGTTTTCTGGAGGGAAGTCAAATAGGTGGGAGCCCCTGTTCCAACATCTGAAGCTCTTATCTCTCCACATCAACTATGATAGAGGAAAAAAAATGTCATTGGGGACATCTAGCTCCTCTTTCTGTACCCTGCTTACCCTTTTTGGACAGGAAGTCCAGGATGGATGGTTTGGAAGAAGAAGGCCTAGCAACATATGGGGATGGTCATTATCAAGACCTGGTCCCCCCAGTTGGTGTAATCTGGGATGCATTGGTTGGCATGTAGGCAGCGGAATAACAAAGGCCTCCATGTTGTCTGTGCTTACTATTCTGTATTTCAGTTTGCGATTCAGGTAGGAATAAAGTCGGCTACAGAACACAGTGATGGAATCACTGGATGTCTTAGTGCATTCAGGCCAAATACGATCCATGAATTCCCAGGCAGATTCCAGACAGATGAATCCTTTGCTTGTAATAATCTTTGGTAAGTCCTGGCAAAGGTGGGTGTTATGGCCAGACACTTTGAAGGCTGTAACTTTGAACTGTTTTATAGAAAACATGTGAATGAAACCTTTCCACACTGCAGAACATGATGGAGAAATCCCTAGAAGTTCAGAACCTAGAGCATCTTTTTTCATGTTCTCTGAGGCCTCTCCACACTGTAGTCTTCCATTGTGACTTTTTAATGGTGATTTCAATGTTGTCCACTAGCTGAGATCCATCTCATCTGAGGGTTGGGTTTGCCCATTCAAATGATACAATTCACATCCAGAAGGTGACTCTTATGTTTAGCCATGGTGTCAGTCTCTCTTTTGGCAGAATTAGGCTTTAGTTTTTTTTACAAATATAGGCTTTAGTTTTTTAGAGCATATAACTTTATAAGTTGTTAGGATAACATTTCTGCTATGTTTAAGATTAAAAAAAACTTTTTGTAACCCAATAACTTTAAAAAAAGTTTTCATTGCAATATTCATACAGCCCCTTGACAGACAGCAGCACAGAACCCTTGCACAGCTATGCTGATAACAGGTGTGGCTGACACGCACACAAAAAAAATTGTTTATTTATTATTTTGGGCAGCAGCCCCTCGACAGACTGGAGCACACCACCCCTGTGCAGCTACGCCGATGACAGTGACAGCCAGGTGTAAAATTGATAATAAATTAATTTCAAAACAATTCCTTGGGTGTAGCCCCTGGCTGTTAAATTGATCATAAATAATTTAAAAATAAATCATTGGTTCCTAAACCAACCATAACATTAATTTAAATGTCAGGCAGCAATGCCACAACCAGCACATAATGGAAAGGAAAAAGGTGCAAGATGGAATAGTCCTTGGGACCTCCCACCCACCCTTATGTTGTATACGAAATAGGACAGTTAAACAAATCAATCATTTCAGCGACAAGGACTGCCAATTGTGGCTGAAATGATTGGTTTGTTTGGACCCCCCATAAAACAAGCTGATCCCATACACAAACTGGCTTTACATTACAAGTTGTCCTCGTCATCCCCATCAGTGTGTACATCCTCTCATTCACACAATATTAATTCATCCCCGCTGGAATCCACCATAGGTGCCTCTGTAATTTTTTTATATAATTGTTGATAGAGGTCTTCCTCGTGGAATTTGTAATTCATTTTAATGAACATCATCTTTTCCACATTTTGAGGAAGTAATCTCCTATGCCGATCACTGACAAGGTTGCCAGCTGCACTGAAAACTCTTTTGGAGTTCACACTGGAGGGTGGGCAACTTAAGTAATGCAAAGCCAGTTTGTGTATGTGACTCCAAATTGCCTCTTTTTCCTGCCAGTACTGAAAGGGACTGTCTGTCATGTCTATTAGGATGTTATCTCTGAAATAGTCTTCCACCATTCTGTGAATGGAAGCCATATCACACATAGTCATGGTAGAATACATGTCACTAGTAGGCAGTTCTCTCAGGCCTGACCAGATGTCATTTTTTGGTGAACAATCTGCATGACCAGCAGGCATTCTGTAAGGAAAATTGAGTTTTCTCCTGGCAGCTATTGAAACTGAAGGAGGAGATGATGGCATTTCACATGCAGCTACAGATGACAATTCTTTGACCAACAGCTCTTTGCATAGTTTTAGATTTTGGTCTTTTGGAAAAAAACTCACAAGATAGGACTTAAACCTAGGATCCAGAATGGTGGCCAAAATATATTTTTCAGATTTCAATAGATTAACGACTCTTGGATCCTGGTGAAGTGAATCAAGGGCTTGATCCACCAGTCCAGCATACTTTGCGCAATCACTCCATTTCACCTGCTCCTTCAGTTTCTCCAGCTGTTTTTGCAAAAGTGTGATGAGGGGTATTACCTGACTCAAGCTGGAGGTGTCTGAACTAACTTCACGTGTGGCAAGTTCAAATGATTTGAGAACCTTACACAACACAGAAATGATTCTCCACTGTGCTTGAGTAAGGTGCATTCCCCCTCCATGGCCTATGTCATAGTCTGTTGTATAGGCCTGGATGGCCTTTTGCTGTTCCTCCATCCACTGAAGCATATATAGGGCAGAATTCCAGTGAGTTATTACCTCTTGCTTCAGCTTATGGAAAGGCAAATTTAACAGTACCTGCTGGTCATGCAATCTTCGACAAGCGGTTGCCGAATGTCTAAAATGTCCGGATATTTTGTGGGCCACTGAGAACATCTACTGCACGACCATGTCACTTTTTAAAAAATGTTGTACCATCAAATTAATTATGTGAGCAAAACATGGGACATGTTGAAATTCACCCACACGTAATGCTCTAACAATATTGGTGGCATTGTCTGAAATCACAAATCCTGAGGAGAGTCCAAGTGGGGTAAGCCATTTAGCAATTATTTCCATGAGTTTTTCTAAGAGGTTCTCAGCGGTATGCCTCTTAGTGAAACCAGTTATACAAAGAGTAGCCTGACTCTGTATCAGCTGTCTTTTGGGAAATGTTGCTGCTGCTGTTGCTGTTGTAGGCAATACACCTACCTAGTGGGCTGCCACAGTCATGTAATCTTTAGTTTGCCCTGTCTCACTTGTCCACATATCAGTGGTCAAGTGGACAGTGGGTACAATGGCATTTCTGAGGACATTAATAAGGTTTTTTTTAAAGTCCTTGTACAGACTTGGAATTGCTATTCTAGCAAAATGGAATCTAGAAGGGATCTGGTAGTGAGGACACAGGACCTTAATTAACTGTTGAAAACCCACTGCAGTAATGGCGGATACTGGACACACATCTAATACCAGCATAGCTGTTATGGCGGCAGTAATCTGCTGTTCAAATGGGTGATTGCTGTCATACTTGTTTGCCAATGCAAACAATTGTTTGACAGTTAATTGTTTTTTGGAGGATACGCTACAAGTAGTCTTCTTCCTAGTCCCCTACTGGGATGAAGATCCACTGACAGCAACAGCAGCAGCAACAGGCATAGTCATCAAGGATCCTCCTGAGGAATCACGGATAGGAGAGGAGTCAATCATGCTTTGAATACCAACACTGGATGCAGCAGGACTACTTCCGATGACAAATGAGGATGTTAATGATGCAGGTGTTGGTGTTGGAGATTGAAGGTGCTTGAATCTCACAGAGAGGGAACAGGTAGGTGACACTGGACTTGTTACGTTTTGAGTTTTGGAACTGGGTGACGTACACTTTGATATTTGATGAATGTGCTCCAAGTGACATAACAAGGAGAAGGTCCCTCCCTCTACTCACTCTTGGATGGCAAAGGGCACATATGGCTAGACAACTGTTGTCCGGATCGGGATGGAAATATTTCCACACATGAGAAGTAGATTTTTTTGTCTTTTGTCCTGGCATGACAACAATGGGCTTTGGCTTTTTCAAACCATGGGCAACAGCTGTTGCCTTACTTACACAAAGGACATCCTCAGCATAAACATCCTCATCACCAACATCTTCATCATCAACATCCTCATCATCCAAAATATCCTCCTCCTCCATGTGCAATTCCACAGAAGCATCCTCAATAACTACGTGTGCAAGATGTTGACTGCCCTTCCCCACATTTACAGAGGGTACACAAATGTTGGAATTTGGAGGATCCTCCAGTACACTAGTATTTAGGTTGGGCTCACACATGGCAACCACGGACACACTTGCACTCTCCTCTGGGATTTGTGATTTTGATTTCTCTTGGCACACAGTTGGTTTTTCTGGAGCTGTCTTAACAACTTTCACATTTTGAATTGGACCACTACTACTGCAAGCAGAAGGGCTATCAGCAGTCTTAATAGCCTTATCCTTTCCTTGCCACTTCATGTAGTGAATGGCATATTGCCAATTTTTTGTTTATCTAAAGGCAAATATCCTTTCAATTTTTTTTCTTAACTTCAGCAAAACTTACTTTTCCATATTGATGGCGTGACTTAAGCCCTGGGGCATTGGCCTTCATAGAGGATGAGGAAGTTGACGGCCTTGCACTGCTGGCGGCAGCTACAACATGTGGTTCTTGGCCTTTCCTGTCAAGTGACAGCCCTCCATATTTTCTGTAGTCGTGAAGCAGTGTCACAATCACCAATAGTGTAGCCAAGGTGCGGTTACAAAATTCACACACATGCAGTCATGTGCACACACAAAAATATTAGAAAAAAAGACAAATGATGATTTTTATTTTTTGTCAGCTCCAGGAGAACTTGGGCCCAGAGCACCGATTGATCACGACTGGAGTTGGGTAGACACTTTTATTGTTTTTTTTTGGAGAACGACTGGAGTCGGGCAGCACAAGGTTGCAACTTGCGTTGCTGGCTGGATCTTGTGAGCTACTGCGGTTATGCCTAAATCCCATGCATACACAGAAGAAAAAAATATAAGACACTTTTATTGTTTGTTTTTTTGAGAACGACTGGAGTCGGGCAGCACAAGGTTGGATCTTGTGCGCTACTGTGGTTAAGCCTAACACCCACGTACACACAGACGAAAAAAATATGACACTTTTATTGTTTTTTTTGGAGAACGACTGAAGTCAGGCGGCACAAGGTTGCAACTTGCGTTGCTGGCTGGATCTTGTGCACTACTGCGGTTAAGCATAACACCCACGCACACACAGAAGAAAAAAATATAAGATACTTTATTGTTTTTTTTGGAGAACAACAGGAGTCAGGCAGCACAAGGTTGCAACTTGCATTTCTGGCTGGATCTTGTGCGCTACTGCTGTTAAGCCTAACACGCACAAGCACACACAGAAAATATAAAAGACACTTTGATTGATTAAATTTTTTTGTTTTTAGCTCGACTGGAGTTGGGCTGGATCTTGTGCGGTACTGCGGTTAAGCCTAACATGCACGCACACACACACAGAAAAATATAAAAGACACTTTGATTGACTGATTATTTTTGTTTTTAGCACGACTGGAGTTGGGCTGGATCTTGTGCGGTACTGTGGTTAAACCTACCACGAAAGCACACACAGAAAAATATACAAGACACTTTGTTTTATTTTTTTTTTACTTTTTTTTTTGAGTCCAGAACATGGGCCCATGTTCTGGACACTGCACAAGCCCAGGACACAGCAGACAGCCAAGATGGATAAGCAGACAGCACAGTGACAGTGACAGCACCGTGACCAGAGACTAGAATGGATCAGCAGTCACCAGCCCAGGGCACAGTAGACTGCCCAGATGGATCAGCAGACAGCACAGTGACAGTGACAGCACCGTGACCAGAGACTAGAATGGATCAGCCCAGCCCAGGGCACAGTAGATAGCACCAACACCTCTCCCAGCCCTACACTACCCATCCTCCCTGTTCAGTCTCCACAGCCAGAGTGAAATGGCATCCATCGCGTGGTAACTTATATACTACATTGATCATAGAGACGAAAGCTCGTGAACCATGAGATTTCAGACTCTATAGTTTTGCCTCGGTTTCGAGAACCGACCAGGCGGGAAACTCCGAGCCTGCTTGGATCCGACTCGGTTATGCTAAATTCGGGTGGGTTCAGAACTCTGGAAACTAAACCCGCTCATCTCTAATTTTTATATACATATATTGAATTAACATCCCATACATCATATCACCTATATCTCTTATGATAACTCTTTCTTATACAGGGTTACATATTTTATTTGTAAAGCCATTTTTTGGCTTTACAAATATGTCAAGCTTAATAGACATTTTTAAATATTTGCAACACTTAAGAAGCTGCATTTTTACTACATACGAAGTTAAAACCAAATTTATTACATTGCCTTAAGCTGCATAAATAATGATTGCACAATATTTGCTTGTCTGCAGGATGTCTATATTTATTTTTTATTTATTACCAGTTATTTATATAGTGCACACATATTCTGCAGCACTTTACAGAGAATATTTGGCCATTCACATCAGTCCCTGCCACAGTGGCGCTCACACTCTGGCCCTCATTCAGAGGCGGTCGGAGGATGCAAGCGGTCGCTCAGAAACTGGGCGGCCGCTTACATCCTGACCAGCTGCCTTTGTTTCGGTCATTAGGCTGTGGGTTAACACCCACAGCTCTAATGACCGCTAGGGTGATGGTCGCGATGGTCATTGACCATCGCAACCATCGTGGCTTACGACGAGACCCTAGGGTAGGGTCTCACTTGTCGCAAGCCCCGGAGAGCTTCTGGCTCTGTCAGAGCTGGAAGCTCTCCACTGACATCACTAGTGATGTCAGTGGGGCCTCCCCCAAACGGCAGGTGTTCCCAAGGGAACGCCTCCGTTTGGGCTGCCACCCCCCCGGCCCGCCTTCCAAACAGGGCAAGCTGTCAATCATCATCATCAACAGCTCGCCCCCTTTGGAAAGAGACCCGCTACGACTGGCGCTGTCGGTCGTAGCGGGTCTCACGCATGCGCAAGAAGGAGCCGGCTCCCTCGTGCGCATGCACACTAGACAAACATCGAGGCGGCCATGCGGTCATAGACCGTACGGCCGCCTCTGAATAAAGCCCCCTATATTCCCTATCACATGCTCACACATACACACTAGGGTTAATTTTTGTTGGGAGCCAATTAACTTACCAGTATATCTGTTTTGTTAGAAATAATCCCAAAGCTGTAAACATTTTCCAAATCATCTGGATCTTGCATTTCCTGGAATTTATTGCTTTGCAGATTTGTTCCTTTTTTATTTTGTTTATTTGTCAGATGTTCCTTGAAAACAGCAAGAGCACATTCTTGGTGGTTCTGGAGCCTAAGCAAAATCTAGGAGTAGAAATACTCCATGACTTGTAATTAACTTTTTTTTACATTGACAACATGCCATGAATTTTGTTTAGGAGAGACATACTGTAATTTATAGTGGGGACATAAATATTGGGGAACTAACTAAATGTTTTCAATCAGCTACACAACCAAATTACTATTTTTGGTCACAAATACATCACTCATCTGTATTGAATATGCCTCACTAGGCTTCCTCTTCCTCCTACACTGTGATGCAGGGAAACAGTCTCAGTGTACTATGCCTACTTGTGCTTCAGTAACTTTTTTTGTGTTATAAAAAATATACAGGTGTCTTCTAAAAGCTGACAAATTTATATTAGTGATAATGCGTTAAGACTAGGGGTGTGCACCGGCCACTTTTTGTGTTTTGTGTTTTGGTTTTGGATCTGGATCTTTCTTCGTGTTTTGGATCTGGATTGGTTTTGTCAAAACCACCCTTCCGTGTTTTGGGTTCTGGGTTTTGTGTTTTGGATCAGTATTTTTTTTAAAAAAGCATAAAAACAGCTAAAATCACAGAATTTGTGGGCTTTTCTCCTCCTATGCTGTTATTAACATCAATAACATCAATTTCCACTAATTTCCAGTCTATTCTGAACACCTCACACCTCACAATATTGTTTTTAGTCCAAAAGGTTGCACCAAGGCAGCTGGATGACTATGCTAAGCGACACGAGTGGGCGGCACAAACACGTGGCCCATCTAGGAGTGACACTGCAGTGGCAGACAGGATGGCAGTTTGAAAAACTAGGCCCCAAACAGTACATAATGCAAAGAAAAAAAAGAGGAGCAAGATGGAATTGTCCTTGGGCCCTCCCACCCACCCTTATGTTGTATAAACAGGACATGCACACTTTAACAAACCAATCATTTGAGTGCCAGGGTCTGCCACATGACTGTGGTTGAAATGATTGGTTTGTTTGGGCCCCCACAAAACAAGCTGGCAATTAATCTGTCCCTGCACAAACTGGCTTTACGGAGGCAAGATGTCGTCCTCATCCACCGATTCTTCACCCTCTTCAGTGTTGTGTACATCCTCATCCTCACAGAGTATTAATTCATTTCCGCTGGAATCCACCACCACAGGTCCCTCTGTATGTTCTGGAGGCTGGTCTCCCTGGAAGAGTTGATAATTCATATTTATGAACATCATCTTCTCCACATTTTGTGGAAGCAACCTCCTACACCTTTCGCTGACAAGGTTCCAGACTGCACCAAACACTCTTTCGGAGTACACACTGGAGGGGGGGGGGCAACTCAGGTAAAATAGAGCCAGTTTGTACAGGGGCCTTCAAATTGCCTTTTTTTCCTGCCAGTACAGGAAAAAGAGGCAAGAGGCCAGTACAGGAAAAAGAGGCATGTCTGACATCCCTACTTGGATGCTGTCACTAATGTAATCCACCAATGTATCCTCCACCATTCTGTCAGTGGTGACAGTATCGTATGCAGTGACAGTAGACATGTCAGAAATTGTTGGAACGTCCTTCAGTCTGGACCAGATGTCCAAACCTGCCCTTGACTTATGGCACAGGTGCACGCTTGGCGCTGCTACTGTTTTGATGCACATGCGACTACAGCGCACACAAGTCACAAACACAGAAAAAAAATTGTTTTTTATTCTTTGGAGCACTTTGGAGTTACACCACCCTTCAACAGATGAGCCAGCTGGCCCTTGATTTATGACACAGGTGCACACTTAGCGCTGCTACTTAGTTGATGCACGTGCAGCTACTGTGCATACATTTCGCACACAAACACAGAAAAAAAAGAAGAATTGTTTATTTTCTGTGGAGCGCACTTTGGGGATTACACCACCCTTTAACAGACTTATGGGACACAGGCGCTTGCTTGGCGCTGCTCCTTTGATGATGCACGTGCGGCTACTGCACATACATTTCGCACACAAAGAGAGAAAAAATAAAATTTGTTTATTTTTTGTGGAGCGCACTTTGGGGGTTACACCACCCTCTAACAGACTTATGGGACACAGGCGCACGCTTGGCGCTGCTCCTTTGTTGATGTACTTGTGGCTACTGCGCATACATTTTGCACACAAACACAGGAAAAAAATAATTGTTTATTTTTTGTGGAGTGCACTTCGGGGGTTACACCACCCTTTAGCAGACTTATGACAGAGGTGCACACTTGGCGCTGCTCCTTTGTTGATGGACATGTGGCTACAGTGCACACAATTCCCAACACAGAAAAGAAGATTTTTTTATTTTTATTGGAGTTCACTCTGGGGGTTACAACACCCTTTAAGAGATTTGCCAGCTGGCCCTTTACTTATGGTACACAGGTGCATGGTTGGCGCTACAGTACTTTGTTGATGCACGTGCGGCTACTGCGCACAGAATTCACAAACACAGAACAAAAAAATATATATTTTTTTTGGAGTGCACTTTTGGGCTTACAGCGCCCTTTAATGGACAAGCCAGACGGCCCTTGATTTATGACACAGGCGCATGCTTGGAACTAGTTTGTTGATGGACACAGCCCCTATGGACAACAGCAGCACAACACAGCCCAGCCAGCCCTAGCTCCCACCCTCCCTCTTAACTGTCCACAGCCAGAGTGAGAAATGGTGCCGATGCGGGGACCTTTTATAGAATCCAAAACCCGCAAGATCCGGAAGGCGGGATGATGACGTTTTGCCTCAATTTCAGTTCCGAGTCAGGCGGGAAAACCCGAGCCGGACTCGGTTCCCGACTCGGATCGGGGGGGCTCGGGGGGTTCAGATTTCAGAAATCCAAACCTGCTCATCCCTAGTTAAGCCCATACTATACCACTGGTCACCGCAGTTTAATATACAAATGAGCTTGGATAAATGTAGTGTGGTAAAGGGGGTGTATTATAAAATGTGATGTGAGCACTAGTAATAGGGACACCAAGGGACTGTGATACTTTGGTAATGAACACTGTTAGTTTTATAAGAGTATATAATAATGCAGCAAATAACTTTCTAGTCAAAATATGAGCAATTTAAATATACAAGTTGAGTCTCCCAAATCCAAATATTCTGAAATCTGGAGTATTCTAAAATCTGGAATATTTTTAGCATGACTAAGATAGTGAAACCTTTGCTTTTTGATGGTTCAATGTACACAAACTTTGTTTAAGGCACAAAATTATTAAAACTAATGTATAAAATTACCTTCAGGCTGTGTGTATAAGGAGTATATGAAATATAAATTCATTTAATGTATGGACACAAACTTTGTTTGAGCCACAAAATTATTGAAAATATTGTATATAATTACTTGCAGGATGTGTGTATAAGGTGTATATAAAACATACATGCATTCTGTGATTAGATTTGGGGCCCATTCCCAAGATACTTCATTTTTTATGCAGATATTCCAAAATACAGAATATTCCGATATCCAAAATACCCCTGGTCCCAAGCATTTTGGATATGGGAGACTCAACATGTATTGATATTTAGTTTTATTCATAAAGCACCACAAAGAGAGTGCAGCACCCATACAGGCTAAACATAGAAAACTGATAACAGAGTAGCATAGCAATAGACAAAGCAGACCATAGCATTAGAACTAAGGGTGAGCGGGTTCGGATTTCTGAAATCCGAACCCCCCCGAGCCTCCCGATCCAAGGGCGATCCGAGTCAGGCTCGACTTTTCCCGCCTGACTCGGATCTGAAATCGAGGCAAAATGTCATCATCCTGCCTTCCGGGTCTCACGGGTTTTGGATTCTATATAAGGTACCCGTGTCTGTGCCATTTTCTCACTCGGCTGTGGACAGTGAAGAGGGAGGGTGGGAGTTAGGGCTGGCTGGGCTGTGTAGTGTAGTGCAGTGTAGTGTTGTGCTGTGCTGTGCTGCTGTTGTCCATAGGGGCTGTGTTCACTCCTCCAAAGTCCATAGGGGCTGGCTGTGTTGTGCTGTGCTGCTCTTGTCCATAGGGTCTGTGTCCACTCCTCCAAAGTCCATAGGGGCTGGCTGTATTGTGCTGTGCTGCTGTTGTCCATAGGGGCTGTGTCAACTCCTCCAAAGTCCATAGGGGCTGGCTGGACTGTGTTGTGCAGTCAGTTGTCCATAGGGGCTGTGGCCCTCATTCAGAGCCACTCGCAAGCGGCAGTACGCTCGTTCCGAGCGATGTTCGCACATCTGCGCATGCGTACGGTTTTTAGTACGCATGCGCGAACCAGTCAGTGCGGCCGAAAATCGTTGGTACGCAATATAGCGAGGGCCTGCTATTTTGAGTGACAGAATGAGGCATATGTGGGTGGTAACAGGGGAAGGTGCTTGAAAACGGGGAGTGGAGATCCGAACGCAGGCGTGCTTAAAGGTCAAAACGGGCGTTTTAAGGGAGTGCATATTTAATACAGCAGCGTCATTGACCACGTCACTTGGTTTTTTTTAACTCAGAACTGCTTGCAAAATAGCGGTTGAAAACACCAACCACAAGAATAGCGAGCAGTTCATACGCTGTACGATGTACTCGATTAATCTAATAAATAGCGGACATGACGTATGGTGCGTGCGGCCAGGGGGCGTTTTTATCAAATAAACGAGCGTATGTTTTGCTCGCTTGTTCAGACTTAGAGGTGGGAACAGACTGCAATTTGCGAACGGATCATTTGAATAGCCACCCCTTGTTTTTGAACGAACGACCACAAATAGCGAACGGCTCTGAATCAGGCCCAGTGTCCACTCCAAAGTCCTGTGCAGTGTCCCAGTCCTAAAGGTGCGGTAGTGTTGTCCAGGGGGTGCCCTGTCCATCAGGGTTGCTCCCCCCAAGTGCAAAAAAAATAATATTTTTTCTGTTTGTGAATTGTGTGCGCAGTAGCCGCACGTGCATCAACAAAGTAGCGCCAAGCGTGTGCCTGTGTCATAAGTAAAGGGCCGGCTGGCTTGACCGTTACGGGGTGCTGTAACCCCCAAAGCACACTCCAAAGCAAATAAAAAAATATTTTCTGTGTTTGTGAATTGTGTGCACTGTGGCTGCACGTGCATCAACAAAGGAGCAGTGCCAAGTGTGCGCCTGTGTCCCATAAGTAAAGGGCCGGCTGGCTTGTCCATTAAAGGGTGCTGTAATCCCCAAAGTGCTCTCCAAAAAATATATATATATTTTTGTGTTTGTGAATTCCGTACGCAGTAGCCGCACGTGCATTTGGAGGACCAAACTTTCTCCGATAAAAATAAAATAGGGAAAGATCAAGAACCACTTCCTCCTAGTGCTGAAGCTGCTGCCACTAGTCATGACATAGACGATAACATGCCATCAATGTCGTCTGCCAAGGCCGATGCCCAATGTCATAGTAGAGGGCACATACAATCCCAAATGACAAAGGCCCTCATTCAGAGCCGCTCGTTAGCAGCAGTACGCTCGTAGCATTCCGATGTTGTGCAACCACGCATGCGCCGGTGTTACACAGCGCATGTGCGTACGGCTGATTGCGATCTTTTTTTAAGTCGTTCGTTGAATAGCAAACAGGAAGTGACATGTAAAATGTGATTGACAGAACAGGCCGTTTTTGGGCGGTGATGGGGGTAGAGATGGGAAAATGCAGGTGTGTCGAGGCATTTTGTGGGCATCCCTAAATTATCTCATGCGAACAGCAAATGTGATCGGAATGAGTCAAACGTCACTGTCTGATCCACTTTCCGTTCAAGCTGCTCGCACAGCTTGTGGTCTGGTATACTCTACCACAATGTCGATGGTCTCGTCCTCCTCCCCGTGCCTCTTCGATGTTTCATTGATTTATCAATTTTAGCCAGAAAAGCAATCAACTTTGATTTGAAAACTTGCTTGTAATGTGTTTAGCAACTAGTTTTTTTTTTGTAGCACAAAACCGTATGCAGGTTAAATACTCAGCTGCTAATTTCAGGATTAGACAATCAATTAGCGTACCATTTTTATTTTTTTTTTTATTTTTTTTTTTTAATTTTGGTTTTCTGTTTTTGCAACAATATTGTCATCATGTTTGTGTTTTTGCCACATTTTTAATGTTCCCGGAAATTTCGCATCCATTTTGTTATGGAAAAGTGTTCCTTTAAACTGCTAAATGGTTTTTAACCCTTTGGAATCTGAATTAAAATTATTTTTTTGTTTTTTTGTTTTTTTGGGGACAGGATTACCTAAAAACCATTTTTAGAATAATGTCACAATACAATGGAGAAGATTTTGAATTGTTGTTTACACACATTTTTAGATTTTCATGTGCATTTGCCAGTTTGCAGGTCTGGCTAACGTAAAAAAAAAATGACAAAATAAAAAAAAAAACAAGAGTGGCATTTGGCCAAAATAAAATAACACACATTAAAAGCAATTCACAAGAAAGGAGAGGTAAGTTTTGACCCTTAAGGAATATGGGGCAAGCACAGAAGGATTGTGGGAAAATTAGCCAGTGCTGTCATTGCATTTTGCCCCGTTTGGCTGGGGTAGGGTGGGAGCCTGACCGGGTCCGGGATGTCCTTTGGCTGGCCTCTGCAGAGGCAGATGTTGTGGCCTCTGGACTAGGCAGAGGGCTAGGCACATTTGGAGGGATGGCTGTTGTGCCAGAGGTGGAGGATCCTGATGTTCCGGCAGGAAGGGAGGGCGGCTCCACCATGTGCTGGCGAACGAGCTGCTCCAGGGCATTGGCAATTCGGATGTTGGCCCTGGTATTTTCCACCAGGGCCTGACCAATGGTCACGTTGGCTGCAGCATTTTGCTCCATGGCCTCCGCCACCCATAGCAGACTGGTGTCTATCCTCAGCAGAATCTCCGTGTGGTGATCCGATTTAAAATTGAGATCCATGAGGAGGGCCACTGCCTGCGAGGGGGATTGCCCAGGACTGGCTTCTGCAGGGTCCCCAGCCGGATCTACTGCTTCCTCCCCTGCAGAGCCAGCACAAATTCTGCAGCCAAGGCTCCCCTCTGGAGCAGACTCATCCGCACATTTCTGAGTTGGTAACATAACAACATTTACCTGGGACAACATGAGGAGCCGCAATGTCTGGCATGTCCGTATCCATGTTGGACACGCCAAACACCTCCTCATACTGCACACACCCCTGTGCCAGCTCTTCCAAGTCATTTAGCTCCAATGACACAGGGGTGGGACCCCCACCTGTCCCCCTTGCATGCCTAGCCCTCTCTGCCAGTTTTTGTTTCAGCCGATATTTATAATCGGTCCATCTGTGGGCGAAAAAAATTGCATTATTCCTGCAGTATTTGGGCCTGTAACCACTTATATTAAAAATGTAGTTTTTACGTACCGGCGTTTGACATCCTGGGGTAGACATTCAAGCCCACCCACCCTATTGACAGCACTGGCTATCTCCTCCCAAATTTTCCACTTCTGGCTTGCACCCATATTCCGATCTGCCTGTGGCAGGGTGTCAACACACATTTGTACCAAAACCTCCTTCTCCTTTCTTGTGAATTGTGGCTGCCTTTTTTTTTGGTTTCTTTTGTTGGTCTACTCGGCCCAGCAGCCTCTTCCATCGCATCCTCCACACCTTTTTTAAAAAACATTTTTTACATTTAGATGTCCAACTTTCTCTAAATTCGGGTTCTAATTAATCCTTTAATCAGAAAGAGACAAGTACTTACCGGGCGCCTCTTGGCCATCGTTTTGCTGGTCTGTAGCCATTTTGATCCAAACAACTTGAACTACACCAGACCGTTTTAGATTTTCCGTGACGTATTTATACATGCGTCCTTATTTTTGGTACGCATCATTGATTGTGCGCTCCTATGATCCGTCCTTAATTTGAGCGGGAAAATAAACACTATTATGGCTATGGGCGACTCGAGTCGAGGTGGCGGGTGTTGATTGTTGGAGGTATTGTGTGTAGTAGTGGATTGTTGGCGGGATTAGTGGTTTGAGGCGGATTGTTGGAGGAGGAGTTGGTGATAGTTTTTTTTGGGGTATTTTCCTTGTTGGATTTTTTACAAGTCCTTTTAAAAATAAGGGATCTACAAAACTAATTTCTTCATTTTTATATTTATTTTTGTTTTTTTCAGTTATTTTGGCTTGGCCCCATTGAAGTTTTTGGACTGTGACTTATTGTTCGACTTTTGGTAAGTTTGTTTTTTATCATTATTTTCTGAATTTGATGTGTTGGTCTTCGCATATATTTTGACCATTAATGTCTTATTTATATTTTTATCTATCATGTATTAACACTAAATATAGCGTAAGGTTTTGGCAAATATATTTCCTTGGTTTTTCCATATAAAAATGCGAACTATTTAGCGCACTAATGTTTCCTTATTCTCCATGTAAAAATGCGAACTATTTAGCGCACTCATGTTTCCTTATTCTCCATGTAAAAATGTGAACTATTTAGCGCACTAATGTTTCCTTATTCTCCATGTAAAAATGCGAACTATTTAGCGCACTAATGTTTCCTTATTCTCCATGTAAAAATGCGAACTATTTAGCGCACTAATGTTTCCTTGTTCTCCATGTAAAAATGCGAACTATTAAGTGCACTAATGTGTCCTTATTCTACATGTAAAAATGCAAACTATTTAGCGCACTAATGTTTCCTTATTCTCCATGTAAAAATGCAAACTATTTAGCGCACTAATGTTTGTTTAGGTATAAATTTGGCCATTCTTGTTTGTCCACTCAATGTAGGGTGCATTTTCGAAATAATGTGTGCTCCCCCATATCTTTTAATGTACTTTTGGTATTTTTAAAGAATCAAATATGGCCCTCAAAAATATAACCTGAATTTCAAATTTGGAAATGTAGGTTGGTGCACTCATGACAATACCCCGGCATGTAAGCATCTTTGGATTTTTCACCTAAGATAAGTATATTTTTGATTTTACATTTTCAACAAACATTAACTACCTGTCTTCCCATTTCAGGTTGATGTTGGTCGTATTGTTTTGGCCATGCTTCCGGAACCCGACCAACCTCAACCTCGTCCCAGGCATAGGCATCGTAGGCGTGCAAGGCCCAAGATATTTAGAACACATGTCACCCTTTTTGGAATGCCTGATGATGAGGTTTTAAGACGATACTGTCATCCTCCACAAATCATCATAGACATTCTCTCATTAATAGAGAGTGATCAGGAGCGGCAAATTGACAGTCCTACAGCAATACCACCACTTACGCAATTAATGGCGGTGTTACATTTCTGTGCCTCAGGATCCTTTCAAACCACGGTGGGAATAGTGGCCGGAATCTCCCAATCCTCCTTTTCAAGGATCCTGAGGGCAGTGATGGAGGCCCTTTTCAAGCACCTCCATCATTTTATTAACATGTCATTGGATATGGGTTCCCTTAGTGTGGTGAAGGCCAATTTTTATCAAATAGCTGGCTTCCCACACATCATAGGGGTTGTGGATGGTACTCCCATACCACTTCAGCCTCCAGCATGGCTGGAGGCCATTTTTAGGAACCGAAAGCACTATCACTCACTGAATGTAATGGTGGTATGTGATGCCTCCCTCCAGATCCTGTCCCTGAATGCAAAATTACCCCGGAGTGCACATGACTCATTCATCATCCGTCAATCAGGGATTTGGCATAAATTAAACAACCTACAAGCTGGTGATGCGTGGCTTCTGGGTAAGTGGAGACCTTTAGTTGAAACCAATGCAAATCTTGATACACAGTGATCCTGATTGTTGTTTTTGTTTTTTCACAGGAGACAGTGGCTACCCTTGCATGCCCTGGCTGCTCACTCCTTATTTGGCTCCCACAATTGGGCCACAAAGTGAGTATAATTCTGCACTTACAGCCACCAGGCAGGTGGTGGAGCACTGTATCGGCCTTTTAAAAGGCCGATTCAGATGCCTCCACCGCTCTGGTGGCGAACTCATGTATTTGCCGGCTATGGTTTCGAAAACTGTGGTTCTGTGTGGGATCTTTCACAACATCGCCATAAGGAGTGGTGTCCCAATGCAGCCAGAGGATGCCTTTCCTGAGGATGGCCCCCCCGAGGTTGGTCGGAGGTCAGTATGTGGGGGGGCCATACGCGATGATGTGGTGGCCCGTTTTTTCAGGTAATTATTGTCAAACATTAACTTAATTGACACAATGTCGACATGTACCATTGTAATGTTCCTTTTTGAAATTTATTTTGTTATTTTAACTTTTCTTGTCTTCCTTTACACACTTCGACAAAACAATGCCTACTACCTGCTCCACTAAATTGTGTACATGTGGCCACATTGGATCTTACTTTGGAATCAATTATTTCATCGCCTCATTTGTGGCTTTATGTTGTCCTGCTACTTATTTCATCAGTTCTTGATTGTTTCATTTTTTTTTGGATTTTGGTGTTGGGTTTTTGGGGATTGTCTTTTCACTGTGTGAATTGCTTGACACAATTCACTTTCTGTATGTGTTTGGTGTGTATTAAATTTTTGGTTGACATTAAAAAGAATGTTTTTCACGAAATTCTAGTCACGTGTAACCTGGCACAAAAAAGGCCAACTTTCGTAATGCCTAATCCTGTAATGTCTGAAATGTTTCCGTGTTTGAACCTGCTTTTTGGCTTATCCAAAATCTCAAAGGTATTATGTTGAATCAATAGGTTTAAAAAACTAGGCCCAAAGAAAGAAAAGAAAATGTTTGATTTGGTAATAACCTATTGGTATGTTGAGGTGATTAATGTGGCAGCTTACATACTACCTAGCGCTTTGTACAATATAATTTACCTTACTTTAAAGAACATGATCAAATAGTGGACTTATGGAAGGTTAAACAATGTAATTGTTTCAGACAATGAATGAGACTCGTTAAAATACAACGCATTTTTAATTACAAAACAAAAATTAACCTAAAAAAAAATGGCAAACCAAAATTTAACGCCAAAGGGCCGCCGCCATGTGGTCAAGGACCACAAACATGGCAATCATGTGGCCACACAATGCGGCCAATCCTTCCTGGATACAATGCATCCGCCTCTGGTCCTCTGTTGGAAAAAACAAAGAGAAAAAACAAAAGCCTTACATTAGAAGTTTAAAAAACCAATTCCGCCCCCCAAAAAAGTGTAAACATAGATTCAGTTGTGATGAAAAAAACAAAGTAATGGAAAATGCAAAGATGGCAGAAATACTAAATTACAAATGAACACACAAAAAGGCAACCACAAACAATAAGAAGTAGCCTTGTTAGGGTAAACAATAACTACCCAAGTATGAGTGTTTGGACATGTGTGATATGTATCATGGCTAAAAAAACAATACATTGTCTATCAAAATAAAAAGGTCAACACGACAAATGGAAAAATTTATAACAGGGAAACCTACCGGTCATCGGGATTTGGGGGTTTGAAGGCCCTACATCCTCCTCTTCCTCGGAGATGTGACAGTGACGTAGTCTCCATGGAGGGGAGATCTGGGAGCAGCTTGATGGTGATGAAAAGCGCCGGGGGGGGGGGAGGGGAGGGTGAAGAAAAGAGAAGGGGGGGAGTGGAGTCGGGAATTTGTGGGGGGCTCCAAATTCCAGAGGGAGGTGCCTCAGGAAGTGGCCGGTCAGGGGTGGAGGGGGAATAGGGAGCAAGTTGAGGAGTGTCGGCTGTGCTGGGCATTTGACTGAGGGCCCGAGCCCGGCGTCTGTGCCTGCGACGATGGCGGATTTTGCGTTCAGCCCCTAAATGAGTAGCGGAAAATGTTTGTAATTTTTTTTGGGGTGGGGGGGTTGGACTACAAATTAACAACTACACAAATGTTAGAACATTTTAAAAATTGGAAACATGCACACGCAGGCCTTTCAAAAAAATCATAACAGGGCTAGACTGAAAACATGCACACGCAAACCTTTCCAGAAAATCACAACAGGGCTAGACTGAAAACATGCACACGCAGGCCTTTCCAGAAAATTACAACAGGGCTAGACTGAAAACATGCACACGCAGATAGGGCCGCAAAAAATAAAGGAAAAAAAACTAACAAATACTTACTTTCAGCTATCCGCTGTCTAAAACAGGCCAGCAAGCGTGGCATGCGGCGGCGCAGATCCGACCACCTGCGCTCAAGCTGCCCGATCTGTCGGCGTGAGCCGAAGGAGCGTAGGCGGCGGCAAACTTCCGCATAGGCGGATCGCTTCTGGCGGTTGCTGATGGGGGGAGGCTGGCTGGTGATCCGCCGGTCCATCACATCCATTAAGACCAAAAGCTCCCGCCTGGTAAACGCGGAGGCTCTCATGATGGCAATGGTTGATTTAAAAAAAAAACAGTTTTAATAAAGGCCAGAGAAAAAATTTGTTTGGCTAATGTAGTTGGTAAATTAACAGGAACCATTCTATTGGTTAGTGTATGAGTCATGTGTCCTCCAGGCTAAAAAATATAACGTGAGTTATGATAGGCTTGATGCTATGACATTCGTAAGGTAATTTAAATAAAGAAATGAAAAAACTAAAATATTCCTAGCACAAACAGAGGAAAACAAGAGGATCATTGGTTCAAACATATATTTTTTAGAAAGTTACACATTGTTGAAACCGTACGTATTCTGCGGGAAAAATGACACATGGACAAGATTAAAGTTTATTGAAAATGAAAAAAAAAATGGATTGCAAACATGTCAAGAGCAATTAAGCTAATTAATATATTGATTGGCATGAAACGATTAAAGTAGGTATGCAGAATGAACGAGCAGGTAATCGAAATCTGACAGGCCCACTTCCGGTTTGGACTTGTGCGAGCATTCCCTGCAACCAAATTGGGAGATGGACGGTCGCAATTTGGCTCGCTCATTAGCTAGAGGAGGGGTTGGGAGACTTTGGGGCGGAAGAATAGCTATGAGCGAACTTTCGAGCGAGCGTTGGAATTTACATTTTCTCGCTCATTCGGTGAACGAGCGTACTGCCGCTTACGAGCGGCTCTGAATCAGGCCCAAAGTTCAGAAAAATGACCTTAAAAAAAACATTTAAATCATCTGAGGAGAAACATAAACTTGCCAATATGACATTTACGACACGGAGTGGCAAGGAACGGCTAAGGTCTTTCCCTATGTTCATGACAAGTGGTTTAGCTTCACATGTTGATGGAAGCCCTCCTCCCAATAAAAAAATCAAACGAGTTAAGCTGGTAAAAGCACAGCGAAGAACTGTGCATTCTAAGAAAATATCACAAATCCCCAAGGAGAGTCCAAGTGTGGTGGCAGTTGTGATGCCTGACCTTCCCAGCACTGGACGGGAAGAGGTGGCTCTTTCCACCATTTGCACCCCCCCTGCAAGTGCTGAAAGCAGCATCCACAGTCCACTTGCTGATATGCAAATTGAAGATGTCACTGTTGAAGTACAACAGGATGAGGATACTGGTGTAGCTGGCGCTGAGGAGGAAGTTGGTCGAGGAGGATTCTGATGGTGATGTGGTTTGTTTAAATCAGGCTCTGGGGGAGACAGTTGTTGTCTGTGGGATGAAAAAGCCCATCACGGTCATGCCTGGGCAGAAGACCAAACATTCCACCTCTTTGGTCTGGCAATATTACTATCCAAATCCGGACAACAACTGTCTTGCCATATGTACCATATATAAAGGTGAAATAAGTAGGGGTAGGGACATTAACCACCTAGGAACATCCTCCCTTATATGGCACCAGCAGTGCGTTCATAAAAAGTTACTGTCAAGTTCAGAAACTTTGGCTAAGACCGTAAGCAGTCCAGTGACACCTAAATCCCGTTGTCCTGTTGTATCCAAGCGCCTGCAAACCACACCGTCAACTCCCTCCTCATCAAGTTCCTTCTTAGTCAGGATCGGAAGTAGTCCTGCAGGCCATGTCACTGGCATGACTGACTCTCCCATCCGGGATTTCTCTGGCGGATCCTGCATTGCTACACCTACTGCTGCCGCTGCCGCTGTTGCTGCTGCTGGGAGTCGTTCATCATACCAGAGAGGAAGTAGGAACACCACTACTTTTACTAAACAATTGACCCTCCAACAGTCCTTAGCGAGGAGGATGAAGTACGACAGCAGTCATCCTGAAGCACAACGTATAACTGAGGCCTTGACTGCTATGTTGGTGTTAGACGTGCGTCCGGTATCCGCCATTAGTGCAGTGGGATTTAGACAATTGATGGAGGTAGTGTGTCCCCGGTTCCAAATCCCGTCTAGATTCCACTTCACTAGGCAGGTGATACCGAGACTGTAGAGAAACGTCAGAAAAAGTGTCCTCAGTGTCCTGAAAAATGCGGTTGTACCCAATGTCCACTTAACCACAGACATGTGGACAATTGGAACAGGGCAAACTAAGGACTATATGACTGTGACAGCCCACTGGATAGATGTATCACCTTACGCAGCAACAGCAGCATCACCAGTAGCAGCATCTTAGAAATGCCAGCTCATTCCAAGGCAGGCTACGCTGTGTATCACTGGTTTCAGTAAGAGGCACACTGCCGACAACCTCTTAGAGAAACTGAGGGAAATCATCGCCCAATGGCTTACCCCACTTAGACTCTCCTGGGGATTTGTAATATCTAACAACGCCACCAATATTGTGCAGGCATTACATCTGGGCAAATTCCAGCACATCCCATGTTTTGCTCACACAATAAATTGGTGGTGCTGAATTTTCTGGAAAGTGACAGGGGCGTGCAGGAGACGCTTTGGGTGGCCCGAAAAATTTCTGGCCACTTTCGCCATTCAGCGATTGTGTGCCGAAGACTGGAGCACCAGCAAACACTCTTTAACCTGCCCCGCCATTACCTGAAGCAAGAAGTTGTGACGTGGTGGAACTCAACCCTCTATATGCTTCAGAGGATGGAGGAACAGCAAAAAGCCATTCAAGCCTATACATCCACCTATGACATAGGCAAAGGAGGGGGTATGCACCTGACTCAAGTGCAGTGGAGAATGATTTCCGTGTTGTGCAAGGTTCTCCAGCCCTTCGAACTTGCCTCATGTGAAGTCAGTTCAGACACTGCCAGCTTGAGTCAGGTCATTCCCCTCATCAGGCTTTTGTAGAAGCAACTGGAGAAAATGAAGGAGCAGCTAAGACGGAGCGATTCTGCTCGGCATGTGGGACTTGTGGATGAAGCCCTTCATTCGCTTTGCCAGGATTCCAGGGTGGTCAATCTGTTGAAATCAGACCACTACATTTTGGCCACCGTACTTGATGCTAGGTTTAAAGCCTATGTGGTGTCTCTCTTTCCGGCCGACACAAGCCTGCAGAGGTGCAAAGACCTGCTGGTGAAAACACTGTCAGCTGAAGCAGAATGTGACACTTCAACAGCTCCTTCTTCATTTTCTCTCGCAACTGGGGCTTCCAGGAAAAAACTTAGGTATCCTAAGCAACCCGCTGGTAGTGATGCAGGGCAGGCAGGATCTAGTTTTGACATCTGGTCCGGACTGAAGGACCTTGCAACAATTTCTGACATGTCTACTGTCACTGCATATGATACTGTCACCATTGACAGAATGGTGGAGGATTACATCGGTGACAGCATCCAAGTAGGCATGTCAGACAGTCCGTACCTGTACTGGCAGGAAAAAGAGGCAATTTGGAGGCCCCTGTACAAACTGGGTCTATTTTACCTGAGTTGCCCCCCCTCCAGTGTGTACGCCGAAAGAGTGTTTAGTGCAGCCGGGAACCTTGTCAGCGAAAGGCATAGGAGGTTGCTTCCACAAAATGTGGAGAAGATGATGTTCATAAAAATTAATTATCAACTCTTCCAGGGAGACCAGCCTCCAGAACGTACAGATGGCCCTGTGGTGGTGGATTCCAGCGGGGATGAATTAATACTCTGTGAGGATGTACACAACACTGAAGAGGGTGAGGAATCGGTGGATGAGGAGGATGAGGACGACATCTTGCCTCAGTAGAGCCAGTTTGTGCAGGGACAGATTAATTGCCAGCTTGTCTTGTGGGGGCCCAAATGAACCAATCATTTCTGCCACAGTCGTGTGGCAGACCCTGGCACTGAAATGATTGGTTTGTTAAAGTGCGCATGTCCTGTTTATAGTACAACATAAGGGTGGGTGGGAGGGCCCATGGACAATTCCATCTTGCACCTCTTTATTTTCTTTGCATTATGTACTGTTTGGGGCCTAGTTTTTCAAACCAGCGTCCTGTCTGCCACTGCAGTGTCACTCCTAGATGGGCCACATGTTTGTGCCGCCCACTCATGTCACTTAGCATAGTCATCAGCTACCTCGGTGCAACCTTTTGGACATAAAAACACTATTGTGAGGTGTGAGGTATGAGGTGTTCAGAATAGACTGGAAATGAGTGGAAATGAAGGTTATTGAGGTTAATAATAGCATAGGAGCAGAAAAACCCACAAATTCTGTGATTTTAGCTGTTTTTATTCTTTTTTTCAAAAAAATACAGATTCAAAGCACAAAACCCTGAACCCAAAACACGGAAGGGTGGTTTTTGCAAAACCAATCCAGATCCAAAATACGAAGAAAGATCCAGATCCAAAACCAAAACACAAAACACGAAAAGTGGCCGGTGCACACCCCTAATTAGAACCAAACATTAGTATCACACCACAGGCTGGCAAAGACAGACAATAGGGGCAAGGCTACAAAATTTCACTGAAGCTAGCAGAAGCGAGTTTCAGGTAGGAATCAGTTCAGTAGTCAGTGGTCCAGTACCCAAAGTATGGACGAAACAAACCTCCCTCCACTGTCCCCATTTCTGACTTGTATTTCCCCTATGTGGGGATCATTCCAGTCAATGAGTCAGCATACACAGGAGTAAGGCATCCAACAAGATTCAAGCTATGTAGAGCAGGTGTGGTTGTAGTGGGTTATATTTGTAATGTTCTTGGGGTATTAATAAAATGTGAGGGTATAAATGTAATGTAGGGATTGTTGGGGTTATTAATTTATATGTTGTCTCTTTTTATTAATGTAGAGGTAATCAATATAATTTGGGGTTTATTGGGGCACTATTCATTTAATATTGTGGATGGTTGGAGGGTTGAGGCATAGAGTAAAACATTTTCAGGAAGGGAATAGTGTAAACTAACACATTAATTAGCAGGGCGCTAATACTTAAAATAATGTATACCAATATATTTAGTGCACAAATTAATTTTATAAAGCTGCAAACCCACCTGTGAACCTGTATAAATTCCCCCCCAAAAAAACTACAAAGCCAAAAAAGTCTCCACTCCTTATTAAACGGAGCTTATTGAACGGAGGACGTAACGCCAGTACGGGACAATATTTGATGTAATAGAATTGTGTTTTTGTGGAGTGTGAAGCCTCCACTTTTTTTGACCTTGTAGGCAGCAGTATAGAGTGTGGAGCGCAAGGAGAATTTTCATTGTATATTTATTGTGAATGGAGGAGCTGACACTGAAACAACCTTACCTTTACAGTCTAATGAGGTGAGATCTTAAAGTAACATAATTTGCTCCATTAACATTATATTGAGGAACAGAACCGGCTATTGGACGTACCCACCTCTACATATAATTGTGCAGATTTTTTAGCATGTTATAGTGTATAGTACACCTGAATATGTATGCTTTTTATGTTTTTTATTAATTAGATTATTTAATATAAATATATTTAAAACTATTCTGGCATCTTGATCTTATATGGTTCTGCCATATTTGGTAATAGTATTGAATAGCATTATTATATAATTTTATATACATCAAATTATCAAATTTATATACATCAAATTAGCGCAAAACCCATTCATTTTCTAAGTAAGGGAAAAGTACCTATTTATCTCCCCCAAAAAGCTGCATCATCCTGCAAGTAACAATCTAGTTTCTAGGCAAGCACTAACAGAGCTTTAGACACCAGGGGCTAAATGTATTAGAGTGCAAGCCAGCATCGCCGCAGGAATACATGTGATCATTCCCGTAGTTTTAAAGTAGCAAGCATGTTAAAGGCAAAACTAGCTTAGTTTTGCCTTTTAACATGCTTGTTGTTTTAAATTAGAGATGTGTGCCGACCCCCGTGTTTTGGTTTTGTTGTTGGATCTGTATCTCCCCTGGTTTTGGATCTGGATCTGTTTTTGGATCTTTTTCCTTGGTGTTTTGGTTTTGGATCTGTATTTGTTCTAAAAAATTATATAAACAGCTAAAGCCACATAATTTGGGCCTAATTTTGTTCTTACAGTATTATTAACCTTAATAACAATCATTTTCAGGCATTTCTAGGCATTTTTAACCACCTCGCAGCTCACAATATTGATTTCACTATTTTTCACCAATATAAGCCAAAGGCTGCAGCGAGCTGGCTGGCTAAAGTAAGCAACAGAGCTGTGGCACAAACGCATGGCAGTTAAAAAAAATATAGGACATCTATGAAATATTGCCACACAGCAGTTGCAGACAGGATGGCAGTTTAATAAACTATAATAATGTCAATCGGCAATGCCCCAAATTGTGCCAAATATAAAGAAAAGAAGTGCAAGATGGAATTGTCCCTCCCACCCACTCTTATGTGGGCTATTAAAAAGGACATGTACAGTTTAACAAATCAAGCACTTTAGTGACTAGGACTGACACTTTCATGGCTGAACTTCTTGGTTTGTTTTAGCCCTCACAAAACATTTTTTGGATGGACTACCTTAGTAGTGGTGGAGATTGCATGTGCTGGTCCAAACTGCTGGTAGCTGATACTGGACTGTTTGTTATTAATTTACAAATTATTATAATTTTGTTAAACAAATTGCATGAACTCGCTGCAAATGACGTAACAGGGGGAGGAGGTGCCTAGATGGTTAACGTCCCTTCCTCTGCTAACTTTGGCTTTACAAATGAAACAGATGCCTTCACAACTGTTGTCAGAATTTAGATTAAAATGATTCCACACCCAGGACGTGGTTTTTCTGGTTTTCGTTTTCTCAAGAACTGTTGCCACTGGTGGCTGATTTACGCCAACCACATCCTCATTGACAACATCCACATAGCGTCAGATAGGACACAAATTTTCCCCTCATCCTCCTTTTGCACCTCCTTAACACTATCATCCTCATTTTTTATTATTTCACCATCTAATACTAGCACAGCCGTCATGGTGTCAGTGATTCACTGTGAAACTGGGTGACAGCTGTTATACTTACTTCCTCAATCAAAGGACTGTTTAATAGTTAATTGTTTTTTTTAAATTACTAGTAGTAGTAGTCTTCTTGGACCCTTTCTGGGATGAAGATTCACCCCCAGCAGCAGCAACAGGCATAGCACTCAAGGATCCTTCTGAGGAATCACGGATAGGAAAGGAAATTGGATGCAGGACTACTTCCGATTATAAATGAGGATGTTGATGATGATGCAGGTGTTTGTGGTGGAGATTGCAGGCGCTTGGATCCAGATAGAAGGGAGCAGCTAGGTGACACTGGACTGCTTGTTCTTTTTTTGTCCTCAAAGTTTTAAAATTTGAAATAACCTTTCGATTTTGATGAATGAGCTGCAAGTGATGTAACAGGCAGGAGATTCCAAGATGGTTAAGGTCCTTACCTCTACTCACTGTTACTTGACAATGGTTACAAATGGCTTGGCAAAGGTTGTCCGAATTTGGGTGGAAATAATGCCACACAATGGAAACAATGGGATTTTTCCCACCATGGGCAACAACTGTTTCCTGATTTACAGTTTTTTACACAAACATCCTCCACAGCAACAACCTCATCATCAGCATCAACATCCTCATCATCCTTGTTGTTATCTCCAACTATGTAAATATCTTCCTCATCCTTCTTTTGCACTTCCACAGAAGCATCCTCGATTTCTATGTCAGCATGTTGACTTGTGCTGCTCATCCCCACATTTGCAGAGGGCACACAAATGGTGGAAGGAGGATCCTCTTCAAGTACAGTATTAGACAGGTCAGACTCACACATGCCAACTGCGGACACACTTGGACTCTCCCCAGGGATTTGTGATTTTTTGTAGAACACACTTGGTTCCAGTGTCCTTTGTACCTCTCCTACAAGCAGAAGGGCTTTGGTCATCACTAGAACCACCAGTCATACATAAAGACCAAGGCCTTATGCTTTCTATGCCACTTCGTGTAGTGAATGGAATATTACCAATTTTTCTCTTAGCTTTAGATTTTTTTTTCTTTTTTCTTTAATAGGGTAAAAGTAGATTTTTTTACATGGTCTGACTTAAGCCCTGGTGCATTGGCCTTCATAGGTGACGTTGATGGCCTTGCATAGTCATCATGACTGCTGCCGGCAGCTACAAGACTGGTATGTGGATCCTGCTCTCCTGTCATGTGACTGTCCTCCATACTCACTGTGGTCTTACAGTAGTGTCACCAAGCAATTATAGCACAGCTAAGCTGTGGCTGACACACACAACCACACACAGAAAAAAAATAATAATTTCATGCTGGGGTCGAAGAGCTCCCCTGGAAAAGGCAGCAGCCCCTTGATAAATGAAACACAGGCAGCACAGCACACCTGCGCAACTACATTGCTGATAAGTGTGGCTAACATGCACACACAAATTAATGTTTTTTTTTTCACACTGGGGGTGAAGAGCACCCCTGAAAGAGACAGCAGCCCCTTGATAAATGGCACAGGCAACACCCCTAGTGCAGCTATGTTTTGGATAAGTGCAGATTGTTAACACACACACACAGAAAAAAAAATATTTACATTTTTTGGGGGCACTTGGGGGGAACCCCTGAATTAGGCAGCAGCCCTTTGATAAATGACACAGGCAGCACACCTGCACACCTACGTTGCTGATAATACGTGTGGCTAATGCACACACAGAAATAAAAAAAATATATATTTTTTTCACACCGGGGGTGAAGAGCACCCCTGATGGACAGAGCATCCCCAGGACAACACAGCAGAACAGCAAACCAGCCCCTATGGACAACAGCCAGCCAGCCCCTATGGACTACAGCCAGCCAGTCCCTATGGACAGGACAACAGCCAGCCAGCCCCTATATGGATTATGGACAACAGCCAGCCAGCCCCTATCGACAACAGCCAGCCCCTATGAACAGGACAACCTCACAACAGCCAGCCCCTATATGGACAACAGCCAGCCCCTATGGACATTAAGCAGTCAGCCACTGAGTGACAACACAACTGTAGCCAGCCCCTATGCACAGCAGCACAGCACAGTTCCCAGCTCCCTCCCTCTTCACTCTCCAAAGTCGGAATGAAAACTGACGGTGATCGCGGGACCTTTTATACAATCTAAAACCCGTGAGATTCCGACAGCAGGATGATGATGTTTTGCCTCGTTTTGAGATCCGAGTCAGGTGGGAAAATCCGAGCCGGCTGGGATCTGACTTGGGTCCCCTAAGTTCGGATGGGTTCGGATCTCTGGAATCTGAACCCACTCATCTCTACTTTAAATATATGGGAATACTCACATATATTCCTGCAGCGGTGCCTGCTAACACTCTATTGCATTTAGCCCCAGAAGCTGACTGTTAAAGCTGCAAAAACAGGAAGGAGCACCACAGTCTACCACATATTTTAATTCTGGTGGGGTAGTGCTACTCTTGGAGGACTGTCCTATGCCATTAGGACAGTAGGGAGGTATATCCTCTAATAGAGCAGGAAGTCCACTACTGACATCACTAGTGATGTCTGTAGGGCCTCCCACAAATGGCAGGCATTCCTTCAGGAACACCTTTGTTTGTGCAGCCACCCCCCATCCCCGCTTACAAAACAGGGTGAGCTGTCGATTAACATTGACAGATGCACCATCTTGTAGTGAGACCTGGAGCGAGCGATTTCTCACTCGCTCCGGGGCTCGCTCGTGCATGCACAATGGCCCACCATCGACCCGCTTGCAAGTGCTATGCACTCGTGAGCGGGTCTGAATCAGGCCCATAGTTGGATGGGAGTGCTACAAAATTTTTTGCACAGGCTGCTACTAGACCTAGGGCCGACCCTGAGCCACATGAGTATGTAACAGTGGTGCCTACTGCTGCTGCATGATGTGGTCAGTCTGTGCAGAGCATCATTGACATAAATAGGGAGAGTTGCTGGTACTCTGTACAGAGGGCCTAATTCATGTGTATACACAACTGCATTCGCAATTGCTATTTTTTTAGTATTCACAACTGCAAATCTTAGCAGGTGAAGCTGCCACCGAGAAAAGAAGATAGACGCCCACCGGTACCATCACAAATGCATTCACAACTGCATACACATGCGCAGACTATATGCAAGAATAAGGAACAATGACTGCTAGGGTAGCCCTATGGATTTGAAGATTAGCTGTGGTAGTAGCGATGCAAGCGTCATGTTTCACTACGTACACGATCACAGCTGATAACAGATGCACACTCCTAAAATGGCCATGACACACTTGGATTTTTACTGCCACTACCTGTTTCCTCCCCCAAACGTTACATTCCTGACAATAAATCTACAATAAAAATCCCAGTGTGAGCATCTTTTCACATGCCCAGTGCCAGGTGCGTCTTAAGAGAGGAGGGGGCCCATGTACATTCTCCATGCAGGGCCCCCTCCTCTCTCCCCGGTGGCCAGCAGCCGACTGATGCAGCTGGCTGGCCACCGCAGTAGCAGTAGACTCTGGGCAATAGAGTGTGCCCGGAGTCTACTGCATATGCGCAGAATGCCAGAAAAATGGCAGTGGCGCCCATTTTCCAGTGTTTTGTGCAGTGCTGACACCCGACGCGGGTCCACGGACAAGTGAGTTTTAAATGATATGTGTGCAGGGTGTGCGGTGCAGGGCCCCCCTGGACCCGGGGGCCCGTTTGCCCCGCACACCCTGCACCCATTATAGATACGCCCATGCCCAGTGCGATTGCTGCACATGCGCAGTCTACAGATAATCACTCACTTGTGTAAACATTGGTGATTGCTTACAAATATTAATTTGGCCCAGAGTTCCTTACCACATATAACATATATACACAAAAAGGTAGTTTTTGCCAGAGTGCAATAACAAAAGATGAAAAAACTGTTTGTGGAGGCACGCTTAGAAAATTTGTACGTTTTGTATATATTGTTTGATATTAAAACTTAGAATCTTGATTGGTACTGTACATTATTACAATTTAAAAAAAATAGAAAATGTTTTTTTAATAATGCACCAATAACTGGCAAAAGCTACCTATTTGTGTATTCCTGCATATGGAGACCATGAATATATAGAAATTTATTTAAACTAGTTAGCAGCCCTTCAAAATGATAGGACATTGTTGCACCCATGAAAAGTCCCATTTGAGCACTAAAGATGTCACGTTTCAGTCATTTCTGTTCGGCAGTTCAGGGGGCTGTGAGTAGAAATGTCAGCACTGATTGCTGTGCGTGCCCAAACGGAGCAACAATTGAACTGCATAGTGCTGCCCCCTATATGGTGCTGTCTACTTAATAGACCTGTTTTCTGTATAGTGCTGTCCCTTGCATAGTGTTGCCTCCCTGTAGAGTGTTGCCTCCTTGTATAGTGCTGCCTCCTGTATGGTGCTGTCCAGTTAATAGACCTGTCCTCTGTATAGTGCTATTCCTTGTATAGTATTGCTCTCCTGTATAGTCCTTTCTCCGGTTATGTGCTATCCACCTGTCTGTGCATGCCCGGACGGAGCAACAGTTGAATTGCTCAGTCAGGCGCAATCTAGTGGCTGCTGACGCACAACACACTTGAATTTACTCAAATAGAGGTAAGGAATAGCATTACCCTGAACATTGTCACGGCCATGAAAACTCCAGTTTGAACGCTCAAATGGGTCACTTTATTCGGTCATTTCTGCACGCCAACTCAGGTGGCTGCGAGTAAAAATGTCAGTACCTGTGGCTGTACACAGCCAAACAGAGCAACAATTGAATAGCTCCGTCAGGCACCATATAGTGGCCACCGGCGCAACACATTTTAATTACCCCACTGAGGTGAGGAGCAGCATTATACTTTTATATTATACATATAGATGAGATCCATCAGTCTGAATATTTGTTGGTATTTGCCATTACAATTTCTATATCACTATGATATACTTTTATGCTGGAGGTTATACCATACCTAAATCTTGTGTTGAATCCACCTCCCCCTCCTTGCTCATTTTACATATAGCAGGAGCAGAGGGAAATTTTGTGAGAATTAGAGCTGTAATCCACTGTATACCTCACCAGATAATAAATTGTGAGGTGTGATTTCACCTGACTGGGAGGAGATCATATGTGACAAGGGGCTCTATTCATTATGTTAATTATCAGGGTCCGAACAGACCCCAATAATTAACATTCCTACTCATCATTGCTCCGGCATCGAGACAGCTAATTGGAAAATCAACTGTCTCCATGAGTCTTTTGAGCACTGTAACTAACTAATGCATCTACAGGTCACGCAGGTTTACAAAAGCCCTGGCATCTGGTGTAAGGAGCTGGACAGGGGCGGAGGTATCCGAAAGGATCATTCTTCACAAACTGGCACGCCTTCCCATAGGGAAGGAGCGGGTTGTGGGAGCAAATGCCTTCCGAAGATGATGAATGCTTCTGCAGTCAAGCTTTGAAATTATTGTATTTTTGGAGCTTGATGAAGGTTGTCCCCATACTAGTGTATGGGAACAGCGGGCCATTCTGGGAGAGAAAGGTAAGGAGAAGATATCTTTGAGCTAAACCAACCTTTCTGAGTTGGTTCTTAGCGTGGTAGGCTGGAGAGTGGTTGATATGAAGAGTCTAGTACCTAGAGTAATCTTAACAAAGTCAGAAGGAGCAATTGAAAGAATGGTCAGCTCACAAGCCAAGGTCCAGAGTTAGAAAAAAGCCAGTTCATGCACAGTAATCATAATCCTATAAAATTTGTTAGCGGAGATTAGGTGTGAAGTTTTTTTTCTCCCATTTAAATCCCTCCTGTATTTAATACAAACATTTCTTAGCATTCGAACACTCAACCTCTCATACAGTAGTTAGACAGCTACCACTGCTTGGAAGCTAGTAATTTTTACTATATGAGGATAGTTGTAATGGTCAGTTTAAACCATGGCAGCTAGGCAGATCTGTCTAGTGTGTAGTGACACATCCAATCCCCTACAGCCACACACTATATAAATTTACTTAGCTGCAGTGGTTTAAATTGACAATTACAACTAGTTCAAGCCCCATTTCTGACATGTTGAGAAATGTGTCTTTAAATACAGGGTGATCTAATGGAATGACAAGGTGCACATAAATCACACTGTTACTGCAGAGTCTGAATGTAGTATAGGAGGTTCAAATCCATTGCTTGGAGTGTTGTTAAGTAGCTAGTTCACTGAAAATCATCAGTGTTACTGAACCGATGTTTAGGACTAAACAATCTTTTAAGACCAATAGTAAAAAGGAACATTGGTTCTTCTGACGCTTTCATCCAATGTCCCATCGCTATTTGAGGGTATCTGGGGAGGGGGTTGGTAATATAATCCAATTATTTTAATCTTGTCAATTTGGCTCCAACCCTTCCCTATACACATATGCGGAACCCTCCTTGTAATACCTGCATCTACCCTGCACACATTTACAAAAATAGTGAAATTGTTGAAAGCCACATTAGAAGGAGCAGTATGTTGGGTTTCTGATTCTTGGAAGTCTGTTACAATATTTTCTACAGTTGCTGTATTCAAAAACTCCAAAACTTGATGCAGATAGTAAAATGACAAATTCAAACTTTAAGGGTTTTCTGTAATGAAGACAACATTAGCATACATAATTTAAGATGTATGCTGTATGTACCATATGCATGCATGTATGTAGGTATTCAGTTACGCATGTATCATATGCATGGTTACCGACTGCGACCATAGTTAGCACTTGGACGCAGAGTGATTGACAGTCAGTGTGCATGTGTGGGAGGAAATGGGAGGTGGCTAGTCAAATGCAGGCATGATGTAAGCATTTTGTAGATGGGTAGCAGCTAGCAATTGCATCTTTGTATGCAGTTTCACTAGCCCCGGTGGATTAGTTTTGACACACATTTTGAGCAGCCACAGGGTTGCTCAGAAATGTAATGGTGCTGCTGATGTGCGACCAATGGTGCAAATTTGTATGCAAGCGGCGGATTAGAGTTGAAGTACAATTTTCAGCGGCTGTGGCATTAGCATGAATTTTCACTACCCTAGGTACAAAGTCGCAGTCACAATGGGATTAGCATCCACTTCTGAATCAGGCTCTAAATTCCCCTCTGACCGTGCAATCTATGTTAGCTTCTTTAAACAAAGTCTTACATAGCTTGCAAGAAATAGCCCATTCGAATAAATCCAACAATACATGAAAGAGCATGAGTGCATAAACAAAATAAAAAGTTATATGTTCCCACTCTAAACTATTACATTGAACAAATTGCATGACAAGCCATGCTGAATAAAATCTAAATGGGGTTGTTCAGATAGTTATTGTGTATGCTGAAATTACTAGTGCTGATTGCAGTCTGTATGAGTTAGCAGCCACTGGCCAACTGCACTGATTGGAAACCATGTTATCCAGCTAAAGCTCTCTGCTGTATCTACTTCTATATCTACTGCTCATGTGTATTACAAAAATAAATTTTATTACTAATTTACTATGTTATTTCAATGCTTTGGTTCCATTGTTCTAAAGCCTGTGGGCTGTTCAATTTCTTCAGGTCAAAGACATTTTTTCCCCAGAATGTTATACTTCTTTTTCCAAAGAAACTCAAATAATTAACTTGGACATAGAGTGTGGAAAATAAAAAACTTTTGTATGCATTTTAAAAAATGGATTGTTTTATATAATTATTAAGTGAGTAAACAAAGTTATTGGACAGTTTAGTATGCAAGGCCAAAATACAATATACAATGTAACTGGCACTTAATGAATTCCGTCTGTAAAATTAAAATAGTTTTGCGAAGGAAATTGCATAAAAGTCCTATAGTAACAATTTTTATTTTGTGTAAAACATACTTTCTTAGCTTGAATACTGTTCAAACAAAGCAGATCTGCATTTAAGTGGAGCAAAAGAGGGAGTTATAAAACACAGCGGATGTCATTTACGATGAGCAAACTTTTGGTGCGCCGAGCAAAAGTAGTTTTGGAGCACCTGTGTTTATGGAACAAGATGCGCTTGCAGAGGAATTGATGTTTCCAGGACTAAGGTGGAATAACTGTGTAGCCCTCTATATGGTCGATTCTAGTCTGCCAAATGATTTTATAACCGATTTGTATTTTTTATGAAATTGTGTGTTTTAGTTGCATCATAGCTGCACAAAAAGACACTGACAGTGTACCAGGGACACTAGATTAGTACTTTGGTCACACAGCAATAAAGTGTGTATAAAGTTATGCTACGTGGCTCGGCAGCTTGTATCGGAACTCTCTATTGCCTTTTGGACCCAGATTTGTGACTTAGTAGTACACAGAAGTAAAAGTAATGCCAGCTCCAGTAGTCTGTGTACCCTTACATTGTACATTTGTTGCATTAGTGATGTGACTATGAGGCACATTTAAAGAAAAAGAAGTTTGGCGCTGCTAAGTGGCAAAGTCCGTGGTGCACCAAACGGGGCTATTTTGGTGTGACTTCAGCAAATGTGTATGTGGAAACATACATGTTAAAGGAACTAGTTTGCTCACTTGTGTTACATACAATGAAGAACATTTCCTTTAAAACATAAGTTATCAAGAGCAGGACCATCTTCACTGGTGTGCTTTTCCTTCCCTTCATAATGTTCACATATACAATGTTGACATTCATAATGTCAACATTAATGATGTCGCCATAGTTGAAATACCGACATTGTTTATGTTGACATGCTCTGAATATCAACATGTTAACAACATTGACATGTAAAATGTAGACAAATGAAATGCAGATATTCTGCATGGACAGGATTGGGGTTAGGCTATGGGAGGGGAGGGTTAGGGTTAGGCACTAGGGTAATGGTTAGGTTTAGGCTACCCTTAAAAAACTGTTGGAGTTGATGGACCTGCAGTACCAAGAAACTCACCACTAGACCACCATGGGATGTTTGATTGACATTCTAATAATGTCGACATCCCATTAGAGTCCACATGATGTCAATGTGGTTGTTGTTGACATGTCAGGCAAGTCGATATCTTCAAAATTTACAGGCGCACTCCAAGCTATGTAATATGCAGACAAACACACAGTATTGTTGGATGGAAGTCAATAGATCGACAGTTAAGGTTGACAGTGTCTAGGTAAACACCAAATGGTCAAAGGCAATATGTCGACAGTTACAAAATATCGACACCAAAAATTTCTACATGGGTGAAGATCAATGGGTACAAAAGGCCGACATGGACAAAAGGACAGCATTGGAATGGTCAACACAAAAATAGTCAACACCTTTTTTTTTTAAGGATTAGGGTTAGGCCCTTACCGGTGGGCCAGGGTTAGGCTCTAGAAAGGATGGTTAGGATTAGGCACTTACCCTAATGGTTACAGTTAAGTACTTGGAGGGACAGTTAGGTTTTGGCACTTACCAGAGGATTAGGCACTAGGAGGGATGGTTTGAGTTAGGCACTTACCCTGATGGTTAGGTTTAGGCACTAGGGTTAGGGTTATGAACCAAGGGGAGGGTTAGGGTGAAGTTTAGGGGTAGAAAAAAAACAAGTGTTGACCATTTTTGTGTCGACCATTCCAATGTTGACCTTTTGATCATGTCAAACTTTTGTACCCATTGATCTTCATCCATTTTGACATTTTGGGCATCAACCTTTTGTACTTGTCGACCTTTTGTACATGTCGACCTATTGCTTGTCTACTATTTGGTTTTGATCTTTTGACTTTCTATATAAATAGTGTAGATATTTTAATCCACACCCAGTATTGTCACGTGACATAAAGGCAGCCATAAATCATTCAGAGGCAGTCGCAAGAAGTCAGCCCTCGATCTGAATGGAACGCATCCATTTGTGAAACCACCCACCATGCCTACAAAACGGGTCGAGCTGTCGATCACTATCGACAGCCGCCTCTTTTGTAGTGAGCTCCGGAACAAGAGAATTTCTCTCTCGCTCCGGGGCTTGCGCACGCGCAGTGTGGCCATTGCATGTGCGCTGGACCTGAACATCGGCCTGATTGCGAGCGCTCAGCACTCGCGACCTGGTCTGAATGAGGTCCAGTGTCTTATATGAAACAAGTGTGCAATGCAGTGATATACAGTACTGGCAGGGGGAAATGCAGGATTTTTAAGGGGAGTTTATATATATATATATATATATATATATATATAGACACACATATACACACATTTTTTATACACACATACGTACGCACACAGATATATGTCACACATACATTACACACACATGTACACATATTTATGTCACACATACAACACACAAACACCCACACACTTTCACTCTTACCTTGCAGCAGCTGCAGGTAGAAGATGGGGATGGGCCCAGATACCATGTAATTAGGGCCCAGTGGCAGCAGTTCTAGCTCATGATAAAAAAAGAAGGACACTGTCACACCTGGGTAAAAAGACCAAAAATTATGTCTTTTTTGTGTGGAATTATTACTTTCAACATTTGTTGAGCCATCTGTACCGTTTGTATAGCCAAAATAAGTACAGATTGGGATGTTAACCATTTAGAAATTACCTCTCTGTTATATCATTTGCAGAGAGTACATGCAAATTTTTTTTAAAATTCTGGTAAAATAATAATAAGCACTCCAGCATCAGCTAGCTTGCATCTTCAGCTAGATCCCAGCTCATGCAATCTCCATAGCCACCCCATCATCTTCAATTTCATTAGTGATTGGAGGTAGTCCTCCTGCATCCAAATTTGCGAAGGCTAAACTTAATCTCAGAAAGGGACCGAGAAGGTTAGTTTTAAATACCAATTGAATCTGAATCAATCATTTGCCAGAGCAAGCAAGGTTGAAAGCAGCCATCCAGTTGCACAACAGATCACTTAAGCCATTATGGCTATGCTAGCATTAGATCTGCATCAAATATCCACCATTAATGCCTGTGGTTTTAGACAATTAATTGAGGTCCTGTGTCCCCTCTATGAAATTCCATTTTACAAGAACAGCATTTCCTCACCTGTACCTGGACATTAAAAGAAAACTAGTCCTTGACATAAAAAATGCCATTGTACCCACTATTCACTTAACTGCAGATATGTGGACTAGCAGTACTGGTCAAATGAAAGAATACATGACTGTGAAAGCCCACTGGGTGGATATATCACTTTCAGCAGCAGCATTTAACACAGTGCTAGCACATTCACAGGCAGGTTACTCTCTCTATCACTGGCTTCACTAAGAGGCATTTCCATGTCAACCTGTTAGACAAACTCAGAGATATCATAGCAAAATGGCACACTGTTTTAACAAGTCACTGAAATTATTTGAAGTAGTAACTAATGAAGTTAGTTCAGACACAGCTGGCTTGAGTCAGGTGATTCCCTTAATAAAAAAACAGGAAAAGCAGCTTGAGAAACTAAAGAAGGAGATGAAACAAATTGATTCTGCTAAGTATGTTGTACTTGTAGACCAATTTCTTTATTCACTTAGCCAGGACCAAAGGGATGTCAAGATCCTGCAATCAGATCACTACATTTTGGCAACCATGCTGGATCCTAGATTTAAATCATACATTATGTCTTTCTTTCCAACTGACACAGATCTTAAGAAATGCACAGAGCTTCTTGCTAGCAAGATGTCAACTCAAATGACACATGACATGACAATGTCTCGTGCTTCAGTTTCTCTTGCAAATCCAGCTGCCAGGAAAAAAACTAATCTTTATCAAGACACTCACTGGGGGTGTGAATGATGAGTCAACTCAGTGCACCAAACTGAAACACCATTTTGACATCAGTTAGGCTTAAAAGAATTGCCCACAATTGACACCTCTACAATGATTCAATCTGATACAGTAACTATGGTGGAGGATAATTTTATTGACAATGTAAAAATATGAGCATGTCACATAGTCTTTTTGATTACTGGGAGGTTAAAGTGGTGCCCCTTGTACAAACTACAGATGTGTCCACATACATCTAACCTCCTTGTGTGTTAAACAGCCCTTCTAGTTGCGCCATGCTGTGGTGTGTCTCGGTAGCACTAAGCATCTTTTTGTGCAAATTTAGCCTTCAAATGTGTCTTATTCGCAATGCGATAAAAATAGGCTGCATAAAATTATATGATAGAACAACACAGGCAATGCGCTGTGATCACATCTGACTGGGTGGAATATATTTTCATGCAATGTAACACACACTGTATAGATAAAAAGATTTTTTACTTATAAAATTGGGATACATACAATACACACAATACATATAACATGTAAATAGATTAAACATATGAAAAACGAATGAATAAAAGTTGTATCAACATAGATGCTTATGTCAGAAAATGGAACTTCTATAGAGCAAAAAAAAGTGATACAATTGGATGTGACAGATCAGTTCAATCGTATCATTTCCATGGAATGAATTGATACTGTATTAGTTCTTTTGCACACTGTTTAGAAATACTGCATTCTAACACCTGAGATGAGTAACTGTATTGGTTATCTTGGGCTTAAAGATGTCGTGCTGGCATCCCAGCATGTGATTACCAGTTGGGTTTGCAGACTTCTATTGAGAAATAAAATGTTCCTGTGGGAGGGTATGTCCGCCAACACAATGGAGATGAAATGGCAGACAGATGGTTACCTTTCTCTCCGTGTGAGTGAAAAGGAGAGGATGTGTCTTACCGCTAGCAAGATAGGTGCAGCAGCGCTCTCCCAGATCAATGCAGTCACTGTGGGGAGCTGAATATTGACGTGCCGTGGGATTGGTATCTCCGCTGTCTGTAGCTGTTCAGTCAGCTCCGGAATCCCGCTGGCAGGATGTATGCAGCAGCGCTCTTCCAAGTGGATGTAGTCGCTGTGGGGAGCTGGATGGTGATGCTCCGTGAGACCAGTGTCTCCACTGCCTGTGGCTGTGTGGTCAGCTCTGAAATTCTCCAAAGGTGCAGGTGTGTAGAACACAGTAGAAGGACTGGGCGGCAATGACGTCAACGTGTTTCATCTCTTTGATCCAGAGACTTTTTCAAGACTGACATTACAGTGATAGGTGCCGTATTTATCCTTCTGAGAGGTCCGCCTTTGTAATAATAAACAAAATATTACCAATATGTAATATATTTGAAATATAATGGCATGTGTATGTGTTGGATATCCAATAAGTGTATAGTGGTACATGATGCATGAGCCAAAAGGACTTTCCGTTGTTGTGGTAGAGAGGTTCGGGGAAACAAAAAGAGGTGGCAATAGGTTCAAAAAACTATGTCTAGGTGAATCTGCCTGGATTTTTAAGCTAGATACCATGTATCCAGGAGGTTTAAACGAAGCTCTAGATTTTGCCTGTATAGACAATTAAATATACCTTTGGCCTTATGTGTTCCATGACAACAATGTGAGGTGATGACTGTCGCCACATTTCTCTCCTGGTGCACAATAGGCCTCAGGTATTTTCAACCAACACTCTTCAGTATCATGCCCAAAACCAATTTCTTGTCTCATCCAAATATATGAAAAGATAGTTTCCTTATATATACATCATATCCACAACTGTTTATCTTTCATTTTTGATGTAGGTAAATATGCCGGTCCGTTGACCTGCATATCCACTACTTCAACTAGTGTTGGAGTACATACAAACTATTGTCGTAATACAAGTCTCAATTTTGTTTGAAAAAGATAACATATTCATACTTGCTCCTCTATATCACATACTAATAATTCTTGTGTTATCATATCCAGAGAATTAATTTTTATTTTTATTTCTATTTTTATTTTTATTTCACATTTTTGTATATATATATTTTTATTATTGTCAATTCATGTGTGTATTTATGCCTCTTTTTGTGATACACATAAGCATATACATTTCATACACACATTAGTAATGCATCATGTACCACTATACACTTATTGGATATCCAACACATACACATGCCATTATATTTCAAATATATTACATATTGGTCATATTTTATGCATTATCGCACATGTTTTTATAGATTTTCAATTGCAATACAGATAGTCAACAGTCATTATTTTTATCTTTATACCAGTTATAAATTCTAAAGATTGTGAAACACAGCTGTCTAGTTCATTTTGATGTAATTCAGCTGTCCATGATTAAAGTAATTACAAAGGTGGACCTCTCAGAAGGATAAATACGGCACCTATCACTGTAATGTCAGTCTTGAAAAAGTCTCTGGATCAAAGAGATGAAACGCGTTGACGTCATTGCTGCCCAGTCCTTCTACTGTGTTCTAAACACCTGCACCTTTGGAGAATTTCGGAGCTGACTGCACAGCCACAGGCAGCGGAGACACTGGTCTCACGGAGCATCACCATCCTGCTCCCCACAGCGACTACATCCACTTGGGAGAGTGCTGCTGCACACATCCTGCCAGCGGGATTCCGGAGCTGACTGAACAGCTACAGACAGCGGAGATACCAATCCCACGGCACGTCAATATTCAGCTCCCCACAGTGACTGCATTGATCTGGGAGAGCGGTAAGACACATCCTCTCCTTTTCACTCACATGGAGAGAAAGGTAACCATCTGTCTGCCATTTCATCTCCATTGTGTTGGCGGACATACCCTCCCATGGGAACATTTTATTTCTCAACAGAAGTCTGCAACCCCAACTGGTTATCACAAACCTAATAATCACATGCTGGGATGCCAGCACGACATCTTTAAGCCCAAGATAACCAATACAGTTACTCATCTCAGGTGTTAGAATGCAGTATTTCTAAACAGTGTGCAAAAGAACTAATACAGTATCAATTCATTCCATGGAAATGATACGATTGAACTGATCTGTCACATCCAATTTTATCACTTTTTTTTTCTCTACAGAAGTTCCATTTTCTGACATAAGCATCTATGTTGATACAACTTTTATTCATTCATTTTTCATATGTTTAATCTATTTACATGTTATATGTATTGTGTGTATTGTATGTATCCCAATTTTATAAGTAAAAAATCTTTTTATCTATACAGTGTGTGTTACATTGCATGAAAATATATTCCACCAAGTCAGATGTGATCACAGCACACTGCCTGTGTTGTTCTATCAGTATTTGTAGTGGGAGTTCACACCAAACTCCAAGCAGTTGCAGCTGATCCCAACTGACAGTTTTTTATTAATTCTACCAGCGCCGAGAGTCAGGTATGAATCTACCCTCTCCCCTACTTTTTTCATTGCATAAAATTATATGCAGCATGCCTATATACTGTGTGCAACTATGGCTGTATCTGCATGCAAAATGCAATATTACGGTGTCATAGCCATTAACACTGTAGCTTAGCATTTTACATGCAGATATAACCGCAGTCACGAACATCACATGCAGATATAACTGTGGTCACACACATAATATAGGCCGAAGCTGCTTGTGCATCCTATTCACATCACTTTGCAGATAAGATACATTTGAAGGTAAAATTCATACAAAAAGATGTTCGGCGTTACCAAATCACATGGCACTCACACTTTATGTTTAACACGACATGCAGCACACAGATGTAAGATATATGTGGACATATCTGTAGCTCTGGTGTCCTTAAGCTGCCTACCCTCCAAAATGTACTTAGAAAGAGTGTTTAGCACAGCCAGATACTTTGTAAGCGATGGGCAGAGGAGGCTACTTTCTCAAAACATGGAAAAACTCATAAAAATGAACTATACGGGTAGTTATCCAAATAGGAAGGAGGGGAGGAAGGAGTATGACAGGTTCTCTTGCAACCCGTGTCAACAATCCATATTTGCTGAAAAACAGATCTCTCAAGGCCACATCTCCAATTTTTTTTAATCAATCAACCAATGCTTTACCTGTCTTCCACTAGATACTCAACCTTCATCCCTGTATTGCCCTCAGCCCTCTAATCTTTTTCCCCTTATACTCAGATTCTCTGGTGCACCTCATAAATGTACAAAAGGGTTTGTTACCCATATAGGAAAGAGGGGGGGTAGTATGACCAGCTTCTCTTGCAACCCTTGTCAGAAATCCTTGGATATATTAACAACAACATTGTATTCTTTTATGATCTTTTCTCTTCTTAATTGCTGAAAAACAGATTTCACAAGGCAATGCCTCATATCAAATTTTGGTAATGAATTAATCAGTGAATGTTCTTGATTAATTAAAAAACTTTCTTTCTATTGGGTCGTATAGTTCATTAAATTGCCATCCTGTCTCCCATTGCTGTGCCGCAATGTTTTATAGATGTGCTATATTCTTTTAAACTGCTGTGTGTTTGTGCTGCTGCTCTGTTGAGGTTATTGAGGTTAATAATACTGTAGGAACAAAAGAGGTACAAATAACATGATTTTAAGCAAATTGTCTGGCATAGCTTGTATATGGTTGAACATTGCATTGCTGCTGTAGGCCTAATAACATAGTGTGAGCCTGAAGATACTGATGTAGCATCCAAGGCCCCCCTCTGTGCTCTGAAAAGTGTTTCTGATGCCTCTTTAAGTGGACAGTCATTTTGCCAGGGTCCCTTCCATTTTCTATTTTTGTTTGAATGTTTGGTAATGTGGTCCCATTATACTCATACAATGTTATTTAAAATGAATGACATTTCTACCACTGCTACAAATAAAAATAATACCTTTACAATTCCATTAGTTATTTATTTCATACTTGTATCCTCTTTGAAATTGTTTATTGTATATGATGCTCATCTTCCATTATCTTGTGATGAATGTCATTGCATGTATATGTTTTTAAAGCACTTGTTTGATTTTGAAATTGTGCTCTAATAGAAAATATCCTATTTTATGATTTGAATCTAAACAAAAAAGGCAAACTCCACTCACTTTTCCTATTCATGAAATGTGATTATTTTGAAATAATCATACTATAAAGGAGATGATTTCTGAATGTAATAGTTGAAGCATCAGTTTCATATTTTTTATTACATTTGTAATTGGGAAGCCACTTATACATACATAAAGTTATACATACATACACACATACATACATGTGCCATTATATAGTAAATAGTCATTCTGGATTATAAAGTAACTTTCACCAAATATGTCCCACATAAATTTCTGGGTAGGATATGGTTTATATTAAGCAAGCCATTTTTTCCAGTAAGACAAGGAATATAATATAACAAAATATGTTTAATGAGTTACTCATATTTTCTTGGCATCTACAAAACATAATCAGCAGCTGAATGGATGACTACTTTTATAAACTGAAACAAGTTTCAGCAAAAATGTTTTGGTAATCAATGAAATGAAAATTACTTTGTCGAGGAGAAACTTAGGGTATACATGCATTCAAGAATATCTATATTTGGTTACTAAGACATATTTAATATACTTAAAAAGCTTTTTCCCTGTATTTTTAATTTTATAAACAAATATAGCAGTGCTACAGAAGGATCACAATATAAAATATGACCTCTATTTCTAAGTAGAGGCATGACTAACAGGAATAGGGCCAGCCATGTTCAATAGGCTTGACATGTGGCTTGCAAATAATAAAGACATGGTTGTTCTTATTGAAGTTTGACATAGGTCTATACTATATAGGTAGAGATGTATTGTTGTGGACAGGGGTGTTTTAAGAGAGGAGGGGGCCCGTGTGCAACCTCTGTGCAGTTCCCCTCCTCTCGGGAAGTGCAGTAGACTCTGGCTTTGTACCAAAGTCTACTGCACATGCGTAGGTCTCCGGGAACATTGTGCCCATGCCTTAGTCCCGGGGACATCTCTACTGCACATGCACAAATCAGCAGGAAAATGACCACCGCATCATTGCCCCAATGATTAAAGTCTGCAGAACATTCTGATGCATATAATAATTATATGGGTGCACCCATTATAGATACACCAATGATTGTGGATATACAATTATTAACTGAGCCTAATCACATTCAAGTAATTTGTAAGTTTATAAAAATGATTAATTTTAAAATGCAAATCATTCTAGCTTAAAGTTTGGAAATTGAGCAGCTTGCTGTCTTAGGGCCTGATTAGGATTTGTACGTAAACCTGATGGTTTACATACAAATCTGATGGTGGGGTGCCTGCACATGATGAATGTGTACAAAAATACAGTGTGTACAAATGTGAATCAGGCCCTTAGTTCCTGTAAAAAGATGTGCTAATAGCACTGAGGGTCGAATGACAATTTAATAATTATTTATATCCAGTGGAGGCTCCAGAGGTAGGGCTGCAGCACAGTCCAAAATTCAAATAGGGGAGCCACACCAACTGCCAGTGAGTCTCGTCCAGCAATATTTGGCAGTGTTTGAAATGGCAGTTGGTGTGGCTCCCCTATTTGAATTTTGAACTGTGCTGCATCCCCACATCTGGACTTGCCACTGTTTATAACTATCCATTTATTAACCACTCGCAAATACTGTTTTCAGTTTATTCAAGAATACCCTTTTTTCTGCTCTAAGGTAATATACATATATTTATAACTATATTTCTTTATATATAGTATCATCATTATAACAGGTATCCTATAACTGGGGCTCACAATCATTTCCAGCCTCATATAGAACTAGGTCATATTATTAGCATTTATTTATAAGGCGCCACAGATTTCCAGTTCACCGTACAGAGCAAACATCCAAAACAGGGTAAACCGAGTAACAGTATTAACAGAGAAATACATATTAACATTTGGGAGCAAAAAACTGATACAGAGAAACAGAAACAGAAAAACACAACCACATAGTTGCAAATGTGGGAACAATAATGACAAGTGAGGATGTAATGCCAACATATAATAAATAATAGTGACCCAATCAGCTGTCTGAGCTTGTATTTCATGACTGGGACAAGATTGGCTTGTGTTCCAGGCATAGGGTTGAAGTCTGGAGTGGGAGTGGAAGCTACGTGGAGAAAGCTGGATGCTGGGCTAGCTATAGTGGCTCTGGGCACTGTGGTAGCAGTGATGCTGTGACTACTGATTGACACCAGTGGTACTGGATGCTGTGTATGTAGCGGTACTGTGGCTAACACCGGATTGGTACTGGGGTACTGGATTCTGCGGATGCAGCGTTACTGTGGCTAGACACTGGGCTGGTTTCAGTGGTACTGGATGCTGTGGATGCAACAGTACTGTAGCTGGACACCGGGCTGGTACCAGTGGTACTGGAAGCTGAACTAGCAGTGGTACTGAGGCTGGACACCAGGCTAATACCAGTGTTACTGGACGCTGAAGGAGCAGCAGTTCTGAGGCTAGACACCAGGCTGATACAAGTGATACTGGATGCTGAAAAGCAGTGGTACTGAGGCTGGGCACCAGACTGGTACCAGTGGAATTGGACGCTGAAGGAGCAGTACTGTCAATAGGCTGGGATGGAACAAGAGCTTTGGTGACTGGAAAACAGGATCTCAAAAGAAAACCCAGCGTTAGGACACAGGTAGCACAGAACTTCACCTTCACAGGGCTACAGTATGACTGATAGCATAATGGGACCTTGCACTGGCACCTTGACAGTGTTATAGGGAGTCCTTAATATACTACTGGCTGGCAGCTGATTGGACAGGGAACCAGGAATGAATTTGCCATTAGTGATGCAGCGATCAGCTGACCCAGCCAAACATAGTGACTCCCATACTCCAGAGTCAGCAGGAGACCCTCCATGTGGGATGCTGAAGCAGCCTGCACAGACAACATGCAGATGTCAGCAGGAGCAAAAGGAGCAAGCCATCCCAGCTTAAAGGACCTGAAATTGAGCTGTGGTGAAGGACAACATATGGCGGATCACTGGAATGCATTGCTGACAGTCTGTCAGCACCTGGCCAGGTAAGTGCCGGGGTCTATGACTGAGGTCTCTGGGGTCTTTTATTACATAGCGGACAAGGGGAGAGAGTAGAAATGTTAGCAGGGAGGACCCTGCTTAAAAAATCTTAGAGGACATTCTAAAAGGGAAAAGGATGGAGTTGTGATACTGGTAAAATATAATGGTTAGCAAAGTGGGAGGAAAGATCAAATTAGGAAGAGATATGGTAAACAAGGGTGAATAAGTTATACAAGGTACATACAATACAAAATTCCATCCTATATGAATATCACAGTAGTGATATAATACAAAACTATAGGAAGCCATATATGCAGTCATATAGTACGTAGTGGGAAATAATGAGTGCATGAATTAGAGCTTTTGCATTGTCTTGTGTGAGATATGGGCAAATTCAGGATATGTTTAAATGTGGGGACCAAAGGACAGTTCAGAGACAAGGATGACACTTATGCAGTGAGCTTGAGGGTTAAGTATTATCATTGCATTGTCAACAGAAATAGAGATGTGAAGTCGGTAACTAGTATTGGCCAGTGGAAATATTATCTGTTTCAGGTAGCCAGATGATGTACAAGACCAACTGGCAGAAAGATATTTAATAACACAGGCCAATACAGATTGCTAGAGATCTGGAGAGGATAGGTAAATTTGGGCATCATCTGTATACAGTTGATACTGAAATCTCAAGGAGCTGATTAGTTTGCCAAGGGTGGTGGTACAGATATAGAAAAGCAGATGATCTAGGACTAAGCTTTGTGGGACTTCAACTGATAAAGGAAACAGAGTGGAGTTGGAGCCAGAGAAAACGACCACTGAAAGAGCAATTTGATAAGTAAGATAATAACCAGGATTGGACTGAGGTAGATCCAAATAATTGTGCAAGTCAAGAAAGTGTGCAAGGTGGGTGGAAGGCATGTCTCTCCAGCACTCTGGAGCGACATGCAAGCTGAGAGATAGGATGGTAATTTTTGGGAGGACATTTTGGTGTAGAATTGTGTTATTTTTTTAATATGAGTAATCACTGCATGCTTGAGTAATGATGGAAAAATACTAGTAGAGATAGAGTTTCATGTGGATACCAGAGTTTACACTTTGTAATAACAAATACTGGATCCCAATGACATATATGCTCAATAATAAGATACAAGTACACAGTAATTAAACTTATGTCTCTCATCTGCTCATGAGGAGTACACAGCAGCAGAAGGAGATAATTAATTCAAATACCCCAGCATTCAATTATATGCGGTAAATATAGCAAGATAATCACTCAGACCCGGGAAGATTTTCAAGAATAGGCCAATTTGACATTGTCCTACATAGGGAAATGTCATGTAATAAAAATGATCAGTTTCCCACATCTCTTATAAGCTATGCAGATGCTACCCTTCGTTATTACAAAAAAAAATCTGGGAATCCTAAATGGAGCTATGCAGACATTCATATGGGCTCGCACACACCCAGGATATCACTGTTTAAGTTGGTGTTAATTTTCCTTGCCTTAAAATCAATGCTGTAGCCGCTGACTACAGGTTCACATTCTACTGGATAGGTGGGGCAGATAATTGTAGAACATGCTTTTAGCCCAGGTACTCATTTAGCAGCATTATTACATTCTCACCATGCTATATTTCCCCTTCCATTAAGGATAATGTTTTACTGACTATAACTTGTAAGGCTTGGTTGGAGCTCTATCTAATTTAAAACTGTCTATATCCACTCTCTGTGGGATAGGGAAATCACCATTTTCCTTGTGGTTGCTACTCCTATTATGTATGGTCTTGGGACCTGATTCAGCAAGGAACTCAGAAGCGAATGCAATAGCAATTACACACACAGTCTCACTGTGAAAGTATGCTAATCCATTGCGATCCGTAATACTTAGCAGAATAGCGTAACCATTGGACACATCAAGTACCATCGACCCCTCATGCACACTTGCACAAGGTCAGACCTTACTCAGAAATTGCTAACATGAATGCACGCTATGGAAGCTGAAGCTGCGTAGGCCGTCACAGTGGATAATTTATGCACACCCCCTGCAATGGCGTACAAATGCAAGACATGCCTGCATTCGGCCGACCCCCCCATCATCACCCATCTGCAATGGGTCTGTGCAGTCACTGTCATCGCAGTTCAGATTGCAATGACTAGTTCACGCACGGGCACCACAATGCATGCGCAGTATGCAACAATCGTCCAATTGCGTGCATATTAGCAACTGCGTTCCTTGCTAAATCAGGCCCTTGGTCTGTCCATATTCTTAAATATCTATATCAACTGGTGGGTGCAGAAATGTATACAGTATTCTTAGTTACTGCAGGGAAAATACCCTGGATTGATTATTTTACTTTTCCCTTATTGTTAAGTGACTTGCAAAAACGTTATGTTTGCTGACTGAAGCAGATGAGCAATGTGGTTTAAATGGTGCATTATGCTACCGGCCTACAGACCCTTTCTCATCATCTTGTATTTATACTTTTATTTACCCTATATTAAATTTGACTACTATCACAGGAGGCCTAGATAGGTGAAAAGACCGCTTACCAGAACTTGAGCTCTCTTTTATAGTAAAAGCTAACTTGCAGAAGAACAAACAATTGATCTCCACCTTATATTTGGAGATAAACTATAAAATCGTACATCGAGCTTACCACATTGCTAAATTAACATTTTAACAGAGCAATCCACTGATTCCAATTGCAATGCAAATGTTGCTCTCCAGGCACAGACATTTATCTATATCTACAGTATGTCCCTGCCCCAAGATCAAGGATTTTTGGAGACAGGTACAGAAGTATTTTATAACCGCCTTAAATTTTGACTTTAACACATTACCCAAATGGGTATTCTGGAATGATTATTCTCAAACAGATCTACAAAGATTTTCTATGAGTACATAGCTTTACTGACTATAACTGCTGCTGTGGCATAAAAATCTCAATGGATTGCCCCATTCACTTTGATGTTACCTAGGATCTCTTATTTGTTTAGTATGGACTAGATGGCTGCGTCCCCAAATAAAGAAGGTGTAGCTGATAAATTATTTTTCACCTAGTTCCCTTATGTATATACTCTCTCCACAGAGGTAAAATTATCTCTCCAATGAAGTTTCCAGCTGACATCCTGGTATAATTTGGCAATACTTGATGGGGGTTATCCCATTTGATTGCTGGGTAGATTTATTTTCTGCTGATGAATTTACATTTTCTTTTCAGCAGTGGTGGGTCGCAATGCTATTACTGATATTAATAATATCTTTAGATTATTTTGTTTTCATCTTAATATTTATCACCATTTTTTATTATACTATGTTTTATCATTACGATTCAAGACTGCTGTTTTTATATTTCACTTTATTTCCATATGCTATTGGAAGTCTCTTAGAATGTGGGCTATTAAGAGAGATGCTGAAGTCACCCATGTTGATGGAGGATAACAAAATGAAGGAGTTACACAAATATTCAATAAATTATTGGTTCATTCAAGGGAGATGATAGATCACAGAAAAATGCAAGAGAATGGGTTGAAAATGTACCACAAAAGATGTCAATAAGAGTGATGTAACATGCGGTAGAACTGTGAATGTGCAATATTGGGACACTAATAGTTCAACCACACATCCTTTACTGTTTCCATGCCTGGAGTTGTGGATAAAATGAAGATCACCATGAGGAAAGCTACAGGTAAGGCAGTGTCAGATTGTGTGAGTGTTTCTGTTAATGCCAGAAGGTTGAGGTTGTTTGTGATAAATTGGTGGAGGATGGATGTTACTTTGTTACAACTGAAGAATGCATTCTATAAGGCTCATTTAAGTTATTTAGAGGATGATGGGAGAAAAGTGATGTGCTTGCTGGATTTATATACTGTTGTGAAAAACATCAGCTTTATGGGTACGAGATATGTGGGTAGGAACAGGATTTCGTGATATATCTTCAGCTAATAGAAGCAGAAGGAGAGGGAGATAATAAACATATTTGTAGGATGTGTGTGAATATTTTTGGTTGACAGGTTGAGGATCTACCAGATAAGAAAAATAATCATGAGTGTTAACAATAGGGAAGTGATTTATTGACAATTCGCATAGGGGGTGAGATGTAGGGAGAGTGAAGGATGTTACAGAGATTATGGAGTGATATTAATAAAAGCAATTTGTTGCTATACTGTACACTGTAAATTTAATAATAAAAAGCAAGATCATTTGTTATATTTGTTCAGGTGTTCCTTTGAAACTTAGTTACCCTTATTCTGAAACTGTACTTTTTATTTGATAGTTTCTCTGGGTTAAACAATTATTGTAGGATTAGTTTAGCTAAAGCAGCATAGTCAACACAAGTATTTGAATTGACAGATACTGTTAAATTGAGTCTGGTCTGTTAGGATAATTGCCTTTTCATTTGCTCTGCACATTTGGCAACAGTTAATTTATCTTAATCATAAATCAATTAATACATTTTTGAATATATCCAATTAATATCATATATTTATTTTTAAAAATTCCTGTATTGTAGCTTTTCTATTAGCACTTAGTAATAAGGGAGTATATTCTTGAAGCTAAGGGTTTCCAAATTTTGAAAGAGTCATGAAACTCAGCCCAGATTGCATTTCATACAGTTCCCCAGTACCCTTTCATTTACTCTTACAGAAATATTCTGCCTCCAGTAATATAAATCCATGTTTGCCATCAAATGGCCTTGAAGGATGGGAATTATTGGCTGAAGATGTCCTTCATTCTATTAAGGTAGTCATAAAACACATTTTTAACTTGTTTAAATATTATTGTCACTTACTGAGTCTTCAACAAGATTGTAAAAGTTGATGTCTTGCAGATTTTCAATAGAATTCTGCGACTCTCCCAGATCCATTCTGATAAATCACAGAAAACAATTCTGCCTGATTTAAGCCCATGTGAGTCTGCAAAATTCATTTCTGACAGGATTAGGCTCCAGCTAATACTAATGTCACTATCCTGTGAATTCTATCTTTTATCTGATGAGCAGTCCTCTTCAAGGACTACTCTTTAGACAGATGTTGAGACAATGGTTGTGTTAAGCACCATGATTGTGTTGAAATTGGGATAAAAATTTAAAATTTGAAGCAATATGTTTTTTGTTTGTTTTTAAACTTCTTGCAATTACAATAATTTTTTTAATGTCTTATGCTTGATTTGGCCATCCCACTTCCTTTCAGCCTTTTGCTATCTCTGTTTAGGTAATAGGCATCATTAGAATTCCTAAAAGTTAGTGTAGTTTAGGCATTAGACACACAAGTCTCTGTAATAAATGTTGTATATGACAACTGCTGAGATAGATTGTGTCCAGTCCTCTAAGTGGGTGGAACCTGAGGATAGGATAAGCAGAATGATGTTGTATGCATACAAACCCTACGGGCTCCATTAAAGCCTTTACAGAAATATAATATGCAGTTACATGGAGATACCTGCTAATGGTTTCTGTCCAGTGATCTGTCTTGGGGAAGTCCACTCCTCTGTCCAGCTGTGTGATGTGCTCCATCATTAGACCAGCAGCATCAAGTATATTAGATGACTTGCTCAAAACTTACTGAGGTGCACTAGTTATTCCCTTTCATGGCTGGATAGGTGGTGACAGAATACTGACTACCTTGTTATTTTTTTGTGTGTGTTAATACCTCATATTGATATTATTTTGTTGAAATGAAATGTGTTTTAGGTCTATTTTAAATCTACATAAAAATATTTATTTCAACTAAAGATGCCAAGAGCACCACCTGTTCTAACACAGACAGAATATTATTTTGTTTTTTTATTGACAGTCCTTGTGATATTGAGTCTATTTGAAAGGTATATGATTGTGCTGGAAGGTAACTTTGTATAATGTGCATAGTGCCTTGAATGACAGGCCCTTTACTTTACTAATTGTTGGATTTGTTGCTGTTGTGTTTGTTTTGTCTAACTGGTATTGATCTCAATATGGTTATCTTCTCATTTTGGTTTTGACCCTTTAGTATAGCACATCACTCTGGCATTTTGACCATGGCTTGGCTAGCAATTCTCCTGCTGTGATTCTTTCCTTTGGTTACTATGAAATAGCTTTTTAGTATGAATGAGGGTGTTCACTTGCCTCCCACTGGACTGAAAAGGCCATGCATAAACATGGTTATTAGCATCAAATGCACATATACTGTATGGGGGATGCACAAGCATCTACAGAACTGGCACCTATGATTGTAGACCATGTTTAGTTTTGAGGAGTTGTTGGTGCACATATCTGTAGTCAGTGTAGTTGAACCAGCCATGATTTTAATGTAATTTGAGAATTACATACATCAAATAAAGTAACATCCTAGGATACTGTATCCATGGATAGGATATCATATTTACTGGAATATGTCAGACTGCTTCAGTTTGAAATACTCTATACTCTATACTTCTATTTTTCACCCCAGGATATTTGGTAATTCAATTACAGATTTGTACATCGACAAGTAACTCAAGTTACCAACATAGATAATGCACCAATGGTAACTCATAGTGGTTAAAGTTATTGTAATGTGTTGTCATTTTCTTTTTTATTTGTTATATTGTTGTCTATCATTGAGTTTAGAATGAGTGCAAGAATATTCTGTTGTGCCGCTGTGTGTGAGTTTTTCAACTATACACGTTTGAATTTCTACACTGCTTATACCACCTACAATCTATCAATAATCACCTGCCTTTTATAATTTCTGTTACTGTGAGATAATATATAAATGGGGTATATTCCCTTTGGACACAAAGGAACACAAAAAAGGACTATGTGCTGGGCACAAAGGGGCACCCAGGGTCGCCCCCTGGGGTACGCATCCATCTTTTACATCCTGCCAGCTTTGGTGAAGACTCAGGTGCACCAGAAGTTAAAGGTAACAGAAATAAGTGGCCTGTGATATTAAACACCAGTGTTTGGGGTGGTACACAAAGAAGACAGAAGCATTGTATTGGTGCACTTGTTGGATTGTCATTTCACTCTCTCTGTTGATGTTTGATCAAAACTATAATCTATGTACTGTAAGATTTTTGCTTATTACATGAACCGAATTATCTATTTACCAATAGTTTTAAGTTTTAATCTGACAAATTGTATATTTACATTAATTTAATTTAAGGATGCACATATAAATGAACTGCCCTAAACATATAACAAGACTGTCTACCACAGTTCAAAAATCCAGTGGAATAACACACAAATGACTGTTGGCTTTTAACCTTTTTTAAAGTATTGTGCAATCTATAGAAACATTGGTGCAGCACCCAGATTGCTTCTACTGGAGTAAGAACTGCTGGTTCAGGCAAGAATATAAAATACATTTTAAATATTCTTTAGAAAATAAATATCTTTAGTTCTGAAAATATCTATTCTGAATATAACGTAGCAAAAACTTTACTACTACTGCTACTACTATTAAACTGTGCAAGTGAGCAATACAAATTAAAATATCACATTTTGAAACACTACTTTATTTAATCCATCTCTAATAATAAATCATCTGAGTTAACTCAATGGACATTACTTTTAAGTGGCCATGTCTTAAACATGTTGTGATTTCTTTATTTGCCTTACATAGGCTTATGAGCGTAAAGCTAGGGTTTGGTGCATGCATGATTTCATTTCCTCTACAAAATTAAAAACAGGAATCACGAGAGATGGCTAAAACATTTCATTTGCTCCTATGTTTTGTTTTTCAGGCACTCTAATTAAAGCCTGGTTCCCAAGCCTGATTAGGATATTTCTCCATCTGACTGCAGTTTACATTACAGATAGTGCTTCCAGACAGGAATTTCTGCTCATTTTCCATTAAAAAGAAAAATCTGTGGGGGAAAAAAGTTTTGGTGTCTATTTTTGTCTTTGCAATTGGGTATGTAGTATATATATATATATATATATATATATATATATATATAGTGTATATATTACAAATGTGCGCCGACCCTCGTGTTTTGGTTTTGGATATGGATTGGTTTTGCCAAAGATTTGTTTTTCAGTTTTGATTTTGGATCTGGATTTTTTCTTAAAATATCATAAAAACAGCTAATATCACATAAAATGGGCCTGTTTTTGTCCTACTGTATTATTAACCTCAATAACATTTATTTCCAGTAATTTCCATTCAATTTTGACCACCTCACAATGTTATTTTTTCATCTAGTTAATGCCAAAAGGTTGCATCCAGCTAGCTGGCTGACTAAGCTAAGCGACACAGTGGGCAGCACTAACATGTGGCAGTTCAGTTTCCAAGTTCCAACACAGATACAGTGTGTTATGCAGTGTGGGTTGGATACACCAATAGTGAACTTACTGTGACAGCAGTGTCGGCAGTGCGGGGTGCTGGCAGTGACCTCAATGCGAGAGTGCCAGTGGTGTCCTCAATGCGGAAATGCCATCAGTGTTGGCATTGTAGCAGTGTTGGCAGAGTGGGGGCCCTGGCAGTGTCCTGAGTGCATAGTGCCAGCAGTGCCAGCAAAGCGGGGGTGCAAGTGGTGTCCTCAGTGAAGGAGTGCTGACAGTGTCAGCTATGCAGGGATGCCCTCGGTGTGGGAGTGGCAGCAGTGCGGGGTCACTGACAGAGTCCTCAATATGTGGGCAGTAGTGCATTGGTGCTGGCAAGCAGGGGTACCAGCGGTGTCCTCAATGCATGTGTGCTGACAGTGTCGGCAGTGCAGGCGTGCCGGTGGTGCTCTCAGTGTGGGAGTGCCAGCAGTGTCGGCAGTGTGGGGTCACTGATGGTGTCCTCAGTATGTGGGGCAGCAGTGTCCTCAGTGCAGGGTGCCGGCAGTGTCAGCAGGGCGGGGGTGCCAGCGGTGTCCTCAGTGTGGGGGTCCTGATGGTGTCAGCAGTGCATGGCTGCTGGTTGGCTGAGAGCCATGACAGATGGCTTTCTCAGCCAATAACAATTAAGCACGCTCAATACAAAACCTCAAGACCCGACAGCGGGATCATAAGGTTTTGCCTCGGGAGAGGGATCCGAAGCAGGCAGGGAGATCCGAGCTTGGCTCAGATCGCCCCGGATAACCAAAATTCGGGTGGGTACGGTTCTCTGAGAACCAGACCTGCTCATCTCTAATATATATATATATATATATATATATATATATATATATATATATATAGAGTCAGGTCCATAAATATTGGGACATTGACAGAATTTTCATATTTTGGCCTCTATTCACCACCACAATGGCTTTGAAATGAAATAAACAAGATGTGATTTAACTGCAGACTTTCAGATTTAATTTGAGGGTAATTACATCCAAATCAGGTAAACTGTGTAGGAATTACAACGGTTTCTATATGTGCCTCCCACTTTTTGAGGGGCCATAAGTAATGGGACAAACTAAACAATCCTAAATCTAACTTTCACTTTTTAATACTTTGTTGCAAATCCTTTGCATACAATTACAGCCTGAAGTCTGGAACGCATAGACATCACCAGACGCTGGGTTTCATCCCTGGTGATGCTCTGCCAGGCCTCTACTGCAAATGTCTTCAGTTCCTGCTTGTTCTTGGGGCATTTTCCCTTCAGTTTTGTCTTCATCAAGTGAAATGCATGCTCAATCGGATTCAGGTCAGGGGATTGACTTGGCCATTGCATAACATTCCACTTTTTAGCCTTAAAAAACTCTTTGGTTGCTTTTGCAGTATGCTTTGGATCATTGTCCATCTGCACTGTGAAGCGCCGTCCAATGAGTTTTGAAGCATTTGACTGAATATGAGCATATAATATTGCCCGAAACACTTCAGAATTCATTCTACTGCTTTTGTCAGCAGTCACATCATCAATAAATACAAGGGAACCAGTTCCATTGGCAGCCATACATGCCCACACCATGACACTACCACCACCATGCTTCACTGATGAGGTGGTATGTTTTGGATCATGAGCAGTTCCTTTCCTTCTCTTCTCTTCCCATCACTCTGGTACAAGTTGATCTTAGTCTCATCTGTCAATAGGATGTTGTTCCAGAACTGTAATGGCTTTTTTAGATGTTGTTTGGCAAACTTTAATCTGGTCTTCCTGTTTTTGTGGCTCACCAATGGTTTGCATCTTGTGGTGAACCCTTTATATTCACTCTTGTGAAGTCTTCTCTTGATTGTTGACTTTGACACATATACATCTACCTCCTGGATAGTGTTCTTGATTTGGCCAACTGTTGTGAAGGGGTTTTTCTTCACCAGGGAAATAATTCTTCTGTCATCCACCACAGTTGTTTTCCGTGGTCTTCTGGGTCTTTTGGTGTTGCTGAGCTCTCCGGTGCATTCTTTCTTTTTAAGAATGTTTCAAACAGTTGATTTGGCCACACCTAATGTTTTTGCTATCTCTCTGATGGGTTTGTTTTGATTTTTCAGCCTAATGATGGCTTACTTCACTGATAGTGACAGCTCTTTGGATCTCATATTGAGAGTTGACAGCAACTGATTCCAAATGCAAATGTCACACCAGGAATCAACTCTAGACCTTTTACCTGCTTAATTGATAATGAAATAACGAGGGAATAGCCCACACCTGTCCATGAAATAGCTTTTGAGTTGATAGTCCCATTACTTTTGGCCCCTTAAAAAGTGGGAGGCACATATTGAAACTGTTGTAATTCCTACACCGTTCACCTGATTTTGGATGTAATTATCCTCAAATTAAATCTGAAAGTCTGCAGTTAAACCACATCTTGTTTGTTTCATTTAAAAACCATTGTGGTGGTGTATAGAGGCCAAAATCTGAAAATTCTGTCAATGTCCCAATATTTATGGACCTGACTGTATATATATATATATATATATATATATATATATATATGTTAATATTATCAGAATATTGAGTCTGTCTGTTTGTTCCAAGTTGGTGCAAACACTACTGAACTGATTTGCATTTTATAGTGGAAACTCCTACAAATAACCAGAATAACCTGCACTTTGTTTCATCTTGATCTGTTAAGTTAAAGCACAGCAGCTGAGCAATAAGAAAAACTAAATTTATTGATATCATCAATGCAAGAGATAGGTGAGGCACCATGCGCGCAGCCAGTAAGGAGTGGGGGAGGGGTGCTTTGGGCCCGCATTCACCTGATAGCATTGGCTACATAGCAGTATGTGCACAAGCACACAGTGACTTTGGTGTGAGTCGTGGGTGAAGGTGCTGCTGCTACCATTTTGAGTATCACTGCTGGTCATATGGGCCACTCCTGCAGGACCCCTAGGCAAAACAATACAACAAGAACACCTAGTTGTAGTTCTAGTAATATGTTTCCTAAAGTTTTGTTTGCTACACGAGCCATATTACATCATTAGAAATTAACAAAAATAAAGCAGAACACAAAAAATGTTGAGAAGTAAAGAAAATACAGCATCTTAAGTGAAAAATGTACATACCATTTACTGTAACATACTGTATGTCAATAATAATAATATTAGTTTATTTATATAACTCTATTCTCCAATAGTTTCCTTTAGAGATACCATGGAAATAACTCAGAGGTTTAGATTTTCATAAATACAGAATTCATGAACATAATACAGATGTTTAGATGAATATATTGCAAAGGTGAGGCAGCCATTTTAGGTAATCTGCTCTATGGAATCTCTCACAAAATCCAAATCTTAAAATGAGACAGAGCACCATTTTCCCAGAAATCTTGGATCTTTTGTTTTGGATTACATGCAGTGACTTGCAAAGGTATTCAACCCCCCCAAAAAAAGTCAACATAATTGTTTGTATTACAAATGACACAGATTGTTCCATACAATAGTTTTATTTCAAACCAGTAATCTCTAAAGTTAATTTTCAATGTCAGATTTTTTTATTTGTAAATGTTTTTTCTAATGAAAAATGCTGGTTGCATAAGTATTTATCCCCTGTGATGTGGAAGCTCCAAGTTTACATAGATGAACAAATTGGCCTAACAGGTGGCTTTCAATTAACATTTACCTGAAAATCATTAAAAAGGTGAGCTTTTATGTATAAAAGACCCCATAATTCAAATAACATTGGTCATGCTGTGAATCTGAATTAAAGTTTTGAAAATAAAGATCAAAGAAAATTAAAGGTAAAGTTACAAACATGGACAAGATTGGAAAAGGCTACAATATAATATCCAAGTGTTTGGACAGCTTAGCGAGCATTGTTGAATGAATTATGAGGAAATGGAGGCTGGATCATGTCACCCAGGCACTGACAAGACAAGGCCATCCCTCAAAAGTCAGCAACATAGCATGAAGGATACTTCTGAGATAAGCCACAGAGAGGCCAACTATTACTTTGAATGAGCTACACTTTAGTGGCTGAGACTGGAGTGAAGACACACTAGTTAACCATAGCAATAGCTCTGCATACAACCATTTTGTATGGAATAGTAGCTAGAAAGAAGGCTTTACTGAAGAAAACCACATCAGAGTACATCTGGAGTTTGTCATAAAACATCTGAAATGTGTGGTAAGTTTTTCTGGTCATAAATTCACAAATTCAGCTTTTTGGCCCCAATTCAAAATACTATGTTTTTGCAAACCTAAGATTGCCCATTCCTTGGCAAACTCCATTCAAACAGTGTAGAATGTGGATGGCAGTATCAATTTGTGGATATGCTTTTACCTCAGTGGGGTCTGGTAATCTTTTAAAAAATGAAGGACCAAAGTATGGTTCAAAATACAAAGAGTTGCTACAAGTCTGCTAGAAAACTAAAGCTTGGGAGAAAGTTCATCTTTCGGTAGGACAATTATCCCAAAGCCCAAACAACACTTGTGTGGTTGAACAACAAAAAGGTCATTGTTCTACAATGTCAATATCAAAGTCCTGATCTCAATCCAATTGAGAATATGTGACACCATTTTCAAAATTGCAGTCTAAAAATATCATCCAACCAACCTGTACAATATGGAGCAAATCTGCAAAGAATAATAGCCAAATATCACTGCAACAAACTGTTCTAACCTGGTAGAAATCTACCTCAATAGACTACAAAGATATTATTGAATTAAAAGGGTAGTACTACCAAGAACTAGTTTGCAGAGATTGAATACCTATAATAAAAAATCTGCAGACAAATAGTGAATTATGAGTTTGAAAATCTAATAGCCTGCTGGTTCACAACAAATATACTGAATGGAACAGTCTATGTACTGTAAGTGTCATTTGTAATTTAAACAAATCTGTTGACTTTGTAGAGTGTAAAATATTTTGGAAGCCACTATAAAAGTGTCTAGCTCTTAGCTGCCATTTATCACAAGAAAGTGTGGGGATAAATTTTGTTTTGGCGATGGTGCAGTTCAGTAAAAGTGAGTTAAAGATAAGTTGAGAAAGGGGGAGGAATGGAAAGGCAGTGTGTAGCAGGGTGAGGAGGGGTAAGGAGTGTGAGGCAGGGTGAGGAAGGGTAAGGCAGGGTGAGGAATGGTAAGGAAGGGTAAAGCAGTGTGAGACAGGGTGAGGAAAGGTAAGGCAGTGTGAGACAGGGTGAGGAAGGGTAAGGCAGGGAGAGGAAGGGTAAGGCAGAGTGAGGAATGGTAAGCAGTGTGAGACAGGGTGATGAAGGGTAAGGCAGTGTGAGACAGGGTGAGCAAGGGTAAGGCAGGGTGAGGAGGGGTAAGGCAGGGTGAGGAATGGTAAGGAGCGGTAAAGCAGTGTGAGACAGGGTGAGGAAGGGTAAGGCATTGTGAGACAGGGTGAGGATGGATAAGGCAGTGTGAGGCAGGGTGAGGAAGGGTAAGGCAGTATGAGGCAGGGTGAGGAAGGGTAAGGCATTGTGAGACAGGGTGTGGAAGAGTAAGGCAATGTGAGGCAGGGTGAAAAAGGGTAAGGAAGTGTGAGACAGGGTGTGGAAGGGTAAGGCATTGTGAGGCAGGATGTGGAAGGGTAAAGCAGTGTGAGACAGGGTGAGGAAGGGTAAGGCAGTGTGAGGCAGGGTGTGGAAGGGTAAAGCAGTGTGAGACAGGGTGAGGAAGGGTAAGGCAGTGTGAGGCAGGGTGTGGAAGGATAAGACATTGTGAGGCAGGGTGTGGATGGGTAAGGCATTGTGAGGCAGGATGGGGAAGGGTAAAGCAGTGTGAGACAGGGTGTGGAAGAGTAAGGCAGTGTGAGGCAGGGTGAAAAAGGGTAAGGCAGTGTGAGGCAAGGTGTGGAAGGGTGAGGCAGTGTGAGGCAGGGTGGGAAGGGTAAGGCATTGTGAGACAGGGTGAGGAAGGGTAAGGACTTGTGAGGCAGGGTGTGGAAGAGGAACTAAGTGTGAGACAGAGTGAGGAAGACTAAGGTATTGTGAGGCAGCGTGAGGAGGGGTAAGAATGTGTGAGGCAAGGTGAGGAAGGGTGAGGAATGGAAAGGCAGTCTGAGGCAGGGTGGGGAAGGGGAAGGCAGTGTGAGTCAGGGTGAGGAAGGCTAAGGTATAGTGATGCAGTGTGAGGAGGGGTAAGAAAGTGTGAGGCAAGGTGAGGAAGGGTAAGGCAGTGTGAGGCATGGTGAGGAAGGGTAATGCAGTGTGAGGCAGGGTGTGGAAGGATAAGACATTGTGAGGAAGGGTGTGGATGGGTAAGGCATTGTGAGGCAGGATGGGGAAGGGTAAAGCAGTGTGAGACAGGGTGTGGAAGAGTAAGGCAGTGTGAGGCAGGGTGAAAAAGGGTAAGGCAGTGTGAGGCAAGGTGTAGAAGGGTGAGGCAGTGTGAGGCAGGGTGGGAAGGGTAAGGCATTGTGAGACAGGGTGAGGAAGGGTAAGGACTTGTGAGGCAGGGTGTGGAAGAGGAACTAAGTGTGAGACAGAGTGAGGAAGACTAAGGTATTGTGAGGCAGCGTGAGGAGGGGTAAGAAAGTGTGAGGCAAGGCGAGGAAGGGTGAGGAATGGAAAGGCAGTCTGAGGCAGGGTGGGGAAGGGGAAGGCAGTGTGAGTCAGGGTGAGGAAGGCTAAGGTATAGTGATGCAGCGTGAGGAGGGGTAAGAAAGTGTGAGGCAAGGTGAGGAAGGGTAAGGCAGTGTGAGGCATGGTGAGGAAGGGTAATGCAGTGTGAGGCAGGGTGAGGAAGGATAAGGCATTGTGAGGCAGGGTGTGGAAAAGTAAGGCAGTGTGATGCAGGGTGGGGAAGGGTAAAGCAGTGTGAGGCAATGTGAGGAAGATTAAGGCATTGTGAGACAAGGTGAGGAGGGTAAGACATTGTGAGACAGGGTGAGGAAGGGTAAGGCCTTGTGAGGCAGGGTGTGGAAGAGGAACTAAGTGTGAGACAGAGTGAGGAAGACTAAGGTATTGTGAGGCAGCGTGAGGAGGGGTGAGAAAGTGTGAGGCAAGGTGAGGAAGGGTGAGGAATGGTAAGGCAGTGTGAGGCATGGTTTGGAAGGATAAGGCATTGTGAGGAAGGGTGTGGAAGGGAAAGGCATTGTGAGACAGAATGAGGAAGGCTAAGGCATTGTGAGCTAGGGTGAGGAAGGGTAAGGCATTGTGAGGCAGGGTGAGGGAAGATAAGGCAGTGTGAGACAGGGTGAGGAAGGGTAAAGCATTGTGAGGCAGGGTGTGGAAGGGTAAGGCAGTGTGAGGTAGGGTGGGGAAGGTTAAGTCAGTCTGAGGCAGAGTGGGGAAGGGGAAGGCAGTGTGAGTCAGGGTGAGGAAGGCTAAGGTATAGTGATGCAGCGTGAGGAGGGGTAAGAAAGTGTGAGGCAAGGTGAGGAAGGGTAAGACAGTGTGAGGCATGGTGAGGAAGGGTAATGCAGTGTGAGGCAGGGTGAGGAAGGATAAGGGATTGTGAGGCAGAGTGTGGAAAAGTAAGGCAGTGTGAGGCAGGGTGAAAAAGGGTAAGGCAGTGTGATTCAAGGTGTGGAAGGGTAATGCCGTGTGAGGCAGGGTGGGGAAGGGTAAAGCAGTGTGAGGCAATGTGAGGAAGATTAAGGCATTGTGAGACAAGGTGAGGAGGTGTAAGGCATTGTGAGGCCAGGTGAGGAAGGCTAAGGCAGTGTGAGGCAGGGTGTGGAAGGAAAAGGCATTGTGAGGCATGGTGTGGACGAGAAAGGCAGTGTGAGGCAAGGTGTGGAAGGGTAAGGCAGTGTGAGGTAGGGTGTGGAAGGGTAAGGAAGTGTGAGGCAGGGTGGGGAAAGGTAAGGCAGTGTGAGACAGGGTGAGGAAGGGTAAAGCAGAGTGAGGCAGGGTGTGGAAGGGTAAGGCAGTGTGAGGCAAGGTGGGGAAGGGGAGGGCAGAGTGAGACGGGGTGAGGAAGGTTAAGGTATTGTGAGGCATTGTGAGGAGGGGTAAGGCAGTGTGAGGAAAGGTGAGGAAGGGTAAGGCAGTGTGAGGCAGGGTGTGGAAGGGTAAGGCAGTGTGAGACAGGGTGAGGAAGGGTTAGACATTGTGAGGCAAGGTTGGGAAGGGTAAGGCAGTGTGAGGCAGTGTGAGGCAGTTTGAGGAAAGGTAAGGCAGTCTGAGACAGGGTGAGGAAGGCTAAGACATTGTGAGGCAGGGTGAGAAGGATTAGACATTGTGAGGCAGTGTGTGGAAGGGTAAGGCAGTGTGAGGCAGTGTGGCTAAGGGTAAGGTTTTGTGAGGCAGGGTGAGGAAGGGTAAGGTATTGTCAGGCAGGATGAGGAGGTTTAAGGCATTGTGAGGCAGGGTGAGGAGGGGTAAGAAAGTGTGAGGCAAGGTGTGGAAGGATAAGGAATAGTGAGGCAAGGTGTGGAAGGATAAGGCATTGTGAGGCAAGGTGTGGAAGGTTAAGGCATTGTGAGGCAAGGTGTGGAAGGATAAGGCTGTGTGAGGCAGGGTGAAAAAGGGTACAGTAGTGTGAGGCAAGGTGAGGAAGGGTAAGGCAGAGTGAGGCATGGTGTGGAAGGGTAAGGCAGTGTGAGGCATGGTGAAGAAGGGTAAGGCAGTGTGAGGCAAAGTTTGTAAGGATAAGGCATTGTGAGGCAGGATGTGGAAGGGTAAGGCAGTGTGAGGCACGGTGAAAAAGGGTAAGGCACTTTGAGGCAAGATGTGGAAGGGTAATGCAGTGTGAAACAAGGTGAGGAATGGTAATGTATTGTGAGACACGGTGAGGAAGGTTAAGGGATTGAGAGGCAGGGTGTGGAAGGGTAAGGCAGTATGAGGCAGGGTAGTGAAGGGGAAGGCAGTGTGAGACAGGATGAGGAATGCTAAGGCATTGTGAGGCAGAGTGAGGAAGGGTAAGGCATTGTGTGGCATGGTGAGGGAAGATAAGTCATTGTGAGGCAATGTGTGAAGGATAAGGCAGTGTGATGCAGTGTGAGGAAGGATAAGTCAGTGTGAGGCATGGTTGGGAAGGGTAAGGCAGAGTGAGACAGGGTGAGGAAGGCTAAGGCATTGTGATGCAGGGTGAGAAGGGTAAGACATTGTGAGGCAGTGTGTGGAAGGGTAAGGCAGTGTGTGGCAGTGTGGCTAAGGGTAAGGCATTGTGAGATAGGGTGAGGAAGGCTAAGGTTTTGTGAGGCAGGGTGAGGAAGGGTAAGGTATTGTCAGGCAGGATGAGGAGGGTTAAGGCATTGTGAAGCAGGGTGAGGAGGGGTAAGAAAGTGTGAGGCAAGGTGTGGAAGGATAAGGAATTGTGAGGCAAGGTGTGGAAGGATAAGGCATTGTGAGGCAGGGTGTGGAAGGATAAGGCATTGTGAGGCAAGGTGTGGAAGGATAAGGCAGTGTTAGGCAGGGTGAAAAAGGGTACAGTAGTGTGAGGCAAGGTGTGGAAGGTTAAAGCAGTGTGATGCAGTGTGGGGAAGGGTAAGGCAGTGTGAAACAATGTGAGGAAGGGTAAGGTATTGTGAGACACGGTGAGGAAGGGTAAGGCATTGTGAGGCATGGTGTGGAAGAGGAAGGCAGTGTGTGGCAGGGTAGGGAAGGGGAAGGCAGTGTGAGACAGGATGAGTTAGGCTAAGGCATTGTGAGGCAGGGTGTGGAAGGATAAGGCATTGTGAGGCAAGGTGTGGAAGGATAAGGCAGTGTCAGGCAGGGTGAAAAAGGGTACAGTAGTGTGAGGCAAGGTGTGGAAGGGTAAGGCAGTGTGATGCAGTGTGGGGAAGGGTAAGGCAGTGTGAAACAATGTGAGGAAGGGTAAGGTGTTGTCAGGCAGGATGAGGAGGGTTAAGGCATTGTGAAGCAGGGTGAGGAGGGGTAAGAAAGTGTGAGGCAAGGTGTGGAAGGATAAGGAATTGTGAGGCAAGGTGTGGAAGGATAAGGCATTGTGAGGCAGGGTGTGGAAGGATAAGGCATTGTGAGGCAAGGTGTGGAAGGATAAGGCAGTGTTAGGCAGGGTGAAAAAGGGTACAGTAGTGTGAGGCAAGGTGTGGAAGGGTAAGGCAGTGTGATGCAGTGTGGGGAAGGGTAAGGCAGTGTGAAACAATGTGAGGAAGGGTAAGGTATTGTGAGACACGGTGAGGAAGGGTAAGGCATTGTGAGGCATGGTGTGGAAGAGGAAGGCAGTGTGTGGCAGGGTAGGGAAGGGGAAGGCAGTGTGAGACAGGATGAGTTAGGCTAAGGCATTGTGAGGCAGGGTGTGGAAGGATAAGGCATTGTGAGGCAAGGTGTGGAAGGATAAGGCAGTGTCAGGCAGGGTGAAAAAGGGTACAGTAGTGTGAGGCAAGGTGTGGAAGGGTAAGGCAGTGTGATGCAGTGTGGGGAAGGGTAAGGCAGTGTGAACAATGTGAGGAAGGGTAAGGTATTGTGAGACACGGTGAGGAAGGGTAAGGCATTGTGAGGCATGGTGTGGAAGAGGAAGGCAGTGTGTGGCAGGGTAGGGAAGGGGAAGGCAGTGTGAGACAGGATGAGTTAGGCTAAGACATTGTGAGGCAGGGTGAGGAAGGGTAAGGCATTGTGAGTCAGGGTGAGGGAAGATAATGCACTGTGAGGCAATGTGTGGAAGGGTAAGGCAGTGTGAGTCAGGGTGAGGAAGGGTAAGGCAGTGTGAGGCAGGGTGGGGAAGGGTAACGCAGTGTGAATCAGGGTGGGGAAGGGGAAGGCAGTGTTCAAAAGGGTGAGGAAGGCTAAGGTATAGTGAGGCAGCTTGAGAAGGGGCAAGAAAGTGTGAGGCAAGGTGATGAAGGGTAAGGCAGAGTGAGGCAGGGTGAAAAAGGGTAAGGCACTGTGAGGCAAGGTGTGGAAGGGTAAGGCAGTGTGAGACAGGGTGAGCAATGGTAAGGTATTGTGAGACACAGTGAGGAAGGTTAAGGCATTGTGAGCCTGGGTGTGGAAGGGTAAGACAGTGTGAGGCAGGTTTGGGAAGGGGAAGGCAGTGTGAGACAGGATGAGGATGGCTCAGGCAATGTGAGGCAGGGTGTGGAAGGGTAAGGCAGTGTGAGGTAGGGTGGGGAAGGGGAAGGCAGTGTGAGACAGTGTGAGGAAGGCTAAGATATAGTGAGGCAGCATGAGGAAGTGTGAGGCAAGGTGAGGAAGGGTAAGGCAGAGTGAGGCAGGGTGAGGAAGCTTAAGGCAGTGTGATGCAGGGTGAAGAAGGGTAAGGCAGTGTGAGGCAGGGTTTGTAAGGATAAGGCATTGTGAGGCAGGGTGTGTAAGGGTAAGGTTGTGTGAGGCAAGGTGAAAAAGGGTAAGGCACTGTGAGGCACGGTGTGGAATGGTAAGGCAGTGGGAGACAGAGTGAGGAATGGTAAGGTATAGTGAGACACAGTGAGGAAGGTTAAGGCATTATGAGGTAGGGTGTGGAAGGGCAAGGCAGTGTGAGGCAGGGTAGGGAAGGGGAAGGCAGTGTGAGTAGGAATAGGAAGGCTAAGGCATTGTGAGTCACAGTGAGGAAGGGTAAGGAATTGTGATGCAATGTGAGGGAAGATAAGGGATTGTGAGGCAATATGTGTTAGGGTAAGGCAATGTGAGGCAGTGTGAGGAAGGGTAAGGCAGTGTGAGGCAAGGTTGGGAACGGTATGCAGTGTGAGACAGGGTGAGGAAGGATAAGGCATTGTGAGGCAGTTTGAGAAGATTAAGACATTGTGAGGCAGTGTGTGGAAGGGTAAGGCAGTGTGAGGCAGTGTGGCTAAGGGTAAGGCACTGTGAGATAGGGTGAGGAAGGCTAAGGTTTTGTGAAGCAGGGTGAGGAATTGTAAGGCATTGTGAGGTAGGGTGAGGAGGGGTAAGAAAGTGTGAGGCAGGGTGTGGAAGGGTAAGGCAGTGTGAGGCATGGTAGGGAAGGGGAAGGCGGTGTGAGACAGGAAGAGGAAGGCTAAGGCATTGTGAGGCAGGGTGAGGAAGGGAAAGGCATTGTGAGGCAGGGTGAGGGAAGATAAGGCATTGTGAGGCAATGTGTGGAAGGGTAAGGCAATGTGAGGCAGGGTGATCAAGGGTAAGGCAGTGTGAGTCAAGGTTGGGAAGAGTCAGGCAGTGAGAGACAGGGTGAGGAAGGCTAAGGCATTGTGAGGCAGGGCATTGAAGGGTAATGAAGTGTGAGTTAGGGTGGGGATGGGTAAAGCAGTGTGAGACAGGTTGGGGAAGGGGAAGGCAATGTGAGACAGGGTGAGGAAGGCTAAGGTATAGTGACGCAGCATGAGGAGGTGTAAGAAAGTGTGAGGCAAGGTGAGGAAGGGTAAGACAGAGTGAGGCAGGGTGAGGAAGGGTAAGGCAGTGTGAGGCAGGGTGAAGAAGGGTAAGGCAGTGTGAGTCAGAGTTTGTAAGGATAAGACATTGTGAGGCAGGATGTGGAAGGGTAAGGCAGTGTGAGGCAGGGTGAAAAAGGGTTAGGGGAAGGCAATGTGAGACAGGGTGAGGAAGGCTAAGGTATAGTGACGCAGCGTGAGGAGGCGTAAGAAAGTGTGAGGCAAGGTGAGGAAGGGTAAGACAGAGTGAGGCAGGGTGAGGAAGGGTAAGGCAGTGTGAGGCAGGGTGAAAAAGGGTAAGGCAGTATGAGGCAGGGTAGGGAAGGGGAAGGCAGTGTGAGACAGTATGAGGAATGCTAAGGCATTGTGAGAAAAAGTGAGGAAGGGTAAGGCATTGTGAAGCATGGTGATGGAAGATAAGTCATTGTGAGGCAATGTGTGAAGGGTAAGGCAGTGTGACGCAGTGAGAGGAAGGGTAAGGCAGTGTGAGGCATGGTTGGGAAGGGTAAGGCAGAGTGAGACAGGGTGAGGAAGGCTAAGGCATTGTGATGCAGGGTGAGACGGGTAAGACATTGTGAGGCAGTGTGTGGAAGGGTAAGGCAGTGTGTGGCAGTGTGGCTAAGGGTAAGGCATTGTGAGATAGGGTGAGGAAGGCTAAGGTTTTGTGAGGCAGGGTGAGGAAGTGTAAGGTATTGTCAGGCAGGATGAGGAGGGTTAAGGCATTGTGAGGCAGGGTGAGGAGGGGTAAGAAAGTGTGAGGCAAGGTGTGGAAGGATAAGGAATTGTGAGGCAAGGTGTGGAAGGATAAGGCATTGTGAGGCAAGGTTTGGAAGGTTAAGGCATTGTGAGGCAAGATGTGGAAGGATAAGGCTGTGTGAGGCAGGGTGAAAAAGGGTACAGTAGTGTGAGGCAAGGTGAGGAAGGTTAAGGCAGAGTGAGGCAGGGTGAGGAAGGGTAAGGCAGTGTGAGGCAGGGTGAAGAAGGGTAAGGTAGTGTGAGGCAGAGTTTGTAAGGATAAGGCATTGTGAGGCAGGATGTGGAAGGGTAAGGCAGTGTGAGGCATGGTGAAAAAGGGTAAGGCACTTTGAGGCAAGATGTGGAAGGGTAATGCAGTGTGAGACAAGGTGAGGAATGGTAATGTATTGTGAGACACGGTGAGGAAGGTTAAGGGATTGTGAGGCAGGGTGTGGAAGGGTAAGGCAGTATGAGGCAGGGTAGGGAAGGGGAAGGCAGTGTGAGACAGGATGAGGAATGCTAAGGCATTGTGAGGCAGAGTGAGGAAGGGTAAGGCATTGTGAGGCATGGTGAGGGAAGATAAGTCATTGTGAGGCAATGTGTGAAGGGTAAGGCAGTGTGACGCAGTGTGAGGAAGGGTAAGGCAGTGTGAGGCATGATTGGGAAGGGTAAGGCAGAGTGAGACAGGGTGAGGAAGGCTAAGGCATTGTGATGCAGGGTGAGAAGGGTAAGACATTGTGAGGCAGTGTGTGGAAGGGTAAGGCAGTGTGTGGCAGTGTTGCTAAGGGTAAGGCATTGTGAGATAGGGTGAGGAAGGCTAAGGTTTTGTGAGGCAGGGTGAGGAAGGGTAAGGCATTGTGAGGCAGGATGAGGAGGGTTAAGGTATTGTGAGGCAGGTTGTGGAGGGGTAAGAAAGTGTGAGGCAGTGTCTGGAAGGATAATGCATTGTAAGTCAAGGTGTGGAAGGCTAAGGCAGTGTGAGGCAGGGTGTGGAAGGGTAAGGCAGTGTGAGGCAGGATGAGGAGGTTTAAGGCATTGTGAGGTAGGGTGAGAAGGGGTAAGAAAATGTGAGGCAGGGTGTGGAAGGATAAGGCATTGTGAGGCAAGGTGTGGAAGGGTATGGCAGTGTGAGTCATGGTGTGGAAGGGTAAGGCAGTGTGAGGCAAGGTGAGGAAGGGTTTGGCATTGTGAGACAGGTTGAGGAAGGCTGAGGCATTGTGAGGCAGGATGTGGAAGTATAAGGCACTGTGAGGCAGGATCTGGAAGTATAAGGCACTGTGAGGCAGGGTGTGGAAGTGTAAGGCAGTGTGAGGCAGGGTGAGGAATGTTAAGGGAGTGTGAGGCAAGGTGTGGAAGGGTAAGGCAGTTTGAGACAGGGTGAGGAAGACTAAGGCAGTGTTAGACAGGGTGTGGAAGGGTAAGGCAGTGTGAGGCAGGGTGTGGAAGGGTAAGGCAGTGTGAGGCAGGGTGAGGAAAGGTAAGGCAGTGTGAGGCAAGGTGTTGTCGAAGCTGGATAATTGGCTGAGATAGAATCCATTTAAAATTAAATCTGCATGACACCATTTTTTGAGAGGCAACAAGATGCCATTTTGCGACTGTCCGCCCAGCACCATTTTAGCGAATCTCACACATTATAAGTACATACGGCGATGCTATCATTTAACGTCGTGTGATACCCATGCAATAGAAATATTTTAAAAGTCCTCATTACATAAATACAGACTGTTACTAAAACTTATAATATGAATAACCCGGTATAACACGTCACACAACGCTAACTAGCATCTTTTCTTATTACCCCAATACTTACACACTGCACACTTACATAAAAAGGTTCCCTAGCATTAAGGTTAATATTTAAGGTTTTATTCATTATCAGTAATGTTGTGAAATACATGTTATTTGATATCTAAGGTTTAATGCATTATAAGCAGACCGTATTTGGTGTCATTCTAAACTACTGTGTCTTTGCAGATTTCCGGTTCCATCAGGGTAGAAATTGCAACATGTGTCTGCAAGTTATGGAACATAGGGCCTGATTCAGACCCACTCACGAGCGGCTGGGTCGATGTTCTGGACTGAGCATGCGCACGACGGAGGGAGCTCCGTCGTGCGCATGCGCCAGACGCGACGAGCGAAGGAAAGTCCTTCGCTCATTGTGGCTGATCAAAGGGGGCATGCTGTCGATGTTGATTGACAGCACGCCCCCTTTGGTAGGCATGCCGGGAGCGTGCCTCCCTGACGGAGGCGTTTCCACGGGAACGCCTCCCATCAGAAGCCGGCCCACTGACATCACTAGTGATGTCAGTGGGAGTGATTTTGGCTCTGATAGAGCCAAAATCACTCCGGAGCTTGCGGTTGAAAACCTCAACCGCAGGCTCCGGCTCGCAGTTTCGATGGTCACGATGGTCAAGACCATCGCGGCCATCAAACTGCACGCTCATATAGCCTGTGGGTGGTCACCCACAGCTATACGAGCGTCCAGGAGGACGCTCCATTTTCATGGAGGCCGGCCCTCATTCAGAGCGTGCGCTCTGCTCAGAGCGTACGGCTCTGAATGAGGGCCATAGAGAGTTAGGCATTGAAATGTATCCTGTAATGCAGCCAGCCTAGATTTATTATGCAGCGGGTAAATGGACACAAAGAGCTGTCGAGGCTGGATTGTGACCATACGAACTGACCTATGAACTGTACTGTAACAGAAGAACAAGGAAGAAGAACCAATGGAATCATGCCAAACTGTTCTATTGTATTGCCTATCTCTGTAAGAGTATATATGTGGGCTCTCTGAAACTAGATGCCAGTCTTCTTGCTTTGCTGTTGATGGAGGTTTCATCTTAGCCGGGATCTGGGTCCAGAGCATATGCGTATGTAACGACTGTACCTTGTGTCAGTATAATTTGCTTGCGCTAATTGTATTTAGATCACAGCATGTAACTATCTATTTTTATGGTGAATAATAACTTTTTGTGCTTTGGAACTACAATCAAAGTCTGAAAGCAATTATTTCTTGTGCGACTCATAATGCTAAACAGTGACAATTTTAGAGTGTATAGATTGGTAGGAATCTATTGTTGGGGGCTTTGTCGAGTGAGATCATGCTACTACTTACACGAATGACACACAGTTAGCGATCTCTCACAAAAAGGGTGGAAAGGTGCCATAAGCAGGAAAGAACGCTTTGCCTTTGAAAACCTGCTACCACTTGGTTGCTGAGAGACCGCTATCCGTATATTGTGTGAGTTCAAGGAGCACTGATTAGAATTCAGAGACAAGGGAGGAAAAAAGTTTGTTTTCCCTGTTGATAGAATTTCATGATAAAAGGGGAAGTCGCACAATAGCATAAGGGTAATAATAAGTTTTGTGTAGCAGTCGCATTATTGTGTATGCGACTTGTCGCACAATAGCGTATACATATTTCCTGTATTGCTGCCACGTGTTTTAAACAAAACCGTTGAGATTGCATTGTGATATTGATAGAGTTATAGCATTGTTGTAAATATCTTAGTCAGTGTTGCCATAATCTGGAAAAATGTTTATTTTTCTGCGCAGGAAAAGAGTGTGTAACAGTGAACGTGTGTTGGTTGGGGTATGGGGTAACATGTTCCCTAGTTAAGGGTATCGAAGGACCCTTAAGTGCTAGGCATCTTGTGTCGGCCTAGTGGCTCTGTAGTAGATACCGCAGTCTATACACATAGCAGTTGTAGTTGTTGTCTTTGTTGTAGGCATCGGCTCTAGGGGACGCTCACAAACGGGTCGATGTTGCCCCACTGTGCATGCGCACGACGGAGGGAGCTCCGTCGTGCGCATGCGCGAGACCCGGATAGCGACGGGCTCTCCGTCGCTCTGGGTCTCACACCAAAGGGGGCGTGCTGTCAATGTTGATTACAGCACGCCCCCTTTGGTAGGCGTGCCAGGGGCGTGGCTGCCAGACGGAGGATTTCCCATGGGAACGCCTACCGTCTGAAGCCGGCGCCACTGACATCACTAGTGATGTCAGTGGGAGTGATTGTGGCTCTGATAGAGCCAAAATCACTCCTGGGCTTGCGGCAGCGAGACCCTACCGCAGGGTCTCCATCGCAAGCCCGATGGTCGCGATGGTCTTGACCATCGCGACCATCATCATGGATGCTCGCATAAGCTGTGGGTGGTCACCCACAGCTATGCGAGCATCCAGGAGGACGCTCCATTTTCATGGAGGAGGGCCCTGATTCGGAGCATTCGGCTCTGAATCAGGCCCTCAGTGTGATTGCAGCATTCAGTGATCAGTTAGGGTTATTGAGCATTGTACTTGAACTGCACAGTTGTGGCAAATTGTTATTGTGAACTGAGCAGAGGGTGGATGAAATCACTGAAAAAGGTAGGTGTTATTGGAATGCCTAAATGTTTGCAGTGAAATGTAGTCAAAAATGGATTAGGTGCGTCGAAGCAGTCTGGTTATTCTTCCATAGGTATGTGGGTGCATCATGTTAATATCATCCACAGGTAAGTGAAAGTAGCCTTGATGTTCTTTCACCGGTCTAAGGGCCTGATTCAGACCATGATGCAAAACTGTGTTCGCCCGCAGTAGGTACGACCGTAAATATGTAAAACCAAGTGCTCGCACGTGTGGTCGCTCGTAGCTAGTCTTCCGCCCCATATTTGCCCAACCTCCTCTAGCTAACGAGCGTCCGAAATAATGAGCGCTCTACTCGTCTTTTGTTGATGTGTGTGCGCTCGCACAAGTTATTTCCAGAAGTAGCCCTGTCATTTGTCGATTGCCTTGTTTGATTGCCTTATTTCTCGTTCTGCAAACATCCGTGAATTGATTGGTGCCAATCATTACATTAATTTACTTAATTGTTGCTCGAATGATTTCAATCTTGTTTTTTTTTTTGAATGTCAATAAACTTAATTGTTTGTCTTGTTTTCCATTTGTTCCATAGATTGCGTCCGGTTTTAAAGACAAACTTGTTGTTTATTGTAATTTCAGAGACTGTTTATTTGGTATTAATGTTTTTTTTTTACTAATAATGAAAATCTGTAAATGTGTTTTTTCTGTTTTCTGCTAAAGCGCCTAAATGCATCAAGCCAATAATAAGTCCCAATATATTTTTATGGGTTGTTCACATGACTCACACATTAACCAATAGAATTGTTCATGTTATTTATGAAAGTACAGTAGCCAATCAAAATTTTAGGGTCCCTGTATTAAAACTGTAGTGTGTAAAAAAAAAACATTGCCATCATGAGAGCCAGTGCTTTTACACACTGTGAGTTGCTGGTGCTCACTGAGATTGTGGACCACCGTATAACGGATATGCTGCCCCCCATCACCAACATGATGGAGCGGCAGGCATACGCGGTGGTGTAGTGGCTGCGTTCATTGGGCTTTCGCCGGACCATCGGCCAATTAGAATGGCATTTGGTCTGATTTGCGACGCAGGTCACCACGCCTGCTAGAACAAATTTGGATGTGGATCCATCGGCGTAAGTAGATATGTGAATGGTTTAATGTCTATGTAGATTTTATTTGCATTTTGTACGTTGCTAATGTAAATTTGCATTCATGCTTGTGCATGTGTGCAGTATATGTTTTTTGGTGCTAACTGAGACCTAGGTTTGTAAACAATTTTTAGGTTGTTTCTGTTTTTTTTTTAATTTTGGGCCAAATGTTAATTGTTATTTTAAAATTAATAATATTTAAAAATATACCTCATTTAGGTCAGGAGCGGATAGTGAGACGTCGCCGTAGGCCTGTCCGACCCCTTTCGCCGACTCCCTACATGTACTCCTCTGCCCACTCCTCCCAAATTTCACCACCCTCCACTGACCTGGACATCCCTATTTCCCCTCCCTCTCCTGCTCCCCAATCCCAAATAACCCCTCCCTCCCCTGTCCTACCCATCCACATTACAGCACCCTCCCCTGATCCACCCTTTCAATATTCCACTCCCTCCCCTTTATCCCCATCCGAAATCACACCTCCAGCTTCTATCCTACATTGGCTGTCATCTTCTGATGAAGATCCAGGCCACTCTGCCCCTGTTCCTGATGCTGCAGGTAATTTGTTTTACTTTTGTACAAGTAATTTCTGTAAATGTGTTCTATATGCATACACTGTGGTATCCTGTAATCTAATCTAAGGACATTCCATATTTATTGTATATGGGTTATTGTTGTTTAAATTTGTTCACATGGAGGCACTCATTTTTTTATTTTTTTCTCAAATTGTTTGTCCCTTTTTGTTCAAAAAAATGTTTCCCTTTTTTTTGGTGTGTACATCAAAATGTCTTTGTAGTTTAAATAGTTTGAATTTTTATTAAAATTAATTTTTAAAATTTTAAAATGTTTCATAGCACATATGACATAGGCCAATACTCAACTTTTGTGGTTTTTATCATTATTTAATTAAAAAATTAAATACAACTTGTGTTAGGATTAGTTCAGATGCAACAGTGATTTTTCAACCCACTCTTCTCATGTTTTTGGTACATATATTGTTAAAATTGTGTCAAAAATTATGTAATTTTTATAATTTTGAATTTGAACATTTTGGAGATTACAGATAACAAATATATTTGCAAAATAAAATTTGCTTAGTATGGTAACTAATTCTCTTTGTTAATCATACAGTCCTTTTGCTTTTCAAAATTTAGATATTTCATATTAATATACACATTTCTCTTTCAACAGAGCCAAGGATGTGGGATCAACAAATTCTTACAGAGTTGATCCAGATTTGGCAAAATTTGATCCAAATGATGGTGTCTGTGGACCAATTGGTTGTGTTAATGTGCCATTCCTAAAGTTTTTTTACTTTTGTAAATTAATAAAAAATTTTGATTACAACAAATCTCATTTCTTACCTCAAACATTATATGCCAAGGTCAATCAATTTGTTTGTATGTATTAAATGGGGTTTTAGATCAAATATAAACTAATTTTTACAAAAAATCAAACAATGTTCCTCAAAAAAAAATGTAAATTTTTTAGGGCCAAAGAAAATGTTTTTTTATTGAAAAATTACATTACCGACAAACTGAGTAATTTTCGGCAAAATATACAAATGAATAAAAACACAAGAAAAAGGTTGTAATTGTCATGACCTCCATAATGGTTCCCCATAATACCCTTATGTAGTTAATGCATTTTTTAGTTTTCTAAATTGTTTTTTGTATAAATGTAAATCAAACTGAAAATATGTTGAAACAAATTAGCCAACATGTGTGTTAATTTTTTACTCAAATATTTAGGGCAAAAAACTAACTACAGTTTACACTTGTCAACTAATATCAAATGTACTGGGTATTTTTTTCCACAATGTTTTTTTTAAAACCCTTATAAAAACACTTTTTTAATGCTTCAAAATTTAATGCAAACAAAAAAACACAAGAGTAATAAACACAAATCCAAACACCACAAAATCAAGAACTGGTTGTAGATGTCCAAATGCCAACATGTTGTCCAAAATCAGCCAAAAGACACATTTGTCCAGGTGTTATGTTCAGATTTTGGTAATTATTGTCACAGTCATTACATTTCATGGAATAAGCAGGTTGGTTGTTTTTTTGGGGAAAAAAAAAACATAAGAAAAAAAACATAGGATAGTTTACACACATGATTTACATTTTATTTATTTGTAATTAAAAAAATGACAAAATATTACCTGAAATAATGTAAAACCACATCATCGCATATGGCCAACCCAGACACACTCCTTCGACCAACTTCCGGGGGGCCATCCTCCGGCAAGGCATCCTCTGGCTGCATTTGGACACCACTCCTTATGGTGATGTTATGAAAAATCCCACACAGGACCACAATTTTGGACACCATAGCCGGCAAACACATTAGGTCACCACCAGAGCGGTGGAGGCATCTAAATCGGCCTTTTAAAAGGCTGATACAGTGCTCCACCACCTGCCTGGTGGCAGTAAGTGTGGAATTAAATTGAATTTGTGGCCCTGGTGTAGGGACCAAATAAGGAGAGAGAAGCCAGTGCGTGCAAGGGTAACCACTGTCTCCTGTGTAAAAAAAAAAAAAAAACTTTTATGTAAAATACAATTGTAACATCAAAACATTAAGGGTCCCACTTACCCTGAAGCCTCACATCACCAGCTTGTAGGTTGTTTAATTTACACCAAAGCCCTGATTGCTGGATGACAAAAGGATTATGTGCACTTCCTGGGAACTTTGCATTCAGGGACAAGATCTGGAGGGAGGCATCACATACCACCATTACATTCATGGAATGAAAATGTTTGCGGTTCCAAAATATAGCCTCCAGCACTGCTGGAGGCTGAAGTGGTATGTGAGTGCCATCCACAACCCCTATGATGTGTGGGAAGCCAGCAATTTAGAAAAGTTTTTGCTCTAATACAGTAAGTGAACCCATATCCAATGGCATATTAATAAAATGAAGGAGGTGTTTAAATATGGCATCCATCACGGCCCTCAGGATCCTGGAATAGGAGGACTGTGAAATTCCAGCCACAATTCCAACTGTGGTCTGGAAGGATCCTGAGGCGCAAAAATGTAACACCGACATAAACTGCGTTAGTGGTGGTATTGCTGTTGGATTTGTAATTTGCCTTTCAAGATCACTCTCTATTAATGAAAGAGTGTCTAGGATAATTTTAGGCGGTAGGCGGTAACACCTTAACCCCTCATCATCAGGCATTCCAAAAAGGGTGACACGTGTTCTAAATATCTGGTGCCTTGCAAACCTATGAGGCCTATGTCTAGGATGATGTCCAGGTTGGTCAAGGTCTGCTACCATTGCCACTATGAGATGCCCAACATCAATCTGAAATGTTATGCAGATTTTTAAGGGATTAGAATTGTGAGTGTAAAAATATATACTTAATTTAATTAATAAAAGGCAGATTCTTACAGGGCTTGGTAGGGACATCTTTTGGAAAACCTACAGTTTTTAGATGTTAACCAAAAAAACAAAACACAAAATTATTAAATGACAAGGCGGCCTAAGCACACAAGAACACCACTGCATGCATTTAATATTTATTTATATATATTTTTTAAATTTATCTAATGCATGCATAAATGACAGACATGAGATCACCAAACTGTACACCACAATTTTTATTTAACGCTATAAAATACGCATAAATGATAGACATGAGATCGCCAAACTGTACGCCTATTTTTTTTTCATTTTTTTTAAACAAAATAAAATAACAGGCAAAATTTTAATTTTTAAAATCTACACACACTGAACAAAACAAATTATAATATAGTGTACCAAAAAAAAAACCATTAAAACAACTTACCAAACCCAGACGAAAAAATCCAATCAAAAGGGGATCCAACAACCAAAAGAAGAAAAGCAACACACTAAATGAAAACAAAGTAAAAACATGCATTAATTTTTGTGTTAAATTTTTTTAAAAAATAAATAAATAAATAAAAAAATAAAAAAAATTAATTTACCCACAAAATATGAGATTAGTTTAGAGAACCAAATCACCAAAAGGGAAACAGCAAACCAGCTCCAACCAATACACTATGAACAAAACACTCCAATGACTCCAACAACGACTAGCAAACATGAGTACAATCACTACTCCTAACAACAACCCACACCTAAATGATGAAACCAGAAACCCTTAAATAGGCTATTTTCCCACATAAATCAATGACGCACAATAGCCACGCACAAAGCATGATGTGGCCGCATTATGCACACGTAACTATAAATACGTCATGACAGTCCAAATTTGGTCTGCTTAATTCTGGTGTGCAACCATGTCTAAAGACCAGAAGCAAAGGCAAAATCCTGACCAACAAAGTAAGTACTTATATTGTTAAAAAAGAAGTTGAATCTATCTTTTTTTAAACTATAAACAATAATTATTCCATTATTGAAAGGTGCTGAGGCTGAGAACGAGGAGGCTACGGGGCCAAGTAGCCAGGGCCATGAAAAAAGAAAGAGGCAGCCACAATACAGAAGAAAGGAGATGGAGGTTTTGGTGCAAAGGTGCATGGACAATTTAACACAGGCACCAAGAAATATGGGTGCAACACAGAGATGGAAACTATGGGAGGACATAGCCAGTGCTGTCAATGGTGTGGGAGATTTTGTCCGATCCACAAAAGAGGTCAAGAGGCGCAATTGCAGTCACCTATTTGAAATGTAAATTGAAACTGAAAAAAATACCAAAATATTAATTTTTTTAACAACAGATGGAGCGACTTCAAATACTGGCTGAAACAAAAACTTGCTGATAGTGCTAGGCATGCAGGGGGGACAGGTGGTGGGCCAACCCCTGTGTCACTGGAGCTTACCGATTTGGAGGAGCTGGCACAGGGGTGTGTTCAGGAAGAGGAGGTGTTTGGCGTGTCCAACATGGACACAAACATGCCAGACTTTGCGGCTCCACATGTTGCCGCTAGTAATTTATAATACTTTTAAATTATTTAACAACCAATAATAAAAAAAAACTAAAATTTTTTTTTCTTTTTATTACAGGCACAGAAGAGGATGAGTCTGCTCCAGAGGTGAGCTTTGGCCGAAGCAGATCTGGCTCTGCAGGGGAGAAAGCAGGATATCTGCCTGGGGACCCTGTGGTGGCCAGCCCAGGGCATACCTCCTCACTGATCTCAATGAGAAAATGGATAAGAAAACTGAGATTTTGATGAGGATGGACGCCAATCTGCTACAGGTGGCGTACGCCTTGGAGGTAAATGCTTCAGCCAATGTGAGAATAGCCAATGCCCTGGAGCAGCTCGTCCGCTAGCGCATGTTGGAGCCACCCTCCCTTCCTGTCAATACCCTACCACCAGATGAACAGGCAGTCAGATTGGAAACCAGATCACACAGTGACGTATCACTATATCTGCTCAAATTTTCTGCTCGCAGAAAAAAATAAATGTACGCCCTAAAAACGCCTTGGCACGCCTGCGTTTTCACATCTCCACCCCCGTCACCACCCATAAATGGACCAATCTGTCAATCAAATTATACAGGTAACTTCCTGCGCGCTGTGTATATGAACAAAATAAAAATGACCACAAAGATATGGCCACACATGCGCAGTTATACACGGGCGCTTGTGTGCTTGAAAAAAATTTGAATGCGTACCAATGAACGGCCGCTTGCGTCCAGGTCTGAATCAGGCCCTAAATCTCCACTGAAAAGTTTTGCATTATTTTCCCAAAGATGGGAGCCAAGCAAATGGTTGAGATGTTAGATGATGTGCTGCTGCTGGAAGCGCCGCTTGGGTCGGCACGGCATATTATGCATACTAGGTATGGTGCTTATGCAACTAGGTACTGTGATGTATGGTTTAAAATGACAAGGGAGAGTGTGAAACCATTTCCCAGAATTGGCAGCTTTGATAAGGAGGTATTGAACAATGTCCGAGATAGCATCTGTATGGTGCACTCTCGAATGAAAAAGATAAAGTATAACGATTGTTTAAAACTATGGCAGAAGGAGGGGGATACATGGCTTAAGGGTGTGCATGCAACACAAACCAGCGTTGCGTGTACAATGTAGGGGAGTGCGCACGCAGTGCTAAACTGTCCTATGTGGATGGGGTGGAGGTACAGTCGATGTAAAAACTCATAAAAATGTAACAGGTAACAGGTAACTTGTACCCTCTCTTGAGTAACCACAAGGAAAATGTTTATGATGTGGATGATGAACCTGTTGTTATATCTGCCATTTGCCATGCTGTACACATTTTAGATGCTCCATCACAACAAGCATGAGTGGTGGCCCCATCTTCATCAGTGGTAGTACAGGAAGTGTTAACATCCACTGCACCCGTAGAGGAATTTGTTAAACCTATACGTAGCAGTAATAGACTGAATCCCCAGCCAGGTAACAAGGTCAAAGGTAACAGTGTGGGTGGTCTCCATCCCATCCATACAATAACTGTTCCCAATGGGAATCCGGATGCGAATGGTATAGAGGCCCACAAGGGAGGTAGCAATGCATTGTCCTTGGACAAAAGCATAAATAAATTCCAAAATGAATCATTTCCCTGACCCTACAAGGGCATTTGCAAAATGCCAAAGATTTTTGAAAAATTTGGGAAATGCTCATGAGCCAACCAATAAGGATTGGCGATTGGTGTTAAGGGCTTGTCTTCCACACAATACCGACATGAAGAAGTTTATCACGGATTGCGTATTGGATGGCGATGGTCCCTTAACAGACGAGGGTAACCAAGGTAACATTACCCGCATATTAACTCAATTGGGTGTATATTATCCAGTAGTAGTTAACTGGAGTAAAATTTTCACCATAAAACAATTGAATCTGCAGATGATTACTGTACCCGAGCTCTGCAGGCTATCACCCAGTACACTGGGATAGAAGATATTAAAGATAGCACTTACCATAGGGAAATGGTCATCACTGTGCTTAAGGATGGTCTTAAAGACAACCTAAAAACCCAAGTCCAGACCTTGATACCTGGCTGGAGAGGAGTTACTGTAGACACACTTAGGGAGTCCGCTATTGAGCATGATAAAAACATCCTCAAGAAGAGAGAGACCCAGAGTGAGAAGCTAATGGCTGTTAGTATTCAAGCTCTAGAAGGAATGAATGTAACATCACAGCCACCAGACACACATGCACAGCTACACGCCCTCACCAATCCTGCACCGCCCCTAACACTGCCCCACTTATCACACACAGCCACAAAACCCATACTATCCACAGCCACCATATTACCCTCAAAATCCTTATCCACATCCACAATCTTTCTCTACCACTCACCCACACAGCAACCTTTTCACCCACCCCACACACGAAGGTGCTTTAACTGCAACCAAGTGGGACATGTAAGTAGGAACTTTAAGGTGAAGAAGGTAGGACCCCCTAACCAGGGAGTACCTGGATATCCACATAAGGGATATACACAGAGTGCAGGAAATTTCCAACATTCACCCGCTCCAATTGTGGCCTTAAATGCTGTATTGGAGAGTGAGAGTCAACACTAGGGGTCAGGTCATGCCTGTAGTCTACAGATAGTCAGGTTAATGGGAAGTTCTAGGGAAGAACCGGTGGTGATGGTTGATGTAGCTGGTACTTAATATCCATATCTTGTAGACACAGGGGTGACCAGATCAGTGATAACATCTCCAGCTAATTTACAGGAGACCAGCGAGACAGTACCAGCAATGGGTGTAACGGGTAAAGTGCAACATTATCCTTTAACCAAATCCACAGAGGTTACTATCGGGCCATTGCATACCAGGCATTCTTTTATCCTGGCAGCAGCGGCTCCTACTAACCTACTGGGAAGGGATTTGTTATGTAAAATGGGATGTGTCATATATTGTACCCCTGATGGTATATTTCTAGATATCCCAGAGAGAGTTGCGCATGAGGTGAGGGATATGTTGGACACTCCCCAAAGGTTAATGTATCACTCTACTGGTTCAGTAAAAATCCATCCCAGGTAGATCAAATGTTATCCCAAATAAAAGATTCACTTTGGTCCAAGGATGGACAGGACACTGCATTAATGGCAAATGTAGCTCCCATAATGGTAAATCTAAAAAGTGGTAGGCAAGCTCCAAAAATTCCCCAGTACCCATTAAAACAGGAGGTAGAGATAGGGGTTTATCCCATAATTGAGCAGTTATTACAATTTTAGTCCGTACAGCAACTGTAGCCAACAGTCCCATCTTTCCTGTGAAAAAGAGTGGTGGGAGGGGTTATAGGCTTGTACAAGACCTTAGAGGGGTTAATAAGGTAGTACAGAGCCAATTTCCCATAGTGCCAAATCCAGCTGTCATTCTTTTGCAGATCCCACAAATTGCAACCCATTTCACTGTCATTGACCTCTGTTCTGCTTTCTTCTCTGTACCTCTTCATCCTGACTGTCAGTACCTATTCGCTTTTACATACAGGGGTGTACAATACACATGGACACGATTGCCCCAGGGCTTCATAGACAGCCCAGTATCTTCTCCCAGGCCTTTCACCACTGTTTACAATCTTTTCAACCTGCCAATGGATCTGTTCTTATACAATAAGTGGACAATTTATTGTTATGTTCTGATTCGTTTATGTCATGTTTAGAGGATGCTATACTAAACTTTTATTGATTCATCTCTCGCAAACAGGACACAATGTTGCTAAGGACAAACTACAGCCATGCCAGTCCAGGGTTAAATACTTGGGACATTGCCTAACCCAAGGGTTACGACATCTGACAAATGGCAGAATCCAAGCCATACAGACCATGACACTGCCGCAGAACCAGCAGCAAATCCATACCTTGGGAATGTATGGATACTGCTGAATGTGGATCCCAGGTTTTTCTATTTTGGCCTTGCCATTAGAGGACTTAGTCTCTTTCTCAAAGCCCAATCGTGTCATACACACAGACAAAGCAGAGCAGGCTTTCCTTAACCTTAAGGATAGTCTGACAAGAGCACCTGCATTGGGAATGCCTGTTTATGAAAAATCTTTCGATTTGTATTGTATTGAAGCTGATGGTTGTGCAGCAGGTGTCCTCACACAAAAACATGGTAATTGCCAGTAGGCCCATAGCATACTACAGTGCACAATTGGACACTCTGGCAAGATCACTCCCAACTTGTTTAAGAAGTGTAGCAGCAACTGCTCTATTGGTCAGTAAGAGTGAGGATGTTGCCATAATATGATCGTCTATACTCCCCGTGCTGTATCTGCTTTGCTAAACTCTGCCCAAACCAGACATGTCTCCTCAGCTAGGTTCACAAAATGGGACTAGCCCTGATAGCACCTGCAAACATCACCATCAAATGGTGCAGTATGTTAAATCCAGCAATGTATTTACCATATGTGCAACATGATGCACAAAGGGTGGAGAAAGGTGAGTTGCTGGCGAAAGGTGAGTTCTGCAGGTATATTGATGCACATGATTGTATGGAATATCTGAATCAAACCTTTACTGCAAGACCTGATGTACGGGATTCACCTTTAGCAATTGTAGATGTGACATTTTACATGGATGGGAATTATCATAGACAAACTGACAATGGAGAGTTATGTACAGTTTATGCTGTGGTAAATGATGAAGATACCATAGAGGCCAAACCTTTAGGTCCACTTCATTCAGCCCAAGTGGCGGAGCTGGTGGCATTAAGTAGAGCGTGTGAGTTAATAGAAGGTAAATCTGCTAATATCTACACTGACTCTAGGTACGCCTTCGGGGTGGTACATGATTTCAGGGCTCTATGGCATCTGAGAAATCTTATGACAGTAGCAGGCACACCAATTGCACATTCCAGACATATAAAAGGACTACTGACAGCAATCCAATTGCCTAAGACAGTGGCAGTAATTAAGTATAAAGCCAATACATGTGAGGATAATCTGGTGTCACTGGGCAACAACAGGGCAGACGAAGCTGCCAAATGGGCAGCAGGGTTAAAAGTAAATGTGCCAATTAACCAAATGATATTTCAAATGATTGACATGCTGAAATTAATTGAGATGCAAAATTTGTGTTCCATCCAGGAAAAGGCTGTTTGGAGGTCCAAGGGATGTGGGCAAGAGTCATCTGGACTCTGGAGAGATGGACAAGGTAAGCCAGTGGCTCCCAAGGCGTACTACGCAAGCCTGGCTGAGGCAGCACACGGTCTGACTCACTTGGGAAAGCAAGGTATGTGCAAATTGGTGAGAGCATACTGGTGTGCACCGGGTATTTCTTCTCAAGCAGAATAGAGAGCAATGTCCTGTCTGACCTGCTTGAGGAAAAAGATTGGGAAAACGATCCCTGCCGAACCATCCCACATTCCTCCGACTGAAGGACCTTTTCAGGTAATACAAATTGATTTAATCCAATTACCACCCTGCAGGAATCTCAAGTATGTATTAGTGTGCACTGATGTGTTTTCTAATTGGGTTTAGGCATACCCAGCTGCCATTAATACTACTGCGTGTACTGATAAGAAAATTGTTCAGGAGTTTGTATGCAGATACAGTATCCCTAGAATTATTGAAAGTGATAGGGGTACTCATTTCACAGGTGATGTTTTCCAAAACATGTGTAAGTTGATGGGCATTAATAGTAGACTTCACAACCCCTACCGACCGCAAGCGAGTGCCAAGGTGGAGAGGATGAACAGTACTATTAAAAATAAATTAAGTAAAATCATGGCAGAAACTGGACTGGGTTGGCCAAAAGCACTACCACTTGTCCTTCATAGTATCAGGACAACTCCTAGACCCCATTTCAATCTGTCCCCCTTTGAAATACTGTTTGGTAGACAACCTCATTTGATTCTAAGTCCGCAGGAAGAATTGAAAATTAACAATAAGGTAACTGTAAGGTATCTTATAACAATGAGTAGACAGTTAAAACAGCAACAGCAGAACCTGAAATTGTTGTCACATGATATGCCTGATAAAAACTGTCATGATGTTGAACCTGGAGAATTTGTTATGATCAGAAATTTCATGCATTCAGGGTGTTTGACAGATTGATGGGAAGGTCCGTATCAGGTGTTGCTGATGAGTACAACTTCATTGAAGGTGGTGGAGAGAGATACCTGGGTCCATTCCACTCACTGTAAGAAGGTCAACCAAACGGTGGAGAGACAAGGTGGAATCAAGGCAGATAACGTAGACCTGTCAATTGCAAGCCTGCTCCAGGAGGGTTAAAGGTTACAGTGAGAGACCAGAGCTAAAGAAATTTGTAGATCCTTGTTTTCAGTAATGGATTGATCTGCAGTGGTTATCTTTGTGTTTTCTCCCAGAGTCCTCATTATCTTGGGTTGTTTCGGGATCTCTGGTTTCTGTGATGGAGGACAGAGGACCGAGAGGGGAGCTGATGGTGATATCAATGGAGTGGAGTCAGGAGAAGGAGTGCTAAACCAACTGGGGGAGTATCTGACCAAACTCAGTATAGTAATTGTTAAGAGATCTGCTATTGTAGAAACTCGGAGACAGTGTGAAGGTCTATCATCTGAAGATTATTGTATGTGCGAGTTTTGTGGGTCCTCAGTTGATGAGAATTGCATCCAGCAGTGCCAACCTAAGTATAACCAGTATTGGGGTGGGTATCCTTTAGAGGCTTATCATACTATGGTGGGCAAAGTTTTAAACCAAACTAACTGTTTGGTGTGCTCCCACATGCCTTAAGGACAGCACAATGTAGGGTTAGTGCCATTCCCATTGAATATCTCTGAAATTTTCAAATCTCAAAGAGGGCATGCACTGGATGGAAAATTTCTTAAGTCCAAACCATCTCATTTCAAACTCCACCAGTAGCAAGTAGATAAATCACTCCTATGTTTGAACATCACCAACTCCAATGAACCAGGAAGTTGGGAGGTGACGGGCAATAACCAGATGATGACCTTTTCACTTAGAGCTGATCATGTGCCTATGAATTATGAAATGTTACGCACAATTAGGTCGGGTGGAAGACACTTCTGGTAAAAATATACACTAAGTTCCACCAAAAAAATGGTTGGTAGGGTACCAGAAGGGTATTGTGCCAAGATATTACAACCAGAAACTTGCATGAGTCCAATGGGAGAACCTGGAATAGAATCACTTGCTAGGGAAATCTGTGTGTTGATAATGATGTTTACTATTCCTAATGTTCTCCCCGATGATGTATATTTTATATGTGGTAGAAAAGCGTATAAGTGCCTCTCTCCAAGTTCCGAAGGTTTGTGTTATCTGGGAAGAGTAGTTCCAGAGGTTATGACCCTTACACATGGTGAAATGCTTGGTATTCATAAAAACACACCATCACCATATCTTCACACACAGTATGAACATAGAGACAAAAGAAATATGATACCTGGTGATGTACCTAAAGCCACAGAGTTAATTAGTGAAACAACTGGCTTTCAAGTTTTGGTAGCATTGGATCCCACCAGGATCACTCAGGGTACACTAAATTTTAGCTATATCCAAGATCTTGCTAAATTAATAGATAATATCACTGAGATGTATGATGACACATTTAAATATACAGGTAGGGAGTTGCAAGCTTACAAGAAAGAACTCGTGCAACATAGACTAGTGTTAAATTATTTAACAGCTGTCACTGGAGGGTATTGCATAACTTTGGCCACCCAATTTGGTGTAAAATGTTGCACATATATTACAAATAACACTAGTGAGTTGATAGTCCGGAAGATGGACGAAATTCTGTAGCTGAAATGTGAATTCTGGAAGAACCATAAATCTTCAGTGGCTGAATTAGAGGAGAAGGTAGAGGAATGGGTTTCATGGTTGAACCCATCGAAATGGTTCTCCGGTCCAGGAGAGTGGGTCCAGGAAATGATTGCTAGTATAGGTAAACTCCTGATCCTAATATTGGTTGTTTTCATAGTAATTGGCTTGTGTGTCACGTGTGTTCCTACTGTGTTGAAATATGGAAAATGTAAAGATAAGGTAAACCAAAAGAATGAAATTTTGATGGTGGTTAGAAGTAGCAATGTCAATATTGAGGTAAATGTAGGACTGCATTACAACCCTGAACTAGAAGGTACCATCAAATGATGTAAAAATTTAGCCATGCATGAAATGTGTTATTAAAATGTTTTTTTAAAACATCTTAAATAATGTAAGTCCCTATCCCCCTTCAAGACTTCCTTTATAGGATTGGTGCATCCCCACATCTTTCCCATGATCTCCCAAGATCCATGTTGTGCGTATAAGGGTAGTTTTATGTCCCCCCCAGAGACACATTATTGATGGTTTAAGAACCACCTTGTGCCATCCCATAATATAACATTAACATTAAATAATGTTAAATAATTAATAATAATAATGTCATTGTGTAAGCCTAAATTAATTTTAAAATCAGAGTGTGATAGCATGTTGTTTGCTATCAAAGGGTGGACTGTCGAAACTGCACACTTACATAAAAAGGTTCCCTATCATTAAGGTTAATATTTAAGGTTTTATTCATTATCAGTAATGTTGTGAAATACATGTTATTTGATATCTAAGGATTAGTGCATGATAAGCAGACCATGTTTGGTGTCATTCCAAACTACTGTATCTTTGCAGATTTCCGGTTCCATCGGGGAAGAAATTGCAACATGTTTCTGCAAGTTATGGATCATAGAGAGCTAAGCATTAAAATGTATCCTGTAATGCAGCCAGCCTAGATTTATTATGCAGTGGGAAAATGGACACAAAGAGCTGTTGGAGGCTGGATTGTGACCATACGAACTGACCTATGAACTGTACTGTAACAGAAGAACAAGGAAGAAGAACCAATGGAATCATGCCAAAAAATTCTATTGTATTGCCTATCTCTGTAAGAGTATATATGTATGCTCTCTGAAACTAGATGCCAGTCTTCTTGCTTTGCTGTTGATGGAGATTTCATTTTTGATGCCGGGATCTGGGTCCAGAGCGTGTGCATATGTAATGACTGTACCTTGTGTCTGTATAATTTGTTTGCGCTAATTGTATTTAGATAACAGCGTGTAACTCTGTTTTTATGGTGAATAATAACTTTTTTGTGCTTTGGAACCACAATCAAAGTCTGAAAGCAATTATTTATTGTGCAACTCATAACACTAAGGCAGTGTGAGGCAGTGTGAGGAAGGGTAAGGCATTGTGAGCCAGGGTGTGGAAGGGTGAGGCAGTGTGAGGCAGGGTGTGGAAGGGTAAGGCAGTGTGAGACAGGGTGAGGAAGGGTAAGGCATTGTGAGACAGGGTGAGGAAGGCTAAGGCAGTGTGAGGCAGGGTGAGGAAGGGTAAGGCATTGTGAGACAGGGTGTGGAAGAGTAAGGAAGCATGAGGCAGGGTGTGGAAGGGTAAGGCATTGTGAGACAGGGTGAGGAGGAGTAAGAAAGCGTGAGGCAGGGTGAGGAAGGGTAAGGCAGTGTGAGACAGGGTGAGGAGGGGTAAGAAAGCATGAGGCAGGGTGAGGAGGGGTAAGGCAGTGTGATTCAGGGCAAGGAGGGGTAAGAAAGCGTGAGGCAGGGTGAGGAGGGGTAAGGCAGTGTGAGACAGGGTGTGGAATGGTAAGGAAGCATGAGGCAGGGTGTGGAAGGGTAAGGTATTGTGAGACAGGGTGAGGAAGGGTAAGGCAGTGTGAGACAGGGTGAGGAGGGGTAAGAAAGCATGAGGCATGGTGAGAAGGGGTAAGGCAGTGTGGTACAGGGTGAGGAGGGGTAAGAAAGCATGAGGCAGGGTGAGGAGGGGTAAGGCAGTTTGAGACAGGGTGAGGCAGAGTATGGCATACTTGACAACTTTCCTGGAATGGGGCACTGATGTAATTCACACTGAATCACATCATTATGGTGTGTAAGTTGCCAATTAGCTTAATTAGTCCTTAATTACTCACCTTCCGAAGCGGAGCCGGGTCTTCTGCAGCAGGGTGAGTATGTGAGTGTTTGTAAGTCTAAATGAGCAGGGCCGCCAACAGCCGCATCGGGCCCAGGTGACAAGGGTTGTGGCCTAATAGCAGGAGGTGTGGCCACACCCCGTTAGAAAAAAGAAAGAAAAAAATTATTTCTGCACACTGGGGAGTTGGTCGCCTGGTTTTAGAACCTGATGCTTAGTAACTTAACTCCTTAGACTCAGAGTGTGAAGTTGGTGCATGAGAAAATACAGACGATCAATGACCATGTTGGATGCTTGCTTTTGTTTTGCACATTCTAGCACATGTAAAAATGTGACTACTAGCAAGAAGGGGCCTTGGTCATAGCTTTTCCTTTCCACTGTGGTGGTTGTATGTAATGTTAGCAGGGGTGGCTCCTACCTTCTTTGATGAGGGGGACTGCCACCACTGTAAATGATGGGGTCACTCCCCAGGACAGTGCTGTTGTGATAGGGGAACAACAGCTGCAGCTGTCGATAACGATAGCTGCAGCTGTCAGAATGGTCAGTGCCACTTAGGATTCATACAATTGATGTCACATCGGTGATAGCAGCTATCTTGTAGATAGCAGCACCAATAATGATAGGGCGTTCCCATCATTTACCACCAAACCCCAAAAAAAGAAATGATATTAGTGCACATAACATGCGGTGATACCACTCCGACCACATATTGCCAGGTTTTACATCTCTCCCTTTGTCCTTTATACTTTAATCAGGAGATGATGTTTTCTTTGACATTGTCAATCATTCCTTGGATTGGTAATGCTCTTTCTTACCACATAAACTTTTTTTCTAAAAGAGGTTACAAAATGTACTACTCTACTAAATATACTTACAGCTGTGAGGTTGTCATTATGAAATTGACTGTAAATGAGTAATGTTACTGATAAAAATATTAATGTAGGGACAGAAACATCTCCAAATTACATAATTCTATTTTTTTGGGACAATTTCTATGAAAACTGAAACAAATCATGATGATCTTACCAAAACCAAACATTAAGATGGTTTTAGTGCAAAACCAAAATACAGGAGTCCGCGTGCATCTCTAATGCACAGTAAAATCAACTCCTGAAATCACAGTGAAATCATGAGGTAACTTTCAGTGCCCTTTTACACCATGCTCTGATGTGCTCCTCTAAGCAAATGAAACATTCACTATGCTCAAAAGGGTAAGAACTATATTTTATTAACATGGATACTAAGGGGCAATGCCATTCTTAAATCCCTGAGTACAGGAATGTTTTTTTATGCATTATTGACAATCCGCTTCCTCTTTATAAAAATGCCTTTCATATCAATCAGAATGTGGCTTTGTATAATACAATACATCAAATTGCCTGGCTAATTTCATGGTCCACATTCATATTAATATGTTAGAGATATATTTTTGAGAATGATAAAAATATGTCTGTGATGGTTTGTGATTTTTTCTTCTCATTTAACATTTTATAACTGTTAATAGCAAACAATAAATGAGATGTTTATTCATCTAAAATGGTGAAGTATGCTGTCTGCATATTTAATAAAGCTATGTCTGAAGACTGGTGCACATTTAACTTTTGTTTCTAAACCATACTTACTTACTCTCCCGAAATGGTCAGGAGCCTCCTCAAAAAGCGATGACGCGATTCGCATTAAATCACATCATCGAAGCCCTGCCCCCCACTGTACAGTGCCTGTGATATGGGCTCTGCAAAGTGGGGGGTAGGGCCATAATGGAGCTATTGAGCCACCACGCCCCCCGCTCTGCCCAACTGCTGTGTACAGAGAGTCGACCAGGCTGTCCCCTCCCGGAAGGGACAGCCTAAAGGTAGGCAATTATGTTCTAAACACTACTAAAAATGACAGGGAAAATGTGATTAGTTGTTAAGGGTCAAAGCACAATATAAAAGGAATAGTTATGTCAATCATCTAAATAATAAAATTGCTGTGCATGGAACAGGTTTAACAAAATGATGGTAGTGCTCCTACAAGCAAGAATGTACTGTGGAGCTCATTCAGACTCACTCGCTAGCAAGTGGCTGCTCGTTGCAGATGATGTTCACTAATGTGCGCATGCATGTAGTTCGCAATGCGCGTGCGCAAACTAGTATGAGTGATTGGAATGTTCTCACTCGCACTGCAAAAACAGCCCAGTGGAATGAGTGACAGGAGAGGCCATTTGTGGGTGGTAACAGGGGCCGGCCAGTAGTAACGGGGGAGTGGAATTGTGGACACAGGCATGCCAGAGTGTTTTCACGCTGTTTCTGGGGCGTGCTTAATTAACAGGCAGCGTCATAGTACACGTCACCTGGTTGATTTTTACACTGAAGTGTTCGCAGTGCTTGCGGTAGAGTACAGTCAACTGCAAGTGCTGTGGTCAGATTCGATGGAACCCGATGCACCCTTGGTTGTATATGCTTCCTGGAGATGATGTGCACAAGTGGGTGGCTAAAGACAGGCTGACGGGCATCTATAAACTGAAAGTGATCGCTCGCCCAGACATAGTGGGGTTGATTATGCCTTGCCGTGTGAGAGGCTGCCTTGACATCACTTAGCTGAATTTCCATACGCTGGGAGCGAGCGGCCGAATCATGCGAGTGGGTCTGAATGAGCTCCTGTATCTTTCATTAGCAGATATTTGTTTGCATTGGTGTTCCCCACATACTTTTTGACTGCATTAAACTGTTATCAGTTAATGATTTGATGTAAAAGCTTTGTTTGAAATTAACTAATGAGAAGAGCCCAAAAGCTCTATATATATATATACATTCTATATGGTTTTTTACTGTGAGACCTATTTGGAGAGAACATCTGAACGTAAAAAATATAGCTGCAGTATCAATATAAAGGTCTTACCATGTAGATGTGCCAGTCGAAGAGAAAAATAAGATTGGGGCAATGGTTTGGGCGTGGCTTAGTGTCAAATTTCCAATGTAAAGTAGTATGTTATAATGAAAACATTCCCACTAACATGATTGGACACACTAGATCACATGACTGTGCATTATTAACCAATGGCTGCACACTTCCCAGCATAACCACTCACTTGAACTACTTCCAACTGTCATATGACCATCTGTAAACAATTCCAACTTTAAACAACAGCATCACTCATACAAACACTAATCACAGGAAAGTAGTACATCCATGCTTCACTGACAGCGGCACATCCCTGCCTCACTGACAGCAACATATCCCTGTCTCACTGACATACACATTTCTGTTGCATACTTACCCGTAACAGAATGCTTTCATCCCCAGCAAAAAAAAAAGAAGAGTATTCGCAACATGAGTCTCAGTAAAACAAAATTTACTACCAATACAAGAGGCGCAGACTATCCAGCCCTCAGCTATCAACCTCTAGACAGACAACTGGAATGGAGGTATTGATGGCAAACCTTGAAATCCCCGATTCCAAAATACAATTTCTGTGGAAATTTTGTGCAGAGAACATAAGGGGTCGTTGCACACTGTGCCATGCATTCCGCTGACTCCAAGCAACAGCATGTTCTCTTTTATGATCAAATGGATTCAATTTCTGATCATATTGTCCTTTGCGATGACAATGAATAAGAGTTAAGGACACACAATTGCCAAGTCAGAATATACTTGCCAGAACTAGTCTTCGCACATGGTATGGTCTACATTGCCCTATCTTGAGCAAGATAAAAGGATTCTGTTACAGTAAAGATCACTCACAAAGATGTATCTGGATTACCTGCCGCAAATGGATTGACTCACAATATAGTCTTTACTGAAGTCTTTAAATTAATTTGTAATATTTTTTGCCAATCAAATAGTTTACATTAGTTGCTTGAAATTAGTATATTATTTTACAATAAAAAACTAACCGTCAATTTTGACGGGTTTCTACTAGTTTTAATAAAAAGCAAATGGAAAATTGTGATCCAGACAAATGTTTCCATCATGAAATTGGCGAGGTTGGCATGTTTGTGCTGTAATGACTTATATTTGTGCACAGCTGTCAGTTGCTGGGAAATTCAGACTGTTGCTTCATGATGTTTAATTATTGGAAAAGTTGATAGCCCTGTTTTAATCTTGTTTCTGCAGTAAAGAGCTTTCAGATCCTTTCTCAGGTCGGTCAATTCAGTAGGTGCATACAGTATGCATGTTTGGTACAATGATTTACAATTACATTACAATGTTACAAATAATCACATAAAAAAAGCATAAAGGACTTGATTCTGCATTGATGCAAGTACAACAACAGCTGCACCCTGCAATTATCATCAAACTGACCACACCACCCAAGAAAGCAATCGCAGTCTGCATGAGACACAACACGCATACACAATTTGACAAACGATATTAGAGTGCTCTGTATGTTGTCATTTCTCTAAAATCTGTGATATGGGAATTTCTGGATGGCAACTGGGAATTAACTGTACACATGCACAGAACAGATCTGTCTCATAGGAGTGTCATGGGCATATAGCCTATATTCTGTGTTTTTTTTTAGGTGTCTGGATGGAGATGGGATGATTGTTTCAGAAGGATCTTTGGATCTTTGGCTCCCAGCATTGGGTGGGTACAATTGTCGATACTCTGAAGATAGCTGGTGCCAGAAAAACAGTGGGCAGTGCATGAAGCCACACGTATACCTGCAATAGCATAGTGTAGTAAATCTGTCAGACAAAGATATTGACATATGTTGGCATTTTGCATCTGACTCGAGCCCTGAGTGTATTTTCTTTTCAGATTGCCATATGTTTTTCTTATATCAACACTGATTCTTATACAGCATGGGTGGAAGCATTATGGGCAGCTTCCCTGCCATTTATCCATTTTACCACATTTTTCCCCAGTTGTAAATGTGCTGACACAATTCTGGGCCATTTCAGATAACCCCTTAGGTTTGTCTATCTGTCCTTTCCCTCGCCCTGATTTCCATGCAGCAGCCTGTGTTTACATCTGTGTACAAGAGCTTTGTATGCATATATAAATATTTAAATGTTTCTGATTAAGTAATTTGCTGTACTCTTTTGTTTATTTGCTACAATGGTTCAGATTTTTTATCAAATGGTAAAAGGGTTCATTTCTACTTATAAGCATATGTTAGTCCTGTCTACTGTTCATAGCCATAAAGCTGATTTGTTGACCTTGCAAAAGACATACTTCTGTTCCCTAAGCCAACCAATATTTAAAGACCATAGACATCAGTAAGACTACTTGGCCCATTCAAATGTTAATGGTGTAGTGATTCTCTTTAATTCTAACTTGTGCATTATCCTGAATCTCTTGGATGAGACATGGGTCACCATACTATTATTCTGTTCTCCCAATTATAACCTGCATTTTTGTTACCGGTAGGTAAGTACTGACAAGACTCACACCAACACGCGGGATGCCAACCCACTTTGCAATCCCTCCACCCCCTGAGATGTCCCAGACTGTTGACCATAGGTCCAGCAGGGGTGATGTGCAAGATCACTGAACTGCATGGGAAGAAGCCCCTTGAAAGGGTCCACATACCTCCCCAGTCTCATCACCACTCATCACTGAACCCGGCCCACCTGCCCAGGATCTCAACAGAGCAGCATTGTGACTACTCAATAATAGATTTTGCCCCAAATTACTGTGTCTCACTGGCCTCATTTTGAACCTATTTTATTCCCCTTTCACATTACTCCAAACTACACTCCATACCCAATCACACCCTCCTTCTCACTCTCAAAACACCACCACCACCAGAAGAAACATTCCAATTAACACCACTCACAAATACACACAAGTCATCACAATCACCACTACTAGCAGGAAGAGCACAACTTACCCCCCACTACCCCCATACAGCTGACAACCTTTTGGAAAAACTCAGGGATGTCATTGAAAAATGGCTTACCCTGCTTGGACTCTCCTCAGGATTTGTAATTTCTAACAACACCACCAATATTGTGAGAATATTACAGCTGAGTGAATTCCAACATGTTTTTCTCAACAATCAACTTGGTGGAGCAAGTTTTTTTTTAAAATGACAGGGCCGTGCAGGAGATGCTCTCTCTGGCTGGCAAAATATCTGGACATGTTTGCCATTCAGCAGGCACATGTAGAAGATTTCAGCACCTGCAAGAAATGTTGAATTTGCCCTGCCACCAGCTGAAGCAAGAGGTAGTTACAAGGTGGAACTCCACCCTTTATATGCTTCAGCAGATGGAGGAACATCGAAAATCCATACAAAGTTACACAGTGAACTGTGACATAGGAAGAGGAGGAGGAATGCACCTTACTCAAGCTCAGTGGAAAATACTTTTCATGTTGTACAAAGTGCTGAAATCCTTCAAAGTAGTCACCTGTGAAGTGAGTTCTGATATTGCCAGCTTGAGTTAGGTAATTTCCCTAATTAAACTTTTGGAAAAGCAACTTAAGAAACTGTAGGAGGAACTGAAACAAAGCAATTCTGCAAAGTACGTTGGACTTGTAGATCAAGTCCTTTATTCGCTTCACCAGGAACCGAGGGTTGTCAGGACCTTCCAATCGGACCAATACATTTTGGCGACCACCCTCTATCCTAGGTTTAAGTCATATGATGTGTCTTTCTTCCCAATGGACAGAGATGCAAATGCAAATACCTGTTGGTAAGCAAATTGTCAGCTCAAGTGGCACGTGATGCAGTGATGGCTTCTCCTTTAGTTTCTCCAGCAAGTGTGGCTGCCAAGGAAAAACAAAACTTTCCCAAAATATCCACTGGTGATGCAGGTGAGTCAACACAACCAAGTTTTGACATCTGGTTGTGTCTAAAAGAATTGTCTACAATTAAATTAATTAGACATCCACCTTGAGTCCCTCTGATACAGTCACCATTCAAAGAATGGTTGAGGACTATTTTTAATGATAGCATCAAAACAGACATGTCAGACTGTCCATTTGACTACTAGCAGGAAAAAAGGCAATTTGGAGGCACTTGCACAAACTGGCTTTGCTTTACTGGATCTGCCCACCCTCCAGTGTGTACTCCAAAATAGTCTTCGGCATTGCAGGGAACCTTGTCAGTGATCAGCATAGGAGGCTACTTTCTCAAACTGTGGAAAATATAATGTTCATCAAATTGAACTACAAATTTCATGAGGAAGTCCTTTACCGCCAATTGTCCAAAAAATAAAGAAGCACCTGGAATTAATATTGTGTGAAGAAAGATAATATATACACTGATGAGGGTGAGGAATCAGATGATGATGGCAACATCTTGCCTCTGTAAAGCCAGTTTGTGCACATAGAGATCATTGCCAGCAATGTCAGCTGCCCTTTGGTTGCTTTTCTTCTGGAGGCTCAAACACACCAATCACTTCATGATTGAGGATATTGTTGAAAAAGGTGTTAATTGTGAAATTGGCAGGTGCTTGGATCTAGCAGAGAGAAGGGAGCTAGCTGATGCTGGACTACTTGTTGGTACTTTTTTAGCCAAAGTTTCTGAATTTTGAAGAAACATTTTTGATGTATGCACTGCAGATGACGTAACAGGGAGGAGGTTCCTAGATGGTTAAGGTTCCTATCTCTACTTATTATGGCTTTACAATAAGTAGAGGTGGCTTGACAAATGTTGTCCAGAGTTGGGTAGAAATAATTCCACACATAAGAAGAAGTAGTTTTTTTGTCTTATGCCCAGACATGACTATGGCTTTTTTCTTATCCTGGACAATTACTATTTCTTCCCCTGGTGCCTGATTTACACACACAACATCCTCATCATCAACATCCTCATCATCAACATCCATATTAGCGTCAGCAACACTCCTCCTCAACCTGGTGCACTTCCACAATTTCTATGTCAGTATGTTCACTTGTGCTTAAATCATCATAAAAGGCAGAACCACCAATCATAAATAAAGGCCAAGGTCTTAGCCCTTCCTTGTCACTTTGTGTGGTGAAAGGCATATTGACAATTTTATGTCTTTCTACAGCTGTTTCCTATAAAAGATTGGTTCTTTGATTTTAGATGCCCTGACTTAACCCTTATATGCCCTTGGGCATCAGCTTTAGTAGATGATGTAGATGGACTAGTTTCATCATGACTGGAGGCACTGGCAGCAGCTCCAGTGATTCCTGCTCTCCTCTCAACTGATCGTTCTCCATATCAACAAACACGAATGAAGTGAGGTACAGCACACGCATCAATTTGTACCAATTTGAAATTTTACACTGCGGTCTCAATGACCTACAGTGTCACAATATTTTTTATGAATAAGAAAAGAATAACACAGTGCACTATGACTTAGTATCACAATATTTTTTATGAATAAAACACTGCGCTACCACTTACAGTGTTACAAGATTTTTTATTACTAAGAATAACACTCTGTGCTATGATTTATAGTGTCACAATACATGGATGATAAACTGCGGTCTGGGTGATAGTGTCACTGAACAAAAATAGCATGGCTAGTACACACAAAAAAATAAAAATACTTTTTATTTTTGTGAATGATAATTATTAATAACAGAGAACAGAGGGCCTGATTCAGACCCGGACGCTATTTGCGGACGCTCATTCTTAAAAAGGGGCAGGATATTTAAATTGAGCGCTTGCTCTTTGCGGTGTGTTGATGCCTCTATGTCTGAGCGAGCATCCGAAAAATGCGCTCGCTATTTTGTAAAGACGCCCCTTTGCCGTTCACATCACGCGTCATCTCCGGTATTTATTAGATTAATCGGGAACATCGAAAGGCATCTGAACTGCTCGCAGTGCTTGTGGTAGGATTTTCTTCCCGCTATCACTGTGAGCAGTTCAGGCTAAAAGACAACAAAGTGACGTGGTCGATGACGCTCCTTTACTATTTATGTGCTCACATTAAACGCCCTTTTGACCGTTAAGCACACCTGCGTTCGGATCTCCACTCCCCCATTTTCAAGCACCTTCCCCTGTTACCACCCACAAACGGTACATTCTGTCAAACAAATTAGCAGCCCCTCGCTGTTTTACTAATGCACGATTTCAGACCGCAATGACTGTTTTGCGCATGCATATTACGACCCATACGCATGCGCAGTTGTTCGAACATCGCTCAGAGCGAACGAGCGGCCGATTATGAGTGGCTCTGAATCAGGCCCAGAGCTCCTTGATTGACAGCATAACAGTGACATAGCAGCACCACTCACTTGATGTACTGCAGCCCCAGCCCAACAACACTGCAACCTTGAACAACTACAACACTGCACCCTTGAACAACAGAAAAGAACTGAGCACATCTCCACAGCCGGAGTGAATATGGTACCAATCACCGAGACCGTTATAAAATCCAAAACCTGAGAGAATCCATCGGCGGGAGGATGAAGTTTTACCATATTTTTGTTAGGCGGGAAAACCAGAGACGGACTTGGATCCAACTCGGAATTGCAATGTTCTGGACCCGCTCATCTCTAATTTTCACACCGGCAGGTGATTTTACAGTGCGATTGTTTTTTTTAGTATGCATATTTAATTTATGCATTGAATAAAAATCTTAATAATATACACATTTTGTATATGGACTTAATATTCTTTATACTGTTTGGCTAACACTGTCTTTATTTCTTTTGTGTGTTTTTCTATATAAGAGGGGTTTGGGTTTCCATTTGAGACGGCTGCAGGCGAATCAGTTGTTTTAATTATTAAGCATCAGAACTGAGTATTAACTGTTTGTGATCCTTGTATCTTACAATGCCTGCAGTATCCTCCGCAGGAGTATATGTGATATTAACACAGCTATAAAAAAAGAATTAATAAAAGTCCAATGAAATTGTTCCATGGATACCGTATGTCTCCAACGCATTTCTTCATCTTTGACTTTTTCAAGGGTGCCCTATGTGTAATTTCTCCTGATTTATATCTCTTATTCTGAAGGCATTGTAAGATCATTACAAACAAAACTGTGTATTACTTACTAAGCACAGTTACATTGCATTTATCCTACATCTCACTGCCCATTCACTAGCACACTGTACACCTACTAACCAAAGCACCGGGATGAACTGGACCAACACAGACCGTGGAATCTGTGTAAGTCACTATGTCTTTACATATTCTGTACAAAGGTGTCATGTGTAGTTATTTATACTGTGCACATTGAATTATTTTGAGGTGGAGAGACTGTGAAGAAGTGGAGCACAGAATACAGAACACGGCACAGAGGAGTTCATACATGTAATATGTGGGACATAATAAGAATGACCTACCAACGGATTCAATACAAAACTATTTTGGGACATTTAAAGAACCTCCTACCAACAGATTTGCCAAGTCAGCATACCTATTTCTAAAGTTATCCCACCTATAAGGACTGGCTCATTATTGACATCTATATATATTAAGACTATTTGGACATTATATGCTAAGAATAGATGCCAGACATTAAAACAAATGAACATTTTCATTACTCTAGACCACGTTTTTTTCTTTATTTATCATGTTGTAGAGTATGGGACACCTCATGAATTGAAGCAGCAAAGGGTATATCCCTAACAATCCCTAAGGTTCTGATCAAAATACTAACTTACATCTGTATGATGCATTTTTGTAAAAAGTACAACCAGCGCCAGCAGTGTTGCATGGGACCTGTCACATTGAGGGACTGTTTGGCATGACTGCAGCAATGATGTACTGTATGAGGACACATCTGCAGCTGCGATGGAAGAAGGATTGAGGATGGGGTAACTTTCAGTGGCTAGGATGATCTCATCCTCAGCCATGGAGCATTATAGAGCATTGGCTTTATAGTTTCTGGTACCTCAAGGAAACATACATGCTGAATCACAGGGAAAGCTAAAACCTCCAGGCCTGCCGTGGATTCGTACACTGAGCATATTTCAAGTACAACAGATCCTTATTGTCAGTATAGATGGAGATTGAGTACTGTGCCACTTCTAGAAGTTGCCACCACTCCTCAAGTGCCAACTTCATTTCAAGTAACTCATTGTCTCATATAGCATAATTCTTCTTAGCTGTAAGGAACTTGTGTGATTAGAACCCACTGGGAAGAAGCCAACCATCAGCAGCTTGTTGTGACTGAATTGCCTCTACTCCAAAAGATGAGGCAGCTACTTCCAAGCAAAAGGGGTAGGTAACATCTGGTTGATTGAAAACAGGTGAAATAACAAATGCCTGTTTCAGTTGTTGAAAGAGCACATGAGCTACATTGGACCAATTAGCAGGATTGGAGCCATTTCTGGTAAGTTTTATGATAGATGAGACTATAGTGGAGTACCCTTGGATGAAATTCTGATAATACTTAGGAAATCCTAGAAGTCGTCTGACCACCTTCAGAGTGTTAGGCTGGGAGACAGTTGATAATCGCTTGGACCTTCACATAATCCATCTGCAACCTTGATCAGGAGATGATGTAGCTGACAAAAGGGATATACTCGGAATCGGTATGAAATACTGCCAACTGCATGGCCGGTGGTTCTATTGATGGCAGCGCCTGGCCGACAAAAGCAGAGTTCCCGGCAGCAGAAGCCCGACAGCGCAGGAAATCCCGATCGTCGATAGGTAAGTACTTACTAACCTAACCCCCTAACCCTCCTTAGGGGTGCCTAACTCTAACCTCCCCCCCAAGTGCATAACCCTAATCCCCCCTCTAAGTGCCTAACCCTAACCCCCCCTTCCCTGCTGCCTAAACCTAAGTCCCCCAGGGGGGGTGTGCCTAACCCTAAGTCCCCCCCAGGGGTGCCTAACCCTAACCCTCCCTCCCCCAGCCTAACCTTATCCCTCCCAGGTGGGTGCCTAACCCGAAGTCCCCCCTGGGTGCCCTAAACCTAACCCTGCCCCCCATGGCTGTCCGCTCATGTCGCCCGGCATCCCTTCAATCGGTATGCCAGGTGCCTGTCTCCTGGCATTGGGAAAATGTCAGGCATCTACATCTAGACACCAGACATTTCACCCTCGCTGGGATATGACAGTTTGGAAGCCAGCTGTCGGTATTAAGGCAGCTGGATTCCCGATTGTATACTATATACTCTACCTCAAACATGCACTTTTCCAATTTGCAGTATAGCTTGTTTGATCCGAGACATCTTATCATGCTGATGTTGGACTGGATGTCAAAGGAGAAGATGAGAATATCATGGAGATAAAGCACTACTTAGATTTAAAGCAGGTCCCAGAAGATTTAATTTACAAGATTCTGGAATACAGTAGGAGCATCACACAAGCCAAAGGGCATTACTAGATATTCATAGTGCCATCCCAGATATTGAAAGCTGTTTTCCACTCATCTCCTGGTCAAATTCGAATGAAATTTTATGCCCTAAAGATATCTAATATTGAAAATAGAGTGGCTCCCTTGACTCTGTCAAACAGTTTGGAAATCAGTGGAAAAGGTTAAAAGGTGTTTTTGACTGTTATCTTGTTGAGACCTCAATAGTCAATACAAAGGTGGAGTCCACTGTCTTTCTTTTTAACAAAGAAGAACCCGGCTCCAGCCGCAGAGTTGGAGGGACAGATAAAGCTGCATTTTGAGATTCTCCTTGATGTACACATATATAACTTGAGTTTTAGAGTGGACAAATCTCCCTCTAGTAAGAGCCTTCCTGGGACTCAAGTTGATGGTCTAATTCCAGTCCCTATGCAGGGGCAGAGTTTCTGCAGCCTTTGTTAAAGACATCTATGGATTCCCTGTATGGAGATAGATTGCCTGTGATTGCTGGAGTAGCAATAGTCCGATGAGTTGGACTTGTCGGGGACAAACAGCCTTACAAGCTGATTCCCCATCCAGCACATAGCCTACAGACCAGTCTGTGCAAATTATGTCAATGAAGCCTGGGAAAACCAAGTACAGGTGGATTAGAAGAGTTAGGTATTATGAGGAAGGACAGATTTCAGAATGCAAGACTGTGAGTCTCAGGGAGGATATTTAATGAGTAATAGTGCCACCAGAAATACAGCTACTGCCTTCATGTAGATGACCATAGAATTAGGAGATATTCAAATACCCAGTCTCTTTGCCAAGGCAGCTGTCAATAAACTCCCAGATGCCCAAGAGTCCAACAGAATTGGATGATATTAAAATCCTTGAAGATTCTCCAAGGAGGCATGAATATTACAGCCAGGTTTGGGGGGAGTGTGAGGATACTCCTAGACTGACCTCTCCTCTATCAGTCAGGAGCTGGTATTTCCAAACTTCTTCTGGCAGGAACTAAGCATGTGACCTGGAGTGGCACAGTATAAACAGATTCTCTCATAAGCACTTTTGGCATTCTTCAGGCATGAGACAGGAGTGGCCTATTTGCATAGGTTCCTCTGTAATTGGCAACTGTGGATGAAGACAGGGAGTTAAACACATTTTAGGACACTTATTGGGGTATGCAATATGGGAGCGAAAACATAGTTTTTGCGTTAATATCGCACTTTTGACGTCATTATCGCAGGTTTGACTTTTACACCGTATTCAATTTCAAAGACTTATCGCAGGTTCGAAAAGTCTTTGATAAAAAAACAGGGATAACTTTTCACCTTTGAATAGGTGTCGAAAAAAAGTGCAGGGTTGGGGTTTAGGGGTGCAGGCTTAAAAAAAATGACATTTAAAAATGAACTGTGTAAAAAAAAGTTTTTTAAAAAAATAGGGACATCCCAAAAAATGTATTTAAAAATTGGGGTGAAAAAAAAAATGGGAAAAAATTGTTTAACAATAGGGAAATAGGTTCAGGGCTATTCTAAGGATGCGGCAGGTGTTTTCTAGAATAGATTTATAGCGGCAGGTGCACAATTGCAGAATTTTTAAAAACTTACTTTAGGGATATCAAAATATGCTAGTACCCATTTTCATGTACCCCAAATTTGATGGGACCACTTGACAAAATGAAAAAAATAACCTAAGTGCTCTTCTGCATTACTTCTTCAATGTCGGGGAAAAAAACACCTGCTGCGGCTATTTAAATCCTCGACTTTCAATTAGAGGCTAAAACGGGGGTACCCATAGTGATCCCCCATGTTTTTACAACTTTAGGGGGGTCCTACAATTTTTTTAAGGAAAAATTCATAACTTTACGCAAATCCAACTTCAGAGTCTCCCGTTTTCGATAATTTCATATTGAATACGGGGATAAGCGGGCGCGCGCCCGATATTTAACGCAGGTAAAAACTCCGATATGAAACATAAACTTCGACAGCGAAGTTTACGTTTCATATTGAATACCCCTCTTAGGGGTAAATTTACTAAAATGAGAGTTTTTAGAAGTGAGTTATAAAAGAGAAGTTGCCCATAGCAACCAATCAGATTCTACTTAACATTTAACTAGCACATTCTAGAAGATAATAGCTAGAATCTGATTGGTTGCTATGGGCAACATCTCTTCTAAAACTCACTTCTAAAACCTCTCACTTTAGTAAATATACCCCTTATAGTGTCTTTTTCCTAAGCCCTCTCTAGATAGATCCACCATGTTGCAAAAGGAAATACATTTTAGATTTTTAGGCAGGTCACTTGCAGCTAATTCATTCATTATACAATCTACATGGCCTTGCCAAAAGATAGCAACAAGTGCCTCATCATTCCACCTGAGCTCAGAAGACAGAGTACGGGACTGGATAACTTAGGTTCAATGTCTGAGCTCCTTGAAGCAGACATAGAATATCAGATATGTCTGAGGTGGTACTTCTTGGTTCATCAAAAACTTCTGTGAAAGGTGGTCATGTAATTGTTATAGTGAGATAAAATGGGATCATACTTTTACCATAAAGGTGATGCCCATTCCAGGGCCTGCTCAGTAAGCAATTGAAGTAAGCAATTTTATCTCTTGTAGTTGTGAACTTCAAGGGAGCAAATTGAAATTGATGCTGTATTGATTTAGGAACCCCTGCAGGTTTTTAAATTGCCATCATATTTAGTAGGTGTAAGCAGTTGAAGTCCAAATACAGGCAATGGGGACCCAGACCTTGCTTGGTCTGATATGAAGGGTCTAACCTGCCAGCTGGGAGAGACTTGAATGGTGTCCATGTAAGTAGACAAATCTTGAAGGAAGTGCATAACTTAGGTTGCTTCCTGATTTTCCAGATGGTTAGCCAGAAACTGTACTTTGTTTATCCTTGGAGTCTGTTACTCTGTCAGGTCCATAAGGCCAGAACAAACTGTTGGTTTACTGGGATGTTATTGACCTGTGTGTCATAATTCTGACTAATTGCTCTGCTTATGCAAGCATTGAGGTCGCTAATATAGCAATGTTTATCCATGTCCTGTATTGTATTGCATTGCATTGTAAGTCAATGGTTACTTTTTTGTCTATGTACTTTGTAAGGCGCTGCGGAACACTTGTGGCGCCATATAAATAAATGATAATAATAATAATAATAATAATAATAATAATATGCTATTCATTTGTCTTGTGACTTACCTCTGACACCTGTCCTGTTGGTTAGGATATTCTGATTTGCCTTGGAAGTCTGTAGTGTGAGCATGAGACTGTGCTATTCCTAATAGGCTGATTATTCACCTGAGAGTTCTTCTGTCTATGAAGTCTGCAGATCTCTGATTAGAACAGTGGGGGTCATTCAGACCCGCTCGCGAGCAAAGGACACTCGCAAGCGGGCCGATGTTGCCCCACTGCGCACGACGGAGGGAGCTCTGTTGTGCGCATGTGTGAGACCAGGATAGTGATGGGCTCTCCGTCGCTCTGGGTATCGCACCAAAGGGGCCGTGCTGTCGATGTTGATTGACAGCATGCCCCCTTTGGTGGACGTGCCGGGGGCGTGGTTGTCAGATGGAGGCGTTCCCATGGGAACGCCTACCATCTGAAGCCGGCCCACTGACATCACTAGTGATGTCAGTGGGAGTGATTTTGGCTCTGATAGAGCCAAAATCACTCCTGGGCTTGTGGCAGCGAGACCCTACCGCAGGGTCTCGTCGCAAGCCCGATGGTCGCAATGGTCAAAGACCATCGCGACCATCTTTTTGGCCACTCGCATATGCTGTGTGTGGTCACCCACAGCTATGCGAGCAGCCAGGAGGCCACTCCATTTTCAGGTAGGAGGGCACTGATTCAGAGCAAGCGCTCTGGTCAGAGCGTTCAGCTCTGAATCAGGCCCAGTGTTTGCAGTCCAAAAAGAAGTTCTGGACTTGAACTGCAGAGATCATGAAAATGCATTTGCTCTCATTGCCTACTATTCTCTCTACACTTCCACAGCATGCTAGTTCTCAGGCTGCACACCAGAGTTCCCTCCAAAATTCAGTATGTGCACAGAAATGTTGGACTCAGTTATCTGACCACTCAGTGGAGTGCTGCTCCCAGACCAAATGACTGCAGAATACATCACTGAATGCTTAGCCCTATAAGGTCAACCTCCTGACTGGCCCAAATTGCCAGTACAACATCGCTTCTGCTGAAGTTACAGCTCTGTGCAGAGTTCCCAGGTACTCTGCATCTGTATGGTCCCAGTCCATCCAAATCCAGTTGGGCCAGCCACTGCTAGAACACCAATTATTATCCTCTAGTCTGCTAGCCAGCAGTTCTTACTACTCCATCAAGTTCCTTGCACCACTAGTCTGAGCTCTAGTCACACATGCCTACCCAAGCCAGACCCAACCCTCAGATGTGACAGTTTGTACTGGCCTAAAGGATCCAGCAAGGGATCAGGCTCAGCCTGCAGGACCTGTACAAGACATTGTAGCACATCTATAACATCTGGATGCTGCACAGGGTCGAGTAATGCACTTCCTGCAAGAACTGCCCAATCAGCTGGATAATATACAAGCTTCACCCAGTGGTATTGGGACATCCAGTACATCCTTCCAGAATTCTCCTGCATGTTACTATAGCTGCACCCCATCATCAACTGTCTATTCCAAATAAATACAATGGCACTTCAGTTAAAGTAATTTCTCCTGAGAGGGTGACCCACCTTCTCAATTGTTCTTGGACTTCTCAGTTCTCTATTGCTCTAAAACCTATTACTCTTTATCGACTGTTAGAAAAGTTAGAAAAGGCCTTCTCACCAGTATTGTCCTGATTATTTCATAGTTTCCTGGTGACACTCCTGACACAATAAACACATTCTGCTCCATATTCTGCACCTTAAATAACATCAGGCTTAGACTCTCTCAGAACTAAGGTCTCTTCTTCTTTGCAGTGTAAACTGAGACACCAGAGTTACATGCAGCCAAGCTCTCAGAGGCTGAACACCAGTGACAAATGGAATTTCATCTCTATCTCTACTGTGGGATTTCAGATCACGGCATTAAAGACTGTTCCCTTTTCAAGTCAAGTAATGGTGACAAGTCTCAATGTCACTGTGTTTGTTTCTCTGAGTCATCCTGTGTGCCATCTGCAGTTCCAGTTTCTGCTCATTTTGAGAAGGTTGCCCAAAAAGAGACTCAAATTTATGATCAGGATCCTGTGACAAGAAAGCCCTATTCCAAATTTGGGAACCAAAAGATAATGTTCAAATCCCTCATAGTCAGAGAGGTGTCAGTATTCTACAGTCCCAGCAGGGGCATCTGACTTGCCAGACTCTGGAGAGTCATCCAGTGTTGTGATACCAGGAGGGATATCTGATGTTGTGACCCCAGGTGGGGTATACATTGTTCTAGCTCCAGAAAAGGCATCCAAGCCTTCAGCTCCAGTAGAAAAATCTGATCTGTCAACACCTGGAGGGGTATCTGAGTTGCCAATGCAGTCATGGTCTCCAGTGCCTCAGCCCCAGCAGGGGTCCCCAGTGCCAAGATCCCAGGTAGGATTCATAGTGCCATAAAGGCATTAACAGACTCCTGTCAGCCACTTCCTGAGGGTGGCATTGTGATGTCAACCAGCATGATTCAGGTACTAGATGAGCCATCTGAACATCCAGATTTTGCCTGTTCCAGTTCTTGCTGGAATCTGCTTCCTTTTGTTCCAGTGGATTCAAGTATCTCCAGACTCAATATGGTTCTATCTGTCTTTCCAAATATTCCTCCGGTGCCAGCTGGTTCCAGTTTACCTGGACTCAATCTGAGATTTATCCGTATATCTGGTTCAGTCTCCTTTGGTTCCAAACAAAATAGGTTCCTCCAGACTCAATCAGGTTACATCTGTCTGTCTAAAGGCTCCTACAGTTCCAGCCAGTTCAAGTTAATCCCACATTCAATCTGGTTATGTCTCCTGCGGTTTAAGCTGGTTCAAAAAATCTGAACGCAATACGGTTTTGTCTCCTTTGGTTCCAGACGATTCAAGTTCATTTGGTCTCATTTCAGTTCAACCTGTCTGTCCAAAGGCTCCTTCAGTTCCAGCTGATTCGAGTCCCTCTGGACTCAATTTGGTTCCATCCGACTGTCCAAGGGCTCCAGCCAGTTCAAGAATATCTGATTCCAATTTGGTTTAGTCCCATTCGGTTCATACTGATTCAAGTTCCTCTGGACTCAATCTTGATCAATTTGTCAATCTGTAGTCAAATCTGGTTCCAGCTGGTTCAAGAAAATCAGATTTAAATATGGTTCTGCCTCCTTTGGTTCCAACTGATTCAAGTGCTTCCTTAACTGATATGGGCTCATCTGTTTGTCCAAGTAAAGGACTTCTGCCTGTTTGTCCCAGTAAAGTGCTTGAGTTTGTCTGTTCCAGTAAATTACTCCAATCAGTTACAAACATAGCATTCTCTTGCCAGTCTGAAGTTCCTCAAGCTAATTCCATTTCTGCTCCTGAGCATGCATCCCGATCTTCAACCTTCCATAACTCATCTGATGCTCCAGTGCCCATTTACTTTGATAAAGATTTAGCATGCCAATACCTCACTGACATTGAGTCAGGAACATCATTGAGTATTACTCCTGACAATGCAGTTAAATATTTTCTCCTATAGCTTAGAGCTAAAATCTTGGAATGGGCTATTCTGCTCATTGAATCCAAATATCCACTTCTAAATATTCTATCTGCCCTTTTAAAAGCTGACCAATGAGAATACACTTCAAAATCAGTCTGTTTGAGACCATCTGTGTATTCCTTTCCAATCTGTCAAAGATCCGCCTATTGCTCAGCCCTCCATGGCATCACTGCATGAGCAAGATCAGGTTTTTATTTTACCAGTGTATTAAAAACCTTCAAACAATAAAAAAGAGACATTTCAAAGTCTATACAAAACCCACAGACCATGCACTTGAAAGTTGCATACAATTCCTTCTTTCGGCAGCTCCTCTGAAAGTACTAAACTCCTGGATTCATCATCCACTGAGTCTTCTAAATATTCATCCGATACTCAGTTTTCCGACCCATCACTTTCTGAGCAAGATAAAGCTTTGTTAGATCAATACATCAGGAATCTCAGGAATTACAAGAATAGGAATACTCCAAAAACAATTCAAAGACAACAGTCTATTGACTAAGGAGTTGGCTATGTTTCATTCGACTCCATGTAGTTCCAAATTCACTAATGCATAGTTTGACATGTTCACCAATCCGGATCTAGTCTGGTCACCAATATGGTTCCAGTTCAGTCTTCAAATTGTTTCCACTCCAGCTACCAATCCAGTTTTAGCATGGCTGAAACTCAATTCTAGCCTGATCACCCACCCATTCCTTATGGTCTCCAACACTGCTCAGTTAATCAAGCTAGATTCAGTTCCTGTTTAATAAAGTTATCTATCTTTATTACCTGTTCATGCCTTCAGGCCAGCCACCGCTAAAATGCCAATAATTATCCTCTAGTCTGATAGCCAGCAATTCCTACTACTCCATCTAGCTCCAAACTCCACCAGTTCCAGCTCCAGCCACACATGCCTACCCAAGCCATACCCAACCATCAGGCATGACACTGGGTCAGGAACCCTTTGCCTGGCTTCTATATTAGGAATGTAATTGAAGCTGAGCAGCTTGACAAAACTTTTCCTAATGCAGGTTGGTAGTAGAGTGGATGAGAGGAAAAATGCAGGGCAGACTGTTGAGCCAGCTTGCGGTCTTAATTACTGAAACAACTAGACCAGTCTATAATAGAAGAGCTTAAAGAAACATGAAGCGGATAGCACAGACTGGATCAGACTGATAAATGCAACAGGTACATTTATAAAATGAGGCAGGATCAGGGGCATATTTATAATTGGTGCAGGATAGAGTACAGTCTGGGTCCAGGGGGCCCACACCGCATACCCTGCACCCATAAAACTTACCTCTCCAGAGTCCCACGTTGGCTCCGGTGTTTCTGCCTGTAAAAATGGCTGGAAAATGGCCACTGCAGCCATTTTCCCATCGTTTGTGTATGCGAAGTACAGGGAAAATGTCTGCCATGGCCATTTTCCTGGTGACCTGTGTATGTGCTATAGACTCTGGGCACACTCTAGTGCCCAGAGTCTATAAGTGTGGTGATGGCCACACACAGCTCAATGTGCAGCCGGTTGCTGGACAGACAGGAGGGGGCCCATGTCAGAGACTGCACACGGGTTCCCTCCGATCTAGAAACACCCCTGGGCAGGATGGTGAGTTTTAGCAAGTTTAGTACACAGCTAAAGCTGGCGGAAGACATAGTTGGATCTTGATCACAGCCTGGAATAGTTGTTATGATGAAACTGAGGTTTTGACAGTAATAGCTGGATATGGCACACCATCTGGCACTGTTAATTTAATTTGCTGGCAGCAGTGTTCAAACTCAGTTTACTGAATATACCACACAGACAGCAATTAATATTGAAGTCAGTCCTTTATAGAGTACAGTCTGGAATTGATATTGATGTGTAAAGCTGTATATTGCACACAGTAATGAACTGATGTTAAATATTTCTGTATGCAGCACATAGCCAGGAATGGCTATTGGACCTTGCTGCATAGCTCTCATCTTGAAATGGCTTCTGGAACTTGCTGTGTATAGAGTACATCATGGACTTGATGCTGAAACTTGCTGAGATGAGCACTCATTCAGGAATGGATGCTTGAATATGCCGTAGATAGCAATCAGCCTGGAGCAATGACAGAGTCAGCAAGATATAGCGCACAACTAGGTACAGACCAAAACAGATGCAGGAACAATGAGCCAGGAGCTAGGAAGCAGGTCTCATGGAAAGAATTGTTCTTGCAATGGGTGCACAGCTATAGCTGATTTAAATAGGGCACCCTTGTCCCTGTTAGGCTGAGTGGACCAAGTGAGAAAATAGAGGAACCTGGTTGACAGTTAGACCATCAGATGATAGTGGACAAGTTTACATTGCCCATGCTCTGCCAGAGAGAGAGATGACTCTGGAAGGATGTCAACCACCCTATTGGTTGGCAAGTGTGGAACTCAGGGATTTCTCCGGTGGCCAGCAGGAGCACCACTGGGTCACATAATGGGGTCTGGAACCCTGATGAATGAGAAGTAGGTAGACACTACCTGCCTCTTTAAAAGTGGACCCTCTGTCTGAAGTGCCCTGGGACCCCCATAGCAATAACTTGGCTCTGTATATAAATCTGTAAGGTTATCTTTTGTACCTGCTAAAGGACAAGTGCAAGTACACACTGATGATAGTGACTTATAATTAGCCATGCACCTGAAGATTAGCTGTATGCATTTCACTCTGCATATTTGCAGAAATATGAGACATTTGGACTAATTGCTTTTGAGTAATATAAGCTCATTTTAAGTCCAAATCTGTATCAACTTCTATCTGTATAATGAATACATCCTACACCTAATATAAATCTATATTTTAATGAGTAACTAAATAATGATCATGGGTTCTACTTATTAAAAGGACAAAATTATTATTTTTTAAATATTAAATTTGATTAGTTTTAATAATGTACCAACAAGTGACACACGTAAGATTAATCATACAGTATCAGTTAAACCTGAATCTGCTGAAATGATCCCATAGCTGTTTATGTTTTTCTCTGCTGCACTTTGTTAATTAAATGAGGCAGTTGCCAAATACTGTAACTACACACTTTAATGATAAATGTTATAATGATTTTTATTACAGAAGCTAAAGTCCATTTATATTTGGTTACTCCATCAGCTCTGGCTACACTTCTAAATGTTTCCTTTATGTTTACAGAAATAGAGAGAAATAGACTTGTAAGATGTATGGAGACCAAAAGTGGACATTTTAGAACCACACAAGAGTTCCTTTCAAATGTGGTTACATTAGTAGCAGTGAAATTAATTAAACAAATCTCAGCTTGACACACAAAAGGTGCAAAAGTAATTCAGACAGCAGGTTGGCCTAAATGTTCAGGTTCTACTGAATTTGAAACTAAAAGCCAGTCTATGCCATGCACAAAGAACCAAGTCTTTTATACTATTCAGCATAATTTCCTGTAATGAACAAACATAACTTTAGATTGAATCTCATAAAATCTCCATTATGTACTTTCCCTATGCTTATTTTTCTAATTAACTATTCCAATTTGTCAAATGACAACACAATATCCCATTTGCTGTAACTCGAAAAACTTAAACAAAATAATATAATTTGCTTATATATATATATATATATATATATATATATATATAAAAGCAAATTATATTATTTTGTTTAATTTTTATATATATATATGTATATATATATATATATATACATACAGTACACACACACTATGCATTGTGTTCCCTAATCCATTGATACTGGAATAGTTGGAGCATTATTGTTTAAGAATACTTTGGCTTTAACAACAAACAGTTTTAAGAGATAGAAGGTCAGGAGACATACATTGTTTGTTTTATTAAGTAAAACCAGCTCTTGGCATATAAAATATTCATATATTTTCATCAAATAAGCAAAACAATTTACTAAAATTGGAAAGTAATATATACACGAATTGAGTATTTAAGCCAGTGAATTTTGGCTTCTGACACAAGTTCCCATTTCCATGTGAACTTTGCTTGGCTGGATCATGCCAAAGCCTTCCAAAAAAGACTACGAATAGGACAGACTTCCTTGTCATCTGTATTCCATAAATAAATTAAAATGATGTTCTCCAGATAGATTTTTTTATTTTGGCAGACCAATCTTCAATTAGAAAAACTTAGGGCTTTCATTTGTGGATGAAGCAAAAGGAAGGAAGCATTTGTATGTGGATTCAAAGAAGACTAAACTATGAAAACAGTAAAGAGGAAAAACATATGTTGCCTAGGGTTTAGCAATGTTATCTAAATGTTCTGTATACTAATTAGTTGTGTAAGTTTAAAGCCGAATACACTGTATATGAAAAGAAGAGCATTCATAAATTGAGACAAAAATACCAGAGAGTTAGAAATAAAATATTTTGACATGGTGAAAAAATGGAATTGCATATATATATATATATATATATATATATATATATATATATATATATATATATATGCAATTCCTTGATTTCACCATGTCACTATTTATTTCTAATTATAGTCATACCATTTGAGACTCAACCTATTTACTAATGAATTAATGAATTAGCATATATATATATATATATATTCTAATTCATTAATTCATTAATAAATAGGTTGAGTCTCAAACGGTATGACTATAATTAGAAATAAATAGAAAAAAATGTGACTGTGACTATTCTTTTCAGAAAACCTTGATATAATTTATTATGAAATTACAACTGCGACTCTGGGTCACTTCAACATTTATTACACAGGGTACTAGTAGACCTGAGGTCAGCCCTGATTAGATTAATATATTATTAAAAGCTATTCATGGCCTTGATCTTGTATCCAGTGAACATTTCAATAAGAACACATCTAGTTTTGATATTGTCAAAGAAGCAATGTATTGTTATAAAGAAAACTGGAGATCTAAAGCCGGGTACACATTAGACGATATGTCATTCGATCTGCCAGATCAGATGACATATCGTCCACATTGGCCAGTGTGTATCCACTATGTTGCTGACAATGCACACTCCCACACTTCATCAGTGACATTGTCTGTTGGACCTACATGGAGGTCTGATGGGCAATATCAGCAGCGGGGCCATGATGCTGAATACAAAATGTCCCCCACCCTCACTCCGTTGCTCCCGACATCGGCAAGTGTGTATGCACTTGCCAATGCTGGGAGACCCCCGCTGGCTCCTGTCATAAGCTAGATCGTGCTGGGTACAAACATTTAGTCTGTACCCAGCATTAAACATTCAATTTTAAAATGGGTGAATCTATAGCTGAACTGAACAGGTATAGTTTTGCTGATGCCTTGTGGTTGATGTTGACATATGCTTATATACTGTACTTATAAATAAATACCTGCCCCTTTCATCAATTACTATGCAGTGAATATTTATTATTTATTTATGAATATAAAGTTTTCCATATCCATTATGTGTGTATAAGACAGCATTTTTTAAATGTTATTCTGCTGACCTGTTTTGTGAATATTATACAGCATACTTTGCTAATATAGGCCCTCATTCAGAGCCACTCGCTATCGGCAGTACGCTCGTTCCGAGCGATGTTCGCACATCTGCGCATGCGTACGGTTTTTAGTACGCATGCGCGAACCAGTCAGTGCGGCCAAAAATCATTTGTACGCAATATAGTGAGTGCCTGCTATTTTGAGTGACAGAATGAGGCGTATGTGGGTGGTAACAGGGGAAGGTGCTTGAAAACGGGGAGTGGAGATCCGATCGCAGGCGTGCTTAAAGGTCAAAACGGGCGTTTTATGGGTGTGCATAATTAATATAGCAGCGTCAATGACCACGTCATTTGGTTTTTTTTAACTCAGAACTGCTCGCAAAATAGCGGTTGAAAAAACCAACCACAAGAATAGCGAGCAGTTCATATCCTGTTCGATGTACTCGATTAATCTAATAAATAGCGGACATGACGTATGGTGCGAGCGGCCAGGGGGCGTTTTTAAGAAATAAAAGAGCGTATGTTTTGCTCGCTCGTTCAGACTTAGAGGTGTGAACAGACTGCAATGTGCGAACGGATCATTTGCATAGCCACCCCTTGTTTTTGAATGAACGAACGCAGATAGCGAACGGCTCTGAATGAGGGCCATAGTTTATAAACTATTTGATAAATTATTTTATTACAAGTTATTGATAAACTCCATTTAAAAAGTTAAATATCCATAGACTGATTATAAACTCTGCTGGTAATAAAGGTTTATATTTCTTTTATTTTTTCTCTCTTCAACAATCAGCATTGCATGTTAGTGACATTCAAGACATTATTGATGTTGCAAACTGCGATGCAATAATTTTATGTAGATTGAAGAAACGCGTGTTCAGATTCCCTATTTACATGAATAAGCAATGCACATTACAAATGGTAGAAACCAATCCTGAATTCTGTGACCTATTCTACTCTGTACTACACATGTAAGATGGAAAAATATTGTGCCAACTATAGATAATAACTATGTAAATTTTAGATAATATATTTTAATCTAAACCGGTGAATTGTCAAAATTATTTTTTTTTGCCAGTTTATAAATTGCTAGGAATTATATTTAACCATAATTTCCCTTAAGTGTTCGTTTTAGAATCTATTAAGCAGATTTTGCCATATGTGGGTAAGAATCATCTGCCTCTCACTTAAATGCTAGACATTTTCAGTGTGCCTTAAATTTGCTAACAGTTATGCTGTGTTTAAACATGGCTTCAGGCCAATAAAGCTATTTCCCTTTTTAAAGGGGCTGAAAACCCAGAGATTATATCAGTGAGTAGCAGTTCTAGTTTAAATGTGAAAGAACATTGACTTCCTTTATTTGAGACATGCCTGAAATAAAATGCAGTAATGAAAGTATGCCAGATGAATTTATCAGGAGACGGTGGCATACAATCCTATCTGGAGATCATCTAAAAGTAAATTAGCACAGGAGGTTGATACAAATTCTTGGCCTTAATATATAACTAATTGTGAAAAGCTTTTTCTGAAAAAGCAGCAATAAAAACCTACTGTATCCTTACTTGATGTAATAATGAAAGAGATATTAAAAGTTCACCCTGACTTTTGTCAAAGTACACTAGTAGTATTGCAATGAAAAGTAACAGCTAGGACTTTTTCTTGAAAATAAATAAGCGTACAGTGTTTCACAGAGTTTTCCATGGGCATTTGCTAATGTACTTTATTTTACTACTTTTCATTAAGTCTTTAAAAGCACTTACCTGACAACATACCTGAAACATAGGTGTCATTGGCTTAACATTATTTGGTGGATTTATTTTTTAATCCTGTATTACATAGTTTATTGTACATATATATTTGTTTAGAATAATTCACATTCTTCATGTATAAGATTTTTGTCAACGTGGAGGTCTGTTTGTGGTAACTGGGGATAGATTTACCTTCTAACAGGTTTACAAAACCACTGATAATCGGTGGCTTTGACCAATGGCTGTCAAAAGTCAATAATAATGCTAAACCTCCCTGATTTAGCATTAATTATTAATGCCCTTCTATTTTTTATAATGCACATATTATTTTTTGATCTTTCCATTTTCACTTAATTCGATTTTATTGTACATATGGACTAGTTTATGACTCTTTATCTTATATTAAAAAAACACATATATTATGAATTTCCATTGCAAATTGTAATTTTGAACATTTCATACTAGGTACCCCTTACTATATAAATGTCAAAATCAGTAATGAATGCACAAATAATGGCCCATGTTCAGCATTTATATGTTAGAGCATTTTTATAAATGTATATATTTAAGGCTTGATTCTGAGTAACACAAAATGCAAACACCCACTGCAAATGGATTACAAATTAATTGTAATGAAATGCCAATATAACTACAGTATATACATGCTCAAATGTGTACACATTTAGGTTTCACATCACCGCAGTTTGTCATCGGCACTTGTACCCACCCTAGGCTAGGGTGGGTATAGTGAGTGACTATGGGGTCTATTTACTAAGCCTTGGATGGAAATAAAGTGAACAGAGATAAAGTGCCAGCCTATCAGCTCCTAACTGTATGTCACAGGCTGTGTTTAACAAATGACAGTTAATAGCTGGTTGTTTGTAACTTTATTTTTGTTCACTTTATCTCTATCCAAGGCTTAGTAAATACATTCCTGTGTCTACACTCCAACAATGCACACACAAAACAGTTAATTTGTCTGTGTTCACATTGTCGCCACCCATTTACCATACAAAGAATACCCATTTGCAAAGATGCATATGCAGCCCACTATGTATGCACAATAAGTGAGATTGCTAGATGTGGCCACATTCAAAGTTACATGCAACTCAGAATCAGGCCCTTATTATTTAAGATTTTGGTTTCAACCATAGCCTTTCTATTTACAGAGTCTATGACACTGATGTAAGACTTCCTGCACTGAGCCTCCAGATGCGCCTCGATCTTGACTTCAGATTTGACCTACAGAATCAGTCAGACCTGATTGAAGCTTTGATTGAACAGACTTGTGTCCAGATCCATAGCTATAAGAATGCTTACAAATGAATTGAGGGGGAAGAATACAGGAGAGAGAATAATGGACAATTAGTTGATCTCAAGTCCAGACCTAAGGGGGAATAGTAAGGGGAAGAGAATAATAGGCAAAATCATGAAGTTAAAGAGTAGAGAACAGAACAATATTTAATGAGTTTTAAACATAAAAAAGAAATTGGGCAAAATATCACTGAATAGGTGTTGTAGTATAGGTGGGGAGCACAAAAAGACTTTATAGTATGTCCGCATTTTCAATAGGCCAGTTCTGTGTCCCACTGTAATATGGAATGGCTTTAGAGCCAAGAACAATAAAAATCACTATCTTGTTTACCTCACAATTGATCTGAATCCAACACCAGTAACCAACATAAATTCTCTTTCCAGCAACTAGTACCAAAGGGATTCTACACATTTTTCACTAGGCACTCTTTTTGTATCATAGCATACTTTTGTTTCATGGGAAGCAAGTAACAGCTCAGGTACAACACAGGATTTTCTACCCATCTCTAACCTGAAGCAATACAGCCAACAGACCCCATCCCTACACTTAGGTTTCCATTGGAAGGAAAAGCCTACAACTACAATCTGGTACATGTAGGACTGGAAAGGAGCAGAGAGCAGGCTGAAGATCTGAAAATGCAGCTTCTGCAACATGAGACTAAACTAACCAGTCTGGGCATCTTTTTTATAATTTAATGTTATGGCAACCACCATTGTGAGAAAATGGTTTATAACTTTTCTGTAGTAACAAACTAAGCCCAGACAACTGTGTATGATGGTATTTCCTTTCAGGTCTAGAACAGTTTTTACTGTCTCTACTTTAGCTACTTATGGCATGACCTGATCTTTTCTCATGACATTGCAAAATATTTGGCCTCCACCATGGTTACTTAACACTTAGCTGGGTTTACCATCAACCCTGCAGTTCTCAATGATCTTTAGTTGGCCTTCATCATGGGTATATGTGATTCCCAATCATAGGAGGATTTTACAATTCCATCCAAATAATCGATAGCATAAGCCCTATGAGGCTTCAACAGCATGTTGATATGGGCAGCACAGATGGTATAGTGGTTAGCATTACTACATCAAGTCACTGAGTTCTTGAGTTTGATTCCCACCAAGACCCTATCTTTGTGGAGTTGGTATGTTCTCCCCCTATTTGTTTGGGTTTTCTCTGAGTTCACAAGTTTCCTTACAAAAACATACTGGTTGGTTAATTGGTTCCTGACAAAAAAGTACTAGTGTATGTGTGTGTGTCTGTGTAAACATGTGGAAGGATATATTGACTGTAAGCTCCACTGGGGCAGGGACTGATATGAATGACCAAATATTTGCTTTAGAGCACTGGGGAATATGGGCCTGCTTCAGCTTGGATCACTATTGCAATCATAGCTGCGATTATACATGCAGTTCAACTGTGATACTATGCTAATTCATTGCAATCACTATGCTGCCGCAGTACAACATAAGGTCACCCACTTTACCTTACACACATCTGTGATATTTAGCAAGACAGCGAAAACATCAGTACAATCGAGTACCATCGCAGCCTCATGCACACTTGCACAAGGTCAGATCTTACTCAGAAATTGCTAACATCAGCACATGCTAAAAGGTCGCAGGCTGCATACGGCATTGCAGTGGACACCCATGCAAGGCATTCATCACGCACTGGCAGGCCTGCATTTTGCCGACCACCCCCATCACCTCCCACAACTGGCACTTCCTGTCAATCACTCATGTGCAGTATGCAACAATCGGCCGATTGCATGTATATTAGCAACTGCAATCCAACTTGAATCAGGCCCCATGTGTGCACTATATACAGTAAATAACTGGTAATAATTAAAAACAAATTTCTGGCTCTCTGGTAGGTGGAAGGGGCAAATAGAATTACCTAATACTAATACAGTACAAAATGGAGTGCTCAATGTAGAAGAACACTCCTGCATGAAAGGAATCTTCCAATATATTTTTGACAATTCTAAAGTGGTTAAATACCTTCTGTTGGTTAAGTTCTCAATATCTTGTTCTTACTAGACATAGACTATACATCAAAATGTGATACACTATTCATGAAATTAAGCCATTGCAAATATGTATTGTCCCATTTGTTTTTAGAACCAACACACTTGGGCTAGACCATTCACTGAAGGATTCATTTTATCAATCTCCTGTTGTCCTCACCATACTTTAAGCTGTCTAAAATGCCTCTTCCATAGAGTTTCTCAAAAGGCTAATGGGTTTGTGGGATACCTCCAGGACTGCAATCATTAAATAAGGCAGGAGTATATTCCAACCACTTTTCTCCTGAACTGCTTCCTTCTTGAGCAGATGTTCAAAGGTTACTGATAAAGCATTCTGCCATCCCATCAATTTGAGATTGATAGACTGAAGTGCGAAAATCTGGTACGTGTTGTACATCAGATTAGGCATAAAAACACTCTACTCATCTGTGGGTATTCCCAAGTAAGTAAACACCAGTATCAACTGCTCAGCTATGGAACTTGAACATATGTTTCTTAGCTGCACCAGCTCTTGATAGTGCATTACATAATATATAATTAACAGAATATATAGAATCCCCAATACAATGTATGTAGCAAACTAACACGGTCCATGCTAATATGTTTAAAACTAATCTGAAAAATAGGAATAGTTCTCAAGGCAGCCCTATAAGTAGGACTAAGGCAAGTCTTCTAACATAATGGACAACACAAGCAATATCTCTTAAATATAAGGCCAGTAGAACTTATTCAAGACCCACTTACATGTTGTGTTCTCCTCAAGATGTACCTCACATAAGGGCAATTGTAGTACTAGTGGAACATGCATCTTTTGAACCACTAGCTATTCTATCCTCTCCCCTTGGAAGGTACCAGCTTTATAGAACAAAGAATGTTAACTATAAAATAATCTCCATCCCCAGCAGGCTGGGAAGCTTTCGCTACCAGTATAAATATATATTTACAGCATTAAACACATTTGGTAGGTTTGGTCGTATACAATATCCTGTAAGGGAAACTGTCCTAGTTTCAAATTGCACATCTCAACTTTTGCCCTTGGTGGCTGTGCTTCATACAGTATGTGGTCTTTCCTAGCATTACAGCACTGCACTTCTCTCTCCAACACCACTTCATATAATGTTTTTACCCCATTTAATTTATGTGGTTTAATCATCACATTTCTCAAGTTAGCATACAATATTGAACACTATCCTCTTATGTCACCATAGAGAGGGTCTCACTCTTTCCCTGTATAAGTACAGCCATCTCTTCTACAGAAGAATTTTTTCCTTACAAGACCTCTTGCTTGAAGCATTGTATTATTGATTCTACAAACATATATGCCAATCATGATGGTAGTAGCCTTACACTAACAATGTAAACAAATTAAATAATACTACTGTATATCTTGAATGGAAATTTCCTCCAAAGTTAAAAGACAGATTTTCTCAAATAATGACCTAACTGCTGTTATGATATTTTTATTTGCATTATGGCTGAAATATTTCACTTAACATGTCCAGTTGCTGCATCTGCTGTATTGAAGGATAACAGTGCTTCAAACTGCTCTAAACCCTTTTCTGTCTCAGCAAAGAAAAGTGTAGTACCCACAATTAGCAGGGAGCTTACTAAGCCTTTTGATCTCTGACACCACAATACATTTAAAGTTTCAAAATGCTTTACATTCAAAGGGCTATATTTACAAAGTGCCTGCTTTTGTAAGCCATCCCTTCTTGGATGGTGGTTGGATATGAAAATTTATAGCAGCACTCAATTCAGTGTAAAGCTGCCAGGCCTTATAATAAATGTGAGTGCCGATTTAAAAAAATCAGCTACAACCCACGAGAAGCGATGGCTTACAAAAGCCACACTTCATAAATATAGCACCTGGGCTCAAATAAAATTCTGCTCTTAGGGGAAATGAATGGGTAGCCAATCCAGCAAGATAATTAAGAGAAAATGTAATGAGTTTCTCCATTGAAACTTTGGTCAGTGTCCTTTGTGAATGCATTTAAAATTTTGCTATGGGTTTACACATTTCTAGTAATGACCATGTTCAGGAGGCAGGTGAGATTGACTACAAACACAAACCACTAGATGGGTAGAATGCAATAAGATGACACAGAAGATGTCTACAGGAACTTTATGTGTAAATGACCAACACACACACAACATGAAATGGTCACTAAATATACAATCAAAAATACATAAGGGTAATTCCATGTCAAGTGGACCAGGGGCCTCCACATGACCATCTTTGTTGAAATTTTGTATGAAGGTTGGTATATATGTAGAACTAACTTTGGTAAAGTTTCAGTTGACAGTATGCAATAGTAGTAGAGTTGTGGCCCCAGTAGTGGAGGTAAGTGAAACTGTGACAGACTCTGCATTGCACAATCAGCAATGTTCAAGTAATAGCTCTGGAAGATATATGAGAACAAAAGTTGTGAACGTGCAGCTGCTTATACAACTTTTGATGCTGATTTCAATTGCTGCCTCAAGGCTTACAAAAAAGTACTTTTTGACAGTATGAGGCCAAAGTAGGCCAAAAAATCCATCATATAATTTTTTTTCTGAAATTCAGCTGCCCATATCTCCAAAGGAAAACATTATTTTAGTATGACATTAGTATAGCTAACTATCCAAGTGGACACCATCACAATTATAAAATAACTTTAAAGTTACTTTGTTCCTGTGATAAAGTCATGTGTAATTGCTTTCACATATCACACATTAAATTTTCCACCATCTTTGAAGTCCAATAGCAAAAAAGAAGTATAACCGTTTTTTTTCAAACAGCATTCATTAAAAAAAGCAGACTGTAAACTACAACATATTTTTTTTCTGGATAGGCATTTTGCTTCAGAAAGGAGAACTTAGGCTTTAAAGGTAGGTTACTTTTGGCTTACACAGTACTTAATGTTATGGACAATGAGGCATGTTTAAATGGCTCGCACTATAAGAAAAGGACAGTTTGAATCTTGTAATTAGACACAGCTATACAACTTTTCGTGCTCATTTTAAAATATTTAACTAGACTAATAAAGACTATTGTTTTGTTAAATCAAGATGAAAATTATCAAAAAAATTGGTCATGACTACTTTGACAAGATTTAGTTTAAATTGTTAATTTGCAATAAAACTTTGATGTAACAGTACGTTAGTGAAAATCATAGCTTGTTTTGTATTTGCTTGTATATTGTTGCATATACTATAAATATTGTAAAATGTGTCACTGATATGTTTAAATTAAATATTACTAGACTGTGTTCTGTTTGAAATAATATTGTTATGTATTTGAAACGGAATCGTTATAAATTACCACCGGACCTAAGCCTGGTGGATGAAATACCGATGCCAGAAGGCCATCACATGAAGATCCCGACTGAGGTGAGAAAGACCCCTAACACTCCCCTCTCCCTCCCCTAACCCTAACCCTCCCTTAGGGGTGCCTAACCCTAACCCCCCCCAGTGCCTAACCCTATCCTCCCCCCAGTGGTGCCTAAACCTAACCCCCCTCCCTGCAGCCTAAACCTAATCCTCCCAGGGAGTGCCTTAATCTAACCGGCCCACAGTTGTGCCTGATGCTAACCTAGCCTAACCCTGACACTCAAGAAAATTGGTGATGTTTCTTTTTTGCTATTGGACTTCAAAGATGGTGGAAAATTGAATGTTCGATTTATGAAAGCAATTTTACATGACATTATCACAGAACTAAGTAACTTTAAAGTCTGTTATTTTATGATTATGATGGTGTCCACTTGGATAGTTAGCTATACTAATGTCATACTAAAATAATGTTTTCCTTTAGAGATATGGACAGGTGAATTCCAGAAAAAAATTTACTCAATGGATTTTTTGGCCTACTGTGGCCTCATACTGTCAAAAAAGTAATTTTTTGTAAGCCTCGAGGCAGCAATTTTTGAAATCAGCATCAAAAGTCGTAAAGTTATAAGCATGTGCACATTCACAACTTTTGCTCTCATAGATCTGCCACAGCAATTACTTGAACATTGCTGATTGTGCAATTCAGAGTCAGTGACAGTTTCACATACCTCCACTACCAGGGCTACAACTCCACTAACTGCATACTGTGAACTAAAACCAAAATTAGTTATACATATATACGAACCTTCGTGCAAAATGTCATCAAAATTGGTCCACTTGACATGGAATTACCCATTAATCAAACAATGTAAGATAAAATATGAACCAAACAATACAGTGTTCTTTCAAAGTTTTGTGGATAAATTGGACTGCCAGAATAATCTATTGAGACACTGCTAAGAAAAAATCCAATTGAAAGAAACAGAACAATACAACACACAACATTGTGAAAAGGTGTAGAGGCTGGCCAACTGAACATCCGCTATCCAGTTGTTATTAACTGGCCACTTTGACAAATAAATGAAACAACACCTACAGTTTATTAATACAAGTGGAGACTTTTAAGCTTACAATGCTTTATAGTTCTCAGTTATTTAGAACATTGCTAATAATTATACAGTTAGATAAATATATCTGTGTTTCTTACCAAAGTTTGGGCAATATTATTTTTTAATTCCTGGACTATTATCTGAAACACATTTACTAAATCAATCAACAAAGTCACAGCTGAGTTTGGGACTATTTATATTTTAAGACCAATTTTACTAAATTGGAACTTAAAAAATGCTCTTATTAAATTATAGTTTATTTAGAAATCAAAATGTAATTATTTAATCTAAAAGAAAAGGCATGTATAGAATTGCTATCATGGTAATGTACACAATAATATCCCCTTAGTATTTGGCTTTAGCTGTAAATTTTGTACCAAGTGAATAAAGATCACTAGCATATTGCTGCTAATGAGTTCTCAAACAATTCCTACAGTAGAATGTCTTAATCTCAAAAGTAAAAGCTGGATTACATCATGGCACATACTATATAGATATGTGAGATACATTAATGCACAAGTATTTACAGTATGACAGTATCCTAAATGTATACATGCTCCTTTCCTCCAGGGGCAGATGAAGATATTACTTTTAGAGGTGTATCCAATGACTTTTTCTATGAAAAACATTATAAATTCATATGCATGTATTGTTACAGAAATGCTACATACAGAATGTTAGCTCAAACAGACACAATCTATTATATGGGAAAAATGTACATACAAAGTGTTGGTTTGCAATCCAATGGACATCAATGGTACCACAATGGATTACAGTAAAAAAATACTTGTTACATTTTACCATATGATACAATATTTTGATATAACAAACTTCTTATAAACCACCCAAACTGCACTCAAACGTTTATATTGTGTAGTGAGGTGGCTGGTGGCAGTGGGAGATTGGAGATAGTTGTTTGTAAAAGTTTTTGGAGTTATTTTGCAATTGTTGAGAGTTGTCTTGTCTCATTTTGTGTAGTCTTGTTTCGTTTAAATATAAAAAGAAGGCTTCTCCAGCTCAGGAAGAGGGTAAGATACATATTTTACTTTAAATGAATCGTGTCTATGACACTATACTGTGATTAAATCTACCCTTACTCACCCATACATTGGGAGAGGTCAAAATAATTATCACAGCTACTGTATTATATAATTGGGTAACACCTTAGAACCCATAATAAAATTAAACTAAATAATGGAGAATTTCCCTTTAAATTAAAATAACATTTAGTATATATAGAGTTTAAAGTGGTATTTAAATGACAAAACAATTTCTGTCATGGACAATTGTAATATTAAAACATATAGAACATTTTTATTATTTAGAAACAGTAAATTTAAAATATATAAGAAATTAATATTTAAAAATACAGCATCAGTGATATAATAATATCAAGTGTAAAATAGGCAAATGTGGGATTTTTATGGGTGGGTGTCCATATGCACAAACATATATATATATATATATATATATATATATATATATATATATATATATATATAATTACTTGATAAGCCATGCAAAACCATATACATGAATTAGTGATTAAAAGACAATATATTGTCTTATAAAGTGCATATGGAATAAAAAGTGCAGAAAAGTATGTTAAAACACTATCATTATAGAGTTGATTTTTTTAAAAACCAAAGACAGCATGGTGCACTTTCTCCACCTGAAGCGCCAGTCTGTGTCCAGCGACAGTGTCAGCCCAGCGACATTGGCCGCTACTCAGCGGTCCAAGTGTGCGCTCCAGCACACCGTCATCAGTATCATCCTGGCAACACTGCTAGCGACTCAGCGGTCCAAGTGTGAACTCCAGTGCACCATTGCCAGCATCATCCCGGTGATGCTTATAGCAACTCAGCATCCTCAGTGCGCAATCCAGTGCACTGTCGCCAGTGTCATCCAGCGGCACTGGTAGCTACCCAGCAACCTCCTGCCAAGTCGTTCTCCTCTGTCATTGTCCATGCCTGTGTCAGTAATTGTATTGGATGGGTCCAGTATTTCCAAAATCCCAGTGCTCTATCGAACTCCTCATGTGCAGCTGTCAGTCAGGGCTCTCCATTGTAAGGAACTCTCCTTTTTGCTCTTGCAGTGTCTGCTGGCTCCAGTGGTCTTGGGGTTACCCTGGTTGAAGAAGCATAACCCTGTGATCCAGTGGCAGACCGATGAAATTCTGGAATGGGGCACGTCATGCTTCTCCTAATGCCTGTTTTGGCCTATCCGGCTAGCTGCGGTTGCTCCTTCTATTCCGGCTCCATACCATGACCTAGCCAAAGTTTTTTCTAAGAAAAAAGCCAATGTCCTGCCTCCTCACCATGCCTCTGACTGTGCCATTAATTTACTACCAGGTGCCAGACTTCCCAAAGGCCAATTATATGCATTATCTATACTGGAGGACAAAGCCATGCAGGACTATATTCAGGAGGCCCTGGAGAAAGGCTTCATTTGTCCATCTAAGTCCCCTGTGGGAGTGGGATTTTTCTTTGTGGAGAAGAAAGGTGGATCCCTCAGACCCTGCATTGACTTCCGTGGACTAATCAGATCACAGTCAAACATGAATATCCCTTACTATTCATCTCCGTTCTGTTTGACCAACTACGAGAGGCTTCCATCTTTTCAAAAATAGATCTTAGAGGTGCATACAACCTCATTTGCATCAGAAAAGGAGATGAGTGGAAGACGGCATTTAACATGCATTCTGGACACTTTGAATACCTTGCTGTTTGGCCTCTCCAATGTCCCAGCCGTCTTCCAAGATTTCATCAATGAGGTTCTAAGGGATATCTTGGGAGTCTTTGCAGTGGTTTACTTAGACGACATCCTCATCTATTCAAAGTCTGTAGAGGAACACCATGGGCACGTATGACAGATCTTACAAAAACTCTTGTCTAACAACTTATATGCCAAACTTGAGAAGTGCAAATTTGACGTGATTGTGATTGTGGAGTTAACAAAGAAAGGAGCAGAGGTTGCGAATTGGTCTCCTGAGGCTATTCGGGCCTTTAAAACCTTGAAGGAGGCAATTTTGTCAGCTCCTGTCCTCCAGCATCCCAATCCTGAGTTTCCTTTCATTGTCGAGGTTGACGCATCGGAAGTTGTAGTAGGTGCTATCCTGTTGCAGAAAGATGTCAAAGATGGCAGGCTTCACCCATGCGCCTTTTTCTCCCGGAAATTTGATTCAGCGGAGATAAACTATGATGTGGGGAATCGAGAGCTGTTGGCCATCAAGTGGGTCTTTGAGGACTGGAGACACTGGTTAAAGGGGGCTAATCATGTGGTGACAGTTCTCACGGACCATAAGAATCTCACCTATAAAGAGACTGCTAAATGGCTGAATGCGAGACAGGCCCGCTTTGCCTTGTTCTTTACTTGATTCAACTATGTGATCTCGTTCAGACTGGGAACTAAGAATGTCAAGGCGGATGTCCCATTCTGTCTGGTGGCAGTCCATGTCGTGGGACATTCGGGAATTCATCTTGGCACGCGATGTCTGTTTGAGAGATAAAACTCTCCGGACCGCTCCTCAAGGGTTGCTGTGTCCTTTTCCTATGCCCTCTAAGCCATGGTCCCATATTGCTATGGACTTTGTTGTCGACCTGCCAGTGTCCTCACATTGCTCTGTCATCTGGACAATTGTGGATCAGTTCTCCAAAATGGTGCACTTTGTTCCCTTGAGCAAGTTACCATCTGCTAAGGGGTTGTCTACACTATTTATACACCATGTCTTCAGGCTCCATGGACTTCCAGTAGACATTGTCTCAGATCGTGATACACAGTTTGTTGCCCGGTTTTGGAGATGCTTCGGTGCCGATCTGGGTATCAACATCAGCCTAACCTCTGGATACCATCCACAGTCCAATGGTCAGGCAGAGCAGGCAAATCAGTTGTTGGAGCAGTTCCTCTGCTGCTTCATTTCCAAATGTCAAGATGATTGGGTTCCACTTCTGTCCTTTGCGGAATTTGCATACAACTCCTGCTATTCTGCATCCTCCATCTCTCTGTTTTATTGCACCTATGGAACACATCCTAGGAGTAATTCATTCAAGCCTTCTACTACTGGAACTCATGTTTATTCTTCTGTGTCTAGGCTATGATCAGTATGGAAGAAGGCACACCATGCCCACCTACAAGCATCTGGACAATCCAAGGCACGGGCAGACAAGCATCAGAGACCATATAATTTCAGAGTCGGTGATCTGGTGTGGCTATCTTCCAGGAACATCAATTTGCACCAGAGGTCACAGAAATTGGGGCCAAAGTTCATCATGCCATTTCATATCATTGCCCAGATATAATCCTGTAGCCTTCAGGCCGAAGTTACCAAAGACCCTTAGGATCAACAAAACATTTCATTGTTCTCTCCTCAAGCCGGTGTTATTTTCCTCTAGGTTCACTTCTAGACAACCAGTCAGACCTCCACCAGTGCTTGTCCAGGGCTACCAAAAGTTTGGGATGGAGAAGATTCTGTAGTCTAGATTTTCTCATGGACATCTTCAGTTCCTGGTTCACTGGAAAGGGTATGGACCAGAGGAGCATTCTTGGGTTCCAGAAAGATCTCTGCATACTCCCACCTTGCAGAAAAGATTCTTTGAGAACTTTCTGAACAAACCAGGCTCTAGGAGTTCCTTAACCCCTCATCAAGCGGGGGGTACTGTCACAAGCCACTGCACTGCCAATGCTGTGCGGGGTGAATGCCGTACAAGCGTTAGCTGAAGTCTCCTCCTTTCTCCTGTTAGGATTAGAGGTTAGCAGCATATTGTTGCAGTTCCAGTCTTGGTTGCTGCTGAGCCTCTGCACTAATTACTGCCTGTCTGGGTGAACTATCAGGTGCACACTGATTGATTCTCCTGTCAGAATACAGCCCAGGTGCTCAATAACTTGTCATTAGGGAAACTTGCTCTGGTTGGGCCCTCTTCCTGTTATATTCCAGCCAGCCCTTCTACTCCTTGCTGTTGATACAGTTTCTCATACTTCCAGTTGTTCCAGTCTCCTGTTTTCCAGTCGAGTTCCAGAGCCTGTTTACTGTGTTTATATACTGCCATTTGTCCCATCCAGGTGGCGCAGTCTGCATTCCACCTGCTCATGCTGCTTGTGTCATCTAGGTGGCACGGTGCATTTTCTCCATCTGAAGTGCCATTCTGTGTCCAGCACCAGTGTCAATCCGGCAACATTGGCCGCTACTCAGTGGTCCAAGTGTGCACTCCAGCACACCATCGCTGGGATGACACTGTCATCCCGGTGATGCTGGTAGCAACTCAGCATCCTCAGTACGCAATCCAGTGCACCATCACCAGTGTCATCCCTGTGGCACTGATAGCTATCCAGCATCCTCCTGCCAAGTCGTTCTGCCCTCAAGGCAACAACCAGCCCACAGGCTGTTACTGGCTCAAAGGCCACATCACAACCCATAGGCCCACAGGCCTCAACCAGCTGAGAGGCTGCTATCGGCCTAAAGCCGCATCAAAACTCATAGGCCCACAGGCCTCAACCAGCCCAGAGGCTGCTACCGGCCCCAAGGCTGCATCACTAATTTCAGGCCATCAAGCCTCAACCAGCCCAGAGGTTGCTACCGGCCCAAAGGCCACATCTCAACTCATAGGCCCTCATGCCTCAACCAGCCCAGAGGCTGCAACAGGCCCCACAGGCCAGATTACAATTATACAGCTGCATCTTGCAAAGATATTCAAGCCCTCAAGGCTGTGCAGGACTTTTTCCCCACTAGTGACTCTGAGCCCTTAACAAAAATAAGGTGTTTTATTACATATATTTGTGTCTTGACAAAGTTGTTTTAATAGACTGAAATGTCAACTATGTTCTTATGGATTTAATCTTGAAAGACTCTGAGTGCCATCTGTCTGGTGATATATACAGTCAGGTCCATAAATATTGGGACATTGACAGAATTTTCATATTTTGGCCTCTATTCACCACCACAATGGCTTTGAAATTAAACAAACAAGATGTGCTTTAACTCCAGCCTTTCAGATTTAATTTGAGTGTAATTACATCCAAATAAGGTGAACGGTGTAGGAATTACAACGGTTTCTATATGTGCCTCCCACTTTTTAAGGGGCCAAAAGTAATGGAACTATCAACTCAAAAGCTATTTCATGGACAGGTGTGGGCTATTCCCTCATTATTTCATTATCAATTAAGCAGGTAAAAGGTCTGGAGTTGATTCTAGGTGTGACATTTGCATTTGGAATCAGTTGCTGTCGGCTCTCAATATGAGATCCAAAGAGCTGTCACTATCAGTGAAGCAAGCCATCATTAGGCTGAAAAATCAAAATAAACCCATCAGAGAGATCGCAAAAACATTAGGTGTGGCCAAATCAACTGTTTGGAACATTCTTAAAAAGAAAGAACGCACGAGAGAGCTCAGCAACACCAAAAGACCCGGAAGACCACGGAAAACAACTGTGGTTGATGACAAAAGAATTATTTCCCTGGTGAAGAAAAACCCCTTCACAACAGTTGGCCAAATCAAGAACACTCTCCAGGAGGTAGATGTATATGTGTCAAAGTCAACAATCAAGAGAATACTTCACAAGACCAGATTAGAGTTTGCCAAACAACATCTAAAAAAGCCATTACAGTTCTGGAACAACATCCTATTGACAGATGAGACAAAGATCAACTTGTACCAGAGTGATGGGAAGAGAAGAGAAGAAAAGGAACTGCTCATGATCCAAAACATACCACCTCATCAGTGAAGCATGGTGGTGGTAGTGTCATGGCGTGGGCATGTATGGCTGCCAATGGAACTGGTTCCCTTGTATTTATTGATGATGTGACTGCTGACAAAAGCAGAAGAATGAATTCTGAAGTGTTTCGGGCAATATTATATGCTCATATTCAGTCAAATGCTTCAGAACTCATTGGACAGTGCTTCACAGTGCAGATGGACAATGACCCGAAGCATACTGCAAAACCAAAGAGTTTTTTAAGGCTAAAAAGTGGAATGTTATGCAATGGCCAAGTCAATCCCCTGACCTGAATCCGATTGAGCATGCATTTCACTTGATGAAGACAAAACTGAAGGGAAAATGCCCCAAGAACAAGCAGGAACTGAAGACATTTGCAGTAGAGGCCTGGTAGAGCATCACCAGGGATGAAACCCAGCGACTGGTGATGTCTATGCATTCCAGACTTCAGGCTGTAATTGCCTGCAAAGGATTTGCAACAAAGTATTAAAAAGTGAAAGCTAGATTTAGGATTGTTTAGTTTGTCCCATTACTTTTGGCCCCTTAAAAAGTGGGAGGCACATATAGAAACCGCTGTAATTCCTACACTGTTCACCTGATTTGAATGTAATTACCCTGAAATTAAATCTGAAAGTCTGCAGTTAAATCACATCTAGTTTGTTTCATTTCAAAGCCATTGTGGTGGTGAATAGAGGACAAAATATGAAAATTATGTCAATGTCCCAATATTTATGGACCTGACTGTATATATATATATATATATATATATATATACATATGTACATAGAGAGAGAGAAAATCACAGTAAGGGGCCACGCAAATCACAGAAAGGTGGTGGGGACTAATAACATGGTACCTGCTCTCATTGCCATTGTAAAAAAAATGTCTGTCTGGAGGGGGGTTCTGGGTACAAATAAAGCATTATATGAATAGCTTCCTTCTAGGAGTTTACTGGATTTGTTTCCCGGCACCTGCCCATTTTCTCAAGCAGTAAGAAGTAAATTTTTTACGTTTTTCTCATTAAGTCTGCTGTTTATATATTTTTTCAGTCTTCTCTGTTTATTTGTGTGGCCTTGTGGTGTGCTTGTGTACTGTGTAGCATTAGTGTTAGGGGACTATTTATCCAATAATATTTGCAGGATATTCCCCCAAAACACCTGTTTTTGGTGGATACTTGCAAATGTTAAGAATATCCTGAATGTAATATGGAAGGATCACAGCAAATATGTCCATATCTGCTGTGGTTGATCCATTTATGACAGCAGCCACAGCCCCCATAGGTTTCTATGTGAGCTCCAACACTGTCAAATTTACAAAGCTCTGGAATGTGAAGCATTACAGAGTTTGGCCTCTGCAGCTAAAGACATCTGCAGATGGCATTAGCCCATTGTAGCCTTTAGGCTACATCTCACAAAAATTATGTGAACCAATAGGACCTCTAGCATATGCCTCCTCCTAGGCGGCGGCCATTTTGGGAGGGCTGTTTTCTGCAGATTTCATGCGGATGGCTAGTCCGCATGGAATCTGCAGCCACCTCGTCCCACAAGCCTCCACGCGCCCAAGCCAACGCGGGGGCTGCAGGAGCGGTAGTTACCCCACTAGGTATATAATTCTTTACTGCTACAGTAGTGATAAGAAATTACAATTATTGGGTCTGCCCCTTAGTGTACATTTTGTTTCTCAGATTTAGTTTTTTTTCTGTCTTATCTATTTATTGTTAATATGGAGGGTGTGAGGAGAAGGAGAAGAGAAGAGAAGGATAGGGACCAGGAAATAGGGGAGGAATCACAGGAGGTGGAGCTGGAGTCTGATGAGGAAAAAAAATGCAGGTGCACTATACAAATGTATATATATATATATATATATATATATATATATATATATACAATCAAGAAGAAAGAGGTGGCACTCAGGTGACTTCCAATAAAGCAACACAACCCAGATGTAAGTCGACATTTCAGTACCTGTATTAGTAGTTCTTTTGTCTTTTGTCATGTGAAATACAAAAAGACACCTTTTATACATTACACCAAGTGATGTGGCTGGAATTATATGTGCAACACAACTTGTCGGAACTAATTATAGTGCACAAAACTATCATCAAAACAAGCAGCTGTCTGTAATAAATACTAATAATCAGATAACTTGTAACAATATCAGAGATAACATCCATAACAATATCAAAATACATAGTATTAAAAGGTATCACATAACATCTAATAATACAGAGACATTGTATCAGTCAATACATAGCAAAATGTGACACCAAGAGATGCCTGAATCTAAGCATGAATATTTTTTTATTTGTGCCCAATATTCATGCTTAGAATCAGGCATCTCTTGGTGTCATATTTTGCTAAACATAATAACCTGCAACTTGCAGGCATTCGTGAGATCCCAGAAGGTCTGTCCAATGTTTTAAAGTGGTACTCCCTTAGCAGGCAAACCCAACATGGTTTGTTTTTTAAATGATTGCCACTGTAAAACATTGAGCAGACTTGCTGGGATCTGCAAATTTCAGGCTATTACTTTTACCCCGTGTTTTAAGTTAGTTTGTTAATAGTACAAAAATTACCAAGGAAAACAATACTTACATGTGAAGATGTTAACTATTGATTGCCTCAACTGCTTTCCACCCTCTGTGCTCTGAGAGTCACTTGATGTTAACAAGACCCCTACCTGCTGTATATTACATAATTTGGTGTAGGAGGTTGATGTAATGCCAGATTATGCAATAGACAGCAGCAGAGTGCAATGTCAAAAACCTTCGATTGATTATAAAATAAAAATCCACCAGACTTTCACCAGACCCCTGAACCTAGTTTTTAATAGGCCAAATGTCTGTTTTATCACTAATCTAGTGGATTTAGGGGCTTCATTATACTTATGCTCAGCAGGAGCATGCAGAAATGGCAACAGACTCAGAAGCCAGCAGCCAAAGCCATAGCCAGAATCACCTGTGCTATAAAAGAAAAGAGATAAAAATTCATATATTTGTGTCAGTTTACAAAAACATTGTAGGTAATTTACGCAGCAGCCATCCTTCGGGTAATAAATCTGCCTCAAACTTAGTATAGAGGGATGACTGAGTTATTACATTGCAAACCACCTGTACATTCATAGAGTGGTCATGGTGATAATTTTGTGTGCAGTATATAGCCTCGAGTAAATTAGGCATGCCTGCAAGATTATTGAAAGTTATGCTTAGTTTATGTCATTGTGACTCCTTGCTAGGGAAGCAGATTTAGGAGTATGAGAGGCTCTTTATGACATCCAACACCTGGTAGAAATGGTGAAAGAATGTTGGCTGACTGATGCCCACAACTCAAGAGTTGATAGACTGGAAAGAAATAAAACATGCAGACCACATAGCAAGGCCAAATATGGCTTGTGAATTTGCCATGTCTGACTCAAGCTGATCCTTGTTGAGGTTATACATGTTCAACCATCTGCAAAAGAACATAGGCCTGCATAGACTCTGGAGGACCTCTGGAATCTGATGTTGTTCCGGTTTCTGCCTCCTTGCTCCCCTTAGTCAGTTGGTGGAGTGCTGCATATCTCATATAAGTGATAAATGTATAATAACTGTGATACCCCACATATATAGGCATCATGATGAAGTTTTCACCAATAGAATGTGTTTTTTACACACAACCCATCTGTGTCAGTTGGTAGTCTTTTAGTTGGTCATTTTTTTCCATTAGTTTTTGTCCATTTCTATTGGTTTTTGACTGAAATATGTAGTAAATGCAGAGTTTGTATACTGTTAAAAACATTGATACTGATCTTATGTTTAATTGCATTTTAAAGTCTGGATTTTTTGTTGGTACCTTAACATTTTTGCCTTTAGTAAATCAGCAGATTACAAAACTATGCAATGCAATATTAGGTACACATCCAGTAATTAGATAATTACTGTACTTGTTATTAACCTACACTTATATAAATGTTCAGCTAAAACTAAAGTTGTAATCATATACATGTAAACCTACATTTAATACAAATCGAACTACCAACCTTATAAACATTAAAATATATGAATACATGACTAAAACATATTATATTGGAAGATTAGGCCCAGGAGCTGAGCCAGAACTTCTGGGCCTTATAGCAACATCTGTAAATAGGCGGAATTAAAAAGGAGGGACCCATGTGCATGCTTTGTCACGGCCCCCTCCTCTCTGGCAGCACAGTAGACTTTGGATTTGTGGCTGTGTCTACTGCACATGCGCATGCTGTAATCTGTGTTAACTTTATTATTATATGTAATCATAATTATAAATACAGACATTTCCACAGAGATGAACATAGTAACTCCCAGCAACATTTTGACTTCTATTATAGAAGAGGTACTTACTAGTTACCCAGGAACTTATTAAGGGCTATGGACCCTCTAGACTCATCTTGCATTTAGCCTTCCAGCTGATAAAATGGTGCTATAGCACAATGTTTATAATGTAAAGGATTTAACATGGTCACATGGGAGCAGCCATCTGCTGGTCAGTTTTAGAGCTGATAGTGTTTCCTCTCAGTATCTCCTTGAGACAGTCAGATAACTAACAAGGTGAGCAGTGGCTAGCAGCTTTGGAAGCAATTTTAATTAAACTCTGCAGCCATGAGTCATCATGGAATTAACTCTGACTCCATTTTTTCCCAGGCAGCCACTTTATTGGTGCCCCCCACAAGTATCAGTCTGTAATAATAATAATAATAATAATAATAATAATAATAATACAGTTATAGCATTGACAGCACAGAAGTGGGCCCCTCTCAACCGTATGCACTGCACAGACTGCACCCATTATAGATATGTCAATGGTTCTGGGGGAGTGTTGTGGGGACATGGTGCTGTAGACAGAAATGCAGGTCATTCAGAGTTGTGTATACACTGAAATCCATCTCATTTTTTGCTAGCTGCACATCATTCTCATGGGTGGGGTACGGGATCCTGGCTGTTGGAATGCTGGCTGTCAGAATACCAACAGCAGCATCCCGACAGTCACAATCCTGACACTAACAGGTAAGTTCCTTAAAAAGAGTGTTTTTTAAAGAGGTCAATTCACTGTGCATATTTCCAACAATTTCCTCATGCATCAATTTCTCTCCAGCTGACTTTTTCTCTATGTCACTTATCTGCATATAATAATATGACAGTCTTTCATGCATAGTCTGTGTTTGTATGGTAAAACTTTTCCATTCTGACATAGGACATAGCAATAACGATTATGCACTCAGTCTCACTGCAAAAATATTCTAATGATTGCAATCAGAGGCCTTGATTCAGAGCCGGAAACTCTGAAAGAGTGCTCGCTTTGAATCAGGGCCGGGCTATTATTTTTTAGAACGGCCTCCTGGCCGCTCACATAGCTCTGGGTGACCACCAACAGCTATAGCGAGTGGCATGGAAGATGGTCACGATGGTCAAGACCATCATGACCATCGGGCTTGCGACGAGACCATTGTGGTAGGGTCTCGTTGCCGCAAGCCCCAGAGAGATTTCGGCTCTAACAGAGCTGAAATCTCTCCCACTGACATCACTCGTGATGTCAGTGGGGCCGCCCCCAAATGGAGGCATTCACATGGAAATGCCTCCATTTGGGCAGCCACCCCCCCCAGCCCGCCCACCAAAGGGAGTGTGCTGTCACTCAACATCGACAGCACGCCCCCTTTGGTATGAGACCCGGAGCTTCGGAGTGCCCGGAGCTATCCGGGTCTCACGCATGCGCACGACAGAGAAGGCTCTGTCGTGGGCATGCGCACTGGCCCACCATCGACCCAGTTGCTAGCGCACATCGCTTGCGACTGGGTCTGAATCAGGCCCAGAATGCCATATGCAACCTAACACGAGGACACCCACTTTACCTTACACACATCCGTAATACTTAGCAAGACTGCAAAACCATCGGTAACATTGGGTACAATCGCAGCATTACGCACACTTGCACAAGGTCTGACCTTACTCAGGAATTGCTAACATCATCGCATGCAGTGAATGCCCAAGCTGCACATGGCAATGGAATGGCTAATTAAAGCACACCCCTGCATCATCGTTCAAACGCACTGGCATGTCTGTGGCTTGTTGACCACCCCGGCACCACCCCCAAATGGTACTTCCTGTCAATCACTATGATGGGTCTGCATAGTCACTATGATCGCAATCCCGATCACAGTGGAGTCTTCGTGCACACGCACTGCGATGCATAACCATGAACAGAGTGCAACAATTGGCCAATTGTGTGTGTAATCTCAGTTGACCACACACACATTGCCAGTTTTAATTGCTTTGGCAATTTAAATATCTCTTTCTCTTTAATATAATTCTGCAAATGGTTACCCTATAGGAGTTTATATAATTTTATATAATCTTCAGTCACAACTCTATTTCTTGACTGCGCACTCCAGTCTTGGCTTTGCGACTCTCCAGTTTGATTCTTTGCAGGCATCTGGAGATATTTGTTTTTATTTCCCATATTTTCTGTGTATATCTTTTGCATAGATCTGTCTGCCCACATTCTCCACCATATTATTATTATTATTATTATTATTATTATTATTATTATTATTATCTTTCATTTATATGGCATCACAAGGGTTCTGTAGCACCTTACAAAGTACATAAACACATGAGCACACAAGAAAAACAGTTATTAGCAGCACAAACAATGCCGGACAAATGCATGATTTCTAAACATTGCTGCACAACACTTAAAAAAGCATCAGGGTGTCAGCAATCAAGTGTTAGGTGCTGATGTGAGAAGTTAGCAGTAAATTAAAGTAAAAGTAAGACAAGGAGAATCACGTGAGGGATTACGACCCTGCTCATGAGAGTTTACATTCTAAAGAGGAGGGGCTGACAAACAGGGATGACAGAGATGGGCTAGATAGTGAGGAAGGAACATGAAGTAGTGGGTTAGAAATGGGTCTTGAGAGCACATTTGAAGATTAGGATCCAGAAAGCAAAGTTATCAAGAAATTTTGAGGTAAGGCCAGGAGTACAAAAAGAGACAAATACTCGAAGAAGTAGAAAGAGGTGAATATCATGAGCATCGAATGGAAAGAATGAAATCTAAGTTTCAGGAGGTAAGAGTTGGTAGGAGTGACCAGAATATAGAAGAACCCCAACACCACCATGCCAACCCCCAGGCCAGGGTGTGTGAGAGAATTTGAGGCCCCCAAAAGAGAAAGCTGCAGGAAAAGTGGTGTCATATGGATAAATCCAGGATTTGGTGATGGCTAGGATATTCAAGGAGTTGGACATGCAAAGGTCTTGGATGTGGACCAGATTATTATAGACAGATCTGGCTTTCCAGAGGGCACAAAAGAAAGGGACAGAGTTACTGTACAAGGACAGAGGAGAATGAGATTATTAGGGTTATTTTAGTGTGGAGGCAAGGTTTATTTAGAGCAGGGGGATGAAGAGAGTGTGGGTAAGTGGTGGGTTTCTGAATGTGGAAGGGTAATAGCAGGTGGTGGGCAAGATGGCAATTTAGTGTGATGAGGGTAGCAAAGAGGTGAATTGGAGAAAAGGGAGGGTGCAGAACTTAGTGGTAGTGTAGCAGGACCATGGTGGAAGGGGAGTGAATATTAATGGAGTTATGGGATATGCAGTGGAGAGGTTCTAGATAGGATGAAGGGAGACATAGGAGTGGAAGGAGGGGGAGGAGAAGGCAGAGGAGACTATGGAGGGAGGAAAGAGATAGAAACTGATGATAGATGAGATAATTATGTAGCTGCTGGGTGAGGGGGAGTAAAAGAACAGAGGCTAGGTGTAGAAGAGGGAGTTTGGGAGAGGATAAACAGCAGTAGTAGTGATGAGTGTGAGATACAGGAACAGTACAGTTAAAATGTCTAAAAATCATATAAGAGGAATGACAGTGCTGGTAGATGTAAAGGCAGAACTACAATGGTATATTATAAACAAAAATAGTTTGGTGCTGGTAGATGTAAAGGCAGAACTACGATGGTATATTTTAAACAAAAGGAGTTTGGAGCTGGAAAAGTTGCAGGACTTTAAAGTTAGGATAAAGTATTCCTAAAAATTTATAGATGTGAAACAATGGTAGATACCACAGTGGTATATATATATATATATATATATATATATATATTGCACTAGTACAGGAGTGGTTTAAACTGCATAGAGTACAAAAACATTTATACAAAATATAAAGTGCAGCAAACTAACTGGTAGTTGCTTGCAATGCAGGCGTAGGATGCTGGCAAAAGGTGTGTCCAGGTTATAATGCTCAGAAGATCCTTTTCACTTGTTACAAGCTGTAGAAAGTTATTTTTAAATGTTGTCCCCATGTGTTTCTCCTTTTTAACTCTTGTATAACACTTTAAAGTATATTGTACATGTAATATCACTTAGAATAAAAACCACTTTGAAATAAAAACCCATGCAGCCTTGTAACAGGACTGCAACCTGTGCCCTACCAAATATACAATATATAGTAAAGCATACATTTGTAGTCACTGTTTGCACCCCACTGTCAATAACCTCACCCAACAACAAATGCAAATCATAAAATTCTAATACAAACAAATAGAGCCTAAACAGCATCCCATGTATCAAGGACTTAATGTATAGTTATAAAGTCAGACCTTTGGATTTTTAAAATATTAATTAGTAACAATTTACCTAGAAAATCAGTATATTACAGACACTACTTGTATTCTTATAACATGCCTGGTGCCAATAGATTTTTTTGCCTGCAAGGTGAGAAGAAGAAAGTCAGTCATATTATCATCCCTCAATGATTACAGAGGTTAAAGCTAGAAAGAACTCCTGTCTAACTCTTTAAATTATGCTGTACATGTCATACCACAAGGAATAAAAACCACCTTGAAATAAAAACCATGCAAACAGGTGGCTTAAGTCAGCGCTCACAGCATGGTGTGTACAATTACCATTAGCTGTTATTTTAGGATATCCTAAACTCCTTAATTGCAAGTATCATAAAAAGACAGATAGGGGAGTGGGGGGAGGATGGGAAGTGATCTATGGAAATTGGTATGTTTGTATTAATATGGATATCGGTGATGAATTGAAATCTAAAAATGTTGTATCTTTAACTGGATGTTGTATAATTAATTATGTGATATGTGGAAATCGCTGCAGATGTTTTACGACATAAAAAGTTTTGATAGGCAAAAACTTAAGGCAGGTTCTTGTTGTAATGAGTCTTGTTAACTGAAAAACATATTACAACTTTGGACTGGTAGACAAAAACATTAGGCTGATACTTGGCCGATATTAAATAATGTAACCATATGCAGTCAAATAATGTATGACTGGCCTTCAAGTGAGAGGGCTAGTGTGCGTAATTAAGACTATGAACATTAATATAAATTCAAACTTAATTTATTGATAAAATACAACCAAAATACTGTTATGTATGAAAGAATCAAGGTCCTTATGTGGGTGGTCCAAATGCGTTTTTTCCCTTATGGGGACTTTTTCAACTGCTAGATTGGTTTGTTCACTAACAATGCTGATTTATATCCTTTCTGGATTTCTCGCTGTATTCATGCAAGTGCACCGGGTGTCGCACTTCCGGGTTTTGAACAGTGCGGTGTTGCTCTCCATTGGCAGTTGGGTCTGTGTGTTGCACATGTGTGGCCTCTTTTTCAGTTGTTACTAGGGCAATGTCAGTCCTGTAATACCGATAGGCAATCTCGGTGCCTTCGCTGTGTGTCATACTGTCACAAGCTGTCGTGCTGCCAATGCAGTGTATGGTGAATGCCGGAAAAGCGTTCACTGAAGTCTCCTCATTCCTCCTGTTAGGATCTGTGGTTAGCATCATATTGTTGCAGTTCCAGTCTTGGTTGCTGCTGAGCCTCTGCACTAATTACTGCATGTCTGTGTGCAATATCAGGTGCACACTGATTGATTCTCCTGTCTGAACACAGCCCAGGTGCTCAATAATCTGTCATTAGGCAAACTTGCTCTGGTTGGGCCCTGTTTCTGTTAAATTCCAGCCAGCCCTTCACTCCTTGCTGGTGATAGAGTTACTCATGCTTCCGGTTGTGTGAGTCTCGAGTTCCAGAGTCCAGTCTGTTGTGTTATTTCTTTCCCATTTGCTCCATCCAGGTGGCACACTTTGCATTTCATCTGCTGTGCTGCTTGTGTCATCGAGGTAGCATGGTGTGCACCCCAGCCATAGCCACATGTGTAATCTCAGCGGTTAGGAGTGCACTACCATCCTGGGTGCAGGTCAGCATTAGATGGCTTGTGTCAACCCGGTCGACAATGGTCGCATCCCTGCTGCGCAATCCAGTACATGAACACCAGTGTCAACCCAGCGGCACTGGTAGCAACTCAGCGTCCAAAGTGCGTCATCTGGTGCACCGGCAACGGGGTCAACCCTGTGGTGCTGGTAGCAACTCAGCATCCAAAGTGCATCATCCGGTGCATTGATGCCAATGTCAATCCGGTGGCACAGGTAGCAACTCAGCATCCAAAGTGCATCACCCTGTGCACCACTGCTATTGTCAACCCAGCAACACTGGTAAATCTTGTCAAGTCAGTGTGCACACTCCATTGGAAACTAACCAGCCCTCAAGGCTGCTTCACCAGCCCAAAGGATGCATCTCACCTTTGGCCCCCAGGCCACAACTAGCCAAGGCCAATCATCCCTTAAGGCTACTACACCAGCCCAAAGGCTGCATCTCATATTTGGCCCCCAGGCCACAACTAGCCAATGCCAATCAGCCCTCAAGGCTGCTTCACCATTCCAAAGTCTACATCTCTTCCTCAGCCCTCAGGCCACAGCTAACCAGCCCTCAAGGCTGCCACACAGTTTCAAAGGCTGCATCTCACCCTTGGCCCTCAGGGAACAGCTGGCCAAGGCATTCCATCCCAAAAGGCTGCATCTCATCCTCAGCCCTCAGGCCGCAGCAAGCCAAGGCAGCCCAAAGGCTGCATCTAAAACTTACCCCACAGGCCACCACTAGTCCAGGCAAATCGGCCCTCAAGGCCATCACCAGACTCTATCCAGACTTAATTACCCTCACTTTCCTAACATATATAGTAGTATTGTGGGCTTCTGATGCAGTTTATGCCAATGGCCATCTTATTGTAGGTAAATTTTCACTGTTGGTCTCAAAGTTCTTGTTTATATAGCTGCAAGTTTTTCCATTTATAATTCTATGGTGAATTCTGCTCGTGTTACTCTTTCTCATAATGGTAGTCCTTAATCCTTATGTATTGTATAACTATTAATTCTTTATAATTACTGGGAAAACTGTGTGTTATGGAACATTATGTTAGATATAGTAATTTATCTGATTGAATAGAGTTGATGGTTAAGGTATGTCAACTGAGCATATTATTTAAGTGTTGTAGAACAGTATAATTAATATAACCATTTTCCGCTTATATAATCTGAATACATAAAGCTGATAGTGTGTGCATATTCATTATGGGATGTTTATTTAGTTACTCCATTTACAGTCAGATATATGCATATTAGATCATCATGTTCAGGTGCACTTATGGTAAAGTAGTGTCCCCCCATAACTAGTTACATGTAAAAGAATTATTTCAACTATAAATCTGGTGGATAGTGTCAATAGTAGTGAACCTGTTCAAGGAATCATGTCAATAAATATATAGCTGATCTGTATATGTAAATAACTAGCATTTGGCCCATGATCAGGGAGCAATAAATCTGGGATTGAATTATGGGTATGCTCATGTACCTAGAGCCAATTGATAGCACATAAGTGGACAGTAATTATTTACTCTTATGTTATCAATCACATGTTAACACTCTATGCTGTTGTAGTCTACCGTGTGTTGACTGGTAGTAGTCAGGGGATTCCAGTAGAAACTAGTAGTAAGTACTAGACTTAGGGGTCTAAATTTAAGTCTTCCAGTTGTAATGTCTGGAGTTCAAATATCCACCTACTCTCTGCCTTGTCTATTCTTTCTAGACAGTTTACCCACACTCCAATTGGTCATCTTTTCTATAGCTAAAAATTTTAGTCCTTTGGGTTCGCAGTTGTGTTTGCATCTAAAATGTTCCCAAATGCTACTGTATGTTTCTCATATCTGTTGTTTATATTATTCAGATGTTCTCCTATCCTTATTTTGAGCATTCTTGTTTTTCGACCAATGTACTGGAGCCCACATGGGCATTAAAGTAGATAAATTACATGACTGCTATCGCACATTAATGTCTCTCTGAATCTGTATTCTTTTCCTGTTTGTTTGGATTGGAACTGACCGGTGGGTTTGGTGCTTGTGTAGTTTAATTGTTTACAATTTTTGCATCTACCACAATGGTAGAAACCCTTGGATACTATGCATCTGTCTAGTGTGGTTGGGAGGTTACTGGATTTCAAGTGGTTGTGGATGAATTTCTGTTTTAGGTCTGGTGCCCTGTGAAATACTACATTGGGTGTGTCTGGTAATATTTCCTTCAAATCATTGTCAATAAACAAAATGTGTCAATGCTTTCTTATGATGTTCTTTATATTTTGTGAGGCTCAAGTGTAATCTGTAATGAAATAGACCTTATTATTATGTTCTGTTTGTGTTTTGCCGTTATCACAGAGTAGTTCCTCTCTTGGTTTTTCTTTAGTGTATTAAAGGCCTGTTCTGTCAACTCAGTGCTTTGTGCTATATAGTTGTCCATAGTCATGCAGTTATGCCTAACTCTTGTGAATTGTCCCTTTGGAATGCCTCTAATCCAGTTAGAATGGTGGTTGCTCTGTGCTAGAAAATATATATTCACATTAACTTTCTTATGGTGAGTTTTAGTTTGTATCTTGGATTTTTTTGATGAAAATGTCCAAGTCTGCAAATTCTATGTTATCTTTACTGTAGTTAAAGGTGAAGACTAAATTTCTATCATTATTGTTGAGGTGATTGAAGAATAGTTGTAATGATGCTTCATCTCCCTGCCAGATAAATAGAACATCATCTATATATCTTTTCCAGAGAACTAAGTTCACCCCCAAGTTCACAATTGGTCCAGATGTTGTGGTCCTCCAAAAACTCACAAAGAGGTTCACATAACTTGGGGCAAACATTGGGCCTGATTCAGACCTGGACGCTATTTGCGGATGGTTGTTCCAAAAAAGGGGCCGGCTATTTAAATTGAGAGCTCGCTCTTTGCGGTTTGTTGACGCCTCAATGTCTGAGCGAGTGAACGAAAAATGCGCTCACTATTTTGTAAAGACGCCCGTTTGCCATTCGCAACACACGTCATCTCTGGTATTTATTAGATTAATTGGGAACATCGAAAAGGCATCAGAACTGCTCACAGTGGTTGTGGTAGGATTTTCCTACCGCAATCACTGCGAGCAGTTCAGGCTAAAAGACAACCAAGTGACGTGGTCGATGACGTTCCTTTACTAATTATGCACTCCCATTAAACTCCCTTTTTAACATTAGGCACGCCTGCGTTCGGATCTCCACTCCCCCATTTTCAAGCACCTTCCCCTTTTACCACCCACAAAGGGTACATTCTGTCAATCAAATTAGCAGCCCCTCGCTGTTTTGCGAGCGCACGATTTCCGACCGCAATGACTGGTTTGTGCATGTGCATTACAACCCATATGCATGCGCAGTTGTGCAAACATCGCTCAGAGCGAACGAGCGGCCGCTTACGAGTGGCTCTGAATCAGGCCCATAGTTCCCATGGCTGTGTCTCTGAAGATTTCATCCTCAAACCACATATAATTGTGTGTGAGGATGAACTCTATGGCTTGCAAAATGAACCTAGTTTGTACACTGTCCAGTTCTGTGTCTAGTTACAAAAAGTATTTGATGCTCTCTAGGCACTGTTGGTGATTAATGACAGTATATAGTGATATAACATCATTAGTTGCAAGCCAAAAATCCTCCTTTCATGTTAACCCTTCAATGGTGTTGTGTACAGTGTGGTATCTTTAAAGGTAGGATTTTTGCATTTTAACAAGTTCTTGCAGGAACAAATCTATATACTGAAATAGTGGTGAGGTGATTGAGTCTATCCCTAATATTATGTGTCTACCGGGGAGTTTAGAAATACTCTGTGGATCTAGGGTAATTGGTAAAACACTGGAATGAGTGGATTTAGAAAATCAAACTACTATTTGCTCAAGATTCCTTCTGTTTTTCCTTGATTTAACAATGTCTGAAGTTCTTTTTGGTAACTGACCATCGTGACCATCGGGCTTGCAACGAGACCCTGCGGTAGGGTCTCGATGACCGCAAGCCCTGGAGTGATTTTGGCTCTATCAGAGCCAAAATCACTCCCACTGACATCACTAGTGATGTCAGTGGGGCCAGACCCAGATGGTAGGTGTTCCCATGGGAACACCTCCGTCTGGCAGCCACACCCCCGGCACGCCCACCAAAGGAGGCGTGCTGTCAGTCACCATCGACAGCACGCCCCCTTTGGTGCGAGACCCAGAGCGACAGCTTGGGGTAACATCGACCTGCTTGCGAGCGTCCTGCGCTCGCGAGCGGGTCTGAATGACCCCCTCTAGTCCTTTGTTGATTAATGTTATTTGTGATGCACTGAGTGTTTTTTTTTAAATTAAACATCCCTTGTGGTTTCTTTATGGTGTTCTCATCTCTCCCCGGCAAATTTGTCTTGTTCGTCTAACTTCCTTTTGTGAGATGTTTGTTACCAGCGGCATAATTGTGTCCACACCATCCTGATACTGCGTTTTATTATCCTTGAGGTACTTATAAACTGGGACATCACATCTATAGGTGCTGAAGTGACCACTGTGAGCTATTAAAATTTAAAATCCACATTTAAAACTCTGCCTAAAGTTTTTGCCCACCAGCTTGAAGGCCAACCATACAGTATTTGACTGCATATGGTTACATTATTTAACATCGGCCAAGTATCAGCCTAAAGTTTTTGCCTTCCAGTCTGAGGTTGTAATATGTTTTTAAGTTAACAAGACTCATTGAAACAAGTACCTGCCTACAGTTTTTGCCCACAAGAACTTTTTATGTAAAAACAGCTGCAGAAATTTCCACATATTTCATAATTAATTATACAACAACCAGCTAAGGAAACATAATTTTTAGATTTCAATTCATCATCGATATCCATATTATTATTAATACAAACATACCAATTTCCATAGAACACTTCCCATCCTCCCCCCACTGCCCCCATCCTTCTCCTAACTATCTTTTTATGATACTTGCAATTAAAGAGTTTGGGATTTCCTAAAATAACAGCTAATGGTAATTGTACACACCATGCTGTGAGCGCTGACCTAAGCCAGAAGATGAAAAAACACTTCCCTTCCATGAGTTGAACCCCAGACCCCAAGGTGCAAGGTGCAGACCTTACCCACTAGGCTACACACTCTAGCCATGTTGAGAGCTGCACCTGTCATGTATGTGATGTGAAGTATGCAAATTAAAGCAGGCAATGTGTAAAATGTCAATAGTGGGCTCAGCATGTGGCAGCATTGAATAGAACGAATGATGGTTGGGGTGGTGGTGAGCCATACAGTGAGCTCAATGGAGTTGAATAGTAATTGTGTGATGGTGGGGGGATGTGGTGAAGGAACTTGGGTGGCTATACACAGAGATGAAGGGAGAAGGAAAGTTCAAAGTGTATTTTAAAAGTATTGAACCTGACATGATCTGATATGATCTCTCCTTATGAAAAACTTGACTCCTGTTATGTGTACAATACAATGTCTACTTATAGCAGAAATGCCAAGTGGTGGGATGTCAAGAGAAATGTTTTGAGTCTAAGGTCACAGGAGTGCTGTGTGACTCGGTAGCGCCAAGCATCTTTTATGCGTCTTTTTACCATAAAATGCATCTTATTAGCACAAGCAGCTTCTGCTGATGAAAATTATATACAGCATGCCTATGTTCTATGAGCCAGTATGGGTGTATCTGCAAGCAAATCACTATGTTAAAGTGTTATAGTTGCTATTAGTGTAACGTAAAGTTTCGCATGCAGATACACCCGAACTGGCTCACAGAATATAGGCATGCTGCATATCATTTTAATCAGCAGAAGCTGCTTGTGTTATCAATTCGATTCGCTGAATGATTCAGATGCATTTGAAGGTAAAAATTTGCACGAAAGATGCTCACATTACCGAGTCACACCATGCCATAACAGAATTCACAGGAGTGCTGTGTGACTCGGTAGCCTTGAGAGTCTTTTTTGCATCTTTTATGCGTCTTTTTCCCTAAAATGCATCTTATTAGCACAAGCAGCTTCAGCAGATTAAAATAATATGCAATATGCCTATGTTCTGTGAGCCAGTACAGGTGTATCTGGAAGCAAATCACTACATTAAAGTGTTACAGTCGTTATTAGTGTAACGTAACTTTTCTCATGCAGATACACCTGAACTTGCTCAAAGAATATTGGCATGCTGCATATAATTTTAATCAGCAGAAGCTGCTTGTGCTATCAATTCAATTCACTGTATGATTCAGATGTATTTGAATGTAAAAAAGACGCTCGCTCATCATGTCTTAGTGAAAGCTGTGCATGCCTGTGACCCCTAAATGAGCCCATGAGACAAATATATAAATATAAATATATATATATATATATTTTTTTTTTTTAACAGTACAGGACTCACACACAAACTGTTATTATTTAATACTTTATTACACATTCTTCTACACCCTGATTCCATGACCAAAATGCTATACTATAGTGTACCCAATCACAGCTTCTGTCAGTCAATCATTGGGCGGTGATACAGAAAATGCATTGGATTACTGACTCATGTGCTGTGTAGTTTAGGAAAAGTGACACCTGGTGGACAAAAAGTTGTATTACATGATGCGACTTTTTCCAGTTCTACACTACGTTCCATTATGAAACATTCTGTATGGCGTGACTCTGTGTGGCACGAGATGCATGGTGCGCTACATGGCTGTATGGAGCAACAAACTAGCTGGGCACATCTGTATGCAGCCTTGGGTAATTTGGCTCAGTAGAGGATCAGTGATGCATTGCAAAGGTGCATAATATGGAGCAACACACAGCTTTTCAGGTTTAAATGAAAAAAAAAAAAATGGAGCTTTACTGTCAGCATTCAGGAGCAAAAAATAACAAACACCTAGGGCCATATTCAACTTCCGGCGAAAAGCCATTATTGGTGATACTTTTCTACCGATGACGTCATTTTTGCCAATCTGGACTTATACCCGTATTTAATTCTTCCAACTTTTCGCTGGTGTGGAATGTCAATGGATAGAACCCTGCGAAAAAGTATCACCTATGAATAGTTGACGAAAAGAAATGCAGAATTGGGGTTTTGGGGTAAATACTTCCAGAAACCACCCACCACCCCTTGGACTGTCCCCCAAAGGTAAACTGTGTCAATTTTTTTGAAAAAAGTTACCCAGGACACCCCAAAAAAAGTACTTTTGTTTTGGGGGTGAAAAAGCAAAGTTGGGGGACAAACTTCTAAACCATTGAAATAAACTCAGGGGGGTCCCCAAGTATGCCCCAGGTGTTTTTTTTATTGCAGGTGGTTGTGGCAGGTGGATTTTTTACAATTTTTAAAAGTTCACATCAGCCACTTTAAAATATGCTTGCACCCATTTTCATGTACCCAAAATTTGCTGGGACTACTCATATTTCCCCCAAAAAACTTGCTAAATGCTATTCTTCATCACTTTTTCAAATTCTCTAAACAGCACATATTGATACCATTTAAAGACCCAAAATACCTTCAGCAGGGCTATTCGGGGGTACGCATAGTGAACCCCCATGTCACAGCATCTTTAGGGGGGGTGTCAGGCTGATTTCCCCCAAAATTACAGCACTTTTCACTGGAATTGAATATGGGGATACACGGGGATGAATGTGATATGTTTTCGCAGCCAAAACCTCTGATAATGGCAAAAAGTCTGGCAACAGACTTTTCACATCTAATTGAATATGGCCCCCTAGCCCCCATTCAGGGCGCTAACTCACTTCTTGAACCCTGACTGTTTTGGGCAGCTTCAGTAGCCCGCAAATGTAACATAGTCTCTCAAAAGACTCAGTCCTGTCTTTCACAGGTATAAACTTGGCCTCCTAGCCTTACTTCACACAGTCTCTTAAGTGGTCCTTCCTGACTCCTGCACGTATGGACACTGACCACCTGGCTTGCCTGCCACAACTTCACACAAACAAAGAGATGTGTTGTCCTCCCTGCTTGACTGCAGGTTTTGACACTGTATACAGTATATATATATATATATATATATATATATATATATGCAGGGAAGCCGGCACTCCTTTGCTACTCTGAGACAACTGCATTCAGTGCCCTCCTCATTGCCTCCCCGGTTTTATAATATTCCATATTTTTACACTTGCTAATTATTTTTGAACCATACAGGCTTCCGTACTTGTAGTTCTGTGGTGGTGGGTGTCTCACATGTGTGACATAATAGGACCCGCTCCTCCAGCGGGATCCAAACGTCCGGTGCACTGGGTGTTAGTTTGTATAAAGGTAAGACCATTTTTTATGTATCTTTTGTATCGTGATGAAAATGCGTCGATTGCACTAAGTGGTGTCAGTTTAATTTTGTTCAAGCCGTTCAGAGTGCCACCAGTCTGCCACATATATATATATATATATTTATATACATATATATATATATATATATATATATATATATATATATAGTGGCAATATGAAGCAAGGAATGATCCACCCCACACAGGGAAGAAAAAGGTGTGACCTCAATTAATAGCTGCTGAGTGGAGCCAGTCCAGAGAGGACTGAGGCAGACCAGTCAAGCTGCATGTGGGGACAGTCTAAGTGGGACTGTGGCTGCCAAAGATTCCACTGTGCCAAGCCAGGCCAGAAGGCTGTGCTCAAACCTGCAGTCAGGCAGAAAGGGCCACAAATCTCTGACTGTATTGGTGTGAAGTTGTGGCTAGAAAGCCAGGCCAGAAGGCCAATGTGCATACTTGCATGTGGCACAGGGCAGACCGTAAGAGAGACTTTGTGTAACTTTGTGGCAGACAAGCTGGGCCGGGAGGCCATGTCTGCATCTGCAGAAAAACTAGAGTAAAGACTGAGACTGTATTATGTTTGCAGACTAGCTACCCATTATAGAGAAGGGCCAAGAAGTGAAGTAGAGCCCTGAAAGGGGAATAGGTAAATTATTAATTTGTTCCTGCATGATGACAGTAAAGCACCATTTATTTCACTTAAACTGAAAGCTGTGTGTGGACCCTTATTATTCAACAAGTTACTGCACCACTGCACCACTGCACCATTCACCCATCTACTGACCTAAATAATATATACACTCACACAATGGTGGTTCAATAAGTAAGGTAACAAGATCTCTCTCAGTTGTATTATTCTCTTGTTTATTCCCACCAAAACTGGTAGACCACTGCTTCCCCTCATGGCCATTGGACTGCACCTCATATCAGTCAAACTGTCCCAACATCAGTTGTAAGATATCAGGGTTAGTGGAGACATGGTCAAATGTAGTGTAATCAGATTTCTGCATCTAAATGGCACATAAGATGTTCAGTTTGTCAGCATAATCAAACTAGAATGTGCCTGTTTTCCTGAATCAGACCTTCAATGTGGCACAAATTGTCATCTGTGGTGGCCATACTTGGCCAGTTGGATGGCTGCCCATCTTAAACTTCTGTCCTGCCATTATCAAAGGCAGTGCACCAAACCCAATCCTTTTTCCATAACATGATGTTATCACCATACACCTCGACAAGTTGGATATGATTTACAGCTGCCAATGTGTCCTTTAGATGCAGATATATGATCACACTACACACATCAACATTTGAACATGTTTTCACCAGCCTCGCCATTTTATAAGTGATGTTGGAAAAATTAGAATACAAAATAGAACATTACACATGTCAGAGGTCTTGTTACTTACCTTACTTATTGAACCACCCTCGTATAATCAGTATTTAAAAGTACTTAAATGAATTCATACTTTTTACATATTATTTACTGCTGGATGTTGCAGGCTTATCACATAGTAGACAAGGCATGGGCCGCCTCCCACCTCCATCCTCCATCCTTCCCTCTCACCTCCTGGCTCCTTTTATACTGTGCGCACCCCAGCCAGTGTGTCACCAACAGCTATGGCAGGCCACACCACTGAAAGCTCCATCAAATCCAGTGTTCCACTTCATCCATAACCCAGGGCACATGCCCCACTCTCCCCCCTCCTAGCTGTGCCCCTGATTTTATGTAAAGTTTTCCTTACTAAGGGCATATAGCAGTTGTTTTTGATTGTCTTTACTTGTGCAATTCTAATCAGGGGGGATTGATAGGATTGGATAAAATAATGCAACACCTTAGTACACATAGTGAAAAAAAGCATTGTATTAACCATGTCAATAGTGCAAGCTGGGTTATTCTCTTAAGCATACTGTAGATATACATGTTGAAAATTAAAATACTTGCTGAAGTAATGACATTTAAATGCAGGTGGGATATCAGTGTTTAAATCTACAGGGTCCAACTCCTGAAAACAAGAGCTTAATTGTATTGCATATGTTGCTTTGGGGCCTATTATATGCGTGGCGTCATGAAGACAAAGACTTCAGGGCCTCTCTTAATTTTGGCTGTCCTCTTTTTGACTTTTGGTTCTTCCTCTCAAATGGACAAAACATTAAAACAATAAAATGTGCACAGCTGTTTCAGCAATTTATTATGTGTTTCAACTGCTAGCAGTGACTGTCCTGCACTTTCAATAATATCATATTTTCCATTATAATTTGTTAGCTTATTATATTTTCTAAACTGCTTCATAGGTTTGACAACTAATAAAGTACAGTATGTGAATTCTCTTTACCATGAATACAATCTACAAATCACATAACAGTACATATTTCTAGTATACACTAGAAAACTCATCAATACCCATTAATATCGCAACAAACAACTTTTGTATTATACAAATAGTGGAAACGTTCTGTAGTGCAGATGAGCACAATGATTTATGTGACTTGAAGTAAAATATTCAGTTTGTGAATGTTGCAAGAATTTTTATTTTGAAGATTAAAAATAACAAACAATTAAAATTCAGTCACTCATTGACTTAGGGTCTGATTCAGCAGAGGACGGAATTGCAGAGCCGCGCACAAGTGGCTGTGCAATTCCATCCTGCAAAAATGCAAATGCTGCAGGAGGTGGTTGAAACCTCCTTGCTGCATCTGCGATCCTAGTGCTGCGACCGAGGTTGCAGCCTGGGATCACCATCACAACCTTCTGTTTAATCCAGATCCAAAGCCAAAACACTGGGGTCAGCGCACATCTCTAGAAAGGACACAGGCTGCACACATAAAGAAAAGAAATGTTTATAATAGAAATGAAAGAAAAGCTTCCTGTACCTGCACACAAGTATCACAAGTAACTGTTCATTACATCCCCCTTTATAAAATGAAATCAAGAATTGCTTCCTTACATACAGTATAGTAAGGTATGTTAGACACACACACACACAAGTAATACAGAATGTCTTTACCCCTGACAAATTGAGCAATTGTCAGAGGGGGTCATTCAGACCCGCTCGCAAGCGGCAGGACGCTTGCAAGCGGGTCGATGTTCCCCACTGCGCATGTGCACGATGGAGGGAGCTCTGTCATGCGCATGTGCGAGACCCGGCGAGTGACGGGCTCACCATCGCTTCGGGTCTCGCACCAAAGGGGGCGTGCTGTCGATGTTGATTGACAGCATGCCCCCTTTGGTGGGCGTGCCGGGGCGTGCCTGCCAGACAGAGGCGTTCCCATGGGAATGCCTACCGTCTCAAGCCGGCCCCACTGACATCACTAGTGATGTCAGTGGGAGTGATTTTGGCTCTGATAGAGCCAAAATCACTCCAGGGCTTGCGGAAGCCAGACACTACCGCAGGGTCTCCGTCGCAAGCCCTATGGTCGCGATGGTCAAGACCATCGTGACCATCATCATGGACACTCGCTATAGTTGTGGGTGGTAACCCACAGCTATGCGAGCGTCCATGAGGACGCTACAAAAAAAGGTAGGAGGGCCCTGATTCAGAGCAAGTGCTCTGGTCAGAGCGTTCAGCTCTGAATCAGGCCCAGAGTCTAATTCACATCAGACTTATTAAAATCTCCTATAATTATCACCTATCCTGTTATTAATAATCTAATTTATTCCCTTAACTATCCAAGTCCTCATTTTCACCTGGTAGCTTATGAATTGTTCCTTCTCTTACAATCTTTTAAAGTTACCTATATACTCCCATTCCTATCAGAAGTGTACGGTATTGAGGTTGGCTTAACCGTATTTATAAATATAAAGCAATTCCACCTATCGTTTTTCTTACTTTGTCTTTTCTAAACAAGGTATAAATGGGAATAACTGTGGTCTAGTCATGGTTATCATTGTACCGTGACCCAGTAATACCAATGAGATCTGAACTGTCCCTTGTAGGATTGTAATCAGTTCCGGAAGCTTATTTTCTGCACGGCTGGCATTTGTATACAGTACATAGCATTCAAAACAGTGACACTTATCCTAAACCTACCATTATTCCCAATAGACTTTTTAAAGCCTCTTCATTTGATTTGGGACTTATCCTCCATCTCTGAAGGAAGCTATAAATGCCATTTTCAGGATATATAACATTGTAATTAATAAATGATATAATGAATGATCTTTAACCTGCAAAGCATTGCTTTATTACATAGTTAGTATAAATAAGGTACAGTTTTATAAAGATGGGATTGTACACTTTTATCTAATCAGAGGTATTTTAACAATTAAGAAAAGCTTGGACAAATGTCTGAAAGGAGAGAGTGGGCCTGGTTCAGTAAGGATCGCTAATACAACTGCATATGCAGATCGAGCGATTGTTAAACCATTGGCGCATATACATAAGCCGCACTGTCCATGCGCTATGAACACACTGCGATTGAGGACGCAAAGAGGAAATCATCGCAGAGTGAGTGACAGGCTATGAGCATTTGGGGGTGGTGATGGAGGACGGGGTGTGGTCATAAAAATGCATGCGTGCCTATCTGTTTGAACGCTGTTGTATGGGCGTGCAAAAATTAGCCACTGCGATTGCATATGGAGCTGGAGTACTCACTGCATGGAACAAGACTTGCAGTTTCTGTGGCAAGTCAGTTTTGCTGTAAATGTGCATGGCTGGCCAATGTGTCTCGATGGTACAGATGTTTGTATGCAGGTAAGCGATGTCATACGCATGTGAGTAGGCACCAAGGGGAGTTTTGATGCCGGCTGTGCTTTGGCAAGCATTAGCATATTTTCACTGCTGCCTTCCATTTAAAATTGCAGCTGCAATCTCATTAGTGATCCTTACTGAATCGGGCCATGTGATTTTATCATTTAAAATGTATGAGATGAATATAACAAATTAGCGGAAGGGGCTGGTATGTTATCTATGCTAAATATTTTATAGCATGGTAACACATTATTCATATTTAAAAGAATATCTGTAAATGTACTATGTGTATTGCAGTTCAATTGAGCAGCATATTACTGTATATCAGTCTTGTGCCGCCAGTACACATATTAGGCCTGATTCAGAGCCAGGCGCAATGCTGATGTTCATGGAGTTGTGCGATTTCTTACTACTTTGCATGCACACAAATCTCTAAAAATCAGTACGGCGCATGCGCTATACAGTGTGTATGCACAAAGGCGCTGTTACGATTGAGATGCACAGTATCAGCAATATCCTGGGCATTCTTGGGTGGTGACTGGGAGCTGTCTAAAGTGATGTGTGGAGATAGCCCGTCTTGTGAGCGTGTTATGGGAGTATCACAAGTGTGTCCCTGGAGCATTTTCACACACAGATGCTTAATTGTTCATAGTGGAGTCCTTATGGATGCTCTGCATCTGCCATTGGGATAGTATGAGTTTTGATGGTGCGACCAATGGCATCTAAAGACACACAAGGTGGTATTTCAGCATCTGCAGAAGCTGATAGTCAATGATGTAAACCATGGCAGGGCTTTGTAGGGGCATTTGTATAATGTCACTTTCCCAGCACAATATTCTGTCAGTCTATTCCTGCCCATCATTCTATTGTGTCAACCTCTGTACGTTCTGTAATCTAGTTTACCCCACACTACAACAATATACCAACCTTTGATCCATTGCCCAACCACACTGATATGCGAGCCAATGATTCCCCACACCATACTATAGTTTTCTGTTACCATAACACTGGCTATAATTATTCCAGCATTTAGGATGACATGCATATAAAGAAACAGAAGGTAAAGATGGTCCAACCAAAAAGCCACACTTTGAACGGGCTATTGCCATGCCTCACATACAGTATATTAAGTAGCATAGAGACACTGGTATCAATACCACTAATGTAAAGGAGGTCATTGTCTTCTTATGTAAAATATGTAAACATGTATCAAGACTAGAGATGTGCACCGGGCAATTATTGCTGGTTTTGGTTTTAATTCATCATTTTTTTTTGGTTTTGCCAAAACATAGTGATTGGTTTTGTTTTCTTTTGCAAAAATCGACAAAAAAAGCTAAAATCACATAATTTGGGCCTTTTTTGTTCCTAGAGTATTATTAACCTGAATAAGATAATTTTTCAGTCATTTCCACTTAATTTTGACCAGCTCACAATATTGTTCACCAATATTGGCCAAAGGTTGGCTAGCTAAACTAAGAAACAGAGCAGCAGCACAAATACACGGCAGTTATTTCTTTTTAAAATTGTGTTGCAAATTAGTAATGTGATCAATCAGCCTTTTTGTTCAGCAGTTCCCCAAAATCTCCCAGCCATAAAAACAGTGTTCTGTACCTGCGGGTTGGATACAGTGCAGGTTACAGCATGGGTCGGACACAGTGCAGGTTGAATACAACATGGGATGGATATAATGCAGGTTGGATACAGTGCGGGTCAGATACAATGCGGGTTGGATACAGTGCAGGTTACAGTGCAGGTTGGATACAATTAAAAGATTGAATTCTGTGTATAGGTTGCTCCTTTGACTCCTGCTAATCCTATTGCTCAATTGTTCTATACACTACCTAAACTGCACAAAAATACAACATGCCCTCCAGGATGGCCTATAGTTGCCGTGAGGGGTTTGCTGTTTCAGGCGGTTTCAACATAGTTGGGTGCCTTATTACAGCCTTGTATCATTAATAGTCCAGGGTTTTTACTGGATACCATCGCCTTTTTGAAAACGTTGAATGATATTGGTGAGGTGCCTACAGATTGTTTTTCGTGTAGCATTGGCATCTCAAATCTATATACCACAAGTCTTAATGAGGATGGGTTATCAACAGTAAGATCATTGGTTGATGGTAACTATATGTATACAGGACCAGATATAGGAATCATTTTTTAGCTATTGGAGATGGTACTCACTCATAATTATTTTCTATACATTGGTAAATTCTATTTGCAGGTCCCCCGGTGTGCGATGTGGTCAAATGTGGCCCCATCGAATGCCAATGCCTATATTCTGGTGGCAGAGCTGGAGATCTTTTTTGACAACAGTGTGAAACCAGGTTACATCAAAGCTTATTGTCGATATATAGATGACCTTTCGTAATATGATCTGGGTCCGAGGAACAATTTGTTGAATTGGTGGAGTGCCACAATGCATTGGATAGTCCGATCAAATTCACATACAGTATTGATGCCCATAGGGTTAAGTTTTTGGATGTGGAGGTGACCTTGCAGGGTGGCCAGATTACTGCCTCATTATTTCAGAAACCAACGAATCGCAATACATAATTGCATGCGAGTAGTTTTCATCCCAACTACCATTTTATCAATTTGCACATTCAAAATGTATCTGCAGTGATGTTAGTTTAGTGGAAAGGCACATTGATGCCATGATCCAGAATTTCTTGGTAAGGGGCAATGACTATGGTTGATTAATGGATGCTAAGAGGTGAGTGATGGCTATACCTAGGAACAGGTTTTATGTAGACAGACACGTAATGAAAATAAAGAAAGTCTACCATGGGTTAATCACTATAATCCCATGAGTGCAGGTATTAGTAGTGTGTCTAAGAGATTGTGGCCTATAGTACAGTCTGATGAATCCCTTAATTTAGGGAATACACGTATCATGCCCTGTTATACTAGGGGGCATAATATCAAGTATTTGGTCATGAGAACTGACATTACTAATATACGGTATAGGCACACAACCACCTCTAGCTTTTTATTGCTAAAACCTGGATGATTCAGGTGTCATAATTGACTACATGTACAGTAGGTACATGAACACTGGAAAAGAGTTCAGACATCCTCATAGTGGGAAATGGTTACTGATTAGACATAGACTAACATGTCAGACAAAATTTGTAGTATATCTCATTACTTGTCCCTGTGGGAAAAATTGAGCATATGATATGAGAAAGGGTGCCAATACATCGCTCAGTGATAAAGGCAGCATTAGAGAGTGGCCACAGTGACCAGCCAGTTGCCAGACACTTTTTAAGAGCAGGGCATGGTTTATCTACTTATCATTTTATCTTGATTGATCATATACCCGCCTCAATATGTTGGGGGGATTGCACTGGGAAATTATTGTGGTGCGAATTACAGTGGATTCACTGGTTGGGAACCATGGCCCTGATTCAGAGCCGGACGTTCTGACAGAGCACTCGCTCTGAATGAGGGCTGTCCTTCTTCATTTTTAGAGCGGCCTCCTGGTCGCTCGTATAGCTGTGGGTGACCACCCACAGCTATAGCGAGAGGCCAGGAAGATGGTCGTGATGGTCAAGACCATCGCGACCATCGGGCTTGCGACGAGAGCCTTGTGGTAGGGTCTCATTGCAGCAAGCCCTGGAGTGCTTTCGGCTCTATCAGAGCCGAGAGAACTCCCACTGACATCACTTGTCCCATGGGAATGCCTCCGTCTGGCCAGCCATGCATCCAGCACGCACACCTAATAGGGCATGCTGTCACTCACCATCGACAGCACGCCCCCTTTGTAGCGAGACCCATAGTGACGGCTTGCCCGTCGCTATCTGGGTCTCACGCATGCGCATGACGGAGCCGCCTCCGTCGTGCGCATGCGCACTGGGCCAACATTGACCCGCTTGCGAGTTCTCGCTAAAAAACTTAATGAGAGCATGGGTTTACATTGCTTTATCTAGAATGCTTAATAATTGGTTGGGATCTGATATGTCTGTGATTAATGAGCATTTTAGTGAACCCTAGCGGTGGGGTGACTAATGGTGCTTATCCTTTAGGCGGCCTAATAGTCTGAATGTCTAGTGTTCAGACCTTCAGGTTGCTGAGGTGCAGTGCCCACAGTGACCGGCGTTCACTGAACATCATTCAGTGAGGAGCCCAACCTCCTATCTCTGAGCATGCCGAACCTGACAAGCATCGTCAGGTTGATGGGCATGTTCAGTAGACAGTCAGGGTCGGCAAGGACCCAGCGTGCAGATGCATCACTGGTCCTTGCCGGGCAAACTATTACCCAACATTGTGAACAATGCGACCAAAACCTCCTGGTTTTGGTTAGATTGTTCACAAAGTCAGGTAATGGATAGGCCCCGTTACATTATATCAAACTTAGTTAGAACCACTATGCATTCATAGTAGATTCCATGGTACTGTAACTTTTGTGGATTTTTAACATAAACATTATAGCATATTTGATGTATACATCTACTGATATTGCTGCTTCAGTATACTATTGCTTACTTGTGTTTACATGTATGTTTTTGAAGGTTCCGATTTATATTATTGGTGTATAATGCACTGTTAGAGACATTAGACTTTTGTTTAATATAGTAGCCAAGGAAACGGGCATTTTGTGATGACGTCACTAGGGGGCGTCTTCTGGGAGTTCAAGCAGCCGTCACTGCACGTGGTGATAGTGGAGATTGATATAAGGTCAGTATGTTTGTAATGTTTTATCCTGATGATGAGACAATAAAGTGGTGTCGAAACATTGATGTATTAACTGTGTTGTGTCTTGGATTGATTTATCAAGTGCTACCTGACACTTTCTACATATATATAGTCCCTTGCTATACTGATGTCCAGCAAGAAGCACAGCACTACATCGAGTTTTAAATCTGCCAATAATTTAATATCTAAAGCATATTTGCTATAAATAGTTAATAATCCTCACAAATTTTCGTCAACATTTCTGGGCCACACTGGACCCCATCATCACGACAGAGGAAATATAAATCAAGTGAAAACCTGTGAAATCACAGAAAAAGGCATAGAGAATATTTCTACAGTTCCAAGTTTACCAGGTCTTAATTAAGTGAATACCATGACCTGCTATAAAAGAGGCAAAAATCTGCATGATATATATACACTACCCAACAGGGACTGTATTGACATTGGCCCTCATTCAGACCCACTCGTGAGTGGCTGTCCGCTCGCAAGTGGGTCGATGGTCCCCACTGCGCATGCGCACGATGGAGGGAGCTCCGTCGTGCGCATGCGTGAGACTCGACGAGCGAAGGACTTTCCTTCGCTCTGAGTGTCTCATCAAAGGGGGCGTGCTGTCGATGGTGACTGACAGCATGTCCCCTTTGGTGGGCATGCCGGGGGCGTGCCTGCCAGATGGAGGTGTTCCCAAGGGAATGCCTACCATCTGAAGCCAGCCCCACTGACATCACTAGTGATGTCAGTGGGAGTGATTTTGGCTCTGATAGAGTCAAAATCACTCCTGGCCTTGCGGTTGAAAAACCCAACCGCAGGCTTTTGCTCGCAGTTTCGATGGTCGCGATGGTCAAGACCATCGCGACCATCATTTTGCACGCTCATATATGCTGTGGGTGGTGACCCACAGCTATACGAGCGTCCAGGAGGACGCTCCATATTAATGGAGGTGGGCCCTGATTCAGAATGAGCGCTCTGGTCAGAGCGTCCGGCTCTGAATCAGGGCCATTGTATTGAGATGCTTTATTATGGAGGTGGATCCCCTTTTGCAGCTATAAAAGCTTCTATTCTTCTTGGAAGACTTTCCACAAGATTTTGGAGTGTTTCTGTGGGAATTTGGGCCCATTCATTCTGTAGAGCATTTATGACAAGGCCTGGCTTGTAATCTCCATTCTAGTTCATCCCACAGGTGCTCAATGGGGTTAAAGTCAGGACGCTGTTTGGGCCAGTCAAGTTCTTCTACACCAAGCTAATCAAACCGTGTCTTTATAGTCCTTGCTTTGTGCACTGGGGCACAGTCATGTTGGAATAGAAAAGGGCCCTGTCCAAACTGTTGCCACAAAGTTGGAAGCATAGCATTGTCCAAAATGTCTTGATATGCTGAAGCATTAAGATTGTCCTTCACTGGAGAAAAGGGGACTAGCCCAAACCCTGAAAAACAGCCCGATACCATTATCACTCCTCCACCAAAATTCACAGTTTGCACAATGCAGACATGCAGGTAACGTTCTCCTGGCATCTGCCAAAGCAATAACTAGGGTATTTGGCACCCAGGACAAGATGAAAAATTGTGCCCCCCCTTCGGCACGCGTGTCAAAAATGGTAATATCCACCTGCTAACTGACTGTATTTTAGATTAATAAGAATTTGTAGTAGCTTGATATAGTTAGAGTTCACAGATTTTCACTGTACTAGAAGGTGGTTCAATTGGTAAACTGACTGACTGCAAAGCATGACGGTGCTAAGTTCTATTCCAAACTATGACTGTATTTTAGATTAATAAGAATGTGTAGTAGCTTGATTTAGTTAGAATTTGAAGGCTTTCCTTGTAACAGCAGACAGCTCAGGGCCGTAGCTAGGGTAGTGCGGCTGGTGCCATCGCACAGGGCACCACAAGTCAGGGGGCGCTGTTTGGGCCTGTCACATTTCTGTTTATTATCATTCTTGCTTGTAGCTTCCTCTTATTTCATCCCCAGCATCTCCTGGCCTCTCCTATCTCTTCCCTGGCCCTTCCCCATGAAGCCATGGCCCTTTTTTGGGTGCATTATGTCCCTTTGAAAAATGAAGGGGGCGCCAATGCTCTTTCTGGCACAGGGCACCAAAAAGTCTAGTTACGGCTTTGAGATAGCTCAATGGTAAAGTGACAGTTTCAATTCCCAGCTTTGCGTGTATTTTAAAATGTCAATATGACTGAAGGAGAGATGATGTAATCAGATGCAGACAGGAGATGATGGCCTGGAAGTCACAGATCAGGAAGCTACATTGACGAGGGTTGTATCTTGTATAATGGTGACTTCAGGATATGCTGCTGTCTTTTTTGCCTGAAAATTTGTTTTTGTTGCTATACAGTAATTAGGAAATTGAATAGTCCAGAAAATTATACCGACTGTCATTTTCGGGATAATTAATGATCTTTTTCTTGTAACAACAGTATGCTTACAGCTATATTGCAGCACAGATGGTGTAATGGTTAACATTACTGCCTCACAGCACTGAGGTTGTGTGTTCAATTCCCACTATGACCCTAACTGTGTGGAGTTTGTATATTCTCCTTGTGCTTGCGTGGATTTCCTCTAGGTTCTCCTGGTTCCTCCCACACTTCACAATATACTAGTATGTTAATTGGCTCCAACAAAAAACAAAATTAACTCTAATGTGTATGTGATCACTGATTATGTAGCTATGAAGAAAGATATATAGATTATTATTTATATCAGGATATACATCTTACTGCTTCAACACACTTTCAGATGTATTTGCAATGTTATACACTGCAGGCACTTAAATAATATCACACATCAGACTGCACTTTTTATTAAATTGCTTAAAGTTATGGAATATTCCAATGATTCATACAGATGATAAAAATACTTAAACTATCTACAGTTATCTGATTCACCCTGTTAAGATATGTTTCATTCTCCTGTTTAGACAAGTCAAGCCATAGTCTTTCTTTAAGTATGGAGTGAACAATGTATTATTTTCCCTTGACTACACAAAGCTTGTTCTAAACACGCAATTACTAATGCTGTAATCAAATGCAATCAAACAGTGCTTTCCTGTTTCAGAAATGTGCACACAAGTTCTATCACTTTCCTCAAATTATAGTTAGAAAACCACTGCTTAAATTATCCATTGCTTCACAGAGGAAGTATTAATTACACAACTACATGTGTAAATTAGGATCAGATGTAATTACAGGGCTGCCTTTGTATATGTCCTGTAGAAGCAGACAGAAAGTTTTTATAGCACTGACATGGTGTATTGACGCCCTGTGTTTCTGTAGACTGAATATGAGATCTAGATCAAATAACACATTCTGTTGTTCTGCTGTCTTAGAAGAATGGACCGCAGTGTTAGTACAAAGACTATAAACCTATTCTATTGAGCTGAAACATCATACATGACAACTTTACAATTCACCGTGCTTTATCTGACCAGTATCTATTAGATCTAAAATACAATGAAGAGGCATGATATCATAGTAATCTTTGATAGGACCTATTGTGATCTAGATCTATTTAAGTATATGTTGCACTTCTTTTATCTTTCATATATTGTAAAGGTGAGTGACATTTTCAACACTATCCCTCATTTAGGCCAACATTTATCACATTTCTCCAGTAGAATGTGAACTTTAACATTCCACACAGAATTTACCCTTTCATTTATGTTGCACTTTTATTGTACTTCTGATTTATTCAATGACAATTATATAACAAAGCAGAATGAATTCACACCATCGTTGTTCTCATTCTACTAATTCAAATTCATCATTCCTTCAAGTGAAAGAGGGATTAATGCATAGTTGAACATTCACCTATTTGTGAAACTCATCTTGCATGCTTTTGGACTCTGCATGTGTGATACACCTGGCTCTGACAGGAGCCAATGGATGTTGCAATATAGGAAGCTGCCACTAGTTGGAGCCATTACGTGTCAAAACAGAGGCAAGCCAGCAACAGCACAGTGTGTTTGTGGTTGTACATGCATAGCTGAGACCAGAAGACACCGAAGATTGGACTGAAGAGCAGGATGAGCTGCCATAGGTCTACTGTGAGAGTCAAAAGACTGGGCAAAGCATTATCGCTGAAATGGTGAAGTGGTAGAAACTACTGATTATCTGCTAACGGTGTGCTGAGTGACTGCTGCAGAAGTGCCAGGTGAGACTGAGAGCCAGAGACAGTGTGTCAGCAATGCCTCAGTTGAGATCCATGGAGACTGTGAGTGAGTAAAAGCACTGTAAAAGTAAGACATACCTATGACAGTAAGCTGCAGAGATCCAGATAATTGTTAGGAGCAATTGAGAAGTGTTTGAAAACCACTGAGAATTCTTACAGAGCTATTGTAAGAGTGTATGGGAAATACTAAGAATTATTTACAGATGCTGAGAATTGCTGAGAGATACTGAGATCTATTATATATCAAGTACCATGTAATCCTGACTTGTGCAAGAGACTAAGGGAGTCTATGTATTAATAATCACGGTACTGTGCAATTATTAACAGTCCAACTTCACCCTATTATTAACAGTCAACTCAGTTTTCCCACCCTATTCACATTATTTTAGTTTCACCTAAATGTATGAGAGGGCAATTGGAGTAGTTTTGGAACCCCGTGAGCTTAACACCACGTGGAGATGATAAGCAGGGTTTGCCTATCTTACCTACTCTAACTCAGCCAGGCAGGGAAAGCTTTCTGTGTGTCAAGAGAGACACATGGGCATATTCAATTGTTGGCAAGAATAGCAAAAATCCAGCACCCGCGGGGTTTTCCTGCAGGTGCAGGATTTTTTCTATTCAATTAGGAGCAGGGTTTTTGATTTTTTTAAGTGCCGGGAGGTCATTTTTTCGCACACCAGAGCAAGACCAATTTTTTCTAAAATCCACAATTTTAGGAAAAATGGTTGGGAAATGCTATGGGACCACCTTGGCACCCCTCCTAATGACTAATTAAGCAATTGGACGTTTACAATTAGCTTAATTAGTCAGTAATACTCACCTTCCGAAGTGCTATCTTCTGCATCCAGCTTCGAGACCCGGTCTCCTGCAGCAGCAGTGAGTATGTCAGTGTGTGTGATTGTTTGTGAGTGTTCATGAGTGAGTGTGTGACCCCCGGTGTGTGTTTCTCCCAGAGTGTAAGTATGCCCCCCCGTAATGGGCGCTGGGAGAACTACATCTCGCAGCAGCCCTTGCGCCTCCCTGCAGCCCCTGGAAGCCTCCCAGCAGCCCCCAGGACTCCTAGCAGCCCCCTCCCCAGTGAGAAGATGGAGGGGAGGCCACCGGGAGCCGCAGAGACCACCAGATACCCCCAGACAGGTAAGTGTAATTTTATTTTATTTATTTTTTACACGGCACAGGGTTTTTAGCTCTGAAAACCCTGAAACCACTTTTTGTTAATTGGAAACTATGGGTATCGGGAGCACACATAACCATGGTAATCCAAAATTGGATTCAAAGGGTGCGAGATTTTTTCCTCGCTAAACCTCGAGCCCAATTGAATATGCCCAACAGTGTTTGAGACAGGTCAGACTTCACTCAGAAGCTGTGTGGTTGCCAGGTCAGACTTCACTCAGAAGCTGCGTCAATGTTCCAGATATTTATGCTGTTGCACATCAACGGACAGATATGAGAAGGCAGTAGTGGGCATCCCTATGCCCAGTTAAGCTTTGGAAGGCTTTAGCATATTTTAGCAATTGCAATCCTTGAGAGATTGCACCTGTGAATACTTTTGCATAAATCTCGGAATCAGGCCCATAGTTGAGAAATTTCTGAAAGGGGATACACATTAAAAAGAAAGGAGGATGGAGCTTTTCATTAAATTTTAAACAATAATTCACTCAGGAGCATAACTAGAAACAACTAAGCCCCATAGAAACATGAAGGTACCTCCTGCAAACATAATATGGAATGTAATGAATAAGGAAACACAAATAACTCTTCTAAATGCAAACGAAAATGTAATTAATAATGTGGAGAAGTAACATATCATATTTCAGTTTTAAGAGATGTTGCAAATAGATGTTTGAATATGTATGTATTATTGTTCAGGTGCCAATGATGCTTGAATAGTTTAGCTGATATGCATGGACAAAACAAAAGGTACATTTTAATTCTGAGCCACTCACAAAATGCTTCCTGATTGGAACTTTAGTACTATAAAACAAATGACTGACAGGTGAAACTTGGCAGTTGAAGCTCTTTCTGATGACAAATAAAGAAATGTACGGTACACAGTTTTTAGCACATGGCTTTGTCTTATCGCCTTTATTTATATTGAATACAAATAACAGAATCTTTTATGGGTTATTTGTCAAATCAGATTACATTTAGGAAATTTATAATTACTAGATGATTGTCAATTACATTTTGTTATGTAAAAACAAAGATTGAAAAGAGGACTTTATTTTTCACGCAACCGTCTGTCCATAATTATATTACTGAATATGTCTAATATGTAGATAGTGGTAAAATGATTGAGTGGAACTACAATAGCAACTAATAATTTAAACTTGAACCATGTTTCATGAAACTGGCTTACAGTTTTTAGTTAGGTGCAGGGATAACAAGATTAATTCCTTCTTCTGTACATACGCTATAGAATGGAATAGTCACAAAATGATCACAAAAATCTAGAAGCACAATCGTAAAAACAGAACAAGATTTAACATGACTGATTATTTATAATGAAACTGAGCTATAGTACTTAATCAGTCTTGCTTTGTTCGCTACTGTTTATTGCATATCCAGCAGAGTCAGTGATCACAAGGTTGAGACAGATTTCAGAAATATTGCTTCCTTGACATTCAGGCCTTTTTAGCTTGTGACTTTTCATCTTATGCAGTGTACTTGTCAGATCTAAAAAAGAACTGTTTTGTTTAGCAAAGGCTTAAAATATAAAATCCAATCAAGCGTAAAAGGAGCCTGAAATGTGTTGCCTCCACAACAACGTTAAGTACTGTCATCTTGCTATCTACTCTCATACAACATACAAGAATCCTGAGAGATATATACATATGTATAACACTCTGGGATTTTTAAATGAAACAATCAATGAGAGATAGAGAGAGAGAGGAAACATAAACTGGCACTCGGAGTCAGCATAAGGTCAAAGCATGGTGTATTACATCAAACGTTTTCGAGGTCACCACCCCGTCATCAGGACAGAATACATACATATATATCTAAGATGTTTCATGAATTATTCATCCTTCCATCAGGGAAGCAAATAAATAAGTACATTACATACTTTAAAATAAATAGAGATCCCCATTGCATATTGCCGCCTGCCATCCGCACAAAGACCATCTATGGCTGGTTGACATCGAGTTAGTGCACCCATCACCAAAGTAAAAATACACAATGCTTGCACTACAGAATTCTGTGATTATCAAACAATTACAAAAGTCTAAATCAAATGACAAAGTAACTTGATGCATGGGTAAGGAAATCCTACAGTACATATAAAACAAGATGTATAGGGCCTGATTGAGAGTTGTATGCTGTTCCAATGTTTGCGCAGTTGAGCAATAATCAGCAATCTGCTCATGCATCTAAGTCACATGGTGCATGTGTCAAGGTACGTTACTGTAATCCTGGGCCGGTGCAAGGGTGTTCGGGGTCCCCCTGCAAAATATAAATTTGCACCCTCCTACAAATACAGATATGTCCACATACATCTTACTGTACCTCCGTGCACTACAAGACGCTTTAAACATAACACATGAGCGCCATGTGACCAGGTAGCGCTAAGCGTCTTTTTGTGCAACTTTTTACTCTTCTTCATATGCATCTTATTGGTAAAGCAATGTGAATAGGATGCATAAGCATCTTATGTTGATGAAAATTATATGGTTAAATCAAATTAACTGGTACTACTAACTACTGTAAGTCACCTGTGCTCAACCACGGATATCTCTAAAACCTGAACTGTACGGGAGCCTTGAGGACCGCATTTGGGAGCCTCTGGTCTAAACAACTATATTATCAGCTTAAATTGAAAAAAATGTGAGGGAGACTTTTTCTGCATGGTGTTAGACTTTCAGATTATTTATAGGGATAAAATAAATCCCAAGAGGTTTTAGAATCATAAATATCCCTATGCTATAGTGTTGAGTTCTGCCACAAATGGACAGCTATTCTGAAAAAATGATCATTTATCTGATACGTTTAGTCATAGCAGAATCAGGAAGAAAGCTATTTGGCTGATAAAAGCAAAATTTCCTGTTTTGAAAATACGTATCTTGAGAAACAGCAGACATCTCAGTAAACTGGATAGATAAGTTTAAAAAAAACAAATTGATAAATTCAGAAGAGACCTAGTGAAGTTTAAAAGAGACATACTGGTCACAATAAACAAAGATTATTCTGAAATTAAAGTATATAGTTTGGTAACCACCTCGTTATAAAAAAACGACAAAAAAATATTTGATTTATAACTTATAACCCTGAGTACTATCTCCCTCAGAATCTAGTGTTCAGAACAGGACTGTCACTTGTTCCTACTATTTCCTTTGATTCTTTTCAAGCAAAAATTTACTTGCACAGATTGACTTGTCAATTGAAAATTAAGGACTTTTTTGGTTCCAAGGAAGAGATGTCAATTTCTGAGGCAAATTTGTGCCCCATTAAAAGCAAATTTGATTTTGACCTGACTACAAACAATGCAGCTATAAAAACAATTTACAAAATGACAAACCAGCATCCTGACAAAGTGTCCACTAAAAAACAACATACTTACCAGAATCTATCATATCAGAAATGAAAAGCTCTGAAAGACCTCAGCCAATATGCAGACATTACTATACATGGTGCAGATAAAGGAGGTGGCATTTTTATAATGGACACTGAAGAAAATAAAACTGAGCTATACAGGCAGATATCTGACACTACAGTTTATAGGCAATTGGAGAACTATCCCACTGATAAGTTTCTTTCGTAATTAAAAGAAATAGTATAAACATCTGTATAAGAGAACATCATTCCTAAAAAAACTGGAAAAGTGTTATTGCAAGCTCATCCGGTGGTTCCATTGTTTTACACCTTGCTCAAAACCCATAAAGTTTCTGTAAAGCCCCCATGTAGGCCTATTATATCAGGGGATCATTCTTATATGGAGTCTCCAAATACAAGCATAAATATATGCAACTTTTCTGAAGGATACAAACAATTTTATGCTGAAGTTGAGAGAGCTAACTGATCTTTCTGACAATATCTGGTTATATACTGTTGGTAGTTTAGCCTTTATACAAATATTCTGCACTCCAGGGGATTGGAATATTTGAGGAGATTGCGGATCAATAATGCTAATTACAATGGTCTGGATTTATCACTCTCTATGTAATTGCTTGAACTTACATTGAAATGCAATTATTTTTTCTTTGATGAAAAATACTTTATTCAACTTGTTGGCTGCACCATCGGATCTTGCTTTCTGCCTGTATTCACCAATTCATTCTTGTTTGATCTGGAAAAATATTTATTTTTTGGGGATGAAACTAATGCATCCCATATCAGATTTTTTTCACTATATCTATACAACATATCTCTGATCTGGACAGGAAAAAAAATGAGTTCCTTGAAGCAATGACAATCTTGAATACCAAAGATGAAAATATCAAATTCACATACTGTATAACATTGACAAGTACTCCATACATTTTTGGATGTTCAGGTGACCTTGTCTGAGAACTATTTACACACCACAATTTAAAAAAATTTCTAAATACTTTTCTCTGTGCTAGCCACCATCATGCTTTTAAAAAAGGTCTGCCTTATTCACAACTCTTACAGATTCAGCATATTTCAGACAGTATACAAGCAACAGAAAGGGAAATCAATGATCAAGAAATTTGTCTCCAGGGGATACAATCCAAATTACTTGGAGATATCTAAACAAAAAGTCCTCTCTATTCCATGACAAAACACCGTTAAGTCTACTAGCAAGAAGGATATGTCAGTACAGTCATCTGGGTTAATGACTACAATACAGACACACAGATGGTGAAAAAGCTAAATCTTTTGGTCCATAATTAAGTACCAGCAGGGATCTACAGTATCTGCATTGAAGAATTCCAGTTTACTCCCTTGCTATAGATGTGGAAAAAATATTGGCTATTGGGTAGTCTGGAAAGATGTATCTGTTCAGAAGCAGAAGGATTTGGTTAATTTTTTGTCTTGCAAAAAATGTAGTTTTAAATGCCTCAGGTGTATCACTTGTGGGTAATTGAAAATTTGTGATTCATTTGCCCACTCCCATTTGGGAAAAGGTTTAAATCAAACACACTCCCTAACCTGTACCAGCAGCTATGTTGTCTACCCTTGTCCTTGTGGGTATCTTTATGTAGGCAAAACATCTCACAAATTTAAGGAATGAATGGTGCTTCACTGTTTAGCCATTCAACTTGCCCTAGATGGTAGGGAGAGTGACCAAATGCTGGCTTGCCATTTTAAAGAAGGACAGTGTAAGGCAGGTGCAATCTGACTGAGCCAGGTTAAACCCCATGTTTGTGGTAGCAGTATACCTTTAAGAATTTTGATGTTGGTGTCAGTCATTAGCATTAGCATATAGGGTTCCTTGGGGGTTTGGCCTTGCTGGTATATTAGATCTGTTTTGCAAAGACTCAGCCTCTTTGTTTCTGGAAATCCCACCCTCCCTCCCTGTTTGTTGTGTGTTGTTTGCTAGGTGTGTTGTGGTGGAAAGAATGGTAGTGTGCTTCTAGTTATACAAAATAGATGGGTGCACTCTCCTTGATCAATGATAGGCTGGAAACGTCCCTACTGGGAAATGACACAGCCCGTCCGGGCATGCTTTTGCTGAAGAGTTGAACACCAATGGTGATGTGTTTGGTCTGCGTGTGTTTTGTGGGAGTGTCCGTTCTTTGTGTCCGTTCTTTGTTGTCCGACACCATATTAACTTTAAGCTCACAATCAATTTCAATTGGTAACCTCTATTTATCTAATTAGATAGCCCAAATTCAATATTATATTAATTATTAATTAATTATTAATAATCTAATGTCAAATAAATTTGACCTTTAATTTTAAATCCAACTCCTTTTGTCCGTGTGTTTATTTTTAGATAAGTTTTTAGTTGTGTTAAGTCTGAAAGGTATAGTGTACATATCAACCATAAGGAGTTTAAAAAGACACACTCTAGCCTCACTTAAATAAAAAATAAATGATTACTGTATGTCCCCCCATTAAGAAGAACAATTGACATGGACCATGCTCTCCTTCATTCGGAGATGCCTTGGATTTTTCATCTAAATACAGTGCAGCTTCAAGGGTTCAATGAATATTTGTCATTTAACTGTTTGCTGTAAAATTGTATTTTTGGTTGTTGGTTAATTATGTACTGTTTTTATTAGTGAGCAACATTGATTAATGTCTGGGCACTAAGATGGTTTTCAATTCCTGTATTTCTTTAGCTTTTTATGATGTGATCATGATCTCTCTTCCTTAGGGCTCTATTCATTATCACTTAATTTCTACAAAATCAAGTGAAAATGAAAATTTTCAAATGCTTTTGTATAAATTAAGTTTTCAAGCTATTCATCAAAAAGGTAATGCAGGAGATATCACATATATCTCCTGTTTACCTCTCTCTCCCAAAATGGCCCTTTGTCCCCATACACTAGTATGGGGACAGAAACTTATCAAGCTCTGAAAATCCAATATTTTCAGAGCTTGACTGTGGGACCATTCGCCATCTTCAGATGGTGAATTCAACCGCAACCCGCTCATTTCCTATGGGAAGGAGTCCTTTTGAATCCCTCCGCTCCTTCAGGTCACACAGACACACTAGTACCACTGCTCTGAAAGTATCAGTGAAAAGTTTCAGGGAGACAGTTGATTTTCAGATCAGCTATCTCTGTGCTGGAGCAATGATGAATCACTCGGACCCTGATAATTAACATAATGAATAGAGCCCTTAGTGTACATAAATTGTCATGTAAGTTTTCATGATTGGTGGTGGGTATATGTTCACTTCTGATCTTGTGTCCTTGGTTTCTAGGCAGTGGTCAAGCCAGGACTGACATGCAGCACGGTGATATCGAAAAGTCAGTTTACACTGATGTTGGCAATGGAAGGGGACGGGATGCCACCAATGGTCACGCTTGTGAACTAATAGGTAATAGTCTATAAGGCAAGCAAGCATAATTTTCTTTCTGTTTATAGTTGTCTTTCAGCAAATTGAGTGCTGGTCAGTGAAATGGTTAATATAAATATATACTATATATATATATATATATATATATATATATATATATACATATCTATATTTAAATAGCATAAGGTGTGGCAATCAGGGATTAATCATCACACTGTCAGGCAGGAGATATACAGTACCTGCAATGTTTCAGTGCATATTTATTAACACTGTCATCAGGAATAAGAAATAAACACACTTACCATTCCTAAATAGACTCCACCAACGTGACATCCAGCTTCCAGCACAGGACCGCACCCCCTGCTGATTGCACGGACTGATGACGTCATCGGGATTGGACAAGTCCGCCCTGAAACAAGTCATTGTGACACATGACAACACCCATCACCAACACTGGAAATAGTAATGATACAATGTTACACTCCATCCAATTAGTGATTGCAACACAATCTATCACCTTGCTATTATGGATACAACCTAAATTAATAGTAGCTTCATAAGAAAATGTAATATAATATTATATTGGTCATCCCTGGGGCATGGAACAAATACAAACTCAATCTACATCGCTATGACTAATGGCCATCAGTAATACATAGAATCAAGATATATAAATAATTCATATTAGTTAAAACATCCCAAACCCAAGTGGTCATTCAATCCTCTGGGGCAATAGTATCTAATTTGACTATCAATTTTGTTTTGCATTGGAGGAGTCTTTTAGATCGATTTTCCAGCACTTAATAATAGAGGTACATAGTCGATCATACAATATTTTAAATTGGTAAGGCTATGTATTACCTCACAAACATGCCTAGCAAGGGGTTGGTCACTTGTGCCACTACTCGAGGCTACTCTGATTGTGGAGCGGTGGGCAGCCATGTGCTCCTTAAATAACCTCTCCGTCTTCCTAATATACGATAATCCACAAGGGCAAATTATTTGATATACCACAAACTTGCTGTTTTTATGTTAAATGATGCCGAATACTAAACTTTTTCCCTGTATGCGGATGTTTCAATATATCCCCTGAATCAAATACCTACACATAGTGCAGGTACATCTAAAACAACCATTCATTTAGAAAAAAAATGGCTCACAAGAAGTGTAAGTTACTAATGTCTATTTTGACAATAAGGTCACAAATATTTTTGCTGCATTTATAAAATGGCATTCACCTAGTATTAGATAAATGTAACTGTTCATGAGCCTCGAGTAGTGGTACAAGTGGTTATAAATGTGGTAAAAATATTTGTGACTTTATTGTCAAACAGACATCAGTAACTTAAACAAGCCTTTGTGAGCCTTTTTTGTCTAATAAGAATGGTTGTTTTAGATGTACCTGCACTACGTGTAGGTACTTGATATTAGGTGATATATTCAACAATCCGCATAGAGGGAAAAAGTATAGTATTCAGCATCATTTAACATGCAACAAATTCGTGGTACTGTATATCAAATAATTTGCCTTGCGAATGATCGTATATTGGGAAAACGGAGGGATCATTTAAGGAGCGGATGGCTGCCCATCGCTCCACAATCAGAGCAGCCTCGAGTAGTGGTACAAGTGGTTATAAACGTGGTAAAAATATTTGTGACTTTATTGTCAAACAGACATCAGTAACTTAAACAAGCCTTTGTGAGCCTTTTTTGTCTAATAAGAATGGTTGTTTTAGATGTACCTGCACTACGTGTAGGTACTTGATATTAGGTGATATATTCAACAATCCGCATACAGGGAAAAAGTATAGTATTCAGCATCATTTAACATGCAACAAATTCGTGGTACTGTATATCAAATAATTTGCCTTGCGAATGATCGTATATTGGGAAAACGGAGGGATCATTTAAGGAGCGGATGGCTGCCCATCGCTCCACAATCAGAGCAGCCTCGAGTAGTGGTACAAGTGGTTATAAACGTGGTAAAAATATTTGTGACTTTATTGTCAAACAGACATCAGTAACTTAAACAAGCCTTTGTGAGCCTTTTTTGTCTAATAAGAATGGTTGTTTTAGATGTACCTGCACTACGTGTAGGTACTTGATATTAGGTGATATATTCAACAATCCGCATACAGGGAAAAAGTATAGTATTCAGCATCATTTAACATGCAACAAATTCGTGGTACTGTATATCAAATAATTTGCCTTGCGAATGATCGTATATTGGGAAAACGGAGGGATCATTTAAGGAGCGATGGCTGCCCATCGCTCCACAATCAGAACAGCCTCGAGTAGTGGTACAAGCGACCAACCCTTTGCTATGCATTTTTGTGAGGCAAGACATAGCCTTTCCACTTTAAAATATCATGAGCGATCATGCACCTCCATTATTACATGGTGGGAATCGATCTAAAAGACTCCTCCAATGCAAAAAAAAATTGATAGTCAAATCAGTTACTATTGCCCCCAGATGATTGAATGACCACTTGGGTTTGGGGGGCTTTTACTAATATGGATTATTTATTTATCTTGATTCTATGTTTTACTGTTGGCCATTAGTCATAGCGATGTAGAATGGGTTTCTATATGTGTCCCTGCCCTAGGGAAGACCAATATAATATTATATTACTTTTTCTTATGAAGCTACTATTAATTTAGGTTGTATCCATTATTTCAATCTGTTCTCTGCTGTTCAAGGGTGCAGTGTTGTAGTTGTTCAAGGGTGGAGGCTGCAGTACATAAAGTGGGGGGTGATCCTGGGTCACTGTTGTCCTGTCAATCAAGGGGCGCTGTTCTGCTCTGTTGTTCAAGGGTGCAGTGTTGTAGTTTTTCAAGGGTGCAGTGTTGTCGGGCTGGGGCTGCAGTACATAAAAAGGAGGGGTGCTGCTGTGTCACTCTTGTCCTGTCAAACAAGGGACTAGGGCTGCAGTTAATAAAGGGGTTCTGTGTCGTCTGTGGGTGCTCTGTGAGTCTAGAGGTGCTCTTCCACAGTGTAAAAAAAATTTAAGTTAAAATTAAGCATTGTCATTCCACAAAAAAAAAAAAAAAATTTTTTTTTAAAGATTTTGTGTGTGCTAGCAGTTTATCATCCATGTATTTGTGACTCTGCAGGTGGTCAGTCCACACTCTGCAGAGGTGCTTTGTAGTCGATAAATGGGTGCTATATTGTTCATGAAGGGGCTGCTGCCTCGTCCAGGGCAAAAATAAAAGTTAAATAGAATTAGCATTCCACAAAAAATGAAATACATTTTTTTTTTCATTTATTTGGTGTGTACTTGCTATGATATTATTGTTCGGTGACACTGCTGGCCAGACCGTACTTTATCATCCATGTATTGTGACACTATAAGTCATAGCGCAGTGTGTTATACTTATTCATAAATAATATTGTGACACTGTAAGTGGTAGCAAAGTATGTAATTATTTTCTTCTTCATTAAAAATATTGTGACACTGTAAGTGATAGCACAGTGTTATTATTTTCTTATTCATAACAAATATTGTGACACTGTATGTCATTGATACCGCAGTGTAATATTTAAAATTGGTACAAACTGACATGTGAACTGTACTCCACTTAATTTGTGTTTGTTGATATGGAGAATGATCAGTTTAGAGGGGAGCAGGAACCACATACTAGTGCTGGAGCTGCTGCAAGTGCCACCAGTCATGACAATACTAGTCCATCTACATAAAGCTGATGCACAAGAGCATATAGGGCTTAAGTCAGGGAATCTAAAATCAAAGTACCAATCTTTTACAGTGGTAAAGAAAGAAATATCAAAGGGAAAGTTAGCTGCAAAATGAGATGTAATTTGCAATATGCCTTTCACCACATGAAGTGGCAAGGAAAGGCTAAGGCCTTTGCCTTTATTTATGACTGGGGGTTCTACCTATTATGATGATTTAAGCACAAGTGAACATGCTGACATAGAAATTGAGGATGCTTCTATGGAAGTGCACCAGGATGAGGAGGATATTTGTGTAGCTGACGCTAACAAGGATATTGATGATGAGGATGTTGATGATGATGATGTTGTTGATGAGAATGTTGTTTGTGTAAATCAGGGACCAGTGGAAGAAAAAGTTGTTGCAAATTATAAAGAAAAGCCCTTTGTCTGGGCATAAGACAAAAAATCCACTTCTTCTCATGTGTGGAATTATTTCTACACAAATCCCAACAACAATTGTCAAGCCATCTTTACCCTTTCTAAAGCCAGACTAAGTAGAGGTAGACACCCTAACAATCTAATAACCTCCTCCCTGTTACATCATCTGCAGCAATTATATCAAAACAGTTTTTTCAAAAATTCTGAAACTTTGGCTAAAAAAATACCAACAAGCAGTCCAGTGTCAGCTAACTCCCTTCTCTCTGCTAGATTCAAGCACCTGCCATCTTCACCACCAACACCTTCATCAACAATATACTCAATCATGAAGCGATTGGTTTTCTTGGGCCACCAGAAGACAAACTACCAATGAGGATTTATACATGGTGTGATAATGCTATTGATAGGATTTATACGTGGTGTGATAACGCTATTGATTACCATAAATGGATACACAAGGGAAAGAAGTATAAAGAAACCTTTATATGTATAGTAGACACCAGTGGATGTAAGCTTGATTGTGAGCGTCCTATGTTGAACTTGCACTTGTGGGTGACCTTCTATCAATAGATCAACACCAAACCCCATTTTCTATATGTGGAAGGGATCATGTTTGTGACTTTATATATGGACTTTTAAGATCACAGAAATACTATACTATTAGCTTTTCCTGTTCTCTATTACTCTTTTTATATATGGAGAAAAAATCCATTTGAAAACATCTGAGAAAAAGATAAGAACTAAGAAGAATTACGGACGATACCAATCATAAGTATATATATTAATCCAATATTGAAGCGCTTGTTTCTATTTGCTTGTATTTTATTGAAACTACCAATGAGCAGCTGACGTTGCTAGCAATGATCTCTATGTGCACAAACGGGCTTTACAGAGGCAAGATTTTGTCACCATCATCATCCTATTCCTCACCCTCATCAGTGTCTACATCATCTTTCTTCATACAATATTATTATGTCCCTGTTGGAATCCACCATAACAGTTGCATCTGTAATTATTGGCTGTAATTGGTGGTAAATATCTTCCTTGTGGAATTTATAGTTCATTTTGATGAACAACATCTTTTCCACATTTTGAGGAAGTAGCCTTCTATGCCAACTGCTGACAAGGTTCCTTGCTGTGCTGAAAACTTTTTCTAAGTACACAATAGAGGGTGGGCAGCTCTAGTAAAGCAAGCGCCAATTTGTGCAAGGGCCTTCAAATTGCCTTTTTTCCCTGCTAGTAGTCAAATGGACTGTATGACATGCCTACTTGGATGCTATCATTAAAAATATTCCGCAACCATTCTTTGAATGGTGACCATTTCAGATGGAGTCACAGTTGAGGTCTCATTTATTTAATTGAAGGCAATTCTTTTAGATATGACCATATGTCAAAACTTTGTTGTGTTGACTTACCTGCATCATCAGTGAGTATTTTGGGAAAGTTTAGTTTTTCCTTGGTAGCCACACTTGCTAGAGAAACTGAAGGAGGAGCCATCACTGCATCTCTTGCCACTTGAGCTGACAATTTGCTTACCAACAAACAGGTCTTTGCATCTCTTCAGATCTGTGTCTGTTGGAAAGAAAGACATGACATACAGATGTGTCTAAAGGTAGGTATTACCATGTATTTAGGCGCTCCTCAACATAAATGCTGTGACGGAGTCGACCATATAGATGACATAGGTCAGTGTAGACATAAAATAAAATTTATTAATGAATACAAGGTGATGCATGGAATATAAATGCATACAGTCAAGACGTGCTGTAGATTCAAAAGGGATGAGAATTCACAGAATCAGTTGATAAATACTGGGTGAGGCAGAAAAATGGTATCTGCCATGGACATTAGACATATGCAATAGGTGAATTATATATATTGTGGATGAATCAAGGAATGAAACATAAGACAAATGACAGGTCTGGTGAGTTCTGATTGCAGCAGGAAATGTGACTCCTGTTTTTAAAATAAGCACTATCGTGCAATGTACAAATAAATGGTAATAATTGTACACTTGGTAGTAGGCAAAAAAGTACAGGAGATCATACCCGGTGGGTGATGGGGAGCCAGCGGGTGTTGAATTGCAGGGTGCCCGGGTTGCCCTGCAAGGCTCCTTATGCTTTACCCAAACGGAAATCAGATCCTGTGGAAAAAGTCCAGAGTCCTTGGAAGTGATTACAGGTGTAGCTTGCCGACGCGTTTCGAGATACTGGGTCTCTTCTTCAAGGCTGTAGCATACCTGTATTGCTGGGGGTCTTTTATAGCAGTCTCTGGGTATGAGGTGCACTTGCTAAAGATTCCTCCTTGCCCCACTTCCGGTTTTGGGCGGAAGTGATGTCATCAGTACTTTAGATCTTCTTTTTAAGGAATCCTGGCATCTTTCTGTGCGGCCCAGGATAGCAATGTGTTGATTACCAGAGTAGGTATCTTTATTGAAGGCTGTTGATGATGGTTATCATATCAATGTGTGGTTATGTTCGCCAAACCGGAAGTGCTCCAGCGGCCATCTTGGTAGTGCAAAAAAAAAAAAAAAGATTTTTTTTTCTTTCCTTTTTTTTCTTTTTTTTTTTTTCCTTCTTTTCCCTTTTCCCCCGTTCTCTTCCTCTCTTTCTTCCTATGTCTCCTTTTTGAAAGCTGACATTTTGTAGGAATAGAAGAATGTGTCCATATATGTTATTGTTAGCTTGATTGGTGTTCTGTATTCCACTTGTAGATGACTTTTCTTGGTATGTGATGCCTCGTGAAAGGAAAGAAGGTGAGATTAGTTAGAGGATGTATCAGGTGACATGAAGTGGGGATGGGATATTGGGGTATACAGGATGATCACAGAAACCATTTTATTTCGAAATCTGCATTTAAGCCTTTTGGTACAAGGGTTTGTAAATTGAATATACTTTTCATCTCTGTACGTGCCAGGTTTCTCTCAACATTTCTATCTCGCCAGGTGGGTTTTATCTGTTTGAGACCTGTGAAATATTTTATGTGATTGGCTGAACATTGATGGTGTGTACGAAAGTGATCAGACAGATTATGAGTCATGACCCCTTTCTTGATATTTCGGAGATGTTCTCCTAACCGAGTTTTGAGAGGTCTTGATGTTCTTCCAACATATCCTTTTTCGCAAGAACAGACAATCAGGTACACTACGTTGATGGAGTTACAGGTAATAAAGTCTCTAATTTTTAATTTAGAGCCATTCATCTCTATTTCTGTGTATTTGGTGGTTGTGTCTTTGATTTGTCTACAGATGGTTTTTTAGGTTGGGTGCTTTCCTATAGGTGAACTGGGGAAAGCACCCAACCTAAAAAACCATCTCGTCAGAAGTGCATTGGAAGTAAAACCCCCTAACCCAATCAGGACAAAAGGCTTTCATCGCTGTGGCATGTGCATAGCCTGTAGACAAATCAAAGACACAACCACCAAATACACAGAAATAGAGATGAATGGCTCTAAATTAAAAATTAGAGACTTTATTACCTGTAACTCCATCAACGTAGTGTACCTGATTGTCTGTTCTTGCGAAAAAGGATATGTTGGAAGAACATCAAGACCTCTCAAAACTCGGTTAGGAGAACATCTCCGAAATATCAAGAAAGGGGTCATGACTCATAATCTGTCTGATCACTTTCGTACACACCATCAATGTTCAGCCAATCACATAAAATATTTCACAGGTCTCAAACAGATAAAACCCACCTGGCGAGATAGAAATGTTGAGAGAAACCTGGCACGTACAGAGATGAAAAGTATATTCAATTTACAAACCCTTGTACCAAAAGTCTTAAATGCAGATTTCAAAATAAAATGGTTTCTGTGATCATCCTGTATACCCCAATATCCCATCCCCACTTCATGTCACTTGATACATCCTCTAACTAATCTCACCTTCTTTCCTTTCACGAGGCATCACATACCAAGAAAAGTCATCTACAAGTGGAATACAGAACACCAATCAAGCTAACAATAACATATATGGACACATTCTTCTATTCCTACAAAATGTCAGCTTTCAAAAAGGAGACATAGGAAGAAAGAGAGGAAGAGAACGGGGGAAAAGGGAAAAGAAGGAAAACAAAAAAAAAAAAGAAAAGAAAAAAAAAAAAAAAAATTTCTTTTTTGCACTACCAAGATGGCCGCTGGAGCACTTCCGGTTTGGCGAACATAACCACACATTGATATGATAACCATCATCAACAGCCTTCAATAAAGATACCTACTCTGGTAATCAACACATTGCTATCCTGGGCCGCACAGAAAGATGCCAGGATTCCTTAAAAAGAAGATCTAAAGTACTGATGACATCACTTCCGCCCAAAACCGGAAGTGGGGCAAGGAGGAATCTTTAGCAAGTGCACCTCATACCCAGAGACTGCTATAAAAGACCCCCAGCAATACAGGTATGCTACAGCCTTGAAGAAGAGACCCAGTGTCTCGAAACGCGTCGGCAAGCTACACCTGTAATCACTTCCAAGGACTCTGGACTTTTTCCACAGGATCTGATTTCCGTTTGGGTAAAGCGTAAGGAGCCTTGCAGGTCAACCCGGGCACCCTGCAATTCAACACCCGCTGGCTCCCCATCACCCACCGGGTATGATATCCTGTACTTTTTTGCCTACTACCAAGTGTACAATTATTACCATTTATTTGTACATTGCACGATAGTGCTTATTTTAAAAACAGGAGTCACATTTCCTGCTGCAATCAGAACTCACCAGACCTGTCATTTGTCATGTTTCATGCCTTGAATCATCCACAATATATATAATTCACCTATTGTATATGTCTAATGTCCATGGCAGATACCATTTTTCTGCCTCACCCAGTATTTATCAACTGATTCTGTGAATTCTCATCCCTTTTGAATCTACAGCACGTCTTGACTGTATGCATTTATATTCCATGCATCACCTTGTATTCATTAATAAATTTTATTTTATGTCTACACTGACCTATGTCATCTATATGGTCGACTCCATCACAGCATTTATGTTGAGGAGCGCCTAAATACATGGTAATACCTACCTTTAGACACATAATTCAGACTTTGGTTTTCACTAGGGAAAACCCATTACCATTCACGGCCCGCTTACCCTCAACAGGAGCGCCCGGTTTCACCAATACACCACAAAATATGACATACAGATGTGTCAACATACATCTATCTTCCGTGCGTTACAAGTCATGCCACAGATAACACATGAGCTCAGTGTGACTTGGTAGCGCAGAGAGTTTCCATAAAACTTTTTATCTTCAAATGTGTCTTATTCACTCAGTGATGCAAATAGATAGCAGAAGCAGCTTCTTCTGATTAAAATGATATGCAGCATGCCTATGTTCTCTGTGCATCTGCAGGTGTATCTGCATGCTAAACACTAGGTTACAGTGTTACAGCCGCTGACAATGTAATGTATTATTTTTGCATGCAGATACACCCACAGGTGCACAAAGAACAAAGGCATGCTGCATATAATTTTAATCAGCAGAAGCTGCTTGCACTATCTATTCACATTGTTGTGCGAATAAGATGCATGTAAAGGTAAAAAGTTGCACGAAATACACTAGGTGCTATTGAGTAATGCTTCGGCATGGCGCAACTAGAAGGGCTGTTTAATGTGCCAGGAGGCTAGATGTATGTGGACTAATCTATAAGACTTAAACCTAGAATTGAGCATGGTTGCCAAAATGTATTGATCCAATTGGAAGGTCCTGACAACCCTTGGTTCCTGATGGAGCAAATAAAGGACTTGATCTACAAGTCAAAAGTACTTTGCAGAATCACTTCATTTCAGCTCCTCCTTCAGGTTCTCAAGTTGCTTTTCCAACAGTCTAATAAGGGGAATTACCTGACTCAAGCTGGCAGTATCTGAACTCACTTTACAGGTGACTACTTTGAAGGGTTTTAGCACTGTGCACAACATGGAAAGTATTTTCCACTGAGCTTGCGTAAGGTGCATTCCCTCACCTCTTCTTATGTCATAGTTCACTGTGTAGCTTTAGATGGATTTTTGCTGTTCCTCCATCTGCTGAAGCATATAAAGGGTGGAGTTCCACCTTGTAACTACCTCTTGCTTCAGCTCGTGGCAGGGCAAATTCAACATTTCTTGCAGGTGCTGCAATCTTCTACATGTGCCTGCTAAATGGTGAAATTGTCCAGAAATGTTTCAGTCCAGAGAGAGCATCTCCTGCACCGTCCTGTCATTTAAAAAATATTGCATAACTCAGTTGATTGCATGAGAAAAACATAGGAAATGTTTGAATACACCCAGCTTTAATGCACTCACAATATTGGTGGTATTGTCAGTAATTACGAAACCTGAGGAGGGTCAAAGCGGGGTAAGCCATTTTGGAATGACTTCCCTGAGTTTTTCTAAAAAGTTGTCAGCGGTATGCCTCCTAGTGAAACTGGTGATACACAGAGTAGTCTGCCTCTGAATGAGCTGCTGTTTCTTAGATGCTGCTGCTGTTGGTGCCATTGAAGACAATACAACCATTCAGTGGGCTGTTACAGTCATGTAAACTTGCATTTGCTCTGTTCCACTTGTCCACATATCTGTGGTTAAATAGATAGTGGGTACAATGGCAAATTGTAATTGTACAGGCTGGGAATTGCATTTCTAGTGAAGTGGAATTTAGATGGGATTTGGTAGCAGGGACAGGACCTCAATTAACTGTCTAAAACTAAAACATACTGCTCTATTGGCAGATATTGGATGCACATCTTAAACCAGCATAGATGTTATGGCATCAGGGATCTGCTGTGAAACTGGGTCACTGCTGTCATACTTGCTCCCCCTTGAAAAGGATTGTTTAACAGTCAATTGTTTTTTGAAACTACTACTAGGATGAAAACCACTCCCAGGAGCAACAGCAGCATCAGGCATAGCATTCAAGAATTCTTCTGGGGCAAGGACTGATGTGAATGATTTAATTTTTTTTGTTAATGCCTCCTCCCCTCCCCTTCTCCCTCAAAAATTTGTTTTGGAATCAAAAAATGAAATAAAATTTTCTACTAATCAATTCTTCCTTTCCATGCCTTCAACTACATACATATTCCAAATCCCTCAGTCCTCTTGAATAATACAAATATTTGTTTCCTGATGTGCCATGTTAGAAGTTGAGCTGCCACACCCGCTGAAATCTTCTACATGTGGTTGCTGAATGCCAAATATGTCTAGAAACTACATACAGTGAGTAAAGCAGGCTGAGGTAAACTGAGACATGCAACCTGTTTTTGACAAATAACTTCCAGTAGGCCCAGCAAACATCATAGATGCTGGGAGTTCTAGTTCAGCTGGAGAGCTACAGGCTGATTTCCTCTGATGTAAACAGCAAGTCTTGGTCCCATTATCCCTAAAAACCTTCCTCCAGATCAAAGATGTCTTTCATGATCTTAAGAACTTGCTCCTACATTGATCTTCCCTCATAATTTTTTTTAAGATCCAAAACATTACAATTAATAAATTAAAACCTAATCAGTCCTTCCATCCTTTCCTTGACTTTAACTTTTAAACATAGTCCAACTCCCTCAGGCCTCAGACCTAGTTCTTGATTAATGAAAATGTTCTTGGTTTTCAAAATTCCTATGGGGTTGTATAGTTTGCCATGTTGGAAGCTGAACTGCCACATGTGAGTGCCGCCCACTACTGTCACTTAGATTAGTCAACCATCTAGTTGGATGCAACCTTTTGGCCTAAACTGGATGAAATCATTATTGTGAGCTGTGAGGTGGACAAAATTGACTGGAAATTACTTGAAATATATGTTATTGAGGTTAATAATACTGTAGGAACAATAACTGGCCCAAATTATGTGATTTTAGCTGTTTTTGTGATTTTTTTAAAGAAAAAATTCAGATCCAAAACCAAAACATGAGAGGGCGGTTTTGCCAAAACTAAATACAGATCCAAAACATGTAGGAGATATAGATCCAAAACCAAAAACCGGTGGTCAGCACACATCCCTAATATATATATCCAAATCCACCTGCATTTCATGAATCCTGGTTAATCCATGTCGCAGTTCTCCTGAGGAAATCTGGGTAAATCCGAGTTGCAGATCTTCTCTTTTTGCTGTTCAGAATTCAGATTTTAAATCCAAATTTTGGGGTTTGGATTGCATATATTACATGATTTTAGCTATTTTTAAAACTGTTTAACTGTTTTTTTAAAAAAAAATCCAGATCCAAAACTAAAGTCAAAACCAAAACACTTGAGGGTGGTTTACAAAACCAAATCTAGATCCAAAACCTTGAAGGAGATACAGATCCAAAACCAAAACCAAAACACTGGGGTCGGCGCACATCCCAGTATTACCAAATAAAGTCTTGCGCTCATGGTATTGTAGGTTCATTTGCAGGGGTACACTCTTCATATATGTATTGGTCAGCACTCAATTACACATATCTTTCTCCAAAACAGAGCAAAAGATAAATCTTACAGAGGCACTTTCCATACTTCTAAGAAGATACCTTTAATCTATCCTCAGTGAAGACATGTATACATCAAACATAGTATCCCTTATTAATGTTTCAATCCCCTCTGGGATCTTAGTTATGAGAATCAGAGAGCAGTTAGTTGTGGACTCATGCACCTGGTCTGGGATCCTCCTTAAATAGCATGTGGCTGTACAGTAGAATCACCAGGAGCACAGCAAACTATGAGGGCATCTAGTGGCCAAAAGTAGCAACATAATCAGTCTTAGTAAACTGGCTAGTCTAAAGGTTATACCTAACAGCAGAGATTAGCAATAATTAAAGTATGTATGCATTTACATTGATGTTGTCATTAGGATATACCAGAGGGTGTATATAATGCAATACACAGCAATTGATAGTGTATATAATAACCATGTACATGCAGGGTTGTATATAAAGGTACACATATATCTTATGGTTGCTAAGCAATCTGAAAGAGATATAAACTTAATGTAAATATATATAAACATTTTACAGGTATCAATAAATATATATATTTAATAGGTATAAATAGTAATCGTTTCCAAAGTTAGGTAAGGACCACATAAACAATATATATGATTATAAAAACACATTACCATGCTAAACACTAATTTAAACAATAAGGCACATTTACATTGAAGTGTGCTTTAGCGTTGGTCCTTAAACATACAATAATAATCAAAAACAAAAAATATGTAGTTCTCTCCAAGTAATCTCACCAAAAATGCATAAAACTTAAATTTGTGAACCGGCACCCAACAAAAAATATAAAAGGCAAAGAAAAATTACAAAATAAAAAAAGTGTCCCAAAAGGATCCAGAGGATAGTGTCACTACATTAAACATTTTATTGAAATATGGTCGTTCAACCCCAACAGGCTAACATTTTGAAGCTTGTGTATCCATTTTGCCTCCTTTTGTTGGAGAATTCTCCTTCTGTCTCCTCCTCTCAAAGGACATGGTCTATAATGGTATTTCAGACTTGCCAATGTGTAACCCAATTCAGCAAAATGTCTTGATACAGGTTTATCTATAGTACCACATGTCAGTACCACTCTGATGGATGATCTGTGGTTGTCAATGCATTGTTTGATTACACAGATGGTTAGGCTGCAGAGGCAGTGCAATTGATACACTACAAATTTCAATTTCACAAACACATTACTGCATATTTAATCAATCTTTTTACCCCAAGGTGGATGGTTAAAAGATGATCCAGCTAACAAGGCACAACAGCTGGTGCAGCTGGCATATTTATAGCACTCCAGTTTTTGTCCACATAGCCATGTCTGGGGTATGTTAAAATTCCTTTTCTTAAATACAACCATATCTTTTTTATATCACTCAAGATTAGCACTTCACTTCTCAGTCCATCTTTATGCTTTGTCCTCACTCAGTATAGGGTTACCACTAGTTTTGAAATTCCCCAATTCCTTTCTAGTTTTTAAAGTTCAAATCTCACTTTTTCACCAACCAACAGGATGAGATCTAGGGAACATTTATTAAGAACAAAAAAAGGAAAGAAAAGCCCTTATCTTGCGCTAGTATAAATTCACAGCCGCACCTCGCAGTAGACCCCCTGTTAGTAAGGCTCAATAACTACAAATACAGAAAATAAAAATACCATATTTGATATTAGAAGTGTACTAGTAAAGATTCAAACAATGCATAATAGTGTCCTTTTGAAACAGTGGTCCTGATTCAGCACGGATTGCAAGTGCTAAAATGCACACAGTCAGACGATTCTTTGCGATCTGGGCATGCTTAAAAAATGCAGAGTGCACGCTCGAACTAGATTGGATTGAGATCAGGTCACTGTGAAGATCATAGGAGTACACATAACTTATTTTCATGTTCATAAAACCAGCTTGAGTTTACTGTATGTGTGCTTTGATACACAGTGTGTTATCCTTCTGGAAGCAGGTTGTCTGTGGGGACAAATGTATTAACATGATCTCTAATAATATTAAAGTAGACTGAGGCATTTAAACTATGCTTAAGTGTCATTTAAGGGTCCAATGTGTGACATGAAAAAATTTACTACACTAGCTTGGACCTTTGACACAAAACAGGATCATTGGATTAATGTTGTATATGTCAATATCTAACTCTATGAACTTTATGTTGCAGCAGAGATCGACAGTTTGAGATTTGTGAGGCTAGACGTTTTCCAATATTCAACTGACCAGTTTTGTTGAGAAGGCACCCACTGTAAGCCTTACTTTCCTGGGCTTAACTGATTTGAGTGGTATCCGGTATAGTCTTCTGTGGCTGTATCCCATCCACTAAAAAGTTCAATACGCTGTGGATTCAGGGATACTCTTCTGCATGCTGCATTTATAACAGATGGCTATTTGAGTTACTATTTCCTGTCATGTTGAACCAGTGTGGCTATTATTCTCTGAATTCTTTCATTAACAAAGCATCTTTAGTTAAAGAACTGCCTCTACCTGGAGGAGTCTGTCTTGTGCACTATTCTTTTAATTCTTTAGACTGTTAACGCCTGGAAATTCCAGGTTGGAAGCAGGTTCAGAGATACTAAAATAACCCAGCCTATTACCAACAATCATTCCACAGTCAAAATCACTAAGATCACTTTTCTTTCCTATTACAGTGTTTCTTCTGAACAACAACTAAACATCTCACCTGTTTCTGCATACTTTTGTGCAATAAATTGCTGCTACCTGATTGGTAGTTAGGAGCAAAGTAAAAAAGAAATAATTTACAAAGCCATGTTATACTGCAGTAGGACATAATTATAATGTGTTAATAGATTTATAGTTGGGAGGGATGTGTCCTACCTGTAGCTGAATTCTAAATTTCAGTTTAAACACCAAGCTGGCTCACTAATGGCGCCAGTCATCATACAAGTCAAAGTCAGGGAAGGCAGAGATGAACAAGCTGAGAAAGTATCTCAATGTCAAATATTATAATGCTGAAACACAACAAGTACATGGGCTGTTGAACAATCTGAACAAGTTGAAATAGAGAAGTGGCTGATTCCCTGAACATGAACATTAGCACATACTTATATGCCACTAGGAGTACATAATAAAGGAACATGAACTATATGAAATGCAGCTATCTGGGAATGACTACATAAATGTGCCTATTCAAGTGCACTTATGATGAAGGAGACTCTCATAGAACCTGAGCGTCTGTTTGGGGATTGACAATGACAATACACAAAAAAGAAACATAAACACAAAATTACTGAAACTAAAAATGTAGAGTTGAGTTAATGCACAATTTATTCTCTCATTGTAAATTGTAAGGAAATGTAGCATTTTCTTTTCAACTGATGAATGTCTTTCTTTTTTAATATAGTTTCCATGGTTCTGAGGCTAATAAAAGGTAATAAAGAATATAATGAGCACAACCCTTCACATTGATATTCATTTAACACATCTGGCCTCTTCAGATATAAACTGTATTTTACAAAATTATCTCTCTCATGACAATAGAAAAAGATTTAATAAAAAAAATCAATTCAAAGTTATTAAACATCATTACACTACACAAACAATTGTAGTATCCTTAATAACTCCCTATTTTACAACTCAACTTGGAATCAAGAATAGCAATAACAATACAATTATTGTCTATTGATTAATCAGGCAGAAATACAGCAAATGTGGTAAAGTGCTCACTTGGTGAAGGCTCTAAATGACACTTCTTATTTCCTATATAAACTCAATTTTATGGCTAATTTGAGTATACTGTATTTGGCATTTTCAGCACTGCTATATATAGGGCCATAACTAGGAATGCCACTGCCCAGGTTGCAAGACCAAGAGGACGACAATGAAGCTGCCCCGGTGGCACCTGCATTTGAATTGTAGGATGCCTGGAATATAGCAAACTTCAGGCATTTGGTGTGTCCTTTGGTGTGCATGGCGTCCAGCTTCATGCTTTTTGTAATTTCTTCTGTGCTTTCATGATGTCACATGGGCAGGGACTTGGGGTGGCAGGGCAGTCCCAGGGTACAAAAGTGCCTTGCTACAGCCCTCTTTATATATGTTCGGAGCAGTGAACTGATCTAATATGTGTCTGTTAATTTGGTCAACAACTTACTGCCCATGAATACCAACAAGAGACACATACTAATCAGACAATTGGGTATGGCCCAAAAATACAGGTGGCATTAGTGTCCAAAATAGCCAATATCAGTGACCATACTATGGTGTGTATAGGCAGCATAATGCATTTTTAACTCAACATTTTATTTCCAATTTTATATTAATTTGGGCAGATGGAAGAGTTTCACAAAGTAAATGTATACTTAGGGTTATGGGTTAAGGTGAGGCTAAGTGTTAGGGCTGTGTGAATGGGCAGCATAAAGATAATTTTACTCAACATGTGTCATTTCCAATTTTATATTAATTTGTGCTGATATAAAATAGCCATTTAAAGTAAATATATAATAAACACATTCAAAATGTAATTCTATTATGTACTTTAAGTATATGCTAGAGACATATGCTCAGCAATCATAAAAAACTAAAATGCCATTTTTATATAATAATATATTCTCAAATAAAATAAGACTGCTGGTAGTCAGTGCTAAGTATATAGGATTTAGAACCAGAACTGCTGAAGACAAGTATGGCGGCATATGTGAAATCTGCTTTCAGCTATGGAATATTGTAGATGAAGACAAGTGAGCGCCAAAGGTTTTTGTAGAAAGAGACGCCGAGCATTCCACAAACCTGGATGCATTTCAGAGTGCTTTGTCAGAAGGCACATGAATAAATGCAACACAATTTGTTTATAGGATTTTTACAAAACAGATATTACTTCAATTTCTCTCATGAAAATTTTAGTTTCTAAAATGTTAAATAATGTATATTTATTTAATTTTCATGAATCCAGTAAGCACAAAATAAAAAATCATAAAAAAACATAAGTTTTTTATACATATAATAAATAAGCCAGAGACAAAAAATATATTACGTTAGGTTTAGGTTATAACAAACATTAGAACCACTCGTGTGTCCCTTTTGTGTTTGTGTTAGCTTTCTATGGAAACTGCAAATGGTCAATTTACCAAGCTCTGAAAAGCTTAGCTTTTGATAACATTAATCATTGTAAACTACAGGCTACTTTGTAGCAGCAACCTATACTTGCACATTTGTGATCAAATGGCTGCACATGCTCAATTCATAAGCCAACTCCAAATATTCTCAGGGAAACATTGATCTTAATTGGCAAAGTACATTGAGGGCACTTTAGCAAATTCACAGCCTGAAGTAAAGCTAAAAATGCAAAAGTGTGATCCTATATGTGTATATTGAGTTCCATGTTTCTTAACACATATGTAACTCAAATTACAATGTAAATATACAGCTGCATCAAGATTTGCTCTTCTGTGGCTCTATCTGGCACATTTAAGCAGTGAGTACCAGGTTAAACGTGTAAAAAACAAAAATCAATAATACCATTCTGGAACTACAAGTTCTAGCTAAATCTGACAGCCATTGACTCCTTGGACATGATAGCACTTGTACAACTAAAATTGCCCAATGGCTGCCAAAGCACCAAAGCATGCTGCAGTTTGTGGAACTGCAAACGCCATCATCCTGTGGTAGCCAGAATTCACAAGAACATTTAGTTCTACAAAAGTACCAATATTAAAAAAAAAACACATATTGTATATTGTAAAATATTAATTAAAATATAAATTCCCTACATTCATGGTCTATCTTTTTTATTAGTCTCCTAAAGCTTTCTTTGTACTATACCTAAATGCAGTTAAATTTGTTTTAAATCTGTTTTATAGACATATCTATAATCTATACAATCTGTTATATAGACATATGGAACACAGAACAAAAAAAAGTGATGAAGTAGCATAGTTATAGTTATGTAGAAGATAAATCAAAATCTCAGTACATGCGTTCAAACAATCTATGCAGCGAACAATGGATTGATGCAACCTAAACAATATAGTACAATTAAGCAAAGCATATAGAATATATATATATATATATATATATATATATATGTCCAAAATAATCCACCAATGTAGAAAGAAGAGGACACTCACCAAAGCAATACGCTTATTATATAATCACTGTAGAAAAAATATTCAAGCAGCATGTCATGTCATCATATCGACGTTTCGGTCTCAGGCGACCTTTGTCAAAACAGTATTATCATAAGCAGAAATATGTCAGCATCAGCCATAACATCCAGCAGCGTGCTCGTGAAAGTAGCAATATACCATACATACATCAAGCAATCCATATATACCACTCATACCTTCAATAATATAATTCAGCTGTGTCTACCCGGTGTCTACCCGCATGTTAATACTCACACACTACTTAGTGCATCACAGAAGCCCACACTAGTGATCCCACATGGAAGTACCGTTGCCCAGGGAACACCAATCCAGTGCGGCATATCCACAAATCTGGATATCGACGTCTCAATGTACGTCATCAAACCCAGCATACTCAGTCCGTTATGTGGTCACATGACCGCAGTTGCTAAGCAGCGGATAAACAATATGGCAACCAATATAGAATTGTACAAAATTAGTATTCAGCACACCAGATGCTCAGCCTATTGCCATATTAATGCATCAATACAAATTACTGAGATGACAGTTAAATTCCTGGCATGTGGATACTAGAAGACAACAGTACAATGGTGCCTCACCAAAGCTTATAAACGCTTTAACCAAGATGTAACAATGGATGAGAGACAGAATACTAAAATCTGTACGGTTTATGTAAGCACATATGATGGTAAATCGAATGTTGCTAAAAAATCGATAAAACATCATTGGCCGATTATATAATCTGACAGCAGCCTTAAGTCTATTGGACAAAGTCTTCCACTAATGGCCTACCGAAGGGGTCCGAACTTGAAAGATCTCTTGATGAGACCAATGGTATTAAAATTACGTAAACTTGAGAATTATTGGATAAATAAACTTGGTACCATGACCCCTCATGGTCTAAACGAGTCTAATCCTATGAATATGTTCCTCAAATGATACACGGTGTTGTTATGGTGCTTAGGCATTTTGGGTATGGTCACATGTCATTTTAGATTTACATGTGTTGTCTTATATGTTGTCTGTTGTATGTTGTTGAAGCATTACCTTATATACACCTGCCTTCAGTCCGCTGTGAGTTTTTTAATAATACTATTTTCATGTATATCCACACCAGTTGCTATATTGTTCATTTGCTGCTAAGCAATTGCGATCATGTGACTATGCAATAGGCTGAGCATCTGGTGTGTTGAATACTAATTTTGTATAATTCTATACGTGACCACGTAACGGACCGAGTATGCTGGGTTTGATGACGTACATTGAGACGTCGATATCCGGATTTGTGGATATGCCACACTGGATTGGTGTTCCCTGGGCAATGGTACTTCCGTGTGGGATCACTAGTGTGGGCTCCTGTGACGCACTAAGTAGTGTGCGAGTATTAGCATGCGGGTAGACACAGCGGGTAGACATAGCTGAATTAGATGATTGAAGGTAGGAGTGGTATATATGGATTGCTTGATGTATGTATGGCATATTGCTACTTTGACGAGCACGCTGCTGGATGTTATGGCTGATGCTGACATATTGCTGCTTATGATAATGCTGTCTTGACAAAGGTGGCCAGAGACCGAAACGTCGATATGATGACATGACATGCTGCTTGAATATTTTTTTGACGGTGATTAAATAATAAGTGTATTGCTTTGGTGAGTGCCCTCTTCTTTCTACATTGGTGGAATATTTTGGACTTACATTGGATCAGCTTGACTGGTTTTTGAGGCTGCACCCCGCTGCTGAACATTGGGATGTGAGTGCAGATAAACTTTTGATCTATATATATATATATATATATATATATATTTATTAGACATTAAATCAGGGAGTAGTTCACTCAGTGGATATTGTAGAATAAATCAAAGCAATAAGCAGACATGAAAATAAGATGTATTAGATGATTATTCTTGACTGAATAGAGAAAATACTACCAGACACAACATACAAAAGAAAAATACATAAGGGATAGAGAGAGAAAAGAGGGGGGAGATGGAGATGCAATTCACTTTGAAAGGAGTAGGGACAACAATTAGGAACAGAGACAGTACTATTTATCAAATAAAAGTTGCCTATGAAGGAACCAATCGGTAGAACATTTAGAAAATTTGGTCTTGCTCATCATTGGGTAACATGTTTATAAATAGACCTCATAGAATTTTACAACACCTGTATCCACATTAGGGATGGTGGCTCTACAGTCAATGCGGGGGGAAGACGGAAAACTCCAAAAATAATAAGATTCAGGGTGCTAGTAAAAGATCGAGAAGTATGTGTCCTTAAATATAATATGCTTGGATAATCATGGAGAAATAGCAAAGGACTTATGCTGCACATCTACTACCTGACCCAGGGAAGACAGTACAATTACAACATCGTAATTGTACCATCGTTCCCCATCCTCTGCAGTGCCTACACTGAATGATCAGTCATTCAGTGTAGGCACCCTTCATCATCCCCGAACATGGTCAATCTGTCATTATCGGCAGATTGACCAGCATGTTCGTGCGATGGTTGATGTCAGAAACAACCAACGGCAGTGCCCATTGCTGGTCATTTGTGACATTTGCATGCCCTATTTGTGCCCGATTAATAAGTGATTGAATGATAATGATGTCATTATCATTCAATTGCTCTGTTTAATTGGGTAGTGGATACCTGCCTTTAGTAGTAAAGCCCCTGGGGAGAAAGGAGCAAACAAAGCACAATCTAGATTTTTAATCTGTTTAAGTGCTTGTTTTAAGCAGCCGGTCTTTTGCGTAGTGGAAGTAGACAGATAAGGAGAAAAAAGTTAAATCTGGGACCCCTGTTCATCTCTCTTTACGAGTTGCCATTAACTTGGAGAAGGCGATTTTATTTTTATTATTTTGCCTCAGAAATTTAGAGGTTGATCTGTTAAAGTATTGGATGTCAGGGTTAGATAGTGTGATAGGGAGCATTTGGATGAGGTAAAACATTTTTGGGAAGATTATACTTTTACTTACTGCATTTCTGCCTAGTAGTGAAAGGAGTAATTGTTTCCAGTTATCAAGTAAGGAGGTAATATTGTTGATTACTGGAATATAGTTTAAATTATAAAATTGCTAGAGATTAGAAGGTATAAATACTCCTAAATATGTAATGTGCGAAGGGGGCTAAAGTAAGAGGGATAGAGATTGAGGACTAGGAATAATTAGGAGAATTTTTATCTATAAGTGAGTACTCGGACTTGTCAAAGTGGATCTTATATCCAGAGAAAGATCCAAAATCATTAATGATGCAGAATATTTCTGGTAAGGAAGAATGTGGATTAGAAATGAATAATAACATATCATCCGCAAATAAATTGACCTTAATATTAACTTTGCCAATATGTACTCCAGTAAATATTTTAGATGAATGTAATGCTATAGCTAGGGGTTCAATAGCTATTGCGAAGAGAAGTGGTGATAACGGACATCCCTGCCTAGTTCCCCTTTGTATGGAGAAAGGTGATGATAATAGTCCATTACAGGAAACTTGAGTACTAGGTCCCTGGTAGAGAGTCTTTAGGATGTCTACTAAGGGCTCTGGGAAACCAAACCAAACCAGAGAATTAAAAAGGTGTTGCTATAATATAAGGTCAAATGCCTTTTCTGCATCTAGTGAGAAGATCATATTGGTATCAGTAGTCCCTGACATGCTGAATTGCTGAGAGAACTCATCTAACATTGACCACTGAGTGTCTACCCTTTATGAAACCCAATTGGTCTGAGTGGATGATTGTTGCAGAGTATATTTCATTCTTTCTGCAAGGATCTTAGTAAAAATGTTATAGTCGAAGTTGAGAAATTGAGATATTGGTCTGTAGGACCCTGGTTTAGACAAGTCTCTCCCTGGCTTGGGTAATACTTTGATAATTGCTGCATTAAAATATAAAGGGACAGTTTGCGTAGATATGTTATGGTTATAGAAGGCAACTAGTGTTTCCCCTAAATGGAACTGGAGTGTTTTATAAAAATCGCTACTCAGACCATCTGGGCCAGGGGCCTTGCAGGTTTAAGCATTTTATAATATCCAAAACATCCCATAAAGTTTTGAGAACATGCAAGGCCGAGGCCATATCAGAAGGTAGGGATGGGAAGGAAACAGAATCCCAGTCAGAAGAGAGAGAATCAGAAGTCAAGGGGGGCTGTTGGTCATTTAAATTCTGAATGTGTGAGGGAGCAGAAACGTGGAAGACATGTGAGTTAAAAGAAGTATTTAAATCTGGATATGTGCATAGTAGATTATAAAAATCACTCATAATCTTGGCAATTTGCATGTTAGAAGTAGTTAGAGAGCCATCACTTGTGAGTAAAAGGTCAACTAGCATGGGGCTACGGGTGCCATTTAGGAGATTAGTAAATAGGGGTCCAGTCTTATTCCCAAATTTATGAAAATGGAAATTAACATAAAAGGACTATCTATCCCCCATATGTTAAAGTAATTCATCAAAATTCATTTTTTTGAATAGATAATCCTGCTTTGCATGAGGTTTAGAGGTTTCCTTATACTTGGCATGCATTAGAACACTGGAACACTGGATGTCAGTAATTTTTTTGTATTGGGCAGAAACATATTTAGTGATGACTCCTCTCAGTACAGCATTGGCAAGCTGGGTCATTCACTAAGTGAGAAAAATTATCATTCGTGAACTCCCCCCAAGCAGATTCAACCCTATTTCTGAATTTTAAAGAATTTGTAAGATGTGATGGAAATCTCAATTGTCTAGTCCCACACCTCTCTACTGGCAGGCACAGGGATAACCAGATTAGAGAGTGATCTGAGATCGAAATTGGCTTGATATGTGCCTCAGAAATATCAAGGAGAAGTCTAACTGAAGTAAGTAGCCTATCCTTGAGAGTGTTTGATGTGCTGCTGACAGGCATGTGTAGTCTTTTTCCAGGGGGCTCAAGGCTCACCAGAAATCTTCCATTAGTAGAGATTTGTGAAGGAAGGGATAGTTAGTTTAGGAAGAGTGGGGGAGAGGCAGAAAGTAAGGATCTATCCATGACATGAGAATATGTAAGGTTGAAATTCCCACAAACTATGAGAGGCTCATTAGTATAAGTACTTAGTTTTGCTATAAGATGTTGAAAGAAGATTTTAGAATATATATTGGGGAATACACATTACATAGTACAAATTTAATACCTTGGACAGACACTAGCGCTATGACATAATGTCCTTCTGGGTCTGTAGATATGGAATGAATGTGAATTCTTAACTGTTTCTTTGCCAGAATCACAACAATCCTTGATTTGGAATTATAAGTAGACAATGCCACTACAGGCCAATTTAGCATTTGAAGTTTGAGAACTTCCTTAGGGAGGAAATGTGATTCCTGCAAGAATACTAAATCCAATGTCTGTTTATTCAAGTAAAGGAGAACCTTGCATCTCTTCACTGGAGAGAGAAATCCACCAATATTTAGTGAACCATTCTTTAGATCTGACATTTCTCAGTAATGATGTATACAAAAAAATATCCTCAACTGCAGTCAACACTGATATTGAAATCCTGTTCAAAGAAAGGGGGGGTTGATGTGGAATATTAAAAGAGGGTAGAGACAAAACAAGAAGAGACATACAAAGAATAATTGGGGATCTAGGCACCACCTCAAACCAGTGAGAGTATGCAAGAGTTATATAGACATTTTGTGGATCAGAAAAAAAACCTATAGTAATAAAAACATTAAAAGGAAAAGCAAACATGTGCTTAGCTTTGGAAAAGCAAGCAAAAAACAATGCAAGTAGAGCTGCAAATATTTTGTTTGGACAACCGGATTCTCTTTCCAGGGAATGCTATGGCATAGCATAAGTAAGTAAGGAAAAAATTGGTACAAGCTCCAGCCACTATATTGCCCTGGCAAAGCTAGCTAAAATACCACAAGGCTTAATATGGTATAGAAACGATTTAACATTTGTAGAGACTAAACTTAAAGACAAACAAGCGAAGCATCAAATAAACAGTAAACCTGAGTGAGTATCAGAAAGGACTAGTATGACATTAAGTATGAAGGTAGTCATTCAGGTGTAGAATAGAGAATACAACTGTGCAATAATAACCAATGTATAGGTCACATTGGTTATAGAATGGCTGCTGGCACAGTCAATTAACTTGTATCAGATAACATACTGGTATCAGCTGATAATGGATTTTAGTTAGAATAGGTCAAGGATCCGAATGTCTGGCATCTGGCATCTGCAGCATCAGCAGATTAATTGAAATCAACATGAGAGGATCATACAAAAAGACGTAGAGTAGCAGGATACATCAGAGAAAATTTGTGTTTATCCTTTACCTACTCAGCATACACGTTAGAAAAGGCTTTGCTTGCCCTTGAAAGTTCCACGGAGTAGTCCTGGAAAATATAGAGTCTATTTTCTTCCCAGAGAAGATTTTTCATCTAGTGTGAGGTAAACCATATTGCAGATTTATGAAGATAATTAAGGCATTTAAAAATGGTCACCCATGGATGAGAGGAGGATGCAGTGGGTTGGAGGCCTATTCTGTGGACTCTTTCAATGACTAAGTCACGGGAAGCATCTTCAATGCCCAATAATGAAGGTAGATTTTGAGCCAGTGCAGCTCCTGTGACCATTTCTGGTAAGCCTACTAATTGTATGTTATTCTGGCGTGACCGGTTTTCCAGGTCATCTACCTAGTTAAGTAAGTAAAAGTTGTCTTTTTTAAGACATTTCATCTCTTGTCCCAGACCAGCAACATTGTTATTAGTTTCACTAACTTGAAGCTCTACATCAGATACTCGCTGAGTTAACCCCTGTAGCTGTGCATATAATTCAGCCACTGCTTGGGATAGCAGGACAGCCATAGTGGAGTTTATGGCATCCACCATATCTCCATAGGTCGCAGGAGACTCAGGAGCTCATCCTACCTGAGAGGCAGATGTGATCACCTCAGCTGCTGCCTGCTTAGATGCTGGAGATGGGGCCTCCTTATCAGCACCTGCCGCCATGATGGGATCTGTGCAGTTCTTCTCATGGCATGACTGAGGAGACTTTGCCGGCTTGTAGTACTTGTCCATTGTCAGGCAGGTAAGTAAAGGAGTGCAGCTGGTAATCGGAGTCACCAATAGAGACTTCCAAAAGCTAAGAGAAGGGTATTCAGGGCACAAGAGCTTACAAGGATGAGACCTCACACCATTCAACCAGAACCGGAAGTCAAATGTAGTTCAATTTAAATAAAATTTACATGCCGTAAGGTACACCCATTAATTTACACCCTCTACAATGGGGGGTTGTTTCTTTTTATCTCTTTACAAAACATAGCACACCAATGTGTCAAGAATATTATCAAATGCTCTCTGGTTGACAACATTGTTTAGAAACAACCTGAACTATTTTATTTGTTCATCACAATAAGATTTTTTTTAATAGATCATCATTATAGTCAAGCTTGTCTCATCATTAACATTATATATATTTATATATATATATATATATATATAAAAATGTATCAATAGTATAAGTGGCGCACAAAGCTCAATAAAACACAAAAAGATATATATATATATATAAATACAGTGCAATGAAATAGTATAAATACAACAATTTAAACACTCCCAAAATTGAGGTGACAGCCGATAATTTCCCTGAGATAGTTAAATCAGTAAACCATCAGAATGTGAATGTGAGAAAGTTTGTGGAAGACAGGCGCCTTCAGTGTACCGGTCAGTTGGACAAAGTTCACAGAGGATTTTTAGATCACAGGATCCTTTGGGAAAATTCCTGAAGTGTCCTCACATAACGACCTTCTTGATGTATGACTCAAAATAAACAGACAAAAAGAAAAAAACATAGTGTAGCTGGTAATATATGTGTAAATGGTGCACATTCACACTTTAAATAGTGAAAATGCATTTCAGTGAAAAAGCACTTCAAACGTGCTCACAACAAGCCAGTTTCCTGCACCAATAATATCAAAAACTCGTACCGACTATCTGTCTTTGTACTTAGCAAATATCAAATTCTTTAGTTAACCTGGACTTCCTTCAATTCCATATATATAGCGCTTCCGTACAGGACAATATAAAAGAATAAGGAAAGCCTCCAATAGTGCATTACATTTAAAACACACAAAAATTTAATAGAAAATAAAAGACTCGTACATCAATAACAAATATAAACAGCTTATCTGTCTGGTAGTAGAGGGTTAACAGCAGAATATCCTGCTTAACGCGTTTCGTCCCACTTGGAATTCTGTGGACTACTTCAGGAATTGGATTAGCGTTGTGAACTTTGTCCAACTGACCGGTACACTGAAGGCGCCTGTCTTCTACAAACTTTCTCACATATATATATATATATATATATATATATTGCATTCCTTTTATTTTATTATTAATTTTGTTTTGTTTTGTACTTGTGTTTGTCTTAGGTCACAACTTCTACTTAAATTTTTTCCATTAATAGCGATGTGTAACATTGTACTCTTTCTTATCTGTCTATCTCAATATTATTATATAAAGTCTAAACTACTCTTCATTACCTACTACTTTCTTTTAGAACTCAGCTACATCAATACATACTACACAATACAACTACATATCAGAGCGCTGGATATATTCCAAACCATTTTATTGCATCAGAGGGTTGACATCTCATGCCTCTGCATATCAAGGCTTGGACTGTGCAGTGGTACACAACTCTTTTTCTTAGAACACCAATGTGCCTTCTCTGAACTTAGAAAGAATGCCTTCACTCCAACTATCTCCTCCAATATTCTGCAGCAATGCAAATGTTGCTGACTTGCTCTGCATACTTGTTTAAATCAAGCCACATATCATCTCAAAAGGATTTTGCACTATAGCTTGGTCATCTAGTTTTTGCTATGTAAATGCGATCCATAATGTGCATACTAACTGGAAAGCTCAGCTCTTATTTGACCCTATGAGAGTATAACTAATTGGAGAAGCAGTTACTAGTAAAGTTTTGTTGCTGAGCCACAAACTACAACTCAAATGATCCTGACCTTCAAAGCCAATTCTATCTATAGTAGGAACATGTTAAATATTACGTTGTCCAATAAACATCAAATACAAATTTAGAGACTGCAGTGCATCTTTCTATCATGATTGATAGTTCACAAAGATAATATTTTAGTAGCATTCTCTATCCTTCGGAAGCATGTATAGTGTTATAAATATTCTATTTCAGAGTCATAAATGCAGCAGTAGTAAAAATATTATTACCAATCTTTTGCATCATTTCCTCTTTAACAAATATATTGCAATTTGGTTGGAGTCAGAAAAAAAAGAGAGCTTTGCCCTCCAGCACACTGCAGCAAAAACAATACTTAAATCCTACATAATAATAGAGATTTAGAGGTATTGGTTACACATATTTGCAAATATATGAATAAGCGCCAGGCCAATCGTCAAGGCTCCTCTATACTGGCGTCCCTAATATTAGGGGCTCACATCCGAGAAGCAAGGCACCCCAAAAAAATTCCAACCAAGGGCCATCCCCAGGGCATCACATGAAAAAGGGAAAAAGGTGATAGTGAAGTATGTAGGAAAGATGTGTAACGATAAATCAATAAGTGTAAATGAAATGATAAAGAATTAAAATAACATATATAATGTACAAACAAATAAAGAAGTGATAAATGTATTCTATGTGAATTAAGTGGTGATGCCATGAGAAAGGCCCAGTCAGAACCCCCCCGGGGGCCCCACTCCCAAACACTCACCCCAAAATAATTATTGCTACAATATGGTAGCACCCACTCTGGGTCATATAATTACAATTGATGAAGTGCATGATAACAGTACATATGTAAGCTGAGAGCTAACTTACCTTGGAGGTACCCCCAAAAAACCTCCACATGGCACTATAAGCATCAGCACCTCCTCCTAATGCTGACTGCCTTCATGCCTCTCCAAATTTACAAAGAAAAATGGTATTTGCTCAGATCAGCTTAATTGCATAACACTTGTGCTTGTAAAGGGCGGGGTTTACTCTGAACACAGAAAAAAAAGAGAGATTTGCCCTCCAGCACACTGCAGCAAAAACAATACTTAAATCCTACATAATAATAGAGATTTAGAGGTATTGGTTACACATATTTGCAAATATATGAATAAGCGCCAGGCCAATCATCAAGGCTCCTCTATACTGGCGTCCCTAATATTAGGGGCTCACGTACGAGAAGCAAGGCACCCCAAAAAAATTCCAACCAAGGGCCATCCCCAGGGCATCACACTAAAAAAGGGAAAAAGGTGATAGTGAAGTATGTAGGAAAGATGTGTAAAGATAAATCAATAAGTGTTAATGAAATGATAAAGAATTAAAATGACATATATAATGTACAAACAAATAAAGAAGTGATAAAAGTATTCTATGTGAATTAAGTGGTGATGCCATGAGAAAGGCCCAGTCAGAACCCCCGGGGGCCCCACTCCCAAACGCTCACCCCAAAATAATTATTGCTACATAATGGTAGCACCCACTCTGGGTCATATAATTACAATTGATGTACTGCATGATAACAGTACATATGTAAGCTGAGAGCTAACTTACCTTGGAGTTACCCCAAAAAACCTCCACATGGCACTATAAGCATCAGCACCTCCTCCTAATGCTGACTGCCTTCATTCCTCTCCAAATTTACAAAGAAAAATGGTATTTGCTCAGATCAGCTTAATTGCATAACAGAGGTGCTTGTAAAGGGCGGGGTTTACTCTGAACACAGAAAAAAAAGAGAGATTTGCCCTCCAGCACACTGCAGAAAAACAATATTTAAATCCTACATAATAATAGAGATTTAGAGGTACTGGTTACACATATTTGCAAATATATGAATAAGCGCCAGGCCAATCGACAAGGCTCCTCTATACTGGCGTCCCTAATATTAGGGGCTCACGTCCGAGAAGCAAGGCACCCCAAAAAAATTCCAACCAAGGGCCATCCCCAGGGCATCACACGAAAAAGGGAAAAAGGTGATAGTGAAGTATGTAGGAAAGATGTGTAAAGATAAATCAATAAGTGTTAATGAAATGATAAAGAATTAAAATGACATATATAATGTACAAACAAATAAAGAAGTGATAAAAGTATTCTATGTGAATTAAGTGGTGATGCCATGAGAAAGGCCCAGTCAGAACCCCCGTGGGCCCCACTCCCAAATGCTCACCCCAAAATAATTATTGCTACATAATGGTAGCACCCACTCTGGGTTATATAATTACAATTGATGTACTGCATGATAACAGTACATATGTAAGCTGAGAGCTAACTTACCTTGGAGTTACCCCAAAAAACCTCCACATGGCACTATAAGCATCAGCACCTCCTCCTAATGCTGACTGCCTTCATTCCTCTCCAAATTTACAAAGAAAAATGGTATTTGCTCAGATCAGCTTAATTGCATAACAGAGGTGCTTGTAAAGGGCGGGGTTTACACTGAACACAGAAAAAAAAGAGAGATTTGCCCTCCAGCACACTGCAGCAAAAACAATACTTAAATCCTACATAATAATAGAGATTTAGAGGTACTGGTTACACATATTTGCAAATATATGAATAAGCGCCAGGTAAATCGACAAGGCTCCTCTATACTGGCGTCCATAATATTAGGGGCTCACGTCCGAGAAGCAAGGCACCCCAAAAAAATTCCAACCAAGGGCCATCCCCAGGGCATCACACGAAAAAGGGAAAAAGGTGATAGTGAAGTATGTAGGAAAGATGTGTAAAGATAAATCAATAAGTGTTAATGAAATGATAAAGAATTAAAATGACATATATAATGTACAAACAAATAAAGAAGTGCTAAAAGTATTCTATGTGAATTAAGTGGTGATGCCATGAGAAAGGCCCAGTCAGAACCCCCCCGGGGGCCCCACTCCCAAACGCTCACCCCAGAATAATTATTGCTACATAATGGTAGCATCCACTCTGGGTCATATAATTACAATTGATGTACTGCATGATAACAGCACATATGTAAGCTGAGAGCTAACTTACCTTGGAGGTACCCCAAAAAACCTCCACATGGCTTTATAAGCATCAGCACCTCCTCCTAATGCTGACTGCCTTCATTCCTCTCCAAATTTACAAAGAAAAATGGTATTTGCTCAGATCAGCTTAATTGCATAACACAGGTGCTTGTAAAGGGCGGGGTTTACTCTGAACACAGAAAAAAAAGAGAGAATTGCCCTCCAGCACACAGCAGCAAAAACAATACTTAAATCCTACATAATAATAGAGATATAGAGGTATTGGTTACACATATTTGCAAATATATGAATAAGCGCCAGGCCAATTGTCAAGGCTCCTCTATACTGGCATCCCTAATATTAGGCGCTCACGTCCGAGAAGCAAGGCACCCCAAAAAAATTGCAACCAAGGGCCATCCCCAGGGCATCACATGAAAAAGGTTAATAGGTGATAGTGAAGTATGTAGGAAAGATGTGTAAAGATAAATCAATAAGTGTTAATGAAATGATAAAGAATTAAAATAACATATATAATGTACAAAGAAATAAAGAAGTGATAAAAGTATTCTATGTGAATTAAGTGGTGATGCCATGAGAAAGGCCCAGTCAGAACCCCCCCGGGGGCCCCACTACCAAACGCTCACCCCAAAATAATTATTGCTACATAATGGTAGCACCCACTCTGGGTCATATAATTACAATTGATGTACTGCATGATAACAGCACATATGTAAGCTGAGAGCTAACTTACCTTGGAGGTACCCCAAAAAACCTCCACATGGCACTATAAGCATCAGCACCTCCTCCTAATGCTGACTGCCTTCATGCCTCTCCAAATTTACAAAGAAAAATGGTTTTTGCTCAGATCAGCTTAATTGCATAACAGAGGTGCTTGTAAAGGGCGGGGTTTACTCTGAACACAGAAAAAAAAGAGAGATTTGCCCTCCAGCACACTGCAGCAAAAACAATACATAAATCCTACATAATAATAGAGATTTAGAGGTATTGGTTACACATATTTGCAAATATATGAATAAGCGCCAGGCCAATCGTCAAGGCTTCTCTATACTGGCGTCCCTAATATTAGGGGCTCACATCCGAGAAGCAAGGCACCCCAAAAAAATTCCAACCAAGGGCCATCCCCAGGGCATCACATGAAAAAGGGAAAAAGGTGATAGTGAAGTATGTAGGAAAGATGTGTAACGATAAATCAATAAGTGTAAATGAAATGATAAAGAATTAAAATAACATATATAATGTACAAACAAATAAAGAAGTGATAAATGTATTCTATGTGAATTAAGTGGTGATGCCATGAGAAAGGCCCAGTCAGAACCCCCGGGGGCCCCACTCCCAAACGCTCACCCCAAAATAATTATTGCTACATAATGGTAGCACCCACTCTGGGTCATATAATTACAATTGATGTACTGCATGATAACAGTACATATGTAAGCTGAGAGCTAACTTACCTTGGAGTTACCCCAAAAAACTTCCACATGGCACTATAAGCATCAGCACCTCCTCCTAATGCTGACTGCCTTCATTCCTCTCCAAATTTACAAAGAAAAATGGTTTTTGCTCAGATCAGCTTAATTGCATAACAGAGGTGCTTGTAAAGGGCGGGGTTTACTCTGAACACAGAAAAAAAAGAGAGATTTGCCCTCCAGCACACTGCAGCAAAAACAATACTTAAATCCTACATAATAATAGAGATTTAGAGGTATTGGTTACACATATTTGCAAATATATGAATAAGCGCCAGGCCAATCGTCAAGGCTCCTCTATACTGGCGTCCCTAATATTAGGGGCTCACATCCGAGAAGCAAGGCACCCCAAAAAAATTCCAACCAAGGGCCATCCCCAGGGCATCACATGAAAAAGGGAAAAAGGTGATAGTGAAGTATGTAGGAAAGATGTGTAACGATAAATCAATAAGTGTAAATGAAATGATAAAGAATTAAAATAACATATATAATGTACAAACAAATAAAGAAGTGATAAATGTATTCTATGTGAATTAAGTGGTGATGCCATGAGAAAGGCCCAGTCAGAACCCCCCCGGGGGCCCCACTCCCAAACACTCACCCCAAAATAATTATTGCTACAATATGGTAGCACCCACTCTGGGTCATATAATTACAATTGATGAAGTGCATGATAACAGTACATATGTAAGCTGAGAGCTAACTTACCTTGGAGGTACCCCCAAAAAACCTCCACATGGCACTATAAGCATCAGCACCTCCTCCTAATGCTGACTGCCTTCATGCCTCTCCAAATTTACAAAGAAAAATGGTATTTGCTCAGATCAGCTTAATTGCATAACACTTGTGCTTGTAAAGGGCGGGGTTTACTCTGAACACAGAAAAAAAAGAGAGATTTGCCCTCCAGCACACTGCAGCAAAAACAATACTTAAATCCTACATAATAATAGAGATTTAGAGGTATTGGTTACACATATTTGCAAATATATGAATAAGCGCCAGGCCAATCATCAAGGCACCTCTATACTGGCGTCCCTAATATTAGGGGCTCACGTACGAGAAGCAAGGCACCCCAAAAAAATTCCAACCAAGGGCCATCCCCAGGGCATCACACGAAAAAAGGGAAAAAGGTGATAGTGAAGTATGTAGGAAAGATGTGTAAAGATAAATCAATAAGTGTTAATGAAATGATAAAGAATTAAAATGACATATATAATGTACAAACAAATAAAGAAGTGATAAAAGTATTCTATGTGAATTAAGTGGTGATGCCATGAGAAAGGCCCAGTCAGAACCCCCGTGGGCCCCACTCCCAAATGCTCACCCCAAAATAATTATTGCTACATAATGGTAGCACCCACTCTGGGTTATATAATTACAATTGATGTACTGCATGATAACAGTACATATGTAAGCTGAGAGCTAACTTACCTTGGAGTTACCCCAAAAAACCTCCACATGGCACTATAAGCATCAGCACCTCCTCCTAATGCTGACTGCCTTCATTCCTCTCCAAATTTACAAAGAAAAATGGTATTTGCTCAGATCAGCTTAATTGCATAACAGAGGTGCTTGTAAAGGGCGGGGTTTACACTGAACACAGAAAAAAAAGAGAGATTTGCCCTCCAGCACACTGCAGCAAAAACAATACTTAAATCCTACATAATAATAGAGATTTAGAGGTACTGGTTACACATATTTGCAAATATATGAATAAGCGCCAGGTAAATCGACAAGGCTCCTCTATACTGGCGTCCATAATATTAGGGGCTCACGTCCGAGAAGCAAGGCACCCCAAAAAAATTCCAACCAAGGGCCATCCCCAGGGCATCACACGAAAAAGGGAAAAAGGTGATAGTGAAGTATGTAGGAAAGATGTGTAAAGATAAATCAATAAGTGTTAATGAAATGATAAAGAATTAAAATGACATATATAATGTACAAACAAATAAAGAAGTGCTAAAAGTATTCTATGTGAATTAAGTCGTGATGCCATGAGAAAGGCCCAGTCAGAACCCCCCCGGGGGCCCCACTCCCAAACGCTCACCCCAGAATAATTATTGCTACATAATGGTAGCATCCACTCTGGGTCATATAATTACAATTGATGTACTGCATGATAACAGCACATATGTAAGCTGAGAGCTAACTTACCTTGGAGGTACCCCAAAAAACCTCCACATGGCTTTATAAGCATCAGCACCTCCTCCTAATGCTGACTGCCTTCATTCCTCTCCAAATTTACAAAGAAAAATGGTATTTGCTCAGATCAGCTTAATTGCATAACACCGGTGCTTGTAAAGGGCGGGGTTTACTCTGAACACAGAAAAAAAAGAGAGAATTGCCCTCCAGCACACAGCAGCAAAAACAATACTTATATCCTACATAATAATAGAGATTTAGAGTTATTGGTTACACATATTTGCAAATATATGAATAAGCGCCAGGCCAATCGTCAAGGCTCCTCTATACTGGCGTCCCTAATATTAGGGGCTCACATCCGAGAAGCAAGGCACCCAAAAAAAATTCCAACCAAGGGCCATCCCCAGGGCATCACACGGAAAAGGGAAAAAGGTGATAGTGAAGTATGTAGGAAAGATGTGTAAAGATAAATCAATAAGTGTTAATGAAATGATAAAGAATTAAAATGACATATATAATGTACAAACAAAATAAAGAAGTGATAAAAGTATTCTATGTGAATTAAGTGGTGATGCCATGAGAAAGGCCCAGTCAGAACCCCCCCGGGGGCCCCACTCCCAAACGCTGACCCCAAAATAATTATTGCTACATAATGGTAGCACCCACTCTGGGTCATATAATTACAATTGATGTGCTGCATGATAACAGTACATATGTAAGCTGAGAGCTAACTTACCTTGGAGGTACCCCAAAAAACCTCCACATGGCACTATAAGCATCAGCACCTCCTCCTAATGCTGACTGCCTTCATGCCTCTCCAAATTTACAAAGAAAAATGGTATTTGCTCAGATCAGCTTAATTGCATAACACAGGTGCTTGTAAAGGGCGGGGTTTACTCTGAACACAGAAAAAAAAGAGAGATTTGCCCTCCAGCACACAGCAGCAAAAACAATACTTAAATCCTACATAATAATAGAGATATAGAGGTATTGGTTACACATATTTGCAAATATATGAATAAGCGCCAGGCCAATTGTCAAGGCTCCTCTATACTGGCATCCCTAATATTAGGCGCTCACGTCCGAGAAGCAAGGCACCCCAAAAAAATTGCAACCAAGGGCCATCCCCAGGGCATCACATGAAAAAGGTTAATAGGTGATAGTGAAGTATGTAGGAAAGATGTGTAAAGATAAATCAATAAGTGTTAATGAAATGATAAAGAATTAAAATAACATATATAATGTACAAAGAAATAAAGAAGTGATAAAAGTATTCTATGTGAATTAAGTGGTGATGCCATGAGAAAGGCCCAGTCAGAACCCCCCCGGGGGCCCCACTACCAAACGCTCACCCCAAAATAATTATTGCTACATAATGGTAGCACCCACTCTGGGTCATATAATTACAATTGATGTACTGCATGATAACAGCACATATGTAAGCTGAGAGCTAACTTACCTTGGAGGTACCCAAAAAAACCTCCACATGGCACTATAAGCATCAGCACCTCCTCCTAATGCTGACTGCCTTCATGCCTCTCCAAATTTACAAAGAAAAATGGTAGTTGCTCAGATCAGCTTAATTGCATAACAGAGGTGCTTGTAAAGGGCGGGGTTTACTCTGAACACAGAAAAAAAAGAGAGATTTGCCCTCCAGCACACTGCAGCAAAAACAATACTTAAATCCTACATAATAATAGAGATTTAGAGGTATTGGTTACACATATTTGCAAATATATGAATAAGCGCCAGGCCAATCGTCAAGGCTCCTCTATACTGGCGTCCCTAATATTAGGGGCTCATGTCCGAGAAGCAAGGCACCCCAAAAAAATTCCAACCAAGGGCCATCCCCAGGGCATCACACGAAAAAGGGAAAAAGGTGATAGTGAAGTATGTAGGAAAGATGTGTAAAGATAAATCAATAAGTGTTAATGAAATGATAAAGAATTAAAATGACATATATAATGTACAAACAAATAAATAAGTGATAAAAGTATTCTATGTGAATTAAGTGGTGATGCCATGAGAAAGGCCCAGTCAGAACCCCCGGGGGCCCCACTCCCAAACGCTCACCCCAAAATAATTATTGCTACATAATGGTAGCACCCACTCTGGGTCATATAATTACAATTGATGTACTGCATGATAACAGTACATATGTAAGCTGAGAGCTAACTTACCTTGGAGTTACCCCAAAAAACCTCCACATGGCACTATAAGCATCAGCACCTCCTCCTAATGCTGACTGCCTTCATGCCTCTCCAAATTTACAAAGAAAAATGGTATTTGCTCAGATCAGCTTAATTGCATAACACTTGTGCTTGTAAAGGGCGGGGTTTACTCTGAACACAGAAAAAAAAGAGAGATTTGCCCTCCAGCACACTGCAGCAAAAACAATACTTAAATCCTACATAATAATAGAGATTTAGAGGTATTGGTTACACATATTTGCAAATATATGAATAAGCGCCAGGCCAATCATCAAGGCTCCTCTATACTGGCGTCCCTAATATTAGGGGCTCACGTACGAGAATCAAGGCACCCCAAAAAAATTCCAACCAAGGGCCATCCCCAGGGCATCACATGAAAAAGGGAAAAAGGTGATAGTGAAGTATGTAGGAAAGATGTGTAACGATAAATCAATAAGTGTAAATGAAATGATAAAGAATTAAAATAACATTTATAATGTACAAACAAATAAAGAAGTGATAAAAGTATTCTATGTGAATTAAGTGGTGATGCCATGAGAAAGGCCCATTCAGAACCCCCGTGGGCCCCTCTCCCAAATGCTCACCCCAAAATAATTATTGCTACATAATGGTAGCACCCACTCTGGGTTATATAATTACAATTGATGTACTGCATGATAACAGTACATATGTAAGCTGAGAGCTAACTTACCTTGGAGTTACCCCAAAAAACCTCCACATGGCACTATAAGCATCAGCACCTCCTCCTAATGCTGACTGCCTTCATTCCTCTCCAAATTTACAAAGAAAAATGGTATTTGCTCAGATCAGCTTAATTGCATAACAGAGGTGCTTGTAAAGGGCGGGGTTTACACTGAACACAGAAAAAAAATAGAGATTTGCCCTCCAGCACACTGCAGCAAAAACAATACTTAAATCCTACATAATAATAGAGATTTAGAGGTACTGGTTACACTTATTTGCAAATATATGAATAAGCGCCAGGTAAATCGACAAGGCTCCTCTATACTGGCGTCCATAATATTAGGGGCTCACGTCCGAGAAGCAAGGCACCCCAAAAAAATTCCAACCAAGGGCCATCCCCAGGGCACCACACGAAAAAGGGAAAAAGGTGATAGTGAAGTATGTAGGAAAGATGTGTAAAGATAAATCAATAAGTGTTAATGAAATGATAAAGAATTAAAATGACATATATAATGTACAAACAAATAAAGAAGTGATAAAAGTATTCTATGTGAATTAAGTCGTGATGCCATGAGAAAGGCCCAGTCAGAACCCCCCCGGGGGCCCCACTCCCAAACGCTCACCCCAGAAAAATTATTGCTACATAATGGTAGCACCCACTCTGGGTCATATAATTACAATTGATGTACTGCATGATAACAGCACATATGTAAGCTGAGAGCTAACTTACCTTGGAGGTACCCCAAAAAACCTCCACATGGCTTTATAAGCATCAGCACCTCCTCCTAATGCTGACTGCCTTCATTCCTCTCCAAATTTACAAAGAAAAATGGTATTTGCTCAGATCAGCTTAATTGCATAACACAGGTGCTTGTAAAGGGCGGGGTTTACTCTGAACACAGAAAAAAAAGAGAGAATTGCCCTCCAGCACACTGCAGCAAAAACAATACTTAAATCCTACATAATAATAGAGATTTAGAGTTATTGGTTACACATATTTGCAAATATATGAATAAGCGCCAGGCCAATCGTCAAGGCTCCTCTATACTGGCATCCCTAATATTAGGGGCTCACATCCGAGAAGCAAGGCACCCAAAAAAAATTCCAACCAAGGGCCATCCCCAGGGCATCACACGGAAAAGGGAAAAAGGTGATAGTGAAGTATGTAGGAAAGATGTGTAAAGATAAATCAATAAGTGTTAATGAAATGATAAAGAATTAAAATGACATATATAATGTACAAACAAAATAAAGAAGTGATAAAAGTATTCTATGTGAATTAAGTGGTGATGCCATGAGAAAGGCCCAGTCAGAACCCCCCCGGGGGCCCCACTCCCAAACGCTGACCCCAAAATAATTATTGCTACATAATGGAAGCACCCACTCTGGGTCATATAATTACAATTGATGTACTGCATGATAACAGTACATATGTAAGCTGAGAGCTAACTTACCTTGGAGGTACCCCAAAAAACCTCCACATGGCACTATAAGCATCAGCACCTCCTCCTAATGCTGACTGCCTTCATGCCTCTCCAAATTTACAAAAAAAATTGGTATTTGCTCAGATCAGCTTAATTGCATAACACAGGTGCTTGTAAAGGGCGGGGTTTACTCTGAACACAGAAAAAAAAGAGAGATTTGCCCTCCAGCACACAGCAGCAAAAACAATACTTAAATCCTACATAATAATAGAGATATAGAGGTATTGGTTACACATATTTGCAAATATATGAATAAGCGCCAGGCCAATTGTCAAGGCTCCTCTATACTGGCATCCCTAATATTAGGCGCTCACGTCCGAGAAGCAAGGCACCCCAAAAAAATTGCAACCAAGGGCCATCCCCAGGGCATCACATGAAAAAGGTTAATAGGTGATAGTGAAGTATGTAGGAAAGATGTGTAAAGATAAATCAATAAGTGTTAATGAAATGATAAAGAATTAAAATAACATATATAATGTACAAAGAAATAAAGAAGTGATAAAAGTATTCTATGTGAATTAAGTGGTGATGCCATGAGAAAGGCCCAGTCAGAACCCCCCCGGGGGCCCCACTACCAAACGCTCACCCCAAAATAATTATTGCTACATAATGGTAGCACCCACTCTGGGTCATATAATTACAATTGATGTACTGCATGATAACAGCACATATGTAAGCTGAGAGCTAACTTACCTTGGAGGTACCCAAAAAAACCTCCACATGGCACTATAAGCATCAGCACCTCCTCCTAATGCTGACTGCCTTCATGCCTCTCCAAATTTACAAAGAAAAATGGTAGTTGCTCAGATCAGCTTAATTGCATAACACAGGTGCTTGTAAAGGGCGGGGTTTACTCTGAACACAGAAAAAAAAGAGAGATTTGCCCTCCAGCACACTGCAGCAAAAACAATACTTAAATCCTACATAATAATAGAGATTTAGAGGTATTGGTTACACATATTTGCAAATATATGAATAAGCGCCATGCCAATCGTCAAGGCTCCTCTATACTGGCGTCCCTAATATTAGGGGCTCATGTCCGAGAAGCAAGGCACCCCAAAAAAATTCCAACCAAGGGCCATCCCCAGGGCATCACACGAAAAAGGGAAAAAGGTGATAGTGAAGTATGTAGGAAAGATGTGTAAAGATAAATCAATAAGTGTTAATGAAATGATAAAGAATTAAAATGACATATAATGTACAAACAAATAAAGAAGTGATAAAAGTATTCTATGTGAATTAAGTGGTGATGCCATGAGAAAGGCCCAGTCAGAACCCCCCCGGGGGCCCCACTCCCAAACGCTCACCCCAAAATAATTATTGCTACATAATGGTAGCACCCACTCTGGGTCATATAATTACAATTGATGTACTGCATGATAACAGTACATATGTAAGCTGAGAGCTAACTTACCTTGGAGGTACCCCAAAAAACCTCCACATGGCACTGTAAGCATCAGCACCTCCTCCTAATGCTGACTGCCTTCATTCCTCTCCAAATTTACAAAGAAAAATGGTATTTGCTCAGATCAGCTTAATTGCATAACACAGGTGCTTGTAAAGGGCAGGGTTTACTCTGAACACAGAAAAAAAGAGAGAATTGCCCTCCAGCACACTGCAGCAAAAACAATACTTAAATCCTACATAATAATAGAGATTTAGAGGTATTGGTTACACATATTTGCAAATATATGAATAAGCGCCAGGCCAATCGTCAAGGCTCCTCTATACTGGCGTCCCTAATATTAGGGGCTCACATCCGAGAAGCAAGGCACCCCAAAAAAATTCCAACCAAGGGCCATCCCCAGGGCATCACACGGAAAAGGGAAAAAGGTGATAGTGAAGTATGTAGGAAAGATGTGTAAAGATAAATCAATAAGTGTTAATGAAATGATAAAGAATTAAAATGACATATATAATGTACAAAGAAATAAAGAAGTGATAAAAGTATTCTATGTGAATTAAGTGGTGATGCCATGAGAAAGGCCCAGTCAGAACCCCCCCGGGGGCCCCACTCCCAAACGCTCACCCCAAAATAATTATTGCTACATAATGGTAGCACCCACTCTGGGTCATATAATTACAATTGATGTACTGCATGATAACAGTACATATGTAAGCTGAGAGCTAACTTACCTTGGAGGTACCCCAAAAAACCTCCACATGGCACTATAAGCATCAGCACCTCCTCCTAATGCTGACTGCCTTCATGCCTCTCCAAATTTACAAAGAAAAATGGTATTTGCTCAGATCAGCTTAATTGCATAACACAGGTGCTTGTAAAGGGCGGGGTTTACTCTGAACACAGAAAAAAAAGAGAGATTTGCCCTCCAGCACACTGCAGCAAAAACAATACGTAAATCCTACATAATAATAGAGATATAGAGGTATTGGTTACACATATTTGCAAATATATGAATAAGCGCCAGGCCAAACGTCAAGGCTCCTCTATACTGGCGTCCCTAATATTAGGCGCTCACGTCCGAGAAGCAAGGCACCCCAAAAAAATTGCAACCAAGGGCCATCCCCAGGGCATCACATGAAAAAGGTAAAAAGGTGATAGTGAAGTATGTAGGAAAGATGTGTAAAGATAAATCAATAAGTGTTAATGAAATGATAAAGAATTAAAATAACATATATAATGTACAAAGAAATAAAGAAGTGATAAAAGTATTCTATGTAAATTAAGTGGTGATGCCATGAGAAAGGTCCAGTCAGAACCCCCCCGTGGGCCCCACTCCCAAACGCTCACCCCAAAATAATTATTGCTACATAATGGTAGCACCCACTCTGGGTCATATAATTACAATTGATGTACTGCATGATAACAGTACATATGTAAGCTGAGAGCTAACTTACCTTGGAGGTACCCCAAAAAACCTCCACATGGCACTATAAGCATCAGCACCTCCTCCTAATGCTGACTGCCTTCATGCCTCTCCAAATTTACAAAGAAAAATGGTAGTTGCTCAGATCAGCTTAATTGCATAACACAGGTGCTTGTAAAGGGCGGGGTTTACTCTGAACACAGAAAAAAAAGAGAGATTTGCCCTCCAGCACACTGCAGCAAAAACAATACTTAAATCCTACATAATAATAGAGATTTAGAGGTATTGGTTACACATATTTGCAAATATATGAATAAGCGCCAGGCCAATCGTCAAGGCTCCTCTATACTGGCGTCCCTAATATTAGGGGCTCACGTCCGAGAAGCAAGGCACCCCAAAATAATTCCTACCAAGGGCCATCCCCAGGGCATCACACGAAAAAGGGAAAAAGGTGATAGTGAAGTATGTAGGAAAGATGTGTAAAGATAAATCAATAAGTGTTAATGAAATGATAAAGAATTAAAATGACATATGTAATGTACAAACAAATAAAGAAGTAATAAAAGTATTCTATGTGAATTAAGTGGTGATGCCATGAGAAAGGCCCAGTCAGAACCCCCCCGGGGGCCCCACTCCCAAACGCTCACCCCAAAATAATTATTGCTACATAATGGTAGCACCCACTCTGGGTCATATAATTACAATTGATGTACTGCATGATAACAGTACATATGTAAGCTGAGAGCTAACTTACATTGGAGGTACCCCAAAAAACATCCACATGGCACTGTAAGCATCAGCACCTCCTCCTAATGCTGACTGCCTTCATGCCTCTCCAAATTTACAAAGAAAAATGGTAGTTGCTCAGATCAGCTTAATTTATAACACAGGTGCTTGTAAAGGGCGGGGTTTACTCTGAACACAGAAAAAAAAGAGAGATTTGCTCTCCAGCACACTGCAGCAAAAACAGTACTTAAATCCTACATAATAATAGAGATTTAAAGGTATCGGTTACACATATTTGCAAATATATGTATAAGCGCCAGGCCAATCGTCAAGGCTCCTCTATACTGGCGTCCCTAATATTAGGGGCTCACGTCCGAGAAGCAAGGCACCCCAAAAAAATTCCAACCAAGGGCCATCCCCAGGGCATCACATGAAAAAGGGAAAAAGGTGATAGTGAAGTATGTAGGAAAGATGTGTAAAGATAAATCAATAAGTGTTAATGAAATGATAAAGAATTAAAATAACATATATAATGTACAAACAAATAAAGAAGTGATAAAAGTATTCTATGTGAATTAAGTGGTGATGCCATGAGAAAGGCCCAGTCAGAACCCCCCCAGGGGCCCCACTCCCAAACGCTCACCCCAAAATAATTATTGCTACATAATGGTAGCACCCACTCTTGGTCATATAATTACAATTGATGTACTGCATGATAACAGTACATATGTAAGCTGAGAGCTAACTTACCTTGGAGGTACCCCAAAAAACCTCCACATGGCACAAAAAGCATCAGCAACTCCTCCTAATGCTGACTGCCTTCATGCCTCTCCAAATTTACAAAGAAAAATGGTATTTGCTCAGATCAGCCTAATTGCATAACACAGGTGCTTGTAAAGGGCGGGGTTTACTCTGAACACAGAAAAAAAAGAGAGATTTACTCTCCAGCACACTGCAGCAAAAACAATACTTAAATCCTACATAATAATAGAGATTTAGAGGTACTGGTTACACATATTTGCAAATATATGAATAAGCGCCAGGCAAATCGACAAGGCTCCTCTATACTGGCGTCCATAATATTAGGGGCTCACGTCCGAGAAGCAAGGCACCCCAAAAAAATTCCAACCAAGGGCCATCCCCAGGGCATCACACGAAAAAGGGAAAAAGGTGATAGTGAAGTATGTAGGAAAGATGTGTAAAGATAAATCAATAAGTGTTAATGAAATGATAAAGAATTAAAATGACATATATAATGTACAAACAAATAAAGAAGTGATAAAAGTATTCTATGTGAATTAAGTGGTGATGCCATGAGAAAGGCCCAGTCAGAACCCCCCCGGGGGCCCCACTCCCAAACGCTCACCCCAGAATAATTATTGCTGCATAATGGTAGCACCCACTCTGGGTCATATAATTACAATTGATGTACTGCATGATAACAGCACATATGTAAGCTGAGAGCTAACTTACCTTGGAGGTACCCCAAAAAACCTCCACATGGCTTTATAAGCATCAGCACCTCCTCCTAATGCTGACTGCCTTCAATACTCTCCAAATTTACAAATAAAAATGGTATTTGCTCAGATCAGCTTAATTGCATAACACAGGTGCTTGTAAAGGGCGGGGTTTACTCTGAACACAGAAAAAAAAAGAGAGAATTGCCCTCCAGCACACTGCAGCAAAAACAATACTTAAATCCTACATAATAATAGAGATTTAGAGGTAGTGGTTACACATATTTGCAAATATATGAATAAGCGCCAGGCCAATCGTCAAGGCTCCTCTATACTGGCGTCCCTAATATTAGGGGCTCACATCCGAGAAGCAAGGCACCCCAAAAAAATTCCAGCCAAGGGCCATCCCCAGGGCATCACATGAAAAAGGGAAAAAGGTGATAGTGAAGTATGTAGGAAAGATGTGTAAAGATAAATCAATAAGTGTTAATGAAATGATAAAGAATTAAAATGACATATATAATGTACAAAGAAATAAAGAAGTGATAAAAGTATTCTATGTGAATTAAGTGGTGATGCCATGAGAAAGGCCCAGTCAGAACCCCCCCGGGGGCCCCACTCCCAAACGCTCACCCCAAAATAATTATTGCTACATAATGGTAGCACCCACTCTGGGTCATATAATTACAATTGATGTACTGCATGATAACAGTACATATGTAAGCTGAGAGCTAACTTACCTTGGAGGTACCCCAAAAAACCTCCACATGGCACTATAAGCATCAGCACGTCCTCCTAATGCTGACTGCCTTCATGCCTCTCCAAATTTACAAAGAAAAATGGTATTTGCTCAGATCAGCTTAATTGCATAACACAGGTGCTTGTAAAGGGCGGGGTTTACTCTGAACACAGAAAAAAAAGAGAGATTTGCCCTCCAGCACACTGCAGCAAAAACAATACGTAAATCCTACATAATAATAGAGATATAGAGGTATTGGTTACACATATTTGCAAATATATGAATAAGCGCCAGGCAAAACGTCAAGGCTCCTCTATACTGGCGTCCCTAATATTAGGCGCTCACGTCCGAGAAGCAAGGCACCCCAAAAAAATTGCAACCAAGGGCCATCCCCAGGGCATCACATGAAAAAGGTAAAAAGGTGATAGTGAAGTATGTAGGAAAGATGTGTAAAGATAAATCAATAAGTGTTAATGAAATGATAAAGAATTAAAATGACATATATAATGTACAAACAAATAAAGAAGTAATAAAAGTATTCTATGTGAATTAAGTGGTGATGCCATGAGAAAGGCCCAGTCAGAACCCCCCCGGGGGCCCCACTCTCAAACGCTCACCCCAAAATAATTATTGCTACATAATGGTAGCACCCACTCTGGGTCATATAATTACAATTGATGTACTGCATGATAACAGTACATATGTAAGCTGAGAGCTAACTTACCTTGGAGGTACCCCAAAAAACCTCCACATGGCACTGTAAGCATCAGCACCTCCTCCTAATGCTGACTGCCTTCATGCCTCTCCAAATTTACAAAGAAAAATGGTAGTTGCTCAGATCAGCTTAATTGCATAACACAGGTGCTTGTAAAGGGCGGGGTTTACTCTGAACACAGAAAAAAAAGAGAGATTTGCTCTCCAGCACACTGCAGCAAAAACAATACTTAAATCCTACATAATAATAGAGATTTAGAGGTATTGGTTACACATATTTGCAAATATATGTATAAGCGCCAGGCCAATCGTCAAGGCTCCTCTATACTGGCATCCCTAATATTAGGGGCTCACGTCCGAGAAGCAAGGCACCCCAAAAAAATTCCAACCAAGGGCCATCCCCAGGGCATCACATGAAAAAGGGAGAAAGGTGATAGTGAAGTATGTAGGAAAGATGTGTAAAGATAAATCAATAAGTGTTAATGAAATGATAAAGAATTAAAATAACATATATAATGTACAAACAAATAAAGAAGTGATAAAAGTATTCTATGTGAATTAAGTGGTGATGCCATGAGAAAGGCCCAGTCAGAACCCCCGTGGGCCCCACTCCCAAACGCTCACCCCAAAATAATTATTGCTACATAATGGTAGCACCCACTCTGGGTTATATAATTACAATTGATGTACTGCATGATAACAGTACATATGTAAACTGAGAGCTAACTTACCTTGGAGTTACCCCAAAAAACCTCCACATGGCACTATAAGCATCAGCACCTCCTCCTAATGCTGACTGCCTTCATTCCTCTCCAAATTTACAAAGAAAAATGGTATTTGCTCAGATCAGCTTAATTGCATAACAGAGGTGCTTGTAAAGGGCGGGGTTTACACTGAACACAGAAAAAAAAGAGAGATTTGCCCTCCAGCACACTGCAGCAAAAACAATACTTAAATCCTACATAATAATAGAGATTTAGAGGTACTGGTTACACATATTTGCAAATATATGAATAAGCGCCAGGCAAATCGACAAGGCTCCTCTATACTGGCGTCCATAATATTAGGGGCTCACGTCCGAGAAGCAAGGCACCCCAAAAAAATTCCAACCAAGGGCCATCCCCAGGGCATCACACGAAAAAGGGAAAAAGGTGATAGTGAAGTATGTAGGAAAGATGTGTAAAGATAAATCAATAAGTGTTAATGAAATGATAAAGAATTAAAATGACATATATAATGTACAAACAAAATAAAGAAGTGATAAAAGTATTCTATGTGAATTAAGTGGTGATGCCATGAGAAAGGCCCAGTCAGAACCCCCCCGGGGGCCCCACTCCCAAACGCTCACCCCAGAATAATTATTGCTACATAATGGTAGCACCCACTCTGGGTCATATAATTACAATTGATGTACTGCATGATAACAGCACATATGTAAGCTGAGAGCTAACTTACCTTGGAGGTACCCCAAAAAACCTCCACATGGCTTTATAAGCATCAGCACCTCCTCCTAATGCTGACTGCCTTCATTCCTCTCCAAATTTACAAAGAAAAATGGTATTTGCTCAGATCAGCTTAATTGCATAACACAGGTGCTTGTAAAGGGCGGGGTTTACTCTAAACACAGAAAAAAAAGAGAGAATTGCCCTCCAGCACACTGCAGCAAAAACAATACTTAAATCCTACATAATAGAGATTTAGAGTTATTGGTTACACATATTTGCAAATATATGAATAAGCGCCAGGCCAATCGTCAAGGCTCCTCTATACTGGCGTCCCTAATATTAGGGGCTCACATCCGAGAAGCAAGGCACCCCAAAAAAATTCCAACCAAGGGCCATCCCCAGGGCATCACACGGAAAAGGGAAAAAGGTGATAGTGAAGTATGTAGGAAAGATGTGTAAAGATAAATCAATAAGTGTTAATGAAATGATAAAGAATTAAAATGACATATATAATGTACAAACAAAATAAAGAAGTGATAAAAGTATTCTATGTGAATTAAGTGGTGATGCCATGAGAAAGGCCCAGTCAGAACCCCCCCGGGGGCCCCACTCCCAAACGCTCACCCCAGAATAATTATTGCTACATAATGGTAGCACCCACTCTGGGTCCTATAATTACAATTGATGTACTGCATGATAACAGCACATATGTAAGCTGAGAGCTAACTTACCTTGGAGGTACCCCAAAAAACCTCCACATGGCTTTATAAGCATCAGCACCTCCTCCTAATGCTGACTGCCTTCATTACTCTCCAAATTTACAAAGAAAAATGGTATTTGCTCAGATCAGCTTAATTGCATAACACAGGTGCTTGTAAAGGGCGGGGTTTACTCTGAACACAGAAAAAAAAGAGAGAATTGCCCTCCAGCACACTGCAGCAAAAACAATACTTAAATCCTACATAATAATAGAGATTTAGAGTTATTGGTTACACATATTTGCAAATATATGAATAAGCGCCAGGCCAATCGTCAAGGCTCCTCTATACTGGCGTCCCTAATATTAGGCGCTCACGTCCGAGAAGCAAGGCACCCCAAAAAAATTCCAACCAAGGGCCATCCCCAGGGCATCACACGAAAAAGGGAAAAAGGTGATAGTGAAGTATGTAGGAAAGATGTGTAAAGATAAATCAATAAGTGTTAATGAAATGATAAAGAATTAAAATGACATATATAATGTACAAAGAAATAAAGAAGTGATAAAAGTATTCTATGTGAATTAAGTGGTGATGCCATGAGAAAGGCCCAGTCAGAACCCCCCCGGGGGCCCCACTCCCAAACGCTCACCCCAAAATAATTATTGCTACATAATGGTAGCACCCACTCTGGGTCATATAATTACAATTGATGTACTGCATGATAACAGTACATATGTAAGCTGAGAGCTAACTTACCTTGGAGGTACCCCAAAAAACCTCCACATGGCACTATAAGCATCAGCACCTCCTCCTAATGCTGACTGCCTTCATGCCTCTCCAAATTTACAAAGAAAAATGGTATTTGCTCAGATCAGCTTAATTGCATAACACAGGTGCTTGTAAAGGGCGGGGTTTACTCTGAACACGGAAAAAAAAAGAGAGATTTGCCCTCCAGCACACTGCAGCAAAAACAATACGTAAATCCTACATAATAATAGAGATATAGAGGTATTGGTTACACATATTTGCAAATATATGAATAAGCGCCAGGCCAAACGTCAAGGCTCCTCTATACTGGCGTCCCTAATATTAGGCGCTCACGTCCGAGAAGCAAGGCACCCCAAAAAAATTGCAACCAAGGGCCATCCCCAGGGCATCACATGAAAAAGGTAAAAAGGTGATAGTGAAGTATGTAGGAAAGATGTGTAAAGATAAATCAATAAGTGTTAATGAAATGATAAAGAATTAAAATAACATATATAATGTACAAAGAAATAAAGAAGTGATAAAAGTATTCTATGTAAATTAAGTGGTGATGCCATGAGAAAGGCCCAGTCAGAACCCCCCCGTGGGCCCCACTCCCAAAAGCTCACCCCAAAATAATTATTGCTACATAATGGTAGCACCCACTCTGGGTCATATAATTACAATTGATGTACTGCATGATAACAGTACATATGTAAGCTGAGAGCTAACTTACCTTGGAGGTACCCCAAAAAACCTCCACATGGCACTATAAGCATCAGCACCTCCTCCTAATGCTGACTGCCTTCATGCCTCTCCAAATTTACAAAGAAAAATGGAAGTTGCTCAGATCAGCTTAATTGCATAACACAGGTGCTTGTAAAGGGCGGGGTTTACTCTGAACACAGAAAAAAAAGAGAGATTTGCTCTCCAGCACACTGCAGCAAAAACAATACTTAAATCCTACATAATAATAGAGATTTAGAGGTATTGGTTACACATATTTGCAAATATATGAATAAGCGCCATGCCAATCGTCAAGGCTCCTCTATACTGGCGTCCCTAATATTAGGGGCTCACGTCCGAGAAGCAAGGCACCCCAAAAAAATTCCAACCAAGGGCCATCCCCAGGGCATCACACGAAAAAGGGAAAAAGGTGATAGTGAAGTATGTAGGAAAGATGTGTAAAGATAAATCAATAAGTGTTAATGAAATGATAAAGAATTAAAATGACATATATAATGTACAAACAAATAAAGAAGTGATAAAAGTATTCTATGTGAATTAAGTGGTGATGCCATGAGAAAGGCCCAGTCAGAACCCCCGTGGGCCCCACTCCCAAACGCTCACCCCAAAATAATTATTGCTACATAATGGTAGCACCCACTCTGGGTTATATAATTACAATTGATGTACTGCATGATAACAGTACATATGTAAACTGAGAGCTAACTTACCTTGGAGTTACCCCAAAAAACCTCCACATGGCACTATAAGCATCAGCACCTCCTCCTAATGCTGACTGCCTTCATTCCTCTCCAAATTTACAAAGAAAAATGGTATTTGCTCAGATCAGCTTAATTGCATAACAGAGGTGCTTGTAAAGGGCGGGGTTTACACTGAACACAGAAAAAAAAGAGAGATTTGCCCTCCAGCACACTGCAGCAAAAACAATACTTAAATCCTACATAATAATAGAGATTTAGAGGTACTGGTTACACATATTTGCAAATATATGAATAAGCGCCAGGCAAATCGACAAGGCTCCTCTATACTGGCGTCCATAATATTAGGGGCTCACGTCCGAGAAGCAAGGCACCCCAAAAAAATTCCAACCAAGGGCCATCCCCAGGGCATCACACGAAAAAGGGAAAAAGGTGATAGTGAAGTATGTAGGAAAGATGTGTAAAGATAAATCAATAAGTGTTAATGAAATGATAAAGAATTAAAATGACATATATAATGTACAAACAAATAAAGAAGTGATAAAAGTATTCTATGTGAATTAAGTCGTGATGCCATGAGAAAGGCCCAGTCAGAACCCCCCCGGGGGCCCCACTCCCAAACGCTCACCCCAGAATAATTATTGCTACATAATGGTAGCACCCACTCTGGGTCATATAATTACAATTGATGTACTGCATGATAACAGCACATATGTAAGCTGAGAGCTAACTTACCTTGGAGGTACCCCAAAAAACCTCCACATGGCTTTATAAGCATCAGCACCTCCTCCTAATGCTGACTGCCTTCATTCCTCTCCAAATTTACAAAGAAAAATGGTAATTGCTCAGATCAGCTTAATTGCATAACACAGGTGCTTGTAAAGGGCGGGGTTTACTCTGAACACAGAAAAAAAAGAGAGAATTGCCCTCCAGCACACTGCAGCAAAAACAATACTTAAATCCTACATAATAATAGAGATTTAGAGGTATTGGTTACACATATTTGCAAATATATGAATAAGCGCCAGGCCAATCGTCAAGGCTCCTCTATACTGGCGTCCCTAATATTAGGGGCTCACATCCGAGAAGCAAGGCACCCCAAAAAAATTCCAACCAAGGGCCATCCCCAGGGCATCACACGGAAAAGGGAAAAAGGTGATAGTGAAGTATGTAGGAAAGATGTGTAAAGATAAATCAATAAGTGTTAATGAAATGATAAAGAATTAAAATGACATATATAATGTACAAACAAAATAAAGAAGTGATAAAAGTATTCTATGTGAATTAAGTGGTGATGCCATGAGAAAGGCCCAGTCAGAACCCCCCCGGGGGCCCCACTCCCAAACGCTCACCCCAGAATAATTATTGCTACATAATGGTAGCACCCACTCTGGGTCATATAATTACAATTGATGTACTGCATGATAACAGCACATATGTAAGCTGAGAGCTAACTTACCTTGGAGGTACCCCAAAAAACCTCCACATGGCTTTATAAGCATCAGCACCTCCTCCTAATGCTGACTGCCTTCATTACTCTCCAAATTTACAAAGAAAAATGGTATTTGCTCAGATCAGCTTAATTGCATAACACAGGTGCTTGTAAAGGGCGGGGTTTACTCTGAACACAGAAAAAAAAGAGAGAATTGCCCTCCAGCACACTGCAGCAAAAACAATACTTAAATCCTACATAATAATAGAGATTTAGAGTTATTGGTTACACATATTTGCAAATATATGAATAAGCGCCAGGCCAATCGTCAAGGCTCCTCTATACTGGCGTCCCTAATATTAGGCGCTCACGTCCGAGAAGCAAGGCACCCCAAAAAAATTGCAACCAAGGGCCATCCCCAGGGCATCACATGAAAAAGGTAAAAAGGTGATAGTGAAGTATGTAGGAAAGATGTGTAAAGATAAATCAATAAGTGTTAATGAAATGATAAAGAATTAAAATAACATATATAATGTACAAAGAAATAAAGAAGTGATAAAAGTATTCTATGTAAATTAAGTGGTGATGCCATGAGAAAGGCCCAGTCAGAACCCCCCCGTGGGCCCCACTCCCAAACGCTCACCGCAAAATAATTATTGCTACATAATGGTAGCACCCACTCTGGGTCATATAATTACAATTGATGTACTGCATGATAACAGTACATATGTAAGCTGAGAGCTAACTTACCTTGGAGGTACCCCAAAAAACCTCCACATGGCACTATAAGCATCAGCACCTCCTCCTAATGCTGACTGCCTTCATGCCTCTCCAAATTTACAAAGAAAAATGGAAGTTGCTCAGATCAGCTTAATTGCATAACACAGGTGCTTGTAAAGGGCGGGGTTTACTCTGAACAAAGAAAAAAAAGAGAGATTTGCTCTCCAGCACACTGCAGCAAAAACAATACTTAAATCCTACATAATAATAGAGATTTAGAGGTATTGGTTACACATATTTGCAAATATATGAATAAGCGCCATGCCAATCGTCAAGGCTCCTCTATACTGGCGTCCCTAATATTAGGGGCTCACGTCCGAGAAGCAAGGCACCCCAAAAAAATTCCAACCAAGGGCCATCCCCAGGGCATCACACGGAAAAGGGAAAAAGGTGATAGTGAAGTATGTAGGAAAGATGTGTAAAGATAAATCAATAAGTGTTAATGAAATGATAAAGAATTAAAATGACATATATTATGTACAAACAAAATAAAGAAGTGATAAAAGTATTCTATGTGAATTAAGTGGTGATGCCATGAGAAAGGCCCAGTCAGAACCCCCCCGGGGGCCCCACTCCCAAACGCTCACCCCAGAATAATTATTGCTACATAATGGTAGCACCCACTCTGGGTCCTATAATTACAATTGATGTACTGCATGATAACAGCACATATGTAAGCTGAGAGCTAACTTACCTTGGAGGTACCCCAAAAAACCTCCACATGGCTTTATAAGCATCAGCACCTCCTCCTAATGCTGACTGCCTTCATTACTCTCCAAATTTACAAAGAAAAATGGTATTTGCTCAGATCAGCTTAATTGCATAACACAGGTGCTTGTAAAGGGCGGGGTTTACTCTGAACACAGAAAAAAAAGAGAGAATTGCCCTCCAGCACACTGCAGCAAAAACAATACTTAAATCCTACATAATAATAGAGATTTAGAGTTATTGGTTACACATATTTGCAAATATATGAATAAGCGCCAGGCCAATCGTCAAGGCTCCTCTATACTGGCGTCCCTAATATTAGGGGCTCACATCCGAGAAGCAAGGCACCCCAAAAAAATTCCAACCAAGGGCCATCCCCAGGGCATCACACGAAAAAGGGAAAAAGGTGATAGTGAAGTATGTAGGAAAGATGTGTAAAGATAAATCAATAAGTGTTAATGAAATGATAAAGAATTAAAATGACATATATAATGTACAAAGAAATAAAGAAGTGATAAAAGTATTCTATGTGAATTAAGTGGTGATGCCATGAGAAAGGCCCAGTCAGAACCCCCCCGGGGGCCCCACTCCCAAACGCTCACCCCAAAATAATTATTGCTACATAATGGTAGCACCCACTCTGGGTCATATAATTACAATTGATGTACTGCATGATAACAGTACATATGTAAGCTGAGAGCTAACTTACCTTGGAGGTACCCCAAAAAACCTCCACATGGCACTATAAGCATCAGCACCTCCTCCTAATGCTGACTGCCTTCATGCCTCTCCAAATTTACAAAGAAAAATGGTATTTGCTCAGATCAGCTTAATTGCATAACACAGGTGCTTGTAAAGGGCGGGGTTTACTCTGAACACAGAAAAAAAAGAGAGATTTGCCCTCCAGCACACTGCAGCAAAAACAATACGTAAATCCTACATATTAATAGAGATATAGAGGTATTGGTTACACATATTTGCAAATATATGAATAAGCGCCAGGCCAAACGTCAAGGCTCCTCTATACTGGCGTCCCTAATATTAGGCGCTCACGTCCGAGAAGCAAGGCACCCCAAAAAAATTGCAACCAAGGGCCATCCCCAGGGCATCACATGAAAAAGGTAAAAAGGTGATAGTGAAGTATGTAGGAAAGATGTGTAAAGATAAATCAATAAGTGTTAATGAAATGATAAAGAATTAAAATAACATATATAATGTACAAAGAAATAAAGAAGTGATAAAAGTATTCTATGTAAATTAAGTGGTGATGCCATGAGAAAGGCCCAGTCAGAACCCCCCCGTGGGCCCCACTCCCAAACGCTCACCCCAAAATAATTATTGCTACATAATGGTAGCACCCACTCTGGGTCATATAATTACAATTGATGTACTGCATGATAACAGTACATATGTAAGCTGAGAGCTAACTTACCTTGGAGGTACCCCAAAAAACCTCCACATGGCACTATAAGCATCAGCACCTCCTCCTAATGCTGACTGCCTTCATGCCTCTCCAAATTTACAAAGAAAAATGGAAGTTGCTCAGATCAGCTTAATTGCATAACACAGGTGCTTGTAAAGGGCGGGGTTTACTCTGAACAAAGAAAAAAAAGAGAGATTTGCTCTCCAGCACACTGCAGCAAAAACAATACTTAAATCCTACATAATAATAGAGATTTAGAGGTATTGGTTACACATATTTGCAAATATATGAATAAGCGCCATGCCAATCGTCAAGGCTCCTCTATACTGGCGTCCCTAATATTAGGGGCTCACGTCCGAGAAGCAAGGCACCCCAAAAAAATTCCAACCAAGGGCCATCCCCAGGGCATCACACGAAAAAGGGAAAAAGGTGATAGTGAAGTATGTAGGAAAGATGTGTAAAGATAAATCAATAAGTGTTAATGAAATGATAAAGAATTAAAATGACATATATAATGTACAAACAAATAAAGAAGTGATAAAAGTATTCTATGTGAATTAAGTGGTGATGCCATGAGAAAGGCCCAGTCAGAACCCCCGTGGGCCCCACTCCCAAACGCTCACCCCAAAATAATTATTGCTACATAATGGTAGCACCCACTCTGGGTTATATAATTACAATTGATGTACTGCATGATAACAGTACATATGTAAACTGAGAGCTAACTTACCTTGGAGTTACCCCAAAAAACCTCCACATGGCACTATAAGCATCAGCACCTCCTCCTAATGCTGACTGCCTTCATTCCTCTCCAAATTTACAAAGAAAAATGGTATTTGCTCAGATCAGCTTAATTGCATAACAGAGGTGCTTGTAAAGGGCGGGGTTTACACTGAACACAGAAAAAAAAGAGAGATTTGCCCTCCAGCACACTGCAGCAAAAACAATACTTAAATCCTACATAATAATAGAGATTTAGAGTTATTGGTTACACATATTTGCAAATATATGAATAAGCGCCAGGCCAATCGTCAAGGCTCCTCTATACTGGCGTCCCTAATATTAGGGGCTCACATCCGAGAAGCAAGGCACCCCAAAAAAATTCCAACCAAGGGCCATCCCCAGGGCATCACACGAAAAAGGGAAAAAGGTGATAGTGAAGTATGTAGGAAAGATGTGTAAAGATAAATCAATAAGTGTTAATGAAATGATAAAGAATTAAAATGACATATATAATGTACAAAGAAATAAAGAAGTGATAAAAGTATTCTATGTGAATTAAGTGGTGATGCCATGAGAAAGGCCCAGTCAGAACCCCCCCGGGGGCCCCACTCCCAAACGCTCACCCCAAAATAATTATTGCTACATAATGGTAGCACCCACTCTGGGTCATATAATTACAATTGATGTACTGCATGATAACAGTACATATGTAAGCTGAGAGCTAACTTACCTTGGAGGTACCCCAAAAAACCTCCACATGGCACTATAAGCATCAGCACCTCCTCCTAATGCTGACTGCCTTCATGCCTCTCCAAATTTACAAAGAAAAATGGAAGTTGCTCAGATCAGCTTAATTGCATAACACAGGTGCTTGTAAAGGGCGGGGTTTACTCTGAACAAAGAAAAAAAAGAGAGATTTGCTCTCCAGCACACTGCAGCAAAAACAATACTTAAATCCTACATAATAATAGAGATTTAGAGGTATTGGTTACACATATTTGCAAATATATGAATAAGCGCCATGCCAATCGTCAAGGCTCCTCTATACTGGCGTCCCTAATATTAGGGGCTCACGTCCGAGAAGCAAGGCACCCCAAAAAAATTCCAACCAAGGGCCATCCCCAGGGCATCACACGGAAAAGGGAAAAAGGTGATAGTGAAGTATGTAGGAAAGATGTGTAAAGATAAATCAATAAGTGTTAATGAAATGATAAAGAATTAAAATGACATATATTATGTACAAACAAAATAAAGAAGTGATAAAAGTATTCTATGTGAATTAAGTGGTGATGCCATGAGAAAGGCCCAGTCAGAACCCCCCCGGGGGCCCCACTCCCAAACGCTCACCCCAGAATAATTATTGCTACATAATGGTAGCACCCACTCTGGGTCCTATAATTACAATTGATGTACTGCATGATAACAGCACATATGTAAGCTGAGAGCTAACTTACCTTGGAGGTACCCCAAAAAACCTCCACATGGCTTTATAAGCATCAGCACCTCCTCCTAATGCTGACTGCCTTCATTACTCTCCAAATTTACAAAGAAAAATGGTATTTGCTCAGATCAGCTTAATTGCATAACACAGGTGCTTGTAAAGGGCGGGGTTTACTCTGAACACAGAAAAAAAAGAGAGAATTGCCCTCCAGCACACTGCAGCAAAAACAATACTTAAATCCTACATAATAATAGAGATTTAGAGTTATTGGTTACACATATTTGCAAATATATGAATAAGCGCCAGGCCAATCGTCAAGGCTCCTCTATACTGGCGTCCCTAATATTAGGGGCTCACATCCGAGAAGCAAGGCACCCCAAAAAAATTCCAACCAAGGGCCATCCCCAGGGCATCACACGAAAAAGGGAAAAAGGTGATAGTGAAGTATGTAGGAAAGATGTGTAAAGATAAATCAATAAGTGTTAATGAAATGATAAAGAATTAAAATGACATATATAATGTACAAACAAATAAAGAAGTGATAAAAGTATTCTATGTGAATTAAGTCGTTATGCCATGAGAAAGGCCCAGTCAGAACCCCCCCGGGGGCCCCACTCCCAAACGCTCACCCCAGAATAATTATTGCTACATAATGGTAGCACCCACTCTGGGTCATATAATTACAATTGATGTACTGCATGATAACAGCACATATGTAAGCTGAGAGCTAACTTACCTTGGAGGTACCCCAAAAAACCTCCACATGGCTTTATAAGCATCAGCACCTCCTCCTAATGCTGACTGCCTTCATTCCTCTCCAAATTTACAAAGAAAAATGGTATTTGCTCAGATCAGCTTAATTGCATAACACAGGTGCTTGTAAAGGGCGGGGTTTACTCTGAACACAGAAAAAAAAGAGAGAATTGCCCTCCAGCACACTGCAGCAAAAACAATACTTAAATCCTACATAATAATAGAGATTTAGAGGTATTGGTTACACATATTTGCAAATATATGAATAAGCGCCAGGCCAATCGTCAAGTCTCCTCTATACTGGCGTCCCTAATATTAGGGGCTCACATCCGAGAAGCAAGGCACCCCAAAAAAATTCCAACCAAGGGCCATCCCCAGGGCATCACACGGAAAAGGGAAAAAGGTGATAGTGAAGTATGTAGGAAAGATGTGTAAAGATAAATCAATAAGTGTTAATGAAATGATAAAGAATTAAAATGACATATATAATGTACAAACAAAATAAAGAAGTGATAAAAGTATTCTATGTGAATTAAGTGGTGATGCCATGAGAAAGGCCCAGTCAGAACCCCCCCGGGGGCCCCACTCCCAAACGCTCACCCCAGAATAATTATTGCTACATAATGGTAGCACCCACTCTGGGTCATATAATTACAATTGATGTACTGCATGATAACAGCACATATGTAAGCTGAGAGCTAACTTACCTTGGAGGTACCCCAAAAAACCTCCACATGGCTTTATAAGCATCAGCACCTCCTCCTAATGCTGACTGCCTTCATTACTCTCCAAATTTACAAAGAAAAATGGTATTTGCTCAGATCAGCTTAATTGCATAACACAGGTGCTTGTAAAGGGCGGGGTTTACTCTGAACACAGAAAAAAAAGAGAGAATTGCCCTCCAGCACACTGCAGCAAAAACAATACTTAAATCCTACATAATAATAGAGATTTAGAGTTATTGGTTACACATATTTGCAAATATATGAATAAGCGCCAGGCCAATCGTCAAGGCTCCTCTATACTGGCGTCCCTAATATTAGGGGCTCACATCCGAGAAGCAAGGCACCCCAAAAAAATTCCAACCAAGGGCCATCCCCAGGGCATCACACGAAAAAGGGAAAAAGGTGATAGTGAAGTATGTAGGAAAGATGTGTAAAGATAAATCAATAAGTGTTAATGAAATGATAAAGAATTAAAATGACATATATAATGTACAAAGAAATAAAGAAGTGATAAAAGTATTCTATGTGAATTAAGTGGTGATGCCATGAGAAAGGCCCAGTCAGAACCCCCCCGGGGGCCCCACTCCCAAACGCTCACCCCAAAATAATTATTGCTACATAATGGTAGCACCCACTCTGGGTCATATAATTACAATTGATGTACTGCATGATAACAGTACATATGTAAGCTGAGAGCTAACTTACCTTGGAGGTACCCCAAAAAACCTCCACATGGCACTATAAGCATCAGCACCTCCTCCTAATGCTGACTGCCTTCATGCCTCTCCAAATTTACAAAGAAAAATGGTATTTGCTCAGATCAGCTTAATTGCATAACACAGGTGCTTGTAAAGGGCGGGGTTTACTCTGAACACAGAAAAAAAAGAGAGATTTGCCCTCCAGCACACTGCAGCAAAAACAATACGTAAATCCTACATATTAATAGAGATATAGAGGTATTGGTTACACATATTTGCAAATATATGAATAAGCGCCAGGCCAAACGTCAAGGCTCCTCTATACTGGCGTCCCTAATATTAGGCGCTCACGTCCGAGAAGCAAGGCACCCCAAAAAAATTGCAACCAAGGGCCATCCCCAGGGCATCACATGAAAAAGGTAAAAAGGTGATAGTGAAGTATGTAGGAAAGATGTGTAAAGATAAATCAATAAGTGTTAATGAAATGATAAAGAATTAAAATAACATATATAATGTACAAAGAAATAAAGAAGTGATAAAAGTATTCTATGTAAATTAAGTGGTGATGCCATGAGAAAGGCCCAGTCAGAACCCCCCCGTGGGCCCCACTCCCAAACGCTCACCCCAAAATAATTATTGCTACATAATGGTAGCACCCACTCTGGGTCATATAATTACAATTGATGTACTGCATGATAACAGTACATATGTAAGCTGAGAGCTAACTTACCTTGGAGGTACCCCAAAAAACCTCCACATGGCACTATAAGCATCAGCACCTCCTCCTAATGCTGACTGCCTTCATGCCTCTCCAAATTTACAAAGAAAAATGGAAGTTGCTCAGATCAGCTTAATTGCATAACACAGGTGCTTGTAAAGGGCGGGGTTTACTCTGAACAAAGAAAAAAAAGAGAGATTTGCTCTCCAGCACACTGCAGCAAAAACAATACTTAAATCCTACATAATAATAGAGATTTAGAGGTATTGGTTACACATATTTGCAAATATATGAATAAGCGCCATGCCAATCGTCAAGGCTCCTCTATACTGGCGTCCCTAATATTAGGGGCTCACGTCCGAGAAGCAAGGCACCCCAAAAAAATTCCAACCAAGGGCCATCCCCAGGGCATCACACGAAAAAGGGAAAAAGGTGATAGTGAAGTATGTAGGAAAGATGTGTAAAGATAAATCAATAAGTGTTAATGAAATGATAAAGAATTAAAATGACATATATAATGTACAAACAAATAAAGAAGTGATAAAAGTATTCTATGTGAATTAAGTGGTGATGCCATGAGAAAGGCCCAGTCAGAACCCCCGTGGGCCCCACTCCCAAACGCTCACCCCAAAATAATTATTGCTACATAATGGTAGCACCCACTCTGGGTTATATAATTACAATTGATGTACTGCATGATAACAGTACATATGTAAACTGAGAGCTAACTTACCTTGGAGTTACCCCAAAAAACCTCCACATTGCACTATAAGCATCAGCACCTCCTCCTAATGCTGACTGCCTTCATTCCTCTCCAAATTTACAAAGAAAAATGGTATTTGCTCAGATCAGCTTAATTGCATAACAGAGGTGCTTGTAAAGGGCGGGGTTTACACTGAACACAGAAAAAAAAGAGAGATTTGCCCTCCAGCACACTGCAGCAAAAACAATACTTAAATCCTACATAATAATAGAGATTTAGAGTTATTGGTTACACATATTTGCAAATATATGAATAAGCGCCAGGCCAATCGTCAAGGCTCCTCTATACTGGCGTCCCTAATATTAGGGGCTCACATCCGAGAAGCAAGGCACCCCAAAAAAATTCCAACCAAGGGCCATCCCCAGGGCATCACACGAAAAAGGGAAAAAGGTGATAGTGAAGTATGTAGGAAAGATGTGTAAAGATAAATCAATAAGTGTTAATGAAATGATAAAGAATTAAAATGACATATATAATGTACAAAGAAATAAAGAAGTGATAAAAGTATTCTATGTGAATTAAGTGGTGATGCCATGAGAAAGGCCCAGTCAGAACCCCCCCGGGGGCCCCACTCCCAAACGCTCACCCCAAAATAATTATTGCTACATAATGGTAGCACCCACTCTGGGTCATATAATTACAATTGATGTACTGCATGATAACAGTACATATGTAAGCTGAGAGCTAACTTACCTTGGAGGTACCCCAAAAAACCTCCACATGGCACTATAAGCATCAGCACCTCCTCCTAATGCTGACTGCCTTCATGCCTCTCCAAATTTACAAAGAAAAATGGAAGTTGCTCAGATCAGCTTAATTGCATAACACAGGTGCTTGTAAAGGGCGGGGTTTACTCTGAACAAAGAAAAAAAAGAGAGATTTGCTCTCCAGCACACTGCAGCAAAAACAATACTTAAATCCTACATAATAATAGAGATTTAGAGGTATTGGTTACACATATTTGCAAATATATGAATAAGCGCCATGCCAATCGTCAAGGCTCCTCTATACTGGCGTCCCTAATATTAGGGGCTCACGTCCGAGAAGCAAGGCACCCCAAAAAAATTCCAACCAAGGGCCATCCCCAGGGCATCACACGGAAAAGGGAAAAAGGTGATAGTGAAGTATGTAGGAAAGATGTGTAAAGATAAATCAATAAGTGTTAATGAAATGATAAAGAATTAAAATGACATATATTATGTACAAACAAAATAAAGAAGTGATAAAAGTATTCTATGTGAATTAAGTGGTGATGCCATGAGAAAGACCCAGTCAGAACCCCCCCGGGGGCCCCACTCCCAAACGCTCACCCCAGAATAATTATTGCTACATAATGGTAGCACCCACTCTGGGTCCTATAATTACAATTGATGTACTGCATGATAACAGCACATATGTAAGCTGAGAGCTAACTTACCTTGGAGGTACCCCAAAAAACCTCCACATGGCTTTATAAGCATCAGCACCTCCTCCTAATGCTGACTGCCTTCATTACTCTCCAAATTTACAAAGAAAAATGGTATTTGCTCAGATCAGCTTAATTGCATAACACAGGTGCTTGTAAAGGGCGGGGTTTACTCTGAACACAGAAAAAAAAGAGAGAATTGCCCTCCAGCACACTGCAGCAAAAACAATACTTAAATCCTACATAATAATAGAGATTTAGAGTTATTGGTTACACATATTTGCAAATATATGAATAAGCGCCAGGCCAATCGTCAAGGCTCCTCTATACTGGCGTCCCTAATATTAGGGGCTCACATCCGAGAAGCAAGGCACCCCAAAAAAATTCCAACCAAGGGCCATCCCCAGGGCATCACACGAAAAAGGGAAAAAGGTGATAGTGAAGTATGTAGGAAAGATGTGTAAAGATAAATCAATAAGTGTTAATGAAATGATAAAGAATTAAAATGACATATATAATGTACAAAGAAATAAAGAAGTGATAAAAGAATTCTATGTGAATTAAGTGGTGATGCCATGAGAAAGGCCCAGTCAGAACCCCCCCGGGGGCCCCACTCCCAAACGCTCACCCCAAAATAATTATTGCTACATAATGGTAGCACCCACTCTGGGTCATATAATTACAATTGATGTACTGCATGATAACAGTACATATGTAAGCTGAGAGCTAACTTACCTTGGAGGTACCCCAAAAAACCTCCACATGGCACTATAAGCATCAGCACCTCCTCCTAATGCTGACTGCCTTCATGCCTCTCCAAATTTACAAAGAAAAATGGTATTTGCTCAGATCAGCTTAATTGCATAACACAGGTGCTTGTAAAGGGCGGGGTTTACTCTGAACACAGAAAAAAAAGAGAGATTTGCCCTCCAGCACACTGCAGCAAAAACAATACTTAAATCCTACATAATAATAGAGATTTAGAGGTATTGGTTACACATATTTGCAAATATATGAATAAGCGCCATGCCAATCGTCAAGGCTCCTCTATACTGGCGTCCCTAATATTAGGGGCTCACGTCCGAGAAGCAAGGCACCCCAAAAAAATTCCAACCAAGGGCCATCCCCAGGGCATCACACGAAAAAGGGAAAAAGGTGATAGTGAAGTATGTAGGAAAGATGTGTAAAGATAAATCAATAAGTGTTAATGAAATGATAAAGAATTAAAATGACATATATAATGTACAAACAAATAAAGAAGTGATAAAAGTATTCTATGTGAATTAAGTGGTGATGCCATGAGAAAGGCCCAGTCAGAACCCCCGTGGGCCCCACTCCCAAACGCTCACCCCAAAATAATTATTGCTACATAATGGTAGCACCCACTCTGGGTTATATAATTACAATTGATGTACTGCATGATAACAGTACATATGTAAACTGAGAGCTAACTTACCTTGGAGTTACCCCAAAAAACCTCCACATGGCACTATAAGCATCAGCACCTCCTCCTAATGCTGACTGCCTTCATTCCTCTCCAAATTTACAAAGAAAAATGGTATTTGCTCAGATCAGCTTAATTGCATAACAGAGGTGCTTGTAAAGGGCGGGGTTTACACTGAACACAGAAAAAAAAGAGAGATTTGCCCTCCAGCACACTGCAGCAAAAACAATACTTAAATCCTACATAATAATAGAGATTTAGAGGTACTGGTTACACATATTTGCAAATATATGAATAAGCGCCAGGCAAATCGACAAGGCTCCTCTATACTGGCGTCCATAATATTAGGGGCTCACGTCCGAGAAGCAAGGCACCCCAAAAAAATTCCAACCAAGGGCCATCCCCAGGGCATCACACGAAAAAGGGAAAAAGGTGATAGTGAAGTATGTAGGAAAGATGTGTAAAGATAAATCAATAAGTGTTAATGAAATGATAAAGAATTAAAATGACATATATAATGTACAAACAAATAAAGAAGTGATAAAAGTATTCTATGTGAATTAAGTCGTGATGCCATGAGAAAGGCCCAGTCAGAACCCCCCCGGGGGCCCCACTCCCAAACGCTCACCCCAGAATAATTATTGCTACATAATGGTAGCACCCACTCTGGGTCATATAATTACAATTGATGTACTGCATGATAACAGCACATATGTAAGCTGAGAGCTAACTTACCTTGGAGGTACCCCAAAAAACCTCCACATGGCTTTATAAGCATCAGCACCTCCTCCTAATGCTGACTGCCTTCATTCCTCTCCAAATTTACAAAGAAAAATGGTATTTGCTCAGATCAGCTTAATTGCATAACACAGGTGCTTGTAAAGGGCGGGGTTTACTCTGAACACAGAAAAAAAAGAGAGAATTGCCCTCCAGCACACTGCAGCAAAAACAATACTTAAATCCTACATAATAATAGAGATTTAGAGGTATTGGTTACACATATTTGCAAATATATGAATAAGCGCCAGGCCAATCGTCAAGTCTCCTCTATACTGGCGTCCCTAATATTAGGGGCTCACATCCGAGAAGCAAGGCACCCCAAAAAAATTCCAACCAAGGGCCATCCCCAGGGCATCACACGGAAAAGGGAAAAAGGTGATAGTGAAGTATGTAGGAAAGATGTGTAAAGATAAATCAATAAGTGTTAATGAAATGATAAAGAATTAAAATGACATATATAATGTACAAACAAAATAAAGAAGTGATAAAAGTATTCTATGTGAATTAAGTGGTGATGCCATGAGAAAGGCCCAGTCAGAACCCCCCCGGGGGCCCCACTCCCAAACGCTCACCCCAGAATAATTATTGCTACATAATGGTAGCACCCACTCTGGGTCATATAATTACAATTGATGTACTGCATGATAACAGCACATATGTAAGCTGAGAGCTAACTTACCTTGGAGGTACCCCAAAAAACCTCCACATGGCTTTATAAGCATCAGCACCTCCTCCTAATGCTGACTGCCTTCATTACTCTCCAAATTTACAAAGAAAAATGGTATTTGCTCAGATCAGCTTAATTGCATAACACAGGTGCTTGTAAAGGGCGGGGTTTACTCTGAACACAGAAAAAAAAGAGAGAATTGCCCTCCAGCACACTGCAGCAAAAACAATACTTAAATCCTACATAATAATAGAGATTTAGAGTTATTGGTTACACATATTTGCAAATATATGAATAAGCGCCAGGCCAATCGTCAAGGCTCCTCTATACTGGCGTCCCTAATATTAGGGGCTCACATCCGAGAAGCAAGGCACCCCAAAAAAATTCCAACCAAGGGCCATCCCCAGGGCATCACACGAAAAAGGGAAAAAGGTGATAGTGAAGTATGTAGGAAAGATGTGTAAAGATAAATCAATAAGTGTTAATGAAATGATAAAGAATTAAAATGACATATATAATGTACAAAGAAATAAAGAAGTGATAAAAGTATTCTATGTGAATTAAGTGGTGATGCCATGAGAAAGGCCCAGTCAGAACCCCCCCGGGGGCCCCACTCCCAAACGCTCACCCCAAAATAATTATTGCTACATAATGGTAGCACCCACTCTGGGTCATATAATTACAATTGATGTACTGCATGATAACAGTACATATGTAAGCTGAGAGCTAACTTACCTTGGAGGTACCCCAAAAAACCTCCACATGGCACTATAAGCATCAGCACCTCCTCCTAATGCTGACTGCCTTCATGCCTCTCCAAATTTACAAAGAAAAATGGTATTTGCTCAGATCAGCTTAATTGCATAACACAGGTGCTTGTAAAGGGCGGGGTTTACTCTGAACACAGAAAAAAAAGAGAGATTTGCCCTCCAGCACACTGCAGCAAAAACAATACGTAAATCCTACATATTAATAGAGATATAGAGGTATTGGTTACACATATTTGCAAATATATGAATAAGCGCCAGGCCAAACGTCAAGGCTCCTCTATACTGGCGTCCCTAATATTAGGCGCTCACGTCCGAGAAGCAAGGCACCCCAAAAAAATTGCAACCAAGGGCCATCCCCAGGGCATCACATGAAAAAGGTAAAAAGGTGATAGTGAAGTATGTAGGAAAGATGTGTAAAGATAAATCAATAAGTGTTAATGAAATGATAAAGAATTAAAATAACATATATAATGTACAAAGAAATAAAGAAGTGATAAAAGTATTCTATGTAAATTAAGTGGTGATGCCATGAGAAAGGCCCAGTCAGAACCCCCCCGTGGGCCCCACTCCCAAACGCTCACCCCAAAATAATTATTGCTACATAATGGTAGCACCCACTCTGGGTCATATAATTACAATTGATGTACTGCATGATAACAGTACATATGTAAGCTGAGAGCTAACTTACCTTGGAGGTACCCCAAAAAACCTCCACATGGCACTATAAGCATCAGCACCTCCTCCTAATGCTGACTGCCTTCATGCCTCTCCAAATTTACAAAGAAAAATGGAAGTTGCTCAGATCAGCTTAATTGCATAACACAGGTGCTTGTAAAGGGCGGGGTTTACTCTGAACAAAGAAAAAAAAGAGAGATTTGCTCTCCAGCACACTGCAGCAAAAACAATACTTAAATCCTACATAATAATAGAGATTTAGAGGTATTGGTTACACATATTTGCAAATATATGAATAAGCGCCATGCCAATCGTCAAGGCTCCTCTATACTGGCGTCCCTAATATTAGGGGCTCACGTCCGAGAAGCAAGGCACCCCAAAAAAATTCCAACCAAGGGCCATCCCCAGGGCATCACACGAAAAAGGGAAAAAGGTGATAGTGAAGTATGTAGGAAAGATGTGTAAAGATAAATCAATAAGTGTTAATGAAATGATAAAGAATTAAAATGACATATATAATGTACAAACAAATAAAGAAGTGATAAAAGTATTCTATGTGAATTAAGTGGTGATGCCATGAGAAAGGCCCAGTCAGAACCCCCGTGGGCCCCACTCCCAAACGCTCACCCCAAAATAATTATTGCTACATAATGGTAGCACCCACTCTGGGTTATATAATTACAATTGATGTACTGCATGATAACAGTACATATGTAAACTGAGAGCTAACTTACCTTGGAGTTACCCCAAAAAACCTCCACATGGCACTATAAGCATCAGCACCTCCTCCTAATGCTGACTGCCTTCATTCCTCTCCAAATTTAAAAAGAAAAATGGTATTTGCTCAGATCAGCTTAATTGCATAACAGAGGTGCTTGTAAAGGGCGGGGTTTACACTGAACACAGAAAAAAAAGAGAGATTTGCCCTCCAGCACACTGCAGCAAAAACAATACTTAAATCCTACATAATAATAGAGATTTAGAGTTATTGGTTACACATATTTGCAAATATATGAATAAGCGCCAGGCCAATCGTCAAGGCTCCTCTATACTGGCGTCCCTAATATTAGGGGCTCACATCCGAGAAGCAAGGCACCCCAAAAAAATTCCAACCAAGGGCCATCCCCAGGGCATCACACGAAAAAGGGAAAAAGGTGATAGTGAAGTATGTAGGAAAGATGTGTAAAGATAAATCAATAAGTGTTAATGAAATGATAAAGAATTAAAATGACATATATAATGTACAAAGAAATAAAGAAGTGATAAAAGTATTCTATGTGAATTAAGTGGTGATGCCATGAGAAAGGCCCAGTCAGAACCCCCCCGGGGGCCCCACTCCCAAACGCTCACCCCAAAATAATTATTGCTACATAATGGTAGCACCCACTCTGGGTCATATAATTACAATTGATGTACTGCATGATAACAGTACATATGTAAGCTGAGAGCTAACTTACCTTGGAGGTACCCCAAAAAACCTCCACATGGCACTATAAGCATCAGCACCTCCTCCTAATGCTGACTGCCTTCATGCCTCTCCAAATTTACAAAGAAAAATGGTATTTGCTCAGATCAGCTTAATTGCATAACACAGGTGCTTGTAAAGGGCGGGGTTTACTCTGAACACAGAAAAAAAAGAGAGATTTGCCCTCCAGCACACTGCAGCAAAAACAATACGTAAATCCTACATAATAATAGAGATATAGAGGTATTGGTTACACATATTTGCAAATATATGAATAAGCGCCAGGCCAAACGTCAAGGCTCCTCTATACTGGCGTCCCTAATATTAGGCGCTCACGTCCGAGAAGCAAGGCACCCCAAAAAAATTGCAACCAAGGGCCATCCCCAGGGCATCACATGAAAAAGGTAAAAAGGTGATAGTGAAGTATGTAGGAAAGATGTGTAAAGATAAATCAATAAGTGTTAATGAAATGATAAAGAATTAAAATAACATATATAATGTACAAAGAAATAAAGAAGTGATAAAAGTATTCTATGTAAATTAAGTGGTGATGCCATGAGAAAGGCCCAGTCAGAACCCCCCCGTGGGCCCCACTCCCAAACGCTCACCCCAAAATAATTATTGCTACATAATGGTAGCACCCACTCTGGGTCATATAATTACAATTGATGTACTGCATGATAACAGTACATATGTAAGCTGAGAGCTAACTTACCTTGGAGGTACCCCAAAAAACCTCCACATGGCACTATAAGCATCAGCACCTCCTCCTAATGCTGACTGCCTTCATGCCTCTCCAAATTTACAAAGAAAAATGGAAGTTGCTCAGATCAGCTTAATTGCATAACACAGGTGCTTGTAAAGGGCGGGGTTTACTCTGAACAAAGAAAAAAAAGAGAGATTTGCTCTCCAGCACACTGCAGCAAAAACAATACTTAAATCCTACATAATAATAGAGATTTAGAGGTACTGGTTACACATATTTGCAAATATATGAATAAGCGCCAGGCAAATCGACAAGGCTCCTCTATACTGGCGTCCATAATATTAGGGGCTCACGTCCGAGAAGCAAGGCACCCCAAAAAAATTCCAACCAAGGGCCATCCCCAGGGCATCACACGAAAAAGGGAAAAAGGTGATAGTGAAGTATGTAGGAAAGATGTGTAAAGATAAATCAATAAGTGTTAATGAAATGATAAAGAATTAAAATGACATATATAATGTACAAACAAATAAAGAAGTGATAAAAGTATTCTATGTGAATTAAGTTGTGATGCCATGAGAAAGGCCCAGTCAGAACCCCCCCGGGGGCCCCACTCCCAAACGCTCACCCCAGAATAATTATTGCTACATAATGGTAGCACCCACTCTGGGTCATATAATTACAATTGATGTACTGCATGATAACAGCACATATGTAAGCTGAGAGCTAACTTACCTTGGAGGTACCCCAAAAAACCTCCACATGGCTTTATAAGCATCAGCACCTCCTCCTAATGCTGACTGCCTTCATTCCTCTCCAAATTTACAAAGAAAAATGGTATTTGCTCAGATCAGCTTAATTGCATAACACAGGTGCTTGTAAAGGGCGGGGTTTACTCTGAACACAGAAAAAAAAGAGAGAATTGCCCTCCAGCACACTGCAGCAAAAACAATACTTAAATCCTACATAATAATAGAGATTTAGAGGTATTGGTTACACATATTTGCAAATATATCAATAAGCGCCAGGCCAATCGTCAAGGCTCCTCTATACTGGCGTCCCTAATATTAGGGGCTCACATCCGAGAAGCAAGGCACCCCAAAAAAATTCCAACCAAGGGCCATCCCCAGGGCATCACACGAAAAAGGGAAAAAGGTGATAGTGAAGTATGTAGGAAAGATGTGTAAAGATAAATCAATAAGTGTTAATGAAATGATAAAGAATTAAAATGACATATATAATGTACAAAGAAATAAAGAAGTGATAAAAGTATTCTATGTGAATTAAGTGGTGATGCCATGAGAAAGGCCCAGTCAGAACCCCCGTGGGCCCCACTCCCAAACGCTCACCCCAAAATAATTATTGCTACATAATGGTAGCACCCACTCTGGGTCATATAATTACAATTGATGTACTGCATGATAACAGTACATATGTAAGCTGAGAGCTAACTTACCTTGGAGGTACCCCAAAAAACCTCCACATGGCACTATAAGCATCAGCACCTCCTCCTAATGCTGACTGCCTTCATGCCTCTCCAAATTTACAAAGAAAAATGGTAGTTGCTCAGATCAGCTTAATTGCATAACACAGGTGCTTGTAAAGGGCGGGGTTTACTCTGAACACAGAAAAAAAAGAGAGATTTGCCCTCCAGCACACTGCAGCAAAAACAATACTTAAATCCTACATAATAATAGAGATTTAGAGGTATTGGTTACACATATTTGCAAATATATGAATAAGCGCCAGGCCAATCGTCAAGGCTCCTCTATACTGGCGTCCCTAATATTAGGGGCTCACGTCCGAGAAGCAAGGCACCCCAAAATAATTCCTACCAAGGGCCATCCCCAGGGCATCACACGAAAAAGGGAAAAAGGTGATAGTGAAGTATGTAGGAAAGATGTGTAAAGATAAATCAATAAGTGTTAATGAAATGATAAAGAATTAAAATGACATATATAATGTACAAACAAATAAAGAAGTAATAAAAGTATTCTATGTGAATTAAGTGGTGATGCCATGAGAAAGGCCCAGTCAGAACCCCCCCGGGGGCCCCACTCCCAAACGCTCACCCCAAAATAATTATTGCTACATAATGGTAGCACCCACTCTGGGTCATATAATTACAATTGATGTACTGCATGATAACAGTACATATGTAAGCTGAGAGCTAACTTACATTGGAGGTACCCCAAAAAACCTCCACATGGCACTGTAAGCATCAGCACCTCCTCCTAATGCTGACTGCCTTCATGCCTCTCCAAATTTACAAAGAAAAATGGTAGTTGCTCAGATCAGCTTAATTGCATAACACAGGTGCTTGTAAAGGGCAGGGTTTACTCTGAACACAGAAAAAAAAGAGAGATTTGCTCTCCAGCACACTGCAGCAAAAACAATACTTAAATCCTACATAATAATAGAGATTTAGAGGTATCGGTTACACATATTTGCAAATATATGTATAAGCGCCAGGCCAATCGTCAAGGCTCCTCTATACTGGCGTCCCTAATATTAGGGGCTCACGTCCGAGAAGCAAGGCACCCCAAAAAAATTCCAACCAAGGGCCATCCCCAGGGCATCACATGAAAAAGGGAAAAAGGTGATAGTGAAGTATGTAGGAAAGATGTGTAAAGATAAATCAATAAGTGTTAATGAAATGATAAAGAATTAAAATAACATATATAATGTACAAACAAATAAAGAAGTGATAAAAGTATTCTATGTGAATTAAGTGGTGATGCCATGAGAAAGGCCCAGTCAGAACCCCCCCAGGGGCCCCACTCCCAAACGCTCACCCCAAAATAATTATTGCTACATAATGGTAGCACCCACTCTTGGTCATATAATTACAATTGATGTACTGCATGATAACAGTACATATGTAAGCTGAGAGCTAACTTACCTTGGAGGTACCCCAAAAAACCTCCACATGGCACAAAAAGCATCAGCACCTCCTCCTAATGCTGACTGCCTTCATGCCTCTCCAAATTTACAAAGAAAAATGGTATTTGCTCAGATCAGCTTAATTGCATAACACAGGTGCTTGTAAAGGGCGGGGTTTACTCTGAACACAGAAAAAAAAGAGAGATTTGCTCTCCAGCACACTGCAGCAAAAACAATACTTAAATCCTACATAATAATAGAGATTTAGAGGTATCGGTTACACATATTTGCAAATATATGTATAAGCGCCAGGCCAATCGTCAAGGCTCCTCTATACTGGCGTCCCTAATATTAGGCGCTCACGTCCGAGAAGCAAGGCACCCCAAAAAAATTCCAACCAAGGGCCATCCCCAGGGCATCACATGAAAAAGGGAAAAAGGTGATAGTGAAGTATGTAGGAAAGATGTGTAAAGATAAATCAATAAGTGTTAATGAAATGATAAAGAATTAAAATGACATATATAATGTACAAACAAATAAAGAAGTGATAAAAGTATTCTATGTGAATTAAGTGGTGATGCCATGAGAAAGGCCCAGTCAGAACCCCCCCGGGGGCCCCACTCCCAAACGCTCACCCCAAAATAATTATTGCTACATAATGGTAGCACCCACTCTGGGTCATATAATTACAATTGATGTACTGCATGATAACAGTACATATGTAAGCTGAGAGCTAACTTACCTTGGAGGTACCCCAAAAAACCTCCACATGGCACTGTAAGCATCAGCACCTCCTCCTAATGCTGACTGCCTTCATGCCTCTCCAAATTTACAAAGTAAAATGGTATTTGCTCAGATCAGCTTAATTGCATAACACAGGTGCTTGTAAAGGGCGGGGTTAACTCTGAACACAGAAAAAAAAGAGAGATTTGCTCTCCAGCACACTGCAGCAAAAACAATACTTAAATCCTACATAATAATAGAGATTTAGAGGTATTGGTTACACATATTTGCAAATATATGAATAAGCGCCAGGCCAATCGTCAAGGCTCCTCTATACTGGCGTCCCTAATATTAGGGGCTCACATCCGAGAAGCAAGGCACCCCAAAAAAATGCCAACCAAGGGCCATCCCCAGGGCATCACACGAAAAAGGGAAAAAGGTGATAGTGAAGTATGTAGGAAAGATGTGTAAAGATAAATCAATAAGTGTTAATGAAATGATAAAGAATTAAAATGACATATATAATGTACAAACAAATAAAGAAGTGATAAAAGTATTCTATGTGAATTAAGTGGTGATGCCATGAGAAAGGCCCAGTCAGAACCCCCGGGGGCCCCACTCCCAAACGCTCACCCCAAAATAATTATTGCTACATAATGGTAGCACCCACTCTGGGTCATATAATTACAATTGATGTACTGCATGATAACAGTACATATGTAAGCTGAGAGCTAACTTACCTTGGAGTTACCCCAAAAAACCTCCACATGGCACTATATGCATCAGCACCTCCTCCTAATGCTGACTGCCTTCATTCCTCTCCAAATTTACAAAGAAAAATGGTATTTGCTCAGATCAGCTTAATTGCATAACAGAGGTGCTTGTAAAGGGCGGGGTTTACACAGAACACAGAAAAAAAAGAGAGATTTGCCCTCCAGCACACTGCAGCAAAAGCAATACTTAAATCCTACATAATAATAGAGATTTAGAGGTACTGGTTACACATATTTGCAAATATATGAATAAGCGCCAGGCAAATCGACAAGGCTCCTCTATACTGGCGTTCATAATATTAGGGGCTCACGTCCGAGAAGCAAGGCACCCCAAAAAAATTCCAACCAAGGGCCATCCCCAGGGCATCACACGAAAAAGGGAAAAAGGTGATAGTGAAGTATGTAGGAAAGATGTGTAAAGATAAATCAATAAGTGTTAATGAAATGATAAAGAATTAAAATGACATATATAATGTACAAACAAATAAAGAAGTGATAAAAGTATTCTATGTGAATTAAGTGGTGATGCCATGAGAAAGGCCCAGTCAGAACCCCCCCGGGGGCCCCACTCCCAAACGCTCACCCCAGAATAATTATTGCTGCATAATGGTAGCACCCACTCTGGGTCATATAATTACAATTGATGTACTGCATGATAACAGCACATATGTAAGCTGAGAGCTAACTTACCTTGGAGGTACCCCAAAAAACCTCCACATGGCTTTATAAGCATCAGCACCTCCTCCTAATGCTGACTGCCTTCAATCCTCTCCAAATTTACAAATAAAAATGGTATTTGCTCAGATCAGCTTAATTGCATAACACAGGTGCTTGTAAAGGGCGGGGTTTACTCTGAACACAGAAAAAAAAGAGAGAATTGCCCTCCAGCACACTGCAGCAAAAACAATACTTAAATCCTACATAATAATAGAGATTTAGAGGTAGTGGTTACACATATTTGCAAATATATGAATAAGCGCCAGGCCAATCGTCAAGGCTCCTCTATACTGGCGTCCCTAATATTAGGGGCTCACATCCGAGAAGCAAGGCACCCCAAAAAAATTCCAACCAAGGGCCATCCCCAGGGCATCACATGAAAAAGGGAAAAAGGTGATAGTGAAGTATGTAGGAAAGATGTGTAAAGATAAATCAATAAGTGTTAATGAAATGATAAAGAATTAAAATGACATATATAATGTACAAAGAAATAAAGAAGTGATAAAAGTATTCTATGTGAATTAAGTGGTGATGCCATGAGAAAGGCCCAGTCAGAACCCCCCCGGGGGCCCCACTCCCAAACGCTCACCCCAAAATAATTATTGCTACATAATGGTAGCACCCACTCTGGGTCATATAATTACAATTGATGTACTGCATGATAACAGTACATATGTAAGCTGAGAGCTAACTTACCTTGGAGGTACCCCAAAAAACCTCCACATGGCACTATAAGCATCAGCACGTCCTCCTAATGCTGACTGCCTTCATGCCTCTCCAAATTTACAAAGAAAAATGGTATTTGCTCAGATCAGCTTAATTGCATAACACAGGTGCTTGTAAAGGGCGGGGTTTACTCTGAACACAGAAAAAAAAGAGAGATTTGCCCTCCAGCACACTGCAGCAAAAACAATACGTAAATCCTACATAATAATAGAGATATAGAGGTATTGGTTACACATATTTGCAAATATATGAATAAGCGCCAGGCAAAACGTCAAGGCTCCTCTATACTGGCGTCCCTAATATTAGGCGCTCACGTCCGAGAAGCAAGGCACCCCAAAAAAATTGCAACCAAGGGCCATCCCCAGGGCATCACATGAAAAAGGTAAAAAGGTGATAGTGAAGTATGTAGGAAAGATGTGTAAAGATAAATCAATAAGTGTTAATGAAATGATAAAGAATTAAAATGACATATATAATGTACAAACAAATAAAGAAGTAATAAAAGTATTCTATGTGAATTAAGTGGTGATGCCATGAGAAAGGCCCAGTCAGAACCCCCCCGGGGGCCCCACTCCCAAACGCTCACCCCAAAATAATTATTGCTACATAATGGTAGCACCCACTCTGGGTCATATAATTACAATTGATGTACTGCATGATAACAGTACATATGTAAGCTGAGAGCTAACTTACCTTGGAGGTACCCCAAAAAACCTCCACATGGCACTGTAAGCATCAGCACCTCCTCCTAATGCTGACTGCCTTCATGCCTCTCCAAATTTACAAAGAAAAATGGTAGTTGCTCAGATCAGCTTAATTGCATAACACAGGTGCTTGTAAAGGGCGGGGTTTACTCTGAACACAGAAAAAAAAGAGAGATTTGCTCTCCAGCACACTGCAGCAAAAACAATACTTAAATCCTACATAATAATAGAGATTTAGAGGTATTGGTTACACATATTTGCAAATATATGTATAAGCGCCAGGCCAATCGTCAAGGCTCCTCTATACTGGCATCCCTAATATTAGGGGCTCACGTCCGAGAAGCAAGGCACCCCAAAAAAATTCCAACCAAGGGCCATCCCCAGGGCATCACATGAAAAAGGGAAAAAGGTGATAGTGAAGTATGTAGGAAAGATGTGTAAAGATAAATCAATAAGTGTTAATGAAATGATAAAGAATTAAAATAACATATATAATGTACAAACAAATAAAGAAGTGATAAAAGTATTCTATGTGAATTAAGTGGTGATGCCATGAGAAAGGCCCAGTCAGAACCCCCCCAGGGGCCCCACTCCCAAACGCTCACCACAAAATAATTATTGCTACATAATGGTAGCACCCACTCTTGGTCATATAATTACAATTGATGTACTGCATGATAACAGTACATATGTAAGCTGAGAGCTAACTTACCTTGGAGGTACCCCAAAAAACCTCCACATGGCACTATAAGCATCAGCACCTCCTCCTAATGCTGACTGCCTTCATGCCTCTCCAAATTTACAAAGAAAAATGGTATTTGCTCAGATCAGCTTAATTGCATAACACAGGTGCTTGTAAAGGGCGGGGTTTACTCTGAACACAGAAAAAAAGAGAGATTTGCCCTCCAGCACACTGCAGCAAAAACAATACTTAAATCCTACATAATAATAGAGATTTAGAGGTATTGGTTACACATATTTGCAAATATATGAATAAGCGCCAGGCCAATCGTCAAGGCTCCTCTATACTGGCGTCCCTAATATTAGGGGCTCACGTCCGAGAAGCAAGGCACCCCAAAAAAATTCCAACCAAGGGCCATCCCAAGGGCATCACACGAAAAAGGGAAAAAGGTGATAGTGAAGTATGTAGTAAAGATGTGTAAAGATAAATCAATAAGTGTTAATGAAATGATAAAGAATTAAAATGACATATATAATGTACAAACAAATAAAGAAGTGATAAAAGTATTCTATGTGAATTAAGTGGTGATGCCATGAGAAAGGCCCAGTCAGAACCCGCCGGGGGCCCCACTCCCAAACGCTCACCCCAAAATAATTATTGCTACATAATGGTAGCACCCATTCTGGGTCATATAATTACAATTGTTGTACTGCATGATAACAGTACATATGTAAGCTGAGAGCTAACTTACCTTGGAGGTACCCCAAAAAACCTCCACATGGCACTATAAGCATCAGCACCTCCTCCTAATGCTGACTGCCTTCATGCCTCTCCAAATTTACAAAGAAAAATGGTAGTTGCTCAGATTAGCTTAATTGCATAACACAGGTGCTTGTAAAGGTCGGGGTTTACTCTGAACACAGAAAAAAAAGAGAGATTTGCCCTCCAGCACACTGCAGCAAAAACAATACTTAAATCCTACATAATAATAGAGATTTAGAGGTATTGGTTACACATATTTGCAAATATATGAATAAGCGCCAGGCCAATCGTCAAGGCTCCTCTATACTGGCGTCCCTAATATTAGGGGCTCACGTCCGAGAAGCAAGGCACCCCAAAAAAATTCCAACCAAGGGCCATCCCCAGCGCATCACACAAAAAAGGGAAAAAGTGATAGTGAAGTATGTAGGAAAGATATGTAAAGATAAATCAATAAGTGTTAATGAAATGATAAAGAATTAAAATGACATATATAATGTACAAACGAATAAAGAAGTGATAAAAGTATACTATGCGAATTAAGTGGTGATGCCATGAGAAAGGCCCAGTCAGACCCCCCCCGGGGGCCCCACTCCCAAACACTCACCCCAAAATAATGATTGCTACATAATGGTAGCACCCACTCTGGGTCATATAATTACAATTGATGTACTGCATGATAACAGTACATATGTAAGCTGAGAGCTAACTTACCTTGGAGGTACCCCAAAAAACCTCCACATGGCACTATAAGCATCAGCACCTCCTCCTAATGCTGACTGCCTTCATGCCTCTCCAAATTTACAAAGAAAAATGGTATTTGCTCAGATCAGCTTAATTGCATAACACAGGTGCTTGTAAAGGGCGGGGTTTACTCTGAACACAGAAAAAAAGAGATTTGCCCTCCAGCACACTGCAGCAAAAACAATACTTAAATCCTACATAATAATAGAGATTTAGAGGTATTGGTTACACATATTTGCAAATATATGAATAAGCGCCAGGCCAATTATCAAGGCTCCTCTATACTGGCGTCCCTAATATTAGGGGCTCACGTCCGAGAAGCAAGGCACCCCAAAAAAATTCCAACCAAGGGCCATCCCCAGGGCATCACACGAAAAAGGGAAAAAGGTGATAGTGAAGTATGTAGGAAAGATGTGTAAAGATAAATCAATAAGTGTTAATGAAATGATTAAGAATTAAAATGACATATATAATGTACAAACAAATAAAGAAGTGATAAAAGTATTCTATGTGAATTAAGTGGTGATGCCATGAGAAAGGCCCAGTCAGAACCCGCCGCGGGCCCCACTCCCAAACGCTCACCCCAAAATAATTATTGCTACATAATGGTAGCACCCACTCTGGGTCATATAATTACAATTGTTGTACTGCATGATAACAGTACATATGTAAGCTGAGAGCTAACTTACCTTGGAGGTACCCCAAAAAACCTCCACATGGCACTATAAGCCTCAGCACCTCCTCCTAATGCTGACTGCCTTCATGCCTCTCCAAATTTACAAAGAAAAATGGTAGTTGCTCAGATCAGCTTAATTGCATAACACAGGTGCTTGTAAAGGGCGGGGTTTACTCTGAACACAGAAAAAAAGAGAGATTTGCCCTCCAGCACACTGCAGCAAAAACAATACTTAAATCCTACATAATAATAGAGATTTAGAGGTATTGGTTACACATATTTGCAAATATATGAATAAGCGCCAGGCCAATCGTCAAGGCTCCTCTATACTGGCGTCCCTAATATTAGGGTCTCACGTCCGAGAAGCAAGGCACCCCAAAAAAATTCCAACCAAGGGCCATCCCCAGGGCATCACACGAAAAAGGGAAAAAGGTGATAGTGAAGTATGTAGGAAAGATGTGTAATGATAAATCAATAAGTGTTAATGAAATGATAAAGAATTAAAATGACATTTTTTGGGATGCCTTGCTTCTCGGACGTGAGCCCCTAATATTAGGGACACCAGTATAGAGGAGCCTTGACGATTGGCCTGGCGCTTATTCATATATTTGCAAATATGTGTAACCAATACCTCTAAATCTCTATTATTATGTAGGATTTAAGTATTGTTTTTGCTGCAGTGTGATGGAGGGCAAATCTCTCTTTTTTTTCTGTGTTCAGAGTAAACCCCGTCCTTTACAAGCACCTGTGTTATGCAATTAAGCTGATCTGAGCAACTACCATTTTTCTTTGTAAATTTGGTTGGAGTCTCCTGCATCTGTCTCCACTGGTCAGTTGATTTTTGTGATCATAACTAGCTTGCAATCCTGGGAAGCATAGTCTCATTGGTATAAGTAGTGTTAATTCACAGCTTACATGTTTCATTGTGGTGGTACAGTAGATGCACAACTTCTTCAAAGATATAACTCAAACTTATATTTGGCAGAAAACCTTTAAGATCCATTATTAATATGGTGACATTATGGTGACAGACTTATAATTTGTACACTTCTCTGTGATATATCCAGTGTTTGACAAACATTTAAGTCCAGTACATACTTGGTTTATAACGAAACTCCTCATTCAGTAAACATACTGTTAACTAATGACTTGGTTTATAAAAAAAAATCTACAGGCCCTGGCAATTCCACAACTTCTACTGATTTGGTGCATTGTCTATATTTTCAATTTTTAAAGGAGAGATGTATCAAACCTTTGAAAAAGAAGTGGAGAAGTTTCCCACAGCAACCAATCAGCTTCTAAAATTTTATTTTATTGTAGTTTTATAGACTGTGCTAGATAAATGAAACCTAGAAGCTGATTAGTTGCTATGGGCAAATTCCCCACTTTATCTCTCTCCAAGGTTTGAACCATCTCGCATTCAGATAATTTTAGGTTTACACATTTACACAACTGAAAGATGAAATAACAGTTTGTAACAATTCCATATCATCAAGGTTATTTCAAAGCTTTTCATTATTTTAACAATTCAAAAGAGACAGGAACCCATATGTAGTTATTATAAATATACAGTACCTCAAAAATGCAAGAACTAAATCAAATAATATTTTGAGGCTATGCCCCGAAAAACACCAGTTTTGGGGGTACCCACAAATATTAAGTATCCCCCAAATGTAACACGGAGGATCCCTCAACTTTTGACAGCAGAAGAATTTCAGAGCTTGGCCCAGGCAGCTAACCCTTTCTTCAAATGGTATTATCTGCTGTAGCCTATAGGCTACACTCAGCAGAATAAACCAGGAATGGGTTCCCTAGGAACCCTACTCGGAAATGACCATCACACATATGCAGTCAGCAGACCATGCATAGTAGTACTGCGGAGTCCCAGAAGAGAAGTGATGTGATTGCTAATGCAATCTTTTCTGAGTCCTTGTCCCTGCATGTGATTTTTCATACATCATTGCAAATATTAAGTTCTTATTGCAGTGAACAAGACCTGATAAACAATAAATATACTCCTAAGGCTAAAATGTCTTCCCTGCCTCTGCTGGTAATTGATAAATACCAACAACAAAAATGCATATACAAATGCATATACAACCCAAAATATGAATTATTGAGTCATTTTCTCCCCACAACACAAATTTCTCAGATATAACTTACTGTTTGTAACAGTACTTATGTAAGAAAGTCTATTTATGGAGTATCTTTATTGAAGGAACTTATAGGAAGTTTATATTTTGTCTGGAAATTGGCATCGATACCAGCCATTATATCTTGGAAGAAACTAAAAAAAGTTATATGTAAGGAGTGTTATGGTCCAGATAAATGTAATATACAGATAAATACGGCGGAAAGTGATTGTACTTTCAGTGAAGTCTTTGTACAAAGCCTTGGATAGAGATAAAGTGGATGTGACTGTGTTTGAAAAATGACAGTTAGGAGCTGCTTGATTGGTACTTTATCTCTGTTCACTTTATCGCTCTCCAAAGCTATTACAGTGCATATGTGGGAAGCAAGGAATCAGTATGAGTTACCGCCGGCCGCATGTGATCCCAACAGGTGAGTATTTTTTCTATTTACTAACCTAACCTCCCCCCCTAACCCTCCCTTAGGGGTGCCTAACCCTAACCTCCCCCCAAGTGCCTAACCCTAACCCCGCTATCCTTGCAGCCTAACCCTAAGTTTCCCAGGTGGGTGCCTAACCCTAACCTCCCCCTGGGGTTGCCTAACCCTAACCTCCCTTCCTGTAGCCTAACCCTAACCTCCCAGGGGGCTGCCTAACCCTAAGTCCCCCCCGGGAGCCCCTAACCTAACCCTCCCCTCCCAGCAGCTGTCTGCGCCCGGCTTACCTTTGATCGGTAAGCCAGGTGTCGGGCTCCTGGCGTAGGTCTAATGACCGGTCATTAGACACTTGCCGGGATTAGACAGTTGGGATGCCGAAAGTCGGCAGTTAGACCCTCAGCATCCTGACTGCATCCCGGAAGCAATATGTTATGTTACTGTAACATATTTTATATGAATTTACCTAGTATTTGCAAACTTTTTTGTTCTGTGATAGTATTTGTATACTTATATATTCTATTATGTGCATTCAACACAGGGGTCTAATATGCAGACATTTTAAATAGAGGGGAAAAAAATATATAATTGTAGGAAAGATAAAAAATATAGTATGTAACCTATTAGTGACAGATTCAATTAAGTGCAGTAGCTACCGGGACATGAATAAGGTTTTGTTTATTCATTCTGAATTTTATTATAGTAATCTTTGGTACATTTTATAAGGAAAATAATCACATATTTTTGAATTTTCAGCAACACAATTACTTTGCAGTTTTGAAGTGTATAAATTTGTTGTATCTGATTGCCTAAGAGTATTAATATAAAAACAAAATTCATAATTGAATGGGTTAATATAATAGTTTAATTTTATTTACACATCATAAGGTTTTCTAGTTTGCTTGGCCTTGTATTCCCAAAATACACAGTCCCAGACTCCTGTTGGATGAGCCTGTTTTATAGTTCTTATGAGGAAAGCATGCTGGCAGACTCTAATCCATTACTTGGAAGCAATTTCTTTCACATGTTAATGTCTCACAAGGGAATTCTGTGCTATTCTGCAGCCAAACAGCTGTTTTCCTCCCTCCTACAATATTTATAAAATATTATTTTGCTTACTTAGGAGTTTTACTTTTAGAGTTTGCTTACTATTTTCTTGCTTATTACACTCCGTGCAGCTGCCTTATTTACTTATTTTTATTTCATTCAAGATGACCTGTCACTGGGTTATTTAATTTGGTTAATCATTTATAGCCCTGGAAAGCAGCACAGAGCAACTGAATGTCATAGATAAGGATGTCCGGAGTCATGTGGCCCAGATTCTACTCCATAGGGTGGTTGTGAGGGAAAGGAATAGGATTCTTTCTAGAAGGATTGTGTTAGCTGTAAAGAGGTATGAGAAGATATATTATGAGGAATAGGAATAACATCCCATGAACAGATGGAAAAGAACCTTTATATAGTACTGTATAAGTATGAATCCACTGAGGAATCCACTATGTTGTCAAAACACATTTGGAAAACTCAGTGGTCCACTGCAGAAACAGCTGCTGGCTCACATATTTATACCTTAAAGTCTAAAAAATGTTATTGAATTTAATGGCTTTCTAAACCCAAATTTTATATTCATAATCACAATTGTATTATCTATTCTGTTCCACCATCATAATATTATAACACATTTGCATACACTTTTTAACAAAATCCCCCATTTACCCCGTCCAAAGATGCAGCATCGGATCACCATAGAAATCATCAGTTATGATGGCCGCAGTCATCACCCATCTGAGTAAGTCTAAACTTATTCATAATAGATGATGGAAGTCCTCTGCCAGGGCCAGGAAATCTGCACCAGAAAACAAAGACCCTGACCTTAGCACTTACACAAAACGGAATTGACACTAGCCGCACAATCCCTTCTGTCATATGGCTACAAACTCTCAATCAGGCTGTGGTGTACAGGGCAAATAAAAAATGGGAACAGATGAGCTGAGCTTATCACACCCAAAAATCTCTCAATAGCAGCTTGTGGAAATGGACAGGGATACTCCTTTTCCTGACATCATATCTGTAATGGTAAAAATATAGCATTCCCAGCGCTTTCCAGAGATCTAACTATAACAAATATTGTATCCAACAGGTTCAATAAAATAAGTAAACATACACTCTATTTTATTTAAATTGACTGTATATTCTAAATCTCTTTAAAACTGATACATTTGAATTAAAAGATCACTACAAGTGGTGGACTAACAAGCAGACTTCTATTCTAAAATCCCAATACTGGTATACAAACATCAAACAAGAACAACATACATATAGTGATATTTCAATAGTGCAATATTGCATCTGTAAATGTCATATGGTGTACAAGGCGCTGTGACCTGGGTTGCAGTGGTATCGCAGCACATGGGCACAAAAGCCCCAGTGCATGTGCAGTCCACCCACTGCTGGACTTGTATGCAGACCATTGGGTCTGAATCAGGCCCATTGTAAAATTCCAATTTCTGGTTTATCATCCCTACTTTCTTTATTCCAATTGTTATTGATGGTAAAATCAGTCAAGGGGTATATTTACTAAAGGTCTATTTTGATACATATAAAATTAATATAAATTGATGAAAATCAATTAACATCAATGTTGTGTTTCTGGGGCTAAATCACACGTTTACTAACAGACAATTTTTTTTAACATATTACTAAATGTGTTATTTAGCCACAGAAGCACAACATCATGTTGATTGCTGTTGATCGATTTTTATTGATTTCAAATTGATCAAAATCAATTCAAATCAACCTTTAGTAAATATACCCCATGGTGTCTTTCATTCTATCATGTTATTAAATGATAGAATGTTATTACATGATATGTTACTACTGTTATTTTGTAACTTTATTTTGTTATGCTTTCATTTCCACATGGGTTTATTTTGTCACTCTCTCAGTCATCCCCACCACATTCTCAATACACGCTCCCAATCTCACAGTCCTGCATTACTTAATTCTTTCCAAGAGGCCAATTTATTATCCCTTATGGGCCCATAACACATGGAAACTCTGCAAGTATTAAATAATGGGCCAACTCATTAGTAAGATCCTGATGTGGTCCCACCCAAATTCACCAAAGTCCAAAAAAAGTTTTCAAAATTTGATTGCGATAAATTATTCAGGAGTGCTAATTAGGCAGGAGTCTGTATTCAAATCCAATAGCAGCTTTATTGTGGTTAAATGCACCACAGCAAACAGTAACACAAGTATAGGATAATATACAATATAACAGGTTACAATATACAGGCTCATCAGTGCAGAGGTGTAGGTCCTGACAATCTCCACAAACACTAGCCAACAAGGAACTTAGACTGAGGCCTTAAATAGCTGTAACCCCCTCATATGAAGAAGAGGTGTAACTATTTCTGGAATTCAAGTAAGTTAACCCCCTTGTCCCATGTGACAATCTCCTACCCTGCCACGTACCTCCTCAATGAGAAGTTATCCTTGCAGGGCCAAAGAATCAGATTGCTGCTAGTTTCCATTGGTATAACAGTTGGGAATACAGTTGAAGACTCTCCAAGCCAAGGTTTAGAGAGAGACAATCAAGTATTCTGTAGTAGGGAACACACAGTTAGCAGTAAGTTCATAAAATATAGCAGTAAATTCATAAAATATTACTTTTATTGATATATACATGTATATATATATATATATATATATATATATATATATATTAAAATATAAAATTAATAAACCCTAACTGATGAACAATGAAAATAAAAAATGTATTTTGTCATACACTGTAAAGAAATGAGTCATCTGACTGTGAATATTTTTTATTTGATTATAATTGTAATTATAGTTATAACTGTATTCTTAGAAGGAGGGATTTGACTAACATCTGCAGGACATATAAGAAGTGCTACAAGAGCATTTCAGTAGCAATTTATGTGTCTGTATGTATAGATACACTTTAAACAATTCAATATACAATGTTTGACTAAATAAATTGATACACAAATGTTTAAAAAATAGGCATTTATAATTGTCTTTAGTGTGGTTACTCAATTAAAGATTAATTTCAGATGTATTATTGCTCCCAGTTCAATTAATATTTTAAGAAGTATTATATACCAATAATAGCTTTAGAAGGATTGTATAAGACATTGCCAATTGCCTTAGCTGGGTTAAACCCCAAGGTTGGAGAAGCAGGGTCAGGGTTTAAGAATTATGACTAACTCTCTTAGTATTTTTCATTGTTTTATTTCCAATCTATGGGGGTTCATAAATGCATGTTGATTTTTTTATATTATTGCCTGTCACCAGAAAGCAGTCTCTTTGATTCTATTCCATGATATAGAGTCGTGTATTGCGCTTCTCAGTTCAATTTTAGCTGTTTGATTTATTATTTTCTTACTACTCTTACACTCTACTTTTCTCATTTCTATTGTATTTCCTATATCTTATTCTCACTGTTCCTAACTTCTCTTTCCTTACTTTAAATTTCTTTTAGTTGCTTTTGTTTTCTCTTTTCACGTCTGATGCTATAGTGGCACATGTTGCTGCTGTGCATATATATAGGGTGCCCCTTACCACTCCAGGCCTTTGTAATCTATGGCCACAGAAAGGGAGGGAGTCAAAATGATGATGGGTGATGCTTGGGGGTGTGGCTTTGTGGCACTGAACTTGGCGGCCACAATTGCAGCTCATTAGCAGGCTCGTCCCCTTCATTATTGGCAGCAACTTCACAAGGGCAGCCTGCATATAGATGGTAACTTGTCATCGGTTCACATTGGAGACAGTTTGCCTGGGCCTTTACGATGAGTCAATACATGATGAGGCAGGGCTTGTTGAGTCAGTTGGTTCCCTCTCGACTATTTCTACCAATGACTCTTCATCTTTATTGGAGTCTGCCTACAGATGAGCTAAGCATAAATATAAGTACTGGTCATATTGGTCCCATTCTAGCAGTGATACTAGTTCCAATCAGGGGTATAACTAGGTATTTGAATGCTCTATAGCAAAAGTTTATAAGAGCCCCTATGTAACACCCAATGGGGAAAAATTTATATAATACATGTGATTTTTACAAGAAAGATAGGCCCCCTTAGCTCTGGGTCCCATAGTAGCTGTACCCCTTGCACCTATGGTAGTTATGCCCAAGGTTCCAATATCGCAACTCAACAATACAGCTATTTTTGCAGTTTTTGCCAGTACAGGCCCAAGAATATTGTGAAATGGAATTTGTGGAAAGGTGGAATTGGAGAGGATACCTTTAGGTCTTACCAGAATTGGCTGTCAGGAATGTATACTTTTTTGCTTGCTATTTGAATACCAGGCCTTCAGAACATCTTAATTTGCTGAAATACTTTATTTTCCCATAAACCCCTGCATTTCCTATTTTCTATCTCTTAATATTAATTTTTTAGTCCTTATTTTAATACTTATATTTTTAACTGCAATTATATTATGCTTTAAAATTGAAGGGTTTTCACCTTTGAATAAGTAGTACATATATATTGATTGTGTCTTCTTAAATTGACAGGGCCATCCCTAAATAGACAAAAATTTTTAGGAACACCCTAGTACTCTAGATTATTTAAGTCCTTATACCTCTCTATAATGAGATAACAGGACTTTATTCTATTACTATTAAACCAACAGACATCAGGATTATAAATTAATGTTCAAGCAAATAACACATTTATAAAGGTGAGTATGATCTTGAAGGATATATTTGGTCCAATTCACCATACACAACAGTAGATTCAATGTTGTTTTTTCTGTAACCCTTTCTGAGTGTCCTGAGGAACACCTACCAGAAGGTTTGAAATCCATCAGTGCAATCTGCAAGAACTAGGCTGGGTAACGGTACAATATTAGCCAAGGCTCAATTACATTCAAGAAAGAATTGGTGCACATATATCATATTGAGTATGTTTTTTGACTCACACAGAGGCCCTGATTCAGAGCCAGATGCTCTGACAGAGCGCTCACTCTGAATCAGGGGCGTCCCTCTGAATTTTTAGAGCGGCCTCCTGGCTGCTCGTATAGCTGTGGGTGACCACACACAGCTATAGCGAGCGGCCAAGAAGATGGTCGCGATGGTCAAGACCATCGTCACCATCGGGCTTGCGATGAGACCCTTGTGGTAGGGTCTCGTTGCCACAAGACCTGGAGTGCTTTTCGGCTCTACCAAAGGGGGCGTGCTGTCACTCACCATCGACAGCACGCCCCCTTTGTAGCAAGACCCGGATCTTGCGCATGCGCACGACGGAGCCGCCTCCATCATGCGCATGCGCACTGGGCTAACATCGACCCGCTTGCAAGTGCTCAGCACTCACGAGCGGGTCTGAATTAGGCCCAGAGCACATTATGCTTCTTTTCCTATTTTTGTTTTGTAAAATAACCCACACTATTTGCTGATTCAAATGTTGGCATTAACTACTATTAAATTAAATCATCATTGTTTTTTTCTTTTTGTTCCATGTTTAATTGAGTAATTCTAAACTATATAATAATAATAATAATAATAATAATAATAATAATAATAATATTAATAATAATAATAATGTGTTGATTACTTTGTTTTTATTTTTTACAACTGAAGCACATATAAAAAATATATTTGAAAGTGCATTCAGAAATTGTGTTATGTGGTGTCTACTATAAAATTTGTGATCCATAGAACTTTTTTTGTTACAGATGGTTTCAATTTGACTAGAGTATGTACATCTATTTTAGAAATCAATTTGAACTTTGCTCATGTATTGTGCACATATGTTCTTTACTTTTGACAAAAAAAGCCATGGGGATATGACTGGAATATGCATTTATTCCTCAACACTTTCTAAATTCTAATAATGAACCCATCTGGAATAACAGTCCCTTGATATGTAGGCACTAAGCAGCCTTAGATTTTTCCTGTGCTATTGGCAGTGCTATTGACCTCACATAACTTATTGAACAGCTGTGGAAGGTTATAAAATGTATTATGCAATTCATCAGATACTACACTTCTAGAAACGTCTTTGCAGAAAAGCTTATTATTTTTATATAGATCCTAACAGATTCGTCCAGATGTATCAGGCTTAAATTTAGTGTGAATGTGTTTTCATGATTATAGCTCTGTAAGGAAAAGTAAGCAAATGATGTGCAAAATACATAAATATCCTCCACTATGTAATTATAATTTTAAGAAAAAAAACAAATAAAGATGCACACACTAAGTGACAAAAAATCATCTCATATTTAGTCAGAAAAAAGTTCTTAACTTCCAATTTTTTTGTATAACCTTATATTAAACAAATAATAATAAACAAATACATTTTCATAAACAATAACTGGAATAATTTTATTTTATTAGGTCTAAAGACCAATCCCATGCTATCTGCCAGACACACCACAATAAAAAGTACTGTATATGCACGGCATCTGCAGATGTAATTTTTTTCCTTTTAAGCCAGGGCACATTTAGGAAGGTTAAATCATTACCATAATGCTAGTGAAGGATATTGGTATTTTATTGGATATGTGGAATAAAATTTGAGAATACCAGAAAAAGACAAGAATTTAAATAAAACCTAATATGTTAATGTTTGAATTCAGATGAGAGGTCATTTTAGATTTTAAAAAGCTTTTTCCAGAACCCACTGAGAATGGCAAATGCATAAAAAAATGGACAGGTTTACAAGGGCACCTGTTTATATTTAGTGATGTAATTTATTTAATGAAACTATAACTGAAAAATATCTGTCTTAATTAGCGCTTAAAATTGAGTGCATATACTAGAATTCAGGAGCATCTTTCCAGATGACATATTGGACACATCGTCTAATGTGTACCGGCTATGTTGCTGATGATGCATGCTCCTGTGTGTCATCAGCGACATAGCCCATTGGACCTGCATTTAGGTCTGATGGGAGACATTGTCAGCGGGTGCCATGCTGCCAAATGGTTTGTCGCTGCTGGCATCTGCAAGTGTGTACATCTGGTCCCATTGCTTATGTGGTCGGTACACACTAGACATCATCTAGTGTGTACTGGCCTTTAGTCAAGAATAGGACAAATATTTTTACACAATGGTTCTTCTTGGCTAGACATGAGGAATTTGTGATTAAAAGAGAATAGATCCTGGAATTTTGTAGAATTTGAAGAAATATGAAGTGGCTGGAATTTTGTGACTGTGTTAAGAAGATTTAAACCAAATTTGCTATTTATCATTTTGGTCTAAAAACAATAAATGGGGTTTTAGTCATAAAATATACGATTTAGCAATATAAAAGAGCTTTCAAGAGATGGACAAATTTGCTTATTACAGATAAGATGAGACATGCTCAAAATTTTCTATCAGTGACATTGCTGATACAGTATGACAAAGTCTAAAATGTATACTATATACTGTAGAACATATTTTTTCTAACTTTAGACATAAGCCTTCTAAGGGCAGATGGTATGTGATAGAATATCCTGAAATGTCAATGAGAGGAGGCGATGGCAAATTACTATTTTTATGTATTCAGCAGTTTTGGATAGATAAATTGGGAACTTTTTCCCCAAAGCGACTTAATAAAGATTATGGGCATTCTTCGAGATATGGGAGCATTTTTGCCCAAGAGTGCATGCCTCTTGTATAGGTGTCTTTCTTCCACAACCTAGTGTGAACTACATGTTGTAGCTGATGACCTTCCCAAAACTCTTGGTGTGGGAGAAGGCTTCTCTCCTTCCCACACTGTTACTGGACTCAAACTGCCCTTATATCCCACTGGGATGATACTCGTGATGGTAGGCCCCTTTTGCTTCAGCTGTGTGCTCATGAAACACAAGATATGTTAATATTCCATTTTTTGTTTCTTTAAAGGATTTTTTTTGGCGTCTCATCCTTGCCAACTTCACATGTGTGTTTAATACATGTACAATTAGTGCCTTTATTGGTATCACTCTGAAGAGGATGTTTCCATTATATTCCTATGAAGTTTTTTCTGCATTCTGTATTGTTGTTGCTTCAGCACCAATAAAGCAGAGTTAAAAAAAAGAATATGATCCATCTTGCTTCATTTTATAATATTATGTGACAAGATAAACTGACCTAGTAGTGTATTTATATATGACAATGATTTGTATAATTGTACAGATTTTTTTTAATTATTTCACAATGTGTTAAAGAAAAAAACTTGAGAGAAACTGAATCCGAGTCACAAGTAATCCACAGGCAAAGCCAATGTTCATGTAATTGAGCAATTTTCTCAACTGCGCATGCTCAAAAATTTCTGACAACCCCTACAGTGTTACATAGTGTACGGACAAAGGTGCTTTTGAGATCAATTAAGATGTATCAGAAATGTGCAGGAAATGTGATGGGTTTTCCTGGACAGTTTCTGGGAGATGGCTTTAAATAAACACAAAATTGGTCCATTTAGTGGGTGCATTATGTGAGTGTAATGGGCATGTCATTGTAAGTGGCTGCATTCCCAAAAACACAGTAACAGGCATGAAAGGCCATAGTCAGATGGAGAAACTGAACCTGCCATAGGGCTGGTTCAAGTTTTGAAGATGCGACCGATGATGGTCTATAAGGATGCAATAATCAGTATTACAGAATGCATGCTAATATTGAGTGTCTCAGTCATTGCACATTTGGCCAAATGGATGTAAACTAGGGATGGAGTTTGTAGTAACATTGGCATAAAGTCACAGACAGGCAACATCCAATAGATGTTGCTTCATGCACTTTTGCCTGCTACAGAATCAGACCCTTAGTATCCTCCACAATTATCAGCTATACTGGTGACATAAGGAAGGTTTTGGGAGGGTGTGTTCATGCACATGTCCTGGCACCTGAGGAAGGTGGTTACTCTGAAAGTCTTATGCATTGTGATTCACTCAACTATTCCTCACACTTTCAAATGTAAATAAATATTACTAAGTGTTGCCTTTGCGGAAGCCTGTTCCCTTCTCTGTTGTTGATATTGAAGGAACTCTGATGAATAAAAATGGGTGTTTTGGGGGATATTCTGATAATATGCTTTAATTAATATGCCCCCAAGGCTGTTGCAGTTAGCAAATGTGAGAAGTTATCCCTCTGGCATTACCTTTCATATAAACTTATTGTATAGGGAAGACTGGTGCAGAATATAGAATCATGACATGAACTAGGATAGCTAGTTACAATACTACACTAGTTATATGCCTACTTGCATTACCGACATCCAATACATCGAGAGAATTATATTGGTGGCAATATATATTTATGCTTTCTGATGAGGTGGTCTTAGGTCAACATGTGTGCAATGTATGGCATTAAAGTCATTGGGGCGATTCAATTCAGTGTGATGTTGAGGACTTACCTGAGCTATTCTATTTACTGCACTATGCCCTGCACTTAGTCGTGAGATGCTGGATACCGTGCTTTAAGCCAGATGTTTAGTCACGGTCATTCTCCACCTTAAGTGATGACCGCAATGCTGTTAGCACACATGCTACACCAGAAACCAGCACCTTTCTATCTCCAAAGACCAGTCATCTCAGGATGTTCATGTTTATTCCACTTCAGTAATACAGTATGTTCCTGCTGCATGAAGGCAGCCATCTGGCCTGAGGTCAGCTAACACCATTGCAGCCACTCGTGAAGACTTACTTGTCACAATACTGCTGTATCCAATCCCAGTGCAATGCGTCCCACAGTATATTAATTTTTCCCTGGCACCCATACTTTGCCAGTTCAACTAGTCTTCAGATGAGATTCCTGGCTCAAGTATCTGCATTAATATGAGCAGCTTCCACTACAAAAACACTTGCAGCAACACTCTCCAAACCTGCACAATTCCCATATTGCCATTTTAACCTGTTACAGCACTTACCTACTTTTCAGCTGGATCCTTCTCTAAGCTTCCCGGCTGCAGTCAACTCTCAGCCATCACACCTGTGTGCTGACTGTCTCCTGCAACAACTTGTATATCCTGCATATCAGCTCCAGTTTATAGCTTCATCTTGCCAGTCTGCTGTTCCTACACTGCAGAGTATCACTCCAGCCTGCTGTATATATATTCTCTCCCTAATCACCCTGTATAATTACCTAGAGTCGCACTCCAGCATTCCTGATTCCTATTCGCATTGTGCTAGTGCTCTCCCGTGGTGGGCAGACTTCCATTCCCCAGTGTGCTCCTGTATGCATTCTTTGAAGACCTGCTGGAAACCTTGTTCTGTTGTTACAGCATATTTATATACATCTCCAAAATTACTTGCACCCATTCAATTTATGGACTTATTAGTTCTCTGTGCGCAATCTCCAAGTATATTCCTGCAAACAGCTACCCTCGTCTGCTAAACCAGTGCAACTTCCACAACATAATTTCAGTATGTTGTTACTTTGACTAAAACTTCACTGGCTGAATTCCTCTCAACACCTGTGCTGTATACAGACATCAAGCTTCCAATACAGACCCTACTTGCAGATGGTGAATGCCATAGAGCAGGGGTAGCCAACCCTGGTCCACAGGAGCTACCAACAGTGCATGTTTCCAAGGTCTCCTCACAGAATTACCAGTGAAATAATTAGCTCCACCTGTGGATCTTTTCAAATGTGTTAGTGAGTAATGAATACACCTGTGCACCAGCTAGGTGCTTTGGAAAACTTGAACTGAGAGTAGCTCTTGAGGACTGAGGTTGGCTACTCCTGCCATAGTGTGTATCCTGTTGCTTTGGATTATCATACCATTCTTAAAGCACCACTCACTTTCAAGTGTTCCAGCTACAACTCATCTGGCACCACACCTTTATGTTTGTCATCTCACCTGATTATTGCAGGTCCCTGACAATTATTCCAGTTGCAGTCTATCCATTATACCAGTCCCAATCTGATCCCGAGTTACCCATTACCACTCCAAGCCCAGTTTCCAAGTTATGCATTACTTGTCCCAGCCCATTTCCCAAGTTACGCATTACCGGTTCCCAAGTTACACATTACCAGTCCCAGCACAGTTCCCAAGTTATGTATTACTGCTTCCAGCCTGGTTTCAGTGTTAGGCATTACCGCTTCCAGCCTGGTTCTCAAGTTATGCATTACCAGTCCCAGCCTTGTTCCAAAGTTATGTATTATTGGTCCCAGTCCAGTTCCAGTGTCACTAACGCACGGAGGGGGGGTTTCTAAGTACCCAGAAACCCCCCCTGACCAACCAATATTTTTGTTTATTCAGAGATGGAGACAGCCTTGTCTCCATCTCTGCACCATCCCCGTGCCACCAACGATCGGCTGCGCGGTGCTGCCCGGCCAGGCCCCTGCCAGTTCAGATGTCAGCGCTTCCGCGTCAGGTGGCTTTCATACCACCTGATGCGGAAGCGCTGACAGCTGAATCAGCAGTGGATGGGCTGTGCGCCATGCTCACTGCCCTCCCAGAGGGAGCTAGACAGAGGGAAGCATTGCCAGAGCTGGGCTCCACCTTCCGGTTCATGGACGGAGGCGGGCACAGGAGCAGGGATTCAGGTAATCTGGAGGGCACTATATTGGGGGCACTTCAAGGGGGGACCACTAGTGGAGGCACTGGCACTACTGGGGGCACTGGCACTGCTGGGGGGAGGCACTACTGGGGCACTGGCACTGCTGGGGGGTACTATCTAATGAGCACTACTGGGGCCACTAAATAAGGGGCACTGCATAGGGGGGACTACTACTGGGGGCACAATATAAGTGGCACTGCATAAGGGGTACCACTACTGGGGGCTATGGCACTGCTGGGGGGGCACTACTGTTGCACTATATAAGGGGCACTACTGGGGGCATTATATAAGTCACACTACATAGGGAGGACTACTACTGGGGGCACTATATAAGGGGCACTGCATAGGGAGAGGATTACTAGTGGCAGTATATAAGGGTCACTGCATAGGGAGGGGACTACTACTGGGGGCATTATATAAGTCACGTTACATAGGGAGGACTACTACATGGGACAGTATATAAGGGCACTGCATAGGGGGAGGACTACTACTGGTGACAGTATATAAGGGGCACTGCATAGGTAGGGGACTACTACTGGGGTCCTCTGTCACGTGCACCTACTTATATGTAGGTGTGTGTAGACATATATAATGGAAACCCCTCCCTGAGAATCCTGCATTTGCCCCTGAGTGTTACACATTACTGGTCCCAGCACAGTTCCAGGGTAATGCATTACTGGTCTTAACCTGGTTCCAGTGTTTGCATTACCGGTCCCAGCACATATTCCAGTCACACTCCAGATATTGCTATCCGGTCCCAGCCTGGTATTCAAGTGGGTTCCAGCCCATCAATACTAGCCGGTCCAGGTGCAGCCATTATTCCAGTCCCAGTCCAAATACTGCTAACCAATTCCAGCCTGGTCATTATTCTGGTTCCAGTTCAGCCCAGTTTATATTCTCTATTACAGTCCTTCTCCAGTCCAAATCAGTTATCTAGCTTGGTCTCTACTCCAGTTCAGATGCAGTCCCAGTACTGGGTCCCAAATTCAAGAATCTGACAATAAATTTTGATAGATAGTAGTAGACATAATATAAACTTATTTTTATAAGTTGTAGTTGATTTATGAACTCATCATTTAATTGATGTGGTACACTTGTTCTATACTAGTTATTATCTATTAGTGGCTCATAAAAAATTGTGGTAACTATCACAGTCCCTTAGCCTTTTTGATACCTTATCCCCTGTGTTGCACATTGAATAGTTGGGGAAATCACTGGTCCAGCAGTATATCAACTGGAAATACTTTATTTTTAAATTAAAATACAATTCTCAGGCACTTACATTTTTTTTAGAGATATTTCACTTTAGGTTTTAAGGTAACCCAAAATCAGGTAGATTAGTATAACCATATATGAATTATATATGCAAATTATTGTTCCAAAGTATTATTTATATTTTGGACAATGAGTATTTAATGCTGACTATCCCAATGACTACTTTTATATATATGTTGTTGATTAAATCTAATCACGTAAATTAATGCTAGAAAAATAGTTGCACCTGGATTGGACAATACATTTAATTAGAGACAACACTGGAAATAACTGAATTCTATTTGAAGTGTGTAAAATAATTGAGATTGCTGCTCCACCTGATTATGTCTAATTTAGACTGTGATGATAATGATACTTGAGGTTCACTTTAAGGTCTAACCTCTAATTAAGATGGATATGGATCTCAATTGCTGTGATTACCCCTATGGACTTAAATTGTTAACTGTTGATAGCTTTATTGCAGGAAAAAAGATAATGATACATTCAAGCATCTAATGGTTTGTTGTTGATGTTTGCTCATTACAATTTGTGGTATCAACAGCCCTTTATCTTGTTGTATTAAAGTAAAAAAAAAGCATTGTTGTTGAAATTTCAAACTGTATTGGCATAGCCACTATTTAAAATCATAAAATATATTTGTTGATATTGATTAAATGCTAGTGTCTATTTGTGCTTGTCATTTGGTTCTGCTACTGTTCTGACTACATCTCTGGTAATATCATGTGCATCTGTGTATAACCTCTGCTTCACCAAATTCAACATGTGTATTCTGGTTCCTGGTGACTCCCAATATGGCCCATTTCCTGACTTTTGTCTGGCTGTCTAGCAGGAGGAAAGAGGCCTGATACTCTGGCAACCAACAGGTGATCAATAGCATGTAATTATAGGGAGTCAGATGGGAACAGATCCAAACAGGGCTTCAAACTCTTCACTCAATAAGAGTGCTTAGCACTAGCAGAAAACCTGAGTCCAATACCAGAAGCAAGCACACAAGTAAAGGTGCCCATACATCAGCGATGTACTGGGCTTATTCCCCGATCCTCAGATGCTGAAGTTGTGGCGTCTGTGAAATCCAACATGTTGTATTTCCCAAATTTGGGGATCATGTTCAAAATATGATTGTGATCAGCAAAGCTGGGTTTTTTAATAGGAAGATTTTCACTGATCCCTGATGGATCGGTGAATTTCGATGGCAAACGATTGCCATTTCTGACAGGCAGATTGGTGGTTCCAGTTGGACTAGGGAATCGGTTAATTGGCTGCCTGATGTATGGGGCCCTTTAGAGAGTGAAACCATGCTTATTCATCTGTACTTAAGTCACTTGTTTCTTTATATTCTTCTGTCTGTTTAAATAACAAAAGACACCTAAAGAAATGCTTTTCAGTAAGAATTCCTCAAGCCTCTCTTTTCTATTGTGAGCCCAGAAATAATGGAGACTTTGGCTGTGGCCTGCACATGATTGGATAGCCAGAATCCATTACATAGATTTGAATCTAGGGTATCATTGTTGGGGGATGCTATACAATCCCAGTAAACCTCCAGACAAGGATGTATTCGAGTGATCACATTTTATATAGGGCTACTAATTAAGTGGGTAAACAGACCAGTTTTCACCATGTTGTACTTTATCTAGCTGTAGACACCAAACCCTGACTTTGGGCCTGCAGCCATGCTGCTGGAACTAACTATCAACCAGACTGGATGAATATCTGCTAAGTATTGACTGATGGTGTCTGGAATTGAAGAACAACCAGGGGCAACATTTTCTAAGCAGCAGTTTTTGTGTCATTTAGAACCTACTGAAAACTTGATGCCAGTTTCTTTGGCTAATTGACAGCATTTACTAAAGGTCAGTTTTGATGCCTAAACTGAAACCCCCATTGTGTCCCCATGTCATGGAGTGTTCTATTTGGCAGTGGTTAGAATAGAAACAAAGCAATAGAAAAGCATTGCACAGATCACTATGTTCTGTATAGGCTTTGCGACATGTAAAAGAGTTCAAATAGCTAAACATTAAATAAAACTGCATGGGGTCCCCCCAAAAGTTTGGGGCTGGTTTTACATTATGGAAAGGGTATTCCACACTGTGTCTCCCTGCTATAGTGTAAGCTCCCTATCTGGTTCATCCTGATACTGGTTATTGTAAAATAGGTGGGACCCCACCAGTTTGCACCCAATTTTCCAGTACAAGGTCAAGCTGAAAGTCCAGGGCTTGGTATGGATTTTGGGTGGGGGGATGCATTTTTTTTCATAATTTTTACGTATTACCTTACCATCAATAGAAACATAATGAAGACTCCACAGATTATAGTGACCTGTGCAGTGCTTCTCCCAAACATGCCTGTCACAGTCAGGTCTATTCTTTGGGTGGGTTTGATGGCAGTAATATGGTGGATTTCGATACCCTTGCTTGATAAAGCAGGGATTTCTATTCTGTTCTATGCCTTCTATGGTCTAAAACATTGATGGTGCTTTGATACACAATTCTGTTCTATTCTAAAGTGTGTTTACACTGCATTTTTGTGGAAGTTTTGGCCTTAGTACTGTAAATAGACGGATAGCAAAACCACTGCCAAACTGCCAGGATTCATAACCTGCCTCTTAGTACATTTTGCCCCCAATCTCTCTTGATTTCAGTGGAATGTCTTAAAATTGACTGCATGCTTTAAAACATAGCCTTACTTTCCATTTATGTGAGAATTTACAAGAAGTTTTTAACAATGCCTTACAATATTCTGCATTGAGATAAATAATCTGATTATTTTACAGATCATTGAAGTTGAGCTCTGTTTACTCATGCTAAAGAATAAAGAAAGCCATTATAGATACATATTGACTCATTAATACCTAGTGTTCACTACTCATGATTAAATGTTTCAGATAATTGTAACCTAAAAATGTAACTAAAATAGTAAGTTTTTAGAATATTTGGTGTAAAACATCCAAGACCTTCTTACATACATAATGGCCCAGCAAAAGTAAAACCCCCCAATATTAGCTCCAATAATACTGTACACTTCATTAAACTAAGATTATTTGTTCTAGAACATGGAGTTCCAGTCACTTAAGAGGGCACACATGATTTGGACAACTCTCTAAGCTCACTGTCACAAATTATGAACTCATGCAATAAAGCTCTCAAAATGCCTGATCCAGAGGGTCCTTTAACAGTTAGACTGATACAGCAGATGCTATATTCATTAATATCATATTTGAATAGGTAATTTGCTCCTCTTTAAAATGATTGTGAAGGTAGTAATTGAAATTGGAGATTGCATCAATCATATGGAGAATAAAAAGAACAGTATTTATGTGTAAAAATCTAATTTCAGTGAATAATGTCATGCAAATTGTGGTAACATTTCTTAAAGATAGTTTATACATTGCAGAGATAAATTAAGAATAAATAATATTAAAATACAAGAAATTCAGAAATCAGTGGCAAATTCAAATTACTTTTGCTACTACACTGTTCCAGAAGCTAATACCCTTAGTAACAGAGAGTAACCTCTTGAACAATTGAATGTATATGTGATATGCTGTTAGAGCAAGGTATTACTGCGAAGTAAGGTGCAGTTCAGAGCCTGAACTGTCAGTGTGCAGGTGGCAGGTGGAAGCCATGTGAGCTGCATTATAAAGGAAAAGGGGAGATAGTTGAATATTTCTTATCAGCGGGGCATCTGAGTGGATATTGTGTATCTGGCCAGAGCTCCTGACTTGGGGATTGGCAGAGCTGATCCAGAGCAGCCATAACAGCAGAACTGGAGGAAGGACCAGTGGGAGTGACACACGTTGGGTGGTGGGAAAGTCTAGGCTTGTATAGGCTTCATCCAGAGAGTCTGGACATAGAGCAGCATAGCATGTGCAGCTGTGAAGTAGACAAACAACTCACAGTGCTGTGAACTGAGCCATAGCAATAGACTAGCAGTGGTGAGCTTTACACTGGATCTCTGATAGGGTAGGTAATTTGGGAAGGTAGTTGGAGGAAACTCTTTGCATATCCACCACAACTTTCATATAATGAACCTGTTAAGTCACTAAAATCATAGTGGGTAGTTGGTTGTTGGGTCACCACATATAGATTGGTATGGTCTAGGTGGGACCTGTAGATGACTTCCAAAAGGTCAGGAATTTGGAGAGAGTGGCAATAATTTCCAGATGTTTCACTAGGTACCATTACAAAATTAAATAACTTAATTTACATAGACAGATCCATAGATTTCATTAAATCTGTCAAATAATTTAATATTTCCCCAAACACAATGAGTACTCTTTTCTGCAGATGCAGTGTAGAAAATGGCTTATTGTATGTACTGTTGTTATTTAATTGCAGAGTTTTTCCTTGCATTAACATTTAGGGGCATATTTATCACAATCCACATCTCAAATGCAAATGAGATATGAAAAAAACAGCCCAAAATTGCAATGCAATGTTTGAATTCATTGCAAGAATGTAGTGACAGAGCTTGTGAGAAAGTTCTGTCCATGCAAATCTCTCCCCTGCATTTCTCAGGGTATTTTTTGCAAACAATTACACTGAGAGTGTGACTGCCTGCTTCCCCTCCATGGCTGCCTTCCATATGATTCCCCCTCCCCACATTCCCCCCCTATACCCCTCTAAGCTAACACCAGTGTTCGGTGATCCATTGAGCTACTCTGTGACTCCAGTCAGCTAATCATTAGGCTCCTTATCTGTGACCCCCGCCAGCAGTAGCGATTAGCTGACTGGAGTCACAGAGGAGCTCACCAGATCACCTGTTACTGGGTCAGGTAAGTGTTTTTTTTTTCTTTCAATTTTTTTTTACAGTGATCAGTCTGCAATCTATTTAGACACACATGGCTGACTCCGAGCTCTGCTCTACCTGTCAGCTGATAAGAGTCCCTTGACAATGGGCTGAATCCTTAAATATTTTTGATCAAAATATGTTTTGATCAAAATGGATAAAGTACCTGGTGCTTTATGAGTGGATACCACAGCCTATAATTCACAGCTGATAGGGTTAGTCAATCCCAATAGTCAAAAAAACATAAAATAGAAGAAGCAGCTGGAAAAATCAGGTTGTGTAAACAATGTAACAGGTTCGTTAGTTTTGTATAATATTTATTGTCAAAAATGTATCAAAACATATATTATGCCTCTATTAGTACATGTTTTAAAATAAACATTAATAACACAAATTGTTGCAGAGTATACAGTCTTGCGACTCACTTAGAGTCTATGTGGTTTCTGAAGTATTTAAAAACAAGTTCAAAAAGTGTATATATACTTGCCAGCCAATCGGAAAGTTGAAGAAGTATACTTCTATGAAAAAGGATTTGAATAGCACTGACAGCCAAAATCCTTAGGGGCAAAATGAGTAATTCCGATATCACTGAAGGCTCAAACCTAATAGAAGGGAGCCTGGGTCTCCGTGAATCTCCTGAACCAGCTGAATTTGTCCTGATTGGGGACACTAAAATCCTCGTCCGGCAGCCGCCCCCGTTGGTAACAGGGGGGATATGTGTAGGTGCCGTAATTTGTAGATGTCCTCTGTTGGAACAGCGGGGTTCATGGTGTCACTAGTAGGGCTCAACCTTATTGCGGGAGCCTGGATCTACGTGTGGTTTCCGCAGGAATGACGGGTCTCTGTGAGGTTAAAGAGGAATTCACCCAGCATAGATCCCGAAGTGGGGGAGTGATAGAACGCTGGTAGGAATGTCCAAATGCAGGAGAAGAAATCACGTGGGCTAGTCAGCAGATGGTGTAACCGGCTTTTCAGTGAAATGGCAGGTGGAAATAAACCTGTAGGTTTAATCAAGGGATAATACCCTGAAAGCATCCATGCTTAAAAGTGGCTGTGAATGGCAATGTATCCATTAGTAGATCTCTGCAGCAATCAGGAAATCTTGGCAGGTGATTCTCCTGCCAAGATTTCCTGATTGCTGCAGAGATCTACTGTTAAATGGCCCTAACCCCATGAGGCCATGGATCTTTATCAGGTGCACTATGTCCTTATTTAATAGATGGGGGGTGTGCCAATGCTCACTCTGGCACAGGGCACCAAAAAGTCTAGTTATGGCTCTGCACTAACCCCTATTGCTAACCCTCCCCTTAACCCTGCTACTTACCTTCAGGATTCCGGTGGTCTGGGTGCCGATGCTGGGATTCTGACAGGTGCTGGGATTCAGGTGCTGGCATTCTGACCGCCAGAATCCCTGCAGTCTGGATATTGAGCTCATCCCCTTTAAGTACATACGTGCAAAATCAGTGGCACAATAGGTCCAAATTAGCATTTACACTGTGGCTGATTTGTACTTCATAAAGTATGTCCTCTGGCATTTCAGGTTTGAATTTTTCTGTGTAGTCTCAACTAAGCAGTTGTTAATTTCAAAATGCTGCTAGTGCTGAGAACAGCGGAATGTAATAAGAATAATCTCAAAACCCAGCTATCTATATCAACTATCAGAAATGTTGTTTGATTTTATATTTTATTTATTAAAGTCAGGATGTCTGAGATCAAGAAAAATATATTTCATACTGTAATTGCCTGAAACTGTTTATAGCTGCAAAATAGAATAAAAATAAAAATAAGTTTTTAAAGTACTATAGATATCAGAAAGACGTCTTGCTTAAAAATTGTATATCTTTAGTCATTGGGACTGATTGTGAGTTGAGAGCAAAGCAAAAAAAAAAAAGTAATTTTTCAGTGTGGCAAAACCATGTTGCACTGCAGGTGAGGCAGAGGTTTAACCTTCGTACCGACGTACAGACATAGCAGCTTTAACAATACCATTGATCTATATAGATTTGGTAGAAATATGCGATTGAAATAATTTTTCTCCAACAAGGGTTCTATTGATAATACAGTTGGATTTAAAAGACCCTCCACTTTTGACCCACCTTCGAACAATGCAAGTCTAAAAACCTATCTTAGGATAGTAAATAATGATATGATGGCAAACAAAGCCCCTCGAGTATTCAAAAATTTAACCCATGGAGAAAAAAGAGCATTATAATCCTTAAAAGAAAATCCATCTTTAGTTATTAGACCTGCCGATAAGGGCGGTGCGGTAGTATTGCAGGATTGGACCGATTATGATGCCGAAATCATGTCCCAACTGCAAGACAATAAAGTATACACTAGTTTGTCTGTGGATGTCATTAAAGTTGATAATGTTCTTAGCCATGCTCTGGCACATAGATGGATTGATGGCAATGAATTCCAATATCTTACAGTGGATAAACCTCAATGTCCCATAATCTATACACTACCCAAAATTCATAAAACACTTGTGAAACCACCCGGGAGAACAATCATCTCTGCACAGGGTTCTGTTCTTCACCAACTAGCTATTTTTGTTGATAGTGAATTACAGCCATTAGTGCGTAACCATCCCACCTATCTCAGTGATACCGGACATCTGTTACAGTGTATTAGAGAGACTGACGGATTGGATAATATAATACTAGCAACTATGGACATTAAGTCACTCTACACTGTGATCCCTCATCAAGAGGGCATAGGGTCATTAAGGGAAGTTCTGAAGACCAGGTCCAATACACACAGACCCACTGAGTTTCTAATAGAATTGGTTACAATTGTGTTATGTAATAATAACCATTTTCAATATAAGGATGGTTACTATATGCAAATCTGGGGACTGTGATGGGTTCCAATTTAGCTCCATCTTACGCCAATATTTATATGGCTAAATACGAACAAGAACACATCATTTCCAAATACGGCAATAAGATTAAATTCTACCACCATTTCATAGATGATATTTTTCTTCTTTGGCAAGATACAGTTGAGTCTTTTGAAGAAATGGTCTCCAATCTCAATATGCTGGATTCACCGATCCACTTTACACACGAATCAAGTAAGAGTGAAATTCACTTTCTTGATGTCACTATTAGTATCATAGATGGTAAATTAACAACCTGCCTATACAGAAAAGCCACAGATAGGAATTTAGCTTTACTACCCACTAGCCATCATCCTACGGCATTGAAGGACAGCTTACCATTGTCACAATATTTACGAGTGATACGTATCAACTCTGAAGCTGACAAGATGGAATTACAACTGGCGGAGATGACCGGTACATTCCTAGCACGGGGTTATAAATCAATGACCGTGTCCAAGTGTTTACAGAAGGCAAGGGATACTGCCCAGACCCAGACTGGAGGGGCTACTATGAGTAAGAATAAGCCTCATCTTATTTTTACTTAAACCTTTGATGCACAAGCTCAATCGACACAGAAATCCCTCAAGAGATTTTGGCCTATAATCACTAGCGACAAGACACTACCATTCCACAATTTGGCACCACCGATGATGGCATATAAGAGGGGACCAAATTTCAGACAAATATTGATGAGACCACATCTCTACCCTGGTAAACCTAATGATGTCTCTGAAATCATGGTAAAAAGACCAGGTAGTGTCTCATGTGGTGGCTGTGTGACTTGCACCTCTATGATGGTTGGCCCAACCTTCCCGCACCCACATTTGGGACAACTAATTCAAATCAAATATAGATTACATTACGCCCTTGACCATTTGATATACATATTAATTTGTCCATGTGGACTATATTATGTAGGTCTCACGACCCGCAGGTTTCATGATAGAATGGCCAACCATAGAGCCTCTATCAAGCAGCTTATACTACAGGCAAAAGCGATAAACCGGTAGCTAGACATTTTCTTGAAAAATCTCACCAGTTGGCTACACTCAGATGTAAACTTATAGATTGGATTCCTCCTATACCAGTGATAGATAGGCTTTTGTCTTTAAAAAACGAGAGAGCTTTTGGATCCAGACACTTGATACAGTGACCCCTAGAGGTTTAAATGAACATAACCCTCTAGGTATTTTTCTTTAGAATAAATAATAAATAATAAAAATGAAAATAAAAATTATAGCTTTGGTAGCTACATGCTTTGTATATTCATATGTTTGTGTAATATCTCCTACTTCTGGTACTTACCTTTCTATATTCTAAGTTTATATCATTCATATATGATTCACATACTATGTATTGATTAGATTTGTTAGTTATAGTAGGCTCCTGATAAATACCTATCACATATACTATAGAGCGCATTTTGTTCCCTTATGGTATTTACAATACCAGTACACGAGGTTATTAGCTCTTTCCATATTCTACTCAATTTTGACCATTTGCGGCCACCGTCCGCATGCGTGTCAAGACGACATGCGGAAGTGCACATGTGATTACACTTCTGGTTAATGGGCTTAATAGCCATGAGGCGCCATACAGCTGATATGCTGTGGACGCCGGCGGCACATGCGCCCACTTCATTCCCAATTTGGCCAGTCATTTGTTACCCTGGTGTTTATTGTCTTCAGTAAGGTAAGCCCTAGTATGTTAGGAGCACTGACACTATGTGTCAGTATCCATTAGTATGCTCTGATTGATATTTATCTTTATGTCATTTGCAGACATTGATGGCTATTAATGGAGCACCATCAGTGTGCCTGTTACACTGACATGATTGGCTTCTAGGCAGATATTATCACCTATATAACGTTGACCGACTGCATTGCAAACTCTCTGCGTTGAATACGTTGTCTCATAATAAGAATAAACTGTTTCTACACTTTTAAAATGAGAGTGCAACCTTCCTTCTTGGATTTTTTGGAATATACATATATATATATATATATATATATGATGTTGTCAGCATCCTGACAGGATGCCAATTGGCATGATACCCACAGCGGCATTTCGACAGTTAGAATCCTGACAGATTGCCGAGGTAAGTATTAGGGTTAGGAGGAGAGTTAGGTTTAGGGGTAGGGTTAGGGTTATGTTGTGGGAGGGAAGGGTTAGGTTAGACTGCATGACTGGAGGGTTAGGGTTAGGCTGCGGGAGGGACAGGTTAGGGTAGGGGAGATAATACTTACTGAAATGTGTCAGGTGTCTTACTGTTGGGATGCTGCTGTCTGTAATATGAATCTTGGCAACCCTACTATCGGGATCCCCTATCCAACTCATATATACACACAGTATGTATCTATATATTTAAGTACATTACATTACACACCTTTTTTCCATATCTTTTTTTCATAAACTAGTTACCAATTATTACTTATCTTTTTTTTTTTTATGGATTGTTAAATGTTTTATTGTTATATTTCATTCTCATATCTATGTTTGACATTAGAATGTATCAGATGGTGTTAGCTACCGGGGTCAAGAGCTTGGTAAATTTGGCAAAAAAGCAGCCCCATAGAAACCTGCAGTATAAGGGTTGCTTTTGAAAGTGCAGCAAATATCCCAGATATTTGCTTTGGTTCACACCTTTACTGTAAATTTGTGAATATACACCGAAAATATGTTTTTGGAGGCATATCCTGCATATGTACTTTAGTAAATAGATTCAACAGAAACATATTTACATTTTATGTTAATGTGCTTGCGCTTGTAGAAAGATATATATACACCATAATTAATGTACCTTTTTGGGGGGTATGGGAGGGAGGGGGCACCAAACTTTTGCTTGCCTCTGGGCAACTGGGATGAACGTATGCCACTTAATGCAACCATAAGCTGTTACATCAAAATTTTCACCAGTACCATGCTACAGTGGGTGTATAGTCTCCATTACTGTATGGCCTCCTATGTGTGCAATTAAGTGTCTGAGTTTGCAACCAGTTTAGCAACACTCCCAAAACACATCTGTAACATTCCCATAAGATGTTACTTCTCTGTACGTATGAATAACCACCTCCCAATCACCACCCAGGAACATACAATACACTTCAAACACCATGCATTTCAGTCACAACTGCAACTCTGTGTGTACACTCTGTGTAATGCATGCCCCATCATATTCTTTAGGATTATTTGTGCACACACAGTAGCAAAAAAATTGCTCAGCTTCGTGAGCCTCAGCATTGTGTACGACTCAGAATCAGGCCCGAAATGTGCAGAGGTATTTAGATTGAAAGATATTTGTGTCCAAACTCTAAACTGCAGTGTATAAATAAAGCTGTCCAGTTTTGTGGGTTACATGCAAAAACAGCTAGTATTTACCCTGCATGCTAACAAATAAAAATGTTTGCATGCCTTGCATTGAAAAATGGTTTGTCCATGTAGAAAGCTACTTTTCTTTGTTTTGCTCCCAACTCAGAACCATTTGCATTGTTTAGATAACAGGTAGAGAACCTCCAACCCCTATGCTGCTATTGGGGACTCTGCTTCTACAACAATATACTCTGAAGGCAAAATTGACTAAGCAGTGGGTTCTAAACCCTGGCGGTTTTGCTATCCACAGATTTACTAAGGCCAAAACCGGTGTCAAAAATAAATTTTAGAACAGAATAGATCAGGGACATTGTTTAGGAACCAGAGCTGGATTATAGGAGGTGCGACAGGGGCGGTCGTCCTGGGGCCCCCACACATTGGGGGCCCCCACACACTGTCCCCGGCCCCCTGCCACAGACATCCCTCTGATGTACTCCAGTTGCCTGCTACGGCATGGACCACTTTTAAGCCCCGCCCCTCCCGACATTAGGCTCCACCCCCTTTTGAAAGAGCCGTGAATCTGGCCAGTGATCTGGTGGTCCAACTGCTGCTGTTGCTGCCGGCCCGCCACTGCCGCTGACACCATGAGATCATGTAAGATCAGATCATGTTTATCTGTGCATATATATATATATATATGTATTTATGTGTGTACAGGTATGTGTAAGTATATATACAGTATATATGTGTGTGATTATGTGTATATATTATGTATGTATTTATATGTGCACAGGTATGTGTATGTATATATACAGTATATATGTGTGTGAATATGTGTATATAATATGTATGTATTTATATGTATACAGGTATGTATATATACAGTATATATGTGAGTGAATATTTGTATATATTTATGTATCTATATGTGTACAAGTGTGTGTATATATATATATATATATATATGTATATATATATATATATATATATATATATATCCCTGGAATTGTCCTGCACTCTCAACTAAGCAGAAGACAACTTTGGGGTGCTTCCAAGAATCCGTAGATCCCATTTAAATACTTGAATTTCCCATACGATGGAAGGAGGCACTCGCCGTATATACGATAAAAATTAATCTTTATTTATAACCAATTTTCACACTTGTTTTGGATGCATCAATGTTTGGGTCAACGTTTCGGTCCCCAGCCGGACCTTTATCAAGACCACATCAAGATGATCAAACATATATATAATAACATATATTTTCTGTGAACAAAAGAAAAAAAGAACATGTTGACATGTCTAACAGGCTCCCCAAAAAGGGATATACAACAGCATATCACCAAACATAATATGTGTGACTATTAAGGAAAAATTTGCAAATCTACTTGCATATAGTGGATAATGTGTATCATATCCACATACCCAGGATAATAAACAGATAGGACAAACAACTATTTAAAGATAAATCTATAGCCCATATGTGAGTATTCACATATATATAAAAAAATATGTGAATCGATATAAGGCCAAAATGTTAGGGACCACACAGTAGAGGTGAAAAGATTAAAGCACCACACAACACATGGATCACCTGATACCCGGCGATGTAGGACATATAAACATGTGGAACGGTACCTCATGGGTCAATCACATGTACATAACATTATAATAAGGAGCACGATGTAATCACAATCCACAGCCTGAAATATATAAACACATCATGACCTAACAGATAAACAATATTGGCCAGACCATTCCGCAGATATACTCTTACCTCATAGGTCTGGGCTGGTGCATAGATCATATGAGTACATCCGTCTGTTAGTGCTGTGAGTAAACCGATCTTCTGCTTAATGCTGTTGTCCCTAGGGCGGATTTAAATGCCGCGAGGCCGGAAGTCCGCGATCACACCTTGCCGCACTTCCGCAGCTTGGCCCGCATGTTACTATACGGTGGCCTGAATAGATCAAAGGGCTAATAGAGTCCTACCTAGATGCACTTCTGCGTGTCAAGTTGACACGCATGTAGCAATATGGTAACTCAGATGGGCCAGAGTATTAGTGTTTGGCCACAAAATTGCGAGTCAAATAAGGAGATCAATAATCGATCAGTGTGTCATAAGTTAGAAATGTCACACTAAGGGAGCCTGATAGTATCGTGCCAATATGTCTGTACACTACATCGCTGAAACAATACAAATATAACACACATACATATTAAAACAAATACTTCAATAATCCTTGTGGTACCAAATTATTAAATACCACAGCACCATTGAAATATCAAACTAACTAACATATTAAAATTTATAGTCACACTAATTAGTGCAATTCTCAAAATGATTTACAACATATGACAAGCACCTAGATAAAATAGATAACACAAAGACCACACAATATTATAGTGTGAATAATTATGTATATATATATATTTTTAGACAAAAAATAGGTACTTCATATTATGACAACCAGTATTCGACCAAAGTGGGATAATAGATCCCCTTAATCCAACCAGCAACGTGTATATAATTAAAGAAATACATTCAATGGATTACATTCATTTAATCCTGTGGGCATCACTGTGTCCAGTTTGCAAATCCAAAAACTTTCACGTCTTTTTAATTTGACGAGCCTATCACTGCCCTGTTTAGGTGGTATCCAATCGATGAGTTTACATCTTAAAGAAGATGCTTGATGTCCCTGTTCCATAAAGTGCCTAGCTACTGGCTTATCACTAGAGCCAGTTTGAAGGGCTGCTCGACTAGATGCTCTGTGTTTAGCCATTCGGTCTCTAAACCTCCTAGCTGTCAATCCCACATAATATAGACCACATGGACATATTAGGATATATATTAGGTGATCTAAAGCACAGTGGAGCCTGTATTTAATTTTTATTTTTCGACCAGAATGGGGATGCGGGAACATAGGTCCCACCACCATAGCAGCACAGGATATACAATTGCCACATGAGTAACTACCAGGTCTTTTCAACATGATGTCGAACGTCTCACTTGGTTTACTTGGATATTCAGTAGGCCACATGAGTAGCTGTCTCAAATTTGGTCCCCTTTTATACGCCATCATAGGGGGTAGCATCATCTGAAAAGGTAACAATTGATCACTGGCAACAATAGGCCAATGCTTCTTCAAGGATTTTTGTGTTATTGTGGCCTTACCATCAAAGGTAGTAATGTATGTGAGACGTGAATCTTTTTTAGAAGTTAACTTAGCTGCACCTATTTCAGTTGAAGCAATTAACTTGGCCTTCTCTAAACAATGTGCTAAGGTTGATTGTGAGTAGATCCGCTCAAGGAATCTACTAGTCATCTCATTTAATTGAATAACTCTGCTAGCTTCAGTAGAATTAATGCGTATCACCCTTAAGTATTGTGACAGAGGTAAATTGTTCTTCAAAGCAGTAGGGTGATGGCTAGTGGGTAGCAATGTTAGATTTCTATCCGTAGGTTTTCTGAACAGAGTGGTGTTAAGTTTCCCATCAGAATATATGATGGTAGCATCCAAAAAATGTATGGATTTAGAATTGATGTCATGTGTAAATTTAATAGAGGTTTCCAAAGAATTTAAATTGGTGACCATTGTTTCAAAGGTTGAGATAGACCCTCTCCAGATAAGGAAAATATCATCGATGAACCGTCGATAAAATTTAATCGAACTGCCATACGTCGAAAGAATATGTTCCTTCTCAAATTTCGCCATAAATATATTGGCGTATGATGGGGCCAAATTTGAACCCATCGCTGTACCGGATACTTGCATATAATATTGATCTTTGTATTGGAAATGATTGTTATACAATACCAAAGTGGCAAGTTCAATAAAAAATGATGTAGGGAATACTTTCGATGATTTAGTCATCAGTGCTTCATTTAATGCCTCTAATCCTTTATCGTGGGGGATCACCGTATAGAGTGATTTCACATCTAGAGTGGCAAGTAAGATGTTGTCAAGGGCTCCAATGCCCCTGATACACTCTAGAAAATGACCTGTGTCACGAAAATAGGAAAGATTACCACAGACTAAAGGTTGTAGCTCGCTATCCACAAATATTGCAAGAGGTTGTAATACTGACTGTTGTGCCGATATGATCGGTCTCCCGGGTGGTCGTACTAGGGTCTTGTGGATCTTTGGTAATGTATAGATGATACTCTCATTGCGGTTTGTCCACTGTCAATAATCTTAGTTGATCGTCATCGATCCACCTCTGTGCATGGGCATGCTTTAGAACAATATCAACTTGATGTTTGATATCCTCAACCCGCGTGATGGTTAAGGCTGTATATACTTTTGAGTCATATAACTGTGACATAATCTCGGCGTCATAGTCCTCCCAATTCTGCACTACCACCGCTCCACCCTTATCAGCCGGTCGGAGGACAAGGTGGGTATTCTCCCTCAAAGCCTGCAATGCTATTTTTTCGTTAATAGTTAAATTGTCATATACTTTAGGGGTACAGGTTGATGAAATCTCATTATTAACCAATCTCAAATACATTTTTAAGCTGGCGTTGTGTGATGGAGGATCAAAGATAGATGTTCCTTTGAATTTCTTAACAACTCCTAATGTGTTCTTATCAGCAAAGAATTCTTTTAACCTCATTGATCTGCCAAATCTATACATATCAACAGCCGTTTTAAAGCCACTATGCCTATATGTTGGTACAAACGATAAACCTTTTGCTAATAAAGTCATCTGTGCTTCATCAAGTGGTGTATCAGACAGATTGAATACTGGACTTAAATCCGCTGGCCACTTCTGCATCGTCTTATGACCACCCCGCCTCGGGTGCCATCTACGACTCATCCTAGGGCAGTTTTGGGTGGAGTAAAATCTTGGTCCGTTGCCTGGTCTAAAAAATGAGTACCAGTTGTAATTGGGCCAAGATTTGCCCTAGGGACAACAGCATTAAGCAGCCGATCGGTTTACTCACAGCACTAACAGACGGATGTACTCATATGATCTATGCACCAGCCCAGACCTATGAGGTAAGAGTATATCTGCGGAATGGTCTGGCCAATATTGTTTATCTGTTAGGTCATGATGTGTTCATATATTTCAGGCTGTGAATTGTGATTACATCGTGCTCCTTATTATGACGTTATGAACATGTGATTGACCCATGAGGTACCGTTCCACATGTTTATATGTCCTACATCGCCGGGTATCAGGTGCTCCATGTGTTGTGAGGTGCTTTAATCTTTTCACATCTACTGTGTGGTCCCTAACATTTTGGCCTTATATCAATTCACATATTTTTTTATATATATGTGAATACTCACATATGGGCTATAGATTTATCTTTAAATAGTTGTTTGTCCTATCTGTTTAATATCCTGGGTATGTGGATATGATACACATTACCCACTATATGCAAGTAGATTTGCACATTTCTCCTTAATAGTCACACATATTATGTTTGGTGATATACTGTTGTATATCCCTTTTTGGGGAGCCTGTTAGACATGTCAACATGTTCTTTTTTTCTTTTGTTCACAGAAAATATATGTTATTATATGTATGTTTGATCATCTGGATGTGGTCTTGATAAAGGTCTGGCTGGGGACCGAAATGTTGACCCAAACATTGATGCATCCAAAACAAGTGTGAAAATCGGTTATGAATAAAGATTAATTTTTATCGTATATACGGCGAGTGCCTCCTTCCATCGTATGGGAAATTCAAGTATTTAAATGGGATCTACGGATTCTTGGAAGCACCCCAAAGTTGTCTTCTTCTTAGTTGAGAGTGCAGGACAATTCCAGGGATATTTTGAGTGGTATTGACTTATGTTGATTCACACTTTTCCTGACACCCAACGAACATTTTGAGAATATGTTTATGATGTATTTCCACTGTGAAAATCATAAATTGCATTGTTGACTTGTTATATCGGTTAATATGCCGGTCACGTACTGATATGTAATGTTTGATGAGCATATGCACTATCTTTATATATTACGATAGTAGATACATAATTAATTTTTTTATATATTTTGTTAGAATAGTCTAGTATTTGTTTACAACAATGGCCACAGGAGGCATTGGATTCTTAGACAAAAGTCTTCTATCACAGGCAGAGAGTGGTGCTATCTCATTTACTGATGATGAGGCTAGCAAAGTGTTGTTTGAAAAATTAGATTTCAATTCTCTACCAGCTGAAACTTCAGCTGACATTTTCTATAGACTACTTAAGCTGCAGAGAAGTGAACCTTTTATTACACGGCCAATTTTTATCTGAGTATCATCGCCGCAAACAGATACCCAGGGGATTCAGAATGAGCAATGTCCCTACTTTGGGTAGAAACAACCCAGTATTTTGCAGCCGCTGGTGCGCTGTTTTAAATAAATGCTCATTAGACCTGATGGTCCTTGTGATTGAGGAGGTTGATAGTGAGTTGAAAAAAAGTAAAATAGACATTGAACAGGCTAATTTGGCTGCACTTCCCCAATTGAAAGAAGACAAGGGTACCAATTGGTTGGAGAGACTTCAGTCTCAAATTGATACTTATAAAAGGGATTTAACCTCATTTAAGAGGAAAAAACTTAATGTGGTTATCAGTGATTATCAGAACCATACTGTGTATCGTTGGCTATTAGGCGATAACACCCAGACTAGGTCTAGACCACAGAACAGACCTGCACGCAGACAGCGAACTTTACACTATCCAATGGAGTCTGGTTCCTCAGTTTCTACATAAGATACTGATGCAAATCTTGGCCCAATTACAACTGGTACTCATTTTTTAGACCAGGCAACGGACCAAGATTTTACTCCACCCGAAACTGCCCTAGGACGAGTCGTAGACAGCACCCAAGGCGGGGTGGTCATAAGACGATGCAGAAGGGGCCAGCGAATTTAAGTCCAGTATTCAATCTGTCTGATACACCACTTGATGAAGCACAGATGACTTTATTAGCAAAAGGTTTATCGTTTGTACCAACATATAGGCATAGTGGCTTTAAAACGGCTGTTGATATGTATAGATTTGGCAGATCAATGAGGTTAAAATAATTATTTGCTGATAAGAACACATTAGGAGTTGTTAAGAAATTCAAAGGAACATCTACCTTTGATCCTCCATCACACAACGCCAGCTTAAAAACGTATTTGAGGTTGGTTAATAATGAGATTTCATCAACTTGAACCCCTAAAGTATATGACAATTTAACTATTAACAAAAAAATAGCATTGCAGGCTTTGAGGTAGAATACCCACCTTGTCATCTGACCGGCTGATAAGGGTGGAGCAGTGGTAGTGAAGAATTGGGAGGACTATGATGCCGAGATTATGTCACAGTTAAATGACTCAAAAGTATATACAGCCTTAACCGTCAGGCCGGTTGAGGATATCAAACATCAAGTTGACATTGTTTTAAAGCATGTCCATGCACAGAGGTGAATCGATGACGATCAACTAAGATTTTTGACAGTGGACAAACCGCAATGCCCTATCATCTATACATTACCAAAGATCCACAAGACCCTAGTACGACCACCCGGGAGACCGATCATATCGGCACAACAGTCAGTATTACAACCTCTTGCAATCTTTGTGGATAGCGAGCTACAACCTTTAGTCTGTGGTAATCCTTCCTATTTTCGTGACACAGGTCATTTTCTAGAGTGTATCAGGGGCATTGGAGCCCTTGACAACATCTTACTTGCCACTCTAGATGTGAAATCACTCTATACGGTGATCCCCCACGATAAAGGATTAGAGGCATTAAATGAAGCACTGATGACTAGATCATCGAAAGTATTCCCTACATCATTTTTGATTGAACTTGCCACTTTGGTATTGTATAACAATCATTTCCAATACAAAGATCAATATTATATGCAAGTATCCGGTACAGCGATGGGTTCAAATTTGGCCCCATCATACGCCAATATATTTATGGCGAAATTTGAGAAGGAACATATTCTTTCGACGTATGGCAGTTCGATTAAATTTTATCGATGGTTCATCGATGATATTTTCCTTATCTGGAGAGGGTCTATCTCAACCTTTGAAACAATGGTCACCAATGTAAATTCATTGGAAACCTCTATTAAATTTACACATGACATCAATTCTAAATCCATAAATTTTTTGGATGTTACCATCATATATTCTGATGGGAAACTTAACACCACTCTGCTCAGAAAACCTACGGATAGAAATCTAACATTGCTACCCACTAGCCATCACCCTACTGCTTTGAAGAACAATTTACCTCTGTCACAATACTTAAGGGTCATACGCATTAATTCTACTGAAGCTAGCATAGTTATTCAATTAAATGAGATGACTAGTAGATTCCTTGAGCGGGGCTACTCACAATCAACCTTAGCACATTGTTTAGAGAAAGCCAAGTTAATTGCTTCAACTGAAATAGGTGCAGCTAAGTTAACTTCTAAAAAAGATTCACGTCTCACATACATTACTACCTTTGATGGTAAGGCCACAATAACGCAAAAATCCTTGAAGAAGCATTGGCCTATTGTTGCCAGTGATCAATTGTTACCTTTTCAGAAGATTCTACCCCTATGATGGCGTATAAAAGGGGACCAAATTTGAGACAGCTACTCATGCGGCCTACTGAATATCCGAGTAAACCAAGTGAGACGTTCGACATCATGTTGAAAAGACCTGGTAGTTACTCATGTGGCAACTGTATATCCTGTGCTGCTATGGTGGTGGGACCTACGTTCCCGCATCCCCATTCTGGTCGAAAAATAAAAATTAAATACAGGCTCCACTGTGCTTTAGATCACCTAATATATATCCTAATATGTCCATGTGGTCTATATTACGTGGGATTGACAGCTAGGACGTTTAGAGACCGAATGGCTAACCACAGAGCATCTATTCGAGCAGCCCTTCAAACTGGCTCTAGTGATAAGCCAGTGGCTAGGCACTTTATGGAACAGGGACATCAAGCATCTTCTTTAAGATGTAAACTCATCGATTGGATACCACCTAAACAGGGCAGTGATAGGCTCGTCAAATTAAAAAGACGTGAAAGTTTTTGGATTTACGAACTGGACACAGTGATGCCCAGAGGATTAATTGAATGTAATCCATTGAATGTATTTCTTTAATTATATACACATTGCTGGTTGGATTAAGGGGATCTATTATCCCACTTTGGTCGAATACTGGTTGTCATAATATGAAGTACCTATTTTTTGTCTAAAAATATATATATATACATAATTATTCACACTATAATATTGTGTGGTCTTTGTGTTATCTATTTTATCTATGTGGTTGTCATATGTTGTAATCAAACATTTTGAGAATTGCACTAATTAGTGTGACTATAAATTTTAATATGTTAGTTAGTTTGATATTTCAATGGTGCTGTGGTATTTAATAATTTGGTACCACAAGGATTATTGAAGTATTTGTTTTAATATGTATGTGTGTTATATTTGTATTGTTTCAGCGATGTAGTGTACAGGCATATTGGCACGATACTATCAATCTCCCTTAGTGTGACATTTCTAACTTATGACACACTGATCGATTATTGATCTCCTTATTTGACTCGCGATTTTGTGGCCAAACACTAGTACTCTGGCCCATCTGAGTTACCATATTGCTACATGCGTGTCAAGTTGACACGCGGAAGTGCATCTAGGTAGGACTCTATTAGCCCTTTGATCTATTCAGGCCACCGTATAGTAACATGCGGGCCAAGCTGCGGAAGTGCGGCAAGGTGTGATCGCGCACTTCCGGCCTCGGGGCATTTATAGCCACCCTAGGGACAACAGCATTAAGCAGCCAATCGGTTTACTCACAGCACTAACACACGGATGTACTCATATGATCTATGCACCAGCCCAGACCTTAGAGGTAAGAGTATATCTGCGGAATGGTGTGGCCAATATTGTTTATCTGTTAGGTCATGATGTGTTCATATATTTCAGGCTGTGGATTGTGATTACATCGTGCTCCTTATTATAACGTTATGAACATGTGATTGACCCATGAGGTACCGTTCCACATGTTTATATGTCCTACATCGCCGGGTATCAGGTGCTCCGTGTGTTGTGTGGTGCTTTAATCTTTTCACCTCTACTGTGTGGTCCCTAACATTTTGGCCTTATATCGATTCACATATTTTTTATATATATGTGAATACTCACATATGGGCTATAGATTTATCTTTAAATAGTTGTTTGTCCTATCTGTTTATTATCCTGGGTATGTGGATATGATACACATTACCCACTATATGCAAGTAGATTTGCACATTTCTCCTTAATAGTCACACATATTATGTTTGGTGATATACTGTTGTATATCCCTTTTTGGGGAGCCTGTTAGACATGTCAACATGTTCTTTTTTTCTTTTGTTCACAGAAAATATATGTTATTATATGTATGTTTGATTATCTGGATGTGGTCTTGATAAAGGTCTGGCAGGGGACCGAAACATTGACCCAAACATTGATGCATCCAAAACAAGTGTGAAAATTGGTTATGAATAAAGATTAATTTTTATCGTATATACAGCGAGTGCCTCCTTCCATCGTATGGGAAATTCAAGTATATATATATATATATATAATTATTTTTTTTATAGGGGCCCCGACACGTTCATTGCCCAGGGGCCCCCACAGACCTTAATCCGGCCCTGTTAGGAACAGCCACCAAACCACCACTAAACCCTCAGGGTTTAGAACCCGCCATCAAACCTGCTGCTTAGTAAATTTTGCCCTCTGTCTGTGACTTATTGCTTCCCTCCACTACCTCCCTCACATCTTGACACTGCCATTGTCATATATACTTGGGACAAACTGATAAAAAAGTAGGATATGAAACTCAATATTATAAGTATTATAAAATATTATGCTCAGACTGCACAAATTTGCGCTTTGAAAACACAGGAAATAATGTAATAAAAGATGATGTGTGATAAGTTTGAAAGGTGATATGTGTTTGAATTAGGTTTTTTTAACACATCATCAATAACATCATTAATAAGGTAATTTGTCATGTGATCATGAGTTATGTTATCAGAATATTTTAGCAAATTTCCTGATTTTTAGCTTTTTGCAATGCTTCAAAAAATGACAGTGTAAAAAATGTGGAATAAATATTGACTGCTCTATGTGGTGTTGTAATATAGCATTTGTTTTCATAGATGTGTGGCTAGTGTGCAATCAATGTGACTTTGAGGAGGAGCATATAATAAATGAAAATGTCACAAGAAAATAAACAAAACACTGCAGCCTGCAATCACATTTGGAATCAAAGAAACCTGGTCAATCTGAGAGATGAAGCTGAAATAACTGGAGCTTTCTTTAAATCCAACCTGCTTCCATGCACAAAACTATACTGTGTATAAAATAGAGACTTCACTCTACTGTAAAGGATTATTCCACAAAGGAGAATGAACACACAATGTTTCAAGGAAAATTACAATTCAATCAACTGAAATTAATTAAAGACAAAATAACTATGAATCTAATATTTAAAAAAATAACTTATCTTCTAAAAACATAATGCTTAAGAATCCTAATGTTCCATATGAAATATGTGATAAAAACTCTACAATTACATAGTTAATAATAATATTATGTTAATATGCTGTTCTCATAATGAATATTTGAAAACATTGAAATATATAAAAACTGTTTCGCAATATATCAATCACGTGAACATCCTTTGATTACACTTCACCATGATTTTAATAAAAAATTGTCACCCATGTGTAACAATATAACTAATATGCTAATTTGTAATGTGATTACATTTTGTGTTAAATAATTAAATTAAACTTAATTACAAGAAAAATTAGGATTTGTTTTGTCATATAGATAACACAGATGTCCATCCAGACAGTTAAACAGAAAAATAAGAACAAATACAAGATGCTGTCCAAAATATAATCAAATACATCAGCAAAAAATGTGATCATAAAAAATCTACCCCTATATTAAAACCAGAAACATCGCTGTAAAAATAACAGATTTTTGTTGAAATATAATCTCATAATAAAGTATATTTTAAGTCACGAAAAACCACAAATGGAAATTTTAAATGTTGGTTTCCAATAACATGAAATCCAGCTTCTTATGCATTAAAAAACTTGATACCAACTTTAATAGAAAGCCAGGTAGTAATAACACTTCAATAGTTAGTGTAATTCAAATCTGGTCTAAGAAATAAATGATAAAAAAGAAAGGTTCAGTAGTGTTGCTCTAGTTGGGTTGACAGTCCCTCACTGAACATTGCTTGCATGAGAACACTCAGCTACAGCCCAGTTACACCTACTCAGTTGAAATGCATTTGACTCATAGTTTTGAATGCTTGTTTACGGAGCATGTGCAGTTTGAAAACATTCAATGGTGTATGCTCAACTTGGCTTTGGCACCAAAGACTTACACTATATTATATTTTACATGTTTTTTTCCTTGGCTTTGTTATATATGCCATTTATGTTTATGTTCTAAAATCCTAAATTTTAATTTCTATATGGTCATACAAATCTATACAATATTTTTTAGATAATATACAACATTCCTTTATACACAATTTATATAATATAATATATTTAAATAAAATAAAATAAAAATGTTGGCCAGACTATCTCTGATGGCCTACTGTGCCCTTTATAATAACAAAGTTTTATATTTGCTACATGAAAAACACTCTTTTGAAAAATGTAATGTGCCAAGTCTCATATTGGGCATTGTATAGAATTCCTGATTCAGCATTAGATGGTGATAACTTCATAAAAGGTGGTAGCATAATTGCCATATATATGTAATCTGATTTATTTGCATTACATTAGCATTACAAAACTCATGATAGTATTTTGCTTTAACCCTGCTGTTCTGTTCATGTCTACTATACGGATGTACTGTTTGGGTCAATATGACAGATATCATAAAATTACACTTTTCAATATTATTAAATAAAAAGGCTTATCTCCAAACTTTTATTAGGTTAAATAAAGATATTATTCTTTGAAAAAAAATAAAAACAAATTATAAACAGTTTGGAAAAATTGTTTAATATAGCTATTTAGTTATTTTTACAATTTGGGAAATAATATGGGATATACAAATATGTTTGTTGCAATTGGTACATGTACTGTATGTTTTATTGTAATTTTTTAATGGTCAAAATTTACATCTGGTACGTTTGACGATCCAACTGTCCCTGTTGGAATTCCTGGTTGTCGAATGTATTTGCTTCACAATTTTAATTGACTCTTCTCTTTTCATGACTCTGAAACAAGAACAGCAAACTTCCAGCGGCCCATATGCTGCTCATATGCCTTTTTTGGCATATGAGCAGCATATTGTCCGCTGCTCATTGCCAAAAAAGGGGAGGAGCCTCATTAGATAGGGAGCATTGCTTTGAGGTATCCCATTTGCACCACTGTGGGGGTGTATCCAGCACTCTGAGATGCTGGGCTGCCTCCAGGCTCTCCCTGCTCTGTGAATGCATGTCATGCGCACAGGATCTATTCACCCACTGTTCTGCTCTGCTAAGCAGCAGTGACAGTGTCCCCTCCAACTCCCCCCTCTCCTCCCTCCCTGCGGGATACTACAGCCCACAAGTAGGACAGTCCTAGAAAAATGTGACTTAGTAACTTAAAGCGGGACAGTTGGGAGGTATGGAACAGACTTGCATTATTATCCAGCTCAACATGTGAACATGTATAACTGTGAATGAATACATGAAATACTGACATACTTTAAATGTAAAACAATAAACTCATTGTATTCATAATTTTTAGAATTTTTATTGTATAAATAATGTGTTTTGAAACATATAGTCATTCACTGGTATAATATTCATATCGGGTCATATTGACCCGAACGGTACAGTAGTACTAACTACTAACCACTATACTCATAACTTGTAAAATTAAACATTTTCAAAAACTTTTTTCATCATAACTATTAGCCATAAAAAATAAAAGTCAAAAGATATGGAAATCATAGTAATATAAATAAAGAACTGACACCTAAATTAATTTTGTTTCAGGTCAAATAGACCCAAGATCTATATTACTCTAGAAAATGGAAGTTGGAATATTAATCATTAGTAAATCTATCTAAATAGCTCTAACCTTAATAGGATAATCAATTCCTTAGTACAACACTGTTAGATGGAATTTCCTAATGTCCAGTCATTAATGCTCTAGATCTTCTTATAACTTTGACTAAGCAAACATATTTGTTACACATACTAAAGAAGATTATGGCATATATGTATAGGTACCAGTGTTTTAGTTCTGCCATGTTTATATATGGTATGTATCAAAATAAATACTGGACAAAGCTATTCATTAATAATAATTAATTTACATTAGTCAGTTGATATGGATAATATAATTTACCAAAAATTGCCTTCACTCTACATAATGTACTATTGGAAAAAAAGTACTTTGTACATTATAATTATAATAATTTGAATAGTTTTTTTACCCATTTTACGATAGGTCCATCCACACTCCCATTTACATCCCTGCCCATGTCCCGCTATACTCATCTTGTGGAAGGTTCTCTCGACTGTCATGTCTACATCTCTGGCAGTGGGATCTGGCTCCCACTGTGCATGACAAAGGCAAGCCATCCTTAAGTCCACTGACTTGAAAACACACTCACACATAAACTGCCACTGATACACACATACTGTAGTGACGTCCATCAAACACCATAACCCAATCTTCTATTCTATGGTAAAATAAAAACATAAAAGTGCCAATGCAGCAAGACAGCAAATGATTTATTTAGAACTAGTAAAGGAAGAAACTTCATGTAAGCTAAGTTAAATAGCAAAGGGTACTGTAGTTGCAGAAATCCTAAAAAAGGGATTTGCCCTCCAGCATGCTGCAGCAATATCAACAAAAATACTTGAATCCTACATAATATTAGAAATTCAGAGGTATTAGTTACATACATTTGCAAATATATGAACAAGCGCCAGGCCAGCATCAAGGCTCCTCTATACTGGCATCCATAACATTACGAGGTTCACGTGCGAGGTGCAGGAAACCCCAAAAGAATCTAGCCAAGGACCATCTCCAGGGCATCACATGAAAAAGGGAAAAAAGGTGATAGTGAAGTGTAACGTATAGATGTGTAAAGATAAATCAATAAGTGTTAATATAATGATAAAGAGTTAAAATTACATAAATAATAGACAAACAAATATAAAAGTGATGGAAAAATATCTATGTGAATTTAGTGGTGATGCCCTGAAAAAAGCCTAGCCAGAGCAAATCCGAGGGCCCCCACACCCAAACGCTCACCCCAAAATAATTGTTGCTACCTAATAGTAGCACCCACTCTGGGTCATATAATTACAAATTAATGTACTGCATGATAACAGCACATGTATAAGCCAAGAGCTGACTCACCTAGGAGGTACCCCAGAAACCTCCAAATGGCACAGAACTGAATTTCTATTATTATGTAGGATTCAAGTATTTTCGTTAATATTGCTGCAGTGTACTGGAGGGCAAATCCCTTTTTTTCTGTGTTAAGATAGAGTAAGTAACTGTGTACCTGGACAAACCATGTTGCAATGCAAGGGGTGCAAATACATTTTGCATGCAGGGTAAATATTGGATGCTTTTGCATGTGACCCACAAATGCTTGAAAGCATTATTTTTACACTGCAATTTAGATTTCAGTGTGGACATGTCCCTCCCAAATCCACAGTAAATCTCTCTGCTCGTTATATCTGCTCCCACCTGCAGTGCAGCATGGTTTCACCAAGATGCACAGTTACTTGCTCTTTCTAATGGCACACATCCACTAGATGATTAAATTGAGCGACTGAGCGATAACAATATCGTTATCATTCAATCGTTTGAAAATCATTTGCAGATTGTTTAAAAGAATGTCTAAAACGACCAGCGATGCGCAATCATGGTACAAATATGTTGTACAACCTGACAATAATGTCAGGTTCAACATATTTGCAGATGATTGATGTGCCTACACTGAATGACTGCTCGTTCAGTGTAGGCACATCACAGACTGACAAACGACTGCACGATTACAATGTCGTAATCGTGCAGTCGTTTTGATGCCTTTTAGTAGATGTGTGCCTTTACTCTATTCCCAAAGCTGGATCAGGCTCTCTGCCTTCCACTGTCTCTCCTGATTCCAACCAAGCTGCCTGATCAGTTGCAGCACAGAAATGACTGCTTTATTATTGGCTGGTCAGAACAATGCTGCTTCACATTAGCCAATTTTCTAGAAGTAGCTACAACTGTTATTAATATTGATAAACCAAGCCTTTCCCAAAGCTCTTTGATTATAAATTCATTTGGACAGGTTCATCATTCTTCTGTTTTGTATCACTGTTTGTAATTTCATTTTGTTATGATTTCCTGCCTTAGAAATGAAAAATTAATATCAATAATTTGTGTCCCAAAATCTCAGCTGCAGCCCTTAAAGTAAATAGTCATCTGATAACTGATGTTTGTTAGACATCCTTATGTCAATCAATGTACCATTTCCATTGCACAGCTAACAATGAGCACAAAGTTTATGCAACCATGAATGATTCACACTCTCTCCAGTTTTGTAAGGCATGTACCATAGAGGTAATGGTGACATCTCAGTGCATTAGCTGTCAATGTAGTCACAGTATGGTAGCATCAGCTATCAACATACTGTAATTGCAGTAAATAGTAGGAACAGCATTACAGAGTGAAGATTCTGAAAATAATATTTACAGAAAAAGTGATGTAAATTGTTAATTGATTTATATTACAAATAAATACATCATTTAACCTATACAGCTTCTAACGTAATGATATAGTATCTATATACTAGTACATGTATAATATATATATTAGAAATAGAAGCTGACACATTCCTCTGCATGTTTTTTGTCTAAATACTAATTACTGCTTTTATTACCAGCAAAAATCAAGTAACTGAGCATAACTCAATAGGATTAGGCTAAATCTTTGTGTGTCTTTTGGTGGCTAGAATGAATAGTGAAACAAATTTACATGCAACCCCAGTGGCATTAAAACTAGAAAGTTTTATGCATGGGAAATAGTGAATTCCTATTTGTGCTCTACCCAATGGCTTGCTGTTTCCTCAACCAAGATAGAATTGCATTACTAAAGATTCCACATTGGCCAGTAAAAGGTTGAATGGAATTAAGTTCTCCTTTGTGAGCACTGTGAAGGGAGAGAAAGGACACAGTAAAGCTTTCATTGACCCAAATCTAAATCCAGTGTGTCTAACTAGGAAATTGCTCATTCACATGAAAGCCAAAAAAGCATCTAGGCCTCAATGAGGCTGACACAGCAAAATCAATTCAGAAAACAACAGCTCCGTTTCGGAAGTATTCTGTAAATGAAAGAAGGGATGAATCAATAAAATCAGAGAACAATTTGCTGGTGTTGTTCACTTTCTGAAGCAATGATCTGGCTTTGTGCAATGAATTGTGATTAAAGTATACACTTATTAATGGTAAGTAATCATTTAACTGTTTATTTTGACTTGCATTGTCAAAAATTGAATGTATTAGACATTGAACATTCACAGTTCTTTTTGCAATAGGAATGTGGTTACTAGTAACGGCAATATAAATTAGTTTGTGTTCTACAGAAATGGCTACAGTAATTCAATTTAAAAAAATTCCTTTATGTATCAAATATGGTTACAGTATATATAATATATGAAATATAATTATTTGTATTATTTAAAATGTACTATAATGTTATTTTACTAATGCTTACAGATTCTTATAAGTACATCAAATCAGCTTTGTATAGTTAACAAATTATATTTAGCAAAGCAAAACTAGATGAAGTAAGATCATAATAATAACAAATATAACATAAGTTCCTATTTATAAAACTTAAATAATTTAATTTAGAGAGAATCAGAGAGCAAGAGACCAAATGCCCCAAAAACAATGGAATGGATTGTCAGAGATCAGGTTACATTTCATGACCAATGCATTGCAATACTTGAGTGTCATGTTTATCCAAGCCCCACATATAATATTTAACTGAAGTGACTTAACTGGGAGCTGCATTATTCTGAATTAATACAAGAAATGATTGAAATATTGAAATGATACATAAGGATAATATCAATATTTCTAACATCATTATTAGATGCTTTGCAGGCACAATTGCAGTCTACAGAAGGTCTGGCTTACATGGCTGCTGTTGTGAGATTCTCTGAAAGACTTAAAGAGCCTATCAGAGTACACCAATAAGTTCTCTCAGCCTCTCAGAGAATCTCAGGACAGCATAAAACGAATGCAGGAGAGAGCTGGGATAGGAAAGATATATCATAGCAGCAAAATTGATCATCATGATATATCGAGTGAACCTTAATGGCTGAGATGGTGTGCCATATTATTCTGGAGTGTTTATAATGGGGAGATATCAGATATTGATGACCATCTCTACTGCATAAACAGCCTAATTCAAGCAAGGTAACATGTCTGTATTATCAGTAAACTGAAGGCCACAACTGAGCAATCTTTCAGAAAAACCAACAAACTTTTACACAAACTATTGATAGTGTGGCTTATACAGATATATGACAGAATATTTTGTTCCCAGGTGATATGGATAACATATGGTTGGTAAGGTCAGAGAAAAGCCAAGTGTGCCATTAAGGGTAGTTTATTGCGCTGCAAAAACAAAAAGGTGATACTTAATGCAAATTATTCTGTGTCACCAAATCGTTCAAATGTGTTCTCATTTAAATGGGAAGAATATTGGATAGCAGATCAGGATGGCAGCATGTGAGGTGAATGTGTAATGGTTTATATTTTATGATGGAAGCAGCTGGCTAACAGTAAGTGGCTTAGGACATTCCGTTCTCATTATTTCACTAATTGTTTATTTATTTTCACTTCTTTATATAATGTGTACTTATTCTGCAGCACTTTCTAAGAAGTTTTAATCACTCACATTAGAGCTTAGAATCTATATTCCATACCACATGGACACATACACTACTGTTAATTTCATCAGTATCCAATTAATCACCCAGCAGTACACTATGCTGTGGAGTGTGGGAGGACACTGAAATAGCCAGAGAAAATCTATGAGGGTGGTTTAATAAATAAGGCAACAAGACGTCTCATGTGTGTAATGTTCTCTATTTCATTCTAATTTATCACCTGGACTGGCAGGTAGACCACTATTTCCCATCACGGCCATTAGACTGCCCCTCATATCAGTCATACTGTCCCAACATCAGCTGTAAGATGGTGTGGCTGCAGAAACATGGTCAAACATTGAGGTGCATAGTGTGATCTGATTTCTGCATATAATGGACACATCAGCAGCTAAAATTCATCACCAATTTGTCAACAACCTGTATTGCTGCGAACACGCATCCTATTGCTGCCAGACTCAGCCAACCACACATGTTCATTGTTACTGGACCAGTCACCCTTCAGCCCTGAACTGTCACTGACTGATTTCCATCTCTTTGGAACATTGAAGAAGTTCCTGGGTGGAAGGCAATTCACAACTGATGGTAAAGTTCAGCAAGCAATCATGTCCTAGCTTCAGGTGCTTGACACAGATTTCATCTATGCTGGGATAGGAGCCTTGGTTTACCGTTGAAGCCCGTGGAATTACTAGGGTATTTGGAGCCCAGGGCAAATGTAAATATAGAGTGCCCCCACCCTTTGTGTGCAAAAAGTGGCATAGTCACTTAAAAATGGGGCATGTCAATATGACACACCTCTTTCTCATCACTCAGAACATTCCTTTCCATATGCACCTTAACCCCAGTAGTGCCCCTTATACAGTACCCCCAGAATACAATGTCAGCAGTAGTGGTCCCTCTTATACAGGCCACTAGTAGTGGCCCTTATACAGTACCCCCAGAAGTGGTCCCCCTTATGCAGCCCCCATTAGTTCCCCCTATAAAGGGTGCCCAGTAGTGGTCCCCCTTATGCAGCCCCCCATTAGTTCCCCTTATACAGTGCCCCCAGTAGGGCCCCCCTTATGCAGTGCCCTTTATATAGTCCCCCCAGTAGTGGTCTCCATTATGCAGGCCCTCAGTAGTAATCCCATTATCCAGTGCCCCTTATACAGTGCCCACTGTAGTGGTCCAGGTTCTCCCAATGTAGTGCCCCCAGTAGTGGTCCCCCATTGCAGTGCCCGTAGTAGCAAGCCCCTTATATAGTCCCCCCATTAGTAGTCCACCCCAGTAGTAGTTCCCAGTTGAGGTCCCCCATCCCGATGCAGTGCCCCAGCAGTAGTCACCCCAATAGTGCCCCCAGTAGAGGTCAACCCTCCAGATGCAGTGCCCCAGTAGTGCCCCAGTAGAGGTCCCCCCTCCAGATGCAGTGCCCCCAGTGCCCCCCCTCCAATTAGTGCAGACAAATACAAGTAAGAAAAAAATACACTTACTTGAATCCATGCTCTGGCTCCAGCCACTGCTCCCATCGCATGTCAGTCCTCCCAGGCTGGTGCACTCTGCGTTATGGGAGAGATGACATGACGTCTCTCCCATTCCCCAATGCAGGAGCCGGAAGGCAGAGCTCATGAGTGAGCTCCAGCCTGGCTCTTGCAGTGGGCACAGCAGCCAATGAGAGTCTGTCTGACTCTCATTGGCTGCTGGTTAACAAACACATCACTGCCACGCTGGTGCGATGTGTGTGTAAAAATGTGCAGCATGAGCCCACCTCCCACCCTCCTCCTGGTGCTATTGGGTAAGCGCTCAGGGGGGGGGAAGGGGCTTGACTGTGCAGCACATGACCGGCACAGGGTGCAGGGAAGCCTAGCGTCGATCCTGTGTATAATGTGTAATGCTGACCACACTCACTGCGGTCGGCACTACACTGGCTAACTAAAATATATATATATATGAGTGGAATAGATTTATACAGTGAGAGGTCTTACCTTATTTGTTGAGCTACCCTCATATGCAAACATGAATATACAATCTTCACACAAACAGGGTACTAGCTGGAATATAATAAAGTGTTGCCAGCTCTGTGAACCTGTAATGCTAACTACTGTGCCACAGTGCTGCATATTGTATTGTACTCACATGCACAATGAGATTTCATGCTGTGATGTAAGACATAAAAACCTACAAGCGGTGCATTTAATGTATCTATGATATTTGGACATGAATTAGTGGGAGACTGCATTTTTGTATAAGGACTTAATTTAATGTATAGACCTAGAGTATATAGCTTAGCAAATGTGGAGAGACTAACATCTATCCCCTACACCAGCCTATTAAGAAAGTTTAAAAAAATATAAATAAAATTATGCTTATACACCCTCTCCATAGGGAGCTTATATCTTTCTTTGTGCTTCCAAATTCTGTGAACCCAATTATTTTGTGTCCTCCCTGGCTACAGTTTTATGCTCCCACTCTTGATTGGAGTAAACCTCAATTCCTATGTTTGGGACAATGTTGACACCAGAAGTCCTTGCAAGTAGTAGTCCTCCCATGTTGGATTATTCAAAATGTTTCCACTAGTCATGTCCAGAGGTGCCAACAGGAGAGAGTACTGATTACCTGACCCCAGGTTTGCTGAAGGGGCCCAGCGGAGGTCTGGGTATGTCTCTCCCTCCTCATAGTTCTGTCAGCAGAATTGGCACTCAGCACTCACTGCTGCAGTAAGAGCAGGGAGACTAATGATGTCACTGCTCACAAAAGCAGTCTCCTTAGTCTAAACCTTAAAGGAAGGAGTAGAGTGATCGCACTGATGCAATGGTGGTTTGCAGCACTGCTGAATCTAGGTTTTATTATTTTTTTGTAGGGGACTTAACCACTACACCGTGCATTAGGCCATGCCCCCTTCTCAGTACCTGGGCCTGGCCAGGCTCTCTACAGCACTTGTGAAAAAAATAGTAGAAATCACATAACCTGCGCTTGACTGACAATCAACCTGGATATGTTTCTCAGGTGGTATCTCTTCACTGGACAATGATCTGTGTATTGTATAAATCTCTAGGAAAATATCCTCTCAGAGATCATAGCATAACCCAGAAGAGGTGAAATAAGTGCATATAGTGAAGCATGTTTTTAATGTACATAAATGACAATGAAAACAAAAATTATGACAATGAAGGCAAGATGTATATCCTTCCACATTAGGTGATCTATATCAAAAAAATCAGGAATATGCAGCATATATTCCTATGGAGGTATCCCACATGGACAATAAAGTGCAATTACCGGATGGTCCAATAAATAAAGCATGCAGTGATGTCTCAGTGGAAGTCCCGGGTTCTCCGCTGGGCACTGCTCACTTCATTGTTCAGTTCAGCTCTGCATAGCATAAGTCCAAGGAGATAATCCATAAAACACCAATGCATTTTGATCCCATATATGGGATCGAAACACGTTGGTGTACGGAGTGGGGTTGAGCCCCATGATGTGGAGATGACACTGTAATGGTGCAGTTGACAACTGTAACAAGGATGAGTTAAATATCCACAGGAATGAATAGACAACAGGTAAAGTGCAGCAAAATGATGATAGCACAATGATTGAGCAATCAGCAATACTTAGACAATAGGAATGCTGGGCTCTGTAGTGCAGTGGATAACTGGCATCAGAAGTTCATCTGGAATATAGCAAAGTCCACAGCATTCCACAGGCACAGTGGTGATCTGGCAGGAGTCCAAGAAAAGACCCGAAAGCAACATTGCACAGACACTGAGACACAGTTAGTAACAGGCTTTATACTAGAGGTCTGTGATCCATAAGAAGTTTCAGAACATGTGACCCAAATGGAATCCGGTTTGAAATAATGAGCAATCCAGGAATCCCACAACCTGATGACACCTGGGAAACAGATGATCACTTTAACACTCTATCCCCCTGAATAAGAAGCATGCCAGCAAGCAGGATAGCTCCTCCAATTTCCACAATGGAACTTTGGCAAAAGTAGTCTATCTTTAGTCACAGTCCTGACAGTACCCCCCCTTTTTGGGTGGTTTCCGAACACCCACCAGGTTTTAAAGGGAATTTAGCATGAAAATTACGTATCAATTTAGGAGCATGGACATTAGAATCTTTAATCCAAGATCTCTATTCCGGGCAATAATCCTTCCAGTCTACAAGATATTGCAATTGATTTTGATGCTTACGTGAATCCAGAATCTCATCGATCTCAAACTCCAGACCTCGAGCAGTTGTTATGGTAGGTACTTTAGGCAAGCTGTCATGAAATCGATTATGAATCAATGTTCTAAGCAAAGAGACATGAAAGCAGTTAGGTACATGCATGTTTGGAGGTAACTGTTACTTAAATGCCACTGGGTTGATAATTTTTATAATACGAAAAGGACCAATATACCAGGGAGCAAACTTCATGGTAGGTACCTTAATTTGCAGATTTCTAGGAGACAACCAGACATGATCCTCAACAGAATATTTAGGAACAGCCGAACGTTTTCTATCAGCAAAGGTTTTATAATTCTGAGAGGCTTTCCTAAGACACTTATGTACCTGTCTCCAAATTCCAGAAAAATATTGGAGGGTAGCTTTAGCTGCTGGGCCATCCACAGTAGGATTTGACTGAAGCTCAGGAACTCAAGGATGTTGACCAGTATTGGCAAAAAAAGGACTTACACCTGTAGCAGACGAATAATGAAAGTTAAGAGCAAACAGCCAAAGGCAAAAAATCCATCCAATCATCTAGGGAGGAAGAAATGTACATTCTTAAGAAGGTCTCCAACTCCTGGTTCACTCTTTCAGTTTGTCCATTTGACTGAGGATGATATGCAGAAGAAAACTGTAATTTAATTTGCAATGATGAACATAAAGCCCTCAAAAACCAAGCAACAAACTGGATACCCCGATCAGACACTATCTCAGAAGGAAGTCCATGAAGATGAAATATCTCTCTCGTAAATATTTGTGCTACTTTGGGGGCTGATGGAATTCGAGCCAAAGGACAAAAATGTATTTATATATAACTGTACACCCCCTAGACTCAGGAAGATCTGTAATAAAATCCATGGAAAGATGGGTCCATGGCTGGGTGGAATGGGTAGTGTGTGGAGAGGACCAACTGGAGCCTGCCGAGAGGACTTATGTTGTACACACTTAGAACAAGAACATATAAACTCTTGGACATCTTTTTTCATGGAAGACCAGCAATAGGAACGTAGCAAAAAAGAGTAAATTTTATGAACCCCTGGATGTCCAGAGAAATGAGAATTATGAGCCCAGGAAAGAAGTTTACCTCATAACTCAGGTGCCACAAATATCTTCCTAGGAGGAGGATCAGGAGAGATGGAAATTGAAGAAAAGGCCAGAGGGTTTATTATAGGGTACCTTTTGATCCTCATTTTGTTCTTTCTCTTCCAACATTGATTGTGAGAGAGCATCTGCCTTTTTATTCAAAGAACCTGGATGATACCTGAGGACAAAATCAAAAAAAGAAGAGTGCCCAACGAGCTTGTTGTGGGTTCAGACAATGGGCAGTCTTCAAATACAACACATTTTTATGGTCTGTAAAAATAGTAACAGGATGTTTTGCGCCTTCTAATAAATATCTCCACTCCTCCAAAGCTAACTTAGTAACTAACAATTATTGGTCCCTGATGGAGTAATTACTCTCAGCACTAGATAACTTTTGTGAAAAGAATCCACAAGACACTGTTCTGCCATCTGCAGCCACTTGAAACAAAATAGCCCCAACTCCATAAGTGGAAGCATCCACTTCTAGCATAAATGGTTTCTCAATGTCAGGTTGAACTAGAATGGGGGCCACAGAAAATGCATCTTTAAGAGTCTAAAAGGCATTCAATGCCTCTGGGACCATACTTTGGGATTAGCCTCTTTTTTTGTCATAGCAGTAATTGGGGCTACAATCATTGAAAACACTTTGATAAACTTTCTGTAATAATTGGCAAAGCCTAAAAATCTCTGAGTAGACTTTAACGAAGTGGGCAAAACCCAATCTTGAATAGCCTTTAACTTCTCAGGGTCCATCTGAAGCTCAGAAACGGAGTTGATATACCCCAAAAAGGGTATAACTGGAACTTCAAAAACACACTTGGAGATCTTACCATAAAACTTATTAGCTTGAAGATGACTTAATACCTCTTTAACATGTGTACGATGATCAGAAAGATTTCTGGAAAAAATCAATTATTATCAAGATAAACAATAACAAACTGGTAAAGTATATCTCGGAAAATTTAATTCACAAACTCCTGGAACACCGCAGGAGCATTACATAAACCAAAAGGCATGACGAGGTTCTCATAATGGCCATCTCGCATATTAAACGTGGTTTTCCACTCATCACCCTCTTTAACTCTGATCAAGTTATATGTTCCTTACAAATTAAGTTTAGTAAATAGTTTAGAACCATTAACTCTATTAAACAGTTTAAACAGTTCTGTAATGAGAGGTAAATAATACTTATTTTTTACCGTAATCTCATTTTGACCTCTAAAGTCGACACATGGACGAAGACAGTAATCATTTTTCTTTACAAAAAAGAAGCCCAATCCAGTGGGAGATGAAGAAGGCCTGATAAACCCCTTTCGTAGGTTATCTCGCACATACTCTGGCATGGCTTGAGTCTCAGGAACAGAGAGTGGGTATACTCGACCTTTAGGTGGCATTTTCCCATTGATAAGTTCAATAGGACAATCCCAGGGATGATGCGGTGGGAGTTCGTCTCTCACCTGCTCAGAAAAGACATCAGCAAATTCATGATAAGGCTGTGGGAGAGTAGGTGGAACATCTACTTTCACTTCAGCCAATCGTACCACAGGAATCAAACAATTTAATTTGCATTTGGGACTCCAAGGAATAATTTGAGAACAAGTCCAATCAATATGAGGGTTATGAAGAGTTAACCATGGTAAACCAAGAACTATATCATACATAGAAATAGGTAATACCAAAACCTCTATACTTTCTTCATGCAAAGCTCCGACCTGTGTAACATATCCATTAGAAATTCTAGTCCCATTTACTGCAGAAAGGGAAAAAGAACGTGTTAATTTGACAACAGGAATTTTCAACTTTTGAACCAAAGACAATGAAATAAAATTGCCAGCTTCTCCAAAATCTAGCAATGCAGGAAACTCTTGACATGAAGAATAAAAGTCAGGAATGCTCACAGAAATTAAACAATCTTTTTTGGGGGAAACTTTAGAGAGTACCCCTAGTTTGACTTTCCCTCCATCAACTAGGGATGACTGCTTCCCGGCCTTATTGGACATTTAGCCAAAAAATGTTCTGAGGATGCACAATACAAGCACAGATTAGAACGCCTTCTACGTCACTTCTCCACTTCAGACAATTTGGTTTTATTAATTTGTATAGGCTCATCAGATGTACCATGAACAGAGCGAGACTGGGGAAGAGACTTTTTAGAACACTCAGTGTGATTCCTCTGATCCCCTCATTCTCGCATACGCAGATCAATTTTAATAGTCAATTAAATTAACTCATCCAAACTCTCAGGAAGATCCCGAGTCACCAACTCATCTTTAAGTCTCTCAGAGAGACAATTCCAATAGCTGCTCTTAATGCCCCATTGTTCCACTTAAGTTCTGTGGCTATAGTTTCAAAATGAACCACATACCAACCAACTGGAGCTGCTCCCTGCTTTACTCGTAAAATGTCCACAGATACAGCCACTGATCTTCCAGGTTCATCAAATATCCTTTTAAAAGTTGAATCAAAAGCTTGGTAATTAGACATTAAGGCATATTTTCTCTCCCATAAAGGAGAGGCCCACTCAAGAGCAGTACCAGACAATAATGACATAATGTAAGCCACTTTGACATGATGGGTGGTAAAACTCTGAGGTAACAATTCAAAATGAATCTCACATTGGTTGAGAAATCCTTTACATGTTTTTGGAATACCATCATAAGAGGTGGGAGTTGGTAGGCATAAACGAGAAGCAGAAACTCCTGATGTACTTGTAACAGGAATTTTAAGTTTATCAAGATGTGTGGAAAGATCCTGTAAACATTGTAAAACTTGAACTTGGGTAGTTTCCTGTACTTCCAAGCGGGCAGTCAAACCCTGAAGCACCTGCACCCCAGTAGCCTCTTCCAGATTCATATTTAGGTCTGTGCAAACTGTCACAGCTGCCGACACTTGAGACTCCTGGAGGGAGGCAGGCCTACTAGGCACAATAAACTGGGGTGGTCTTAGGAATGACCTTTCCATGAAACTCAGTAGCACAGGATAAAAGTAAAATATAATTTATTCACAAAAGAATGATAATCAGCAAGGTCTCAAATAAAGTCTCAAACAGCACAGATGTTCACATATGCAAAAATGTGTATAGGAGAGAATCCCCAAATATATGTAAGCAGTCTTTAGCATATAAGAACTAATGTGGTATTGAACCCTGAGTCCAGAAAGAGGTCAATACCTCAGGATGACATTAAGGACCTTTGCCAGGTTAGAACCCTGTAGTAATGGAAATCCGGAGCAGAGCGGACCCTGCAGAATAGTATAGTTCTGGGACAGGGCCGTGCCCTGTGGTGCAGTGAGAGCCTTTTGAAGTAGTGAGGTCAGAGCAGGGTTAAGCCTTGTAAGCCAATGAGATTCCAGGACAGGGTTGAGCCCTGCAGCATGGCTAGAGTTCGGAGCGGGGTTGAGCCCTGTAATGCAGAGAGGATTGTAGCGGGGTTGAGCCCTGTAATGCAGAGAAGATTGTAGCAGGGTTGAGCCCCATGATGCAGAGAAGATTGTAGCGTGGTTGAGCCTCGGATAGCGGAGAAGATTGCAGCAGGGTTGAGCCCTGTGGTGTGGCTAGAGTACGGAGCGGGGTTGAGCCCCGTGATGCGGAGAAGATTGTAGCAGGGTTGAGCCCTGTGGTGTGGCTAGAATACAGAGCGGGGTTGAGCCCCATGATGTGGAGATGACACTGTAACGGTGCAGTTGACAACTGTAACAAGGATGAGTTCAATATCCACAGGAACAAAAAGACAGTAGGTAAAGTGCAGCAAAATTATGAAAGCACAATGATGGAGCAAAAAGCAATACTTAGACAATAGGAATGCTGGGCTCTGTAGTACAGCGGATAACTGGCATCAAAAGTTCATCTGGAATATAACAAAGTCCACAGCACACTGTCGCAAGTGTCATCCCTGCAGCATTGGTAGCAACTCTGCATTCCAGGTGCGCAAACTAGCACACCGTCACCAGTGTCATCACGGCGACACTGGTAGCCACTCTGCATTCCAGGTGCGCAAATTAGCACACCATCACCAGTGTCATCCCAGCAGCACTGGTAGCAACTCTGTGTTCCAGGTGTGCTGTTAAGCACACGTGCGCCAGTGTCATCCCGGTCGGCACTGGTAGCATCCCCACATTCTTGCTACATACCTCACCTGAGTGTCATCAACCCAAAGGCTGCTTCACACCATTAGTCCCTTGGTCATGACTATAAAGGCCACAATCAGCCGCCAAGGCTGCTCCAAAAGCCCAAAGGCTGCTTCACACCATCAGTCCCTTGACCACGACTATAAAGGCCACAACCAGCCCCTAATTCTACTCGGACAGCCCAATGGCTGCTATCAAATACTTAACCTTTGGCCACTAGTACAATACATTCCAGCCCTCAATGCTGTAATCAGTTGGCTCTACATTAATACCACTGATTCCTTCCAGGAATCATAACAACTATGCAGGAATGTGGATTGAATGTATATAAAATATAGATTTCTGAGACAATTTGGTGATTACTATTTATTGTAATTGATTTGTAGATTGGTGAATAAACTCAGTATGATACAGATATAAGATATCCATTTGATCACATATTTTACTGTATCTCTTATTCTCCTTATGTCAGTTTGAACCTTGTTTGTGGGAAAACAGAATATATCCTCAGTCACATAGGATCCAAAGATGGATGTAGCTATGCCAATGACCACAACACTGACTTCTGATATCCAGCCATTCAGGCAAGTATGTAGTATGTAAGAATTCCTACCATCCATATTACTATGGCCAGGCTTATCAGGAACATTTTAAGGACTAGTGATCTTTTGAAACTCTTCTTTTCTACCTGGTTTTGTCAAGCAGGCAACCTAACATATCCCACACTCCTCTATTACCTTCTTACTATACCAGGCCATTTCCTTATTATTGTTTGAACAGTTCCTCTAAAGCTGGGTGAGATTTGCTTACTTCTTTGCGCCTCTACCTTGAGAGCTTATGTATATCATGTTGTTTACTCTCTTACAATGCAAAACATGGATCCAGGTAGGCTTCTTGGCAACCTTTTCTTCAGTAGAGGTGGTCAGTAGCGCTTGATATTTTCCTTCCCAATGAACTATAAAATAACGTGAACGCAGAATGTATGGTAAAATGGTTCTCTTCTATGTCTATCATTAAAATTGGATATTTAAAAAAAAATCTCATATGGAGACAGATTTAGTGTAGCCTTAGCAGTGACCCAGAATCTGTGCAAGACTATGGGAAGAGCATCCACTCAGTGTCCTCTGTGACTTTTAACAATTTTTTTTTCATAGTAGCATTGGTTTTTTTTACCTTTCCGGAAGCTTGGGACCTATAGGGGCAGTGTAATTTCTTGAAATACTTCTGTAAAATGTGTTCCCTGATTGTATTTAATTAAACCATACCCAGACACAAAATCTTTTTTTGCTGTAAAACTAGCATTATACACCACAGCTGGAAACCCTTCTGTCCAACCAAAAAACACATCACCAATACATATCTGAAATTTGAACAGTGTGAAAGCCATAAAAAGTCAATTTGTATTGCCTGGAAAGGTCATTGTGTTAATGGGATAGTATGTGCAATGGGTGTAAGGAGAATTTTCCCAGGATTCTTTCTTAAAAGGCATGTAGTCACTCTCCCGGCTGTTGGGATGCTACCAACACCAGTCACAAACACGGTGCCAGAATCCCAGTTGCCGGCATTATGATGGTAAGTAGTGGGGTTAGGGAGAGTGTTAGGGGTTAGGGTTAGGCACTAGGAGTGGAGGGTTAGCTTTAGGCTGTGGGAAGGAAGGATTAGGGGTATAGTCAGGCTATCTACCGACAAGTGTCCCTATCAGGATTCCAGCATCGGGATTCTGACTGCCAGGATGCTGACCGCCTGCATCCTGTACCCAACCCTTTTTAAAAAGGTAAGGCACTACTGTGCTCTCTTAATCACATAGGTATTGAAGCCTGTAGCACAGCAGTTTAACTGGACCATTCTGACCATACCTTCCTTTCCTATGTGATTGAGCCCATTGGCTGCTTCTGCCAGGCAAGGTAATAGTTATTTTGGTGCCAATGGTCTTCCCATCTAATCTCTCCAGATGACCTCATCATATGTTTTTTATCCCTTTTGCCTTCCTTGAGGAGATTTCCAGCTAAGAATAAGACTGGTACACTTGTATTAATTTTCCATAGGTTACAGATGTAAAACTAGGCAGTGACACATATTTTCAATCTCAGACAGGGTCATTGCAACTAGTGTGTGCTTGACATTTCACCACTGCAGCTTTCTTACACAGCTTGATAGTTTTTATTAGATTTTGCCCTATGCCTGCATAGGATATATGTGTATTAATGGATGCTAGAAAGTGTATTGAGTTCTGCTTTGTGAGCTGAATGCAGTGGGGGAGGTGGATGAATGTCAGTATCATTCAATATAGCATATCTTGAGATATGTATGTCTTGGTCATTTTGTCTGTGGCAGCTGCCATCTACTGTACAAAGAAGAAGGCCACAGTCAAAACTGCACACAGGTATTCTGGTAGGCTCCTAGACATGGTGTATAGCCAGGCACTATAGAAGCCCCAGGAACTTTGCCAATTTCCATGTTTCTGGGTAAGCACTCTTGCTGCACATCCCATCAATTCTGCACCACAAAATGAAGAATGGATAAGTATAGAAAAGCATTCTTAATGGTGGTGCTGACACAGAGCTTCCTTGAAATCATGAAAAACTATTTTTGTACTGTCATTATGGATAAGAGGGTCATTTTTTGTGGAGGATACCAATTCCTGCAGAGGCTGGTTTATGACAGCTTAGCCAGGATTCCATGGTCGGCAAAATATGGCCATTCCCAAAATTGTGCAAACCTGCTTTTGCATCCGGGTAAAGGCATGCTATTTATTGCAGTGCTGCAGCACGGCAGAATAAAGCCTTAGGATAGGTAATGACCTAAGTATTGCACCTGATCCTGGAAAAGTTGCAAACTTAGATTTGCTAGAGTAGCTTGTAAATCAATGGTGGCCAGGTTTGTGAGAAATGATAGTGAGTTCTCCTTGGATTCTGTTTCTTTCTGTGAACACAGTAACAAATCATCAATATACCGAGTAAGAAGTGAACCATGTACAGGCTTCCATCTTTGGTATTTGTCATGTAATTCTTGGCTAAAATAGTTAGGAACATCTACATAACTCTCGGTGAGGCTTACCCAGTTATACTGCAGGCCCTGTTACTAACATATAGGATGGAGTGGTATGTAAAAGTATGCTAAGCTTAAATGAATGACTAAAATATTTGGCAGTGCTCAGTATTTTGGTTAGTATGGTTGCTGGGTTAGGCACCACCGAATAGCATGTTTGCACCACTAGATTTGAAGCCAACAAATCCTGCACCAGGCAGTATGAAGCAGTCAGGTCTGGTTTTTTAATTTAGAAGATAGGACTATTTATTGTGCTAATGCTTTCTAGCAAGACCTCTTGCTGAAGTAGTGATTTGATATTGAAAAAAACTCCCACTTCCACTACAGGTTTCAAAGGATACTGAGCAATTCATAATACAGGCAACTTTCTTTATGGATGCAAAGTGTATAGCCCACAGTATTTGAGGTACTCATAACAGTTCCTCAAATATATAAAAATTGGTTTGTTAAATTTTAAAGAAAGCAATTGGATTAGGGTATCCAAAATACTGTAGTTTGTACATTAGTTTCTTCAGATTTTGGGATTTCAAGAAATATCCCATCCGTAGATGATTACCCCAAACTTGCATAGCAAATCACATCCAAAAAGATTTGCATGAGCATTGGCCACTAATTAAAATGCATGTTTATCTTGCAATGATCCTATTTGAATATGACTGTAAGATAATATTGGCAATTGTTGTAAATTACCTGATACCTGTACTACCTTGAAGCTGTGCTCCGTGAGTGTATGTGAAGGTAATGCTGTACAGAGGACTACCTGGGCTGTTCCTGTGTCCACCAATAATTCTACTGGTACTGTATGTAATTTACACTGACCATTACTGTTGGTCCCTGGGTTTAAATAGTTACTGCACTACATATGAGGACACATGATTGCCATACCTTCAATTAAGATGGTCTTCATTTCCCATCTGCCTTGTTGGTGGGGGTGGATACTGATTTCCCATGTATGGCACTTGATGAATATGTTTGACCAGCATGTTACCTGGTATGTTACTATATTAGATGGGGAGGCATTCCCTCTCCTCTCATGGTTGGAGGCTGTCCGCAGTCCTGTGCAATGTGTCATGCTGCATCTGAAACAAATCAATTGCTGTATCTTACACTCTGGCATGGGTGGGGGAGCCAACCAACTACTGCTACATCAGAGGAAATTAGCCTTGTGTTTGCCCCAACTTATTTGCACATTTATTTGCTTGAAAGGGCATATTGTGTAGATGTGATAGGTTCCAAAAAAAGTCAGAAGGATACATAACATGTTTAATTTTTTAATACACAAGTTTTATATAATTAAAAAAATAACAGTGTCTGAGCACAAAACAAACTGCCTCACAGAGCCTTATGTTCTAGCAGGATGGCACCTTAATAATTTATGTTAATTTTTTAACACATAACTTCTATGTTATAAATCATTTTAACAGTGCTTAAATACAGAACAAACTGCCTCACAGCACCCATAGTATAAGCCAGGTGGCACACTAATAATGATGTTATATTGTTTAACACACGCAAGTTTTATTTTATGAACATTTTTAACAGTGCCCCCTGAAGTGTGTTTTAACCTTGCAATTTTAGATATGTTTATTGTCCTCATTGTTAGGATTTTGATATGTTGCACTTCTTGATGCTTATGTAAGAGCTGTTTAATTGTATGGATGTATATATTTATATTAATTACTAATTGAATATAAGATGGATTTAAGACTATCAATATATTTATATATTTCTTTGTAAAATCGGGACCATTAGACAAGAATGTCTGTAGTTTGTCCCATGCAAAACATTGATTTACTAATGAGCACAATTGTTTTCAATTTATGAATGATAATTAAGACCATGATTGGATAGGAGTGGTATATAAGGACATTCCCAGAAGCATGCTTGATACTAAACTTCTGAAGAAACTGTCCTTTCATTTAGATGGAGAAATGCATTAAGGATTGTTATATTGCTGCCTTATCTTCCACTGGATCTGAAAAACTGTGAAACTTGTAATCTTGCACTCTATCTACACCTCCCAAGTTAATAGGAGCCAAGTTACCAGAGGAAGCAGCGTTCCTGCTATCACCGCTGCCCGGAGACTACCAACTGCAGTTAGAATGAGTTGATTAAGGAGCCTGAATATTTACCCACTATCAGGCAACCACAGCTTTCACAAGGTAAAGACCGGACTAGCAATACCCCAGTCAATTACTGGGAGGAAGCTGGGGATCTACACCAGGACATCTATATTCCTTTACTGCTGATGATATAGCTGAATTAATTGGACTTCAATCCTCTAGACAATTATAAGCTCCTTTATATATCCACTTGGACATGGGTGATTACCTCTAAGATTTTCATATATGATTGACATTTTCATTAACCCTAAACATCTGTCAATATGTATCTTATTCACAGTGGAATTAATGTAATTTAAACCTTTTTAATGCTCTTGATATTTTAATTAGCCAAGTGCTAGTTTATTGGTTTTATGGTTATTAATGAATAACCTTTGAATTTATATGTGCTCTTGTTAATTTGTAAGTGCCCCCTTTGATATGTTATTTTGACATATCTTATGTTTGTAATGCAACAGAGAATGCTGGTGCAACCCACAGAACAGGGTATGGGATTGAGTTGCTGTTGGTTTCGTATCTGAATTCTGACTCTGAAGATGAAACAAAGATTACTGCAGACTCTGGTGTTTAAAATAATGTCATTACCAACACAAGTGTCAGAGATGTGGAAGAGTCAATCCATCGACGTCTCTAATACTAACCACTGTTACTGACAACGATCCTTTGCCTACATGCGCAAGTGTCAAAATGGCAGAAGAGTATCCTCATGGTGCCTTTATATTTGATAAAAGAACCATGAGCACAGAGAATTATAGGAAAATTACATTTAATCTGCTTCAACTCAGGATTGTTTTATGTGATTGAAAACACACAAGATCTAAAAATATGACTTGTAGCCCTAAATTCAGTTCTGTGAGATCCCTCATAGTCCGAACTGCTCATCTCTAATTTATAAAAAATATACATTACACACAAAAGAACATACATTCTGTAAATTATATTTTTAATTAAAGCACATCAAATGATTTTCAGTCACAGTGTTATGCTCATTGGAGACCCATTTGTATAAATAGTGCACTTGTTCTGGATCCATGTGTAAATGGACATGAACAGATTCACTTCAGCTCTTGCTGTGTTAATAACAATCTCTTTTACGCCTTAATCAGCAACCTACTTGGTTCTAACTAGAGATGAGCAGTTTAGTTTTGGCTCGGATCTTCCTGCCAAGTTCGGATCTCTGAATGAGGTAAACCATCATCTTTCACTGACATCTCAGCACAGATTTAGCCACGTTCTGGCTTGTTCTGCCTCATTCTGAGATCCAAACTTGGTGGGAAGATTCAAGCCATAACCGAACCACTCATCTCTAGTTCTAACTAGCCCAGTAATGTTTTTGAAAAGTGGACTGTCCACATTCCTTTGTAGTGATTTCAAGATCCTCTGACACTTGACATTTTTTGATTGAACTGTGAAAACTCTCTCATTAATTCTTTCTTCACATTCCATTATGTTCTCAACAAGTCAATTATTATTGTTATTATTATTGATTACTTAACTTTGATATAAACTATCATTTTCCACATACTTCAATGATAAGGGATCAATTGTGTTTTCACAATGTTTTATCACGCATCAGATCATCACCTTTTCTATTATGTACAATACAATCCATAACAAAGCAAAGGATGCAAAATCCCTTTAAGTCATACTCCCCATACAGAAAACCAAATGACAGGGTTTAGCCAGGTTAACCAAACAGGCCTATTACCATCTGCCTGTCACTAATAATTCTAAATTCTTTATGCAGTTTATTTAGCTTTTTCTATATGTTCCTATATTTCGTCTGTAGTCATAAAAACAATAGGCAGAGCCTACTATCTGACACATTCACCTTGTTCATATGTCATATAATCCAAAACAAAAGCATTTTGATGAGTAACTGTTACATTGTCAAAAGATTTGGCAATAGTTTCTATATTTTGAACATTTTATACCATCAACCCAAATAGGGAAAAGGGCCAATCTAAATTTATTTTCCCATGGCATATGCATTAAACCTTTTACATTCACCTTCCCTTCCTTAGTAGTATCCTTCCTTTTCCTCATGTAGCTGGGTATTTTCTGATAATGAAAAGTATCTTGAATCCAAGTAATTGAAGCTATTTGGGCCAGGGTTCATGTACACTTTCCTTTTATAGGAAAAAATATAATATGCTTGATGCCTATACTTAATAACAGTCTTCAGGTAAATACACCTGTCACCCCCTAGTGATATCATATACCCACCATAATAAAGGTGTGACAGCATTAATGGACACCATCCTATTACCAGTGTTATAACTCTGGTAAACATACTATTGCACCATGGATTTGGATATCTCCTAAATCATTATTACTCATTACAGTATGAATACATCTAGAATTAGAATATATCTAGAATAGTAGAACTTTTCCTGTGTTCAGAACTTCCACCGTGGTACATATAATCAGTTAGCAACATATAATGCAACGTATGTATTATTTTATTTTGTATCACTTAAACTAGGATTAGTCCATGTTGCATTTTCTGGTATAATTAGTTCATCATCAGTTCATTGGGTGACAAAAAATAGAGCCATATCAGGTAGAGATGCAGATGAAATTGGGGAATGAGCGCATATAAAGCAATTATTGATAGATCCAAGTTCTGCTATTCTATAATGAATCATAGTAAATTGATTTTGATACTTGAATTTTACATGAGTGTACATTTCTTTCTTGTTTCTTTCTGAATTACAGTGTTTACCTTTCCACACTAAACACTAGGACAAGTATACATCCATCAATTCACCAATGTTTGATTTTAACCAGTGGAATCAGCATGTGGGAAGGAACAAATGATGGATTAGTCTCTCCTTCTAGTAATACTAAAAAATCCCTAGGCCTGATACTATCATTACTCCTTTCTTTTATTTCCTTCTTTTTCTGCCCCAACAAGTAACATATATACAGTACCTTGCACCCAGATTTATGTTGAACAGTTCCACTAACCACATATTGTGTTTCTGGGATCACTAGCAGATGTCCCAACAATTGATCACTTTCTACATACAGTAAAATAATTCCTGTATAGACATGTTTACACAACATTCCCCTTGAGCATGAAGTGCATCTTTTTCATTCCATGTGCACATACTGTATCTCTGAAATCATTAGCTGGATAAAAATTAGAGATGGTCATTGAGGCCATTTTTTTGTTTTGGTTTTAGCAAAACCACCCTCAAGTTTTATAGTTTTGGTTTCTGGTAAAACACCCCAAGTGTTTTGGATTTCTTTAAAATTGATAAAACAGCTGAAATCATCTAATTTGTACCTGTTTACATGGAATACAAAACCCGAGATCTGGTTTATAGATAAGAGATCCGAACTTCCGGGAAGATCCGAGCCTGGACTTGGTTCGACTCAAAGTTCTGGTGTGTTCAGCTTTCAGTTGTATTTTCATGTCTAATAAAAATACAACAGAAAATCAGTTTAATTGTGTTTATGGGGACTTTGTGTTCTACATGTGCAATGTATTTTTCTGATGCAGTTACTGTATATATGGATATATATATATACATATATGAGGTCACAGATGTCCCTATATTCCTCCGCTCTTATCTCTGTTACATTTCTGAGATCTGTAATTGTTTCTTAACAGTTACCAATACTGACTGAGATGGGAGAACTACACATGGAGTCAGAAATCTTTGAAAAATTTTTTGGTTTTCTACCTGAGTCACCAGAAACATTGCTTGTTCCAACACCAAATGCCACCCACTCAAAGTGTGTAATGTTGTTAGTTTACTTATTTGTTTCAGCAAATCATTCGTTTTTTTCAATCAATCTAGAAGCCAGAGGATAGAATTGAATATATTGCTTCCAATAGAGCATTATTTTCTTTAGCAGATTTGATTGCCTATGGTCAAGGTAAGGGGAGTAAGGGATGATCCTTTCATTGAAATACCATCTCCACTTTGCAGTATGGGTTTGAAGGATTATGGGTGTTTCTGCTTGAAGTCCTTCTTGTCTTGCCCATGCAGAAATTAACAAATCCATTCTCATAGTGAAAGGTTGTTATTTGGTAGTGGCTTCCACATCTAGCAGCTGTTTCTGAACCAGTGAATATTTTCTTTAGGCAGGGCAGAATATTTTGATCCCAAACCCTTGGAGAATCTTTCCTTCTCCACTTTTAGTTGATTATCCCAGAACATTGCATGTTCAGTGGGTGTTACATCTAGATAGAATAGCTGAATACATAGGCCCAAAAACATTATGTACCTCTACAGCTTATTTAGCTGCTTGGACTACTTGATCTTGTCCGTCTGTCAAAATAAATTTAACCTTTCTTGTCACATTATATATATATATATGATACAAAATGAACCCTTATGTCGCGCGTACACTGGTTCAGCTGCACCAATTAGGTGACCTCTGCTAGTAGAGGACCTAAAAATAGAAATGGAAGAGAAGGGGTACCTTCTAAGACTCAGGAAAAACTGTAGTTCTATGGAAGATTATGAGTCCCAATCCCTAATGATGAAGGAGCAGTTCACAGATAGGGGATATGATCCTACTAAAGTTGAGGAAGCAAGAGTAAAAGCAGCCCAAAGAGGTAGAGATGAACTGCTTGATAGTAACAAAGCTGTATCTAAGATATTGGATCAAAAACCATTCATTACCCAATTCAATAGAGAAAATTATGCTATCAAAAATATCTTCAAGAGACATTGGCATTTATTGTTAAAAGACCCCATATTAGGTCCTCACATTCCTGATAAGCCTAATATTGTGTTTAGGAAAGCAAAAAATCTAAAAAGCATTATAGCCCCTTGCAAATTGAGATCACTAGAGGAGGGCAAAAAAGGAGAAACTACTTCGAGTCAGTTCTTTCCTAAAAGGAATGGCTGCTTTCCATGCAACCATTGTATTTGCTGCAGGTTGATGGAGAATAAAACATTTGATTGGAAATAGGAGAATGGCTCCATCTATACCATTAATGAAGAGGTAGGCACCACCGAATAGCATGTTTGCACCACTAGATTTGAAGCCAACAAATCCTGCACCAGGCAGTATGAAGCAGTCAGGTCTGGTTTTTTAATTTAGAAGATAGGACTATTTATTGTGCTAATGCTTTCTAGCAAGACCTCTTGCTGAAGTAGTGATTTGATATTGAAAAAAACTCCCACTTCCACTACAGGTTTCAAAGGATACTGAGCAATTCATAATACAGGCAACTTTCTTTATGGATGCAAAGTGTATAGCCCACAGTATTTGAGGTACTCATAACAGTTCCTCAAATATATAAAAATTGGTTTGTTAAATTTTAAAGAAAGCAATTGGATTAGGGTATCCAAAATACTGTAGTTTGTACATTAGTTTCTTCAGATTTTGGGATTTCAAGAAATATCCCATCCGTAGATGATTACCCCAAACTTGCATAGCAAATCACATCCAAAAAGATTTGCATGAGCATTGGCCACTAATTAAAATGCATGTTTATCTTGCAATGATCCTATTTGAATATGACTGTAAGATAATATTGGCAATTGTTGTAAATTACCTGATACCTGTACTACCTTGAAGCTGTGCTCCATGAGTGTATGTGAAGGTAATGCTGTACAGAGGACTACCTGGGCTGTTCCTGTGTCCACCAATAATTCTACTGGTACTGTATGTAATTTACACTGACCATTACTGTTGGTCCTTGGGTTTAAATAGTTACTGCACTACATATGAGGACACATGATTGCCATACCTTCAATTAAGATGGTCTTCATTTCCCATCTGCCTTGTTGGTGGGGGTGGATACTGATTTCCCATGTATGGCACTTGATGAATATGTTTGACCAGCATGTTACCTGGTATGTTACTATATTAGATGGGGAGGCATTCCCTCTCCTCTCATGGTTGGAGGCTGTCCGCAGTCCTGTGCAATGTGTCATGCTGCATCTGAAACAAATCAATTGCTGTATCTTACACTCTGGCATGGGTGGGGGAGCCAACCAACTACTGCTACATCAGAGGAAATTAGCCTTGTGTTTGCCCCAACTTATTTGCACATTTATTTGCTTGAAAGGGCATATTGTGTAGATGTGATAGGTTCCAAAAAAAGTCAGAAGGATACATAACATGTTTAATTTTTTAATACACAAGTTTTATATAATTAAAAAAATAACAGTGTCTGAGCACAAAACAAACTGCCTCACAGAGCCTTATGTTCTAGCAGGATGGCACCTTAATAATTTATGTTAATTTTTTAACACATAACTTCTATGTTATAAATCATTTTAACAGTGCTTAAATACAGAACAAACTGCCTCACAGCACCCATAGTATAAGCCAGGTGGCACACTAATAATGATGTTATATTGTTTAACACACGCAAGTTTTATTTTATGAACATTTTTAACAGTGCCCCCTGAAGTGTGTTTTAACCTTGCAATTTTAGATATGTTTATTGTCCTCATTGTTAGGATTTTGATATGTTGCACTTCTTGATGCTTATGTAAGAGCTGTTTAATTGTATGGATGTATATATTTATATTAATTACTAATTGAATATAAGATGGATTTAAGACTATCGATATATTTATATATTTCTTTGTAAAATCGGGACCATTAGACAAGAATGTCTGTAGTTTGTCCCATGCAAAACATTGATTTACTAATGAGCACAATTGTTTTCAATTTATGAATGATAATTAAGACCATGATTGGATAGGAGTGGTATATAAGGACATTCCCAGAAGCATGCTTGATACTAAACTTCTGAAGAAACTGTCCTTTCATTTAGATGGAGAAATGCATTAAGGATTGTTATATTGCTGCCTTATCTTCCACTGGATCTGAAAAACTGTGAAACTTGTAATCTTGCACTCTATCTACACCTCCCAAGTTAATAGGAGCCAAGTTACCAGAGGAAGCAGCGTTCCTGCTATCACCGCTGCCCGGAGACTACCAACTGCAGTTAGAATGAGTTGATTAAGGAGCCTGAATATTTACCCACTATCAGGCAACCACAGCTTTCACAAGGTAAAGACCGGACTAGCAATACCCCAGTCAATTACTGGGAGGAAGCTGGGGATCTACACCAGGACATCTATATTCCTTTACTGCTGATGATATAGCTGAATTAATTGGACTTCAATCCTCTAGACAATTATAAGCTCCTTTATATATCCACTTGGACATGGGTGATTACCTCTAAGATTTTCATATATGATTGACATTTTCATTAACCCTAAACATCTGTCAATATGTATCTTATTCACAGTGGAATTAATGTAATTTAAACCTTTTTAATGCTCTTGATATTTTAATTAGCCAAGTGCTAGTTTATTGGTTTTATGGTTATTAATGAATAACCTTTGAATTTATATGTGCTCTTGTTAATTTGTAAGTGCCCCCTTTGATATGTTATTTTGACATATCTTATGTTTGTAATGCAACAGAGAATGCTGGTGCAACCCACAGAACAGGGTATGGGATTGAGTTGCTGTTGGTTTCGTATCTGAATTCTGACTCTGAAGATGAAACAAAGATTACTGCAGACTCTGGTGTTTAAAATAATGTCATTACCAACACAAGTGTCAGAGATGTGGAAGAGTCAATCCATCGACGTCTCTAATACTAACCACTGTTACTGACAACGATCCTTTGCCTACATGCGCAAGTGTCAAAATGGCAGAAGAGTATCCTCATGGTGCCTTTATATTTGATAAAAGAACCATGAGCACAGAGAATTATAGGAAAATTACATTTAATCTGCTTCAACTCAGGATTGTTTTATGTGATTGAAAACACACAAGATCTAAAAATATGACTTGTAGCCCTAAATTCAGTTCTGTGAGATCCCTCATAGTCCGAACTGCTCATCTCTAATTTATAAAAAATATACATTACACACAAAAGAACATACATTCTGTAAATTATATTTTTAATTAAAGCACATCAAATGATTTTCAGTCACAGTGTTATGCTCATTGGAGACCCATTTGTATAAATAGTGCACTTGTTCTGGATCCATGTGTAAATGGACATGAACAGATTCACTTCAGCTCTTGCTGTGTTAATAACAATCTCTTTTACGCCTTAATCAGCAACCTACTTGGTTCTAACTAGAGATGAGCAGTTTAGTTTTGGCTCGGATCTTCCTGCCAAGTTCGGATCTCTGAATGAGGTAAACCATCATCTTTCACTGACATCTCAGCACAGATTTAGCCACGTTCTGGCTTGTTCTGCCTCATTCTGAGATCCAAACTTGGTGGGAAGATTCAAGCCATAACCGAACCACTCATCTCTAGTTCTAACTAGCCCAGTAATGTTTTTGAAAAGTGGACTGTCCACATTCCTTTGTAGTGATTTCAAGATCCTCTGACACTTGACATTTTTTGATTGAACTGTGAAAACTCTCTCATTAATTCTTTCTTCACATTCCATTATGTTCTCAACAAGTCAATTATTATTGTTATTATTATTGATTACTTAACTTTGATATAAACTATCATTTTCCACATACTTCAATGATAAGGGATCAATTGTGTTTTCACAATGTTTTATCACGCATCAGATCATCACCTTTTCTATTATGTACAATACAATCCATAACAAAGCAAAGGATGCAAAATCCCTTTAAGTCATACTCCCCATACAGAAAACCAAATGACAGGGTTTAGCCAGGTTAACCAAACAGGCCTATTACCATCTGCCTGTCACTAATAATTCTAAATTCTTTATGCAGTTTATTTAGCTTTTTCTATATGTTCCTATATTTCGTCTGTAGTCATAAAAACAATAGGCAGAGCCTACTATCTGACACATTCACCTTGTTCATATGTCATATAATCCAAAACAAAAGCATTTTGATGAGTAACTGTTACATTGTCAAAAGATTTGGCAATAGTTTCTATATTTTGAACATTTTATACCATCAACCCAAATAGGGAAAAGGGCCAATCTAAATTTATTTTCCCATGGCATATGCATTAAACCTTTTACATTCACCTTCCCTTCCTTAGTAGTATCCTTCCTTTTCCTCATGTAGCTGGGTATTTTCTGATAATGAAAAGTATCTTGAATCCAAGTAATTGAAGCTATTTGGGCCAGGGTTCATGTACACTTTCCTTTTATAGGAAAAAATATAATATGCTTGATGCCTATACTTAATAACAGTCTTCAGGTAAATACACCTGTCACCCCCTAGTGATATCATATACCCACCATAATAAAGGTGTGACAGCATTAATGGACACCATCCTATTACCAGTGTTATAACTCTGGTAAACATACTATTGCACCATGGATTTGGATATCTCCTAAATCATTATTACTCATTACAGTATGAATACATCTAGAATTAGAATATATCTAGAATAGTAGAACTTTTCCTGTGTTCAGAACTTCCACCGTGGTACATATAATCAGTTAGCAACATATAATGCAACGTATGTATTATTTTATTTTGTATCACTTAAACTAGGATTAGTCCATGTTGCATTTTCTGGTATAATTAGTTCATCATCAGTTCATTGGGTGACAAAAAATAGAGCCATATCAGGTAGAGATGCAGATGAAATTGGGGAATGAGCGCATATAAAGCAATTATTGATAGATCCAAGTTCTGCTATTCTATAATGAATCATAGTAAATTGATTTTGATACTTGAATTTTACATGAGTGTACATTTCTTTCTTGTTTCTTTCTGAATTACAGTGTTTACCTTTCCACACTAAACACTAGGACAAGTATACATCCATCAATTCACCAATGTTTGATTTTAACCAGTGGAATCAGCATGTGGGAAGGAACAAATGATGGATTAGTCTCTCCTTCTAGTAATACTAAAAAATCCCTAGGCCTGATACTATCATTACTCCTTTCTTTTATTTCCTTCTTTTTCTGCCCCAACAAGTAACATATATACAGTACCTTGCACCCAGATTTATGTTGAACAGTTCCACTAACCACATATTGTGTTTCTGGGATCACTAGCAGATGTCCCAACAATTGATCACTTTCTACATACAGTAAAATAATTCCTGTATAGACATGTTTACACAACATTCCCCTTGAGCATGAAGTGCATCTTTTTCATTCCATGTGCACATACTGTATCTCTGAAATCATTAGCTGGATAAAAATTAGAGATGGTCATTGAGGCCATTTTTTTGTTTTGGTTTTAGCAAAACCACCCTCAAGTTTTATGGTTTTGGTTTCTGGTAAAACACCCCAAGTGTTTTGGATTTCTTTAAAATTGATAAAACAGCTGAAATCATCTAATTTGTACCTGTTTACATGGAATACAAAACCCGAGATCTGGTTTATAGATAAGAGATCCGAACTTCCGGGAAGATCCGAGCCTGGACTTGGTTCGACTCAAAGTTCTGGTGTGTTCAGCTTTCAGTTGTATTTTCATGTCTAATAAAAATACAACAGAAAATCAGTTTAATTGTGTTTATGGGGACTTTGTGTTCTACATGTGCAATGTATTTTTCTGATGCAGTTACTGTATATATGGATATATATATATACATATATGAGGTCACAGATGTCCCTATATTCCTCCGCTCTTATCTCTGTTACATTTCTGAGATCTGTAATTGTTTCTTAACAGTTACCAATACTGACTGAGATGGGAGAACTACACATGGAGTCAGAAATCTTTGAAAAATTGTTTGGTTTTCTACCTGAGTCACCAGAAACATTGCTTGTTCCAACACCAAATGCCACCCACTCAAAGTGTGTAATGTTGTTAGTTTACTTATTTGTTTCAGCAAATCATTCGTTTTTTTCAATCAATCTAGAAGCCAGAGGATAGAATTGAATATATTGCTTCCAATAGAGCATTATTTTCTTTAGCAGATTTGATTGCCTATGGTCAAGGTAAGGGGAGTAAGGGATGATCCTTTCATTGAAATACCATCTCCACTTTGCAGTATGGGTTTGAAGGATTATGGGTGTTTCTGCTTGAAGTCCTTCTTGTCTTGCCCATGCAGAAATTAACAAATCCATTCTCATAGTGAAAGGTTGTTATTTGGTAGTGGCTTCCACATCTAGCAGCTGTTTCTGAACCAGTGAATATTTTCTTTAGGCAGGGCAGAATATTTTGATCCCAAACCCTTGGAGAATCTTTCCTTCTCCACTTTTAGTTGATTATCCCAGAACATTGCATGTTCAGTGGGTGTTACATCTAGATAGAATAGCTGAATACATAGGCCCAAAAACATTATGTACCTCTACAGCTTATTTAGCTGCTTGGACTACTTGATCTTGTCCGTCTGTCAAAATAAATTTAACCTTTCTTGTCACATTATATATATATATATATGATACAAAATGAACCCTTATGTCGCGCGTACACTGGTTCAGCTGCACCAATTAGGTGACCTCTGCTAGTAGAGGACCTAAAAATAGAAATGGAAGAGAAGGGGTACCTTCTAAGACTCAGGAAAAACTGTAGTTCTATGGAAGATTATGAGTCCCAATCCCTAATGATGAAGGAGCAGTTCACAGATAGGGGATATGATCCTACTAAAGTTGAGGAAGCAAGAGTAAAAGCAGCCCAAAGAGGTAGAGATGAACTGCTTGATAGTAACAAAGCTGTATCTAAGATATTGGATCAAAAACCATTCATTACCCAATTCAATAGAGAAAATTATGCTATCAAAAATATCTTCAAGAGACATTGGCATTTATTGTTAAAAGACCCCATATTAGGTCCTCACATTCCTGATAAGCCTAATATTGTGTTTAGGAAAGCAAAAAATCTAAAAAGCATTATAGCCCCTTGCAAATTGAGATCACTAGAGGAGGGCAAAAAAGGAGAAACTACTTCGAGTCAGTTCTTTCCTAAAAGGAATGGCTGCTTTCCATGCAACCATTGTATTTGCTGCAGGTTGATGGAGAATAAAACATTTGATTGGAAATAGGAGAATGGCTCCATCTATACCATTAATGAAGAGGTAGGCACCACCGAATAGCATGTTTGCACCACTAGATTTGAAGCCAACAAATCCTGCACCAGGCAGTATGAAGCAGTCAGGTCTGGTTTTTTAATTTAGAAGATAGGACTATTTATTGTGCTAATGCTTTCTAGCAAGACCTCTTGCTGAAGTAGTGATTTGATATTGAAAAAAACTCCCACTTCCACTACAGGTTTCAAAGGATACTGAGCAATTCATAATACAGGCAACTTTCTTTATGGATGCAAAGTGTATAGCCCACAGTATTTGAGGTACTCATAACAGTTCCTCAAATATATAAAAATTGGTTTGTTAAATTTTAAAGAAAGCAATTGGATTAGGGTATCCAAAATACTGTAGTTTGTACATTAGTTTCTTCAGATTTTGGGATTTCAAGAAATATCCCATCCGTAGATGATTACCCCAAACTTGCATAGCAAATCACATCCAAAAAGATTTGCATGAGCATTGGCCACTAATTAAAATGCATGTTTATCTTGCAATGATCCTATTTGAATATGACTGTAAGATAATATTGGCAATTGTTGTAAATTACCTGATACCTGTACTACCTTGAAGCTGTGCTCCGTGAGTGTATGTGAAGGTAATGCTGTACAGAGGACTACCTGGGCTGTTCCTGTGTCCACCAATAATTCTACTGGTACTGTATGTAATTTACACTGACCATTACTGTTGGTCCCTGGGTTTAAATAGTTACTGCACTACATATGAGGACACATGATTGCCATACCTTCAATTAAGATGGTCTTCATTTCCCATCTGCCTTGTTGGTGGGGGTGGATACTGATTTCCCATGTATGGCACTTGATGAATATGTTTGACCAGCATGTTACCTGGTATGTTACTATATTAGATGGGGAGGCATTCCCTCTCCTCTCATGGTTGGAGGCTGTCCGCAGTCCTGTGCAATGTGTCATGCTGCATCTGAAACAAATCAATTGCTGTATCTTACACTCTGGCATGGGTGGGGGAGCCAACCAACTACTGCTACATCAGAGGAAATTAGCCTTGTGTTTGCCCCAACTTATTTGCACATTTATTTGCTTGAAAGGGCATATTGTGTAGATGTGATAGGTTCCAAAAAAAGTCAGAAGGATACATAACATGTTTAATTTTTTAATACACAAGTTTTATATAATTAAAAAAATAACAGTGTCTGAGCACAAAACAAACTGCCTCACAGAGCCTTATGTTCTAGCAGGATGGCACCTTAATAATTTATGTTAATTTTTTAACACATAACTTCTATGTTATAAATCATTTTAACAGTGCTTAAATACAGAACAAACTGCCTCACAGCACCCATAGTATAAGCCAGGTGGCACACTAATAATGATGTTATATTGTTTAACACACGCAAGTTTTATTTTATGAACATTTTTAACAGTGCCCCCTGAAGTGTGTTTTAACCTTGCAATTTTAGATATGTTTATTGTCCTCATTGTTAGGATTTTGATATGTTGCACTTCTTGATGCTTATGTAAGAGCTGTTTAATTGTATGGATGTATATATTTATATTAATTACTAATTGAATATAAGATGGATTTAAGACTATCGATATATTTATATATTTCTTTGTAAAATCGGGACCATTAGACAAGAATGTCTGTAGTTTGTCCCATGCAAAACATTGATTTACTAATGAGCACAATTGTTTTCAATTTATGAATGATAATTAAGACCATGATTGGATAGGAGTGGTATATAAGGACATTCCCAGAAGCATGCTTGATACTAAACTTCTGAAGAAACTGTCCTTTCATTTAGATGGAGAAATGCATTAAGGATTGTTATATTGCTGCCTTATCTTCCACTGGATCTGAAAAACTGTGAAACTTGTAATCTTGCACTCTATCTACACCTCCCAAGTTAATAGGAGCCAAGTTACCAGAGGAAGCAGCGTTCCTGCTATCACCGCTGCCCGGAGACTACCAACTGCAGTTAGAATGAGTTGATTAAGGAGCCTGAATATTTACCCACTATCAGGCAACCACAGCTTTCACAAGGTAAAGACCGGACTAGCAATACCCCAGTCAATTACTGGGAGGAAGCTGGGGATCTACACCAGGACATCTATATTCCTTTACTGCTGATGATATAGCTGAATTAATTGGACTTCAATCCTCTAGACAATTATAAGCTCCTTTATATATCCACTTGGACATGGGTGATTACCTCTAAGATTTTCATATATGATTGACATTTTCATTAACCCTAAACATCTGTCAATATGTATCTTATTCACAGTGGAATTAATGTAATTTAAACCTTTTTAATGCTCTTGATATTTTAATTAGCCAAGTGCTAGTTTATTGGTTTTATGGTTATTAATGAATAACCTTTGAATTTATATGTGCTCTTGTTAATTTGTAAGTGCCCCCTTTGATATGTTATTTTGACATATCTTATGTTTGTAATGCAACAGAGAATGCTGGTGCAACCCACAGAACAGGGTATGGGATTGAGTTGCTGTTGGTTTCGTATCTGAATTCTGACTCTGAAGATGAAACAAAGATTACTGCAGACTCTGGTGTTTAAAATAATGTCATTACCAACACAAGTGTCAGAGATGTGGAAGAGTCAATCCATCGACGTCTCTAATACTAACCACTGTTACTGACAACGATCCTTTGCCTACATGCGCAAGTGTCAAAATGGCAGAAGAGTATCCTCATGGTGCCTTTATATTTGATAAAAGAACCATGAGCACAGAGAATTATAGGAAAATTACATTTAATCTGCTTCAACTCAGGATTGTTTTATGTGATTGAAAACACACAAGATCTAAAAATATGACTTGTAGCCCTAAATTCAGTTCTGTGAGATCCCTCATAGTCCGAACTGCTCATCTCTAATTTATAAAAAATATACATTACACACAAAAGAACATACATTCTGTAAATTATATTTTTAATTAAAGCACATCAAATGATTTTCAGTCACAGTGTTATGCTCATTGGAGACCCATTTGTATAAATAGTGCACTTGTTCTGGATCCATGTGTAAATGGACATGAACAGATTCACTTCAGCTCTTGCTGTGTTAATAACAATCTCTTTTACGCCTTAATCAGCAACCTACTTGGTTCTAACTAGAGATGAGCAGTTTAGTTTTGGCTCGGATCTTCCTGCCAAGTTCGGATCTCTGAATGAGGTAAACCATCATCTTTCACTGACATCTCAGCACAGATTTAGCCACGTTCTGGCTTGTTCTGCCTCATTCTGAGATCCAAACTTGGTGGGAAGATTCAAGCCATAACCGAACCACTCATCTCTAGTTCTAACTAGCCCAGTAATGTTTTTGAAAAGTGGACTGTCCACATTCCTTTGTAGTGATTTCAAGATCCTCTGACACTTGACATTTTTTGATTGAACTGTGAAAACTCTCTCATTAATTCTTTCTTCACATTCCATTATGTTCTCAACAAGTCAATTATTATTGTTATTATTATTGATTACTTAACTTTGATATAAACTATCATTTTCCACATACTTCAATGATAAGGGATCAATTGTGTTTTCACAATGTTTTATCACGCATCAGATCATCACCTTTTCTATTATGTACAATACAATCCATAACAAAGCAAAGGATGCAAAATCCCTTTAAGTCATACTCCCCATACAGAAAACCAAATGACAGGGTTTAGCCAGGTTAACCAAACAGGCCTATTACCATCTGCCTGTCACTAATAATTCTAAATTCTTTATGCAGTTTATTTAGCTTTTTCTATATGTTCCTATATTTCGTCTGTAGTCATAAAAACAATAGGCAGAGCCTACTATCTGACACATTCACCTTGTTCATATGTCATATAATCCAAAACAAAAGCATTTTGATGAGTAACTGTTACATTGTCAAAAGATTTGGCAATAGTTTCTATATTTTGAACATTTTATACCATCAACCCAAATAGGGAAAAGGGCCAATCTAAATTTATTTTCACATGGCATATGCATTAAACCTTTTACATTCACCTTCCCTTCCTTAGTAGTATCCTTCCTTTTCCTCATGTAGCTGGGTATTTTCTGATAATGAAAAGTATCTTGAATCCAAGTAATTGAAGCTATTTGGGCCAGGGTTCATGTACACTTTCCTTTTATAGGAAAAAATATAATATGCTTGATGCCTATACTTAATAACAGTCTTCAGGTAAATACACCTGTCACCCCCTAGTGATATCATATACCCACCATAATAAAGGTGTGACAGCATTAATGGACACCATCCTATTACCAGTGTTATAACTCTGGTAAACATACTATTGCACCATGGATTTGGATATCTCCTAAATCATTATTACTCATTACAGTATGAATACATCTAGAATTAGAATATATCTAGAATAGTAGAACTTTTCCTGTGTTCAGAACTTCCACCGTGGTACATATAATCAGTTAGCAACATATAATGCAACGTATGTATTATTTTATTTTGTATCACTTAAACTAGGATTAGTCCATGTTGCATTTTCTGGTATAATTAGTTCATCATCAGTTCATTGGGTGACAAAAAATAGAGCCATATCAGGTAGAGATGCAGATGAAATTGGGGAATGAGCGCATATAAAGCAATTATTGATAGATCCAAGTTCTGCTATTCTATAATGAATCATAGTAAATTGATTTTGATACTTGAATTTTACATGAGTGTACATTTCTTTCTTGTTTCTTTCTGAATTACAGTGTTTACCTTTCCACACTAAACACTAGGACAAGTATACATCCATCAATTCACCAATGTTTGATTTTAACCAGTGGAATCAGCATGTGGGAAGGAACAAATGATGGATTAGTCTCTCCTTCTAGTAATACTAAAAAATCCCTAGGCCTGATACTATCATTACTCCTTTCTTTTATTTCCTTCTTTTTCTGCCCCAACAAGTAACATATATACAGTACCTTGCACCCAGATTTATGTTGAACAGTTCCACTAACCACATATTGTGTTTCTGGGATCACTAGCAGATGTCCCAACAATTGATCACTTTCTACATACAGTAAAATAATTCCTGTATAGACATGTTTACACAACATTCCCCTTGAGCATGAAGTGCATCTTTTTCATTCCATGTGCACATACTGTATCTCTGAAATCATTAGCTGGATAAAAATTAGAGATGGTCATTGAGGCCATTTTTTTGTTTTGGTTTTAGCAAAACCACCCTCAAGTTTTATGGTTTTGGTTTCTGGTAAAACACCCCAATTTTTTTGGATTTCTTTAAAATTGATAAAACAGCTGAAATCATCTAATTTGTACCTGTTTACATGGAATACAAAACCCGAGATCTGGTTTATAGATAAGAGATCCGAACTTCCGGGAAGATCCGAGCCTGGACTTGGTTCGACTCAAAGTTCTGGTGTGTTCAGCTTTCAGTTGTATTTTCATGTCTAATAAAAATACAACAGAAAATCAGTTTAATTGTGTTTATGGGGACTTTGTGTTCTACATGTGCAATGTATTTTTCTGATGCAGTTACTGTATATATGGATATATATATATACATATATGAGGTCACAGATGTCCCTATATTCCTCCGCTCTTATCTCTGTTACATTTCTGAGATCTGTAATTGTTTCTTAACAGTTACCAATACTGACTGAGATGGGAGAACTACACATGGAGTCAGAAATCTTTGAAAAATTTTTTGGTTTTCTACCTGAGTCACCAGAAACATTGCTTGTTCCAACACCAAATGCCACCCACTCAAAGTGTGTAATGTTGTTAGTTTACTTATTTGTTTCAGCAAATCATTCGTTTTTTTCAATCAATCTAGAAGCCAGAGGATAGAATTGAATATATTGCTTCCAATAGAGCATTATTTTCTTTAGCAGATTTGATTGCCTATGGTCAAGGTAAGGGGAGTAAGGGATGATCCTTTCATTGAAATACCATCTCCACTTTGCAGTATGGGTTTGAAGGATTATGGGTGTTTCTGCTTGAAGTCCTTCTTGTCTTGCCCATGCAGAAATTAACAAATCCATTCTCATAGTGAAAGGTTGTTATTTGGTAGTGGCTTCCACATCTAGCAGCTGTTTCTGAACCAGTGAATATTTTCTTTAGGCAGGGCAGAATATTTTGATCCCAAACCCTTGGAGAATCTTTCCTTCTCCACTTTTAGTTGATTATCCCAGAACATTGCATGTTCAGTGGGTGTTACATCTAGATAGAATAGCTGAATACATAGGCCCAAAAACATTATGTACCTCTACAGCTTATTTAGCTGCTTGGACTACTTGATCTTGTCCGTCTGTCAAAATAAATTTAACCTTTCTTGTCACATTATATATATATATATATATATGATACAAAATGAACCCTTATGTCGCGCGTACACTGGTTCAGCTGCACCAATTAGGTGACCTCTGCTAGTAGAGGACCTAAAAATAGAAATGGAAGAGAAGGGGTACCTTCTAAGACTCAGGAAAAACTGTAGTTCTATGGAAGATTATGAGTCCCAATCCCTAATGATGAAGGAGCAGTTCACAGATAGGGGATATGATCCTACTAAAGTTGAGGAAGCAAGAGTAAAAGCAGCCCAAAGAGGTAGAGATGAACTGCTTGATAGTAACAAAGCTGTATCTAAGATATTGGATCAAAAACCATTCATTACCCAATTCAATAGAGAAAATTATGCTATCAAAAATATCTTCAAGAGACATTGGCATTTATTGTTAAAAGACCCCATATTAGGTCCTCACATTCCTGATAAGCCTAATATTGTGTTTAGGAAAGCAAAAAATCTAAAAAGCATTATAGCCCCTTGCAAATTGAGATCACTAGAGGAGGGCAAAAAAGGAGAAACTACTTCGAGTCAGTTCTTTCCTAAAAGGAATGGCTGCTTTCCATGCAACCATTGTATTTGCTGCAGGTTGATGGAGAATAAAACATTTGATTGGAAATAGGAGAATGGCTCCATCTATACCATTAATGAAGAGGTAGGCACCACCGAATAGCATGTTTGCACCACTAGATTTGAAGCCAACAAATCCTGCACCAGGCAGTATGAAGCAGTCAGGTCTGGTTTTTTAATTTAGAAGATAGGACTATTTATTGTGCTAATGCTTTCTAGCAAGACCTCTTGCTGAAGTAGTGATTTGATATTGAAAAAAACTCCCACTTCCACTACAGGTTTCAAAGGATACTGAGCAATTCATAATACAGGCAACTTTCTTTATGGATGCAAAGTGTATAGCCCACAGTATTTGAGGTACTCATAACAGTTCCTCAAATATATAAAAATTGGTTTGTTAAATTTTAAAGAAAGCAATTGGATTAGGGTATCCAAAATACTGTAGTTTGTACATTAGTTTCTTCAGATTTTGGGATTTCAAGAAATATCCCATCCGTAGATGATTACCCCAAACTTGCATAGCAAATCACATCCAAAAAGATTTGCATGAGCATTGGCCACTAATTAAAATGCATGTTTATCTTGCAATGATCCTATTTGAATATGACTGTAAGATAATATTGGCAATTGTTGTAAATTACCTGATACCTGTACTACCTTGAAGCTGTGCTCCGTGAGTGTATGTGAAGGTAATGCTGTACAGAGGACTACCTGGGCTGTTCCTGTGTCCACCAATAATTCTACTGGTACTGTATGTAATTTACACTGACCATTACTGTTGGTCCCTGGGTTTAAATAGTTACTGCACTACATATGAGGACACATGATTGCCATACCTTCAATTAAGATGGTCTTCATTTCCCATCTGCCTTGTTGGTGGGGGTGGATACTGATTTCCCATGTATGGCACTTGATGAATATGTTTGACCAGCATGTTACCTGGTATGTTACTATATTAGATGGGGAGGCATTCCCTCTCCTCTCATGGTTGGAGGCTGTCCGCAGTCCTGTGCAATGTGTCATGCTGCATCTGAAACAAATCAATTGCTGTATCTTACACTCTGGCATGGGTGGGGGAGCCAACCAACTACTGCTACATCAGAGGAAATTAGCCTTGTGTTTGCCCCAACTTATTTGCACATTTATTTGCTTGAAAGGGCATATTGTGTAGATGTGATAGGTTCCAAAAAAAGTCAGAAGGATACATAACATGTTTAATTTTTTAATACACAAGTTTTATATAATTAAAAAAATAACAGTGTCTGAGCACAAAACAAACTGCCTCACAGAGCCTTATGTTCTAGCAGGATGGCACCTTAATAATTTATGTTAATTTTTTAACACATAACTTCTATGTTATAAATCATTTTAACAGTGCTTAAATACAGAACAAACTGCCTCACAGCACCCATAGTATAAGCCAGGTGGCACACTAATAATGATGTTATATTGTTTAACACACGCAAGTTTTATTTTATGAACATTTTTAACAGTGCCCCCTGAAGTGTGTTTTAACCTTGCAATTTTAGATATGTTTATTGTCCTCATTGTTAGGATTTTGATATGTTGCACTTCTTGATGCTTATGTAAGAGCTGTTTAATTGTATGGATGTATATATTTATATTAATTACTAATTGAATATAAGATGGATTTAAGACTATCGATATATTTATATATTTCTTTGTAAAATCGGGACCATTAGACAAGAATGTCTGTAGTTTGTCCCATGCAAAACATTGATTTACTAATGAGCACAATTGTTTTCAATTTATGAATGATAATTAAGACCATGATTGGATAGGAGTGGTATATAAGGACATTCCCAGAAGCATGCTTGATACTAAACTTCTGAAGAAACTGTCCTTTCATTTAGATGGAGAAATGCATTAAGGATTGTTATATTGCTGCCTTATCTTCCACTGGATCTGAAAAACTGTGAAACTTGTAATCTTGCACTCTATCTACACCTCCCAAGTTAATAGGAGCCAAGTTACCAGAGGAAGCAGCGTTCCTGCTATCACCGCTGCCCGGAGACTACCAACTGCAGTTAGAATGAGTTGATTAAGGAGCCTGAATATTTACCCACTATCAGGCAACCACAGCTTTCACAAGGTAAAGACCGGACTAGCAATACCCCAGTCAATTACTGGGAGGAAGCTGGGGATCTACACCAGGACATCTATATTCCTTTACTGCTGATGATATAGCTGAATTAATTGGACTTCAATCCTCTAGACAATTATAAGCTCCTTTATATATCCACTTGGACATGGGTGATTACCTCTAAGATTTTCATATATGATTGACATTTTCATTAACCCTAAACATCTGTCAATATGTATCTTATTCACAGTGGAATTAATGTAATTTAAACCTTTTTAATGCTCTTGATATTTTAATTAGCCAAGTGCTAGTTTATTGGTTTTATGGTTATTAATGAATAACCTTTGAATTTATATGTGCTCTTGTTAATTTGTAAGTGCCCCCTTTGATATGTTATTTTGACATATCTTATGTTTGTAATGCAACAGAGAATGCTGGTGCAACCCACAGAACAGGGTATGGGATTGAGTTGCTGTTGGTTTCGTATCTGAATTCTGACTCTGAAGATGAAACAAAGATTACTGCAGACTCTGGTGTTTAAAATAATGTCATTACCAACACAAGTGTCAGAGATGTGGAAGAGTCAATCCATCGACGTCTCTAATACTAACCACTGTTACTGACAACGATCCTTTGCCTACATGCGCAAGTGTCAAAATGGCAGAAGAGTATCCTCATGGTGCCTTTATATTTGATAAAAGAACCATGAGCACAGAGAATTATAGGAAAATTACATTTAATCTGCTTCAACTCAGGATTGTTTTATGTGATTGAAAACACACAAGATCTAAAAATATGACTTGTAGCCCTAAATTCAGTTCTGTGAGATCCCTCATAGTCCGAACTGCTCATCTCTAATTTATAAAAAATATACATTACACACAAAAGAACATACATTCTGTAAATTATATTTTTAATTAAAGCACATCAAATGATTTTCAGTCACAGTGTTATGCTCATTGGAGACCCATTTGTATAAATAGTGCACTTGTTCTGGATCCATGTGTAAATGGACATGAACAGATTCACTTCAGCTCTTGCTGTGTTAATAACAATCTCTTTTACGCCTTAATCAGCAACCTACTTGGTTCTAACTAGAGATGAGCAGTTTAGTTTTGGCTCGGATCTTCCTGCCAAGTTCGGATCTCTGAATGAGGTAAACCATCATCTTTCACTGACATCTCAGCACAGATTTAGCCACGTTCTGGCTTGTTCTGCCTCATTCTGAGATCCAAACTTGGTGGGAAGATTCAAGCCATAACCGAACCACTCATCTCTAGTTCTAACTAGCCCAGTAATGTTTTTGAAAAGTGGACTGTCCACATTCCTTTGTAGTGATTTCAAGATCCTCTGACACTTGACATTTTTTGATTGAACTGTGAAAACTCTCTCATTAATTCTTTCTTCACATTCCATTATGTTCTCAACAAGTCAATTATTATTGTTATTATTATTGATTACTTAACTTTGATATAAACTATCATTTTCCACATACTTCAATGATAAGGGATCAATTGTGTTTTCACAATGTTTTATCACGCATCAGATCATCACCTTTTCTATTATGTACAATACAATCCATAACAAAGCAAAGGATGCAAAATCCCTTTAAGTCATACTCCCCATACAGAAAACCAAATGACAGGGTTTAGCCAGGTTAACCAAACAGGCCTATTACCATCTGCCTGTCACTAATAATTCTAAATTCTTTATGCAGTTTATTTAGCTTTTTCTATATGTTCCTATATTTCGTCTGTAGTCATAAAAACAATAGGCAGAGCCTACTATCTGACACATTCACCTTGTTCATATGTCATATAATCCAAAACAAAAGCATTTTGATGAGTAACTGTTACATTGTCAAAAGATTTGGCAATAGTTTCTATATTTTGAACATTTTATACCATCAACCCAAATAGGGAAAAGGGCCAATCTAAATTTATTTTCCCATGGCATATGCATTAAACCTTTTACATTCACCTTCCCTTCCTTAGTAGTATCCTTCCTTTTCCTCATGTAGCTGGGTATTTTCTGATAATGAAAAGTATCTTGAATCCAAGTAATTGAAGCTATTTGGGCCAGGGTTCATGTACACTTTCCTTTTATAGGAAAAAATATAATATGCTTGATGCCTATACTTAATAACAGTCTTCAGGTAAATACACCTGTCACCCCCTAGTGATATCATATACCCACCATAATAAAGGTGTGACAGCATTAATGGACACCATCCTATTACCAGTGTTATAACTCTGGTAAACATACTATTGCACCATGGATTTGGATATCTCCTAAATCATTATTACTCATTACAGTATGAATACATCTAGAATTAGAATATATCTAGAATAGTAGAACTTTTCCTGTGTTCAGAACTTCCACCGTGGTACATATAATCAGTTAGCAACATATAATGCAACGTATGTATTATTTTATTTTGTATCACTTAAACTAGGATTAGTCCATGTTGCATTTTCTGGTATAATTAGTTCATCATCAGTTCATTGGGTGACAAAAAATAGAGCCATATCAGGTAGAGATGCAGATGAAATTGGGGAATGAGCGCATATAAAGCAATTATTGATAGATCCAAGTTCTGCTATTCTATAATGAATCATAGTAAATTGATTTTGATACTTGAATTTTACATGAGTGTACATTTCTTTCTTGTTTCTTTCTGAATTACAGTGTTTACCTTTCCACACTAAACACTAGGACAAGTATACATCCATCAATTCACCAATGTTTGATTTTAACCAGTGGAATCAGCATGTGGGAAGGAACAAATGATGGATTAGTCTCTCCTTCTAGTAATACTAAAAAATCCCTAGGCCTGATACTATCATTACTCCTTTCTTTTATTTCCTTCTTTTTCTGCCCCAACAAGTAACATATATACAGTACCTTGCACCCAGATTTATGTTGAACAGTTCCACTAACCACATATTGTGTTTCTGGGATCACTAGCAGATGTCCCAACAATTGATCACTTTCTACATACAGTAAAATAATTCCTGTATAGACATGTTTACACAACATTCCCCTTGAGCATGAAGTGCATCTTTTTCATTCCATGTGCACATACTGTATCTCTGAAATCATTAGCTGGATAAAAATTAGAGATGGTCATTGAGGCCATTTTTTTGTTTTGGTTTTAGCAAAACCACCCTCAAGTTTTATGGTTTTGGTTTCTGGTAAAACACCCCAAGTGTTTTGGATTTCTTTAAAATTGATAAAACAGCTGAAATCATCTAATTTGTACCTGTTTACATGGAATACAAAACCCGAGATCTGGTTTATAGATAAGAGATCCGAACTTCCGGGAAGATCCGAGCCTGGACTTGGTTCGACTCAAAGTTCTGGTGTGTTCAGCTTTCAGTTGTATTTTCATGTCTAATAAAAATACAACAGAAAATCAGTTTAATTGTGTTTATGGGGACTTTGTGTTCTACATGTGCAATGTATTTTTCTGATGCAGTTACTGTATATATGGATATATATATATACATATATGAGGTCACAGATGTCCCTATATTCCTCCGCTCTTATCTCTGTTACATTTCTGAGATCTGTAATTGTTTCTTAACAGTTACCAATACTGACTGAGATGGGAGAACTACACATGGAGTCAGAAATCTTTGAAAAATTGTTTGGTTTTCTACCTGAGTCACCAGAAACATTGCTTGTTCCAACACCAAATGCCACCCACTCAAAGTGTGTAATGTTGTTAGTTTACTTATTTGTTTCAGCAAATCATTCGTTTTTTTCAATCAATCTAGAAGCCAGAGGATAGAATTGAATATATTGCTTCCAATAGAGCATTATTTTCTTTAGCAGATTTGATTGCCTATGGTCAAGGTAAGGGGAGTAAGGGATGATCCTTTCATTGAAATACCATCTCCACTTTGCAGTATGGGTTTGAAGGATTATGGGTGTTTCTGCTTGAAGTCCTTCTTGTCTTGCCCATGCAGAAATTAACAAATCCATTCTCATAGTGAAAGGTTGTTATTTGGTAGTGGCTTCCACATCTAGCAGCTGTTTCTGAACCAGTGAATATTTTCTTTAGGCAGGGCAGAATATTTTGATCCCAAACCCTTGGAGAATCTTTCCTTCTCCACTTTTAGTTGATTATCCCAGAACATTGCATGTTCAGTGGGTGTTACATCTAGATAGAATAGCTGAATACATAGGCCCAAAAACATTATGTACCTCTACAGCTTATTTAGCTGCTTGGACTACTTGATCTTGTCCGTCTGTCAAAATAAATTTAACCTTTCTTGTCACATTATATATATATATATATGATACAAAATGAACCCTTATGTCGCGCGTACACTGGTTCAGCTGCACCAATTAGGTGACCTCTGCTAGTAGAGGACCTAAAAATAGAAATGGAAGAGAAGGGGTACCTTCTAAGACTCAGGAAAAACTGTAGTTCTATGGAAGATTATGAGTCCCAATCCCTAATGATGAAGGAGCAGTTCACAGATAGGGGATATGATCCTACTAAAGTTGAGGAAGCAAGAGTAAAAGCAGCCCAAAGAGGTAGAGATGAACTGCTTGATAGTAACAAAGCTGTATCTAAGATATTGGATCAAAAACCATTCATTACCCAATTCAATAGAGAAAATTATGCTATCAAAAATATCTTCAAGAGACATTGGCATTTATTGTTAAAAGACCCCATATTAGGTCCTCACATTCCTGATAAGCCTAATATTGTGTTTAGGAAAGCAAAAAATCTAAAAAGCATTATAGCCCCTTGCAAATTGAGATCACTAGAGGAGGGCAAAAAAGGAGAAACTACTTCGAGTCAGTTCTTTCCTAAAAGGAATGGCTGCTTTCCATGCAACCATTGTATTTGCTGCAGGTTGATGGAGAATAAAACATTTGATTGGAAATAGGAGAATGGCTCCATCTATACCATTAATGAAGAGGTAGGCACCACCGAATAGCATGTTTGCACCACTAGATTTGAAGCCAACAAATCCTGCACCAGGCAGTATGAAGCAGTCAGGTCTGGTTTTTTAATTTAGAAGATAGGACTATTTATTGTGCTAATGCTTTCTAGCAAGACCTCTTGCTGAAGTAGTGATTTGATATTGAAAAAAACTCCCACTTCCACTACAGGTTTCAAAGGATACTGAGCAATTCATAATACAGGCAACTTTCTTTATGGATGCAAAGTGTATAGCCCACAGTATTTGAGGTACTCATAACAGTTCCTCAAATATATAAAAATTGGTTTGTTAAATTTTAAAGAAAGCAATTGGATTAGGGTATCCAAAATACTGTAGTTTGTACATTAGTTTCTTCAGATTTTGGGATTTCAAGAAATATCCCATCCGTAGATGATTACCCCAAACTTGCATAGCAAATCACATCCAAAAAGATTTGCATGAGCATTGGCCACTAATTAAAATGCATGTTTATCTTGCAATGATCCTATTTGAATATGACTGTAAGATAATATTGGCAATTGTTGTAAATTACCTGATACCTGTACTACCTTGAAGCTGTGCTCCGTGAGTGTATGTGAAGGTAATGCTGTACAGAGGACTACCTGGGCTGTTCCTGTGTCCACCAATAATTCTACTGGTACTGTATGTAATTTACACTGACCATTACTGTTGGTCCCTGGGTTTAAATAGTTACTGCACTACATATGAGGACACATGATTGCCATACCTTCAATTAAGATGGTCTTCATTTCCCATCTGCCTTGTTGGTGGGGGTGGATACTGATTTCCCATGTATGGCACTTGATGAATATGTTTGACCAGCATGTTACCTGGTATGTTACTATATTAGATGGGGAGGCATTCCCTCTCCTCTCATGGTTGGAGGCTGTCCGCAGTCCTGTGCAATGTGTCATGCTGCATCTGAAACAAATCAATTGCTGTATCTTACACTCTGGCATGGGTGGGGGAGCCAACCAACTACTGCTACATCAGAGGAAATTAGCCTTGTGTTTGCCCCAACTTATTTGCACATTTATTTGCTTGAAAGGGCATATTGTGTAGATGTGATAGGTTCCAAAAAAAGTCAGAAGGATACATAACATGTTTAATTTTTTAATACACAAGTTTTATATAATTAAAAAAATAACAGTGTCTGAGCACAAAACAAACTGCCTCACAGAGCCTTATGTTCTAGCAGGATGGCACCTTAATAATTTATGTTAATTTTTTAACACATAACTTCTATGTTATAAATCATTTTAACAGTGCTTAAATACAGAACAAACTGCCTCACAGCACCCATAGTATAAGCCAGGTGGCACACTAATAATGATGTTATATTGTTTAACACACGCAAGTTTTATTTTATGAACATTTTTAACAGTGCCCCCTGAAGTGTGTTTTAACCTTGCAATTTTAGATATGTTTATTGTCCTCATTGTTAGGATTTTGATATGTTGCACTTCTTGATGCTTATGTAAGAGCTGTTTAATTGTATGGATGTATATATTTATATTAATTACTAATTGAATATAAGATGGATTTAAGACTATCGATATATTTATATATTTCTTTGTAAAATCGGGACCATTAGACAAGAATGTCTGTAGTTTGTCCCATGCAAAACATTGATTTACTAATGAGCACAATTGTTTTCAATTTATGAATGATAATTAAGACCATGATTGGATAGGAGTGGTATATAAGGACATTCCCAGAAGCATGCTTGATACTAAACTTCTGAAGAAACTGTCCTTTCATTTAGATGGAGAAATGCATTAAGGATTGTTATATTGCTGCCTTATCTTCCACTGGATCTGAAAAACTGTGAAACTTGTAATCTTGCACTCTATCTACACCTCCCAAGTTAATAGGAGCCAAGTTACCAGAGGAAGCAGCGTTCCTGCTATCACCGCTGCCCGGAGACTACCAACTGCAGTTAGAATGAGTTGATTAAGGAGCCTGAATATTTACCCACTATCAGGCAACCACAGCTTTCACAAGGTAAAGACCGGACTAGCAATACCCCAGTCAATTACTGGGAGGAAGCTGGGGATCTACACCAGGACATCTATATTCCTTTACTGCTGATGATATAGCTGAATTAATTGGACTTCAATCCTCTAGACAATTATAAGCTCCTTTATATATCCACTTGGACATGGGTGATTACCTCTAAGATTTTCATATATGATTGACATTTTCATTAACCCTAAACATCTGTCAATATGTATCTTATTCACAGTGGAATTAATGTAATTTAAACCTTTTTAATGCTCTTGATATTTTAATTAGCCAAGTGCTAGTTTATTGGTTTTATGGTTATTAATGAATAACCTTTGAATTTATATGTGCTCTTGTTAATTTGTAAGTGCCCCCTTTGATATGTTATTTTGACATATCTTATGTTTGTAATGCAACAGAGAATGCTGGTGCAACCCACAGAACAGGGTATGGGATTGAGTTGCTGTTGGTTTCGTATCTGAATTCTGACTCTGAAGATGAAACAAAGATTACTGCAGACTCTGGTGTTTAAAATAATGTCATTACCAACACAAGTGTCAGAGATGTGGAAGAGTCAATCCATCGACGTCTCTAATACTAACCACTGTTACTGACAACGATCCTTTGCCTACATGCGCAAGTGTCAAAATGGCAGAAGAGTATCCTCATGGTGCCTTTATATTTGATAAAAGAACCATGAGCACAGAGAATTATAGGAAAATTACATTTAATCTGCTTCAACTCAGGATTGTTTTATGTGATTGAAAACACACAAGATCTAAAAATATGACTTGTAGCCCTAAATTCAGTTCTGTGAGATCCCTCATAGTCCGAACTGCTCATCTCTAATTTATAAAAAATATACATTACACACAAAAGAACATACATTCTGTAAATTATATTTTTAATTAAAGCACATCAAATGATTTTCAGTCACAGTGTTATGCTCATTGGAGACCCATTTGTATAAATAGTGCACTTGTTCTGGATCCATGTGTAAATGGACATGAACAGATTCACTTCAGCTCTTGCTGTGTTAATAACAATCTCTTTTACGCCTTAATCAGCAACCTACTTGGTTCTAACTAGAGATGAGCAGTTTAGTTTTGGCTCGGATCTTCCTGCCAAGTTCGGATCTCTGAATGAGGTAAACCATCATCTTTCACTGACATCTCAGCACAGATTTAGCCACGTTCTGGCTTGTTCTGCCTCATTCTGAGATCCAAACTTGGTGGGAAGATTCAAGCCATAACCGAACCACTCATCTCTAGTTCTAACTAGCCCAGTAATGTTTTTGAAAAGTGGACTGTCCACATTCCTTTGTAGTGATTTCAAGATCCTCTGACACTTGACATTTTTTGATTGAACTGTGAAAACTCTCTCATTAATTCTTTCTTCACATTCCATTATGTTCTCAACAAGTCAATTATTATTGTTATTATTATTGATTACTTAACTTTGATATAAACTATCATTTTCCACATACTTCAATGATAAGGGATCAATTGTGTTTTCACAATGTTTTATCACGCATCAGATCATCACCTTTTCTATTATGTACAATACAATCCATAACAAAGCAAAGGATGCAAAATCCCTTTAAGTCATACTCCCCATACAGAAAACCAAATGACAGGGTTTAGCCAGGTTAACCAAACAGGCCTATTACCATCTGCCTGTCACTAATAATTCTAAATTCTTTATGCAGTTTATTTAGCTTTTTCTATATGTTCCTATATTTCGTCTGTAGTCATAAAAACAATAGGCAGAGCCTACTATCTGACACATTCACCTTGTTCATATGTCATATAATCCAAAACAAAAGCATTTTGATGAGTAACTGTTACATTGTCAAAAGATTTGGCAATAGTTTCTATATTTTGAACATTTTATACCATCAACCCAAATAGGGAAAAGGGCCAATCTAAATTTATTTTCACATGGCATATGCATTAAACCTTTTACATTCACCTTCCCTTCCTTAGTAGTATCCTTCCTTTTCCTCATGTAGCTGGGTATTTTCTGATAATGAAAAGTATCTTGAATCCAAGTAATTGAAGCTATTTGGGCCAGGGTTCATGTACACTTTCCTTTTATAGGAAAAAATATAATATGCTTGATGCCTATACTTAATAACAGTCTTCAGGTAAATACACCTGTCACCCCCTAGTGATATCATATACCCACCATAATAAAGGTGTGACAGCATTAATGGACACCATCCTATTACCAGTGTTATAACTCTGGTAAACATACTATTGCACCATGGATTTGGATATCTCCTAAATCATTATTACTCATTACAGTATGAATACATCTAGAATTAGAATATATCTAGAATAGTAGAACTTTTCCTGTGTTCAGAACTTCCACCGTGGTACATATAATCAGTTAGCAACATATAATGCAACGTATGTATTATTTTATTTTGTATCACTTAAACTAGGATTAGTCCATGTTGCATTTTCTGGTATAATTAGTTCATCATCAGTTCATTGGGTGACAAAAAATAGAGCCATATCAGGTAGAGATGCAGATGAAATTGGGGAATGAGCGCATATAAAGCAATTATTGATAGATCCAAGTTCTGCTATTCTATAATGAATCATAGTAAATTGATTTTGATACTTGAATTTTACATGAGTGTACATTTCTTTCTTGTTTCTTTCTGAATTACAGTGTTTACCTTTCCACACTAAACACTAGGACAAGTATACATCCATCAATTCACCAATGTTTGATTTTAACCAGTGGAATCAGCATGTGGGAAGGAACAAATGATGGATTAGTCTCTCCTTCTAGTAATACTAAAAAATCCCTAGGCCTGATACTATCATTACTCCTTTCTTTTATTTCCTTCTTTTTCTGCCCCAACAAGTAACATATATACAGTACCTTGCACCCAGATTTATGTTGAACAGTTCCACTAACCACATATTGTGTTTCTGGGATCACTAGCAGATGTCCCAACAATTGATCACTTTCTACATACAGTAAAATAATTCCTGTATAGACATGTTTACACAACATTCCCCTTGAGCATGAAGTGCATCTTTTTCATTCCATGTGCACATACTGTATCTCTGAAATCATTAGCTGGATAAAAATTAGAGATGGTCATTGAGGCCATTTTTTTGTTTTGGTTTTAGCAAAACCACCCTCAAGTTTTATGGTTTTGGTTTCTGGTAAAACACCCCAATTTTTTTGGATTTCTTTAAAATTGATAAAACAGCTGAAATCATCTAATTTGTACCTGTTTACATGGAATACAAAACCCGAGATCTGGTTTATAGATAAGAGATCCGAACTTCCGGGAAGATCCGAGCCTGGACTTGGTTCGACTCAAAGTTCTGGTGTGTTCAGCTTTCAGTTGTATTTTCATGTCTAATAAAAATACAACAGAAAATCAGTTTAATTGTGTTTATGGGGACTTTGTGTTCTACATGTGCAATGTATTTTTCTGATGCAGTTACTGTATATATGGATATATATATATACATATATGAGGTCACAGATGTCCCTATATTCCTCCACTCTTATCTCTGTTACATTTCTGAGATCTGTAATTGTTTCTTAACAGTTACCAATACTGACTGAGATGGGAGAACTACACATGGAGTCAGAAATCTTTGAAAAATTGTTTGGTTTTCTACCTGAGTCACCAGAAACATTGCTTGTTCCAACACCAAATGCCACCCACTCAAAGTGTGTAATGTTGTTAGTTTACTTATTTGTTTCAGCAAATCATTCGTTTTTTTCAATCAATCTAGAAGCCAGAGGATAGAATTGAATATATTGCTTCCAATAGAGCATTATTTTCTTTAGCAGATTTGATTGCCTATGGTCAAGGTAAGGGGAGTAAGGGATGATCCTTTCATTGAAATACCATCTCCACTTTGCAGTATGGGTTTGAAGGATTATGGGTGTTTCTGCTTGAAGTCCTTCTTGTCTTGCCCATGCAGAAATTAACAAATCCATTCTCATAGTGAAAGGTTGTTATTTGGTAGTGGCTTCCACATCTAGCAGCTGTTTCTGAACCAGTGAATATTTTCTTTAGGCAGGGCAGAATATTTTGATCCCAAACCCTTGGAGAATCTTTCCTTCTCCACTTTTAGTTGATTATCCCAGAACATTGCATGTTCAGTGGGTGTTACATCTAGATAGAATAGCTGAATACATAGGCCCAAAAACATTATGTACCTCTACAGCTTATTTAGCTGCTTGGACTACTTGATCTTGTCCGTCTGTCAAAATAAATTTAACCTTTCTTGTCACATTATATATATATATATATGATACAAAATGAACCCTTATGTCGCGCGTACACTGGTTCAGCTGCACCAATTAGGTGACCTCTGCTAGTAGAGGACCTAAAAATAGAAATGGAAGAGAAGGGGTACCTTCTAAGACTCAGGAAAAACTGTAGTTCTATGGAAGATTATGAGTCCCAATCCCTAATGATGAAGGAGCAGTTCACAGATAGGGGATATGATCCTACTAAAGTTGAGGAAGCAAGAGTAAAAGCAGCCCAAAGAGGTAGAGATGAACTGCTTGATAGTAACAAAGCTGTATCTAAGATATTGGATCAAAAACCATTCATTACCCAATTCAATAGAGAAAATTATGCTATCAAAAATATCTTCAAGAGACATTGGCATTTATTGTTAAAAGACCCCATATTAGGTCCTCACATTCCTGATAAGCCTAATATTGTGTTTAGGAAAGCAAAAAATCTAAAAAGCATTATAGCCCCTTGCAAATTGAGATCACTAGAGGAGGGCAAAAAAGGAGAAACTACTTCGAGTCAGTTCTTTCCTAAAAGGAATGGCTGCTTTCCATGCAACCATTGTATTTGCTGCAGGTTGATGGAGAATAAAACATTTGATTGGAAATAGGAGAATGGCTCCATCTATACCATTAATGAAGAGGTAGGCACCACCGAATAGCATGTTTGCACCACTAGATTTGAAGCCAACAAATCCTGCACCAGGCAGTATGAAGCAGTCAGGTCTGGTTTTTTAATTTAGAAGATAGGACTATTTATTGTGCTAATGCTTTCTAGCAAGACCTCTTGCTGAAGTAGTGATTTGATATTGAAAAAAACTCCCACTTCCACTACAGGTTTCAAAGGATACTGAGCAATTCATAATACAGGCAACTTTCTTTATGGATGCAAAGTGTATAGCCCACAGTATTTGAGGTACTCATAACAGTTCCTCAAATATATAAAAATTGGTTTGTTAAATTTTAAAGAAAGCAATTGGATTAGGGTATCCAAAATACTGTAGTTTGTACATTAGTTTCTTCAGATTTTGGGATTTCAAGAAATATCCCATCCGTAGATGATTACCCCAAACTTGCATAGCAAATCACATCCAAAAAGATTTGCATGAGCATTGGCCACTAATTAAAATGCATGTTTATCTTGCAATGATCCTATTTGAATATGACTGTAAGATAATATTGGCAATTGTTGTAAATTACCTGATACCTGTACTACCTTGAAGCTGTGCTCCGTGAGTGTATGTGAAGGTAATGCTGTACAGAGGACTACCTGGGCTGTTCCTGTGTCCACCAATAATTCTACTGGTACTGTATGTAATTTACACTGACCATTACTGTTGGTCCCTGGGTTTAAATAGTTACTGCACTACATATGAGGACACATGATTGCCATACCTTCAATTAAGATGGTCTTCATTTCCCATCTGCCTTGTTGGTGGGGGTGGATACTGATTTCCCATGTATGGCACTTGATGAATATGTTTGACCAGCATGTTACCTGGTATGTTACTATATTAGATGGGGAGGCATTCCCTCTCCTCTCATGGTTGGAGGCTGTCCGCAGTCCTGTGCAATGTGTCATGCTGCATCTGAAACAAATCAATTGCTGTATCTTACACTCTGGCATGGGTGGGGGAGCCAACCAACTACTGCTACATCAGAGGAAATTAGCCTTGTGTTTGCCCCAACTTATTTGCACATTTATTTGCTTGAAAGGGCATATTGTGTAGATGTGATAGGTTCCAAAAAAAGTCAGAAGGATACATAACATGTTTAATTTTTTAATACACAAGTTTTATATAATTAAAAAAATAACAGTGTCTGAGCACAAAACAAACTGCCTCACAGAGCCTTATGTTCTAGCAGGATGGCACCTTAATAATTTATGTTAATTTTTTAACACATAACTTCTATGTTATAAATCATTTTAACAGTGCTTAAATACAGAACAAACTGCCTCACAGCACCCATAGTATAAGCCAGGTGGCACACTAATAATGATGTTATATTGTTTAACACACGCAAGTTTTATTTTATGAACATTTTTAACAGTGCCCCCTGAAGTGTGTTTTAACCTTGCAATTTTAGATATGTTTATTGTCCTCATTGTTAGGATTTTGATATGTTGCACTTCTTGATGCTTATGTAAGAGCTGTTTAATTGTATGGATGTATATATTTATATTAATTACTAATTGAATATAAGATGGATTTAAGACTATCGATATATTTATATATTTCTTTGTAAAATCGGGACCATTAGACAAGAATGTCTGTAGTTTGTCCCATGCAAAACATTGATTTACTAATGAGCACAATTGTTTTCAATTTATGAATGATAATTAAGACCATGATTGGATAGGAGTGGTATATAAGGACATTCCCAGAAGCATGCTTGATACTAAACTTCTGAAGAAACTGTCCTTTCATTTAGATGGAGAAATGCATTAAGGATTGTTATATTGCTGCCTTATCTTCCACTGGATCTGAAAAACTGTGAAACTTGTAATCTTGCACTCTATCTACACCTCCCAAGTTAATAGGAGCCAAGTTACCAGAGGAAGCAGCGTTCCTGCTATCACCGCTGCCCGGAGACTACCAACTGCAGTTAGAATGAGTTGATTAAGGAGCCTGAATATTTACCCACTATCAGGCAACCACAGCTTTCACAAGGTAAAGACCGGACTAGCAATACCCCAGTCAATTACTGGGAGGAAGCTGGGGATCTACACCAGGACATCTATATTCCTTTACTGCTGATGATATAGCTGAATTAATTGGACTTCAATCCTCTAGACAATTATAAGCTCCTTTATATATCCACTTGGACATGGGTGATTACCTCTAAGATTTTCATATATGATTGACATTTTCATTAACCCTAAACATCTGTCAATATGTATCTTATTCACAGTGGAATTAATGTAATTTAAACCTTTTTAATGCTCTTGATATTTTAATTAGCCAAGTGCTAGTTTATTGGTTTTATGGTTATTAATGAATAACCTTTGAATTTATATGTGCTCTTGTTAATTTGTAAGTGCCCCCTTTGATATGTTATTTTGACATATCTTATGTTTGTAATGCAACAGAGAATGCTGGTGCAACCCACAGAACAGGGTATGGGATTGAGTTGCTGTTGGTTTCGTATCTGAATTCTGACTCTGAAGATGAAACAAAGATTACTGCAGACTCTGGTGTTTAAAATAATGTCATTACCAACACAAGTGTCAGAGATGTGGAAGAGTCAATCCATCGACGTCTCTAATACTAACCACTGTTACTGACAACGATCCTTTGCCTACATGCGCAAGTGTCAAAATGGCAGAAGAGTATCCTCATGGTGCCTTTATATTTGATAAAAGAACCATGAGCACAGAGAATTATAGGAAAATTACATTTAATCTGCTTCAACTCAGGATTGTTTTATGTGATTGAAAACACACAAGATCTAAAAATATGACTTGTAGCCCTAAATTCAGTTCTGTGAGATCCCTCATAGTCCGAACTGCTCATCTCTAATTTATAAAAAATATACATTACACACAAAAGAACATACATTCTGTAAATTATATTTTTAATTAAAGCACATCAAATGATTTTCAGTCACAGTGTTATGCTCATTGGAGACCCATTTGTATAAATAGTGCACTTGTTCTGGATCCATGTGTAAATGGACATGAACAGATTCACTTCAGCTCTTGCTGTGTTAATAACAATCTCTTTTACGCCTTAATCAGCAACCTACTTGGTTCTAACTATAGATGAGCAGTTTAGTTTTGGCTCGGATCTTCCTGCCAAGTTCGGATCTCTGAATGAGGTAAACCATCATCTTTCACTGACATCTCAGCACAGATTTAGCCACGTTCTGGCTTGTTCTGCCTCATTCTGAGATCCAAACTTGGTGGGAAGATTCAAGCCATAACCGAACCACTCATCTCTAGTTCTAACTAGCCCAGTAATGTTTTTGAAAAGTGGACTGTCCACATTCCTTTGTAGTGATTTCAAGATCCTCTGACACTTGACATTTTTTGATTGAACTGTGAAAACTCTCTCATTAATTCTTTCTTCACATTCCATTATGTTCTCAACAAGTCAATTATTATTGTTATTATTATTGATTACTTAACTTTGATATAAACTATCATTTTCCACATACTTCAATGATAAGGGATCAATTGTGTTTTCACAATGTTTTATCACGCATCAGATCATCACCTTTTCTATTATGTACAATACAATCCATAACAAAGCAAAGGATGCAAAATCCCTTTAAGTCATACTCCCCATACAGAAAACCAAATGACAGGGTTTAGCCAGGTTAACCAAACAGGCCTATTACCATCTGCCTGTCACTAATAATTCTAAATTCTTTATGCAGTTTATTTAGCTTTTTCTATATGTTCCTATATTTCGTCTGTAGTCATAAAAACAATAGGCAGAGCCTACTATCTGACACATTCACCTTGTTCATATGTCATATAATCCAAAACAAAAGCATTTTGATGAGTAACTGTTACATTGTCAAAAGATTTGGCAATAGTTTCTATATTTTGAACATTTTATACCATCAACCCAAATAGGGAAAAGGGCCAATCTAAATTTATTTTCCCATGGCATATGCATTAAACCTTTTACATTCACCTTCCCTTCCTTAGTAGTATCCTTCCTTTTCCTCATGTAGCTGGGTATTTTCTGATAATGAAAAGTATCTTGAATCCAAGTAATTGAAGCTATTTGGGCCAGGGTTCATGTACACTTTCCTTTTATAGGAAAAAATATAATATGCTTGATGCCTATACTTAATAACAGTCTTCAGGTAAATACACCTGTCACCCCCTAGTGATATCATATACCCACCATAATAAAGGTGTGACAGCATTAATGGACACCATCCTATTACCAGTGTTATAACTCTGGTAAACATACTATTGCACCATGGATTTGGATATCTCCTAAATCATTATTACTCATTACAGTATGAATACATCTAGAATTAGAATATATCTAGAATAGTAGAACTTTTCCTGTGTTCAGAACTTCCACCGTGGTACATATAATCAGTTAGCAACATATAATGCAACGTATGTATTATTTTATTTTGTATCACTTAAACTAGGATTAGTCCATGTTGCATTTTCTGGTATAATTAGTTCATCATCAGTTCATTGGGTGACAAAAAATAGAGCCATATCAGGTAGAGATGCAGATGAAATTGGGGAATGAGCGCATATAAAGCAATTATTGATAGATCCAAGTTCTGCTATTCTATAATGAATCATAGTAAATTGATTTTGATACTTGAATTTTACATGAGTGTACATTTCTTTCTTGTTTCTTTCTGAATTACAGTGTTTACCTTTCCACACTAAACACTAGGACAAGTATACATCCATCAATTCACCAATGTTTGATTTTAACCAGTGGAATCAGCATGTGGGAAGGAACAAATGATGGATTAGTCTCTCCTTCTAGTAATACTAAAAAATCCCTAGGCCTGATACTATCATTACTCCTTTCTTTTATTTCCTTCTTTTTCTGCCCCAACAAGTAACATATATACAGTACCTTGCACCCAGATTTATGTTGAACAGTTCCACTAACCACATATTGTGTTTCTGGGATCACTAGCAGATGTCCCAACAATTGATCACTTTCTACATACAGTAAAATAATTCCTGTATAGACATGTTTACACAACATTCCCCTTGAGCATGAAGTGCATCTTTTTCATTCCATGTGCACATACTGTATCTCTGAAATCATTAGCTGGATAAAAATTAGAGATGGTCATTGAGGCCATTTTTTTGTTTTGGTTTTAGCAAAACCACCCTCAAGTTTTATAGTTTTGGTTTCTGGTAAAACACCCCAAGTGTTTTGGATTTCTTTAAAATTGATAAAACAGCTGAAATCATCTAATTTGTACCTGTTTACATGGAATACAAAACCCGAGATCTGGTTTATAGATAAGAGATCCGAACTTCCGGGAAGATCCGAGCCTGGACTTGGTTCGACTCAAAGTTCTGGTGTGTTCAGCTTTCAGTTGTATTTTCATGTCTAATAAAAATACAACAGAAAATCAGTTTAATTGTGTTTATGGGGACTTTGTGTTCTACATGTGCAATGTATTTTTCTGATGCAGTTACTGTATATATGGATATATATATATACATATATGAGGTCACAGATGTCCCTATATTCCTCCGCTCTTATCTCTGTTACATTTCTGAGATCTGTAATTGTTTCTTAACAGTTACCAATACTGACTGAGATGGGAGAACTACACATGGAGTCAGAAATCTTTGAAAAATTGTTTGGTTTTCTACCTGAGTCACCAGAAACATTGCTTGTTCCAACACCAAATGCCACCCACTCAAAGTGTGTAATGTTGTTAGTTTACTTATTTGTTTCAGCAAATCATTCGTTTTTTTCAATCAATCTAGAAGCCAGAGGATAGAATTGAATATATTGCTTCCAATAGAGCATTATTTTCTTTAGCAGATTTGATTGCCTATGGTCAAGGTAAGGGGAGTAAGGGATGATCCTTTCATTGAAATACCATCTCCACTTTGCAGTATGGGTTTGAAGGATTATGGGTGTTTCTGCTTGAAGTCCTTCTTGTCTTGCCCATGCAGAAATTAACAAATCCATTCTCATAGTGAAAGGTTGTTATTTGGTAGTGGCTTCCACATCTAGCAGCTGTTTCTGAACCAGTGAATATTTTCTTTAGGCAGGGCAGAATATTTTGATCCCAAACCCTTGGAGAATCTTTCCTTCTCCACTTTTAGTTGATTATCCCAGAACATTGCATGTTCAGTGGGTGTTACATCTAGATAGAATAGCTGAATACATAGGCCCAAAAACATTATGTACCTCTACAGCTTATTTAGCTGCTTGGACTACTTGATCTTGTCCGTCTGTCAAAATAAATTTAACCTTTCTTGTCACATTATATATATATATATATGATACAAAATGAACCCTTATGTCGCGCGTACACTGGTTCAGCTGCACCAATTAGGTGACCTCTGCTAGTAGAGGACCTAAAAATAGAAATGGAAGAGAAGGGGTACCTTCTAAGACTCAGGAAAAACTGTAGTTCTATGGAAGATTATGAGTCCCAATCCCTAATGATGAAGGAGCAGTTCACAGATAGGGGATATGATCCTACTAAAGTTGAGGAAGCAAGAGTAAAAGCAGCCCAAAGAGGTAGAGATGAACTGCTTGATAGTAACAAAGCTGTATCTAAGATATTGGATCAAAAACCATTCATTACCCAATTCAATAGAGAAAATTATGCTATCAAAAATATCTTCAAGAGACATTGGCATTTATTGTTAAAAGACCCCATATTAGGTCCTCACATTCCTGATAAGCCTAATATTGTGTTTAGGAAAGCAAAAAATCTAAAAAGCATTATAGCCCCTTGCAAATTGAGATCACTAGAGGAGGGCAAAAAAGGAGAAACTACTTCGAGTCAGTTCTTTCCTAAAAGGAATGGCTGCTTTCCATGCAACCATTGTATTTGCTGCAGGTTGATGGAGAATAAAACATTTGATTGGAAATAGGAGAATGGCTCCATCTATACCATTAATGAAGAGGTCACATACAAATGCAACCTAATGTTTACAGGAAAAACTACTAGGAGAGCTAAGATACGCATCCAGGAACACCTGAGAAATATCAAACATAATATAAGACACATAGCCTACCTAGGTATTTTACAGAACACCATAGGTCGGATATTAATGATCTTTCATTCACCATATTGGAACATAGAAAACTCAACCCTAGAGGTGGAAGTAGAGAATCAGAACTCTCTAAAAGGGAATCCTTTTGGATATATACCCTCGACACTCTCTCTCCAAAAGGTCTAAATGAGATGATGGACATTGTGTCTTTTTTATAGGTCTGTCTATCTTTAACTATATGTACAGTATATAGCCACGTAAGCTATTCTTTATATAAAGCACCTACGTATAATTTTTTATTTTTTTTCTAAACTATGTTACATAATATGCTAGTGAAATTGTAAAAGATTGTAACTATGGAATTATGTAAAACAAGTGGTGATCACAAAGGCTTTATACACAAAAGAAGAAAAAAAGAGAAAAAAAACAAAAAAAAACAAAAAAAACAAGCTACATCTATATTTGGCACGTGGGTTGTGTATGTATATGTGTATATATGTATGTATATATGTGTATATATGTATAGTGTGAGTATATGTATATCTATATGTATGTATATGTAGATGTATATATATGTGATTCTATATGTTGACATAAATGATAAGATAATATTCTAATTAATATTTCACTTAATAGGATCACGAAGTATGTTCACCTTAATACCACACATAAAATTAATATTTTAATACAATATATCCCACTGGATACTACAGTGGAATATAATAGTATTTAATAAAAATAACCTATATGAAATTAAGCACTACAATTAAGCACATATATTGTTTATCACCACTTTGAAGCAATGTCATTCCCTGGTGATAGCATAATTTAGTTATGACCTAGAGATGTATAAAGGACTACCTATAATAATGATTAATAGCTATGGAACGCATGAGATAATCAGTCCCAATGCGTCCGGCAGGGGAAGGCCATCGACCACTGAGGTTTTGAATCATCAATGGTTTATGGCCGATATGAATGTTTTTCCCATCGATGTTTGAGAACCATTTTTTCATCAATCGATGGCACAATATTCTGAATTTAATTTTATTTATAATATGTTTTTTATTCATTCTTCCAGTTTATTTATTTTTTATTTTTTACTATGTGCCATAATACAGAGCATAGCTCCATCCTCGACACCCGAGAAGATTTACCCCTAACTTGGTCTGCCCATGGGCAAGTCAGTCTAAAAATAGGGAGGACCATCGAATGGTGAAACCATCAATTGTTTTTAGTTGCCCTAATCTCAACCATCGATGTTATATTACCATCGATGGTGACAATCAAAGGGGACCACATTTATGGCCATCCCTATTTCCAGCCACTCTATACTCAGGCACTTAAAATTAGGGGAAAGCATACACAGATGGTTATGCATTCCTAGGCTAAAACATGCGTTCCACCATCATGATTGCACAAAAGGAGCGCATGCATCTTTCAGCATGCATTCCAAAGGCAGGAAATAGTAAAGCTAGGAATCAGGTGTTCTACCATCGTGACTGTAGTCTGGAGCACATGAGCAGATCGCCATACGCTCCTAAGGCAGGAAATATTAAACTGGATAGTGCTGAGTACTCAACAGGGAAATTTAGAAAATAACACATGCACAATCAGCAGCCCCTCAGACTCCTTAATGAAAAAAGTGTCACCATACACTTTACAATAAATACAATAAAAAGGTATCACCAAGTGTGTCCAGGAGGCGCTCCTACTAATATAAGATAGGAATTCTCAATTCCATTGTCTCTCCGTGTATCCCTCCACCAGAATTTCTTTATTCCCCCGGATAATTACCTCAAAGAACAAATAATGAAATCATAGTGTAATATTTAGGGTACTAGTGGATTAATTCAGATAATTGTAATATTCAATTACCCCAAGAATTGGTCTACCGATTAAAGTAGACAATCAGGCACTGTCAGGAATAATCCTTACGACATAGACTGCAGTCTCCTGTAGTTACTTCCAAAGTTCAAGGTTTCATAACCATCCCACAGGATATGCAAAGCAAAAAGAAAAAGCTCCAATCGTGTATTACCGTTTTATTTATAAAGACACCATACAACATAAAATTCATAAAATTCAAATCAAGATGGACCCTTACCAAGCGCAATGGTCTACTAGTGTGACAAAGTAGACAAATCTCACTTTTTAGATATGGGTGAAAGAAACCCAGGCGACCCCAAGAATCACCAACCATCCACCGGGTAAGGTCCAAAAGAAATCCAAATCACCTCTTTGCCAACACGCTTCGTTACATAAAGATGTGTTTCTTTCTCAAGGCATAAGGTAAGAGGTGAAAAAGACCCGCTTTTATACAGCTTCTCATTACATCCACAATAACACCTAATTCCAGACATAGATTTGCTAATTACTAAAACCCCATATTAAAAACCAAAACTCCAGTTCATATTTAGTCCCACCGCATGTTCCTTACAACCCCATTAGAGATTGACAGGTGTGTGTCCATGTGTTTTTCAGATGGGGAAATACCGGTAAAAATAGCGCGTTCTGCCATTTCCGGTATTCACCGGAAGTTAGTCCATGCATCCTCATGATCAAATTCTCTACCAGGAAGTCAGCTGACGTTGCGGCGGATGCTGATGACGTGTAACACATTCCGTCTTTTTCCACCCTGAAGTCACCTGACATTGCGACGGATATTAATGACATATTACACGTTCCAACTCGCGGTCTATTTTCCAGATTGATCCCAAATATAATCAATGTTATAAAGGACATCTAACATAGCAAAGGGTACTGATGACGTATTTTGCGTTCCATCTGGAGGCCATTTTAGTCCCCCACTTGATCAGCTTTATATAGATTGTATGGCAGCCATCTTTGAAAAGGGCATAATCACAATAAAATAGAAGGTATTAGAGAGATAAAACATTAAGCACTTAAGAGATGATATACAAGTTAAAATCTAATAAAACTAAATCACTAATAATAACACCTACAGAAACCATTTGAGTTCAAAGTCTCTATTGAGACCGGAAGGTATTAAGGTTTTAAAATTAGTAAGTGGGGGACTAAAATGGCCACCAGATGGAACGCAAAATTCGTCATCAGTACCCTCCGCTATGTTAGACATCCTTTATAACATTGATTATATTTGGGATCAATCTGGAAAATAGACCGCAAGATGGAACGTGTAATATGTCATCAATACCCGTCGCAATGTCAGGTGACTTCAGGGTGGAAAAAGACGGAATGTGTTACACGTCATCAGCATCCGCCGCAACATCAGCTGACTTCCGGGTAGAGAATTTGATTATGAGGATGCGCGGATTAACTTCCGGTGAATACCGGAAATGGCCGAACGTGCTACGTTTACCGGTATTTCCCCATCTGAAAAACACATGGACACACACCTGTCAATCTCTAATGGGGTTGTAAGGAACATGCGGTGGGACTAAATATGAATTGGAGTTTTGGTTTTTAATATGGGGTTTTAGTAATTAGCAAATCTATGTCTGGAATTAGGTGTTATTGTGGATGCAATGAGAAGCTGTATAAAAGCGGGTCTTTTTCACCTCTTACCTTATGCCTCGAGAGAGATACACATCTTTATGTATCAAAACGCGTTGGCAAAGAGGTGATTTGGATTTCTTTTGGACCTTACCCGGTGGATGGTTGGTGATTCTTGGGGACGCCTGGGTTTCTTTCACCCATATCTAAAAAGTGAGATTTGTGTACTTTGTCACACTAGTAGACCATTGCGCTTGGTAAGGGTCCATCTTGATTTGAATTTTTTGAATTTTATGTTGTATGGTGTCTTTATAAATAAAACGGTAATACACGATTGGAGCTTTTTCTTTATGCTTTGCATATCCTGTGGGATGGTTATGAAACCTTGTACTTTGGAAGTAACTACAGGAGACTGCAGTCTATGTCGTAAGGATTATTCCTGACAGTGCCTGATTGTCTACTTTAATCGGTAGACCAATTCTTGGGGTAATTGAATATTACAATTATCTGAATTAATCCACTAGTACCCTAAATATTACACTATGATTTCATTATTTGTTCTTTGAGGAAATTATCCGGGGGAATAAAGAAATTCTGGTGGACGGATACACCGAGAGACAATTGAATTGAGAATTCCTATCTTATATTAGTAGGAGCGCCTCCTGGACACACTTGGTGATACCTTTTTAGTGCTGATTACTGCCTAAACATTCCAGCACATAAACCCTAAGATAAAATTTATATCCATCTCCCTCTCATAGTATTGTGGGAGGCTAGATATTTCCACTCCCCATTGCTTGAATGCAGGAAAAGTTCTAATTTAAGGTGTTCCTATGGCGCAATGCTATCTGGGATAATCGAGGGGGATTCTATTATTTAAACGAATTTCTGTATCACCAACTCTTTGCTAATACTCTAATTCCTTCATTATAGGCTAATTGTTCTAAATTCTGCATATAGATAATCCTATGTCCACTTTTTGCACACTACCTCACCTCTGAACATTGCCAACACTTTAATTCCTAATTGAATTCCATGTTTTCCAATTATATAGAATCCTATGTCCACTTTGTGCACACTTCCTCATGTCCAATGAAGGAGGAAGTGATGTCAGGATAAGGAAGTATAAATTCACAGCCCTGAGATCTCCCAGCATTTACTGCTAACATTGGGAGACATACACTTCATTGGAGTGAATAGAGTGAGTAAATGCCTTTTTGTTAGCCCTTGTTAAAGCTAATTTTTTGGAAAATCTAATTGTAAACTATGGCTATATGGACTACACAAGCCTCTGTTAAATACTATCTTTTATAAACTCTGATATATACTATTTTAATTATGGAAATTATGCAGCATTATGTATGAATTCTCCTGTATAAGTAACAAAGATACTGGGTCTATGATTGGAAATGTGAAGAACACATTCTAATTATGTGTATAACATTTATGTGTACAAACATATTAACATGCATTATAATTATATGGTTTCTAAAGATCTATTATGGGCTATACACACACCTACAGTATAGTCACTGTATTTTATATATCTATGTGTATGTTTATATATGTATGTGTTGGTAATGGATAAATACTTTTGAGTTATTATCACTGCCCCTTAGAGAAAACCAATGAACCCACTAAGGGAGGAATTTCATCCATATTATATTATTGTCCTCCTCCATATTAGGTTTTACCACTTGCTTGGCACTGGGTCTCATCATTTTTACACACTGGGATTTTGATGCATCTTCATATTTAAATTGCTATTAAGTAATCTGGTATGTATCCTTCTCATCAAATAAATAGGGATGTTTATGTTGGCATTTGAATAACTGTACTTATAATAACAAAGGTACAATACTGTCCATTATCCACTAGGTTACATTTATTGGTTGAGAAACATCCATCTAATCTTTCCTGTAAAATCTTTTATAAGAACTACTTGGTATGTACTAATCCTCTTTTCCTAATAAAAAAAAACCTGCACCTACCACATAAGTCCACCTAAGAGCTCACACCTGTAAAGGTGTAGGTGGCAGATAACAACATCTATCCTTCTGTACTGGGGCAGGTTTACTAAAAGTTGTTTTATGCTATTTATGTATTTATTTGTATTGTAAATTGTTTATATTTTTACCTCTGTTGATATAAGAAGATTAAAATATTCAGGTATAAGAATTAGGGGCTACCGTAGGGCTTTTATTTTATGAACAATATCCAAAACATAAACTTATGGTGATTTGAAGACTAACTAGAGGATTGTGTTTGACCAACAGCTAATATTGCAATAAATCCCCCTAAGTGGTAGAAATTTCTTCTATTCAATTAATACTCAAAGTTGTTGCGCACTATTATATATATTATTCTCATACAGTAGGCCACATTATGAGTTCTGAGAGTGGAACACCAATTCTGTAAAAACCAAGTAATCACAATAATTGATGTGCTTCTTTGGCAGTTTTAGTTGTTTGCAATTGATTTCAACACATGTTGTTGGTTAATTCTGTGGCCCTGTCCAAATCATTTTAAGAAACTTGACAAAATTATTTTTAGGATTGCTAGACCATAATCTCTCCTGAAGGTATTAAGATAAGACCTGTATATCATTTTGCATTTTCTGTGGTGACAGTTACTAAATCATAATATCATTGATATAATGAATAAGTTCACAAATAATAGCTGGCATGCTTTGTAAATCTTGAGCGACTAATCCATGACAGTTTTTTTGAGAATGGAGATATTCCTGTAGATGTGTCTTGCTGTCCATCCCAGGTAAAAGCAAATTAATGTCAACTTTAGGGATTGAGAAGAAATCATTTGCCAGATTAATCACTGTGTATCACTCCATCTCTTTCTGTAATCTTCACAATAGATGATTGTTGGGTACTGCAGCAACAAAAGGTGGTGCTATTTTATGGATTCCTTGGTATTTCATAATCATTCAGTGTGAGATATCTGGTTTCTTTACAAGATTAACAGGTTCATTGAAGGGGTTGACCACATGCCTGAAAATGCTTGCATCATATTACAGGTCCTGCACAGTCTCTAATATTTTTAAGCCTTCCTTAAATTTTCTATTGTTTTAAATTTACAGGCTTGGGTGGATGAGGTTTGTAAAGAGGACTTCCCATGACCTCTCCCAATTGGTTTCACTGCAAGCACCATCCAGGAACTTACAAAACAACCAAACACATATGTCCCATTCTCAGTGTGGATGGTCTTACCGCTCCAAATGTCCATTGCTTATATGTTGTCTGGAATTTCGAACACCTCTGCATCAAATATTGGTCCTTTACTGATTTGAGTCTGCAGTAAATTCTGGCTGCCCATGTCTGTTATCCCCTTAACCATCCAATGCTACTACCTTGCTTGAGTGAGGTGCATGTGTTCAATTACTATGAAATAATTACTCTTTTGCCCCAGTCTCTAAAAATACAGTAATTATTTGTGTATGTTTTTTATTAGGCCAATGTATTGCCACTGCTACATAGAGGAGTTGATCATTTGGATTCAATAGACATAGAATATTTTAATGGCTTCTGGGATCTGCCTTTCTGTCATCAAAGGTATTATGACACCACCAACCACCTCCCCCTCCTGTGCAAGATGTGTGCTGACTTTTTGTAACTTCCTTGTTACTTTAGAATAGGAGAACATCTTAGTATGTAAGTGTGATGGGGGATAAAGTGGCATGAACGTATAATATGGCTCATTAACATCATTAGTCACCACCTTCTGCAATGGACTTTTGGTAAGCCTCTTTCTTACAGTACAGTTCCATCTCTTGATCAGCTCAGATATGGGAATTACATCTATCTCAACCTTATTCACTCCAGCAATTAACAAGTCAAAAAAACATTTGTCAGTATATGACTTTAAAACTTGTATTTTCTGTCTTGTTCATGTATGTTCGAATTTTCTGTTCAGACCACTGCTGTGTCTTTGTATGCCTGTGTTCTCCTGCTCCTCTAACTGACCCTTTAAAGATGCAGCATCAGACACAATCTTTTGCTTAATAAAATCATCCAACATAGTCAATAATGCAGGTTTTATTTCAACACAGGAGTAATAGTAGTCATGTATGGACCTGACCAAATGTATACCACCCAAATTTCTACCACTCCATACCCCTGTATAATTGGGTAATGTTTCATTAGTATTACAAGGTATACACTCCAATTGACACAATCTCTGAACACCAACCCCAAATCATACCACGGACTCATGTCCACTAACTCTGTTGGCATCTCATATACTTGTGCAATGGAATCACATGTCAAATGCAGCAGGGTCAAATTTTGGTTTACAAAATGGCCATGTCTAATCTGCAATCTAATCCATGGTTCCATACTGTATGTATGTGTGTATATATATATATATATATATATATATATATATATATATATATATATATATTTCCTAACCTGATAGCTTTATGATGTGATAATGAAATTCCATCTGTACCTCTGTCCCAACACTATAGTACCCAGGATAACAAACTTCTCCTTGATGTTAATTATATTTAACTACTACTTCTTCTTAATCTCCTGAAGTGTAACTTAACTTTTGTTCAGTAGTTGTTTGATCTGCTGTTTCCTTAAAGTATGTACTTGTCTTTCACTATCTGTGGATGGCCTTCCCATTCATTGCATTTCCTCCAACCTGTATTTCAGGCTTTAATTCTCCCCCAACATTTTCAACTTTCAATTTATCAGATGTAACTTGGTCATACATAAGCAGTAGGGACTTTGATTGGCTGATAATGCAGTAAAGCTGGGCATCCACTATACAATTATCAGATATCTATCCAATCTGGCTGGTTGGAATGAACCTGGTAATGTAGGGGAGCAAATGACAATCGACCATTTGCTCACAAACACTGGAAAACAGACAAAAATGGTCGTTCAGACAAATTGGTTAAAATACACAAATTGAACCAATTTGAACAATTGTTTTTTGTCCATTTTCCAGTGTTTAAGATCATATGATAGACTGTCATTTACTTACATACATTACCAGGTATTCATTCTAACCAGCCAGATTGGACAGATATCCGACAGATAATTGTATAGTGAATGCCCAGCATAAGCAATAAGTATTAGCTTACTGCTGCTGACCAGTATTGTTGGGGAGCTGAGGATCTTTAAAACTTTAAAAAGTAAAATAAATTACTGCAATTTTCAAACTTTTGTGATTATTATACAAACTAGTTTGCAAAACAATTTCACAATGTTTTGAACATGTCATGACTTATACCTGTGGTCACATAACAGCTTTTCCAAGATTTAAGGAGCCAGATAATCACAGTTACAATAATTGCACACATTAACACAAGTGCTAACCATCTGTTGCTTATTTATGTTGGTAATAATCCTCAATATTCAACCATATCTTATACCGTAATGCATAAAGCTTTGTGTCTGGCCATTTACTGTATGAGTATGGAAATACTGTTATTTAGAAATGTTTTACTATATTGTCAAAAATCAAATAATATGCAGTAAACAATACTGATTAAACAATAAAAATAGACATTGCACAACCAAGAAGACATTTTAATCATAAATAGAATAATTATTGTGGAAATAATTTAACATGACAGTGTATGGTTTATTCAGCATTTCAAAGAGATTACAAACAATTTTGAGTTGAACAGACAGTCCATGAGAGTCATTTCAGTTTTGAAATTCATTTAAATAGCTAGTGTGTACAAGTTACACAATCTCATTGTTTCTCTTAATGCATTCATTTCAGTAGCAGCCAGCGCGGGATGCTTTTAACTTCCGAGAAACCGTATAATATCATGCTGTCCTGGTCATTACTGAAGCAACAAAGATTACACGACATCAAACTACCAGATTTTATCCCATACACTTTGTGTATAAAACAAAAAGTCAGCTTTCCTTTGAAGTACTAATTGACTGTCACTGCTTAATCCTCTTCCTCACAGTAACTGAGTTTGGCTGCAGTGATCAGTGAGGTAAAGTATAATAAAACCAAACTGAGCAGTGTTTATAGTGAATAAAATTTTGCACTAAATATCTAATTTCTTACTGGTTTATTGTGGTAGTTGCAATTTTTTTCTCTATCAATATTTGACTGTGCCAAGGCATGTCATAGAGAGATGTTTTGTAGAAACACAGTGGTCATACACTAAACAATACAATGAACAGAGCAGTCACTAGACTTTTTGGTGCCCTGGGTAAGAAATGGCATTCCCCCCACCCTATTTTATAAATAGGGACCAAAGATGTGTGCCCGAAAAAGGGGTATGGTCTCATGGGGAAGGGACATGACAAATCTGATTTGTCCCGTACGATGATAAAGGGATACCAATCCTGTTTTACCACTGTTATCCAGGTGTAACTGCCAAATACAGTGTGAATCCAATGACTGCAGTGATGATACACAATAGTTATGCAGTATGACTCACAAGTTCTAGATGTAGGAGAGCACTGGTGAAGCTGCACCATCAGCAGGTTTGTCCATCAGAACAGCTATGTAAAATCCTGGAGCCAGCAGTGTAGATCACCAACTTGAGATATAGGGCGGGATGTACTAAAGGAAAAATGCTGTAAAAACCCCATTTTCAGAGTTTTTACAACATTTACATATGTACTAAGGCCCGCCCACCCTTTTTTTGGTGCGGAGGAAAACGCCAGAAAAAGCTGGCATTACCCTATAGAAGCCTATGGGCTTCTTACCAGAACCAGCACCCAACGCTTCGCCGCCCCGCCGTCACCCAGCGCTGACCCCACTCACCTGCTGTCCAATGTTGCCGGCTTGCGCTCCTCCTGGGTCCTCTGTCTCCTCCTCCTCCTAATCTTCTTCTGGGTGCAGGGAGGAGGAGGAGCCAGGGGCTTCCTGCACATGTGACCATCAGGAAGCTCCCTGGGCTCGGAGGGGACATGGTCCCACGGAGACCCCGTCACCAGGCATCGGCTGCTTTGCAAAGGGCAGCTCTTATTGCAAGAGCTGTCATTTGCGATACTAATCACATATGTTAGTACACATGCGATTAGTAAGGTTGCGGTGACCGGCGGACTGGTCACAACAACCTTAGTACATCCCGGCCATAGAAAGAGTGCTGCTTGTAGTGTATATGCAGAAAATATCAGCACACTGGCAGCTGAACTCACTGGCAAAGGTACTTGAGATGTGCTGTTAAAACCTGGGTTGGAAATCTGTGGCTGTGTTCATCAGAAATTGTGGGGCAAATAGCTCCATGTACAAGGTGTCTGATTGCCAGAGAGAGGTAATAGATTTGAGTCCCTTGTATGACAGAATTTTGAAGTGTGTGTGTGTGTGTGTTACATAAAAGAGGATGTGACCTGAAGGTGCTTGGGGAGGTGGCCAGATGGAGGGGGAGTCGGCCAGGGAGGAGATAGGAGAGACCAAGAGATGCCAGCAATAAAAGAAAAGGAAGCTACAAGCAAGAATGATTATAAACAGAAAATTGACAGGCCCAAGCAGTGCTCATTACCCTGTAGTTCCCTGTGCTGTGGCACATGTCGCACCACCCTAGTTACAGCCCTGGTTGTGAACAAATACAAAAATATTAGCTTGAAATTTATTTTTTAAATATTTATTAAAAAACAAAGCTTTATATTTAGACTAATAAATTAGAGTAAAAGTTGTGTTTTTTATGTTAATGTCCATAAAATTTATAACAAAATGGAAAATGGAGCTTAAGTAATCAGTAAAACATGTAACAACTAGATGTGCTTATGTCATTACAAATTTGAACCTATAATATAGTTCCATTGATATTTAATTTTATTATTTTAGAATATCCAAATATTTGAATTTGTAATTTTCCCCAGTAAATGTCCTGTCATTATGTCATCTGAATGAAAATAATGAAAGAACATTTACTCCCTATTTTTCTGTGTAATGTCTTCTCTCTATAGGTTTTAAAGCTAAACATATTTATAGCATGCATAAGTAATTTCCAAGGTACTGTATAGAACACTATCTTGGTTAATTATGGCCAAAAGCAATGTTACTTAAACATACTGTATCCATTAATGTGCACATTCAGAGCAGAAAGTAGACATATTAGTGTCCTGTGCTCCCTTTATTCTAATTCCATTTTAGCTGGGGCATTAATAGTCCCTCTAGAAAGTGGCACATATTGCACTGCTTTATCTATGGCTCTGTATATAGTACAATAGTTCCATTTTATTTAGCAATTTAAGTATTATATAAACTTTCAACCACACTTTTTAAAGGTAAATATATTACTATATTCCCTGCTTAAATACAGATATCGTTGTAAAAATGGAAATGTTTGTAGGGTAAGGACACAAACCATGTTACATTAAATTAAGAGAGCCTGCTGCATTTGTTCCATAGTTCTGTAATGTTCAGTATGTTTTGTCTGTTAAATGGACTAATAGAGCATGTATGGAGAAGCGAAGAGCAGAGACACAGACAAACTTGTTAGTGCATAGAGATACCACTCCCTGGCAACATAACTCACACCAAGTTATGGACATAGGGTCTGATTCAGCATGGATTGCAGATGAGATTACGGTTGTAATAGCTCACACAGTTCTGCTGCAAAAGTATGCTAATGAATTCAATCGCAATGCTGTAGCAGGCAAATATATAGACGCCCACTTTCCCTGTCTCACATTCATAATACCTTGTAATCCAGCGAAAACATCAGTAACGAAGAATAACAACATCGTAGCCTCACACATAATTACACCAGGTCAGACATTACTGAGAAATTGCTAACCTTCCTATATGCATTGAGAACTCATGCTGCGTATGCCATAACAGTGGCTAATTTATGCATGCCCCTGTAACGGTGTTCAAACTTCAAACACACTGGCATATCTGCGTTTCTCCATCCACCCCCCTGCCACCAACTCCAAACAGTACTTCCTGTCAATCACTCTGCAATGGGTCTGCGTACTTACTATGATCGCAATCCCGATCGCAGTGAGCCATTCGCGCATGCAAAGTATGCAACAATCATCCATCTGTATACGCTTTAGCAGTTTTAGCAGTTGTGATCCTTGCTGAATCAGGCCCATACGTCACTATCACCCCCTGACTTCATATGGCACCAATTGTATTCCTTTCACTCACCATCACCTCTTGGCCTCATACTACCCACTGCAATACTTTTTATCCATCACCACTCTCTGGCACAATAGCGCACCCATAACCATGGGCGCAGAGGGGGGGAGCAGGTACAGTTTACCCGGGCCCAGACTTGCTATAGGGGCCCGGTGGGGCCTGACTGGCATCGCCCCCCCTCTATCAGAGCAGCTCAGCACACAGTTTGTGCTGGGCTGCAGTGTGAGATTGCTTGTGGCTGCTTCTATCTATGGCTGTGGGGGGGAGCGATCACACTGATCGTGCCACCCAGCCCTAAGCAGCGCCCCCTCCCCGGCGTGCAGCGCTGCTGAAGCTGCAAAAGTGTTTTTTCTTTATTTTTTATGTCAAGGGGCATTGCCACACCTCCCATGATTAGGCCATACCCCCTTTACCCGGGCACAGCCAGGCTCTCTACGGCCCTGCCCATAACATTACCCTTGCCAAAATTTGACCAAGAACAGAAAACGCCAAAAGAAAATTATATACTGTGACATTTTTATTTTTTAAATTAATTTGTTCTACCTCTCATTGGTAGCATTACTCAGAAGGTTTTTTTTTCTCATACAGTTGTGTCCACAAACATCTAGCCTCCTTGCGCGTTAAACAGCTCAACTAGTCGCCCCATTCCGTGGCATGCCAAAGTAGTGCCAAGCGTCTTTTCTTTCAATGTGTCTCATTTTTACAGTGATGTGAAATAAACGCACAAGTAGCTTCTTCTATTTAAAATTATATGTATGCCTATATTCTGTGTGCAACTGTGGGTGTATCTGCACACAAAAAGCTATGTTACAGTGTCACAGCTGCTGACAGTGTAATGTAGCATTTTGCATCTCAACCTAGCCAGGGTTTTCTCTGAAATGGACACCAGTATATTACATGTCATTTTATCCCTGTGCATGAATGCTTTTACCTCACACCTTTTCCAGCGTTCATTAAGGATCCTTTTATACACTTTTGTAAGAGGTCAGATTACTCAATCATAGAAGAGGGGGAGTGGACAGAAGTTCACATAACTTTTAGGACAGGAAGTTTGTGAATATGTGGGACATATTTGATCTTCAAACAGAATGATTAAAAAGAGTAGGGCCGTAAGCTCACGTACAGTTGGGGGATTTGAAAACTCTTTAGAAGTATATTCTGGACCCTGCATGTTTGACTTCTGTCACTGTCTTTTACAACTAGCCAAAGGGGTTGCAGCCTTGCTTCTCAGCTTTCATTGACAGATAATAATACTGGGCTCTTATGCAGGTCTCGGGTAAGTCATACAGTTAATACACAAAGTTTTGAAAATGTCAGTACCTCTGGGTTACTGCTGGACAGAACCATGACAAGCTGGAAACAATAAATATTTACACTATATGTATATTTTATATACTAAGTACAAAATCTGCACAATAGACAAAATAGTGTCACATTAATTTTTTGATTAAACTACCAAACTTGAAATGGGGCCCACCTAGATATGCATTTAAAAAGGAAATTTTAGTATATTGTATTGCAATACCATATCACAATATTACAGAGTAATATCACCATATTACTCTGTCTAATCTAGTGTGTGTGTGTATATATATATATATATATATATATATATATATACACTAGATTAGACAGAGTAATATATATATACACACACACACACACACACACGTCAGAAATCCACTGCACTCGCCACTCCTAGATTTGGGGTGCAGACCTGCACTCGCCATTCCCAGGACTGGGGTGCAAGTGGCCTGTGACCACATTGCTTAAATAAATAAAAACAGAAAACCCAGCACTCACCATGTTTAAACACTCACAATGATGTATAAATAAGTAAATAAATAATGGGGATTTCGTTCATGGATTGATCAATGCATTTAAGCCCGCAGCCCACATCACGGGACCCTACTTTCTGCAGGTCCTACACTATCCATCACACTGATGGAAACCTGTTAGCTGCTATCACATAGTTTAGACTGAAAAAATGTCACCTGGTTTAAAGCTCACCTGCCAGCTAATGGCTTTTAAAGGTAAGGCAGTCACCTGACATAGCTTCTATCACACTACCAAAAAGACAGCTGACACAGGTTAATAAACGAGTTTGCACATGGGGTGCATGAGAAAGCTAGGATCACAAAAGGTTAATAAAAATTAACCGCATAAACAAAGTCAGAAATCCACTGCACTCGCCACTCCTAGATTTGGGGTACAGACCTGCACTCGCCATTCCCAGGACTGGGGTGCAAGTGGCCTGTGACCACATTGCTTAAATAAATAAAAAAATAAAAAAACTTATTTATACATCATTGTGAGTGTTTAAACACGGTGAGTGCTGGGCTTTCTGCATATATATATATATATATATATATATATATATTATAAATCCCAAGACTGCCGGCACTCAAAAATAAAATAAATAACTGGCCCTGGTTTCCAATGTAGAAAGAATGCACAAATCCAATAAAAAAGACAGGCACTTGGAGTCATGATGTAAGATGCAAAAAAGTAGTGTATTGTAATGTACATTTATGTTACAATACACTACTTTTTTGCATCTTACATTGGGCATCCGAGTGCCTGTCTTTTTCATTGGATTTGTGTATGTATGTATATGTATGTATATGTATATGTATATATGTGTGTGTGTATATATATATGTATATATATGTGTATATATATGTGTATATATATATTAGGGATGTGCAGGCTCGGTTTTACTCGGTTCCGTTCGGTTTTTTTTACCGAATCTTATTGGCTATCCAAAACTCGTGACAGCTGAAACCCAATAAGATTCGGGAAAAAGAACGGAACCGAGTAGAACCGAGCCTGCACATCCCTAATATGTATGTATGTATGTCAGGTGCATAAATATTGGGACTTTGACAGAATTTTCATATTTTGGCCTCTATTCACCACCACAATGGCTTTGAAATGCAACAAACAAGATGTGCTTTAATTGCAGACTTTCAGATTTAATTTGAGGGTAATTACATTCAAATCAGGTGAACGGTGTAGGAATTACAACGGTTTCTATATGTGCCTCCCACATTTTAAGGGGCCACCCTCAGTGGAAAGTACTTTCTGTGTTGTGCAAAGGGCTGAAACCCTTTGAAGTAGTCACCTGTGAAGTGAGTTCAGACACTGCCTGCTATAGTCAGGTAATTCCCCTAATTAGACTGTTGGAAAAACAGCTTGAGAAACTGAAGGAGGAGCTGAAACAAAGCGATTCCACTAAGTATGTTGAACTTGTAGATCCTTTATTCACTTTGCCAGGATCCAAGGTTTGTCAGGATCTTCCAATTGTCAACCATGCTCTATCCTAGGTTTAAGTCATATATCGTGTCTTTCTTCTCAATGGACACAGGGCCTGATTCAGCTTGGATAACAGTTGCTAACACGCACACAATCGGCCTATTGTATACTGCACATGCGTATGCATTGCAGTGTGTGAAGCGGCCACTGCGATTGGGACTGTGATCTCAGTGACTACAGACCCATCACAGAGTAATTGACAGTAAGTACTGTTCGTATGTGGTGCCAGGGGGGTGGTCAGCAAAATACAGGCATGCCAGTATGTTTAAAGTCATTCCATGGGCATGCATAAATTATCCACTGTGATGTCTTATGCAGGCCTCATAATATGTGCTCTGAAGTTAGCAATTTCTGAGTACAGTGTGCATGAGGCTGTGATGTTACTTGATTGTACCAATGTTTTTGCAGACTTGCTAAACTTTACGGATGTGTAAGGTAAAATGGGCATCCTTATGTAGTGCTGCAGTGGCACTGCAATCACAATGAATTAGCATCCTATCGCAGTTGAACTGCATACATAATCTCTATTGCAATAGCGATCCTTGATGAATCAAGCCCACAGATCTGAAGAGATGTAAATGGCTGTTGGTAAGCAAATTGTCAGCTCAATCGGCTTGTGATGCAGTGATGGCTCCTCCAGCAAGTGTGGCTGCCAAGAAAAAACTAAACTTTCCTAGTAAACCCACTGTTGATGCAGATGAGTCAACACAACCTAGTTTTGACATCTGGTTGGGTCTAATAGAATTGCCTACAATTAATGAGACCTCTACCATGACTCAATCTGATATGGTCACCATTCAAAAAATGCTTAAGGACTATTTTAATGATAGCACCCAAATAGGGCATTTCAGACAGTCCTTTTGACTAAAGTCGGGAAAAATGGCAAATTGGAGGCCCTTGCTTAAACTGACTTTGCTTTACTTGAGCTTCCCACCCCCCAGTGTGTACTCCAAAAGAGTTTTCAGCACAGCCGGAACCTTGTCAGTAATCGTCGTAGGAGACTACTTCCTCAAAATTTGGAAAAGATGTTCATCAAAATGAACTACAAATTCCATGAGGAAGACCTCTACGTCCAGCAATCAGACACCTGTAATGGTGGATTCCAGTGGGAACTAATTAATATTGTTTGAAGATGATGTACACACTGATAAGGGTGAGGAATCGGATGATGATGATGACAATAACATCTTGCCTCTGTAAAGCCAATTTGTGCACGGAGAGATCATTGACAGTATTATCAGCTGCCAGTTAGTAGCTTGTTTTGTGGGGGCCCAAACAAACCAATCGCTTCAGCCACAATTGGCAGTCCCTGTCGACAAAGTGATTGGTTTGATAACCATGCATGTCCTGTTTAATATATACAACATAATGGTGGGTGGAAGGGCCCAAGGACAATTCTATCTTGCACCTTTTTTCTTTGCATTATGTGCTGTTTTGGGCATTGGTGACTGTCTTTTTGCGTAGATGACAAACATTTTTTATAGTTTATTAAACTGTCATCCTGTCTGCCACTGCAGTGCCACTCTTGTTTCCTAGATGTGCCATGTTGAAAGTCACACTGCCACATCCACTGAAGTCTTCTACATGCAGTTTATTATTGCTAAAACTTTCCAGAAATTGTTATGGCCAGAGCAGCATCTCCTGTATGTCCCCTTCATTTATTTAAAATAACTCTGAACCACCAAATTGATTGGGTGGGAAAAACATGGTAGATTTTAAAATTTGCCTAGTTTTTTTTTATTGCTCTGCCCACTCCCCATCATCAACCGGTGACCCCAGGACCCTGGTAAATTTATAAGCAGTTATAAAATAATGGTTCAATAAACACCTGCCTCCTTTGTTTGTAGGTGACTAAGTTTAATAACTGGATAATGTAGATGGTAGGTGTCATGCTAGAGACTAGAATATGAGCAGCAGCACAGAGCATCTTCCTGCCAGGATGTATGCAATAAAATGCAAATACATTGAATACAAAAATGAGTTGTGTATATTGGTCACATACATATTTACATGATACATACTATGCTTAAAGCAGGCTGAGGTAACCTGAGGCACTCAACCCATTGTTGACAAACAACTTCCAGCAGGTCCAGCATACAGCACAAATGCTGGGAGTTGTAGTTCAGCCAGAGAGCTACAGGCTGCTTTCCTCAAATGTAAACAGAAAGTCTTGGTTCCATTATCCCCAACAACCTCACTGAGCACAAAGTAAATGTCTGTTTACAGTGTGTACTATATTCAGCAGCACCTCCACAAGCAAGGCCACCGCATTTCTATTAGCTATAAAAAATAAAGAGCATATACGGGCTGAATCAATATTCAATCAGGATGCACAAAATGGCTGCCCTCACTGTGTGTTAGCGACAAGTGCTCTGCATATGTCACTCAGATGATCAGGTTTTAGATGATTGGTTTGGACATAAGTGGATTTCAGTGAGCCTGCTCCCATATACATCCCTAGAATCTCTGTGCAATGGTACAAACACTGCATTATATCTTCTGACAAACTATCCATTTGCGAATATCAAACCACCTCAATATCAAAGATGTCTTTCAGGAATTTAATAACTTGATCCTACATTGATCCTCCATCACAAATTTTCATCAGAATCAAAAAATGTAAATAAATAAGTTTACAACCTAATAAATTTTTCCATCCTTTCCCTGTCTTAAACTACTCCATAAACATACTCCAACTCCCTGGGCTCTCTAACCTAGTTCTTAATTAATTAACACATTCTTTGTTTTAACTTCCTATAGGGTTGTATAGTTTATTAAACTGCTATCATGTCTGCCACTGGAGTGTTGCTCTGTTTCCTATATGTGCCATGTTGAAAGCTGAACTTCCACATGTTATTGCTGCTCACTGCTGTCACTTGGCTTAGTTGACCATCTACAGTAGCTCGATGCAGCCTTTTGGCCCAAACTGGATGAAATCAATATTGGGATCTGTGAGGTGGTCAAAATTGACTGGAAATAAATGTTATTGAGGTTAATACTGTAGGAACAAAAACGGGCCCAAATTATGTGATATCAGCTGCTTTTATGATATTTTTAGAAAAAAATATAGATCCAAAATCAAAACCAAAACATGCAAGGGCGGTTTTGGCAAAAATAAATTCAATTCCTAAACAGGAAGGTGATACAGATCCAAAACACAGGATTGGCGCACATCTCTAATATAAATTATATATATATATATATATATATATATATATATACACACACACACACACACACACACACACACACACACACACACACACACACACACACACACAGTCAGGTGCATAAATATTGGGGGCACAGAAACAGACAAATCTCAGGTGCACAACTCCAAATTATTAATAATATATATAAATGCAATAAAATTTTGCAATCAATAGAGGTTTTTAGCATATCCATGGCCAAGGTTATGGGCCTACCCACCATATCCAGGTAACCTCTTTCGGGTAGGTCCCTAACATACTAGGGTTCAAATCCAGAGTGCAGGACCCCCAAAACTGGCCCAGCCAAGCTGCCCCAGGGCACCACCATAGTAAGAAAAGTGCAGTGTAAAGAGATAGTTAGGAGCAGCTGCATATTTTCCTTTATAACACGTTTTAACCCTTCACTGTGTGTGTTTAATATATATGTACTTCACTTTTTTATTTTCATTCTTTAGATCCATTCTTTGGCTGTCGCTAGGCGGGTCTCGCGCATGCGCATGAAGGAGATCCCTCTGTCATGCACATGCGCACTAGGGCACCATCAACCCGCTTTCAAGCGCTCATCACTCGGGAGCAGGTCTGAATTAGGCCCAGAGCGACAGCAATGCACACCCCTGTATTGGACAACAGCCCCCTGTACTGTGGACACACAGCCACCCCCTCAACAATGGACACAAAGCTGCCCCCTGGACACACAGCCCCCAACCCGGAGTTGATGTATCACAGCACTGCACAACTGTACAGCCCGGGACTCCGCAATGAAATGGCATCAATCACCATGGGGAGGTACTTATATACAATCCAAAACCTGCAAGAATCCGACAGCGGGAAGATGATGCTTTGCCTTGTTTTGGATTCTGAGTCAGGCGTGGGCGGGGGGGTGTTCTGTTCTCAAAGAACTGAACCCGCTCATCTGTAATTTTTATTTATATATATATATATATATATATATATATATATTTATATTACAATTTGAATGAGTTGTATTATCACTCTCAGGCTGCTTTCAAGTGAAAAAAAGATCAAACTTTACTGCATCAACATTTCTGGGTTCAACCCCCATCTGAGAGTGCCACTCTGTTTCATGGTGAATATATAAATATATATATATATATATATATATATATATACTCAGATAAAATTCAAAGGGCGCAGTCATAAATATGATGCCAGTTTATACTTCCCTGCAAAAGACACAATATGACCACCGAACCCACTAGCGCACGGAGGGGGGGTTTCTAAGTACCCAGAAACCCCCCCTGACCAACCAATATTTTTGTTTATTCAGAGATGGAGACAGCCTTGTCTCCATCTCTGCACCACCCCCGGGCCACCGACGATTGGCTGCGCATCGCTGCCCGGCCAGGCCCCTGCCAGTTCAGATGTCAGCGCTTCCGCATCAGGTGGCTTTCATACCACCTGACGCGGAAGCGCTGACAGCTGAATCAGCAGTGGATAGGCTGTGCGCCATGCTCACAGCCCTCCCAGAGGGAGCTAGTCAGAGGGAAGCATTGCCGGAGCCAGGCTCCACCTTCCGGCTCACGGACGGAGGCGGGCACAGGAGCGGGGATTCAGGTAAGTGGTTTTTTTGTGCGTGTATTTTTCGTTGTATATGTAAGGGGCACTGCTGGGGGAGGCACTACTGGAGGGCACTATATTGGCGGCACTTCAAGGGGGGACCACTAGTGGAGGCACTGGCACTACTGGGGGCACTGGCACTGCTGGGGGGAGGCACTACTGGGGGCACTGGCACTGCTGGGGGGTACTATCTAATGGGCACTACTGGGGGCACTAAATAAGGGGCACTGCATAGGGGGGACTACTACTGGGGGCACAATATAAGTGGCACTGCATATGGGGGACCACTACTGGGGGCTCTGACACTGCTGGGGGGGCACTACTGGGGCACTATATAAGGGGCACTACTGGGGGCATTATATAAGTCACACTACATAGGGAGGATTACTACTGGGGGCACTATATAAGGGGCACTGCATAGGGAGATGACTACTAGTGGCAGTATGTAAGGGGCACTGCATAGGGAGGGGACTACTACTGGGGGCATTATATAAGTCATGCTACATAGGGAGGACTACTACGGGGGACAGTATATAAGGGCACTGCATAGGGTGAGGACTACTACTGGTGGCAGTATATAAGGGGCACTGCATAGGTAGGGGACTACTACTGGGGGCACTATATAAGGGGCACTACATAGGGAGGACTACTACTGGGGGCCTCTGTCGCGCACACCTACTTATATGTATGTGTGTGTGTAGACATATATAATGGAAACCCCTTCCTGAGAATCCTGCGTTTGCCCCTGGAACCATTTTTCATTTTGCAGTTGTCTTTTAACTGTAGTTCATAAGTCATAACAATAAAGATTGTTGTCCATTTGTGCAAATAAAGCACTCTCTACTGTCATTTCACCAGACTGCAGCATATCCGTCAATTAGTATGGGAACATATATAATTAATAATTACAGTCAACTTTTCTAACATTATTTTGATGAACCAACCAGCTGCATTAATGATTCATGCCAGAGGGAAAACTAATTTGCATTGTGATCACTAGTGTACAAATGTGAGTAGATAACAGTTTGTGTAGTTATTAGCATTAAAAAAAAATCAAACACTACACATTGAAATGATTGACTCTCAGAAATATGTCAAGGCACACAAAGCCCTCGTTTCTGCCTGAGGAAGCGGTTGGCGTACCGAGAAACACGTTGCAAAATATCTCCACACTGTGTCAACTTCTGTTATATATTTTTTTTTTTGTTATTATTTATTTTGTATGCTGTTTTAATTTGTTTATGTTATGAATCCCACTGCTTGCTCCATGTGAGACCCCTAGAACCCGGCTAGCGAGATCTTCTGCCAATAACAACCACCTGTTCCCTTAGAACTAGGATACGTTCACTGGTACTTAGGCGGCCGCTTGAGGTAGTAGCAGCTCACATTGAGATACAGGGGAATTCAATAGGTAAAGAATGTACAGTTAGGACTGACACAGTTGATGATTATAAGGATATTGATGGTAAAGATGTTGTGAGTACAGTTTGTTTTTTTTGAGCAATAGCTTGGGAGTCGATGGTGTGGCAGCTGTGCTGATGGTGCAGCAATGGTGCAGTAGTGATGCCGATGGTGCTGCAATTATGCCAATGGTGGCGATGGAGTGGCAATAGCCATAGATAAACAGTCTAGGGTTAGTAAATGGCTCTGAGAGCCGATGTTGCAGCGATGGTGCCGATGTTGGGGCAATTGCCGTGGATAAACAGTCTATGGTTTGATGGCTTTGAGAGCTGATGGTGCGGCAAGTGTGCTGATGTTGCGGTGATGGTGCCAATGTTGGGACAATTGCCGTAGGATGAACGTTGGTAGCACGGGAGCTGCTGGATATGGCTAGGGAGCTGTTTGGAGATTGGTGGTAGCACGGAAGCTACTTGGAGTGGCCTGGAAGCCATGTGGTGAATGATGGCAGCACGGGAGCTGCTGGATATGGCTAGGAAGCCGTTTGAAGATTGGTGTTGACACGGAAGCTGCTTGGAGTGGCTAAGAAGCCGTATGGTAAATGATGGCAGCACGGTAGCTGCTAAATGCAGCCAGGAAGCTGTTTGGAAATAGGTGGTAGCACGGAAACTACTTGGAGCAGTTAGGAAGCCATGTGGGAGTTCAGTGAACTGGAGAACAGGAACAACCTGACTCTGCAGCCAGGCTGAGGGAACTCATAGACACTCTATAGTCGGCACAGGTGCAATAGATCAGTGAGTATAAATAGGCTGAAGTCCAAATCAGGTTTGCACTTGTGGAAAACACATCACTTCTTGAGGCGTGCCGATCTCCTAGCAACAGGAAGAACTGGAGTAACCCCGTCCTGTCTGGGCATACTGTCAGAAAGTGTCAAGTCATGACCGCGACATGTAACAGTTTATCAGAAAGTTGCTAAACATTTTATTGGTTCGGAAGTGTCATTTTACACTATATTGCACTTTCTTTGTTTGCACAACTTTCTAATAGGTGAAGAAATTAATACCTTTTCAAATTGCCTTAATTACCAATATTCATGTAAATACTGTGCCCAAGGATTGATCACCGCAGTTAACTGATGTATTTTGTATGATTTAGAGATGTGAGCTGACCCCCGTGTTTTGGTTCTAATTCATGATCGTGTTTTGGTTTTGCCTAAATTGCCATTGAGTGTTTTGTTTTGATTTTGGATCTAGATTATTTTAAAAATTAAAAAAAAACTGCTAAAATCATGTAATGTGGGCCTGTTTTGTTCCTACAGAATTATTAGCCTCAATAACATTAAGTTCCAGTCTTTCCCAGTCAATTCTGACCTCCTCACAACTCACAAGATTGTTTTTAGTTTTTCCACCCATACTGGCCAAAGGCTGCAGTGAGCTGACTGTTTAAACTAAGTGACAGAGCAGCGGCCCAAACATATCGCAGTTTAAAACAATTATAGCAAATCTGATACCCCTTTTACACCAGAGCTAAATTCCGGGTTATTGCAGGGTTAACCCGGGTAGCTCCTTGGTGTAAAAGGGGAGAGGGGTGGAGTAACCCGGCAATCCAACTCAGGTAACTTGCAGGGTTTAACACAGGAAAAACCTGTGAAACCCTGCAGTGTAAACGGTGGGATCCGGGTCACGATGACATGGATTTAGCCACATGCCTGCTGATTGGTCGGCTACAGTGGCGCTTGGAGATGACGTAATTTCCAAGCGCCCACTTCAACACCGGAAAAGCCGGGTCACTGCAAACCTGGCTCCGGTCTGAACGGCGCCAACCCAGGAATATCCTTGTTCGGCGCCAGGGAAATTCCAGGTCTGATCCGGATGGATTCCTGTTCCAACCTCTGGGTCAGACCCAGAATTTAGGTATAAAAGCAGTATGAGAAACATAGTGGCACTTCAGTGGCAGACAGGATGGCATTTTAATTTAAGCTATATGATTATATAGAATGTTTTCTTTATACAATAACTTTCTGAGAGGCCCGATCCCAGCGCAGGTAAATGGAGGTGGAATACTACTTATTGGAAGCCAGGTAAAGCATTGATTGATTTGATTAGATGATTAAAGATCAAAGTCTATTTCTCAGATAAAGACTCATTTGCTTAAATCTTACAAACAATTGACTATTATTGAAATCCTGACATCACCAGTGTGACAAGTTGTCTAAAGAAATATCAGTTCTTACATCTCTCATGAGTGTCCAAGGTCAACATTTCAATTTCAGACTTACAATATTTTTTTTCTTCTTGTATTCTATGTAAATTAACATATGCACAACATTGAGCTATTAAAATAGCTTAAAAACAAGTTAGTAATGTATGTTACAAATCATTACTTGTACAACTTATACAGTATGTTTTAATACTTTTAGTTTTTCCTCTTTGACTTCCTGTCATGTCAGCTTCAAAGTATGTGTAGTAGATTTGTAGTGTAGTATTTTATAAATAAAGTTTGCAGAAAAGAATTTTGACACTGAAAGCATGTGTATATAATTTAATTTGTATCTAAAGTGCTTTTACCTTTTTCATGTCAATCATTTAATTTATTTTTCATATATCTATAGATGAATGGACATGAATAATGCATGATTGGTCAAACTCCATTTTATTTATACTGTTTATATATACTTGATTGTTTTGGGGTGCAGATTAAGGGTGGGACACCACTGCACACACATCGCTTACACTGGAAGGATAACACACTATGAAATTTATTTGTACTAATGGGTTTGTTTTTTTACAAAAAAAACCACTGGCAATTTATGCACTTGGAGGAATAGATCTTTGTGAGATTTGTTTTGGGGTACAGAATAAAGGAGGAACACGTTTTAACCAGGAAAACATTTTTTTTGTCAGTTTTTTTACATATTGTATAACTGGAAAAAAACTCAAAACAAAGAGGCCTTCTTGGCGTGCAGCAGCATCAAAGTAGATTTTTTTTTTTTGGTTGGATAAACAATACTTATTTGCAGAAAAAAAAGTGCAGGTTCACTTTAAGAAACAAAAAACAACCTCAACAGCAGTCAGTAACACCGGCAGTAGCTAGCCTGTTTGCACTGCAGTGTGTGAGTATGCAGTGTGACGAACACACAGGGGTGTATCTAGGGATCCGAGCGCCCCTGGCAAGGTAATGTGCTCCCCTCCCCCCATAATTTCAGGAAGTGACCCTTGTAGTAGTCCCCCCTATGCAGTGCCCCCAGTAGTAGTCCCCCCTATGCAGTGCCCCCAGTAGTAGTCCCCCCTATGCAGTGCCCCCAGTAGTAGTCCCTCCTATGCAGTGCCCCCAGTAGTAGTCCCTCCTATGCAGTGCCCCCAGTAGTAGTCCCTCCTATGCAGTGCCCCCAGTAGTAGTCCCTCCTATGCAGTGCCCCCAGTAGTAGTCCACCCTATGCAGTGCCCCCAGTAGTAGTCCCCTGTATGCAGTGCCCCAGTAGTAGTCCCCTGTATGCATTGCCCCCAGTAGTAGTGCCCCCTATACAGTGCCCCCAGTTGTAGTGCCCCCAGTTGTAGTCCCCCTATTCAGTGCCCCCAGTAGTGGCCATTTCCCCCATAATGTGCCCTCAGTAGCAGCCTCCACAATACAGTGCCCCCAGTAGCATCCATCCCCCCCCATAAAGTGCCCCCAGTAGCGGACACCCCCTGTACAGTGCCCCAACTTACTTGATCCCTGCTCCTGCTGACAACCTCCGCTGTCCACTCCTCTGGGCTTGCTCTCACTCTGCACTATGGGTTGGGAGAGATGTCATGATGTCTCTCCCATCACCCACTGCTGGGAGTAACCGGAAGTCAGAGCTCATGTGTGAGCTCCAGCCGGCTCCCTCCATGGATGCAGCAGCCAATGAGAGTATGTCTGACTCTCAATGACTGTCTGCTATAACAAACAGACAGCCATCACTGGCAGCTGTGTGCTTGTTACTGAGTAGGGCAGACTGCTCTCACTGCACTCTGCCCTACACTTGTGGGGCCAGGAGGACTAGTGGTGCTAGTTCAAGCCCCTGGGGGAGTCCACCCATTGACTGCTGGTGGCACTGCCGGATGGTGCCCCCCCTTTGGCCGGCGCCCCTGGCAAGTGTCATCCTGGCCAATGGGTAGATACGCTCCTGCAAACACACATACTGTACACTGACAACAGTAATAAGTGACAATGATGTTTGCAGTCACAACTCACAGACAACTACTCCTGTAAATTCTTAGGACCTAAACCTAACTCATACTTGCCTACTTTTAAAAAAGCATTTCAGGAAGATTGTGAAAGCAGCACCTATGAGTGCGGTGGTAAAGTGGGCGTGTACTGCTACATCTGACAGACATGTCATAAAATTGATTTACAATTAAATGTAAATGAGTCCCAAGCAGTTAGTAAGATCTATTTGTTGATGAAAACACACTGATACTTTTCTGAAAATGCATGTAGCCATAGGGATCATTGTGCCTTATAGCCAATGCAGGGGCATAATACTATTTATCCTGTTTGAATGTGTATATATCTCTGATTTCTTTTATATATAATAGCTTCATAATGGCGGTAAGCTGCAATCAGGGAAATTGCTATACTCTCCAGGGAGTCAGGGAGATTGCTACTATGTCAGGGAGACTCCCTGACAATAAGGGAGAGTTGGCTAGTATGACCTAACTCCTCCTAACCTAATGCTGCTAATGGCAGTCTAATGGTGCCCTTATGGCTGCAAGTTGCTAAATAAATTTTTTTAATACAGTATGCACAGTCTCACACCCTCTCCGTTTTCACCTCAATTTGAGATCCAAACCTGGCTGGAGGACTTGAGTTGGGACTCGGATCCACTTGTTTCCTCTAAGTTTGGGTTTTTTCGTTTTCCAAATTTCAGTTTGGACTCGCCATTCTCAATCCTAAGAGGAGAATTTATGAAGCTTCTGTAAGCCACTGCTTCCTGGCGGGTTGCGGTTCTATATTTAAAACAGCACCCACAGTCAGTGTAAAGCCTGACATGCTAAACACTGACTGCAGATGCCATTTTAAAAACTCACTTGTAATCTGCCGGGAAAGAGCAGTGGCTTACAGAAGCCACTGCTTCATAAATTCTCCCCTAAATCTATATGTACATTTTAAATCTGCCACACATGCAGTGCAACCTGGTTTTGCCAAGGTGCAAAGTTACTTGCTCTATTTAACTTTGCTCCAAACTCAGAAGATTCTGCCCTTCAGTGTACTGATTAATATCTTTTCCACCTATAAAAAAATTGTATTTGCATTTCCTATATCAGAGAAGATCCACTTAGGTTACTGTCAAACATGTGCTGCAAACACAATTTTCCATCTAGAAAAGAGCTATTCATGGCAATCAAATTGCTCCTTGTTGACACATTGAAGAGAAAGAAGATTGCTTATCCCTTGTAACGTAGGACCATATATGCTCAGAACATATTGTACAGCATGTAGCATAATTAGAGTGTAAATGCTTCTGCGTCACGGGATGAACGTTCTCCATTTACTTCAATATATCAGCAGGGAGCATTATGAACACTATCAGTTTTTAACTGTAAAATCAATAGTGTTTATAGTGCCTGTGTGACACCGCTGTTAATTTGTATTTGAATAGTTTTATTATGCAAAACATACTCTAAATATGAAGAAAGAGAAATGCTATTTTATGCATATACAGTTTAATAACATAAAGTAAATATAATATGATAAAAAGTATTATGAAGGTCAGTTTTGCTATTTTTATTCCTAAAAAGTTTGAAACCCCTCTAGTGGACAAATTTTAAGTATGCAAATTAATAAAAAAATACATTTAGTGTCAGGGGACACTACAAAGCAATGTAGTTCAATGCTAAAAATTATCATTGTATGAATGTAATGAAGCTGTGGCACTTTAATAAATACAATTAAATAAATTATATATAAACAAATGATCACAACCTGCTCAAATCTTCCAAATGCAATATTGATGCAGTATATTAAAACAAAATAAATGATACATGCAATCCATCTGACTATCTGCAGGTAACATAGGGAAATAAAATGTATAATATATATTTTTTTGCATGTGTCCCCACTAGAATTATAAAGCATATGACTGCTGGGACATGGATTAATCTGAGTAGGATTATTGCAAGTGTACTTCATCCTTGACCGACAAAATTCACATGATGACCGTGGCATATTACTATTATGCTACTGAAATATATAAATATTGAAGTAAACTCTATTGAAGTATAGCAGAAATATAGTAAATTTCGTACTCCAAGTAACTGAGGGGTCTATGTACTAAGCCTTGGAGATGGAAAAAGTAGACAGATAAAGTACCAACCAATCAGCTCCTAACTGCCACTTTACATGATAATTGTTTGTGACTTTATCTCTGTCTACTTTATCTGTCTCCTTGCTTGAAAATGAAGTATCTACACCCTTTTTCATCTTCCTACTCTACTACCTCTCCTCTTGATCCTAAACCCTCACAAATCAGTAGAGCTGCCTCCTGCTGTCTCCTGTTCTTTCTCTTTCTCTCCTTTGCCCCTCATCTGATCATTTCTATGTCTAAAGGCCACTGCTAGCTTCTTATTCTTCTAGATCTCTCTTCTGCATTTGACTGTTGACCTCTTTCTTCTCATGCAAACACTACAATCCCTAGGTCTACAGGGCAACATCCTCTAGTGGTTTTCATCCTACTTATCTAATAAATCTTTCAGTATTCTCGGAATCAACCTCCTCTTCGCTACCTCTTTCAGTTGCGGTACAGCAAGGCTCAGTCTTCGGTCCTCTGCTTTTCTCAATCTATACCACATCTCTTGGCAAAATTTTCAGCTCCTTCGGATTTCAGTATCATGTGTATGTAGTCTAAAATCTACATATCCCAGATATGTCACCATCTTATTGGTCCGCATTGCTGAATGTCTCACTGCCATTTAAACTTGGATGTCATTTCGCCAACTCAATCTCAACATTTCCAAAATAGAATGAATAATATTTCCACTGGCCAGTAGTAGTAACCAACCTAATATCTCTATCACTGTTGATACAGTAACTTGACAATAACCCACCCCACAAGCTTGCTGAATAGGTGTCATTCTTGACTCTGAACTGTCCTTTGTTCCCCACATTCAATATGTCTCCAAATTATGTTACATACATTTAAAAAACTTATCCAGAATACAACCATATCTTACACAAGACACTGCAAAAACTGTAATTCATGCACTCATTATCTCCCGCATTGATTATTGCAAAAGTCTACTTACTGGTCTTCCCCCAAACAGACTCTCACCACTACAATCCATTTTGAATTCAGTTGCGAGGCTGATATTCCTAACTAAATGTTCATCATCTGACATGCCAGTCCCTCCATTGGTTACCTCTTTTCAACCGTATTCAATATAAAATAATTTTACTGATACATAAACCATTTAACCAAACTACACCAACATACATCTCTTCACTTATCTCAAAATATCTCCCAACCTGACTTCTCCACTCTGCTCAAGATCTGCATCTCTTAACCACATGCATTACTTGCTCTTGGGCTGCACCCACTCTGTGGAATGCCCTCCCATGTACAATTAGACTTTTATCTAGTCTCAAAACCTTCAAGTGTTCCTTGAAAGTTCATCTCTTCAGACAAGCTTAAAGAACCACCCACATAACAGTCATAAGCTATCCTACCCAATTACATCCCCAATATACAGTCCACACATATTTTTTTTTGTTCACTTTCACATCCTCTGTGTGACTGGATCATACAGCCTTCCAAGAACCTCTGCAATATGACTGGACCAATATGCAATAGGTAGTACCTATCCTTGTGTATCAAAGCCTCTTTTTCTATAGATTTTATGCTTGTGAGCAGGGTCCTCTTACCTATTTGTCTGTCTGTTATTAGCCAATGAAATATTCTGCAATATATAAGTAAATTTTAGTAATAATAAGTCCAGAGAAAAAAATATTATAATGACAATTGACCAAGTAGTCAACTGCAAACTACGTGCAAGAAAAAAAAGTTTGCAAAGTATCTATTATTATTATTATTATTATTATTTCTTTATTATGCTACAATCTTTTATGCAGTTCTGTGCATTGAGGGATTTTGCTAACAACAAATTACAGTACATACAATGACATGCAACAAAAGCTTATGGCACTGCCTAAATAAGCTTACAGACTAAAGGCCTGATTCAAAGTTGCAGGTTATTAGGCTACATTTGTGGCCGTAATTTCAGTAAGTAATTGCAGATCTCTGTTTGAATGCAGAGTTAGCCACATTTATGTAACCATACTGCCCCATCACTCCATTTGTGGAAATAGGCATTATTACTATCAGTGAGGACTTGCACCAGCCCTATCCTTGTTGAAAGACATCTGTCTGACAGCAGCCAGATCTTTGTGTAGGTTCACCTCTGAATAGCCCACAGTTCCATCTAGTCGCCCATGACATGCCTTTGGCACATTTATCCTATGTGTAAAAGACCAATTGTAGTGGTGGCTGAGCAACTGTGAAAAACGAGGTCACTGTGATAAATGGTGTGGAATTTTTCTGTGATATGGGAACACTATGGAGTCTATTTACTAAGCAGTGTTAGGAGACAGAGTGAAAAGTGATAAGGTGCCAGCCAATCCGCTCCTACCTGCCATCTCACAGGCTATGTTTGAAAAATGACAGTTGGGAGCTGATTGGCTGGTATCATTAATCTGTGATACACAGAGGCGCTATGTAGCATTATTCTGTGATACTTGGTTGCACTGAGGCATTTGTGTGATAAATGGGTGCACTATGAGGCACTTTTTTGTGATAAATGGGAGAACTATGTAACATTATTAAAATAGTACTAGACACCCCTACCTGATGATAACCTCATAGTCAGTGCTACAAAAAAATGCCTCTCCAGAGGTGCATACCATAATGAAATGTGCTATGCACGACTATGCTTATTATTCTTGAAGTGTAATTTACAAAATTCAAGTAATGTATTTTGAGTGGATCCTAAATCTGAGTATGCAGAGACTCAATATTCTATTAATAAATACAAAGACATTGAACTTAGGAGACACAATCAGTAGCACTGTGGTTAGCATTGCTGTTTTACAGCACTGGGATTATAATTTTGATTCCAAACAGGGTCTACTGTATCTGAGGGTTTTTTAATGTTCACAACATGTATTTGTGGGTTTTCTACACGTACTCTGGCTTTTTCCCATACTCCAAAGATATTTTGTTAGGATATTTGGCTTCTGAAAAATACATGAATTCTAGTGTGTATCTATGGTAGAGAATTAATTGAGTTCCACTAAGGCATGTTTTGTTGTGATTTATTAAATACTAGCTGTAGCCCGCTGCTTCGCCCATGATAAAATTGCTTCTGCCAACATTTCTTTTATTTGAGATGTTCCAGTTGTATTGTTTTGCATAGCGGCCGAGTGACCCATGTGACCAGCAGCACTATACAGAATGGAGGCAGCAGCACCTTCACCCACCACTCACACTAATGTCACTGTGTGCCCTGTGCACAGAGTGCTATGTAGTCTATCCTATTCATCCACCACTCACACTAATGTCACTGTGTGCCCTGTGCACAGAGTGCTATGTAGTCTATCCTATTCATCCACCACTCACACTAATGTCACTGTGTGCCCTGTGCACAGAGTGCTATGTAGTCTATCCTATTCATCCACCACTCACACTAATGTCACTGTGTGCCCTGTGCACAGAGTGCTATGTAGTCTATCCTATTCATCCACCACTCACACTAATGTCACTGTGTGCCCTGTGCACAGAGTGCTATGTAGTCTATCCTATTCACCCACCTCTCACACCAATGTCACTGTGTGCCCTGTGCACAGAGTGCTATGTAGTCTATCCTATTCATCCACCACTCACACTAATGTCACTGTGTGCCCTGTGCACAGAGTGCTATGTAGTCTATCCTATTCATCCACCACTCACACTAATGTCACTGTGTGCCCTGTGCACAAAGTGCTATGTAGTCTATCCTATTCAAGTGAATGTGGGCCCAAAGCACCCCTCCCCCACCCCTTACCAGCCGAGCGTGATCTCTTGATGATGTCAATACATTTTATTTTTATCATTGCTCAGCTTTAACTTGACGGATCAAGAGGAAACAAAGCACAGGTTATTCTAGGAGTTTCATGAAGATTGGTTCAGTAGTTTTTGCACCAACTTGGAAGAAACAGACAGACACAACTTTCTTATTATATTTGTATAGATTGTCTGTAGAGCACTATGAAAAAAATGAAATAAACATAACAGACACATACAAAGATAAAGCAAAAAAATAATATAGTTATTATATTAACTTTTGGGACATTGCTACAAGAAGTAGTACACATAATAAAGAATTTGGTATGCAAAACTGGACTGGTTCTAGTTCTTTCCAGTGTTTCTTTATACTGTTGCCTTTGGCATATTTAAGCTTTTGTTTAACCACTATTGTATTCACATGAGATGCAACCACGTCAGGCTAAGCTTTCCCTGAAACATCTGATGTGATCATGTCAGAAGAGCTTGCTGGTGGCTGCTAGAAGCTAATCTTCCAGCAGCTTCCAGGTTTAGCCCATCCCACCATAGCAACCACTTCCTGCCAGCTACAGAAACGTCCCTAAAAGGATTGCCCACCTGTGGCAACAGTAATACTCTCTTCCGGCAGTCCAGGCTCTTGGGGCCCAGGGAAGTTGCAGGCAGCTTCTCTCCCCCAGCCACAGTCACTGGAGGGGGTGCTTGCTATAGGCTTTTCTCATAGGATCGCCCACACCTTTCTGCTGGCTGGTATTCTCTCATTACTGTGAAGTTCTGCAAATATAAGTGGTTTTCCATTTACACATCACAGGACCAATTCCTTCCAATTCTAAACCTTAAATTTGTGCACATATGTATCACCTGTCCTTTGTGCTTAAAGAGTGAATTATGGAAGGAGTTCTATCTATCTGGGCCACATAGCTGAACCTTTTCTGATTTCTCCTTTCCCAGATTTAATGCTGTACGCAGAGGGTGTTGTGCCCTAAAAGCCCCCTGGTAAATTCCACCTGATTCAGCAAATTTCTTACCCAGCTGGGTTTTCTATTAATGACACCATTATATGTGATCTTTGTCAGGTCATCTCTCAGTCATCTGATTTGGCTCTTGAGCTTTTTATGGCCTTGAACCCTGGCTCCCTCTCTGTAAAGTGAATGTGGAGTCTACTTTTTGGCTGCTGCCATGTCATACTGGCTCATTTTATATTATAGGTTTTTGGCACTAGGATGAGTTTTATGCAGCCAGGTGCTTGCACATGGACTGGTCTGCTTCCTGTGCATTTTTGAGTGCTTTCACAACTTTCTGCATTGTGGGGAAAGGGGCAAAGACCTTATCAGCAGCCTCATGTCCCTGCATGCAGGTTGCCATTGACAGATCAGAAAACATAAATAATGCTTATATGAATCCAAATTAAAATGTCTAGTGCCTGGAAACATTTTACTGACAAACATGCAACCACCACAGCTGTGACTGCACTTATGCAAAAATTAATGGGTGCCGTCCTCAGAGGTAGAATGTGCCACTTTGCAGTGCTTAAAACAAAGCCAAACTGGTAGTATGAGAGGGGGGAACCATCACAATGGACTATCAAGGAACCCCCAAATGCAGGACCTTGCACTAAACCAAGTAAACAAAACCAAGGATACTCTGGGCAGAAGCACACGTCAATACACACATGCAAGTAATGCCAGTGAACATAACATAGAAGGTCAGTCTTAGAGGTCAGCAATCATCTATGAAGTATAGCACCACCTAGGGCTACATCACAAAAAGGCAGTACTGATCCCATAGAAAGGGACACTACTGTAATTTCCAAATCCTAAAGGCCCCATGACAGCCAACCTAGCTGTTCTCACCATATAAATATAAATATATATATATATATATATATATATATATATATATATATTGTGGTATACAATCGGGAAGCCGGCAGCCGGCTTCCGGACTGTCATATCCCGGCAAGGGTGAAATTCCAGGCATCTAGATGTAGACGCCTGACATTTCCCTGATGCCAGGAGACTGGCGCCCGGCATCCCGATCGAAGGGATGCCCGGCGCCGCAAGTGGACAGCCCCGGGGGGGAGGGTTAGGTGTAGGGCACCTGGGGGGGACTTAGGGTTAGGCTAGCGGGAGGGAGGGTTAGGGCTGGTACCCCAAGGAGGGACTTAGGGTTAGTCACCCCCAGGGGGGACTTGGGGTGGGTTAGGCACCCCCCCGGGGTACTTAGGTTTAGGCAGCAGGGAAGGGGGGGTTAGGTTAGGTTAGTAAGTACTTACCTATTGACGATCGGGATTTCCAGTGCTGTCGGGCTTCTGCTGCCGGGAACTCTGCTTTGGTCAGCCAGGCACTGCCGCCAATCGATGCGGCCGGCAGTATTTCATACCGATTCGTATATATCTATATCTAACTATCTAACTATCTAACCCACAAAGCAGGACGGCACTCAGTGGATCTCATTCAGAGCCGCTTGCAAAATGCGAGCGCTCGCTCTGAATGAGGGCGGCTGCATCTAAAAAATGATCCGGCCTTCTGACCGCTCGCTAGGCTGTGAGTCAAGACCAACGTGACCATCAGGGCTTACGACGAGACACTTTTGGTAGGGTTTTGCCTGCCACAAGCCACAGAGAGCTTTCAGCCCATTGATGTCAGTGGGGCTGCCCACAATCTGCAGGCGTTCGCTTGGGAATGCCTGCATTTGTAAAGCAACCCCCGCCACACCTACAAAATGGGTCGAGCTGTCGATCAACATCGACAGCAGCCACTTTTGTAGTGAGCCATGGAGCGAGAAAATTTCTCACTCCGGGGCTTGCACATGCGCAGTGCAGCTGCTGCGTGTGCGCACAGCCATACATTGACCCGCTTGCGAGCGCTCAGGTGCTGAATGAGACCCAGAGTATTCAATCACTGTGTATATTTAATAGAACATAGTGCAGAACTATTCGGGGAGCTAGTCCCCTTTCTTCAGGATAAAACGTTTCTTCCTGAAGAAGGGGACTAGTTCCCCAAAACATTGAATTTTTGCAATATGTACTATTAAATATACACAGTGATTGAAGACTCTGAGTGCCATCCTGCTATTGCGGTGCATATATCTGGAGGTGCTATCCTCCTATGGAAAGGCACCAGAGCATTAGTAGCCCTAAGAGGGCCTCCTGAGTGCTGGGCTGTATATATATATATATATAATTAATTATAATTGGTGGTGTGCACCGGCCACATTTCGTGTTTTGGTTTTGGATCTGGATCTTTCTTCGGTGTTTTGGGTTCTGGGTTTTGTGTTTTGGATCTGAATTTTTTTTTAAAAAAGCATAAAAACAGCTAAAATCACAGAATTTGTGGGTTTTTCAGCTCCTATGCTATTATTAACCTCAAAAACCTTAATTTCCAGTCTATTCTGAACACCTCACAATAGTGTTTTTATGTCCTAAAGGTTGCACTGAGATAGATGGATGACTATGCTAAGCGACATGAGTGGGCGGCACAAACACGTGGCCAATCTAGGAGTGACAGTGCAGTGGCAGACAGGATGGCAGTTTGAAAAACTAGGCCCTAAACAGTACATGCAAAGAAAAAAGAGGTGCAAGATGGAATTGTCCTTGGGCCCTCCCACCCACCCTTATGTTGTATAAACAGGATATGCACACTTTAACAAACCAATAATTTCAGCGCCAGGGTCTTCCACACGACTGGCTGAAATGATTGGTTTGTTTGGGCCCCCACAAAACAAGCTGGCAATTAATCTGGCCCTGCACAAACTGGCTCTATGGAGGCAAGATGTCGTCCTCATCCTCCTCATTCACCAATTCCTCACCCTCTTCAGTGTGTACATCCTCATCCTCACAAAGTATTAATTCTTCCCTGCTGGAATCCACAACCACAGGTCCCTCTGTATGTTCTGGAGGCTGGTCTCCCTGGAAAAGTTGATAATTCATTTTATGAACATCATCTTCTCCACATTTTGAGGAAGCAACCTCCTACGCCTTTCGCTGACAAGGTTCCCAGCTGCACTAAACACTCTTTCGGAGTATACACTGGAGGGGGGGCAACTCAGGTAAAATAGAGCCAGTTTGTACAGGGGCCTCCAAATTGCATCTTTTTCCTGCCAGTACATGTATGGACTGTCTGACATGCCTACTTGGTTGCTGTCACCAATGTAATCCTTTAACAGACAGATGCACGCTTGTCGCTGCTGCTTTGAGGATGCAGGTGCGGCTACTGCGCATACATTTCACACACAAACACAGAAAAAAAGATTATTTTATTTTGGTTGGAGCGCACTTTGGGGGTTACACCACCCTTTAACAGACAAACGCACACTTGTCACTGCAGCTTTGAGGATGCAGGTGCGGCTACAGCCCACACAATTCACAAAGACAGAAAAAAAGAAGAATAATTTTTTATTGCTTGTGGAGCGCACTTTGGGGGTTACACCACCCTTTAACAGACAGACGCACGCTTGTTGCTGCTGCTTCGAGGACAGTATCATATGCAGTGACAGTAGACTTGTCAGAAATTGTTGACACGTCCTTCAGTCCGGACCAGATATCCAAACAGGCCTTTGACTTATGATACAGGCGCACACTTGGCGCTGCTACTGTGTTGATGCACGTGCGGCTACATCACACACAAGTCACAAACACATAAAACAAATAGATTTTATTTTTTGGAGCACTTTGAAGGTTACACCACCCTTTAACAGACAGATGCACGCTTGTCACTGCTGCTTTGAGGATGCAGGTGGAATCTAGACGGGATTTGGAACCAGGACACACTACCAACATCATTTGTCTAAATCCCACTGCACTAATGGCGGATACCGGATGGACGTCTAACACCAACATAGCAGTCAAGGCCTCAGTTATACGTTTTGCTTCAGGATGACTGTTGTCGTACTTCATCCTCCTCGCTAGGCACTGTTGGAGGGTCAATTGTTTATTAAAAGTAATGGTGTTCCTACTTCCTCTCCCAGCAGCAGCAACAGCACTAGGAGGAAGTGGTTCTTGATCTTTCCCTATTTTATTTTTAGCGGAGAAAGTTTGGTCCTCCATTTATGTTATATTGATATATTCGTGCTGCTAAGGTGCACACAAACACAGAAAACATTTTTTTATTTTTGTTGGACACTAGTGCACTTTGTGGGTTACACCACCCTTTAAGAAATGAGCCAGCCGGCCCTTTACTTATGGGACACAGGCGCACGCTTGGCGCTGCTCCTTTGTTGATGCACGTGCAGCCACAGTGCACACATTTCACAAACACATCAAATATTTTTTTATTTTGTTTGTACTGCACTTTGGGGGTTACAGCATCCTTTAACGGTCAAGCCAGCCAGCCCTTTACCTATGACACAGGTGCATGCTTGGTGCTACTTTGTTGATGCACATGCGGCTACTGCGCACACAATTCACAAACACAGAAAAAATATTTATTTTTTATGCACTTGGGGGGAGCACCACTGATGGACAGAGCACCCCCTGGACAACACTACAGCACCCCTTTAGGACTGGGACACTGCACAGGACTTTGGAGTGGACACAGCCCCTATGGACAACAGCAGCACAACACAGCCAGCCCCTATGGACTTTGGAGGAGTGGATACAGCCCATATGGACAACAGCAGTGCAGCACAGCACTACACTACACTACACAGCCCAGCCAGCCCTTACTCCCACCCTCCCTCTTCACTGTCCACAGCCGAGTGAGAAAATGGCGCCGACGTGGGTACCTTATATAGGATCCAAAACCCGCGAGACCCGGAAGGCGGTATGATGATGTTTTGCCTCGATTTCAGATCCGAGTCAGGTTGGAAAAGTCAAGCCTGACTCGGATCGGCCTCGGATAGGGGGGGGCTCAAGGGGGTTCGGATTTCAGAAATCCAAACCCGCTCACCACTAATATATATATATATATATATATATATATATATATATATGCAGGACGTTAATGACTATATCTACAATGGGATCTTTTGTTTGAAGACTCTATTGGTTCTGACACCCACCAAAGTTTTGGATTAATATACAACCATCTTCTATCAACTGTATGATAATAATATGCATATTTTAACTTCTTTCTTACACGTTGATGTATTTTTGAATTAAGTGACAATATCCTAAAATGGCATATGGAGGCATTAGTTTGCCGGATGAAACTTTATTGTCTGAAGCAGAGAAAAATACTGTTTTAACAGATGAGGATGCAGACAATATATTGTTTGATAAATTTGGAGCATGAAGCTCTTCCAGTTGAGATGGCTGTTGATTTATATTATCATTTGCTGAGGTTTAAGAAACGTGAAGTAGATCTTAATCTCCATGGGCAGTTTCTGTCTGAATATTTTAGGGAAAAAGAAATTCTTCTTGGATTTAGGATCCGCAATATCCCGACCATCGGACACAGTAATCCAGTTTTCTGCAGCCGATGGTGAGGGGTATTGAATAAATGCTCGTTAGACTTGCTTCTTTTGGTGATTGAGGAAGTGGGAGAGGAATTAAAGAAGACTAAAGTAGAAATTGAGCAATTTAACACTACTTGTCTTTCCACCCTTAACCAGGATAGAACGTCTAACTGGATGGATAGATTGACTGAGCAAGTTAATAATTACCAATGCGATATAGTTGCTTCTAAGCGCAATAACCTCACTACTGTGGCCAATGACTAACAACATCAGAATCACCCAACAGCCACCTATAAACTGCATGTGTTTTATAGAGATAATACAAAAAGAAAACCTCAAAGATTAAAATTTAATCAAAAAAATTTGACACAGTGGACTCTAGCACTGCAGCTTCTTCACCTGACACTGATAGTGTTGTGCAGCAAACTCAGCCACTTTTTTTAGGAGTAGGCCCTCAAGCCAAACAGAAGGGGTGCAGGTCAACCTAAGAAGCACAGGCCGCACCCGAGGTGAGGGGTCGGGGGCCAGAAGAGGAAGGAGGAGGAAGATTTGAGTTCAGTCTTCAACCTATCCTCATGGCAACTGGATGAGGCGGAATTGACTTTGCTGTCTAAAGGGCTCTCTTTTGTCCCTACCATGAGATTTAACCAGGCTGAGTGGACTGTGGATCAATATAAATTTGGACGGAAATTGAGACTACATGAACATTTTTTGGACAAGCCTAAACCAATTGTGAAGATATCGTTAAAAAAATTGTCGACATTTGATCCCCCCATGTCAAATGCGAGTATCAAGACATTTCTTAGGATGACCCAAGTGGATATTTCCTCGACTAAAAACAAAAAACTTAACGACAATTTATCTGTTCGTGAAAGGGCGGCACTGAAACGATTGCGTGAAGACTGCAGTGTTGTAAATAGACCAGCTGATAAGGACATGGCAGTGGTGGTCCAGAACTGGGTTGACTATGATCATGAGGTCAATAGACAGTTAACTGATGGCAGCACTTATGAAAAACTGTTATTAGATCCAACTGGAGAGATTAAGAACAAAGTTGAGTGTTATCAATTGGCCTGACTAATGGTTGGTTGGATGAGACCACCTTTAGATTCTTGACTGTTGATCACCCAATTTGCCCTATAATTTATACCCTACCCAAAGTGCATAAGACACTCACCAGACCCCCAGGAAGACCGATCATCTAGGCCAGTGGATCACTGTTACAGCCTTTGGCAAGATTTATTGATCAGATCTTACAGCCTTTGGTGGCTGATATACCAAGCCATATTAAGGATACCAATGAATTTCTTGCTAAATTAGGAGCACTCGAATATCCGGGAGATGATGTTTTGTAAGTCACTATGGACGTGTGTTCTCTATACACAATCATACCCCATAGTGAGGGGTTGGAAGTACTACACAAAGTGCTGATGAAAAATCCACATATGCATATGCCCATTGAATATATTTTAGACCTGGCTGGGCTAGTATTGGAGAATAACTATTTTATGTATAATAAAACATACTACATGCAGCGTCTGGGGACAGCGATGGGATCCAATCTGGCTCCCTCATATGCAAACCTGTATGAGGCAAAGTACATTATGCCAGTATATGGATCTAATATTATCTTTTTCAAGCGATTTATAGATGATGTATTTTTGCTGTGGAAAGGTAATATGGAAATGCTCGAGATAATGATAGAAACCTTAAATGAAATGCCTCATCTGGTGAGGTTTACATCCTCTGTAAACTTAACTGAGATACATTTCTTGGATGTAACCATATTTAAATCTGAAGGAAAACTATTATCGACCTTATTTCAAAAGCAAACGGATCAAAATACCATCCTACACGCACAAAGTTACCATCCCCCAGCACTAAAAAATAGTCTCCCGAAGTCAGTTTCTTTGAGTACTTCAGAACAATTCAGACTGTAGGATTGCAGATAAACAACTTAGTGTGATGAGTGAGCGGTTCATGGAGCTGGGTTATACGTGAAATGAGATCAAAAGAAGTCTTGTAAGTACCAAGACAGCCTTTATGTCACCAGTCACTCAGATCAGTGAAGGGTCGATCGGATGGACGTATGATCTTCTCAACTAAATATAATGATAGAGCTAACCCACTGAGGAGGACATTGAAAGATAGGTGGCCTCTATTAACTACTGACACCATGTTAAGAATGAAAGAGGTACCACCGCCAATGGTGGCGTTTAAGAGAAATCCTAACTAAAAGCAGCTACTGTTAAGACCAATGGCCAGTCCGGATCCACCGCGGGGGGTTGATTGGCTATTACAGAAGAAGATGTCAGTTGTGGCAACTGTATAACATGCAGGAGTTTACTACAGGGATCATCTTTTCCACATCCGCATACGGGAAAACAGATTAAAATGAGATATTGCCTACATTGTCTGATGGATTATCTTATTTATGTTTTAGTATGCCCATGCAGTCTCCACTATGTGGGGTTAACATCACGCGCATTTAGGGAGAGAATGGCGAACCATAGGGCATCTATCCGGGCTGCCCTCACATCACGGGTGACCGATAAACCAGTTGCCCGACACTTTGTTGAGAAGGAACATCAGGTATCAACGCTCAAGTGTAGGATCATTGATTGGGTACCCACCCCTTGGCAAGAGGTGGTGATCATTTAAAGAAACTGCACCAACTAGAAAGCAGATGGATTAATCGTTTGGACACTGTTTCACCAAGAGGTCTTAATGAACTCAATCCCCTCTCTGTTTTTTTTACCTTAGATAGGAATATATGTTCATACTCGTGGGTTTAATATTTTATCTTGGAGATGAAATTATGTCATACAGGTGCCTGATGGATATTAATTGGTACAGTTCACTTATTATATGAATATGATATATGTGCATTAATTTAGATTATTTTAATGTTTGAGGCATATTGCACATTTGTGATGCATAATTATGGCTGGGTCCCAAGACATAAACTATCCCAGTAGTATACAATCAATATTATTTTTGTTTAATATTCCTGTTGCTTTGGGTGATGGTGTGTGTGCAGCCCCGTGTATCCTGTCTGTGTTATCATGAGATGGCTGTAATGTATTGATTAGTTGTATGCTGCGCGCACCTATCCTGTGGCCTGTGTCCCAGGAGTGGGACCTATGGTCACTGCGCATGTGCGGCAGCGATGGAGCACGGACTGCAGCGGGCATGACGTTTGGTCAGCACGCCAGTAATGGTGTGCCTGGCTATTGCGCATGCGCAGCGGCCGTGGATTGTGTGACTCGGTTGCTGGAGTGGCAATCGGAACCCTGTGGTTCAGGAACGTGGCGCCGGGCTCTGATGCTGCAAGCGCTGGGTTGATTATAGCAGCTGATGCTCTTTTAGGAATGAGGGTGACAGAGATGGAAACCGGAGTGGCATGCAGCACCTTAGCTTGAAGTAAGTGCAGGATGTGTTGGTATTATGAAGCGGATTACTGACCGGGTTTTCTGCCTTACTGATATTTGTGATTGGAATTTGGGTATTTATGTGTGGGACCTGGCCTAATGCAGTTGGTGATGGTTGCTGTATTGGACGGTTGAATTGATCTTTTGCGAGTTTAATGTATTTAAACATGGATTGCAAGCCTTGAAAAAGGTCTGTCTCTTGACCGAAACGTTGGCGTTATATGAATGCAACCTGAAATGATTTGTTCGCACTGATGTGAAATAAATTCTTGTACACTGGTGAGTGCCCTTGTGTCTATGCACTTTGGTATGTAGCACATATGTGTGCATGTATGTATGTATGTATGTGTGTGTGTGTGTGTGTGTGTGTATATGAGATATATATATATATATATATATATATACATATATATAATTTTCACTCAATATCAAGATCGGGGGTGATAGTGAGCCACATATTGTGTGGGACTGGAGGGATCCACTCAAACAGAGAAGAAAAGGGAAGTGTGACCACACCTAAAGGGTGCCTTGTAGTGAGGCTAGGGAGGCAGACTAGTCAGGATGATATAGTAGACTGTGGCAGCTATAGAGCCCAGTGTGCCTGGAGGCCAGAGGGGGGCCAGGAGGCCTGTGACCAGTCCTGCAGAGGGGAAAGACCACAAATCTCTGACTATTTGTATTTGACACATATGCACTATAAAAAATACATTGGCCAGTTACATAAATATCAGCATATCATACAACTCTGAAATAGGGGCATAGACAAATATTCACCTGTCATAAGGTGTATTTGTTGTAGGTTCTGGAGAGCTATGATGATGATGATATGACCTTCAACAGCAATTACCTAGCCATTGGATTATTGTGAGTTGATATCTAAAGCTGCTGGTTCATAAATCATTACTGTTGATTCTGTGTTACATGAAGTCATCAATGTCTATTCTCATTGCTTAATTTATATTTTTATTTTGATTATTATAGGAAATAAGTTCCCATTTTATTTTTAAAGGGGAAGACAACTGATCTTGGTGTTTAATTTAGAAATGAGTGAACTTCTGAGTTCTAAATCAAACCAAGGCATGCCACGGTTCCCCCAGATAAATCTGGGTCTCAAATCAAGGCAAAAATATCATAATCCTAGAAATGTCAGATCTTGCATGATTTGTACTGCATATAAATCTCTCCCTGTTTACTTCCTAGCTCTTATTCCAGCCTGAAGCTCTGTCTTTGTGGGAGGCATGAAAGCACTGCATAGATCAGTATGATTTGTGCAGGATTAGTTATGTGTAAAAAAATTAATACTTTAAAAAAAAAAGTGTTAGGTCACCCCCAAATCAAAAACCAGCCCTGGACCTTTGAGCCTCATCTGGAATTGGAAAATAGGGGTGGAAATGGCATGGGTTTACTGCCTTTTGTCCAATAACCAGCACTAAACTGAGCCAGTTGGGGGTATTACACTATAGCAGGGAGACACAGTGTGGATTACCTGCCATACAAACAACCAGCCCCAACCTGGTCAGCCCAGGGATGGAATTTCTCAGAAAATGGGAACTTCAAAAATAAAATTGGGTTCCCCCTCAAGTGGAATGTTCAATTCTGGGCTTTTCCATACCTCCTGGGCTTTATAATAGTTGATTTATACTGTTCTTTATAGGTAGACTACAGGTCCTTGCAAGCCAGCCCCAACATGCTGGCATTTGTGGAACAACAAGTGCTAGCATGCTCTAACATAAAGGCCTCACTGGCACCTTTAGTTCATTCCTGTGGCACCCTGCAGTGTAAAAGGCACGATCCAGGTCACGATGACACGGATCATGCCACATGCCACTGGATTGGCCGCTTCGGAATTTACATAATCTCCAAGCGTCCTATGCAACGCCGGAAGAGCCGGGTCACTGCAGACCTGGCTCCGATGTGAAAGGTGCTGACTCTGGGATATTTTGGCTCAGTGCTGCAATATGAAAGGGTTCTGTGCCGAGTCTGATCTGAGTTGGAACAGTGGGCCTGATTCAGCAAGGATCGCAACTGCAATTATGCACACAATCGGCCAATTGATGCATTCTGCGTATGCACCGCAGTGCACGTGTGCAAACCAGCCACTGTGATTGGAACTGCAATCGCAGTGGCTACACAGACCTATTGCAAAGTGATTGGCAGGAAGTACCGTTTAAGTGTGGTGATGGGCGGTGGTCTGTGAAATGCAGACGTGTCAGTGCATTTGAACGCTTTTGCAGGGGCATGCATAAATTAGCCACTGCAATGCCATACCCAGCATGAGTACTCACTGTATATGATGATATTAGCAATTCCTGAGTAAGGTTAGAGCTTTGGCAATTGTGCGTGAGTCTGCGTGTGTACTCAATGTTACTGATGGTTTCGCAGTCTTGCAAAGTATTATGGATGTGTGTAAGGTAAGGTTGTCATCCTTATGTTGTGCTGCGATGACAAAACAATCACAGTGGATTAGCATATCATTGCAGTGAGACTGCGTGCGGAATCACAGCCGCGAACCGTACTAATTCAGGCCCAGTGTTCCAACGACCGCATAAGACCTGGCACTTTGGCCAGTCATTTTTTTTAGCCAGTCAGCTCGCTGCAGCCTTTGGTCTATATTGGTGAAAACAATATTGTGAGGTTGTCAAAATTGAGTGGAAATGCCTGGAAATGAATGTTACTGATTTTAAGGTAGGAACACAATCGGGTCCAAATAAAATGATTTTACCTGTTTTTATTAATTTTTAAGAATATTCAAAACCAAAACATTTCTGGGTGGTTGTGCCTAAACCAAAACAGGAGGAAAATTTAGAAAAAAAACAAATCACAGGGGTCCACGCACTTATCTAATGTGAATGTAATGTTTATTTGTATATTATAGTTGTGTTGGTTTGTAACCACGTTATATTGAAAACTATCCAGAAACTTTTCTCTCTGTGTATGTCACTTCATTCCATTTTTATATTTTAGTCCTCTCCTTTTGAGGAACTTATAACAGATGCATCCTCATACACCTACAAGACCCTTTTTACACCATATAGCATGAGACAACAGGCACGATTTCCATGCTGTGTATTTTTTTCTAAATTTTGCTGCTTTTTCAGCAATTTTGCATCTAGTACCCCTTTCACACTTACATGAAAATCCTGAGTTTTTGCACGTGTACGCACATTGACCTAGGATATTGGTATGTGTGAAGAGAATCAACCCAGGATGAAGTCCCGCGTCCATGCCACTGCTCTTCACCAGGGTCAGGCTGACACCTGGGAATTCCCTGGATATATAAGTCTGTAAGAGGTATTAGTTTGCTGGTAGTGTACTGCATACTTTTTGTCTTTTGGTGCAGCTAAGTTGCAAACACCATTGCACACTAAATTGGTCTATTTTGCAAAATTTGAAAGGGTATACAATCGGGAAACCGGCTGCCTTAATACTGGCAGCCGGCTTCCCGACTGTCATATCCCGGCGAGGATGAAATGCCGGGCATCTAGATGTAGACACTTGACATTTCCCCGGCGCCCGGCATAACAATCGAAGGGGTGCCGGGCACCGTGAGAGAACAGCCGCGGGGGGGAGGGTTAGGTTTAGGGCACCCGGGGGGCTTAGGGTTAGGCACCCCCCCGGGATGGTTAGGGTTAGGCTAGGGGGAGGGTTAGGGTTAGGCACCGCCAGGGGGGACACAGGGTTAGGCACCCCCCCGGGGGACTTAGGTTTAGGCAGCGGGGAAGGGGGGGATTAGGGTTAGGCACTTGGGGGGGAGGTTAGGGTTAGGCACCCTTAAGGAGGGTTAGGGGGTTAGGTTAGTTTATACTTGCCTAGCGCTGTCGAGCTTCCGCTGCCGGACTCTGCTCATCTGTCGGCCAGGCGCTGCCAGGAATCGAACCGATTCCATTTTGAAAGCCGGTGTATGTGCTTCAGTCTCGTTTAATAGCCATTCTAGTCGCACCTAGTCTCGTGCAGTATACTCATGCAGAGCATCTTTTCATGCATCTTTTTTGCCATAAATGCATCTTATTATAAGCAATGTGATGTGCAGCTTGAGCATCTTATTCGCAAGACATTGTGAATAAGATGCATTTGTGGTGAAAAGGATGCCTGGGGCCGGCTGAGTCACACGGGAGCAGGTGGCTCTCATGTGCCCTGAGTAACATGACTCATAATGCACATATGATAAATGAGGAAGGACATATCTGTAGTGGAAGGTGGAGACCCAAAACAAGAACCAGTCACTGTAGAAATGTCCTTTACCATAATGAAGAGCCATCTTTTGGTCCTGGAGGCCTTTGGATTTATGTTGTATGAGGACTAATGTGATTATTTGACAACTTGGATTAGTTGTGAGTAGCCTGGTGTCTATCTATTGTATTATGCTTACTCCAGGAAACAGATGTTTTATGTACCCAATGAGTGGCAGTAGCTGATGTCACGAATGAGGAAGAAGAGATCACCAAAAGAGGACCTAAACTTACAAAAGCAATAACCATTGACAGCAAATCTCTACACTAGATCCATATATTCTCCAGAATCCACTATTTTATATACTGCATTTCAAGTTTCATATTGCCCCTATGATAATTTTTCCATACCACTAATCACTTATGGAAATTCCTAATCAGACTCTCTCAGAACCTTCACATCTTTAACTCTTCAAAGGTCCATCTCTTAATCAGAGTTTAATGTACTCAATCATACTGTATACTACCCAGATTAATGCACCTTCACAACTGACCTAATCTCCAATATAAGCCACACTCTTTCCTCTTGTTTCAGCAGTACTTTCTTCCATATAGCATGTAAGCTCCTTCATGAGTGGTACCTCTCTACTCTATTTTCATGTTGATATTATTATTATTATTATTATTTGTAGTAGTAGTATTAATAATTAAAGTAATATTACATTTATTACTAACACTGCCATGTCACATCTCTTTCTATCTATCTATATATATATATATATATATATATATATATATATATATATATTTGTTATTCCCCATGTTCATCCAAGGGTGGAATGGGTCACTGGGAAGGTGGGAAAGGTATTGTTGCGCTGGTCCCATACTCCCTTCTGCTGGACCTGCTCACAGTACCTGCCAGGCTGGACTGCAGCTATATTGATTGGAGCTCAGCTCCAATCAGGCAGTGCACAGAAGCTTATTTTGTACTGTGTGGCTGCAGAAGCGCTACTGTGCATGCCCAGCTGCAGCAGCTCTATCCATGGGTTTTTGCTGTGGGTCATGTGCAGCACATGCAGTGTCATGATTTCACACTCTGCCCCTGAGCAGAGGAGACATGAAGAAGAGGAACAGCACCAAACAGATGAGAGATAAAGGGTGAATGAGGGCTGGAATCGGAGAGATAAAGGCAGACTGTAGAGACACAAGGACTGGAGCCAGAGAAACGCAGGGGAGCTCAAGAGACACTGGGAACACTGAAGCCGGAGAGTCCTGGATAGACACAGGGAGGCCTGAAGAGACACAGGAGGGCAAGGAGGTAAAGAGATTTAGGGGCCTGGAGAGATGTAGTGGAGTCTGGAGAGATGCAGGGGTACAAATAGAGTGATGCAGGGGTGGTTGTAGAGATACAGGGAGGATGTAGATGGAGAGACACAGAGGGGCCTGGAGAGATCTAGTGGAGATGGAAATGGAGAGACACAGGGAGGCCTAGAGAGACGCATAGGGCTTTGAGATATAGATATTCAGGGGGTCCTGGAGAGATGAAGGGGTACAAATGGAGAGGTGCAAGGGGCCTCAAGAGAGATTCAGGGCCTGGACCTGGAGAGACATAGGGGAGCTGGATAGACACAGGTGGACTGTTGCCCGAAGGGTGATAAGAAAATTGAAATAACGGGTCTCGGTGATGACGTACACAGGTCTCTTCTTCCAGGAACAGTGTCCCGCACTGAAATTATGCAAATAACTCAAACAGACTGGTTCAGGATGATGCCTCCTGTCCAAAAGCAACTCAGTCAGTCAAAACTCTCCTGCTGTTGCAGACTACTCTTTTAGTTGTAGAAATGCATGGCTCTCGAGTGGCCTCTGTTGAGCTCCATAACTAGTTTTTTGAAAGAAGTGAACAAGCTAACAATTTTTACAGGAACTTTAGTCAGAGATTACACTTCACAACTAGACAGTCAGATTGTGTCTATGCTACCTATGGATTGCACATTCAGAAACTTCACACAATGTTTAGCACAAAAACATGCTCCATTTATACATATACTTACAATACAATGGTGAAATGATTCACACATCCTACAGTGTTTGGTTGCTTTTTGAGTGTTACACTCCTGGCTACATAAAACACAAACCAAGGAATAGGATTACACTATAAGCTTGATAATATCTAAAGTAAAGTAAAATTCATAGTATACACTTTTGAATGCCCATCTATTGTATGACACAAAGGAGATTTCAACTTAGTTGAGTACCTATTCTAAGAATCTATGCAAAATATATATGGAGTAATGCTGAGATGCCTGTTAGTGCACCATCTTTCTTGTTTGTCCATGCACACATTTTAAGCTTGTCTACACTTGCAGCTGAAGGTGTGTTACTTAGGAGGCTGTAATAGGACATAAGCAAAGTTCAGAGAAGCTGTGTTGAATTATGAGCTGTAAAGAACTGGATAGGAGCATAAGAACATCTGTTTATAGGCGTATCATTTTCACAATAATTAAGCTGTTGCAAGTGTGCGATGATGATGGTAAGTATCAATCTTAAACTATTGTAAAAATAGGTTGCGGATGCATGGCAAATATGTGTACAACACTTCATAGAGGTGTATTTACACGAAAACTTTCATGCACGTAATACAGGAGCAATAACGGTCAACTTGCATTTAAACAATGTCCAGCCCAATGTTTTTATCAGGGAAGGAGCAATCACTCTTCAATATAAAAATATTTAGAATTTTATTTATATGGCGCTTTGTCCATCAAGACTCAAAGTATGGCCACAAGAATCCTACAGGGATTACTCTCTATTTGCCAGAAGTCTGCATGCACAGGCACAATTGATGTATTCAGATGATAGCATTTTAATATTGCATTGTATGAACACATCAGCCAATCCATACCATAAAGATATGCACCGCTAAGTGTGAAGTAACATCGTACTTGGCAAATGCATCCAAAATTTGTAGATTATTTCACTGTCTACATGAGGGAGCCGGGATTGTATAAATATACATTTTTGGTGTTATAAGCTGAGACCCAACACTCCACACACTGAACACAGCACGTCAGTGCAATTAAGTGCTTAAAGCATACAGTATCTTCAGCACACATGCCTGTGCACTCAGCATCTGTCCAGTTTAGCCTCATGCATTAAGATAATCTGGCTAAAGCACAATCACCTTGTAGTGCTGTCTAAGCACATCATATTGTGTCAGTTTGGATCAGCAACAGAAAACTGCATCTGATCATCACACTGACAGTAAGTTTAATGCATTAGATTGCTGTATGCATTCTACAGGATTCTGGCACATCCATTAAACATGCTCAGAGAGGCATTATGTCAGTGGTTCCCAAACTGTTTTACCTCACAGCACACTTATTATTATTATTATTATTATTATTATTATTATTATTATTATTATCCTTTATTTATATGGCACCACAACGGTTCCGCAGCGCCTTACACAGTACATAAACAAATAAGCACACAAGAAAACAGATATTAACAGTACGAACAATGCAGGACAGATACATGATTTATACATTGCTGCATAGCACTTAGATAAGCAGCTTGGTGTTTGTAACCAAGGGTTAGGTGCTGTTCTAAATTAGAGTATAATTAAGTGAAGGAGAAGCACATGAGGAAAGAGGGCCATGCTCGTGAGAGCTTACATTCTAAAGGGGAGGGGGCAGACAAACATGGATGACACAGATGGGCTGGATACAAGGCTCACAGTAATCTAACATCTATGGAAAGGTTAGTCTAAACTTAAGAGGAAAAAAAAAATCAATGAGTTCTGCAAAATTGCACCAAGCCTCATGATTTGGGGGCCACAACCAAGGACCATTTGAGAGGTCATCTTGCTGCATCGTTTGGTAAGGCATAGTTGGAGTGGGTAAGCAGATTGCATGGGAAGATCAGGAGGGACGGGGCAGCATTGAGATCCAGGTGCAGGCACAATCCATAGGCATGATGGAAATGTGGTGGTAGATAAAAGCAGTCCTCAATAGCAGAAATTGCTGATTTTTGTTAATTTGTCCTTCTGTTCTCCTCCTGTGTAACCCCTGAATAATTCCAGCTATAACTTAAATGTTCTATTTATACTTTAAACTAAGCACTTCAAATCTAGGCACTGTTGTTGGAGCAGCCTAATAGTGACAAATAAGTATGACTCAAACCAGGTGTCCACACTGATTCCACCCCCACCCCTAACACCCTCCTCACTCAACAAAGGGTCAGCAGTAAAATAAACAAATAGTGAGAGGACAATATACCAACAAAGATACAGAGTAATTTCCTGCATTGATACAGATTTTAAAATAATATGAAATACTGGTTAATCAGTATGTTGGGTCTCATCAGTTTTTTCACGGCACCTCTAGGCCAAAAGAAAATGCCTAACTTTATAAGCCCACAACTAAGCCAATAGAAAGAATAACACGTATAAATTGATTTAAAAACATGCATGCGGAGACATATGCTTTGATGGTGATGCTTAGAGGTGCAGTGAGGGGTTGATGCTGAGAGACACGTGGGATGAGGCTTGAGAGACAAAGCCGAGGACGAGCCTGGAGAAACGCAGGCGAGGATAAGGCTGGAGAGACACATGCGAGGATGAGGCTGGAGATTGACACAAGAGTGATGAGCTGATGATTGACCAGGAAGGAATGGGGTACCCCAAAAAACATTAGTGTGCCTGGCCCCATAGTGATGATGGCTGCAGATGGAAACAGTTGGCAGACCAACAGATTCTTGCACTGATGTTCTGATACTTGCGTCCAATTCAGAATAAGCCCCTGTGACCATAATCTGATTGGCAGAGTGCATACTGAGAGATCTGGATAATTTTTTCTTTTGCAGCCATATGGTGAAAAAAATGAAGCATTATAGCAAGTCAGTGTGAACACTGTTGCTGGCTATATTTAGCATTGGTATATTGAGAAACATGGTAATGATATTATAACATTAATATAGATATTTAAAATAGAAATAAAGTGCATAATACTTAAACACTAAAGTATTTGTCTTATGCACTTTATTTTTATTTAAAATATCTACAGTATAACCATACTTTACAATGATCCTCAGAACACCCTTCCACCACATAACAGTGCTAAATATACATAGCAATGGCTATAACAGCATCTATCAAATTGATCTTCAAGCTTTTCTTTTTTGACAAAAGTATAATTAAAAAACAGGTTTAAAATAAATATTAAAATACATATTATATTACAAGGTACTAATAGCGGCGCTACACCCCAAAGTGTGTTCCGTTGTTTTTTATGTATCAGTGGAAATATTTCTTCCCATCAACACCTCCCAAAATCATGGTGGCGGCTTTTAATTCTCCAGAGGGACCATTGTTGTATGGTCACCGAAAGTTATGAAATACAAAATGTCAGTGTACAAGTTCCTCCTGGTGTAATATTATGAAGATTGAAGGTGGTAGATATAAATTATCAAATATGTGTACTGCAAGGTAAAAATGAGCAGGCATGTAGTATGCATTTTTGATTGTTCCAAGGAGCACCCTCTCCGTTCACAGGACATCATCATCAAGGAACAGGCATCCAAGATTTGACAGTGGTGGAGAGAAGAAAGCACTCTCATAGTGTAGTATTTTTTAAAATATATTACATACACCATAAACAAAGAGCAAATTAATAATTCCATTTAAAAATTTTAAAAAATACTTATCTAAATCACAAAGTGCCGGATCAGGATTCCGGAATTACTATCATCCTTAATGCATTTTATCACTCACGCTACTTTAGCAGGACATCATCAGGATTTATGATTTAGATAAGCCTTTTTTTGAAATTTTTAAATGTAATTATTCATTTGCTTATGTTCATGGTGTAGCTGATAAATTTTAAAATTTCTACACTGAGAGTGCTTTCTTCTCTCCGTCACTGTCAAATCTCGGATGCCTGTTCCCTGAGGATGTTGTCTCGTGAATAGAGGGGGGGTGCTCCTTGGATTACTCAAAGATACATACAGTACTGCTTGCCTGCTCATAGTTACCTTGTGGTATGCTTATTTGATTATTTATATCTACCACATTCACTTCTCATAATATTACACCAGAAGGTATTCTCACCTTTTGTATTTCATTAAAATACATATATTAAATTTTAAGTGACAATACCGCTAACACTACAGAAGCTCAGGTCTTCAGACTTCAATTCAGCCAGGACTCACAGTCTCACACTGACTCATATAAGACGAGGAAAGACAGGAAGTGGAGGATGGGGCAGGGCATTACAACTCAGACAGGCAATCTGTCAGTGTTAGTAGCACAGCATGGAGCTGGCTTTTCTGTGTAAATGGCCGTGGGCTACCCGACTAGCTGACTTGCTGTTGGATCATCCACCCATGGCTGGGGCACCCCTGAAAAGGCAGTATGGCTCTCCTTGGTATTACGGAGCACAGTTTGGAAACTACTGGATTATGTACTTCCTCTCTGATCAGTACATAACCACCTGACAAGCGGAAAGTTGTTTGTGGTTTTGTGGCATTTGACAGTCAGGGGCATGAAACATGGTCAATGTTGGTTGGGGAGTTAGAGGATTGTAGGTAATAACAGGCATCTGAGAAGGAAATAAGAGGGAGAAAACAGGATGGCCAAAAGCATTAAACTGGTTGATTGATCGATAGATAGATAGATGAATGTTGTTTTTCCTTTGGAAGCACATATATGGAAACCCATATGAGAATTCCCGTGTTTGACCCTGAATTCTCTGTGAGTAAACTGATGATAGATTTGTGTTCTCATTTAGGGGCCTATTTATCATTTAATATTTGCAGAAATGTTTTTTTTTTTTTTTGTAGCTGCAAATAGTATCAACCCAATGTACCATGGTGGGACAGCAGCAGATGTATGTATCCATGTTTTCTGTAGTTTCTCCATTTCCAACAGCAGCTGCAGTACCCATAGGTCATTATGGGGTTTGCAAAGTTTTACCAAGCTCCAGACTGCGAAGCATTACAGAGTTTATTATTGGCAGCTCATGTCATCTGAAGATGTTGTCAGCCACTTTAGCATATGGGCTACATTTTGCAAAACTTACCTGGAGAGGGATCCTCCGGAACCCTCCCTGACACTTGCCACTGCGCATGTGAGCAGGGGTGATAAGAAATTACAATTATTGTGTCTAAATCCCAGTACTTGATATAGATATATATATATATATATATATATATATATATATGTCCCATAGTGGGTAACATATAGGGGTATATTTACAAAAGTGAGAGTTTTTAGAAGTGGGGATGTCACCTATAGCAACCAAACAGATTCTAGCTATTTTCTTCTAGAAGGTGCTAGTGAAATGTTTAGTATAATCGGATTGGTTGCTATGGGTAATATCTCCACTTCTAAAAACTCTCACTTTAGTAAATATACTCCATAATAGTGTACTACTTTGTAGATGGTGAACAATTTTGTCTGAAAAGTTGATATCATAGATTTTTATTTGTGACACAATAACATAACAGCTGAAACACACTGTATAAGGTTATTATTGTAGTAAATACATGTTTAGGGATGCTGTATAGTACAATGTCTTAGAAAAACATCTGGGATGATTAATTTCTTTGGTATTAAAAAAGCTGCAAATTGTACTGTATAACACCTGAAGAATTAATGAGCATTATTAATATGAATAAAGGCATTTGTATTACTATTAACATTTCCTTCTTCAGTATCAAACTGGATATATGCCCCACTAATTAAAACAGTATAATTAATGCATGCTATTCTATTTGGTGCCAGCTTTTGAAGTCAATTACCATAGCAAAGAAAATAAACAATTAAGCAATAAACAATTTGGAATATCTTGAAAAAGAAAACAAATACTTAGAGATTGGCAAAAACACTGTTGGCCAAGAAAAGCAATCAGTAGTTAATTAAATAAAAAGTGTAAGAGCTGTTATAAAACCTCTAAAACAACTGTTACTGATTTCTACCAACAAACTCTGCAGTGCAGGGATGTATACTATATATCCTAAACTTTTGCTCATAGTAAACTTTGGCAGCGGAATTATAAAATCTACACCACAAGCTGCGAACATTTAATTTGAACCAGAGTTTGAAAACTTATATTACAACTTTTAAATATTAGATCCTTAATGTCTAGAGTAATGTAATATGGACTCATTACAAAAGGATGAACATTTGTCAAATTAATGATTAGGTTGAATTATCTACTGTACTGTACATATGATCTGAAGGATATAACTTTATTCGCAAAACACTGTGGTAGCAGTGTCACAGCCTACATGGTTTACACTGAAATTAGTGGAGTAAGTTCATCCCAGTCACAAATCAGAGTTTGCACCCCCCAACAGAAAAGAGGAATAAGAAAAATATGGTGCATATATATATATATATATATATATATATATATATATATATATATATATATATATATACATACAAACACTAAAATGGAATATGTTTCTATTGGGCCTATTTACTAAAGCAAATTTTTGGTCAGTGGCATCACAAGGGGGGTGCACTCGGCTCCTGACACTGTGAGGGAGCCGGCTAGCACTGCACACAGAGCACTCTGCATCTCCGGCACCCCCCTGCCCCCAGTAATATTGGGACCACTGGGGTTTGTCCATGAGGCCACGCCCCTTCCCAAATGGCCATGCCCCTTCCCTGCAAGGTCACATCCCCTTTTTGGTGATGTGCAGCTTAGCCGTAAACCCAGCATCCCTCACTGCACCAGGTGACACTGCAGGGAGGGATGCCGCTGTTTGTGGTATACATTTTCAGGGGATATCCCCAATGTACAGTATCCACCGAATATATCTAGGGGTGGGGATATCTGATGTGTTTACCTGTTTTCACTCACAAAAGCAGCCCCTTTATCTTTCTATGGGGTCTGCTTTTTTGCTATTTTTTTTGCTGATGCATTCCGGAGCTTGGCCTCCGTAGCTATCTCCATCTCACACATTGTACCCCACAGGAAAAATATAAAATACATTGATCCTGACAGGAAAAATATAATAAGGTTAGAGGGATTGTCTTTCACTTGAATTACCCACTTTCAGGAGGAATCCGCTCTCTCCAAGGGAGGCTGGAGTGAAACCTGTGCATTTTGCATTAACAGTGGAGGTGTGGAATTCCAGGATTTCATATTTACACAGACCCAGCTGGAATAATCACTGGAGCACATGAAGGGTTTAAAACTCTCACACACCAGATGCTCATTGCCCTGATGCTGAGTAGCAGCCAGAGAGTAGGGATACAGTGTTGTAGTGCCAGAGTCCAATGGCTATGCTGGGAGAGCATGCCCAAATTGTGGCTGCAAGCCACTGCTGACTGATTAGCACAAGGAGTGCTGGGACTTTTATGTTTGTTTGTTTATTTTATGTTATGTGCCTTTATGTGTGCAGGCCTAAACTCACGTATGTTAAGGTGCATTGCTTGCTGCTATTAAAAAGCCACTGCTTTACCAAAAATACCTGCCTGTCTGGAATCCTCATTTCAATACCCTGTGTTACATGTGGTGGCCCATATGGGGACCTCTGTACTGCTTTGTCACATCACATATGCCAGCCGCTTCCAGCCTGACAAAGGATCTGACAGTAGTGAAAAACTGCAGTTATATTAAGGACACTGTAACTTGCTATGCATTGTGCAAAACCTGATTGTGTGTACTAAAAAAAAATAATTTACTTTGCTTTGTTTTTACAAATGTGCTTGAGATATGCTGATTAGTATCTTCACCAGCTAGTATACTGTTATACTGTTTAATTAAGTTTACTCTGTTGACTGAACAAGAGCAAGAAACACATATTTCTAAGGTCTAATTAAGCTCTGCAGTGCTGGAAGAGATAAAGCCATTTTTTCCCCTGTGTTTAACCCCTACATTGCTGGAGAAAAAAAAGCAGTGTTATTTTTTTCTGTGTTAAACATTTATTACAATTGCTGTGTCGAAGGAAATACATCCTCCTCATTAGCGGGGTCCTTCACTCACCTGTTGGCAGCCCATCGCTGCCAGGAATGAGCTTCTATGTCATGCGTATGTGCATGACACAGAAACCTGGCTGGAACTCGGTGGTGACCAAGCATTGCCTGGATAGTAACACTGAAGCCTGAAATCCAGCTGCCAGGTGCCCTTTGCTGGCAATAGGGTCTGCATCGCTCTCGCTATCTAAATATGGTGAGAACGATGCAGCGAAAAACCTCCGTAAATCTTAGATTACTGCTGCTTGATGAATTTTGAAAGTAGGACATAACCCCTTTAGTGAGTTTTAAAGGGGTTATGCATTGTTGTTAAATGGAGCTCATTGTCCTTTACAGGAACATTTTAAAACACATTGTCTCCTACAAGAAAAATATAAAACACATTGGTCCCAAAAGGAAAAAATACACACACATAGTCCCCCATAGGAAAAAAAAGTGTCCTCCCCGTTAAAAAAAACACACATTGGCCCCAACATGAATAAAAACCACTCACATAGGGCCTGATTAATTATGGCATGCAATATTGCCTAGGCAAGCAGTTCAACTGCGATAGTATGCTAATCCATTGTGATCGCAATGTAAACTCAGCACTACATAAGGACGCCCACTTACATTGCACACATCCATAATACTTAGCAGAATAGTTAAACCATTCGTACAATCAAGTACCATCGCAGCCTCAAGCACACTTGCACAAGCTCTGACCTTACTCAGAAATTGATACCAACCACGCATGCTATGAGACTGTGTATGGCATCGCAGTGGATGCATGCCCCTGCAATGGCATGTGAATGCATTGGCACACCTGTATCTCCCTAACCACCCCCCCAATACAAACCCCCAAATGGTGCTTCCTGTCAATCAATATGCGTGAGGTCTGCATAGCCTCTGCGATCACAGTCATGATCACAATAGCTAGCTCAGCGCACACACACTGTGATGCATATGCATGTGCTGAAAGCAACAATTGCCCAATTGCATACAGTAGTTAATCAAGCTCATAGTCCCACAAAGGGGAGAAAAAACACCCATTGTTCCCAAGGGTAAAAAAACACACACACACTTTGATCCCCAAGGGGAAAAACACCCACACTATCCACCACAGAAATAATAATACATACATTAATTATTGCCTCAGCCCCCCACAGTAGACTTACCTGACTTGTCGTTAGCAGAGAGGACAGAGGAGCTCCTAGTCCCTCGGCTGCAGACAATACTGGCATCCTGCAGTGTTTGCAGCCTCAGTCCCTGCAAAGAGAGTGACAGAGCACTTTTCAGGCAGGACAGCAAGTCCGTACATTACGGCCCAGAATACATCAGAGCCACCCAGAAGAAACCAGAACTTCCAGGGTGTGAAGTTAGAACTGGATGGACACTGCAGCAATAGAGGAAGTGCCCCTATAGGGCACCTCCATTGTCTCCAGTAGTTCTTCCCCTATCTGGAATTATCTAGCTTTATTTAACAAGTGTACTTGTGTCCTCATGCTGAGGATTCACTCATGTCAAACAGCACCTCTTGATGCGCCATACCACGGGTGACTTGGCAATGCAGAGCATCTTTCTTATCAAAATGTGCATATTAATCGCATAAGCAATTGGCGGTGACAAAACTACATTGCTATCTTGTACTGATCAGTTTGAGTGGCAATATTTGTATATCTGTCTGACAGAGTCTGTATACTTTGCAAGTTGCAAGTGCAACTTCTTTTTCTCAAGTTATGTCCCATTGTGCTTCATCTGCAGCTTTGTTTGTGTTTAAAACTAATTCTTGTGTGGTTAGTCTCAGCCCAGCGTCTCTAGAACACTTTGAGTGTTCTGGAGATGCTGCATCTGCTATGCGAAAAAGACAAAATTTGAAGAAAAAGATTGTATGCTACCCCTCTCAGAGCGGCTCTGTCATGCCATATGGCTTATAGATGCTAGGTGTATTAGGACTACAGATGTGCGCTGATCCCCGTGTTTTTGGTTTTGGATCTGCATTCATCTTTGTGTTTTGGTTAGACCAAACCATCCTCAAGTGTTTTGGTTTAGGGTCTAAGTTTTTTTAAAAATCACAATTATGAACCGTGCGAAGACCAGAACAGCGACTCAGATCTGTCCGGATCTCCTCAGGAAATCAGAACCATGACTCAATTCGGACACATCTGTAGCTGTAATTTTCATCTTTCAATAAGGTGATAACTTAACACTTACTGCCAGCACAACCCAAGAAGTAGAAAATCTGGTCAGTCAGTACTTATTTATAGTTACTATATTGCTAGACAGATTATCTTAATCTAAAATGTAATAATGGAATAGAATAAATGCTATTATTTTAATGTGTTAAAGCAGACACTTTTACAGAAATTTTCAAACATAAAATATTCTGTATTCATCTTTTCATGATCAGCAATCTGATTTACTTAAGCTCATAGCAGATTGTCTGTTTTGACTTCACTGTCTCTATATGTGTGGAGCAGAATTGAATTTTGTAAGTTGACATGTGACATTATGATGAAATGTATTGGGTCAAATGATCACCACACACCCAAATAGAAAGTGCTTGTGGATATGGGTTAAATGAATGTCATGGCTATTGATCATTTAAAGGACATGTCCTCTAACTATACATATGAAGAGCTCTATCTATCCATCTTCTGTCTATGAAAGAGTAGTAAATTGTTTGCAAAATTGCATATCAAATGACTTTAATAAGCCACTAGATGGCAATAACAAACTATCTTAGATTTGCCCTCAGATTCACATTGCAAAACATTCTCAAGCTCTATTTTTTGCAGTAAAAACAAATATTCCTTCATACTGTATCTGATTTGTATCAGGGAGAAAGGAAGGACAAAGCTGTGCAGCAATAATTCTTTCATCAGGAACACTCTCGACAACGCAGGCAGACTTAAACATCTCTGAATTCAGAATGATGAATCAAAGTTAAAATAAAAAAAAAACATTATGACTGTAAATTAAAGTGTATATTTATTCTTTGCCTCCATTTTATATTATTATCCATAAAGGCACTGAAAGCAAGTTATGCTATTAACTTAGCAAGTCTACTCCATTCTTAATGCCCAATAAGTTTGAAAATATTTTATCTGCTCATAAATTATTTTATGGGGGAAACATTGCAATGTAAAATAGACAACAGGAAAAAAACATGGTAGATCATTAAAAATAAGTAAAAACAAATGCTACCAATAATACATAAAAAAAATCCTTACTACTTTTTCCCAAAGGCTGAAGCATTTTATGTAGGAGTAATTGCTAATCATCACTGGGATAACATTACACAAAGGATTTCAATAATTTCCTTGTCACAAATATATATGGTATGGTTTAGAAAGAGAAGCACATGAAGAAATGAGTACACTAAATGAATGCTAAAGCAACCATGTACAGAAACCTTATAGGCAAGGACCTTGCCTGCTCTACCTGTTCAGCTAATTGTAACTCCATCTAATTTCCAAAGCTTGAATCTTTACTGTTCTAACATTACAGATAAAGCATATATTTGTCCCTCATTACACCACTCTCTGTGGTCAGCTCAAGCATTGTCGTCTCCAGCTTTAAAATAAGTTCAGTTTTCTCAATGGATGATTTTGGAGATGAATATAGTCTACAGATACACCACTTGTTTTCATTCTGTATTTTATTGTAACTGATATAATGGGAAACCGTTATTTTTCTGACTGCTCATATATGCTGTTATGATGCAGGGTAAACTAAAAGGGAACTGTTAGTAATGCAGCTTAAGTTAACTGTGACAAAATTGCCTGTCATTTCCATTCAAGATCTCCCTTTTTTTATTCTCAGACAAAGTAAAGTCTAATACTACCTGCAATTTTCTAGTCTGAAAGAATATGTGGATCTTGGTTTGCAGTACAGTCACATCTATCTGTAATCACCTCTAAGATGTCTATTTATTAACAGGGGTCAGGTGGCCTTTGATAATTAAGTATCCAACTTGCTGCTAGAAGAAGCACAGGATACAAAATCAATGGAGCAATACAACCATTGCTCCAGTGCGGAGACAGCTGATATGAAGATCAGCTGTCCCCACAATCCTTATCACCACTACTTTAGTAGCAGTGAAACTTAGCCCTGCCGACTCTGACTCTGCAATGTTAGTGTGCATGCGTGAACTTGGGTTCATGCATGTGTGAACTAGTGTCTGACTTCTGGCAGAGTGATCTCAACAGGGGCAGAGGGATTCAAAAGGAACTCTTCGCAACCTGGGACTCCTTCCCGTAATGAAGAAGTGGGGTCTGGGAATCAACCTCCCTGGCATTCCATGAGTATGCACAGACCAAGGAGATGCACCAGCTGCAGATCCATACAGAGCCCATACTATACACTGCAAGTACACTGTATCACCACCGCTGTAGTGTGGGGGGGGAAACAGCGCTACAATCCACTGATGCAATTATCGCTATCACGGCTGGTGCACAATAATGCCCAGAAACACCCTAAGATTTTTATGTATGTGTGTGTGTATATATATATATATATATATACACACACACAGTCCGGCACTCCTGAATAACATGCACCAACTTGCAGAGGTGCCTTCACAAATAACAACATATATATTCCAAGGTGCGGCACTCTCTTAGAAAATCAGACTGACAGCAAATAGCTTTATCAACATTTCAGTACTTTAAGTACTATCTTCAGGATACAAATATAAAACAAACATACTATCTTAATTTCTATCCACCTCAGAGTGAAGCCACTCTGGGACCAGGACTGCCCGACCCAGTGTCGACTGCAAATGACATTATCATGTCCAGAGACGCAGACATGTGACACAAACCATCACCAAGACAACAAGTACACAAATGATCAGTGCTGGAATGGATACATAATAACAAAGCATATCAATACAATGACATTGAATTACATAGTAATAAATAGTATAATCCAGAAACCAATAATGCACAATATGACGCAAGGTATTCACAAAGCTGAAAACAAATGTTACCCCAGAGAATGGATTAGAATAAAGTATATTGGATTAAAAGCAAGATAAGATGACACATTCATTAAGCCCTCTAGGAGCTATTACATTATTGCGATTAATACATCTGGCCTCACATTGTAAAAACAAGTGACTTCGATTGCCCCCTCTTAAGGGTAAGGGTATATGATCGATCATGCGATAACACAAACTAGCTAGGCTATGATTGAATTCAGCAAAATGTTAAGCAACAGGTTGCTCATTGGTACCACTCAATAATGTTGCCCTCAGAGCGATGCCCTGTTACCCTAGGGGTCAGAATTTATGGGATTTGTTTGTTAAAGATAACATTAGTGTCAAAAAACCTGTTAAGCATTTTTTATCTACTAAAACACAAGGTTAATTTAAGTGCTCATGTGTTACCTGTTGATATTTAATCCCTTTTGGAATTTGTTTAATCACCCTCATTCTGGGAAGAAGTTTGAGATCCTTTACCACCTAACTTGTAATAGTACATATGTTGTATACCAGATTATGTCTCTGCAGATTATTTTATATCGGGAAAGCTCAATGTAATTTTAAAGACCAAATGGCAATGCATCACTCTAGTATAAGGGCAGCATTATTGAGTGGTACCAGAAAACAAACTGTTGCTCGCCATTTTGATGAATTCAATCATGAATGTGCCATCATCTTGCTTTTAATCCATTCTAATTTAACATTTGTTTTCAGCTTTGTGAATACTCTACATCATATTGTGCATTATTTGTTTGTAATTGTATGTATGTTTATATTATTTGCTGTATGTTTGGGGTCATTGTCCTGTTGCAGAATAAATTTGGAGCCAATCAGATGCCTCCCTGATGGTATTGCATGATGAATAAGTAACTGCCTGTATTTCTCAGCATTGAGAACAGCATTATTCTTGACCAAATCCCCAACTCCATTTGCTGAAATGCAGCCCCAAAATTTCAAGGAACCTCCACCATGCTTCACTGTTGTCTGCAGACACATTATTATACCTCTCTCCAATGCTGAGAAATACAGGGAGGTAATTATCTATCATGCAACACCATCAGGGAGGCGTCTGAGTTGCTCTAAATTTATTCTGCAGCAGGAAAATGACCCCAAACATACACCCAATGTCATTAAGAACTATATTCAGTGTAAAGAAGAACAAGGAGTCCTGGAAGTGATGATATGACCCTCACAGAGCCCTGATCTCAACATCATCGACTCTATTTAGGAATACATGAAGAGACAAAAGGATTTGAGGTAGTTTACATCCACAGAAGATCTGTGGTTAGTTCTCCAAGATGTTTGGAACAACCTTCCTTTAAAAAACTGTGTGCAAGTGTACCTAGTATAATTGATTCTGTTTTGAAGGCAAAGGTTTGTCACACCAAATATTGACTTGATTTAGATTTCTCTTCTGTTCCTTTACTGTGTATTTTGTGAATTGATAAAAATAAACTATTAACACTTCTAATTTTGAAAGCATTCTTACTGCAGCATTTTTTTCCACACCTGCCTAAAACTTTTGCACAGTACTGTATATATACTGTATATCTATTGAAAGCAAATGGGTATAACAACTTAATTGCCTAGTTTATTGGATATATAGGTCCTGGATTTCTATTGGGGATCCTCATGTATGCAGATATGTAAAAAAAAATTATTATCTTATAAAATTCCACAATTAACCCACAAGGAGGAGGGTGTAATGTTAGGAAGAACAAGTAGACTTTCTTTTACTTCTTCTATATTCATCAAATACTATCTGGCAGGGATACACATCATGGATGCAGTGCAGTCACATTATATCTTTCCCCTACTTTGGGTCTTATACCACATCCTGATTGCTCTATGATGCTTTATATGGCAGCTGCCATTATAGAATTTCTAGCCAGTTATACTATGCCTCTGCTAGCAGCTGTTGTGCTCTTTTGCTATAACCTTTGGCTGTGTACCCAAACTCTTCTATTGTAGTCTGTTTGAACCAACCTCTCCTTGTGTATTCTGAATCTACTGTTTATTGTTTTCTGGACTAATCATCTCTTGAGTATCCTACTGTATTACATTTTATTACTACTGTCTCCTACTTCTTCCAAGAAAGAGCTTGTGTACTGGTCACAATGTACAGGTGAATACATACTGTACCCTGGCATGGGTATTTCCCAATCCACTTGGTACCACTGCTTTACTTAATCCACTGTATTTTGTGTACTCTTTATGGTGTGTACCTAGAGAAGGCCATGTGATTTTGTTTTATTTTATTTGTTTCAATCCATTATTTTACTTGATTATACCAACAAGGATAATGCAGAGTAAGTTCTAACAATAAAGTACAGTATTTTGTTCTATTTATATTTTGACACACACTCCCAATTTTTGGATGTTCTAATAATGTGAAAAAATACAAATTGCCTTTGTAGTTCTTTGAGATGCTGGAATTTTAGAAATAAATGTATTGCACTCAACTCTAACATTTTTATTTTTGTCATATTTCTATTATCAGTAGTATGGGACCATCTAAAAAATAGTACAACCAGTTAAAGATAATACATAATCATTATTAAAAAAGGACAGAAATCTGACTTTTTATCTCAAGTTTCAGAATCCAGATTCTGTATATATTATATTATCTACAATCTTCCATAATTTACTGTACACCAGGGGCTTCTGTTAGTCAAAGCAAAATCTTGATTCTGCCCTTCTTCATAAAACAAGGTGCACTGGTACACCTACTCAGATTTTCTCTCGGATCACCTCCACTATTTCTAATATCTCTTCCCAGATTAGCAAAATTCATCTTATCTTGCTCTGTAAATCTATGTGCCATTGTAGAAGGCTAGGCACTTTTGTAAGAAATCATATGATCCAAAACTACATTTGTGCTGCTACATTATCAGTTTGGATATTATAAATGACTTCATATGTGTTTATTACAGAGATGTGTGGTTCGGTTTTACTCAGATTTACTTGGATATGTTCGGATCTCAAAAATGGCATCACATTGGCTATCCAGCTGTCACATATTTTGGATAGCTAATAAGAAAAACCTGAACTAATCTGAACTTGCGATAATTTGGCAATAAGAAACGAAGAAAACCGAATCCGCACAGCTCTAGTTTAATATGATATTTTGTTTCTTTGTGTCCACAGTTAAAAATATTAACTTTTTTGGTGTTTAGTATTTTATAATTCTTTATACTTTATACTATGAAAACAAGTTAAAAACATGCACTATAGTACAAATAAAAATGTTTAGTGTGTACATTTTATTTAATTAGTTTCCCCATTTGCCTTGATTTTATTTGTACTTTCTATGATTGTTTATTGTTTCTTTATGTGAAAAGAGATTTTCAAACCCATACAGTAGTTTCATTTTTAGATTGTTTCAATCAATAACAACAACAACTTGAAGATTCTCTACTGGGGAATCAAGTTCCAGATCAGTAAGTCATTTTGACTTTACCAATTTAAAAGAAGAAAGTAACTGACTGTAACCATTTTCTTTCTCTCAAACATATGTCTTTTTCTGATCATCTTTATACAAGTTTTGCAATCTCAGACAAGTGTCATAAATGAAAACATATTTCAACACAGAAATTAAGATTCAATTTCTGGCATAGTTATTATAGGTATGATTGAAAAAATAAAGACATCATTGCCTTCCAAAATAATCAAGAACATATATTTTTCTTTGTATAATTATATTGTATGTATTGTCTAGCAGATATTCTGAAATATAAAAAAAGTATATATTTTTTTTTATTTTACACTAACCTGAAACTGGGAAATTATATTTAGTTAGCCAATACTTCTTTTAAATTTTATTCCTGTTATCTAGTGGGAGGCTAAATAAATAAACTAATTAAAACTGGTGTACAGCATAGCAGTCGATCAAGAATGCCATTTTCTAAATACGTATTAGAAAATGTATTTGTATTTGTTAGTGGTTGTGGTGTAAAACATCTTTTTTTTCCTGTTCACCACTTTTTAAAAATGTTCCCATTATATTGCCTTGGAATATTAAATATGGCTATATTAAATATTACTATATTTTTCTAACTCTCCTTTGGGGGTATTTTTACTAAAGTGTGGGTTTTTGAGTGGAGATATTGCCCATGGCAACTAATCATTCTACTTATAACTCATCTAGCACCTTTTAGAAGATTATAATGTAGTTAGAATCTGATTGTTTGCTATAGGCAACATCTTCACTTCTATAAACCGGTACTGTAGTAAATACATCCTTTATTGTTTTGCTCACCTTTAGTATTTTCATTGTAACTGAACAAATTTCAATGAAGGGTGAAGTCCAAGTATTACATAAATGAACACAACCCAGTTATATGCATTAGGACCAGCTCATTCCTTACTAAACTAATATTTATCTGCTACTGATGTATAAATATTAACCCTAAAGATTACAGTTAAGAGATTTATCATCAACTATAACTAACATAATGTAGGAGGTATAGTAGTTATTAAATTTATTGTTAAACAGATTATATCCCAGTAGCCTTATTTAACAAATATATAAGAAAAATCTTATTTCACTGACTAATTTGGAGCTACTCTGCAATATATGCTACAAGACACAATGGGATAAATTTGATAGTCTGGGGATTGCAGACAGTCACAGGGTTTTGGCAATTTGGGCTATAGATTTAAAGCAAATTTTTTTATAAAAGCAAAACCAACCTGGCTTTTCCTTTTTAAAAGATTGCAGCTTTAATCATAAAATTGGCAAAGTCTTGTGGCTTTATCCCCTACACTTTATAACATGTAGTAAACTGGGTGAAAAGGTCTTAATTCTCTTTCAAAATTATAATTTGAATAGAAGGTTACTCATCAAGTATATTTACCTCCAGCAGCACTACACAATATGAAGGAGAATAAACCTTTTGATTGCTACCAGGGGTGGATTGGCCATTACTTTAAGTGGGAAGATTCCCTGGTGGGCCGGTTGTACTATGGGGCCACTTGACATCTGTGGCCCCATCCCCCAAAACTCATCACCCAGCTGTCAGTTTTATTGCATGACAGGTAGCCCAGCACCGGCTGCCTGTCACTGCTAGTAGAGCTGTCCACGGCCCGGAACTGTCTGGCGTATGGGCAATGGCTTTGTTTGTTGCCGGGCAGCACTGAGCACTTGGCTCACAAACTGCCTGGCTGTGCGCGGCGGCACAGCGTGATGTCAGAGGGCACACAGCATTGCACAGTGCAGGTCCACACTGTCCATCCTCCAACCACGCCCGCATCCATCTTAAGTGGAGAAGGACAGAGCAGAGCGGTGTGGCTGTGGGGGTAAGTGTGGCTTCAGGCAGCTGGCTATGTTCCTATAAAAAAAATGCCAATGCCAAACTATTAGGGAGGAGGGATCCTTTCTCCTGCACCCCTAGGGAAGGAGCCCTGCTGTTGCCCCCCCTAGGGAAGGAGCCCTGCTGCTGCACCCCAATGGAAGGAGCCCTGCTGCACCCTTACCTCCAGGTGAGAGCCCTGCTGTACCCCCACCCACAAATAAGGAGCCCTGCTGCACCCCTACCACCAAGTTAATGTTAATTTATTCCTGCTGCGGACTGTTGGGGGCCATGGAAAAATTTTTTTTTTTTTTTTGTTGTGTGCCTGTGCTGGGCCATGATTGATATTTATTTTATAGTACCTGTGGTGTTGAAGGGCTCCGGATAACATTCATGGCCCAACAGAGTTTGTGTGTGGGGGGAATGATGATCTGTCTGTCTGAGAGGGATGGAGGATCTGTTCTACTAGGGGGAGATTATGTTGATCTGTCTGTGGGGAGGGAGGCTATTCTGTGCTAAAGGGAGATTAGGATCTATGTGTGGGGGAGGGGGCTATTCTGTGTTAAGGAAGATGATCTTTGTGTGGGGGAAGGGGGCAACTGTGTTAAGGAGAAATGGTGATCTTTCCGTGGGGGAGGGGGATATTCTGTGCTAGGGAATGATAATGGCGCTGGCAGATGCAGGATGATATTGGAGAGCATCAGAAGGATAGTGCTGGAGAAAAGCAGGTAGATGTCACTGAGTGGTGTACGGGGATAGCACTGGGGATACACTTGGGGGAGGATTGGCTGGAGACGCACCAAGGCGATGGTACTGGAGACACACAAATAGGATGGTAGGACCACTGGTACTATTACAGAAAAACACTGGGGGACAGTAATCTTTAGTAAGACAACAATTTTAATGAAACCATATTACAGATGCAAATGGTACCAAATGAGCAAATACATTTTATTAATATAACATTTTTGATAAGGGAAACTCACATGTTGTCCTGCCCCAAAACTTGTTACTATGTATAATATGATTGAACCTCTGTTGCATGAGGCTGACATTGGCTTTATTCCTATGCAAACAGGCAACTTCGAGACCATATGATCTCCAGCAGCAATAGTGAATACGACTCAAGTCACTGCCTGTCCAGGGAGGATCAATTTCTTCATATAAGCCCAGCTGCTGAGAAATCATATAGGTAAGAAAATACTTATTCAGATGCTGTGATTATTCACTAAAGAGAGGGACTGGGGGAATATCCATCAGCTCCTTGGGCGATGGGCATGCCCCCAGCATGATGAAAATAAGGGGAGCAACATGCAGGCATAGCATTTAACATGCAGCCACACCCACTTTTTCAGGTGCGCACATAGGGCCGCTTAAAGGATTTTTTCCATGGCCACTTTCAATTCCCAATCCACCCCTGATTGCTACTACAAGGCTTGTAATTGGATTTTAGGTTGTTAAAACAAATTAAAATAGTGTCCTATGGATACTTATTTATTTGGGACATCAAGTTACATGCCAATACAGCTTTACTGGGTCCTCCAGGTTGAAAAATAACAAAGAAGGCTAGCATTAATTTATTAAAAAAAAATTATAGAGTAGGGCAGATCAAGACATCAGAAAAACATATCTTATAAAAAGAGATCAGCATTTTGTTGAGGACAAAGATCTAAAAGAGAAATAATGCATTTTAACTTACAGTAAGACAGACACACCATTTTTTTTACATTTTGGGAGATTTAGTGACAAGCTACCCAATATATCTGAGTGGGGTGCTTCACCTATCAAAACAAAGGCATTTTAAATTTGAGCTTGATCTCAATGTGTACAAGCTTCATATACAGCTGACTGGCGAGCCCTATTACTGCAGTGTGTGTATACAGTATATTCACTGGGTCGATCCTACTAATGTTTCTAGTAACATGACCTGAAAACTGAATGATAAAATCTTTCTAATGTGGCCACTCATATCTGAGGTCAAATTATCAATCATACTAAAAATTCAGGTCTTAATATGACTGGTCAGCTTCAGTACAAATCATTTAATGAGGAAAGCTGTATGTTAATTTAATACACTTTTTAAAATAAATATATACTGTAATTAAAACAAGCTCAAGGAAGAAAGGTGTCAAAAAGATGTATGTCTTTAATTTTTACTATTTTAAATATTTTTTTGCATATAATGTGAAGACAAAGTGCATTGTTTTAGAGTGCAAATACTGTATATCTAAAAATGTACATTTCTGCTTTATATAGTAAGTCAATGTAGTTAAAGCCATTATAACTAGTGATTTTTATGCTTTAGTGACTGGATCATATTTCCCATTTGCAGTTGCTTCAGATAACAAGTTTCTTGCAGTAAAATAATGGGACATATTTTTCAAAAAGTCTAATATTTTTGCTGGTCAAGTATAACTTAGTTATTTTGTTTGCTTAATATTACAATATTTGTTTTTCAAATATACACAACTAATATTTAAAAATTTTGGCAAAGTGCATAAGGGTTAAGAAATAGGTACAGTGTTTTCTCTTTTATTGTGTAACTGTATATTATATGAATTATATCCCTAATTGTGCTGCAGACATTTTTGGTACTAGGAAATAAACTATGACAAATTTACATTTATTGGTATTTATTTACAAGGTTCCACAAATTTCAGAGAACGAAACAGAGTAAACAAAGTAACAATAATACATAAATACAAAATTATATATGCATATATTATTAGTATATACCTATAGGTTGCGTTAGTGAGTTAGACTGATTACTCAAGAATTAGAGATGTTGAAAAAACAAACGGACACCAAACTTCAACATCAAGAAGATTATAATAGAGGTTTAGTATGGACTTTTAACAGATTGGGTAACACTCATTTTAATTCCAGACATTATTAATCAGACATTGGATCAAAAAGACAATACTGTAGATCACTACAGAGGAATAAGAATATATCACATAATTGATTTTATAATAAATAACCATCCAGTTTGAGATCTGATATTGCTTATGCAAATAACTTTGATTCAGATCAACAAGAGCTCATTTCAAGACATTTGTATAGATAACACGAGAAACGACTCATTCAGTCTAGTACTGGAAGGAGAAACTCCATAGAACATCAGGGAGCTAGACCCACAAATAACCATAGAAATAAACTTCATTCTATGAACACTACATTTGTTAGGGAATTTCCATCATGCATCTCTAGAAGAATTTCACCATTCAAATTTTTAAAAATTCCTCTCTTCTCACTCCCAAAAGTAGATACAGTAAGTCATAAGGGAGATTTTTTAATTTGTCAGACAAAACCCTCACTGACAATAAATTAAATAATTATATGTAAAAGTTTAAACTCTGCACCCTCCTCAGATATTATTTTATTTAATGTATTTATTGAGTTAAATAATTTTTCTTTCTCCCTATGTAAGAAGAAATATTTTGCTAAGAAATTTTTCTTAAAATAGTCGTGACACCATAACTATTCTGTTAGACAAAGATGATCGTACATCATTGTCCAACTAGAGGGATTATTGAATGAGAACAATATAGAAGGACATGATACAGTACATTTATACAATACATATGTTACAAATATTTGTAATAAAAATAAAAAAACATTTTTACCCTAATCTTACTATGGATGGAAAAATGCATTTTGTGTAATTACAAAATAATTCTAGTTTTATGATTAAGGGAGCAGATAAAGCTAAGAGAATGGTGGTACAAAATGTATCTGATTATATGAATAAAGTGCATTGATAATTTAATATATTGAATAATAAATTGTTTTACTATACTTTTGTTTCCAACCACATGGAAATCTATGCTCCTGGTGCCCGGGAGATGTTAGTGAGGAGGCAGAGTATGTGACGTGTGGCTCTGTGCTACACTCTAGGCATAACATCCATATGTACTCGCATAATTTGAAGTACGGCTCAGGTGAGGGTGCCCAGCTGCTCCATGTAATTCCTCTCCCCCATGTGTATGTATGGAGGGAGAGGGATGTGCTATTACTACTATGTTAACCTATTGCATGTACAGTAGCATTTGCTGTGCAGATGGGACATGGGGCAAGATGGTCATGATTGACATATACTGGGATCATTAGCCCTGTGGGAAACTCCCCTTATTTATCCCCTGTTTGGCTGCACATCACCTTAAACACAAAGTAAATGATACCTCCTTATAGAGCAGGTGTCAGTGAGCTGTGATTCTGCAGAAGATTAGGAACTGTAAGTCCCAGCACTCCCAGTCAGCTTTCTTATTCCAAGACATGCATGGATTGTACAGATGAGAAAGCAGGGAAGTCACACTTATACCTGCTCTGGGTGCTGTGTCCATACAGGAATTACCTGATTATTAGATTATATTGTGCATGGAAGGCCTATCCATGTGTGCTTGGGAGTCACAGCAGCATATGCAGCTGTCATCTTCTTCACATGACTGCTGCTACAGGTGTCCTCACTTGCTCTGCTGCTAAGCCTGCACATAAGGGGCCTGCTTGTGGACAGTGTCCCATGAAAGTAGTTACCATGTTACAAAACCACCACCATACAGCTAAAGGTACCCTAAAGCCAAATTGATTGTCATAAGACTTTGGGAGGAATGCTCCCAGAGTGACAAGAAACTGGTGGCATATAATACTGACATGCCTTATTTTGAGTAGCCATGTCTTCAGCGCGTGCTCAGATTCATATTGACCACTTCTGAAGATTCCATACCCCCACTTCAAACATTCAACTTCGACCATTGATGGGAAGAAAATTAAAGTTTTGTTATGTTAGATGCAGAGTCATTGTAAATGAATATTCCCCATAAAAAAGGTTTAAATACAATAGCAAATGTAATGTATTACAATCTAAATGTAATCCTACAAAAAACCATCATCAATTTATATTAAACTCTCTATTTTTTTTTTCTCACACATAATCACTTTCAGAAAAAAGATGACACCAAAAATGATTTTCCTTATAGTAGGAACCAGCAGTGGCTTCCTACCCTCTTAGATGAGAGGGTCTGCAACTGCTGCTGCTGCTACAGCTTGCACTGCAGGTCAGAGTAGAGGAGGAGATCATAGTCCGAGATGGCCATGTCCCTGTGCCTACACAATAGATCTGGAATGCACTGGGAATGGTGAATTCACTGGGAATGGTGCATGCACAATGTTTTGGTGGGACCACACATGTGCAAAACACTGGCTTCTAGGGACTGCATTGACTGCAGCCGCTAGATTCCAGGTAGGGCTGCCCGATAGGTAGAAGAGTGACATTCCCATGGAAGCATGCTTTCTGCTAATGGGAACCCTGAATGGCAGTCCCAGGGGGGAGAAACCACCTCCAATGGGAAGCCACGACCAATCAGACTGAAACTGGCTCACTGAGGTTGCAGATTTTTCTAGGGCTGCCTCAGTAAAATCTTCCACTGGTAGTAACTATGGTCCTTTACATAATAATATTCCCAAAGGAGAGATACTCAGACTAAAAAGGAACTGTTCCTCTAATGTAGTTTTTTACAACAATCTAATGATAGGATTAAAACTTTTTAGAACTGGGATATCCCTTGACATTATTAAATGAAGCGCTGGCTGAGGTTTGTAGTATAGATAGGGAAGGTCTCTTAAAGATGAAATTCAAGGATTTTTTCAAGATGACACATCTTTTGAAATTGCATATGTGTCTAAATTTATTAAATCATTGTATCATTTTGGACAAATCATCAAGAAAAATTGTCCTTTATTAATAGAGGATCCTATTTTGGGAGGCATTCTGCCTTTTGAATCGAGAATAATTTTTAAGAAAGGGAAGAACCTTAAAAAAAATTTCTTGCACCCAGCTGTTTGAGAAGAAATAATAATAAAATACCATTGCTTAAAACAAAGTTTAGTTGGTTATCCTCTTGTTCAAACGACTTTTATAAGTATGATGGTGTGAGGTGTGGCATGTGTTAAAACACTGAAGATAAATCTAACATTAAAGATTGAAATTCAAATGGTAAAAAATAAAAAAATAACTACAGATCCCTATATACTTATTAAAATGCAGTTGCAAATTCAGGTAATTTGGTAGAACTTTGCATGTTAGGTTTAGCAAACATAAACATAATATTATAAAGGTTTTTATATATGTCAAGATACTTTGCTGAACACCACAATAGTGATCCTAAAGATTGTTGGTGTTGAACATATACATTCAAAAACCGGACACATTTGTAAAAGGGATGCTTTTTGTATTAACAAACTCAATTGTTTGGCTCCAAAAGGACTGAAATAAACTATTGACTTACATTCACTGTATGATTGGCTTGCTGTTTAGTTTAGTTTATTTCCCTATTTTTGTCCCTTTGATTATTAATATAATGCATCCTTATTAACTATTTGCATAAGAGGGAAAATTATTTTTTTAGCTCTATGTATAGTATTTGTTGTTTTCTAATTTTTGTGTTTTGTTCACATTATTTTTATATATATTTTTTATTGCTTACCTCAAGCTACTCTTATTAGAATTGTATTAGTGTGTGAAATAGTAGTCATATATCTCTGTGAGTAAAGTGATACATGTTATTAGTGTGATAATTTTAGGAACATATTTATATTACTTTCAATGAATAACTGTGAGGGAGAGGTGCGGAGGGGTAAATACACAAGAAGGATGAAAGACAAATCACTCAATCTTGGACATATTAAATTTGAGAAAGCATTGAGACACCTATAAGGAGGTAGTTTGAAATGCTGGTTAGAAACGAGTGATGATCATATTGATAATAAAAGGGATGATACAATTTTGCATAACTAAATAAATAATTTTTGTGGTCATGCAAGTTTGATGGTGTTGCTATAGGACAAATTTATTTTTTTGTGTTTATATTCACTATTAAGTTAATAGTATAGTGCAGCCAATTAAGGGGTGACACTAAAATATAGAAAAACTGACATAGTGGAAAACACATTAAAATAAAATACTATACTCATAACAATATAATCATAAAAATGCATGCCTAGTACTTTCAGTGACTAGAGATGGGTGAATCACCAAGGATAATTAATTGCCACCTGGTTATATAGTCTTGTAAAAAGAGCATACAGACTCTCTGTGCCTCATTCTTTCTAGACTTTTCTAGGGAAAGAACATTCATGGATCATACTCATTGTAATTCTGAACTGAGACATATCAGTGAGCTGACTATTTAAATTTTTCTCTCCACTTGTTTACTCTGAACACTTGGTGCATTTACTTAGTCCTGTAACAGCTCAAAATCTGTTTAAATCAAAAACATGTGAAGATTTTTTACTGAAGTATGCATCTTTTCACCTCTTATTATTCAGAATTTAAATAAGTTAAGAGAACAATGAGGTATTTGAGCACATAGTACATAAACAATGGTCTTGGAATTTCTTAAAATACTGATCAATATATAAATAATGTGAAAAAAGGGCAATGTGTGCTATGGCAAAAATGCTACACAAGTCTATTGTAAAGATAGTTTGTGAGTAGAATATAGTTATCTAAGTTGGATGTACAGTACACATTGCACAAATAAAGTCTTCTAAAAAGCTTAATGTGAAATGCGTGTCGATCTTCTGAGGGGAGCTCTAGCTCAGATGTGGTGAGACCCCTATGATTAGTTTCTGTGGCAATAATTATTTTATTTCATCCAACTTATTTGTTGGCATTGGCCTTACATTTTAGAATATTCCCCCATGGTATATAAGTAATCGCTTCCCTACCAGCAGTCAGCTGACAGTTCTTTATTGTGTTATTATTGTATGTGCATCTCAAAAAATAGAGCCAAACTAGCAAAAGCAATTTCATATTTGGAATCAGCAACACAAAGTTACCCCAACAAAATCACTGTAATATGATTGTAAATACAATGAGTGTTGAGCAGTGTAATTTTTCTTAAATATAAATATATATGTGTTTTTAAAAACAGAAAAGAGAAAAGGGGCACTCCATAGTACATAAATGTTTTAACTACATGAAAATGTGTTTTTAAAAAAAGAAAAGAGAAAAGGGGCACTCCATAGTACATAAATGTTTTACATACATGAAAATGTGTTTTAAAAAAAAGAAAAGAGAAAAGGGGCACTCCATAGTGCATAAATGTTTTAACTACATGAAAAAATAATAAAGAATGACCAGGTATGATATGCTCTTACTAAGTCAAAACAGTGTGGGCATTGATACCAAATAATTATATACACATTTCCACTGTCAAACAGCTCACCAGCATCTCCAGGATAGGTTCAATTCCACCACACACACCACTTCCCAATTTCACCGAGAGGTGCAGGATGTCGGACCACACTACTCAAGAGTGTGACTGGAATCCCAGTTGGAAACAGCGCATCACCAAGCTACAATCTAATGTGTTCCATCAATAACTTCATCAGAGTGCTGTCTAGGTGACACCAAACAGTTCTTTTAAACAGTAGAGCAACCAACAGCAATAGGAACACACTCATGATAGCACTTAGCCACTGATTATCCTAACACTTATCTTAAATTGCACAAACCCATCCAATCAATGGATGAAAATATATTATGTAACCAAGGAGTACTATAAATCAGTGGATAAGTGTCTTACACATAAACTTCAAACACATTATAAAAATGATAAATTCTAATAATAAATAATAAAATATTCTCATATTTAAGAATTTTGCAAATATACATATCATAATTAATGAAGTACAATTAATTATAAACAATTAAAATATGGTACTCTATAAAACTCGAGGCAGAGCAAGCATTCTACAGTAAGTGATAGATCCAAAGTATCCAATACATTTATACACTCACATACAAAGTAACAAGTACGTTTTTCATAAGATACACATTTGAATACAGTGCAATGTGACTGAAAAATCCTGTCTGAAGACAATGGATAAGGAAGCTGCAAATACAGGAGTACAAATAGTTATTAGGTTAGAAATATATAATGCTATTAATCACCCAACCTAGACTGCTGTATAAGTGGCAAATTTGTTGTCCTGGGAACTGGGCTAAACTATTAAGCCATGGGCACTACAATGACTGAAATATATTAGTTAAATTTTTTTTATAGGAAATAAATCCAAGATAAATTAGCAAAAATACAACATCTTATCAAATATAATAGGCAGAGCAAAAATATTTATTCAGATATAAATTGAGTAATTGCAATCCCCTTATTTATCCTTTTTGGAATAAGAGTACTCCAGGGGCTCCCAATCACGGTCCTCAAGGCACACTAACAGTCCAGGTTTTAGGGATAGCCATACTTGAGCACAAGTGACTTAATTAGTACCTCAGTTATTTTGATTTAACCATCTGTGCACAATCATGGATATCACTAAAACCAGGACTAGTGTGCCTTGAGGACCGAGGTTGGGAATCACTGGAGTATCCAATGTGAGGATCCAATAGGTTTCTCTTTTCCTGACTGCTTAACTGTTTAGCCCAGTTCCCTCAACAACAAATTTGCCACTTATAGTCTATGTTGGGCAATCAATAACATTATATATTTCTGACCTAATAACTTTCTGTACTCTTGTATTTGCAGCCTGCTTATCAAATGTCTTCAGACAGGCTCTTTCAGTCACATTGCACTGTATTTAAATGTGTAACTTATGAAACATGTACTTATTACTTTGTATGTAAGTGTACAAATTTGTGGGATACTTTGGAAGTATCACTTACTGTAGAATGTTTGCTCTGCCTCAAGTTTTATAGAGAACCAAATTTTAATCATTTGTAATTAATTGATTGTACTTAATAAATTACGACATGTTTCTTCACAAAATTCTTAAATAATTGAGAATGTTATAATATTTTTAGATTATTTTTATAATGTGTTTGAAGTTTGTGTCCGAAACCTATCCACTGATTTATAGTACTTTTTGGTTACATAATATATTTTCATCCATTGATTGGATGGGCTTGTGCAATTAAAATAAGTGTTAGGTCAATCAGTGGCTAAGTGCTATCGTGAGCATGTTCCTATTGCTATTAGTTGCTCTACTGTTTAAAAGAACTGTTCAGCATCACCTAGCCAGCCCTCTGATAAAGTTGATGTTCAAACGCATTAGAGAGGGCCTTGGTGATTTCCTCTTGTCACACTCTTTGGATTAGTGTGGTCCGACATGCTGCACCTCTCAGTGTAATTGATCAGCAGCGTGGTCGGTAGTCTTGAGCCTATCCTGTAGATAGTGGCGAGTTGTTTGCTATTGAAGATGTATATATAATCATGTGGTAACCAGTCAACACCATTTTTGACTTGGTAAGAGCATACTGTATCTTACCTGGTCATCGTTTGTTATGTCTTTATGTCATTAAAACATTTATGCACTAGAGAGTGTCCCTTTTCTCTTTTCTTTTACCAGTGATTTGTTGCCATGGGATTACGAGTTTGCCTTGGAGAGGGGAGCTGCAGTCCTTTTATACTAACTTAAGCTTCCTGCATTGCCTGGGTTTAAATGTTCATGTTAAGATTTTTATGTGAAGTCATCCAAATCCATCCAGTGGAAGGCCTAAAAAAGGGCTCCCTGGGTCCAAGTTCTGCCCAGCCCACTTCACTGTGAAGTCCAATTGGGACTCCAATTATTACATTAGGCATACCAGATCAATTTCCACCACTTTGTGAAGTTTTCACCCAAATCCATTCAGTGGAAGGCCCAGAACAGGCTCCATTGATCAAAATTCTGGCCAGCATCCCCGGGTCAAAGTTCTGCCAAGTGTACACCAACGGGAGGTCCAACCAGGACCTCATCCCTTAATATGTCTTATGGGATCCAATGTTACCACTCTGAAGTTTTCATCCAAATCCATCCAGTGGAAGGCTCAGAACAGGCTACTCGGGTCAAAGTTCTGCCCAGCATACACCAAGTGAAGGACCAATCAGGACCATAATCCCCCTGAAATTGGCCAGGATCCAACTGAACCACCTTGCATTGGTTTCATCCCAATCAGTGCTAGGGTGTGCCAGACAGACAAACAAACAGACCAATTAATTTTATATATATGGTTTGTCACTCTGTTTCTTTGTCACATTGTTGCTATCTGATCTAATAGCTTACTGTTTCAATATTAAATAACTATGATTTGGCAGATTGACCTTGATAGCGGTGGAAGATATTCACCAACAAACAACCAAACTTCTTCATTTGGATCGATATCTATCTATATATATATATATATATATATAATATATATATATATATATATCTCCAACTGTGACCCAGCACTCACCAGTCCTCTCAGCTGTAAATGGCTCCGGTGCCTTCCAAAGGGGAAAATATTCATCAACAAACAACAAAACTTCTTCATATATATATATATTAGGGGTGTGCATCAGCCACTTTTCGTGTTTTGGTTTTGGATCTGGATCTTTCTTCGTGTTTTGGATCTGGATTGGTTTTGCCAAAACCACCCTTCCGTGTTTTGGGTTCTGGGTTTTGTGTTTTGGATCTGTATTTATTTTAAAAAAAGAATAAAAACAGCAAAAATCACAGAATGTTTTGGTTTTTCTGCTCCTATGCTATTATTAACCTCAATAACATTAATTTCCACTCATTTCCAGTCTATTCTGAACACCTCACACCTCACAATAATGTTTTTATGTCCAAAAGGCTATGCTAAGCGACACGAGTGGGCGGCACAAACACGTGGCCAATCTAGGAGTGGCACTGCAGTAGCAGACAGGATGGCAGTTTGAAAAACTAGGCCCCAAACAGAACATAATGCAAAGAAAAAAAAGAGGTGCAAGATGGAATTGTCCTTGGGCCCTCCCACCCACCCTTATGTTGTATAAACAGGATATGCACACTTTAACAAACCAATCATTTCAGCACCAGGGTCTGCCACACGACTGTGGCTGAAATGATTGGTACGTTTGGGCCCCCACAACACAAGCTGGAAATTAATCTGTCCCTGCACAAACTGGCTCTACGGAGGCAAGATGTTGTCCTCATCCACCGATTCCTCACCCTCTTCAGTGTTGTGTACATCCTCATCCTTACAGACTATTAACTTGTCCCTGCAGGAATCCACCACCAAAGGTCCCTCTGTACGTTCTGGAGGCTGGTCTCCCAGGAAAAGATAGTAATTCATTTTTATGAACATCATCTTCTCCACATTTTATGGAAGCAGCCTCCTATGCCTTTTGCTGACAAGGTTCCCGGCTGCACTAAACACTCTTTCGGAGTACACACTGGAGGGGGGGCAACTCAGGTAAAATAGAGCCAGTTTGTACAGGGGCCTCCAAATTGCCTCTTTTTCCTGCCAGTACAGATACGGACTGTCTGACATGCCTACTTGGATGCTGTCACCGATGTAATCCTCCACCATTCTGTCAATGGTGACAGTATCATATGTAGTGACAGTAGACATGTCAGAAATTGTTGCCAGGTCCTTCAGTCCGGACCAGATGTCAAACTTGGTCCTGCCTGCCCTGCATCACCACATAGGCTTTTAACCTAGGATCGAGCACGGTGGCCAAAATGTAGTGGTCTGATTTCAACAGATTGACCACCCTCGAATCCTGGCAAAGCGAATGAAGGGCTTCATCCACAAGTCCCACATGCCCAGCGGAATCGCTCCATCTTAGCTCCTCCTTCACTTTCTCCAGCTGCTTCTGCAAAAGCCTGATGAGGGGAATGACCTGACTCATTCTGGCAGTGTCTGGACTGACATCACGTGTGGCAAGTTCGAAGGGTAGGAGAACCTTGCACAACACAGAAATCATTCTCCACTGCGCTTGAGTCAGGTGCATACCCCCTCGACGGCCTATGTCATAGGTGGATGTATAGGCTTGAATGGCCTTTTGCTGCTCCTCCATCCTCTGAAGCATATAGAGGGTTGAGTTCCACTGCATCACAACCTCTTGCTTCAGGTGATGGTGGGGCAGGTTCAGGAGTGTTAGCTGGCGCTCCAGTCTTCGGCATGCAGTCGCTGAATGGCAAAAGTGGGCAGAAATTTTTCGGGCCACCCAAAGCGTCTCCTGCACGCCCCTGTCACTTTTCCGAAAATTCTGCACCACCAAATTTATTGTGTGAGCAAAACATGGGACGTGCTGGAATTTTCCAAGATATAATGCACGCACAATATTGGTGGCGTTGTTAGATATTACAAATCCCCAGGAGAGTCTAAGTGGGGTAAGCCACTGGGCGATGATTTCCCTCAGTTTCTCTAAGAGTTTGTCGGCGGTGTATCTCTTACTGAAACCGGTGATACACAGCGTAGCCTGCCTTGGAATGTGCTGACGTTTCTGAGATGCTGCTACTGGTGACGCTGCTGTTGTTGCTGCGTAAGGTGATACATCTTCCCAGTGGGCTGTCACAGTCATATAGTCCTTAGTCTGCCCTGTTCCACTTGTCCACATGTCCGTGGTTAAGTGGACATTGGGTACAACCGCATTTTTCAGGACACTGAGGACACTTTTTCTGACATTTCTGTACAGTCTCTGTATCCCCTGCCTTGTGAAGTGGAATCTAGATGGGATTTGGAACCGGGGACACACTACCTCCATCAATTGTCTAAATCCCACTGCACTAATGGCAGATACCAGACGCACATCTAACACCAACATAGCAGTCAAGGCCTCAGTTATACGTTTTGCTTCAGGATGACTGCTGTCGTACTTCATCCTCCTCGCTAAGGACTGTTGGAGGGTCAATTGTTTAGTAAAAGTAGTGGTGTTCCTACTTCCTCTCTGGGATGATGAATGACTCCCAGCAGCCGCATCAACAGCAGCAGCAGTAGGCGTAGCAATGCAGGATCCTCCGGAGGAATCCCGGATAGGAGAGTCAGTCATGCCAGAGACATGGCCTGCACGACTACTTCCGATCCTGACTAAGGAGGAAATTGACGAGGAGGGAGTTGATGGTGTGGTTTGCAGGCACTTGGATACAACAGGACAACGGGATTTAGGTGTCCCTGGACTACTTACAACCTTAGCCAAAGTTTCTGAACTTGACAATAACTTTTTATGAATGTGCTGCAGGTGCAGTATAAGGGAGAATGTTCCTAGGTGGTTAACATCCCTACCCCTACTTATTTCACCTTTACATATGGTACATGTGGCAAGACAGTTGATGTCCAGATTTGGATAGAAATATTGCCAGACCAAAGAGGTGGAATGTTTGGTCTTCTGCCCAGGCATGACCGTGATGGGCTTTTTCATCCCACGGACAACAACTGTCTCCCCCGGAGCCTGATTTATACAAACCACATCACCATCACAATCCTCCTTGCCAACTTCCTCCTCAGCGCCAGCTACACCAGTATCCTCATCCTGTTGTACTTCAACAGTGACATCTTCAATTTGCCTATCAGCAAGTGGACTGTGGGTGCTCCTTTCAGCACTTGCAGGGGGGGTGCAAATAGTGGAAAGAGCCAGCTCTTCCCATCCAGTGCTGGGAAGGTCAGGCATCGCAACCGCCACCACACTTGGACTCTCCTTGGGGATTTGTGATATCTTCTTAGAACGCACAGTTCTTCGCTGTGCTTTTGCCAGCTTAACTCGTTTGATTTTTTTAGTGGGAGGAGGGCTTCCATCGTCATGTGAAGCTGATCCACTAGTCATGAACATAGGGAAAGACTTTAGCCATTCCTTGCCACTCCGTGTCATAAATGGCATATTGGCAAGTTTAAATTTAAATTTAAATTTAAAGTTTAAATCTCTTCAGATTTAAATGTTTTTTTAAGGTCATTTTCCTGAACTTTGTCATTTGGGATTGTATGTGCCCTCTACTATGACATTGGGCAACTGCCTTGGCAGACGACGTTGATGGCATGTTATCATCTATGTCATGACTAGTGGCAGCAGTGTCAGTACTAGGAGGAAGTGGTTCTTGATCTTTCCCTATTTTATTTTATATTGGAGAAAGATTGGTCCTCCATTTATGTTATATTGATTTGATATATACGTGCGGCTAAGGTGCACAAACACAGAAAATATTTTTTTATTTTTGCTGGAGACTAATGCACTTTGTGGGTTACACCACCCTTTAAGAAATGAGCCAGCCGGCTCTTTACTTATGGGACACAGGCGCATGCTTGGCGCTGCTCCTTTGTTGATGCACGTGCAGCCACAGTGCACACAATTCACAAACACAGAAAATATTTTTTTATTTTGTTTGGAGTGCACTTTGGGGGTTACAGCACCCTTTAACGGTCAAGCCAGCCGGCCCTTTACTTATGACACAGGCGCATGCTTGGTACTACTTTGTTGATGCACGTGTGGCTACTGTGCACATAATTCACAAACACAGAAAAAATATATATTTTTTGCACTTGGGGGGAGCACCCCTGATGGACAGAGCATCCCCTGGACAACACTACAGCACCCCTTTAGGACTGGGACACTGCACAGGACTTTGGAGTGGACACAGCCCCTATGGACAACTGACTGCACAACACAGTCCAGCCAGCCCCTATGGACTTTGGAGGAGTGGATACAGCCCCTATGGAAAACAGCAGCACAGCACAGCACAACACTATACTACACTACACTACACAACCCAGCCAGCCCTAACTCCCACCCTCCCTCTTCACTGTCCATAGCCGAGTGAGAAAATGGCGCCAACGCGGGTACCTTATATTGGATCCCAAACCCGTGAGACCCGGAAGGCGGGATGATGACATTTTGCCTCGATTTCAGATCCGAGTCAGGCGGGAAAAGTCGAGCCTGACTCGGATCGGGGGGGTTCGGATTTCAGAAATCTGAACCCGCTCACCCCTAAAATATAATATATATATATATATATATATATGTATAATCAATGCTTATAGAGCCACAGCTGAGTAGGTTGGCAAAGGGTGGAATTCAGGTGCATATTGCGTTCAGTCATACTCACTGCCTGGTTACATGGGTGTAAGGTGTTTGGCAGGACTGGTCCAGGTTTTGCAGCTTGTTGAGATTAACAGTCAATTAATAGTTAGCACCTGAGAGCTTGGCTTAAAGTTCTCCTGAGAACAAGGTTCAGGAATCCTGATGCTGAACAAGTTGGCCAGGTGGTAGGCTGGGAGGGAGTGTGGTAAGTGTCAGGGTGCCAGTACCAGGAGAGTTCACTGATCTTGTGAATATCAGCTGTGGCGGAAGGTGTAAACCAACTGCTGTGATTGATTTATCATAATTTTGGAAACCTGCTCTTGTTGAAGACCTGACATTTGCTGTGCAGTAGCTGCTGTGTTGTTGTGAATAAAAACTACTGGTTTTACAACACCTGCTGGATGTGGTTCTTTCAAGTTGTCACATATATATATATATATATATATATATATATCCAAAAAGTAAAGATGGAACCAACAATAATTTGTAATCCATGCTGCTGGGGTGCAAAGGTCTCAGGCATCACAATAGTAATTATCCACTGCTTGCCAAAAATATAGGATGTAAAAAAGAGAGCACTCTCCAGTCTTCTTTATACAAGAGGTAAAATTTGTAATTTATTCACTCACATCATGACAGATAAAAGCATGTCGACATTTCGGGTCCCACAAGACCCTTTGTCAAGACCCAGAAGCCACAATCTTTCCAATGACAGCCAACCAGTAGCAATTCAATTAGATGACCCCTAAGTACCCAAAACCACCCCGCATGTCACTCCCACAGCAGCCAACTAAAGCTACAGGTTGAGTCTCCCATATCCAAAATGCTTGGGACCAGGGGTATTTTGGATAATGGAATATTCTGTATTTTGGAATATTTGCATATCATAATGAAATATCTTGGGAATGGGACCCCAACATACACATAGAATGCATTTATGCGTTATATACACATTATACACACAGCCTGCAGGAAATTTTATACAATATTTTCAATAATTTTCTGGCTCAACCAAAAATTGTGTTCAGAAATGAAATTCATTTGTTTCATATACACCTTAAACACACAATCTGAAGGTAATTTTATAGAATATTTTTAATAATTAGTGTCTTAGACAAAGTTTGTGTACATTAAACCATCAAAAGTCAAAGGTTTCAATATCTCAGTCATGACAAAATTATTCTGTATTTTGGAATATTTGGATATGGGAGATTCAACCTGTATATTCATATGCACAAATAATTAAATGCATATATTTGAATGCTGAATCAGCAGTGAGCAAGTTATTAAATCTCACTGCCATACACACCATAATTACAGAATCAATTACCTGCAATGTTGCAAGCGTGTAACCTCCATGAGCTGCATAGCTGATAGTAGCGTGAAGCTGCATTCTCATAGTGGCCCGCCAGAATACCTAGCACATACCTAGCCAGAATACAATCCAGCCAGCGCTGTCATGCTAGCAAGCTGTGCTATTGACTTCCTGTTTCCGATCAATGCAGGAAGAGGCAATACAGGTATGTGACGTCATGCCTGTCAACTCGATGGAATGCTTGCCCAGTCACATGGTGCGCCTCAGCCAATCAGGCACCAGGGGCCAGGTTAAGATTCCAATATTGTAGAAATGCATCATAAAAATGTATTAATATATTCTGTAAGTGTATTAAATACAGCGGGCAGACTATATATGGGGTATAGAAGGCTTTAAGGACCCTACATCTAAGGTGTGTTGATTATTGTCAGTTATATTCCTATACCATTTAGTGTCACAAAAAGACCATCTTAAATAAAAAAATATAAGAAAATAGCAAAATAAGAAATCCAAAATAAACAAAAACATAAAAAATCCATAAATGGAGGGAGATGCAAAAAAATCTAAGATGTTTAGAGTTCATCTCATTCAGCCCTTTGGGGGCCACAGTGTCTAAGTGGTGGATCAACCTGACTTCTTTTTTCGGAAGTATTCCATCCCGATCACCTCCCCTAGGTAGGGGTGGGATCCAATCAATAAGCATATATCTCAATGTGGTAATTTGATGTCGCCTTTTCAAAAAATGCTGTGCTACTGGTTTGTCTGTAAAGCCAGTGTTGTACGCAAGGCAAATAGATGAGCAGTGTTCAGACATACCTTCTCTGAATGTCCTGATGGTTTTCCCTACATACATAAGCCCACAAGGGCATGTAACTAAATAAATCACATGGTCTAATAGGCATGGTAACCTATTCTTAATAAAAAATCTTCTGACCACTGTGTGGATGACAGAAATTTTTTCCAGTGATTAAGGATCTACAGGTTGTGCACCCAAGACACTTAAAACAACCATTAGTCTGAGACAGCCAATTACTCTTCCCCATACATTCTGACCACATATCTGGTCTCAATAGAAGATCTTTAAGGTTGTGACCCCTCCTGATGCTCAATAGGGGAGAATTGTTGCACAACTTCTTAAATGCTGGATCAGTTGAGATCATTGACCAATTCTTCTTAATGGCCTTTTGTACCGGATTCAGACTAGTGTCACAAAGTAAATTCAATATCACTGTGTCAGTGTGAGACTTTTTAATTCTTACTTATTGTCCCAGAACAATATCTTTAGCCCTGGTGAGGCATCTCTCTGTTTTTAGCACTATAGCCAAGCTGTAAAAATCAGTGGATCAGAGTTATTTCTCAAAACCCTAACAAATTGAGAAACTGGCAAGTTTGATTTTAACGGATCTGGGTGGTGGCTAGAGTCACACAGTAAAGTGTTTGTCAGTCTCTTTCCTATATAAGATATATCCAAGACTCAAACCCTGTCAGAACACTATCACATCAAGTAAATTCATCTGTACCTCATCAGTAGAAGCTACCTATCGAATTGGTGTATCCAGCTGGTTTAGACATTCCACCAGCCCAAAAAAAAGAATCTTCATCTCCTCTCCAAATAACAAAAATATCATCAATAAAACATTTGAAAAAATATCTTATAAAAAATTGTGCAAATATGTGCCTTTGCTTGTACTAGTGCATGTACAGATTGACATAAAAGGGCACCAATTTCGACCCCATGGCAGTCCCTATCCACTGGATGTACTACTCATCCTGATACATGAAATGGTTAGATTCCAATACCAACCGCAACAATGATAGCATATATTCAACTGGTGGTCCATCATATGGACCATTCAACAGTGCCTCCTTGACAGCCTGAATTCCACCATCATGCGGGATCACTGTTTAGAGTGAACAGACATCCAGTGTACACAGAAGACACCCGATCAGCAGGTTTTGCAGCTTGCTGAGATTAACAGCCAATTAATATATAGCACCTGAGAGCTTGGCTTAAAGATCTCCTGAGAACAAGGTTCAGAGATCCTGATGCTGAACAAGTTGGCCAGGTGGTAGGCTGGGTGGGAGTGTGGTAAGTGTCAGGGTGCTAGGACCAGGAGTGCTCACTGATCTTGTGAATATCAGCTGTGACCGAAGGTGTAAACCCACTGCTGTAATTGCTTTATCATGAAAATTTTGGTAACCTGCTGCTGTTGAAGACCTGACATTTGCTGTGCAGTTGCTGTTGTGGTGTTGTGAATAAAAATGACTTGTTTTACAACACCCACTGGATGTGGTTCTTTCAAGTTGCAAGTTGTTAGATACACACATAGTATATTTATTTAAACTACCTACAGAGTCTATTTAGATTCAGGCATAGTGTAGTTTTTTTTTTAGAATCATCATGCCTAGCACTTTATCATCTCCAAAACATTTGTAATAATCCTATAGACAAGTAACATTTGTTGACTTCTTTACATTCAGTGCTTTGATTGTCCAATTTTCCTGAGGGGACAAAGGGTGTAAATTTCTCCAACTCTCATAGGGACTATGGGCCTGATTCAGCTTACGGCGGAAATGCAAAGCTGCTTGGAAGAAGATTTGCAATTCCATATGTGCAGATATGGTAATGCACAGGAGGCATCACGCCTCCTGCTGCATTACTTATCTGAGCTGCTTTGTCCAACACAACATCGGATAATCTGCAGAACATCGGCTGGCTAAGGTGACCCATGAGGTTACGCAGCCGGCCACTGCAGATGAGAGGAAGAAGCCAGCAAATCTCCTACAGCCGACTGCTGTCTACAGATTATCAATTTTTCAAGTACCAATATGCTTTTTCTTCATGCTCTGTTTTTATTCTATTGACATCACACACATTTGTGTTTAGTTAAGGTGTCATAGATGTGTTTTGTTCTGGTGACTCAGTATATGTTTTCTGCAGCAATAGAGCTGCTATTGGCCATCAACCTCCAAATGTTTTCATATACTATATGTAGTATGCAGCAGGCATGTTATTCATTTTCCATTTTTACATGTTTTTGTTTTATTTATTAATTTTTTAAGTGGGTATATTGTAACTGTTAGTCTCTGATTTGTAGTAGAGATCTAGAGAGTGCTTTATTTTAACTTTTGGACAAGCTTGACTTTGTATATGAAAATAGTCTGTCACTCTAAAACATACACTATATAATTAACTATGTGTCAGCTTATACATAAGTAAAATACTTTGTGCACAATAAAGCTATAATAAGGTCATCTGTCAATGTCAAGGTTTCTAGTTTAGGTGAGTTCCCAGCCTCTGTAACAATATGTGTTTTAACTGAGGCTCTGGAAGGTCTGTATTGTGGCAACTTGAGTTGTTACAGTGACTAGGGAGTCACCTACAGGAGATTCCTTGACATGGAAATGTGAGCTTACCCAGTATAGCATTATTGTGCATAAACTTTTCTACTTATATGTTGTTGCAAGATCAGGTTAAGGAGTGTTGTTTACATTCAGTATCACCAAAGTCCAGGTCCTTTGCACAAGTATCCACAGCTAGTTTTATTTATGTAGAAAAATAAATAAAATCATCAAAATAAATCCTAGCCTGTCCCGCTCTAAATGGAAGTCTACCTCTAAATGTGGGAGAACCTAATTTCCAACGCACACAAAACAGCATTTAAATACAGCCATAACAGTCTCTCAACAGATCCTGCTCCCCAGGTAGTGACAGATTAGAAAGACTGACCTTTAATCAGCCTCTCACAGGTGGTCTGGCAATCAAGGCTGCTAATCAGCTGCCTACCAATCAGAAACTAGGAATCTGGGGTATATGTGAATAATTTCTCCAGTTCTTTTATCACAATATATTAGCACATATTTAAATATTTTGTGTTTCAGAGGACAGGACATTTTTCGACAAACTCCCTTCATCAAACCTGCTCCTATTGTTGTTTCAAGGATTACAATAAAAATGGCAGTTTAGCAATACTACTTTCACTTAGAGAAAATAAGAGCTTTTGTTTACGAGTACAAACAGAAATTCAATTGTAACAGGCAAAGGGACTTTTCATCAAGCTAAATAGGTTTGTTATACATACAGAAACAGTAGTGCTGTAAGTTTTTACTAATGGACATATTCAGATCCCTTTACTGCCTCTGACCCTCTGTATGTACTAGGGTCACACATGCGCTGTAATACTCAACAAATTAGCAAAAAAGTACCAGTGATAGGGTTGCAAGGGCAGCTTCTTTTTGGAGCAGCTGTCCTGAAACCAGAGTAATATTGTATTGCTCTCAGATGCAGTTCTAGGCACAGGCTAGCACTGGCTAGCAGGAAACACAGCCCTGCCTAAACTTACCATTGCACATTCAGCTCCAGCAGACCCCACCCTCCCGCTGGTGTTATTGGTTAAATATTCAGGGAGGGAAGGGGCATGGCAGTGCAGCATGGATGGTGCTGGGTGCAGGAAAGCCTAGCGCTGGTCCTGAATGCTATGGTAGTTTTGCATCTACCTCAACAACTCACGATGGGTCAGATCCTTAGATTGCACAAGGCCAAAAGCATTAATAATCATTAGACCCCAAAGTAACAAATACAAACAATAACTATAGAAAGCAAATTAAAATTGTTGCTCCTTATTTGAATACTGTTGAATCCAACCCTAACCTATATAGTGTTCTTATGGCAAAAGAATAAAATATTTTGAATGTTCAGTTTGTGAAATTGTCTTGTTGCAGTAGAATTTGTTTATTTCTTGTATAATCTAGAAGACATAGAATGACTTGTATTCCTTGGTTTCTATTTGCATTTTTTTCAAGGGACTTATTTGTGGAGTTTCTCTTCTTTCTTCACTGTAAAGCTGCACTGTTACAAACTTTATATTACCATTTATCACAGCAACATGATTTTCTTCATCTTTATGACAGGCATTGCAAGGTTCTTTGCTCATATAAGCAGACATAAAAAAATGTCACAGCTGTGTTAGAAAGAAGCATTACTTGTGGTAGTGTTGTCTCCCATGTCTGTTTTCATTTGTTTACAGTACAGTATGTTGACTTTTTTTATTCTTAAGTTATTGTACACTTTGTGTTTTTAGTAAATTACTAGTAAATTATGTTTAAAAGCAAACTCTTCATCAAGACCTAACCTAGAAAAAGGAGAGAATGTATAAAACATAAGTCCCAATCACAGCATGTAACATCCATTTCTATAGTAGGAGATTCAGCAACATAATATATGAATTTAAAATGTAAAAATGAAAACAAAACAAGTTGCTTATATTAATTTATCACCATAGCCAGATTTGGTCTTCTTCACAGACAGATATGTAATACATGACATAATATCAACAGTCACAGGGCTGCCGCCAGAAATCATGGGCGTCCAGTACAGATGAAACAGGCAGGACCCCATTCTGACCCAGTGGATGCATATGCTATGACATCCACCCTCAGGGAGCAGGGTGGTACAGCAAGGAGCATGGGGAAGAGTAGAATAATGGATAGGCAGGAGCTGGTTATAGGAGGACTTAAATACAAAGATTTCAAGTTCGCACTCACTGTGTCAGCTGCTCTCTGTCAGCTTCAGTCATCAGGCTGTTGTAATCTGCCCTGTGTCCCTGCAGATCCCCCATGGCTGACGGTAATGCTGGATCTGGCAGGGTGTCTGGCTGTAGTTGCAGCTCCAGAGAATTACATCTTCTCTCAGGCAGAGGCCATGGTAGCAGGGAGCAGACAGGCAGACAGCAATAGAGGGAGACATCTCCAGCTGCATTTTGAATTGGCATCAAGCGCTAGCCAATAGGAGCTCGCAGACTGACAGCTATGAATACCATATTGTTGTTACCCCTAAATAATCGGAAGACGCTATTTAGCATTACCTGTTGCACAATAAATAACTACTTTCCAGCCCAACTGTGTTTCCAAAGCACAAAAATTTCTTATTGCAACAAAAGTAAGTTACACTCTATGATCTATCACAATTAGCACAAAGACAATTAAATACAAAAGGCACAGCATGATACATATGCATGCGCACCAGTCCCAGTAAACAGTCATCACTCCAGAAGCCTGTGATCATCCAAGAAGAATGGCTACTGACTGGGACAGGTGAGCAGGTTATATACCCTACAGATCATGATAACAACAATGTAGATAGACAAACATAATTCCATTGGTTCTTGATCTTGGTCTTTGTAATATGCTGTAGTTCATAGGACAGTTCACTAGGGGTATGTCCCAATTCTCCAGTCTCTTGAGAATAAGTTCATAGGACAGTTCACTAGGGGTATGTCCAAATTCTCCAGTCTCTTGAGAATAAATTGTATTTCTTTAATTGGTTTAAACTAGCTAAAGGCACTACATTACAGAGTATACATTCCAAACAATAATTTCCTATAATCCATAACCATCAAACGCAAGATGCGACTCCCTCGCTGATAGATTCAGATATCTGGAAATAAACAGTGTATCAGTATAGTTCCAAACATGCCATGTCTACCATGTTGTGAAATTTATGTATATGATATTTAAGGTATACAACATAATTATATGCTACTAAAACCTCTAATATTACGTTTAATGTGAAGGAACCTTTTATGAGTGCGTGTATATTTATGATTATATGTTAGTGTGCGTTGTGTATCTACATGCAGTGTAAAAGGTGCGCTGTGTGCAGGGGTTGTGTACAGTGCAAACATTCGCTGTGTGTGTTTTATATTTACAATAGCAACTGTGTATATGTGTGCACACTTTGTGGATACACATGCGATCATTTAAGTGTATGTATGTATGTGTGTGTGTGTGTGTGTATGTATATGTGTGTGTGTATATATATATATATATATATATATATATACACACACACACATGTATTAATAAATATATATATAGCTTTATCCAGTAACTGGTATTATTGATATTACTTCTGTCTGAGGGCCTGTTTCAGACCCGCTCGCGAGCGCTGAGCATTCACAGCAAGCCGTCGCTCCGGGTCTCGTACCAAAGGGGGCATGCTGTCGATGGTGAGTGACAGCATGCCCCCTTTGGTGGGCGTGCTGGGGGCATGGCTGCCCAGACGGAGGCATTCCCATGGGAACGCCTACCGTCTTGGGCCAGCCCCACTGACATCACAAGTGATGTCAGTGGGAGTGCTTTCGGCTCTGTTTGAGCTGAAAGCACTCTAGGACTTACAGCAACGAGACCCTACCACAAGGGTCTCATCGCAAGCCTGATAGTCATGATGGTCTTGACCATCGCGACCATCTTCCTGCCCGCTCGCTATAGCTGTAGGTGGTCACCCACAGCTATGCGAGCAGGCAGGAGGCCGTTAAAAAAAAAAAAAAAGCCCGGCCCTGATTCAGAGCGAGCACTCTGTCAGAGCGTTCGGCTCTGAATCAGGGCCTGATTTAAAAAGTGACAGACAATGGAGTTGTTCTGATCAGAGATGGCCAGCTGATACTTGATGGAATCACAAGCCTCTTCAGCCTATTTGGAAAGTAAATGCTAGTTCCTTTAGGCATACAATAATAGTCAGACTTAAAGACAATGGTTCATTCAAAACACTCGTCTGCACCTCACAGTATGTGTGTGTTTTTCAATTACTAGTCAGAATGTCCACAGGACTTGTCTCCCAGCACTGACCAAACCTTGCATTTTTAAATATACAGTATACAAAGTCTTTAAATACATGTGTATCCATGTGCATTTATTATGTAAAGACTTTAACAGTGTGCAGTAACACGGCAGATGTACACAATGCTAAATAGTGCCATACACAATGATGTTATACTGACTACGCCAGATGGCATCGTGCAGACAATGCAAACATGGCGTCTTCAGATATATTCAAATATCTCAGTCAAACATCCAGCTTTGACACAGCCAATCATGTGCCGCCGCTGCAGCCACTCCTGATTGGCTGCCGGTTTGCGAGCTCTGATTGGCTCACGGCAGATGCTGTCTCTCCATGGATGCTTATCGTTGCGGTGGCTGCAACCAGCTGCCGGCCAAGTGCTAATCCACACTGCTGCCAATCGGGCCTGCTGCTCTGTCCTGGCCCAAGACTACAGTCCTGGCAGTCCCCTCCTAATGGTGTCCATTACTAGTCACCAAATATAATATTCTAATTTACAATTGTTATATATATGTATACAGGTTAATGAAACTCCTAATTTTATTGGTACGATGTGATTGGGTATTTCTGCTTTCATGTGGTTATTGAATTGATCTTTACTGGCACTGACTTTTAACATTGTAGCATTTTGTACTAGAATGTACATTATCCCCATCATATTTTGCGTTTGTGCAGACAGTGTAACAAAGAAAAATACCTATTGGTTAGAGTGACGGTAAAGAAGATGGTGGAAAGAGAGAAATAGAGTTCAGCCAGTAAAAGAAATATACTATTGTATAGGATATCCATCATCATCATCATCATCATCATCATCATCATCAGTTGATTTGCTATTTATAAACTCCTGAACACCTACAGTAAATTAGACACATATTCTGTTTTCCACTACCAAGAACCAAATTTAGCATTATGTACTGTAGGTGGGAAGTGGAACCAAGAGCACACATTTACAATCTGTTCAGAGTCATATACAGTCAGGTCCATAAATATTGGGACATTGACAGAATTTTCATATTTTGTCCTCTATTCACCACCACAATGGTTTTGAAATGAAACAAACTAGATGTGCTTTAACTGCAGACTTTCAGATTTAATTTGAGGGTAATTACATCCAAATCGGGTGAACGGTGTCGGAATTACAACAGTTTCAATATGTGCCTCCCACTTTTTAAGGGGCCAAAAGTAATGGGACTATCAACTCAAAAGCTATTTCATGGACAGGTGTGGGCTATATCCTCGTTATTTCATTATCAATTAAGCAGGTAAAAGGTCTGGAGTTGATTCTAGGTGTGACATTTGCATTTGGAATCAGTTGCTGTCAACTCTCAATATGAGATCCAAAGAACTGTCACTATCAGTGAAGCAAGCCATCATTAGACTGAAAAATCAAAACAAACCCATCAGAGAGATAGCAAAAACATTAGGTGTGGCCAAATCAACTGTTTGGAACATTCTTAAAAAGAAAGAATGCACCGGAGAGCTCAGCAACACCAAAAGACTTGGAAGACCACGGAAAACAACTGTGGTGGATGACAAAAGAATTATTTCCCTGGTGAAGAAAACCCCCTTCACAACAGTTGGCCAAATCAAGAACACTCTCCGGGAGGTAGATGTATATGTATCAAAGTCAACAATCAAGAGAAGACTTCACAAGAGTGAATATAGAGTGTTCACCACAAGATGTAAACCATTGGTGAGCCACAAAAACAGGAAGACCAGATTAGAGTTTGCCAAACAACATCTAAAAAAGCCAATACAGTTCTGCAACAACATCCTATGGACAGATGAGACAAAGATCAACTTGTACCAGAGTGATGGGAAGAGAAGAGAAGGAAAGGAACTGCTCATGATCCAAAACATACCACCTCATCAGTGAAGCATGGTGGTGGTAGTGTCATGGCGTGGGCATGTATGGCTGCCAATGGAACTGGTTCCCTTGTATTTATTGATGATGTGACTGCTGACAAAAGCAGCAGAATTCATTCTGAACTGTTTTGGGCAATATTATATGCTCATATTCAGTCAAATGCTTCAGAACTCATTGGACAGCGCTTCACAGTGCAGATGGACAATGACCCGAAGCATACTGCAAAAGCAACAAAAGAGTTTTTTAAGGCTAAAAAGTGGAATGTTAGGCAATGGCCAAGTCAATCCCCTGACCTGAATCCGATTGAGCATGCATTTCACTTGATGAAGACAAAACTGAAGGGAAAATGCCCCAAGAACAAGCAGGAACTGAAGACATTTGCAGTAGAGGCCTGGCAGAGCATCACCAGGGATGAAACCCAGCATCTGGTGTTGTCTATGCGTTCCAGACTTCCGGCTGTAATTGCCTGCAAAGGATTTGCAACAAAGTATTAAAAAGTGAAAGTTAGATTTAGGATTGTTTAGTTTGTCCCATTACTTTTGGCCCCTTAAAAAGTGTGAGGCACATATAAAAATGGTTGCAATTCCTACACCGTTCACCTGATTTGGATGTAATCACCCTCAAATTAAATCTGAAAGTCTGCAGTTAAAGCACATCTTGTTTGTTTCATTTCAAAGTCATTGTGGTGGTGAATAGAGGACAAAATAAGAAAATTCTGTCAATGTCCCAATATTTATGGACCTGACTGTATATATCAGTTGCATCTAACTTGAGGCTGAATGGGTGTTAATGGGTGTTAATGGGTGGCAATAGAATGTTCATATACTGTATAATCTGTGTGTTCATGGAGGGCTAGCAGTGACATGTTGTTTTTATAGTAGCAGATGGATAGAAGCAGCACAGCTGCATAGATTTGTGCAACTCTAAATATGATTGAATAATACATTTATTTCCCTGCATTGCTTCCGACTTTCATGAAATTTTGTTTAAGGCCTAAGTTATTTTCTGTAAGAAAAATACACTACATTGTGCTAAGAACAATACTGGTAACACAAGAGAATAGTTTTCAAACAGCAGATATTTAGAGGATATAGTTTTAATCCCAGCTGTCGGGATGCCGGCACTCAAAACGCCGGTGCCAGAATCCCGGCACCAGTCAGAATTCCACTGCTGGCATCCCACCCACCGGCATCAGATTGGTAAGTAGTGAGGTTAGGGGGAGGGTTAGGGTTTAGGGATAGTTTTAGGCACTAGCGGGAGGGTTAAGGTTAGGCGGGGGTGCCAAGAGGAGGAGCCGGTACTATTTACCTGGGGGTCTCACAGCTCCCCCCCTCCTCAACCGCAGTGGTGCTTTACGGCATTGCAAATGCATGTTTGTTTTTTTGCTCGAGGGGGAGTGGCCATGCCTCCCACGCCATGCCTCCCACAAGTAAGCCACACCCCCATCTTTACCTGGGCCCGGAAGGGCTCTCTACACCTCTGGGGTTAGGCACTAGGGGGAAAGATTAGGTTTAGGCAGCGTGAAATGAGGGTTATGGTTAGTGGTAGCGTTAGTATGCTTACTGACAGGTGTTGGTATCCTAACTCTAGATCTATTTGTTTTGTGAAATAGTGGGCCTGATTCCATGGTGCACACAGTCACTGGCAGAGCTGCGTCTTTTGCCACAGCTGTGTCTGCATCTTAATGTTAAAGCCATCACCCATGATCTTCCCAATGAGGTGCGCACAGGCTGCTGTGTTAATCTATCTTGGTGCATCTTTAGACACACCATCACTGCACCATTGGTCTCACCATTGAAGCTTTCACCAGCTCTTTGACCAAATGTAATTTCTCCATCTGAACATGGTTTCTTGTGCCTGCACTACTGCAGCAAGAGATGAACTTGCTGTCAGTGGCACCCCTGCATCTGCCTAACCACCTCCTTGTTACTGGCAAGGAACACCCTTTGAAATCTAGGGCTCTTGTGTAAAAATTTACTCTGTATCTCTTGGTGGTAACCATTGCGATGCATGCTCAGTGCGACTCGATTGCATGTGGAGACATAAAACAGTGGCTGCTTGCATGCGACATCGATATTGTTTGGACCTCTTAATCAGGCCCAGTTTTTAATAAGGCAGTGCACTGTCGGCTAAATATTATCAAGATTTGTCTGGACTTGCAACAAGAACTTCTCTACTTTAAAGTCTGCCATTTAAGTTTATACTACTGAAGCAGGTACTGCAGTTTATATCTCCTTCTGCCAAGGGCTGGCTGGCAACATTTTACCTGGGGGGCAAATGCATGCAGGAGGCCCTGGCAAAGGAGTAGTGTGTAGCCAGGGTGGCCGGAGCATGCGCGTGCTACAGTGCCCCCCCCTCAAGTGTTCCAGGGAGGAGGCAGGTCCATATGGGATTAATGTAAAGTAAAAATAAAGATAAGGGGCAGCCCCCTGTAGTGGTGCCTATATGCAGTGCCCCCATGTGCCCCAGAGGAGGACCCCCTTATGCAGGCCTCCAGTAGTACCCCCAGTAGTAAGCCCCTTATATAGTGCCCCCAGTAGTGGTCCCCCCTTCTGAAGTGACCCTTTTGCCCCCAGTAGTATGCCCCTTATATAGTGCCCCCAGTAGTGGTACCCCCTAGGCATTGCCCCCAGTTGTGCTGCCCCCTTTGCAGTGCCCCTAGTAGCAGTCCAGCCCCCATGCAGTGCCCCCAATAGTGGTAACCCTTATGCAGTGCCTCTTAAATAGTGACCCCAGTTGTAGTCTCCACCCTATGCAGTACCCCCAGTATTGCCCTTTATATAGAGTCCCCAGCAGTGGTCCCCCGATGCAGTGCCCCCTGTGGTAGTTCCCTCCCCCCTATGCATTACCCCTAGTAGTAGTCCTCTCCCCTTATAGTTCCCCTAGTAGTAGCCCCCCCTTGTAGTGCCCCTAGTAGTAGTCCCCCCTTTGTAGTTCCACCAGTAGTAGTCCCCTCTTGTAGTGCCCCCAGTAGTGATCTCCCCCTTGTAGTGCCCCCAGTAGTGGTCTCCCCTTTGTAGTGCCCCACCTTGTAGTACCCCCAGTAGTGGGCTCCATTCTTGTAGGGCCCCCAATAGTGGTCTCCCCCCCTTGTAGTGCCCCCCAGTAGACACACGTAATAAAAAACATAAACACTTACCTGAATTCCCGGTCCTGCTGCCGCCATCCACTCCTCCGTCTGTCCTCCCAGGCTGGCCTGCACTGCATTATGGGAGAGACGTCATGACTGATGTAATGACGTCTCTCCCATTTCCCACTGCAGGAGCCGGAAGATGGAGCAGCTCCGGCAGTGGGCGCAGCAGCAGTCAATGAGAGTCTGACAGACTCTCATTGGCTGCTACTTAAAACAAACACACAGCTGCCGGCGCCGCCAGCGGTGTATTTTGGATATCGGAATATTCTGTATTTTGAAATATTTGCATATCATAATGAATTGTCTTGGGAATGGGACCCCAATTTAAACACAGAATGTATTTATGTTTCATATACACCTTATATACATAGCCTGCAGGTAATTGTATACAATATTTTTAATAATTTTGTGAATCAAACAAAGTTTGTGTACATAAAGTAAATTCATTTATGTTTCAAATACACCTTATACACAGCCTGTAGGTAATTGATGCACAAAATTATAAAAAATATTGTATACAAACAAAGTTTGTGTACAGTGAACCATCAGAAAGCAAAAGGTGTCACTCTCTGTCATACTCCAAATATTCCATATTTCTGAATAATTGGATATGGGAAACTCAACCTGTACCCTACCTACATTGTCATTGGATTCAATGGTATATTTATATGCCCCTAATACTAAAATTAATATAGCAACCAATTATTTTTCCAAAATAATAATTTTCCCTTCAGTGGACCATGAAATCATAATAATTTGGATGGTTGTGTTACAACTGATAGTTCCGAATATATAACGCATTGCATTAATCAACTATTAGAATATTTAAAAAAAACAGGATTCATCCCTGGAAAAAAAAACATTTACTTTAGGATCAACCAAACAGAAAGCTTTCAACATGACCCAATTTATATCACAGGTTGGGTTTTTCAAAACATTAGCAAACATATCTTCTGGGTTGACAAATGGGTCAAACTTTCAAATCCCAATATGTGTGTGTATATAAGTCTTTAGCTCTCTGATTTCCTGATGGCTACAATCATTTGATCAAATTAAATTTATATTCTCTTTACTGATTAAATAGTTTTGTATATATTGTACCAGCAACTGAGAAATCCCTTGGAACTCCAGTGTAGGGTTCATCCGTCTATAAATGACAGTGCCCCACATGAGTTTTCCTCTAAAAATCTAATTCTTGCCAACTGATCCCAGCTATTTTTGCTTTTTATACATCCACTAATACTGCCGTATGGCTTAAAGAAACTAAGGCACAAATAAGAGAATAATGTTGGTAAGTTTACAGGGGAAGAGTGGAATCAAATATATGTAAGGATTTAAGATATCACACAAATCCTCTTATGTCCTACATAGAATAATATATCTCACTTCTTTAATGCAAGTGCATCCTCCTGTTGAAGATTCCAATTGGTTCTTCATTCTGACCTACATCCCCACTACAGGCTGTGGTTTTGGCTTAGTACTTATGGCTTTAAAATCATTTTTGGGGCATAATGCAGCCTGTGACTGCGATCCTATACACAGAAAAAAATGTTTCCGGGGCCTCAGCTCCTTTGGCCATTCTGAGCGACCATAGGGTTACTCAGAAGGCCTAGAACAGTTGGTGTTGAACTGTGTTTCTCATATCACCATGCATAATAGGAACACATCCAATTTTTAATTACTATCAGGAGCACTTAACATTCCGGTAATAAACCATCACCAATTGCATCACTGTGCATGTCATTTGTAAACAAAACCACTCATAGGTTTTACTGTATATTGGATGAGTCACTGTCCTTCAATCCCAATACCAACATACACATTCATTGGTCAGTTGCAACACATATCCACACCCGATAGATTACCACACCCCACAGACACCATCAGTGTTTTACAGAGGCATCACATGTCTTGCCTGCCCTGATTGGCCTCCTGATTGCTTATTTTCTGTTATGTGCCTGTGTGTGTCCAATCCTATGTTCACGTATGCTAAGGTGCAGTGTCTGCTACCATTAAAAAGACAATGCTTTACAAAGTACTTGCTTGTCTGGAGTCCTCATTTCAAGTACCCATTTTACAATATATAATTTTTACTCAGATCGATGATATTTGACTGATCTACAACTGATGCTGCATTTTTGCACACAATTGCTTGGTTGTCAAAGCTGCCAGTGGGTGTCTTAATATAAAACCACATGGCTGCGACATTTGCATAATTTCACACAGCCACTGTGTACAAATTTGTAAATGCTGTGGCATTATTATTATTGTTATTATTATTACATTTTATTTATAAGGTGCCACAAGTGGTCCACAGCACTGTACATACAGTAAAGGGTACACAGAACATTACATTACAATACAGTAACCAAAATATAAACAGAACACAAGTAACAATTAGCAACACAATTCTCCATATACAGTACAGCTCTGAGGGTGAAGGCTGTCATAGAAGTGCTAGAGAAGGAGGCTGTGAGACAGTGGGGAGGAGGACCCTGCTCCTAGGTTTACAATCTAGGGGATTAGCATTCATCTCTGAATCAGGCTCTCTGTATTTTATCCTCTTGCCATTCCATTGTTAACCTTTCTTTTGTCTCTCTATGTCATAATTCTCTGCTCCTTGCTCGATCCTCTACACCTTTGTGTCTTACCTATTTATTTAGTTAGCTTGCATGCTGTGTCCTCACTAAGGGCACCAATTACCTTTTCATTGCCAAAGTTTTCCACTTTCATTCTTCTCATCTGTGGCTTTTGACACTGTTAATCACCCGCTTCCGCTTCAAACACTCAACAGCCTCCGTGAATCTGCACTATGTTGATTCACTTCTTACCTCACTGATCATTCCTTTCTGTCTCTACTTAAACTTCCACCTACTCCTAGTCTTCCTCTCCCTGTTGGAATCCTGCAAGGTTTTGTCCTTGGGCCCCTCTTCTTCTCACTGTACACCCCTCCCTTCAAAAATGTATCAGCTCCTTCAGACTCCAATACCACCTTTATGCAATTGATACTCCCTTGCTCCCATATAAAAATTGTCAAATTTGAACGCATTGTCTTTCCACTTCCAGGACCCCATCCTATCAATCTATTTCTTTTTGTAGTCAATATATTCACTCTTGGTTGCTCCCCAAGGCCTGAGCTGTATGACATCTGAAAAGCAGTTGAAAATAAAAATGCCAGAAACAAATAACAAACCAATACCCAAACTAACAAGTTATTTACTGAATAAAAACCTACTGTCATTCATAGGCAAAACTTTTAGGTTTTATAGCTATCCTATCGTTACTGTACATATACACCCACCAAAATAACTGCTTACAGAGCATCAGGCTTAATTACAGCCTATGCAGACTTGAGTGCTACAATGAGTACACTTTGCTACTGCTGGCCACTGCCAACAGGTAATTCAAAACTATGGAATACCAGATAGCCCAAACTAATACCAGGGCCACCTATTTACAGTTAACTGCAATTCAATCTTCAAACTATTACTTTAAAGTTCACATCAGTTGTGCCCCTGTATCCTATGAAGTTATAATGGGTTCTAGCAAAATGTTGTCAGAAATCTCGTGATGTGCAGGGTATGAAAACTTTAGGTCCACAAGAATATTACCAAATTATCTTCCTCAGTTAATTAAGATTTTTAAATTCCACTACAACTTATGAAAATGAGTCTACTCTTGTCAATGTTAAGAAAAATATGACAATTATAAATGCAGTAATAATCCAATTCAATTCCAATTCAATTCCAAATCTAAAAAGTTGATATGAACTTTGCTGAGGAATTGTTGGTGTTTAATTCCTTTTGATTTTAGCCATTTAATATTACCAAGTAACATATACTTTACATACACTACCAAGAGAAGATTTAACAAAGCTGCCAAAGTAGAGGAACCGTGTACTTCTTACTCTGTCAGGTACTGTAAGTATAACGAAGACAATTATTTCCACAGTTACCTTAGACATCTGACTATTATAAAAGTAGTATACTCTTTTAACATATAGCAATCCATCTGATTTTTAGCTCTCTAAATGTGTACATTGTCACATACATTAAACTGTAATTTTAAAGGAGACCCTATAGTATTGTAAATAATACATCTATGGGTGCAATCAATTGTTTTTTGGGCGGCAATAATTAATGGGCACTCAATGGAGAAATTTAATTGTTTTGGGTGCCTGTTAATTATCACACTTGTCGTGTCCACAAGAACAAGGTTTAGCAGCACAAAGTGGCTAAACCCATCTAAACTAATGGGTACAAAGCAAAAAGTGCAGTTTGGGTGCCCAAACGGCCCTCTTTTTGCATCTTTCTCCTTGCCACCTCAAGAGGGTGCGAGCAGAAACGTCAGTGCCTACAGAAATCGCACCCGATCAGAGGAACAATTAAATTTCTCAGTCAGATGCCCACTAAGAACGGGTGCATAGAAAGCAATTGAATTCCTCCCTATGTATTTCTGAAATTATAACCAAGTGTTTGATTTGCAAACACAAATAAAATATTTTGAATGCTCAACCCACACATTTTTTGCCAAAATAATGAAAGTGTTATTTGCATAACTACAGTATGTCCAGCATCATAAAGCAGGTGGTACTGTTGAAATAGTGAAACTTTGAAACATGTTGAAGAAAGCAATACATAAATATGGCCAGAATCTGTGACAATCATTGTATTTTTATGTCGGATTGGTTTCCTAAGTCTCAACAAGATATTTTGTAACTTGACAAAGGAAGTATGACCCCAGAAATAACAAGGAACATACAAGTAGGATAAAGTAAGGTGTTGTATAAAATGAAGCAACTTCTAAAAAAAATATATTAGAAAAGTTATTGTTTACCAATTTCATCAACATGTTTAAGTATTACTTCATGGTAACCACCTTAAAACCTATTTTAAAAGCAAGGGGTAACCAGTTAACTAAAGCAGGATTAAATCTCCCATAAAAGTCCTATAACAGTAGACAAGGAGCTTCAGTCATGTGACAAAGTAAAGCTTTAAGGGAATGCAGTTAGCAAGTCGACAATAAATATATAGACAACCATAATGTCAACACAACATTGAATTTTACCATGTTAATACAAATGTAAAATGCTGACATATAACATGTCTACATAATATGTTGACATATGACACTAGTTTCTAAATTAACATATAATTTAACTAAGGGATCATTGGAATATAATTAAGATGTGTATCTATTTTAACTTGTACAATGAGTTTTTAAGCTCAATTTTGCTACAATCATTTCTTAATATTTGGGAGGGGGGTTGAGACTGTGTTTTAAGCCGTGTATCACACATGCTTCTGCGATATGTTGGAAGAGTCACCATGCATCACATACATGATTGTCATGCTCTGGACATGCTTTATACTGTTTTAATGCTGTGCATGGCATTAATTCACTACTGCTCTACCATGCAGAGCAACAGGTGAGTGAGAATGATATCCCACTACCTATTTTTTGCAATGCTGTTTACTTAAAGTCATAAGAAACATTGTTTATTCTTGTAGAAAATGCCCTGTTATATTCATTATAGCTAAAAAATGCCTTATTTTTTCCTGTCTCTTTGACCTCTCTAATGGGATGTGGGACTTGGGTTCTTTTTAGGGGTCTGCACCGGCCACTTTTTGTGTTTTGTGTTTTGGTTTTGGATCTGGATCTTTCTTCATGTTTTGGATCTGTATTGGTTTTGCCAAAACCACCCTTCCGTGTTTTGGGTTCTGGGTTTTGTGTTTTGGATCTGCATTTTTTTTTTAAAAAAGCATAAATACAGCTAAAATCACAGAATGTGTTGGTTTTTCTGCTGCTATGCTATTATTAACCTCAATAACCTTAATTTACACTAATTTCCAGTCTATTCTGAACACCTCACACCTCACAATAGTGTTTTTATGTCCAAAAGGTTGCACCGACGTAGCTGGATGACTATGCTAAGTGACACGAGTGGGCGGCACAAACACGTGACCCTTCTAGGAGTGATACTGCAGTGGCAGACAGGATGGCAGTTTGAAAAACTAGGCCCCAAACTGTACATAATGCAAAGAAAAAAAGAGGTGCAAGATGGAATTGTCCTTGGGCCCTCCCACCAACCCTTATGTTGTATAAACAGGACATTCACACTTTAACAAAGCAATCATTTCAGCGCCAGGGTCTGCCACACAACTGTGGCTGAAATGATTGGTTCGTTTGGACCCCTACAAAACAAGCTGGCAATTAATCTGTCCCTGCACAAACTGGCTCTACAGAGGCAAGATGTCATCCTCATCCTCCTCATCCACCGATTCCTCACCCTCTTCAGTGTTGTGCACATCCTCCCAGAGTATTAACTCGTCCCCACTGGAATCCACCACCACATGTCCCTCTGTACGTTCTGGAGGCTGGTCTCCCTGGAAGAGTTGATTCATTTTTATGAACATCATTTCCACATTTTGTGGAAGCAACCTCCTATGCCTTTCGCTGACAAGGTTCCCGGCTGCACTAAACACTCTTTCGGAGTACACACTGGAGGGGGGGCAACTCAGGTAAAATAGAGCCAGTTTGTACAGTGGCTTCCAAATTGCCTCTTTTTCCTGCCAGTCCAGGTACAGACTGTCTGACTTGCCTACTTGGATGCTGTCACCGATGTAATCCTCCACCATTCTGTCAATGGTGACAGTATCATATGTAGTGACAGTAGACATGTCAGAAATTGTTGCCAGGTCCTTCAGTCCAGACAAGATGTCCAAACTTGGACCTGCCTGCCCTGAATCACCACCAGCGGGTTGCTTAGGATACCTAAGCATTTTCATGGCAGCCCCAGTTGCGGGAGAAAATGAAGAAGGAGCTGTTGACGTGTCACATTCCGCTTCAGCTGACAGTGTTTTCACCAGCAGGTTTTTGCACCTCTGAAGGCTTGTGTCAGCCGGAAAGAGAGACACCACATAGGCTTTTAAGCTAGGATTGAGCACGGTGGCCAAAATGTAGTGGTCTGATTTCAACAGATTGACCACCCAGGAATCCAGGCAAAGTGAATGAAGGGCTTCATTCATGAGTCCCACATGCCGAGCGGAATCGCTCCATCTAAGCTCCTCCTTCACTTTCTCCAGCTGCTTCTGCAAAAGCCTGATGAGGGGAATGACCTGACTCAAGCTGGCAGTGTCTGAACTGACTTCACGTGTGGCAAGTTCAAAGGGCTGGAGAACCTTGCACAACATGGAAATCATTCTCCACTGCGCTTGAGTCAGGTGCATACCCCCTCCTTTGCCTTTGTCATAGGTGGATGTATAGGCTTGAATGGCCTTTTGCTGCTCTACTATCCTCTGAAGCATATAGAGGGTTGAGTTCCACCATGTCACAACCTCTTCCTTCAGGTGATGGCGGGGCAGGTTGTTTGCTGGCGCTCCAGTCTTCAGTCGCTGAATGGCAAAAGTGGCCAGAAATTTTTCGGGTCACCCAAAGCGTCTCCTGCACGCCCCTGTCACTTTTCAGAAAATTCTGCTCCAACAAATTTATTGTGTGAGCAAAACATGGGACGTGCTGGAATTTGCCCAGATGTAATGCCGCACAATATTGGTGGCGTTGTCAGATATCACAAATCCCCAGGAGAGTCTAAGTGGGATAAGCCACTGGGCGATGATTTCCCTCAGTTTCTCTAAGAGTTTGTCGGTGGTGTGCCTCTTACTTAAACCGGTGATACACAGCATAGCCTGCCTTGGAATGAGCTGGCGTTTCTGAGATGCTGCTACAGGTGACGCTGCTGCTGTTGCTGCGTAAGGTAATACATCTACCCAGTGGGCTGTCAGTCATATAGTCTTTAGTCTGCCCTGTTCCACTTGTCCACATGTCCGTGGTTAAGTGGACATTGGGTACAATGGCATTTTTCAGGACACTAAGGACACTTTTTCTGACGTTTCTGTACAGTCTCGGTATCGCCTGCCTAGTGAAGTGGAATCTAGACGGGATTTGGAACCGGGGACACACTACCTCCATCAATTGTCTAAATCCCACTCCACTAATGGCAGATACCGGACACACGTCTAACACCAACATAGCAGTCAAGGCCTCAGTTATACGTTTTGCTTCAGGATGACTGCTGTCGTACTTCATCCTCCTCGCTAAGGACTGTTGGAGGGTCAATTGTTTAGTAAAAGTAGTGGTGTTCCTACTTCAACTCTGGGATGATGAACGACTCCCAGCAATAGCAGCATCGGCAGCAGGAGGCGTAGCAATGCAGGATCCTCCGGTGGAATCCCGGATAGGAGAGTCAGTCATGCCAGTGACATGGCCTCCAGAACTACTTCCGATCCTGACTAAGGAGGAAATTGACTAAGAGGGAGTTGACGGTGTGGTTTGCAGGCGCTTGGATACTACAGGAAAACGGGAATTAGGTGTTCCTGGACTGCTTACGGTCTTAGCCAAAGTTTCTGAACTTGACAGTAACTTTTTATGAACGCGCTGCAGGTGCCGTATAAGGGAGGATGTTCCTAGTTGGTTAATGTCCCTACCCCCACTTATTTCACCTTTACATATGGTACATGTGGCAAGACAGTTGTTGTCCAGATTTGGATAGAAATATTGCCAGACCAAAGAGGTGGAATGTTTGGTCTTCTGCCCAGGCATGACCGTGATGGGCTTTTTCATCCCACGGAAAACAACTGTCTCCCCCAGAGCCTGATTTAAACAAACCACATCACCATCAGAATCCTCCTCGCCAACTTCCTCCTCAGCGCCAGCTACACCAGTATCCTCATCCTGTTGTACTTCAACAGTGACATCTTCAATTCGCATATCAGCAAGTGGACTGTGGGCGCTCCTTTCAGCACTTGCAGGGGGCGTGCAAATGGTGGAAAGAGCCAACTCTTCCCGTCCAGTGCTGGGAAGGTAAGGCATCGCAACCACCACCACACTTGGACTCTCCTTGGTGATTTGTGATATCTTCTTAGAATGCACAGTTCTTCGCTGTGCTTTTGCCAGCTTAACTCATTTGATTTTTTTAGTGAGAGGAGGGCTTCCATCGTCATGTGAAGCTGAACCTCTAGTCATGAACATAGGGAAAGACCATAGCCATTCCTTGCCACTCCGAGTCGTAAATGGCATATTTGCAAGTTTACATTTCTCTTCAGATGATTTAAATGTTTTTTTCAAGGTAATTTTCTTGAACTTTGTCATTTGGGATTGTATGTGCCCTCTATTATGACATTGGGCATCGGCCTTGGCAGACGACGTTGATGGCATGTTATCATCTATGTCATGACTAGTGGCAGCAGCTTCAGCACTAGGAGGAAGTGGTTCTTGATCTTTCCCTATTTTATTTTCATCAGAGAAAGTTTGGTCCTCCATTTATGTTATATTGATATATACGTGCGGCTAAGGTGCACACAAACACAGAAAATTATTTGTTATTTTTGTTGGAGACTAGTGCACTTTGTGGGTTACACCACCCTTTAAGAAATGAGCCAGCTGGCCCTTTACTTATGGGACACAGGCGCACGCTTGGTGCTGCTCCTTTGTTGATGCACGTACAGCTACAGCCCACACAATTCACAAACACAGAAAATATTTTTTTATTTTGTTTGGAGTGCCCTTTGGGGGTTACAGCACCCTTTAACGAACAAGCCAGCTGGCCTTTTACTTATGAGACACAGGCGCACGCTTGGCGCTGGTCCTTTGTTGATGCACGTGCAGCCACAGTGCACACAATTCACAAACACAGAAAAAATATATATTTTTTTGCACTTGGGGGAGCACCCTTGATGGACAGAGCACCCCCTGGACAACACTACAGCTCCCCTTTAGGACTGGGACACTGCACAGGACTTTGGAGTGGACACAGCCCCTATGGACAACTGACTGCACAACACAGTCCAGCCAGCCCCTATGGACTTTGAAGTAGTGGACACAGCCCCTATGGACAACAGCAGCACAGCACAGCACAACACTACACTGCACTACACTACACTACACTACACAGCCCAGCCAGCCCTAACTCCCACCCTCCCTCTTCACTGTCCACAGCCGAGTGAGAAAGTGGCGTCGACGAAGGTACCTTATATAGGATCCAAAACCTGCAAGACCCGGAAGGCAGGATGATGACGTTTTGCCTTGATTTCTGATCTGAGTCAGGCGGGGAAAGTCGAGCCTGACTCGGATCGGCCTCGGATCGGGGGGGTTTGAGGGGGTTCGGATTTCAGAAATCCAAACCCGCTCACCCCTAGTTCTTTTCCCCAATCAATGTCAGAAACACTTATTGTCATGATTTAGCAGCCCAGGAAGGACCCTCTATATCCTGGATCATATCATCCCATCTGCCTCCTCAACACTAATTTTAACATTTTAGCTAACATCATTGCACTTAGAATTAACAAAGTGATCAATGAGGTAGTTTACTTGGATCAGACTGGCTTTATGCTAGACAAGTCCACCACTTAAAACCTGTTTCACAATGTTCTAGCTCTGTGGATAAGATGGCAGTTGTATCCTTGGATGCTGCCCGGGCCTTTGAATCCATGGGGTAGCAGTATCTTTGGGAGAGTCCAGTTTGGGAACAGGCCCTGAGTTTTTTTTTTTTTTCCCAGGTTAAACTACTCTATTATATAACACTGGGTTGGGTCTATTCTACTCCACTGTGAAGTTTCCCCATCTTTCAGACTCTCCTGGGGCACAATATAGCCATTGAGCCTTTGGCTTGTGTTATTAGGAATCACTCAGGTATCCAGGGAGGTGGAGGGGGTGCAAATTCAAAGGTGTTTTGACGAAGTGGCTCTGTAAGCTGATGTTATGCTTTTGTTCTTGTCTGATGGGTTGAAATCACCATCCACCCTGTAATGGATTATTTTGATATTTTCTCAGGGCTGGAACCTTGTTGACTTGCCCCAAGTGCTCATCTCCCCAGGGTTCCTTTTTACATAAGTTATGGGCTTGCCCGGTTGTCAGTTATTTCTGTGGGCAGGTTGCAAGCTTTTTAACCAAAATGGGTGATATGTCTCCTCAGATTTATATTTTTTGATTGAGCCTTAGAGATGTGGTCGCTCAACTGACTTGTCACTATATCCATAATGCCATGACATTGGCAAGAGCATACATAGCTTGCACATATATGGTCTTTACAAAAAACAGAGTTGCAGATGCACTACGCGATCATTACTGTATACATATAAATTTATAATATAGAATTTCAGAGGTAGTTTGCATATCAATGGCCACTGATACGGGCCTGCCCACCAGCGTCAAGGTCACCTCATTGAGCTGGTCCCTAACACTCTGGGGTTCACATCTGGGACGCACAGTCAGACATAATTATATGTAAATTTATATGTATACAGTAATGATCGCATAGTGCATCTGCAACTCTGTTTTTTGTATATGCCACTGTGAAATCTCAGCATGATAGCATCTTTCATTACTAATAGGGTGTGCAGTCTAGAGCACCTCCTTATACCCCATATTGTGTATTTATACACACATCTGAAGCCTGATATTGCTCCAGTCTAGATTTGCACCCCTCCCCCACCCCCTCATATGTTTTTAAGCAGGGACCTAGCATTTGACTGCGCTAGGCAACAGGTATAATTGCAAGTAAGTCCTATTTATATTGTTAGTATCAGTTTATTTGGGGTGAGCGTTTGGGTGTGGGGCCACCTGAGCTGTTTTGGCTGGACCTCTCCAGGGAATCACCATTTAATACATATAGTCACTTTGTATATCACCTTCATGTTTGTTTATTATTTATGTATTTTTTCACACACATTCTACCCTTATTATTATTATAACACTTGTTAATTACTGTACACACCTGATACTTTAACACTTCACTGTCACCCTTTTTTTCGAGTGATGCCCTGGGGAGGTCTTTGGCTGAGCTGACTTTTGGGGTGCTCTGCATCCCAGATGTAAACCCCAGAGTGTAAGGGACCTGCTCAATGAGGTGACCTTGACGCTGGTGGGCAGGCCCATATCAGTGGCCATTGATATGCAAACTACCTCTGAAATTCTATATTATAAATTTATATGTATACAGTAATGATCGCATAGTGCATCTGCAACTCTGTTTTTTGTATATGCCACTTTGAAATCTCAGCATGATAGCACCTTTCATTACTATTAGGCTGTGCAGTCTAGAGCCCCTCCTTATACATATATGGTCTTTAGAAGCCCATCTTGAGCAAGCGGTGTTGTCTGATGAATGACATGGTTGGTCATGAAGGGATTATGTACACAAAACTTAATTGTCCAATATTACTACATCTAGGGTGCTTGTAATGCTTACTCTTATAGTATGGGTACTGAGGTTCTTTTCTGCCTAGAGTTTGGCATCTGCTGAGGCAGATGTCTGACACTTAAGATCATATTCAGTACATTTTGTTTTTGGTTTCCTTTAGTGTTCTGTGTTATATCACTCTTGTCTATTTTGAATATTGTTATGTTTCTTTTGAATGTGTCATAATTTCTTTTGAATATTTTATTGTTTCATTTATGTATATGGATGTGTTGTATGGTATACCTAATCTTTACTTTACATTTGCTTTTATCTCATGGCAAAAGTTCTGATCATCTTTTTCCGTTTTGTTTATTGGGTTTTGTGGGTGGTGGGTGGGAATGTGGTTTGTGTTTCTTTTGTATGTTTTACAAAAACTTTTATATAAATACACCTCATTTAAAAAATACCAGAAGTTGGACAGTGGAAATAGCCCACTTGTGCCAATTTCTCAGCTCTATCCCCATGGCTACTTTACACAGTCAAAACAAGGAGAGACACATCAGTGAAACTCTTAGGGGCTGAATCTGAGTTAGCAGCAAATAGCTGCTACAGCATATTGTGATATTATTTAATTGCTCTATTGCACACTTGCCTGCCTTTTAACATCTCTTCCCAGGAGAAGCAGGAGTATGGCAGTGGGGGTGGAGCCTGATGATTTATGTCATTAAACCCTGCCCCCTCATGGTAAAATGCCACGATTGGCTAGAATTTACATAAGGGATGGGGCCAAATGATGTGATTTATGTAGAATCATGTCTTAAACCCCACCCCCTACATGGAGACCTGCGATCGCTGCAGGAATTCTCCTCATTCTGCCCACTTCACTAGAAAGTGGGCAGAATGCTGGAGGAATGCCTACCCTTCTGGGGGTGCGGGGGGGTTACCCAAAAAATCGGGAGCCTCCCATGAAAACTTGGAGGGTATGCATGTATGCTTTATTGTGGTTGCCTCATTAACCACCTATCTCTTATTGACTCTAACACTAACCCTTTTTAATAATTTTCCTATATTTTTTCCCATATAGTTTGCCTACTGCATATCCTGATACTGTGATATCTCCGCTTTTTTGCCTGTTCTCACATACTGACTGAATATTTTGCTATAATATTTTTTGACTTTAGACCAATTGTCTGCATTGTATAGCAACTGTATTTTCCACTTATATTTCCATCATTGTGTAACTCCATTCATTACTCTTCTGATTATTGCCATATTGGGTTTACACTATACCAGCATTATTCCTCCATTTTATTTTATTATTATTATTATTATTATCATCATTTATTTATATGGCACCATAAGTGTTCCGCAGCACCTTACAAAGTACATAAACAAATTCTAGACAAGCGACTTACAGAACAATACAATACAGGACATGGAAAATATATATTGCTACATTGGCTACCATATCACCCAGATAAGCAACAGAGCATAAGCAACCAAGTGTTAGGTGCCCTAGTGGTGAGTAAGAAGTAAATTACACTAAAGTAAGGAGAAGCTCAAGAGGGCAGTGGGACCTGCTCGTGAGAGCTTACATTCTAAAAAGGTGGGGGAAGACAAACTGGTTTGACACAGATGGGGTAGATGAGGAGGAAGGATCATGTAGCAGGGAGTTAGAATGATAGCTGGAAGGTTTTGATGAAGTAGTGGGTCTTGAGAGCCCGTTCGAAGGATTGCAAAGAGGTGGAGAGTCAGATGGGGAGTGGGAGAGAGTTCCAGAGGTGGGGAGCACCCACCTACCTTTTAATATCTCTTCCCAGGAGAAGCCCGGGTAAGAGAAGCAGGAGTGTGGTGATGGGGGCAGGGCCTGATGATTCATGTCATTAAGCCCTGCCCCCTCAAGCTAAAATGCCACGATTGGCTAGAATTTACATAGGGGCGCTGCCAAATGATGTGATTCATGTAGAATCATGTCTTGAGCCCCACCCCCTACACAGAGACCCGTGATCGCCGCAGGAATTCTCCTCATTCTGCCCACTTCATTAGGAAGTGGAATCATCCCATTCTTTACTACCACCTAAATATTCTGCATGATCTTCCTATCGCTACTCTTTTTTTTTCTAACTTTAATAGTGTCACATAATTTTAGCCTTAATTTAAACAGATTCCCTTTATACAAATGGGTTCCTTTACAACTAAATTAGCAATTCAAAATTGTTCAGTTAGCACTGCAAGTTAGTACTATACATATTCTGCCTAACCTTCCCCTCATATTCCCACATCAACCTCATTTTTTTGTTAGATTTAGCTATACGTATTGAAACAAGGCATTCCCTACAAGGGTAAGCAATACATTTGTTATCCATTTAAGAAAACATTATCAGCAAACAAAAAGGGTAAGAACACCTTACACCTCAATCTTTCCACCCCTTTCGCAGAAACCCCACACCTGAATATGCCACAGTACAAAACTGTTGCAAGGACAGGGACTCTATAAAACAACCATTAGGCAGCAGCTTGCCACAAAGGCCAAACATAAAAGATGTGTATTGAAGTATATGGAAGCCTTCAGAATTCATTCATACTGTAGGTCATATATTTTATATTTCGTAATTTATACACTGTTATTTAGTAGAGATGTACATTTTGGTTTTCATGAAAAATGAACACACTGAAAGTTGAGTCAAGTCCCAGCTAGGGTCATTTATTTGGGGTTCCTAGTAGAAACGTGTCATGGCTCAAAATTGCTGTAAGTTTGGAACTCTGATTTAAAAATTGAATCTTGGGTTTTGGATTGAATGCAAACATGTCCAAACATGTTCAAATTACATGATTTTAGCTGATTTTGTCAATTTTAAAGCAATCCAAATTCAAAACCGAATCTGAACCAAAACACTTGAGGGTGGTTTTGCCAAAATCAAAACCATAAAATTTGAAGGTGGATTACCAAAACCAAAACAAGGAGGTCCACGCACAATTCTAGTTATTTTTATAGCGCACACATTCCCCACAGCACTTTACATAGAGTATTTCAGTAATTCACATCATTTCCTGCTACAGTGAAGCATACAAATTTAATTCCTTAATCCTTTTTGCATTGTAGGAGAAAACTGGAATACCCGGGAAAGAGATCCATGCAAATACCAGGAGAATATACAAATTTCACACAAATAGGGCCTTGGTGGGAATTGGACCCAGTACATCATTGTTGTGAAGCTCCAAGCTAACCATTGTGCCACCATGCTAAATGGTATCAGTTTGACAAAATGACAAATTATCAGTCCAACCTTAGTCAATGACTCTCATTCCTTAAACATAGATAGTTATATCTAAATAGGATATAGACACATAATCTCTCTGTTTACTTTTGGTGAGAAAAATCGCTATTTTGCTTTTTTAAAATATTGTTAAATTGTGAGAGAGGAATCCCTGAATTTGTCTGTCACTTTCTACAATTGACATTAAATCAAAACATATATATTTTTCCAAATTCAGTGTAAATTAGTCTGAGCAATGCAAGCAAAACACTTGATGGAAAGCCTGTTTACCATCTATAATTAAATAATGTGTAATAATATTTAGAGGTTCTGGCTTTCATCTACAATAATTTCAACATAGAATTTTTCTATGAAAAAATATGTATTTGTATAATGTACCAAACAATTAATAATGAATAATAAAATCTGGAGACATTACTCAGAACCATTTTATATCTTTTTTTATTCCACAATTGGTGTTCATTTAAAATAAGCATTTTAGTGATACCAACCTAGTAACATCTACTTTAAGATTGATCTTCTTGAGAATACTTCAAAATATAAGGACAAATGTTCTACTGTTTTTTTGAAAACAGAAAAAAGACATGAATCTGTAGAGTTGATTTATGCTCCAAAACTAGCCTAACTCATTAAAGATGCATACTAGGTCTCCTGGGAAACATTACAACCAGCTCTTTGTGAAGTAATTTAAGCAATACATCTCCAACTAAAGAACATTGAAGCTCTGACAAAATTAGCGTAACTACCCAGTAGATGGCAGTAGCATACAGTACTTTAATGTAATGTGTTATTGTGTGAACCTGACTAACATTAATCATAGATACAGAAAAGTCTGAACACTCTAAACTGACATAGACCTTGCTTTACCTCAATCAATCTTTATTCGCCAGTAGATTAAAGTGGTTAGATATGGTATACCTGATTGCCTCAGGTCTAAGATAAAGCTTATAAATAACAGCATTTATTTTATCTCCTTTTATTCTTTTTGTATTATTGCTATTTGGATGTAATCTATTTATTCTTGATTACATTGTTTGACCAGTCAATATGTCTATTAAATTTCTGTAAGCCATACACTTTTTCTGCTATGGTAAGATCAACAGCTTATTACAGCTTGCAAACAAAGAGGTTCAATTCCTAAGCTATATATTTTTCACAGCTATAGATTGCTTCAACGTTATAATGCTTAAACACTGTAAGCAATAAAGTGTACATGTTGACATTTAAATAAAGATGTTGCCTTTATAGTTGTTTTACATAACCTGCTGTATAAATGGAAAATGGCTACTGAAATGTTACACAAATAACACTGTACTATAGCATACATATATAGTACTGTATACTATATGGCATATTTGCCTACTTTTAAAAAAGCATTTCAAGAGATTGTGAAATCAACACCTATGTGCGCAGTGGTAAAGTGGACGTTTACAGCTACATCTGAGAGGAGTGTCATAAAATTTACTTAAATCCAAATGTAAATGAGCCCCAAAGCAGTTAGTAAGGTCTACTTGTTGATGAAAACACACTGAGACTTTTCAGGGCTTGATCATGTATTGAGTTTTACAAGTGCTTCTATAGAAGTGTCCAAGAGAAACCTTACATGAAAATACATGTAGCCATATGGATCATTGTGACTTATAACTAATGCAGGGAAATTGCACTGATTATACCATATACCATTTGAATGTATATATCTCTGATTTCTTTTTTTCCACAAGTATATAACAGCTACATAATGTAGGTAAAGTGCAATCAGGGAGATTTCTAGACTCTTCAGGGAGTCAGGGAGATTGCTGCTATTTCATGGAGTCTCCATGACAATCAGGCAGAGTTGGCAAGTATGCTGTATGGATAATCTCATAGATACTGTATCTTGATTCTGTTGTGTTTGAAGTAAAGATGTGCACTGACCCCCATGTTTTGGTTTTGGTTTGGATAAGGATTCATCTTCGTGTTTTGGTTTTGCAAAACCACCCTCAAGTGTTTTGTTTTTAGTTCTGGATTTTAAAAAAAAAAGAAATGATAAAAAGTTTATCATGTAAATTTTGAAATTCAAAACCCTGACATTCAGATTTTAAATCTGAATTCCTAACTACTGGTAGATCTGAACCAAGACTCAGATTTATCCAGATCTCCTTAAAAGTTTAGAACTGAGATTCAGATATGTCTGGATTCATGAAATTCGGGTGGTTTTGGAGAACCGAATTGCACATCTCTAGTTTTAATAACTGGCTGATAAAGATGTAGGGACTGATGTATAACTAGCAGGTCAATCATGCGGTTTCCATATGATTAAAACATTTTTGGAATTGTGGCTATTTCACAAAGGCTGAATGCAAGAAATATTTCTATGTTAAGCTGATAACTGCAGTAGCCATCATTTTCAATGGAGTCTTCATCAAATTGCCAATCTTAATTTATGTATTTTTTTGTCACACAAAAATATCCTAATAATACCATCTGCTGTAAATTCACAATCCACATATTGGGGGTTATATAATATATTTCGAGCTTGACATGATTTTGGAAAGTTTGCCCCTAACTAATTGTGGTGAACTTGCCAAAAAGAAACAGGTTCCTTAAACTCGAAAACTATTACAAAATTATCATAGGGCCTAATACAGAGCAAAATGGATATAAATTGCTAAAGTAAAAAAAGTGCATGCAAAGTTTGCATAGCTCTGTTTCTATGAGTTTAAGAAGCATTAAGATGTGTTGTGATCATAGTGCTCACTCTGCATCAGCCTCAGTACAGTATTTTTTAGTGATGGGCAAAAAGTGGCCCACCAGCTGTTGTTGAACTACACATCCCAGCAAGCCTTGCAACAGTTTTAGCCTCGCCATATAGTAAAACTGTCACAATGCATGCTGATATGTGTAGTTCTACAGCAGCTGGGGGGGCCACTTATTGCCCACCCCTATTTTAGACAGTGACATTGTTACAACACAGAAGCCAGCCTTACATATAAATAAGACATTTCTTAATATAACATGTCATATATGTTAGCCATGTTTTAAAAATTGTAACAAAGAAACTATTGCTACACTGCAGAGACCAAAACATCTCTGTATTTTACCTTTTCTGTTCTACTCCTCTTCATTTTAGAGTAGGATAATGAACTTAAATTAATTCCTAACCAGTATTAATCCTGTTTTTTCTCCAAATCTTTATGTTGCATGTATCTATAACTTGCAGTTGTACAGCCAGACTCCAGAATTTTTTTTCTGATGCTGGTATGTTAGATTAAAGAAGACTATGGTAGAGTAATAATGTACTTGGCTGAATAATTTACAAACACATACTACTGCATATCATTGATAAGAACACAATACTATTGCCTGCTGCCACAAAAACACTCTTAAGATATTAGAAAAATATGCAAGCCTTCAGTTATTTAAAGCTGAAAACTATTGAGCATGTATCATTTACAGTTAATTCATCTACATTTCTGAGTGGCAGTGAAAATAGAGAGTACATTTCCTGGCCTATGGATACACTCATATTTCCCTTTAGACAAGCTATTAGTCTCCAAGGCTTCAAGTGTGCCCTCAAAACTCACCTATGCTTCCCAGCCTATCAGTCCTCCTAACTCTTCTGCCAATTGCTGTTATTTCTCCTCCCCATTTAATGTCGCCTATTTGTGTCTGTCCTATCCATCTAGAATGTAAACTTTTAGGAGCAGGAGCATTTTCCTGTGTTTTCCTTCCAAACACTGCATCCCTGTCTCACTGTTTTCCAAGACCATACTCTTGTTGGTCCTACTTATCACTGATGCTTACTGTCTTGTCAATAGCTGCATCTACATTGACAGTTTAAACTGTGTCAATTTGTTGTTGATTGATTATTGTATACTGTAATTTTAAATTGTGAAATTGTTTTATCAGCTGTTCTTTGTGTCTGGTTTAATGCTGATTCACCCCTAAAAAAGGTGCTGTGGATAATTGTTGATGCTTTACAAATAAAAATAATAATTTTGCTAATATCCAACACTTGCTCTTCCTAATAACAAGAAATTTGATGAAAAGTAAAAAAAATGCTTCCCGTTCAACTCCTAAACCAACCTCAATTGTGTGTGAAATAGACCCATCATGCATTAATGCATTCACAAAGACTGCAAGTGTCCAGATGTTGCATAGCAACAGAGGGAAGAATAATGTTATAACAAAAAACATAAATAATGTTTCATCAGAGGCCTACAGCTAAGATATATATTCAACTAGCTTATTAAATGTTGAAGTAAATTTCTGTCAGATATCACTAAGTTCATAAAACATTTTAAGAACTATTTTTTGGAAATCTATTTAGAGCAAAACTGTAATTATGGTGATACTTGGAGTAATATATATGTGTCACAGTTCTGGTTGCTTCCAAGGTCAAGAATTTTTCACTTCTCTTGGGAGATTTCATTAATAGAGGAAATCATCTGGGAAACACTGCTGAAGTAGAAAGACAAGTAAGGTGTTTACCAGGAGCCACAGCTCCAAGGGATATAGAGCGCATGCTGAGAATTGTGAAGGCAGCAAGAAAAGATGGAGAGATGGATGTCATTGTCCATTTAGGGACAAATGACCTGGCCAATGATGAAGTCATGGCAGTAAAATATTAATTCAGGAAGTTAGGGACTGCTCTAAAGCAGGTGGCAACCACTACAACATTTTCAGAAGTACTGCCAGTACCTAGAGGGGGAGATAGAAATCATTGCATCAGAAACTTCAATGTTTTGCTACAGAAGTGGTGTTATGAGGAGAGATTTGGATTGACAGTCCATAGCCACACCATCTGGCAAGATAGAAGCTTATACAAATGAACTAGATTACTGAGTGAACAGTTTGAAAGTTTCACCAAGAACTATTTAAACTAGAAGAGGGGGACAGTGAACCAAACAAGAAAAAAGAATTCTGCTCCCCCAATAAAGAGGTATTATTTCTGCTGGCAAATTGAATAGGAAGCATATCCACAGTAACAGAAGATAATTCAGAACAAAACCAACATAGGCAGAGAGATGAACATACCTAGGAACAGGAGAAATAAGCAAACAAATAAAACTATAAAAGCAAGGTCTGCAAATGCTAGGAGCTTAGGAAATCAAATCCATGAACTAATTGCAATAATAACAATGGATGATCTGGATATTGTGGCTATAACGAAGTCATAGTGCAATGAAAATCATGACTGGGACATAGCTATACCAGGATATACTTTATTTACGAAGGACAGAATGGGAAGAATAGGCAGAGGAGTAGCAAAGTATGTCAAGGAAAGCATAAATACTATGTTAATACATAGTATTTAAGAAAAAAACGAGTCCCTTTGGGTGACTATAGAAACAGGGGAGAAAGTGATTCTTCATAATGGGGTGATCTATAGACCACCAGGTCAGGAAGAGGAACTGGACAAAACTTTTGCAGGACATCACTAAAATGGTATTAAAAGGAGAGGCTATAATCATGGGAGATTTAAATCTACCCTATATAAACTTGGAGGTGTCTGTGGCAAGTTCCACTAGAAGTAGGACTGTCCTGAATTCAGTGCATGGAGCCTTCCTCCAGCAATTGGTGAGAGAGCCCACTCAGAAAGATGCAATATTAGACTTGATACTTACAAATGTAGACAGAATATCTGATGTAAAAGTGGGTGAAAACCTGATATCCAGTGATCATCAAGCAGTATGGTTCAGAATAAAGACAGATACTGACTCACCCCATTCAAGTTAAAGGTGTTAAATCTTAGGAAGGCTGATTTTGCAGGGATGGGAAGATGTGTAAGCAAATCTTTGGCAGAGTGGAGGAACTTGAAAGGGGTGCAGGAGAGGTGGGACAATTTAAAAAGTTCAATATTAAAGGCAACAGACCTCTGTGTCAAAAGGGTTAGGAAAACCAAAAGGAAAAGGAAGCCAGTGTGGTTTGGGAAAGAGGCAGCAAGTATTGTGAATGCAAAAAAGATGTCCTTTAGGAAATACAAGTAGATGCAAAATAATGAAGACAAAGCAGTGTATCTTGTAAAACAGAAGGAGTCTAATAAAGTAATCAGATGTGCAAAGGCAAAAGCTGAGGAGAAAATGGCACAGTCAGTGGGTAAAGGGGGCAAAACTTTTTTAAGTATATAAGTGAAAGGAGAAAAACAAAAGGTGGAATAAAAAGACTAAAGACAGAAAGAAGGAGTCTTGTTAAGGTAGACAATGTAATAGCTGATCATCTTATTAATTACTTTTGTTCAGTATTCACTACTGAGAGAGAGAGGGCAAGGGGCCCACAGTTAAGTTGCAGGTGTGATCAGAAAACATGGGTAGGAACAAGCACATTTACAGAGGAGAAGGTCCTAACAGAACTCTCAAAACTGAAAGTGGATAAATCAATGGGGCCTGATGGGATACATCCAAGGATACTAAATGAGCTTAAAGGGGTGCTGGTAACACCATTAACATAATTATTCCACCAGTCACTAGCTACTGGAGTGATTTCAGAGGACTGGAAAAAAGCAAATGTTGTTCCACTGCACAAAAGTGCAAGCAAGGAAGAGGCAAACAACTACCGACCAGTGAGCCTTACATCAGTAGTTGGGAATTGATGGAAACACTCTTAAAAGAAAGAGTCATGGATTATCTCAAATCCAGCCATTTGCAGGACCCCAAAAAGCATGGATTTACTGCAGGGAGATTATGTCAAACAAATCTTATTGACTTTTTTGACTGGATAACTAAGGAAATAGATAAAGGGGGGGCAATAGATATTGCTTATCTAGACTTTAGTAAGGCTTTTGATAATATTCCACATTGCAGACTGTTAAACTGGAAAGCATGGGATTGGATACAAAGATAGTTGAATGGATAAGATCATGGTTGCAGGATAGGAAACAGATCTGTACTTGGACCAGTGCTTTTTAATATCTTTATTAGTGACATTGCAAATGGTATTGAAGAGAAAATATGCCTTTTTGCAGATGACACAAAGGTATGCAACAGGGTAGACACACCAGGAGAGGTAAAACAAATGATTGATGATCTAGATAGACTAGAGGAATGGTCAAGAAAGTGGCAACTACAGTTTAATGCGAAAAAATGCAAGATCATGCACTTGGGTCTCAAAAATCCAAAGGCTAAATATAGTATTAATGGGACTATACTGGAAACTACTGAAGAGGAAAGGGATCTAGGAGTCACTATTTCAGGTGGCTTAAAGATGGCAAACATTGTAACAAAGCAATGAGGAAGTCAAGCCAGATGCTTGGTTGCATAGGGAGAGGAATCTGTAGTACAAAGAAAGAAGTGATAATACCACTGTATAGGTCATTGGTACATCCTCATCTCAAATACTGTGCTCAGTTCTGGAGGCCATATCTCTAGAAGGATATTAATATTTTAGAAACTGTACAAAGAAGGGCAACTAAAATGATGCAAGGTCTACACCACAAAACATACCAGGAAAGACTAAAAGATCTTAATATGCATAGTTTGGAGCAGAGAAGGGAAAGGGGGGACATGATAGAAACGTCCAAATATATAATGGGTTTTAACTAGGTAATGGAAGGAGACCTTCTTCAAAGAAAGAGAAGTATTAGAACAAGAGGACATGTTCTGAAACTGGAGGGTGGTAGGTTCAGGGGAAATTTGAGGAAAAATTACTTCACAGAAAGGGTAGTGGACAAGTGGAACAGCCTCCCATCAGAGGTGGTAGAGGCTAAGACAGTAGAGCAATTTAAACATGAATGGGATAGACATAAGGATATCATTCAAAAGAAGGATCAATAAGGGTTGAGGTGACAATATGTTTAAAAATGGGGCAGACTAGATGGGCCAAGTGGTTCTTATCTACCATCAAATTATGTTTCTATGATACACTTTCCAAAAAGAAACTCATAGGCTTCTATATGCAATGCAATTTATAGATGGCATTGCCTATCTGGCACAAACTCCAGAAAGTTTTGCTTTCCGGAGCTTGGTGCAAACCAGCACGTCACAGCCCCATAGAATTTTACAGGGACTGCAGTGCCAGAGGGCTGCAGTAGTTATCTCTGATATATGCCACTGACCACTTTAATACATATGGGATAATTCCATAGCTTTGGGCACTAAACCCTGGAGCTATGAGTTAACACACATTAGCTGCAGGCTTAAAATGCATGGAAATTTGCAAGCAATTGTCTAGCTCCAGGCATTAAACCTGGGAGTTGCAGCTGCACAGTACTATATGTCCCGTAGCTAATTGAATCTGTACCAAAATGTAATACATTACTAACCATGTAATTATAAGGATGAGGAAGTAGTGAGAGTGGAAGGATTACAGAGTTGGTGGCAGCTGGTAAAAGTGAAACTCCAATAAAGCTTATAGAAAAAGTGTTTGGCTAGGATTATTGATATTTTTTAATATCTGTAATTGAATAAATACACAAATTGCTATTTTAATTATAAAATATTGAGGACTAAATTTAAGTCTGGAAGTAACATATTGGTCCTAGATGGTAAATCTTCCAGACCTTCAATGTTCCTCTTAAAACTTAAAAATGTAAGATTTATCATTTGAATTTAATGTTTAAAAAGTTTTTTGCAAATTATATTGTATGACAGCCTATACAAATACTATTAGCATATTTGAGCCATTAATGATGTTTAAAAAAATAGTAGCTTAATAGAGTTTTCAATATTTAGTAAAAAACATCTACTAAAGACATATCCTCATAAATATATCATTAGTTCAGAATCTTCACTCTATCACAACATAGACACTTTGAGATAATTAATACTTTTTAATATCCAACTATTTTAAAATACTGGCCATTATCACAACTCATGCCACATATAATTTTATAATATATAATTACTGTTTATTGAGCAATTTAAATAAATGAACGCTCATTTCAACACAGTGCATTGCACTTCAATTGATACAATTATATCATTATCATTATTTTAATTCAAATTTGATACAATTTATGCATTTAAATTACAAAATACTTCAACTAGAATTCTCAATCAACAGAGACAAATCTATTTACAACTTTACGAGTGTGATGCAAACTTAGAACAATCAGTATCAATCAAGTACATCTTGCTATGTGGCTTACAATTTCCGTCCAGATTTGCATCAATTACTTTTAGAATAAATTAAATTATTTGATTATACATCTTTCCAAAATTATCTCAATTAGCTTCAGTACACAACAAGACAAATCAGTAATATGACATAATTAATATAACTTTGCCCAAGGAAATGTTTATAATGTTGCTTAGAAGTGTCTACCTGTAAAACTAGACATTGCTTATTTATGTCATTCATTTCTCAAGTACAGTACCATGAAAAACTGTAAAATGCCCTCTTTAAAATTATCTCATATTTCTACTAATTACTCCATACAAAGTTTATGTTCTGGGAATGCTATGTAATATTAAATGCATTTATTTATCATACATCTGTTTATCACATGGGGTGTTTTGATTATAATGACATTAATTTTTAATTAATTTTTAATTAATTTCATCACATTGATGTGCACTATTTTCAGATATACAATGCCACTTGGGTTAAATGAATGGATCACATTCTTTTGATGGGCAACAACATTTTTTATATGGTCAATTAAATGTTAAACTTTCTTCTTTAGGTGGTAACAACTTTCGGTACTTGTTTACATAAAGTACACAAGTACAATTTAAAACATTCATTGGGTTCTCTCTGCAATGAGTCCGTAAAGTATACAATTACCTAATTTTTATATAATATACATGGAAACATATAAAAGTAATGTACTGCATTACCGTTTACCATATCAGCAAAATGTTTCTAGTCCCAGTCCCCCATTTCATGCAACTTGCTATCCATTTGATATTCTTCAGCCCAGGCGGACAGACCAGTGCTGCAATGGATTACATTAGTGGAGCGGTGATTCCATGCCACACTATCATGGAGCTTCTTGTAGTTTCACGATGGAGTTTCTGATGTCAGTAAGAGATTCCTGCTCACTATTTTTTAAAACAGTCCTAACTCCAGTCATTTTGGAAATGTACCAGTGCTTGTTTTCCAGGCATCCTTAAAAAATTACACTTGAAAGGTAACATTACCACAATAATAACTAGATATACACTCACTAAGAGCTATTTTTTGGACACAATTATATAGTACCTGCAAATTCTGTAGTAAAATTAAGTGTACTGAGTTTAATCAACTTGATAATATAGTATAAATTCTATGTTCACAGATATTTTTTTTTGTTAATTAATATATGTAATTTCTGATTTTTAGTGTGCAATAAATGTGTACATATTAATTTTATTATTTCATTGGTTGTATATTTTAGCTATTTATTTCAAATTTTTTATACAGTTTACATAGTAATTTTACAGTTAACTAAATAGATATCCAGCACTGCTTGAAAATGACAATTTCTTTCTCAGTTTGTGTGGAGTTTGACCTGCTCTTTGAAGCAGCATGAATCAATTAGTAATAATAATATAATCCAAATTAATTATTTGCGCTCATAAAAGGATATTGGTTTTTGTTAATGTAGGACCTGCTGCTGTCTAGGAAATGATGAGTATGTAAAAGAGCGTCTGCACTTGTGGAATTTCTAGAGCAACAAATGTAATGACATTGCATAACCCTTACAATAAAAGAAAAACAATATTTATTATAATAACATTTGTACAATATACAGTATTAGATTTATTCAATCACAGACACTGCATCGAAGGACACAGTTTAATGGCCTTGCAAGCTGGCCAGCCTGAGAAATACATTGTTTTGGATATATATATATATATATATATAATATAATGTTATATTGTTTGGGTTTGTTTATCTTAATTCTGTCTAATATGTTGTATGTTTTCTTTTTATAGAAATCGGCTTCAATTCCATATCATTTTATATATTTTTTATTTATTTTTATTTGGGAACATAGATTATATATCTTTTCTAGATATATGGTGTGCTGTAAGAATATGTTGATTAGTTATAAAGATGTATAATGTTACATAGGGAGCTGTTTCTAGGAGTAACAGCACCTAATTGATTAATTGCCTATTTTGTGTCTTTTCTGAAGTTTTTTTATGGATGTTTTGAACATTTTGTCAAACAAAATGTTATTCTTATAGAATTTTAATTTGTTATGGATATTACGTAATTTAAATTGAAGCATATATATTATTTTAGATATATTTACTATGTTTTAATATTGTGAAATGGAATTATCCAATCTTTCAATTGTTATGTGGAGGAGATGGGTATATAAAGATTCACAGTTTTGAGGTTAGCCACACCCCCTGATGAAGTCATCAAGTGATGAAACCTGTTGGGCATGGCTTACTGACATGGACATGTGATGTCATCCGGTATTCCCAGAACTGGCAGTGGTCCGCTGAATTGCTGCCTGAAGCATGGCCTGTCGATTAAACCAGGATCTGGAAGACCGTCAATGGTGGAGTTTAATTTTTAAACTTTGATGTACATGAGCAAATGTTGTAAGTAAAATTGTTATTTTTCACATAATCTCATGAGTGCGTCCTCCTTTCAACTTGCTTAATTCTAGAATCTATTGCTCTGTGGCTTGGAGCTGGGATGCAGCTGTGCTACATATATACCTGAACAGATCATTTCTGGACATTTCAATCAAAAGACTTCATGCACATTAGTAGGATTGCTTCCATATATATAAACATATATATATATATATATATATTTATATAAATTGAATAAGGGGCTCTGGTGAGTGCCCCTTATTCAACTTGATTATATTATTCTGGATCAGAACTCTACTCCAGGATGAGCACCCCAACCAGTTGTTTGAGATGTGGATGTGAGTGCTGACATTCTCCAGGATATTTTTTTATATATATATATATATATATATATACTATTAACAGTTTCTTATATAGTGCAGAATATTCTGCTGCGCTTTACAATTGGAAACATTTATAGAACAAAACAGAATAATGGAGGACATAGAGGTAAGAGGGCCCTGCTTGCAAGCTTACAATCTATGTATATATACCAAAGGATCTAGCACCTAATCACTTGAGTCAATACTTAATAGTTATGTCTTCACTTTGAAGTCCAGGAGTGCTAATGTTGTTCTATGTGCAGAATATACAACTATGTAGTTAGTAGTTTCTTGACATTCCTGCAGCTCCCTTGATATTTAGATATGTACACTGATGAATGATGTGGTACTAGCATCTATAGCTATTTACTTGTGGTTGATTGCCAGCATATGTGTCATGTGAACATGGGTGGCTGCGATTGTTGAACAGCATTATTTCCTCTTGGTGTTATTGTGATTATTTGACCATGTGTGTATGCGATCACGTGACTGGGTGGTGAGTTATTCACTCTGTTTGGGGATTGTTTGTTCCTGAGGGCTTCTCACGTGATCACAGTATGAGAGTGGCCACCTACATTCATGTAGACAGGAGCTCTAATGCCCTGTCTCAAATGGTTATCAGATGACCTGATGCGATTGAACCTCATTTATTAATTCACAAACAGGCTTGGATTGATGCTCTGAATAGGTGTGTGGCCTACCGGGTGTGCATTCCAGCATAAAAATTTAAAAAAGTGGCAAGAGCGTTACCTAAAGTGAATGACCGTTACCTAAAGTGAATGACCACACCAATATGAGGTTTATTTATATATATATATATATATATATATATATATAAATAATTATAATGTGTATGTCTGGTGACTTGCATATAATCACAGAAAGTATAGTGAGCATATGCTATTTATTGACATATGTATAAACAAAACATTAAAATGTGATCACAAAGAGTGTCCAGGTGGCCATACTGATATCACACTGAAAATGCAAAAGGTAAAAAGTTTGCCAGATGGTTGCTTTTACCAGAGAGTAGAAAGTATGGGCATTGGTGTTATTTAGCAGAGAGGTGATCTGGATATCCTCAGATCTGCAAGTCCATTTCTTTCCATAGTCTGGAGTTAACAGCAATGTCCCTCCTAAGTGCCAATGTGTTTCAGGACTTCTAGGTCCCTTTTTCAAGGCATGGAGGTGTCATTGAAAGAACTCTTCTTATATAGCAATGGCATTCATTACTTCCAGTTCTAGTGATGTGCAGACTGGAAGAGGATGCTGTACAGAAAAATACTGTCCTCACATGCTCTCTTCATATCCCAAGAGCTTGATTCCTATGGATTGTATGGTGGAATGGTAGCATCGCAGCTGAAATCCACTGGGCTGGAAGTGGTTTGTGTCAAAATGGAGGTGACAACATATGGTGTCCGGGACCTTTGATGTTTATATGGCAACAATGGTTCTCATATGTAGTTCTTCTCCTTTCCTCCAAACTATCTTAATAAAAAATCCTCAGTATATTCTGCATCTAAAATAGAGAGATGGATTCCATAGAGTAGTAGAGTTTGAACATAGGAAAAATATTACTAAAATAAATCATTTGTCAATCTATATGAATGATTAATGAAAAATATATATTATATAAAAAACAAAATAAAAAAATATAAAATAGACATTTCACAATAAAATATTTTGATGATAAAAAATATGTGGAAGGTAGAAGAAAGTGTAAGAAGATATTATGATATTTATAAATATTTTGAGAGTTAAAAATATTATAAAATATTTATAAAAACCACTTGAGTTTGAAGTCTTGATTTAATCCTAGTGGTGTCAAATTATTTAATTTATAAATCAACTTCATTTCAGCCATGGCTAGATTTTTTTCTTTATTTCTTTCCTTCCAATTTGACTTTATATGTTTTAAACCTATGAATCATTTTATATAACCTACAGAGCAGTTATGTGTGGTTTTAAAATGCTCTGAGAGGTGGTGAGTTTGAAGGCCTTTTTTGATGTTTCTCAAATGTTCTGCAATGCGCGTCTTGAGCGATCTGGATTTTTGTCCAATATATGCAAGACCACAGCTGCATTCCTCAAGATATAGGACATTTGATGTACGGCAGGTGATAACAATATATCATTTAAATTAGAGAATTTTAACATGAATTTCTGTATATTTTGAGGTTATGTCTTTCACCTACCTACAGCCTAAACACATTCCACATCTGTGAAAGCCTTTTGTTCATACCAAATTCTTTGAAGTTTGTGGTAATGTGCTATTTACTAAGTGATCTTTTTACATTTCTCACTTTTCTATAAATAAATCTTGGTCTCTGTGGTATGATATCTCTAATTACTGGGTCCTTGCATAGTAAATACCAGTGCTTAAAAATAATGTTTTCGACCATCTTGTGTTGAGAATCATACTTGTTAATAAACGCCCACTCATTTCCTTTGTTTAGTTCTCTTAATGGAGTTTTATTGGACTCTAAAAGAGAGGCTCTGTCTTTGGACATAGTGTCCTCCATAATTGTTGTTAATTGAGTGGGGTCATATCCTTTAACCACAAACTTAGTTTTCATACTAGTTATCTGCTTTTCACAAGTCAAGTTCTCACTGCAGTTTCTTCTCAATCTCATTAGCTGACCCTTTGGGATATGAACATGGCCACCTGGCCACTTTTTGTGATCACATTTTAATGTTTTTTATATATATGTCAATAAATAGTATATGTTCACTACACTTTCTGTGATTTTATGCAAGTCACCAGACATATATATAAACCTCATATCGGTGTGATCATTCACTTTAGGTATCGCTCTTGCCACTGTTTTCAATTTTTATCTTAATCCTATTGCACCACTGTCTCGGGTAGACCAAGAAAATTAGTGTTTGAGCAGCTCTCCTATATTGTTAGTGCTGTAGGAATTCCCTTATTTCTTTGATCTTTAGTCCACTACCTGCTTGGGATATTAAAACAGCAGCAACATTTTCCATCATCGCATGACAAAAACAGAAGAGATAAAGGAAGCATTTAAAATAGATTTTGACGATGATAACATAGAAATGACAGATGACAATTTGGAGACAGCCATGGAACATTTGGAGGAATGGCTCCTGAAAGAGAATAGGCTTTGGTGGGAAATTGCCACCTTAGAGAAATACATGGCAGAACAAATTATCCCGAAAGGTCTAAGAAATTTCCCTCATTCCATGAAGGAACAGAAGAGTTTGCAAGCAAATTGGTTGAAATCCTAAACATCTGTTCCTTTTCTTTAATGGAGTTATTCCTCAAAGAACAAAGGGAAAAGTTTTATAAGAATTAAATGAGATAATTGAAGAATTAGAGACTTTAATACAACCCTTCAATATCGTACCTCTCTATAAGACTTTAAAAGATGCTATTACAACAAGAATATAAAAAAATATAAGGGAATTTATACAAAACAAAAAAAGCAAACTACAGAAGGGCTTTAATTTTTCTAAACTTGGGATCAAAAAAAGTAAGCCTGGATCCCACAAGATAACAAACAAAAATAACAAAAATAATATCAAATATCATCATTCAACAGAAAGGAGATCAACAAAGAAAAAAATCAGATAATTTAGGAAAGTCAAGGAAATATATGCATAAGAACAATACTAATCATCATATATGAAACCAAGAATATTAGTTGGAAGCAGCATTTCATATTACACCAAGAGCTCAAGAAGTTCAATTATCGCCAAAATGGAGATGAGAACACTCCAACATTCTCAAGAAAGATTGGGAACTACGTAGAACATACAGGGAAGATTGGATTCCAAAGAGGAGAAACACACAACATAGATTTTCACCCTCTCGCAGAAATAAACATTTAATTACCTAAACACACCCCTTATATCATCTTATAGGGAAAATAACCACTTATCCACACCTTTTTAAGAAGAAAGTTTTATTGAGAAATAGGCTATATTCCCCCAACAGAAAGATGAAGAGGCCGATATACACCCCCAATAGAGAGAAGAACATTTTCGTGAGTGGGAACATAGGAAGGCCACCCAAAGAGGGAGAAACACAATGGTCATTCCAGTTTCACAAAAAGAGAAAACGAGGTTGCCGTGCAGGGAATAAGAATAGTGAAATAAGAAGAAAAAAATAAAAGAAATAAAGAAAGTAATGAATAAACACTGTGACAAAAAAGTAGGGGAAGAATTAAGACATCAACCAGAGAAAGTTTTCAACTTGAGGGATAGACAACTAATGGATATCGAACTTGGAGTATTATAAAAGGGACTGAAGTTTTCCCCAACAGAGTTAGCAGACAATTTTGAAAAGATTGTAGATACTCACAAATTTACACATAAAATCACCTTAAAAAATCTTCAAAGTGACACAGAAAGAGAACACAGAAGCAAACTTAGATCTTCCATCTCCATCTACTAAAAAACTGAAAAAGAAATCACAGTTTTATCCAGCTCACATTAAGAGAAACTATATTGACACCTTTAATAAATTAGTAATAGAAGATTTGGAAGACATGCAGAAAACCAAAACACAGAAGAAAAAGATTAAATACAACTTATCCAAAAAATAAAGAGAGGCTTTGAAATCCTTAATTCAAGATCAAGAAATAGTCATAAAGCCTTGTGACAAAGGAGGAGGGGTGGTAATTCTCAATAAAGAAGATTATAAATAAGTGGTATATCGACAATTAGCTGACCAAACAATGTATAAAAAATCAAGAACGGATTCAACCCTGAAAATTAAAAACCTTTCTGAGGAATTATTGAAAACACATCTTGAAACACGAGGGATCACAAAGGAAGAATTTGATTATATAACTATTGACAATACCATGGTCTCATCAATCTACATCCTCCCAAAGGTTCATAAGGATCCAAAAAATCCCCCAGGAAGACCTATAATTGCCAGCACCAACTGTCTTACATCAAATCTTTCAGTCATTATCAACACCTTGTTACAACTCTTAGTTAAAAACAATCCATCTTACTTGAACAATACCGGTGCTACATTGATAAAAATAAATAACGTCAATTGGGAGCCTGATATGATTCTCGCTACAGGAGATGTAACATCCCTCTCTAGACGTGCATCCAACAAAAGAAAGGAATAGAGGCTGTGGAATGGTTCCTAGAGAAAACAGACTATCCTACAGCACAGAAGAAAATCATTTTATATTATACAACAAATACTTTATTTCGAAGGTGAGTACTTCATTCAACAGTCTGGGACAGCAATGGGAACCACATTTGCCCCAAGCTATGCCAATTTATTTATGGCGTAATGGGAGGATCAGAACATCTATTCAGGTGTAGCTTGGGGTGAGAAGAAAGAAGAAAAATTGCTAGTTTGGTTCCGTTACATTGATGATGTGACACTTGTCTGGAGAGGACTGGAAGATGATTTGAAAAAAATGTAGGCAAATTTGAATGTGAACGATATGAGTATTTCTTTCTCATTTATTAGCAGTCAGGAACAGGTGAATTTTCTGAACCTCACAATTTACATTATCATTAACAGTATACAAAATATGACTTACAATAAACCTACCGATGTAAATACATATATATCAATCAACAGCGATCATCACAGAAATTGGATGAAGGGAGTCCTGAATGGTCAGGAAATGAGAGTAGTGAGAAGAAACTGCAGTGAGAACTTGACTTGTGAAAAGCAGATGACTAGTATGAAAACTCAGTATGTGGCTAAAGGATATGACCCCACTCAATTAACAACAATTATGGAGGACAATATGTCCAAAGACAGAGCCTCTATTTTAGAGTCCAATAAATCTTCATTAAGAGAACTAAACTAAGGAAATGAGTGGGCATTTATTACCAAGTATGATTCTCAACAAAAGATGATTGAAAACATTATTTCCAAGCACTGGCATTTACTATGCTAGGACCCAGTACTTAGAGATATCATACCACAGAGACCAAGATTTATTTATAGAAAAGCGAGAAATCTAAAAGATCACTTAGTAAATAGCACGTTACCACAAACTTTGAAGAATTTTGTACGAACAAAAGGCTTTCACAGATGTGGAATGTGTTTAGGCTGTAGGTAGGTGAAAGACGAATCATCAAAATATACAGAAATTCATATTTACAATACTGTATATCATTTATAATAGAGAATTTTATCACCTGCCATAAATCAAATGTCCTATATCTTATGGAATGCAGCTGTGGTCTTGCATATATTGGAAGAACATCCAGATTGCTGAAGACGCGCATTGCAGAACATTTGAGAAACATAAAAAAAGGCCTTAAAACTCACCACCTCTCAGAGCACTTGAAAACCACACATAACTGCTCTGTAGGTTATATAAAATGATTCGTAGGTTTAAAACATATAAAGTTGAATTGGAAGGACAGAAATCTTGTAAAAAATCTAGCCATAGTTGAAATGAAGTTGATTTATAAATTAAAAACTTTGACACCACTAGGATTAAATCAAGACTTCAAACTCAAGTGGTTTTTATAATATATTTAAATATCATAATATCTTCTTGCACTTTCTTGTACCTTCCACATAATTTTTATCATCAAAATATTTTATTGTGAAAATTCTATTTTTATTAATTTTTATTTTGTTTTTTTATATAATATATATTTTTTATTCATATAGATTGACAAAGAATTTATTTTAATATTTTTCCTATGTTCAAATTACTCTATGGAATCCATCTCTCTATTTTAGATGCAGAATATACAGAGGATTTTGTATTAATATAGTTTGGAGAAAAGGAGAGGAACTACATATGAGAACCTTTGTTGTCATATAAACATCAAAGGTCCCGGACACCATACGACATCACTTCTGGTTTGACGCAAAACACTTCTGGTCCAGCGGATTTCAGCAGCAATGCTACCATCCCACAATGAAAACACCCCTGGCACTGCCAGTATCAAAATAAAGACATACCATCCATAGGAATAAAGCTCTTGGGATATGAAGAGAGCATGTGAGGAAAGTATTTTTCTGTACACCATCCACTTCAGGTCCGCGCATCACCGGAACCGGAAGTAACGAACTACATTGCTATATAAGAAGAGTTCTTTCTTTCAATGACACCTCCTTGCCTTGAAAAAGGGACCTAGAAGTCCTGAAATGCATTGGCATTTAGGAGGGACATTGCTATTGACTCCAGACCATGGAAAGAAATGGACTTGCAGATCTGATGATATCAGGATCACCTCTCTGCCATAGAACACCAATGCTCATACTTTCTACTCTCTGGTAAAGCAGCCATCTGGCAAACTTTTTACCTTTTGCATTTTCAATGTGATATCAGTATGGTCACCTGGCCACTTTTTGTGATCACATTTTAATGTTTTGTTTATATATATGTCAATAAATAGTATATGTTCACTATACTTTCAGTGAGTATATGCAAGTCACTATATATATATATATATATCATTCACTTTAGGTAGCGCTCTTGCCACTGTTTTAAATTTGTATCTTTATCCTATTGCACCATGGTCTCGGGTTGACCAAGAAAATCAGTTTTAGAGCAGCTCTCCTATATTGTTAGCGCTGTATGAATTCCCACATTTCTTTGATCTTTATTGCATTCCAGCATGTCTTCTGGAGTCAACGCTGTTTAGAAACTACCCACCTGGCAAGCTATGCTTATGTTCTATTAAGTGGAGTTGCTTTTGATTACTTCTGATAGCTGTGGCTTCTTGACATTTTTTTGCCTGGACAAAGGTCTGATGTCAGATGAAACGTCAGACTATGGGTCTGATTCAGGTTGGATCGCAAGGCTGTGGTCACATGCAACTGGTTGATGTTTGCATTCTATGCATATGTTTGCATCGCAGTGCACAAGCCAGTCACTGCGATTAGGTATGCAAATGCAGTGGACACACAGCAGCACAAATACATTATTGACAGGAAGCACCATTTGGGGATGGAGAGGGGGTGGTTGAAGGAACCAAGGTGTGTCTGTGAATTTGAATGCCATTACAGGGCCGTGCATAATTAAACCTCTGTGAAGGCATACACAGCCAGAGGTCTAGATGGTGACAGGAAGTTTCTCAGTTTGCAGGTAAGGGTCAACTCAACCACAACTGTGCGTATGGGTCCAATGTTACTCGATATTACAGATGATTTTGATGACTAGCGAATATATGTAATGGGAAGTGGCCAGCTTTATACAGTGGTGGTGTCTTGGTATAGTGCTGTGATTTCACTGCAATCACATTAATTTGCATATTTTTGCAGTGCAATGACACTGATGGTATGTATCTAATAAAGGTTGTTCTACTGTTGCAATGGTGAGTGCCCTCCAAGTTCAAATCATAACAAGGTATATTGTGGTTGTAGTCAATAATAAGTCACAAATGTTAATTTAATGTATTTGGTAATAGCAATTAGTGTTTAATATCTATTGAGCATATTTGAGGGTATACATGTATTTCTGTTCTGGTATGGATTACATAAAATTAAACCTGCTGTGATCTTGGCTTAAATTATTACAATGCACAGGCAGAAATCTCTACATATACAGTATGCATATTATACACTTTTTTTGCACTTGACATAAACATAGGATCTACTGTATTTTCAACTCAATTATTCCTTAAAGCTTGAAAGACCTGTAAGGTTTAATGGATCATTTAGCTGATTTCCAACTATATTTAGAAATTACATTTTGCTCTCATTTGCTCAAATAAATGACTGTGGGCCTTATTCAGATTTGTATGCAACCCAATGGTTTTTGTACAAATTTGATGTTTAGGGGGGCATCACATTTTGTAGGCATGTCAAACTATATTTCCTGGACCTGGCTGACCAGTTCGCATAGTAAGTCTCAGTAAGCTTCAGCTTACGTAGACTAGCCAAGGATTGCGAACATTGCGTCCGATGGTTGCAATGGTGATCTGATACTGCATCTTCAGATGCAGTACTCAGATCAAAGATGACTGCAGGAGGCATTTATTTCCTATAGACACCTCCTGCTATATTTGCATTTTAGTTGTATGGTGTTGCACAACCACTTCCCAGCAGACTGACAGTGCAAATTTAGCATACAACTTGCAGCAAATTCTACATTGCTCACATGTGTAGACCACTGATCAGAAAACCAACTGTTCCAGCAATCTTTTTACACCACTACTTTGGTAGCATTGAGACTTTGAAATGTCATCTCTGACCAGTGTACATATCTGAACTGAGTTTACGCATGATTATGAAAATAACTGACTGACTGCAAAGGGATCAGAAAGGGGGCAGAGGAATACAAAAGGATCCCTTTCGCAACCCGTTCCTCCTTCCCATAAAAAAGAGCAGGGTTCTTGGAACCAACGGCATCTGAAGTCAGTGTAGGTTCCCTGATTCAAGTTCTGAAAATGTATGTTTTGGAGCTGGATGAATTTAAGTCTCCATACTATTGTATGTGGACAGTATGCCAAATAGAGACTGAGAGGTAAGCAGAAGATACCCATAAGTTCTCCTGCATTACCCATATAATGGATGCCCCTATTACCTTATTTCTATGAATGTAAGTGAAAATTTTATATTTCACCAACTTTTGTGAAAATAAGGTATAATGAATAGGCCCCTGAATGTCCCAAAATATGTAAAATTGATCAAAAGTTATATAGCAACAATAAGTCCCCAGAGCTGGGGGTATAATCAGAAGGTGATTAACTGCTGTGCACCTTATGTAAACAAAGGTGTATCTGTGGCAACTTATATATTGTGGGCATACAGTAAATGGCATGCAGCAGCTAAAGACACCAGTATGCACATACTCTACCAGAGGTCACCCACAGTCCATGTGCCCTATTCAGTTGGACGAGATCATATGATTTTTGCATCCAATAGCAAGCGAGCGTTCACTAATGCATTTTGTTCAATATAGAAACTTTATCAAAGTTAATACAATTTAAGGATGTGGCCAACTCCAGTGTTTTGGTTTTGGATCTGTATCTCCTTTCTGTTTTGGATTTGGTTTTGCCAAAACTGCCCTTGCGTATTTTGGTTTTGGATCTGTATTTTTTCTAAAAAATCATAAATACCGCTGAAATCACATAATTTGGGCCTGTGTTTGTTTCAGTATTATTAGCCTCAATAATATTTATTTCCAGTCATTTCCAGTCAATTTTGACCACCTCACAGCTTACAACATTGATTTAATTCAGTTTAGGCCAAAAATTTGCATTGAGCTAGCTGACTGACTAAGCTATGTGACTGCAGTTCGTGGCACTAACATGTGGCAGTTCAGCATCCAACATGGCACAGAGTGACACTGCAGTGGAAGACAGGATGGCAGTTTAATAAACTATACCAAGAAAGTTTTCATTTTTCATTACTCAAGAACAAGGTCAGAGTCCAGAGGTAGTTGTAATATGTTTATGAACTGAAGATAGGGAATGGACAGAAGGATTTATTAGTTTGTAACTTTAATTATTTAAATGTTTTGATTCTGAAGAAAGTTTGAGGGAGGATCAATGTAAGATCAAGTTCTTCTGGTCCTGAAAGAAATATTGATCTGGAGGAGGTTTTTTTTATACATCTAATAGCAATGCGATGGCCTTGCTTGTGGAGGTGCTGCTAATTATAGTATACACTGTAAACATATGTTTATTTTGTTCTCAGGGAGGTTATTAGGGATAATGGGACCAAGACTTGCTGTTTACATCAGAGGAAAACAGCCTGTAGCTCTCTGGCTGAACTACAACTCCCAGTATCCATGCTGTTTGTTGGGCGTGCTGGAGATTGTTTGTCAACAATGGGTGGCATGCCACAGGATACATAAGCCTGCTTTGTGAACTGTATGTAACATGTAAATATGTATGAAATGTGACCAACATACACTACTAATTATTGAAATAAATGTATTTTACTTTATTGCACACATCCTGGCAGGAAGATGGTCTGTGCTGCTGCTCATATTTCCGGTCTCTCTCATGACACCCACCATTTACATTATCCAGTTAAACCACTTAGAGTCACCTACATATGACACGTTTATTGAGCTGAACCATTATTTATAACAGCCTATCAATTCACCAGGTTCCAGGGGCAACCAGTTAGGATTGGGAGCAATGAAAAAAAGTCTACCATGTTTTGCCCACCCAATCAACTTGGAGGTGAAGAATTGTTTTTAAATATGAAAGGGACGTACACAGAATGCTGTCTGTTGCCATAAAAATGTCTGAACATTTTTGGAATTCATCAAACCCATTTAGAAGATTTCAGAGGCTGTGGCAGTTCAAATTTCAACATGGCACATCGGTAAACAAATGTTTTTAATTAATCATGACTGAGGCCTGAGGAAGCTGGAGTATGTATGTAGTTGAATGCAGGAAATGGAATGGTTGATTCATAGTAAATTTAATTTATGTTTTGGATTCCAAAGCAAATTTATGAGGGAGAGAGGGAGGGAGGAGGGGAGTCATTTACAAAGACATTTTACTCATTCACATAAGTCCTTGCCCCAGTTGAGCTCTTTGGTGGTTCCACATTTTTTTTAAATGAAAGGGGCATGCGAGTAATGCTTTATGTGGCCTTAAACATTTCTGGACAATTCTGGAATTTAGCAACTGCATGTAGAAGACTTCAGCGGCTGTGGCAGTTCAATTACCAACACGGCAAATCTAGGAAAGAGAATGGCACTGCAGTGGAAGACATGATGGCAGTTTAATAAACTAGAACAATAGTGTTTTTCATCTACATAAAAAGACATTCCACAATGCTCCAAACAGTGCATAATGCAAAGAAAAGATGTGCAAGATGAAATTGTCCTTGGGCCCTACCACTGACGGGAGTAATGCTGGTGTCGCACCTACCCATATTGATTCTTGAATGGGTGGATGAACTATTAATGTGGCAGTACACAAAACAGAAGCTCTGAAGGGGAAGGGGGCTGAAGGATTTTAAAGTCTCGTACTAAACATCTCTTATCATTGTGCTTTTGGGATTATGTACAGAAATGTTGGTAGGGGAGGAGTGAGAACATCTCCAGATACCTTCAAAAAATAGCCTCTCCATTTGGTGTTTGAGCTGCATCTGACCAAACATGGCTCTTATGATCAAAGAAAGCCAAGGTCACCAGGTTGGTATCTACAAATCAAGGTTGAAAAATGGCATAAGTGTATTTTGCAAGTATGCCTACTTGTGATTTTAGTTGAATATAAATGTATGAAACAAACAAAAAAGTAAGTGTCAGAGCAGTGGCACAAAAGCATGGCAGTTTAAAAAAATATAGGACATCTATAAATCAATTGCCACACAGCAGTGGCAGACAGGATAGCAGTTTAATAAACTATAAAATTAAAAATGTCAGGCAGCAATTCACCAAACAGCACATAATGCAAAAAAGAGGTGCAAGATGCAATTGTCCTTGGGCTCTTCTACTCAAACTTATGTTGTATATATTAAACAGGATGTGAACAGTTTAAGAAACCAATCACTTTAGTGACAAGGCCTGCCAATTGTGGCTGAAGTGATTAGTTTGTTTGGGACCCCACAAAACAAGCTACCAATGGGTCACTGACATTGCTGGCAATGATCTCTCCATGCACACACTGGCTTTACAGAGGCAAGATGTTGCCGCCATCATCCAATTCCTCACCCTCATCAGTGTGTACATTATCCTCACACAATATTAATTTGTCTCCACTGGAAATACACCATTACAGCCTTAGGTGCCTGTGTACTTTTTGAATGTAATTGGCGGTAAAGATCTTTTTCATGGAATTTGTACAGTAGTTCATTTTAATGAACATTACCTTTTACACATTTTGAGGAAGAAGCCTCCTATGCTGATCACTGACAAGGTTCCCGGCAGTGCTGAAAACACTTGTGGAGTAAACACTGGGGGGTGGGCAGCTCAAGTAAAGCAAATCCAGCTTGTGCAAGAGCCTCCAAATTGCCTTTTTTTCCTGTCATTAGTGAAACGTATTGTCTGGCATACCAATTTGGATGCTATCATTAAAATAGTCCTCAACTATTCTTTGAATGGTGATTGTATCAGATGGAGTCATGATAGACATCTCATTATTTGTAAGCAATTATTTTAGACCCAACCAGATGTCAAAACTTGGATGTGTTGAATCATATGCATCACCATTGGGTCTTTTGGAAAAGCTGAGTTTTTCCTGGCAGCTGCATTTCCTGAAGCAACTAAAGGATGAGCCATCACTACATCATGTGCCACTTGAACTGACAATTTGCTTACCAACAGCTCTTTGGATCTCTCCAGATCTGTGTCCATTGGGAAGAAAGACACAAAGTATGACTTAAACCTACGATCAAGCATGGCAGCCAAAATGTATTGATCCGATTTTAAGATCCTGACAACCCTTGAATACTGGCAAAGTGGATAACTGACTTTATTCACAAGTCTGACATACTTAGCAGGATTGCTTTTTTTCAGCTCCTCCTGCAATTTCTCAAGCTGTTTTTTCAACAGTCTAATTAGTGGAATTACCTGACTCAGCTGGCAGTGTCTGAACTAACTTAACAGATGACTTCTTTGAATGGTTTCAGCACTTTGCATTGCACTACATGGAAATAATTTTCATTGAGCTTGAGTAAGGTACATTCTCTCTCCTCTTCCTATATCATAGTTCATTGTGAAGCTTTGGATGGCTTTTTGCTGTTCCTCCATCCGCTGAAGCATATAAAGGTTGGAGTTCCACCCTGTAGCTATATCTTGCTTTAGGTGCTGTTGCATTTCTTCTACATGAACCTGCTAAATGGCAAAAATTTCCAGAAATTTTGTGGCCCACTTCTCCTGCATGGCCCTGTCATTTTTTAAATGTGCACCACCAAGTTGATTGTGTGAGCAAAGCATGAGACATGGGACATGTTGGACTTCACCCAGGTGCAATACTCTTACAATATAGGTGGTGTTGTCAGAAATCACAAGTCCCAAGGAGAGTCCAAGCAAGGTAAGCCATTTTGCAATGATTTCCCTGAGTTTTTCAAAGAGGTTGTCAGTGGTACTCCTGTTAGTGAAACCGGTGATACACAGAGTAGCCTGCATCTGAATGAGCTGCTGTTTCTTAGATGCTGCTGCTGCTGTTGGTGTCCCTGATGGCAATACACCCACCCAGTCATGTAATCTTGCATTTTCCATGTTCCACTTGTCCACATATCTGTGGTTAAGTGAACAATGGTTAAAAAGGCATTTTGGAGGACAATAATTAAGTTTTTTTAACATCCCTTTACAAGATGGGAATTGTTTTTTTAGTGAAGTGGAATCTAAAAGGGATTTGGTAGTGGGGACACTGGACCTCAATTAACTGTCTAAAACCCAATATACTAATGGCAGATATTGGAAACACATCTAATACCAGCATAGATGTTATAGCATCAGTTATCCGCTGTGCAACTTGGTGATTGCTGTCATACTTGCTCCCCCTTGCAAAGCATTGATTAACAATTATTTTTTTAACTACTAATAGTAGTCTTCCTGGTCCCCTTCTGGGATGAAGATCCATTCCCAGCAGAAGCAGCAGCAGGCATAGCCCTCAATGATTATTCTGAGATATCCAGGATAGTGGATGACTAAGTTAGCCTTATCAAATTGGATGAAGGACTACTTCTGATAATGACTGAGGATAATGTAGATGAAGGTGTTGGTAGTGAAGATGGCAGGGGCTTAGATCTTGCAGAAAGAAGGGAGCTAGCTGCTGCTGAACTGCTTCTTGTTACTCTTTAGCCAAAATTTCTGAATTTTGCAAATACTTATGATGGATACATTTTAGTTGACTTAACAGGGAGGATGTTCCTAGATTGTTAAGGTCCCTATGTTTACTTACTATGGCTTCACAATGGGTACAAATGGCTTGACAAGTGTTGTCCCGATTTGGGTAGAAATGATACACACATAAGAAGTGGATTTTTTTGTTTTATTCTCAGTCATGCTTGATCCACTGATGCTTGATTTACACAAAAACCATCCTCATCAACAACATCCTCATTATCAACACCTTTGTAGCTACACAAATATCCTTCTCCTGGTGCACTTGAAGGGAAGCATCCTTGATTTCTATGTCAGCATGTTCACTTGTGCTGCTCATCCCCACATTTGCAGACCATGCACAAGTGGTGGAAGGAGGTTTCTCTTCAAGTACAGTATTGGAAAGGTCAGGCACACACAAGGCACCTGCCGACATACTTAGATTCTCTTCAGGGATTTGTGACATTTCTCAGCAAACAGTTGGTTCCTGTGCCTAAATAATTAATTTTTTTTAAACATCTACAGGGAGAGGGACAGAACCACCAGTCATAAATAAAGGCCAATGTCTTATCCTTTCCTTTCCACTTTATGTGGTGAAAGGCATATTGCCAATTTCATTTCTTTCTACTGATAACTTTCCCTTTGATGTTTTTTTCTTTACCACTGTAAAATATTCCTTTTTTATTTTATATGCCCTGATTTAAGCCCTGTATGCCCTTGGGCATCAGATTTAGAAGAGGATGGAGTATCTTCATTACTGGTGGCACTGGCATTAGCTCCAGCACTAGTATATGGTTCCTGCTTTCCTCTCAACTGATTGTTCGTGTTTGTTGATATGGAAAACAATGTGGGGTACAGCACACATATCAATTTGTACCAATTTTAAATATTTACACTGCAGTATAAATGACCTACAGCATTACAATATTTTTATGAATATCACACTGCAGTATTATTGACCAACTGTGTCATAATACTTGTATGAATAATATTACTACCTACAGTGTCACAATACATGTATGAATATTACACTGTGGTACCACTTACAGTGTCATAATGTGTATGAATATTACACTGTGATACCACCTACAGTGTCATAATATGTGTGTGAATATTATACTGTGGTACCACTTACAGTGTCACAATACTTGGAGTAAATTGGGGTACCACCTACAGTGTCACAAATATGTATATGAATATTACACTGTGGTACAACCTACAGTGTCACAATATGGGTATGAATATTACACTGTGGTACCACCTACAGAGTCATAATGTGTATGAATAATATACTATGGTACCACTTACAGTGTCACAATACTTGGATGAAATTGGGGTACCAAATACAGTGTCAAACTACATGTATGATTATTACATTTGAATATTATACTGTGATATGACCAGCAGCATCACAGTAACAAAAAATATATAGTACAATGGGATATAGCCCCCCAAAATATTACTCTTTAAATTATATTATTAGCTTTTATTTTTTTACACTGGGCACCCTTGAATGGACAGAGAACCCCTGGAGGACACAGCAGCCCCTTTATGGATGGACAGAGCACCCCAAACCAACAGAGCACCCTGGAGGACACATCAGCCCCTTGATGGTGGTACAGAGCACCCAGCACGTATGTTCACTAAACCCCTAGATGGACAGAGCACCCCTGGAGGACACAGTAGCCTCTTGATGGATGGACAGAGCAGCCAGCCTTGACAAAGAGTTATCCAGCATGAAATGCATCTGCATGTATTTGCAGTACCTATTACCTTCTACCTACCTGCTACTTAACACCTACTGCAAGCTTGTGAGTGCTTAGAACAGGGTGGTGTCCAGAACCCCCGTTTTTACCCGGATTGACACTCACCACAATCATATGGTATGGACTATTCATTTTCACTGTGTACCAGTTTCCTATGGGACTTTATACAGTTTACCATGATACCTGCCGGTTCATGGTAAACTGTATCTGCTGCTATTTGTATGCTACATAGTGCACTTTTTTCTCCATGATACCTGCTGGTTCATTGTTAATTGTATCCTCTGACATACTTCTTTGCACCTTGTTATTGACCACTGTATGCACTTTCTGATATGGAGCTTCATGATATCTTCAATTAAGTGTCTATTACATGGTTTTGACAATTTTGCTGCTATACTAGATGCACTTTAAAAAACTTTGGTTTGATGCAAATTGGATACTGCTGTTGTTTTTTATTATCATTATAATGTGTTATTAATAAATTGAACCCACTGTTGATAAGAGACACTCACTGTGTTTCAATTCACCATTAGCACCAATATCACTACACCTTAATTTTTTATCTTTACTATCTTAGGTGAAGGATACCACTAGTTAGTGATTACTAGCTGCTTTTAGAGGTGTGCTCAGGGACCTACAACCTATATATTTTTGATTCACCGAGCACCTCTGTTTACTACATTCTGAAATGGTGTCGATGACCAGGGACCTTTATAGATTCCAAATCCCAGCAAAATCTAACAGCAGTTGGATGGCATTGTGCCTCATTTTGGGATCTGAGTCAGGTGGGAAAACCTAAGCCAGACTCAGATCCTGGCTCAGATCAGAAAGTTTGGACAGTTCCGGTTCTCTGAGAACCAGACCTGCTCATCTCTAATACAAATATGGGTACTTTATCTAGGTAAAGGACTAAAGTCACCAGCACAATAAGCAATGAGACCTGCTCCTCCAGGAATCCGGAAATAATGCCGACAATGCAGAGGACCAAACTGATGATAACATACAAACTGAGTATCGGATAAGTCAGTGTTAGTATGAAGTGTGGGATGCCACCCACAGTTAAAAACAGACCATTGCTTATTCATACTCTCAGACTCCTTGAATCACCCTCTGGGACTGCTATAATTGTTTAATATATATCAGCCAGGTTGGGTATGGCATCTCTGTGCTTTTGGATCATTGCAGTCAGAATCCTGATGCTGGCATCCCGACAGGGGTTACGATACCGACACCTGTCAGTAAGTATCCTAACCCTACCCCTAACCCTAACATTCCCTCCCTGCAGCCTAAATGTAACTCTCCCCCTCTAGTGCCTAACCCTGACCCTCCCCCCAAGTGCCTAACCCTAATCTTAACTCTCCCTCTAACCCCAATTCTTACCATCAGGATGCTGGGAGTCAGGACACCATATCAGACACAACAAGAGACATTATGATTTCCCTCAGGGATTTTTACCCATTTTACTTTTATTTTTGGTCACATGCACTACCTTGCCAAGCACTACAAAACACTAGTTCAGTTTACAAATATATTGTTCACTTATTGATTATTTTTTATTGTTCATTGTTCAGTTAGCTATAAATGCATTGTATAATATATAATAATAAATAGATTATTCTAATTGATATTGTCTCTTGTGTTGACCATCTGCATAATATAAATAATCACATACACAACAGGTGAAGCATAAACATATTTGTCTTTTTTGATCTTGCATTGTATGTTTTTATTCTAGCTATTAATATATATTTTATTAAAATGCATTCTGTTTTGAAAATTACTGGTTTTGCGTGTCCTTCATGGTTTTTCTATTTTTATTTAAATTTAAAATTGCATTATTTTCATGTATTTTTTTCTGAAAATACATACACTCTCCAAACAAGTTGGTATGTACTGTATGTTTCAGAATTAAGAATCCAATTGTTGTTTTTTACCCATAAATTATCTATATTTTAAATATTCAATGTTGTATTAGGTTTAGATAATAGAATATTTGTCATAATAACTTTTTTAGATCAGGGTCTTGGTAATAAAAATGTCCTTGGATCAAGGATGAAACATGTTGATCCATAGAATCTACCTTGTACTGCTGAATATTTACTACCTTCCTGCCATGATCCAGCCATCTCTATTTGCCAGCTTATATGAACACTACCAGTGAGAAAGATAACTGCCTGCTAAATTATGCTTTTGGCAAACAATACAATCAGAGGTGGGTTAATCCTCTATCCTTTCTGACTGCTGAGTCCTGCCACCACTGGCACTCATTGCTACATGGAGACAACCCCTTGGAGTACAGACTGCAGCTGATAATCCCCACCACTGAGCCCTGAGCCTGCTGCCACTGATTCATTGCCATAAGAAAAAATCTTCCTGAAGCACCGACCGCTGCTCTTTCTCCTCACGGAGGACTGCCATATTGGCCGGTGAGTATAGAGTATATACAGACCAGCTTCAGGCAATAAACTCTGTATTGTCTGCAAAACAAATGTTACAATTAGGGATGTGCAACAAACCCCCATGTTTTGGTTTTTGATCTGTATCTCCTTCGGGTTTTGGATCTGGATTTGGTTTTGCCAAAACTGCCCTTGCGTGTTTTAGTTTTAATTGTGGATCTGTATTTTTTTTAAATTTGGGTCTGTCTTTGTCCCTACAGTATTATTAACCTCAATAACATTAATTTCCACTCATTTCCAGTCAATTTTGACCACCTCACAGCTCACAATATGTTTTCATCTGGTTTAGGCCCATAATTTGGACCAAGCTAGCTGGCTGACTATGTTAAGCCACAGCAGTAGGCAGCACAACCACGTGGTAGTTCAACTTCCAACATGGCACATAAGGAAACATATGTTTTCATTAATCAAGAAACCTGAGGAAGATGGAGTATGTACAGTATGTAGTTGAAGGCAGGGATAGGAAGGGTTGATTAGTAGTTAATTAAATTTAATTTTTTAAAGCCAAAGCAAATTTATGAGGGAGGGGGGAGAGCATGGGTGAACAATATGTCCCATGTTTTGCCCACAAATTTAACTTGGTGGTTTAGAATATTTTTTTAAAATTAAAGGAGCATGCAGGAGATGATGGCTGTGGCCATAAACATTTCTGGACATTTTTAGCATCTAGCAATCACATGTCAAAGATTGCATCAGCTATCGCAGTACAATTTCCAACATGACACATTAGGAAACAAATGTTTTTATTATTCAAGAGGCCTCAGGGAGTTGGAGTATGTAAGTAGTTGAAGGTATGGAAAGGAAGATTTGATTAGTAGTACATTTAATTTAATTTTTTGATTATGAAGAAAATTTATGAGGGAGTAGAGGAGGGAAGTCATTTACAAAAAAAAATATTGAAATCATTCACATCAGTCCTTGCCCCACAAGAATCCTTGAATGCTATGCCTGCTGCTCCCAATGGAAGTGGATTTTCACCACAGAAGGGAACCAGGAAGACTACTAGTAGTACGTTAAAAAACAATGACTGTTAAGCAATCCTTTGCAAGGGGGAGAACTATTTCAGCAGTCACCCAGTTGCACAGTGGAGCATTAATGCCATAACATCTATGCTGCTATTAATCAGCATTCTAGCTATTATCTGCTAGAAGTTCTAGATAAATGTTAAGTAGAATCTGATTGTTTGCTATGGGCAAAATCTTCACTTCTAAAGACCCGCACTTTAGTAAATATACCCCTTACCATTTATTTCACTCACGGCATCAGTACTGAATGTTATGTTTTTTTAGAAAGTATCATTGTCTGTATTTACAAATGTATGATTGTTAGTATGAATAAATCTTATATATTATGAGAGAAGCTATTTTTCATTTCTATGAACAGATTTATTAATTTTAATTGGTGCTCAATAGTTTTCCCTCACTGGTACAGTCTTTCTCAAATGGGAGGATGGAGCAGGCTCCCACTGTTCCTGGGAGATGGGAAAGAATATCCATGATTATTATATACTGTAGAGAGGTATTACAATGTTTTTTAAACAAGTAAAATTACACATGCATGGATTTTATAATATGAAGAATAGAAATAGAGGTGATAGGATGGGGAATATGCACCAGACTAGATATTCACAGCACCCTATGCTATGCCTTTTATAGTATCCTCTTATTTTTGTGTTTAGAATCCATATATGCAGTCTTTATAAAGGTTTTCCTTTACTGAGTAAATTAGCATTTATAAATGATGTGCATCATTGCCTCCTATTTAAACTGTTGTCTCACATTACCTCATTTGAATACAAGTTCTACATGACAGGAAATTCATTCCTTTTGTGTCTAGGCTTTTTGATTTACTGCAATCACCCACTTGCTATGAAGATATGACAGAGCTGGTGCCAGAAACTTTACTTCAATGATTTGGTGAGGTGCTCAGCATTACTGTCAAGTTGTAATTACACATTACAAAGTGCATACAATATCCTCACTGACTACAGATAATCCTAATCCTTTTTCTTCCTTTTTTAAGTAGACATTTTATTGTATTAAAAAAAAAATAGGGAACATATACAGAGCAAATATGATAACAGGAGAGAACAACAAAATGTATGATCAACATCCGGCATGGGTTGGAGTAGGGAATAAGGGGGAGGAAGAAGGGAAAGAGAGGGGCATCGTCAGCACAAAAAATAAGAATTAATATTATCTTAAAAGAGAAAACTAAAAAAATCAACAAGTTGAATGTCTCAAAAGGAGTGTATATAAATAAGGAGAAAAGACAGAAGGTTAAAGTGACTCATTATTCTGAGTTGACAGTCATGGCCATCCTTGTCTGCTACTCTGTGCTAATGCTGTTACAAACCCCTTCCCTGGTGTACATCCATACATCTGAGGGGCCCATTCATAGCATTTGTAGAAGCTTTAATACCACATTGATTGCACCATCAAAGTTTGTACCAGCCCTATTGCAGGTGCAGTTTCTAATTTGAATGAGCATACTGACCACACCCAAGATGGCTGCCTTAAACATTTCCCTAAAACAGCTTAAATGCAACACAACTGACTCAGAACCATCATAAATACCCAAGGGATTTATCTTTACTTGTATTGCTCTATACAAAAATCTCTACATAATCAAGGGATTGCATTACTGCACTGACATTTACATTGGATTGGATTGAAACCCTCTGCCTCTTCTACTAGGACTCCTTCAGATTGGTATTACCTCAGTATTGGATATCCCAGAGCAGGGTAATGTGGAAAACAAACTAACTTTGACTCAATTCAAACCCCTCCCTTAGACATCATTCACCTATGTTCTCTGTGCAGCAAATAACACTGATTTCTTGATTTAATAAACTAATATAGAGTTACTGCAGCAGGCCTCTGAATTTATAGAGATTATTTCATTTCAAAACACAGGATCCCAGCTTTTATGTTATCTTTAGTTTTTGTAAGGAATGTCCACTTCCAAGGGATCGCACATTGGGATTTCCACATATACAGTATAGGAATGGATTCTAATACCTTTCCACAAGCCTGCTTTGTTCTCGAATAATTTGAGTGACTCTAAATCAGCAACAGAAAAGAAAAGTTTGTTTAGTTAATCACTTCTTGTTCAAAGTATACCCTTTGGATAAAAGAGAAGCAATTGGATAAATTACACTCTGTTCATGATCCCATTATAAATTCTGGATCACCCACAGAATTGAAAAAAATACTTCAATCTCCTTCTATCATTATAAAATACAGTTCATATTTACGCTATTATTGATGAACCAGTGTATTTGTAGACCTCCAGCTTTAATTTTTTCACTCCATCCATGACATGCTGCAGTTCCTATTAAACCTGCACAAGCTTCCTTTCTTCAATAACATGGTATTTGAAAAAAAAAACACCAGTTCAGTCATGTGAGGTGAGCAGGCAGAAAACCTTCTCTTCCCTGTAGCCATCTAAGGGCCTGATACAGGTTGGATTGCACAGCTGCGTTCGCACGCATCCGCTAGCTGCAAAATTTATGCTAATGAATGCAATCACCTTCAACCGCGGCACTATACCAAGATGCCCATCATTGTATAAAGCCACTCACTGTCTATTACATGCACCCACAGGTCAGCAAAAACATCGGTAACATTGGACTCATATGCAGAGTTGTGGTTGAGCTTGACATGCCTCACAACCTGTGCTTCTGGCTGCGTATGCCATTGCCGGGGCTTAATTATGCATGCCCCTGTAATGGCGTTTAAAAGCACAGACATGCCTGCGTTTCTCTGACCACCCACCATCACCACCCTCTATTGGTCACTTTCTGTCAATCACTGTGTGAGGTCTCTGCATGCTCACTGTAATCAGTTCCCGATCACAGCGGCTGGTTCGCGCATGCGCATGCGCAGAATGCAAACATAGGCTGGCTGCGTGCGAACAAAGTTTTGCCATCCAACCTGAATCAAGCCCTGATTTCCAAACTACGATTATGAATACTGGATTTTAATTATATATACTGTAGATAGTGATCAGTTTCATAGTTGTAATGTTTTGTATTTGCATAACACTTTTGTATTTGTTTATGTTGTTTTGTTGTGATCTCTCACAGGTGTCGGGTTGCCATGGTTACAGCCTGACAGTATGGATGGTGTTTCCGGTTTCACCGGAAGTCCCGCGTGTGATGAGGGAGGTGACCGATGGAGCCCGGCACCTGGAGCAGAGAACAGCAGGTATTTAAGGCAAATGTTGTATGTCCTAAAGTTTGATATATGTAGTCTGAAGATAGGCAACTAATGCCCGAAACATTGCTGAAATAGGAACCCACATCTAGTGTTTTTATTAGACCACTGAGTGCCACACTTTGACTGCCTATATATATATATATATATATATATAAAACCATAATTGTTCCAACAAAGGAAGGAAGCACTCACCAGTTGAGAGGACAAAAATTATTTTTTATTTATAAGTAAACATCATTGCTTGTTTATAAATGTACTGATAATATGGTACTATGGTTGACGCTTCAGTTCATCCATACAAGACAATCGCATATGATCTGTGAACAAAGGAAAGTGGTGACAGTGTCTACTAGGCTCCAACATATAATAAAATCCAACTATAACAAAATGAAAATAATTCTGAGAAAGATATACAATTCTACATGTGTAAAGTAATGCATAAACATACATAAATATATATATATTTATATATGCACAGATCCACACACACAGCGTGAAACATGTATGTCTGTCACAAACTGTGCAAATCTGCCATGCATACCAAATGGTGTTCACTACATCTGTGTGAGTACAATCACATCCATGTGTGTGCAGTAGCAAGGATGCAAAAACCAACATAGTAAACTGAGTCCAAAGAATGGTACACATATAGGGTGTCAATGCAGAGATGGTGTGACTCATGCCACCATGTATAAATTAGCCATAGAATGTACTTTGGAATGCACTGAGACTTTCAACTATCCCAATGTCAATGAACCAGCCATAGGTACCCACAGACTAGTCACCTATGGGATATATACAAAATTTCATTATGGTACATTTATTTAGGTACCGTTTAGGTCTGTGGAAGGGACCCCGAAGATGTATACTTAAAGATGTGAGTGCGGGACGTTTCCGTGTGTGTGTGTATATATATATATATATATATATATATGTGTGTGTGTATGTGTGTGTATGTATATATATATATATATATATATATATATATATATATATATATATATATATATATTAGAGATGAGCAGGTCCGGTTCTCAGAGAACCAGGCCCACCCGAAATTCCAGATCCGAGGTGAAAACCAAGCTAGGCTTGGGGTTTCCCATGTGACTTGGATCTCAAAATGAGGCAAAACATCATCCTCCCACTGTCAGATACTCACAGGTTATGGAATATATAAAGCTTCCCACAATCAGTGCCATTTTCCCTCTGGCTGTGGACAGTGTCGTTGTCGAATGTCCTGTGTCAATCCAAGAGCTGCTGTATCTGTCCATGGCAGGGGCTGCTGTGTTCATCCAGGGGTTGCTGTGTCCTTCCAGGGCAGTGACTGCTATGTCCTTCCAAGGGCTGTTGTGTCCATCCAGGAGCAGTGGCTGCTGTGTCCATCCAGGGGTTGCTGTGTCCATCCAGGGGCAGTGGCTGCTGTATCCATCCAGGGGTTGCTGTGTGCATCAATAGACAGTGGCTGATGTGTCCATCCAGTGGCTGCTGTGTCTATCCAGGGGTTGCTATGTCCATCCAGGAGCAGCTGTGTCCATCCAAGGTTTACTGTGTCTATCCAGGGGCTGCTGTGTCCATCAAGTGCATGGACTTCTGTGTCCATCCAGAGTCTTCTGTGGTCCATTCATGGGTTGCTGTGTCCATCCAGGGGCAGTGGCTGTTGTGTCCATCCGGGGGCTGCTGTGTCCAACCAGGGGTGCTCTGTCCATCCAAGGGTGTCTAGTATATAAAAAAATAAAAGCTAATATATTTTTTTGTGATGTACCCCAGTGTACTATATTATTAATATATTTTTTTACTATGACGTTGCCAGTCAGACCACAGTGTGATATTCATACACATATTGTTTGTGACACTGTAAGTGGTAACGCAGTGTATAATAAATATTGTAAAGCAGTGTATTCGTTAAACATATTGTGACACTGTTAGTGGAAACACAGTGTATTTGTTGAAATATTGTCACACTGGTAGTGTAATTGCAGTGTATTCATTACACTGTAAGTAGCAGCACAATGTGTTATTCTCATTCATATATAATTAATTTTGTGATACTAGGTGTTAGCGCAGTGTGTTATTCTTATTCATAAATAATTAATCTTGTGACACTGTAAGTAGTAGCGCTGTCTAATATTCAACTTTTCACTTCTTTCCTCGATTGTGAATAAATGATTACTCTACACGTCGACTACAAGACTACAAGAAAAGCTAAATAACATGTTATATATAAACATAATGACATCACTGTAAGTGGTAGCACAGTGTGTTATTCTTATTCATAAATAATTAATCTTATCACACTAAGTGGTAGTACAGTGTGTTCTTATTCATAAATAATTAGTCTTGTGACACTAAGTGGTAGTGCAGTGTGTTATTCTTATTCATAAATAATCTTGTGACACTGTAAGTGGCAGTGCAGTGTGTTATTCTTTTCTTATTCATAAAATATCTTGTAACACTGTAGGTCATTGATACCGCAGTTTAATATTTAAAATTGGCAATAATTGTCGTGTGTGCAGTACCCAACTTCATTTGTGTTTGTTGATATGGAGAATGATCAGTTGAGATTTCAGAGGAGAGTAGGAACCACATACTAGTGCTGAAGCTGCTGCCAATGCCACCAGTCATGATGACACTAGTCCATCTACATCATCTACTAAATCTGGTGCCTAAGGGCATACAAGGCTTATGTCATTGCACCTAAAATCAAGAACCAATCTTTTATAGTGGTAAAGAAGAAACAATAAAAGGTAAAGTTAGCTGCAGAAAGACATAAAATTGTCAATATGCCAGTTTCATCACATGAAGTTTCAAGGAAAGTCTTAGGCCTTTGCCTTTATTTATGACTGGTGGTTCTGCCTCTTATGATGATGTAAGTACAAGTGAACATGCTGACATAGAGATCAAGTATGCTTCTATGGAAGTGTACCAGGATGAGCAGGATATTTGTGCAGCTCATGCTAATGAGGACGTTGATTATGATGATGTTGATGAGGCTGTTGATGATGATGTTGATGAGGATGTTATTGTGTAAATTAGGCATCAGTGGATGAAACAGTTGTTGCCCATGATAAGGAAAAGCCCATTATCATGCCCAGCACAAGCCAAAAAACTTGGTTGTGTTGACTCATCTGCATCACCAGTCTGTTTTTATGGGAAACTAAAGGAGAAGCCACGGCTGCATCATGTGACACTTGAGCTGATAATTTGCTTACCAACAGCTCGTTGCATCTCTTTAGATCTTTGTCTGTTGGGAAGAAAAACACAACATCTTCATCTCTTCTGGGTTGAAAATCCACTCCCAGCAGTAGCAGCAGCAGGCATAGCACTCAAGGATTCTTAAGAAAGACATAACGTAACACTTAAACCTTAAATATTGCATTTGCTCTGTTTGGCTTGTCCACATATCTGTGGTTAAGTGGACAGTGGGTACAATGAAATTTTTGAGGCCACTAATTAATATTTTTATTGTCCCTGTATAGGTTGGTAAATGCTTTTCAAGTGAAGTGGAATATTTGCAAAGTATTATTTAACAGACAATTGTTTTTTGAAAGCACAACTAGTAGTCTCTATGGTCCACTTCTGGGATGAAAATCCACTCCCAGCAGCAGCAGGCATAGTGCTCAAGGATTCTCAATAAAGACACAACGTAAGAGTTAAACCTTTAATCTTAAATCTTGCATTTGCTCTGTTCAGCTTGTCCACATATCTGTGGTTAAGTGGAAAGTGGGTACAACAACATTATGGAGGCCACTAATTAAGTTTTTTTTTATGTCCCTCTACAGGTTGGGAAATGGTTTTCTAGTGAAGTGGAAATTTTACCAAGGATTGTTTTTGAAAGCACTATTAGAAGTCTTCCTGGTACTCTTCTGTGCTGAAAATCCACTCCCAGCAGCAGGCATAGCACTCAAGGATTCTTCTGGGGCATGCCTTCAACTACATACATACTCCAACTCCCTCAGGCCTCTTGAATAATAAAAACATTTGTTTCCTCATGTGCCATTTTGGAAGTGGAACTGCCATGTATTTGTGCCACCCATTGCAGCCACTTAGCTTAGTCAGCCAACTAGCTTGGTGCACATTTTGGGCCTAAACCAATGAAGACAATATTGTGAGCTGTGAGGTGGTCTAAATTGACTGGAAATTAATGTTATTGAGGTTAATAATACTGTAGAAACAAAGAAACACAAATTATGTGATTTTAGCAGATTTTATCAATTTAAAAAAATAACACAGGGGGTTGGCGCCCATCGCTAATAAATATATATACTAACTGACACTATACAGGCAATGATTGAAAATGGCAGTTAGGAGCTGATTGGTTGGCAGGTTACCTCCATCCATGTAATCACTCTTCAAGCCTTCTTGAATACAGCCCCATGTTTTATAATGTATGTGTTGTTGGTAGTTATTTTACAGTGTATGTATCAATGTGTATATATATTCACTTTAAAACTCATATATTTACTATGTACATATGTACTGAGGAGATCCAGCTTCGTCCTGAGCACACTGGCAAAACCATATTGTGGCACATCTGAAATTCAATGAAAAAACAGATAAGCAACAAAAAACATTTTTAAAACACAATAGTTACAAAGGCCAACACTTACATACATTTTCAATTTCCTACAAGAAACTACAAACAAAACAAAAAAAACCCATTCTAATACTGGATAAACATTTTTTGTTTTTATTAAAACAGCTTGTCAGCACTGCCCAGTGTGTACGTGCTGTGGCCTGCTCTGCCTTTTTTATATGTTAACTGAAACAGGCTTGTTGTGTGAAATGTCTAACTTCCCCATACATGTTTAAATTTAAGTTTTACAAATACAATCATGATTTGGATATATGTGTTTTTTAACTGTTGCTTTTTCATGTACCTTCAGCCACAGGTCTCACTGAAAAGAAGCAGCCTAGTTTGATTCTGTTGAGGAGTTTGATGCTGGGCCAGGAGAGGAGTGGTGGGAAAAGGGTTGGCCAGGGGAGGAAATTGGGCAAAGAGATGATGGTGGAGGGCAGGGAGGGTTGGAATGAGTGGAAGAGGGTGCAGGGGAGGCAGGAGGGGAATGAGTGGAAGAGGATGCAGGGGATGCAGGAGGGGAATGAGTGGAAGAGGGTGCAGGGGAGGCAGGAGGGGAAGGAGTTGAAGATGGTGCAGGGGAAGCAGCAGGGGAATGAGTGGAAAAGGGTGCAGGGGAGGCAGGATGGGAATCAGTGGAAGAGGGTGCAGGGGAGGTGGATCTTAGGAGTGATGGTATTCGGCTTGCTTGACCCCTTCTCCTCTTCCTCTGCTGCTGTCATCACTATTGTCCTATGAGATAATGTATAAATGAAAGGTTAATAATTCATCATTTTTTTTTAAATTTACAATAAAAAAATATGTTCCCCTAAAAGATAGATATATATCTGTGTGTCTTTTCGTCCATGACCTGTACTAGAATATGCAGCTCACTGCAACTGAAGCTTGTGGCTCTCATGATGGCAATGGCAAATAATACAGTGTGCATACTTTATATAAACTCTGGTGATATCTGATTGGCTGTCCCCACTGATAAGTCAGTTGTTTTATTCTAGTTACAGATAACTCCAAATTTAATTACAATCACCACACATCAGGTGTCTTAGCCAGTGCCAGAGCAGTCACATGCATGTGCTGCATAATGGTGATCTGATGGAAAGTGGGTCTAACTTGGAAGGATGGTTTTATAGGCGTATGTTAATTTTGTATATACGCATGTTGATTGTGTATGTAAGCAGGCACTTTCCCATGCATATGCATATGCCTATAAATAGCCTCAGCTGGTTTTATAACTTTGGCAGTCGTGGAGGAAGAGTGTTACTCAGTGATATGAGATTTTTTGGAAGAATTTGGAATGAAAGTATCAGGTGAAAATCTGCATTTGGACACACTTGCAGATGTGGATGGCGATACTGTGGCTATACCAGATGTTCCTCCTCCACCTCCTTCAAACTCATCACCTCCAAATATGTTTGCCACAACTACAGATGATGATTCAGCATCATCAGATGGCAAGATCTCAGAGAGATTAAAGATCGACTTCCTGGCCCAAGTGAGTGCTCGAAGGAGGTGGACCAGTGCCTGCCCTGGCAGGAACCAGCTATGGCCAGGGTACACAATGGTCCACCTAGATCCGGGATTTTTCTTCTCCTAAGTCGGTTGCGAAGCGTCAGTGCACAGAATGACTTTTGTTGCAAATTTCAAACCGGATCTTTCCATGAGCTTTGGGAACTTTTGCCTCCAATTAAATCTGGTTATTGCCTCTGTAATGCATATCCATCCTACTAAAGCTTAGAACTTGTATCTTGCTATTACTTGATATGTGTGTTTAAGTTGTGGCAGACACATTTGGAGATGGTTTTGTTTATGGAGGAAGTGAAGTAGGGACATTTGGTGATGCCACAGTTGTCACACATCTGCAAGTGTGTACCCCTTCCAATTATTTCAATAAATTGTGTATTTGAAGTTGTCCCCTTTTTTGTTTCTCCTGTATTATTACTATAATTTATTGTGTTTGTTTGTGAACTCTTTGTTTATTTGTGAACTCTTTGTTTTTTAGTGATAATAAATAATTCCTGACTTCAGAAAAAATAAATATGATTGTTATTTTAAAAGTCCCCCCCCAAAAAAACATTACTGACAATTTTGACAAATTCAATAGTGTATTTATTAAGAGTGGCTTAAACTGCTATGGAACTACACATCCAAGCATGGCCTGTCACAGTATTGCTATTAAGGCATGTAATTACTGTGAAACAGATGTGCAGATCCACAGCAGCAGGAAGGGAGCACAATAAGAAAAGAGATTTCAATTACACTCTTGTATTGCTCAATTTGTAATGTTTTTATAAAAGGAACATGTTGCAAACATTTAGAGCGCTGATATTTATTTGAAAAGTGTAAACACATCACATTATGAAACACTTTAGACTATATTAAGTTAAAAGTCATTGCATTCAAACCTTATGCTGGCCATACACTAGTACGACCAGCATAAGATAAGATCATATTACGATTTCACTTGAACTCCCCGGCAGCTCCCTGGCTGTCCCGGCCATACAATTCACACGCAATGCTCATACAATCTCACAATATGATGCATCATGCGTCCGACCGTCCGAGCAGTGTCATTTGTTAAAAAAAAGACTGATGCATGCATGGGGAGATCTGTGATTCATGCATATCTCTTTAATAAAATAAACACAGATGCAGTGTTGGTTCAGTGAGAACCATCTGTGCATCTGTGAAAAAAAAGTAAAAAAAAGTGTTTTAAAGAAAAATGGCATCCCCCCACAGAGAAACCAGCTATGGGCTTTTAGTGTCCCAGTGCTCGTTTTGCAACATATGGGGGACAAATGACATACGGTTGTGTATGTAAGCACAACCAGTACTGGGCTAGTCAGACCAGCCCTGGTTGCCAAAATATGGGGGACAAATGACATAGGGGTCCCCCATATTCTGCGCAACCAGCACTGGGCTCTGATCCGGTCCTGATTCTGGAAATACAGGGGGAAAAATGCATAGGTTCCCCCTGTATTTTTCAGAACCAGCACCGGACTTTTTCTTGCGGGTAGCTGATGCCACAGCCAGGGGAGCCCTTTCACTGGGCCCCCCAGCCAAAGCATCAACCCTGACCGCTAGTCAGCCCAGGCTATGGATCCCTGGGGAGCTGGGGACCCCCACAATAAAGGGGTCAAACTCTCTAGGGCACCCCAGGCCAAGGCTGAGAGCCACGGGCTATCCCCAGCATCCCTGGGTGGTGGGTGCTGGGTTCAGCCCCTCACTAGAAAAAGTCCGGAGCTGGTTATGGAAAATAGAGGTGGACCCTATGCATTTTTTCTCCCTGCATTTCCAGAATCAGGACCAGATAAGATTCCAGTGCTGGTTGCGCAGAATATGAGAGACCCCTACATCATTTGTCCCTTGTATTTTGGCAACCAGGGCTGGTTCTGACTGTCCCGGTGCTGGTTGTGCTTACATATGGGGTACCCCTACATCATTTGTTCCCCATATGTTGCACAACCAGCACTGTGTCACTAAGAGCCCGGGGCTGGTTGCTTTTTGGGGGGGGAATGCACTTTTTTTTTACTTTTCTTTAACAGATGTACAGATGGTTCTCACTGAACCATCCCGGCATCTGTGTTTATTTTATTAAAGACAGAGCATGCATCATGGATCTCCCTGTGTGTGCATCAGTCTTTTTTTTTAACAAGTGATGCCGTGCGGATGCACAATGCATCGCGTGCACATATACATTGCCACGATCAGCATATGATCACGATAATTATGATGCACTTCTGATCAAACCATACATTTTAAGAGCTGTGGGAGCATGCATCAGATTGTATACTACCTTAAAAACTACACGATTTTCACATGAATCATCGTACGATGCATCGCAAATCAGGCAATCGGCCCAAAATCGCACTAGTGTATGGCCAGCATTAGAAACCAAATTGCATTGAGCAATTATACACACATATACTGCACTGTGCAATCACTCAATGCAATGGAGAGCACTTGCTACTTAATTGTGTGTATGCATGGACAACTATCGAAACCATACGCACAATAGTGGTTGACCTGACCCTCCCATAGATTTTGCTATATCTCCTGTATGCAGTGACAGCTCAGGCTGCATAGGGTCTCACAATGCCTAATTTAGGCATGCCTCTGCAACGGCGTTGAAATGCACTGAAACGCCTGCGTTCGCATGACCACACCCCTTCACCAGCCACAAACAGTATTTCCTGTCAATCACTGGATATTAGGTCAATCACATTCCCGTTTGCAGACCCTACTAAGCGCATGTACACTACATCTTATACGCATCTGCAGGTTGCAAACTTCGGCTGGTTGCTTGTGAATGCAGCATTGTGGTCCAACCTGAATCAGGCCCTACATCCTTTGTCATCCTGTTCACTGCCTGTTTCAAAGAGAAGACAAATAGAAGTGGTACCCAGCAGATGACCAGTGCTTAGAAGAACAGAACTGTAATGTCTCACTTTGTGACAGCCATCCTCAGAGCCCCTGCACTGAACATTAAAAAAACTACAGGCCCTCTGGTATGTCCAATCAGGTCTGTCATTTTTAATGCCTGATCTATAAGAAACAAGACTGCTACAATTGCTAACCTTATTGAATCTTTATAACTAGCATGCATTACAGAGACTATGCTTGACAAAAATGCAGCACCTTTCTCAAAGATGAAATATTAACAAATTACTCTGTCATCCACAACCCAAAATTGAACCACATTGGAGGGGGAGTGGCCATCTGCTTTAAAAAAAAAACACTTAAACTTAGGGTACTCCCAATGAAAATTACTTGCTCATTTGAATGTATCGTTGCCTGGAGTTCTACAGGATTAGGTCTATGAGTATTTCTCATTTACTGGCCCCCTGGAGATAGAAAATAGTTCTACAAAAAAATGCAGACACTGTTGCAGACTAGTTCTGGATCACCAAAGATGGATCATCCTTGGGAACCTCAATGCATGGGTTGATGATGAGCTCATATGCCTTGACCATGACCTCCTGGGCACAAAGAATGCTCTGTGCCTCACACAAGTTATTACCTCTGCTACTATACACATAAAAGTAATCACACTCATTGTGTTGTCTTTCAGATTGGATTAGAAGCCTCTGACCTAAAATTAAACCCAGTAACATGGTCAGACCACCACTCAAATTTGTTCTGAGTTCCAACCCTTCAAAATAGTTCTTTACCTTTGCAGTTGACCAGGTGTTGTCAAAGGACAGGTATCACTCCTCAGGCTCTTGCATAATATTTGGATCTTTATGTAGTTTTGGGTGCCTGTGAAGATCCTTGTTCTCTTGTCCATTACTATAATAGGACTTTTATGCCTGCAATAGATATTATCGCCTTTATGCGTATATGACCCCACATATCACACCATCAAGCTCCTTGGTTTGAAAACACTTATAGTGAACTCAAGAAAAAGGGTAGTAGACTTACTGTAAAAAATAAAGGAGAAAGGATAACCTGGCAGAGGACAAGTTAAAGCTAATTAGGCAAATTGAATAATATCAATCCACAATCATCAAAAGAAAACAGTTTCTGTCAAATGAGTTCACAGCAGCAAATAATAGGCCAGATCAGTTTTTCCATACAGTAGAGATGCTTTGCAAACCAGCATGCTTGCAGCATGATGAAGCCCTCTCTCAGTCTTGATGCAAAAGTTTGCAAATTTATTTGCAGATAAATTAACATCCATATGGGCTGGTATACCCACAATCCCATCAAAGGATTGAAACATTTCCAAGTCTGCCAATTTAGGCCACCTGTCTTCATGGACCAGCTTTGACCCAATGGATGTAAAAGACATTGCTGAAATTATCCAAATGTTACATCCCACCACCTGTGACCTGGACCCTGCCTCAGCCAAGCTACTAATAGCATTGAGAATAATGGAGACTGTGATCTGCAGTGCTAATTAGCACTCTGCCAGAATTTTCTCTGAGATCTCCTGCATTGTGCTATTAATACATAACAACAATTCATAAAATGATGCAGAAGCTGCAAATTCTACATAATTTTATGGAAAAATAGCTTGATAAATAGGCCCATTATTCTTTTACCTTTGAATAAATCCCCTGTACATAATTGTAGTTCTACTATGCTGGCTGGCGGCATTAACACTTAAATTAGAGATGTGTGCCAGACCATTTTTGCTGGGTTTGGTTTGGTTTGGTTCAAGTTTGTCAGCAGGTTTTAGTTCTCAATTTGCCAAATCACCGTGACTGGTTTTGTTTTGAATTTTTTTTCCATTTTTCTCCCCCAAAAAATTAGCAAAAAAGCAAAAATCACATATTTTGATCCTTTCAATGTTCCTAGAGTATTATTAACCTCAGTAACATTAATGTCCAGTTATTTAAAATTAATTTTGACAATGTCACAGCTCATAATCTTGTTTTCATCCAGTTTAAGCCAAAAGATTGCACTTAGCTAGCTGGCTGACTAAGCTAAGTGACAGCAGTGGGCAGCACAAACATGTGGCAGTTCCAACATGGCACATCAGGAAACAAATGTTTTCATTAATCAAGAGGCCTGAGGGAGATGAAGTATGTATGTAGTTGAAAGCAAGGAATGGAAGGAAAAATTGATTAGTTTGTACATTTATTTGAATTTTTTGATTCCGCAGAAAATTTATGATGGAGGAGGGGAATTCACATGGGATCTGAGCCCCAGCTTGTGATTTCCACCCAGACCCTGATTCAAAATCGAGGTAAAACTTCATCATCCCAGCATTGGATTTTGCAGGTTTTGTATTCAATATGAGTCCCTCTTGCGGTGATTTGGGCATCATTTCACAAAGAACCACTGGAAGGATAGCTCACACTAGCCTGCCAGTGCAGAAATTAGTTAATAATTGCAACTGTGTGAACATGTCCCATGCTTTGCTCACCCAATAAAATTGATGGTTCAGATTGTTTTAAAAATTTAAGGGGCATGCAGAAGATGCTGTCTGTGGCCACAAAACTTACTGGTCATTTTTGGCATTCATCAACCACATGTAGAAGATTTCAGAGGTTGTAGCAGTTCAACTTCCAAAATGGCACATCTAGGAAACAAGAGTGGCACTGCAGTTGCAGACAGGATAGCAGTTTAATAAACTATAACAATGTTTGTTGTCTATGCAAAAAGACAGTCAGCAATGCCCCAATCAGTGCATAATTAAAAGAAAAGAGATGCTGTTATATATTAAACAGGACATGCACAGTTAACAAACCAATCACTTCAGCAATAGGGACTGCCACTTTAGGCTTAAGCGATTGGTTTGTTTGGACCCCCACAAAACAAGCTATCAATGGACTTAAGGTATCTAACAATATTGTTAATCCTCTCTACAGTTGGAAGAGGTCATTCTCCTCCTCTGATTACTCAGTGTGTACATCATCCTTACACTATATTAATTAATCTCTGCTGGAATCCACATCCACCATTACAGATACCTCTGTATTTTTTTTGACAAAAATTACGGTAAAGGTCTTCCTCATGGAATTTCATCAGCTTTTCCACATTTTGAGGAAGCAACCTCCTATACCGATCACTGATAAGGTTCCTGGCTGTGCTGAAAACTCTTCCTGAGTACACACTGGAGGGTGGGTAGCTTAATCAATCCAAAGCCACTCTGTACATTGGATTCCAAATTGCATTTTTTTCTTTCCAGTAGTCAAAGGGACTCTGTGACATGCCTATTTGTTTGGTGTCATGAAAGTAATCCTCCACTATTCTTTGGATGGTGGATTCGTGGTAAAAGTGTCTCTAATTTTCAGCAATTCTTTGATACCCAACCAGATGTCACAATGTTGTGTTCACTCCTCTGCATCACCACTGGGTCTTTTGGGAAAGCTTAGTTTTTTCCTGGCAGCTGCCAGAGAAAATGAAGGAGGAGATGTTGTTGTGTCATGTACCACTTGAGCTGCCAACTTGCTCCCCTGGTTCTCATTGCATCTCTTAAGATCTGTGTCAGTTTGAAAGAAAGATATGGCACATGGCTTAAACCTAGGATTGAGCACAGTCACCAAAATGTTGTCTTGATCCACAAGTCCTACATACTTAGTGGAACTGCTTTGTTTCAGCTCCACCTGGTTACCACTGCTTGCTTCATTTGGTGGCAATGCAACTTCAACTGTTCTTGCAGATGCTGCAATCTCCTCCATGCTGTGGCTGAATAGTGAAAATGTCCCAAAATTTACCAGGCCACAGACAGTATCTCGTGCACACCCCTGTCATTTTTAAGAAAAACCTGTACCACCAAACCACTAAGTTGATAGTGTGAGCAAAACATGGGGTGAGATGGAATTCACTCAGCTATAATGCTCTCACAATATTGGTGGTGTTGTCAAAAGTCACAAATCCTAAGGATAGTCCAAGTGGGGTAAACCATTTTGCTATGACATACCTTAGTTTTTCCTAAGAGGTTATCACTGGTATGCCTTTTAGTGAAATTGGTGATACAACGAGTAGCCTGTCTCTGAACTAGCTGGTGTTGTTTTTTAGATACTGCTGCTTAAGGCAAATAACCCAACCAGTGGGCTGTCACAATAATATAATCTTCAATTTGCCCACTACCACTTGCCCACATATCTGTTGTTAGGTAGACAGTGCGTACATTGGTATTTTTTAGGCCAATAACTAGTTTTTTTAACATCCTGGTGTAGCTGAGGAATGGCTTTTTGGGTAAAATGGAAATGGTAAGGAATTTGATTCAGACGACACAGGACCTCAATAACTATGTAAAACCCACAGCATTAATGGTGAATATTGGATGCAGATCTAATACTAGCATATCCATGATGGCATCAGTGAATCACTCTTTGACTGGGTGAGAGCTGTCCTACTTGCTTCCCCTTGCAAAGGATTGTTTCACAGTCAGGGTTTTTTTTTAAATAGTCTTCTTGGTCCCCTTCTGGGATGAAGATCCATCCCCAGCAGCAGCAGTAGGCCTAGTGCTGAAATATTCTTCTAAGGAATTCCAGTTAGGGGAGGAGTCGTCTAACCATAACAAATTGGATGCAGGACTATTTCTGATCATCACTGAGGATATTGAAAATTAAAGTGTTGGTGGTAGAGATTGCAGATCCTTAGATCTACAGTAGTTGAACTTGAGAGAAGACAGCTAGCTGATGCTAGACTGCTTGTTGTTTTAGCACGAGTTTCTGATGCTGTCAAAAACTTTTCATGAGCTCAATGCAAATGATATAACAAGGAGGAGGTTTCTACATGGTTAAAGTTCCTAACTCTACTTACCATGGTTTTACTAATGCTACATATTGACAATTGTTGTCAGGATTTGGGTACAAATAATTCCATACATAAGAGGTACATTTGTTGGTCCTGTACCCAAGAATGACAATAGCCATCCTCTTATCATGGCCTAGAGCTGCTTCCATTGGTGTCTGACTTACAAAAACAACATCCTCAACCCCAACATCCTCATTAGCACTAGCATCAGCTACACAAAAAAATCCCCCTCATCCACTTGCACTTCCTTGGTGGCATCCACAATTTCTATGTCCTCAGTTATATTTGTGCTGCTCATCCCCATATTTGCATAGCAGAAATGGTGGAAGATGACTTCTCTGTGAGTACAGTATCAGAAGAGTCAGGCTGACACATAGCATTCATGGACACATAGACTCTAGTAAGGGTATTGGGACTTTTCTGTTACTGAATGCAGTTTGTTCTACTGCCTTAGTGGTTTTCATTTTTTCAATACCTCTTATAGGCTTTGAGTGATAAGGTCTTGCATTATCATGAGAGGTAGAGGCAGATGCCTCACTGACACTTGCAAAACCACCACTCATAAATAAAGACCAAGGCATCAGTCTTTCCCTGACACTTCACGTTGGTAATTTAATTTTTTTTCTGTACCATATTTTCCCTGTATAAGATGTGTTTTCTTTAGCACTGTTTACTGTTATTTTTTTAATTTAGATGTCCTAACTTAGACCCATTATGCCCATGAGCATCTGCTTTAGTAGATGATGAAGAAGAACTAGCATTGTCATCATGATTGGTGGCAGAAGCTGCAGTGACAGTATTTAGTTGCTCTTCTCTAAGCTGAATATTATACATTTTTCAATTTGCAGATCACTGCATGGAGTCACAGGGCTTATATATGCACATGAACAAATTGCACTAGGGTAAAGTGCAGCAATCAGTACAAACATCAATAGATCTGTATTTTTTGAACTTTGCAGCTCAGTTCAAACCTGTGTAAAGTCACAGGGTTTATATATGCATATTAGCAAAGTGCACTAGAGAAAAGCGCACCAAACAGTACAAACAAAAATAGATCTATATTTTTTTTACTTTTTAATGCAGTTCAAAAATGTTTCTGAACGCAGCTTGTTCTACTGCATTAGTGGTTTTCTTTTACACTAGGGAGGGCTTATATATGCACATGAACAAAGCGCACTAGGGTAAGGTGCACCATATAGTACAAACAACAATAAATTTGTATTTTTTTATTACTTTGTAACTCGGTTTAAAACTGAGTGATGTCACAGGGAGAGCTTATATATGCATGTGAACAAAGCACACTAGGGTAAAGCACCCCAATCAGTACAAACAACAATAGATTTGAATTTTTTTTACTTTGCAGCTCGGCTTAAAACTGCGTGGAGTCACAGGGAGGGCTTATATATGCACATAAACAAAGAACACTAGGGTAAAGGGCACCACACAGTACAAACTAGGGGTGAGCGGGTTCGGATTTCTGAAATCTGAACCCCCCTGATCCGAGTCCGATCCGAGTCAGGCTCGACTTTTCCCGCCTGACTCGGATTCTGAAATCGAGTCAAAAAGTCATCATCCCGCCTTCCGAGTCTCGCGGGTTTTGGATCCTAAGGTACCCGCGTCGGTGCTATTTTCTTACTCGGCTGTGGACAGTGAAGAGGGAGGGTGGGAGTTAGGGCTGGCTGGGCTGTGTAGTGTAGTGTAGTGTAGTGCAGAGTAGTGCTGTGCTGCGATGTGCTGCTGTTGTTCATAGGGGCTGTGTCCACTACTTCAAAGTCCATACGGGCTGGCTGTGTTGTACTGTGCTGCTGTTGTTAATAGGGGCTGTGTCCACTACTTCAAAGTCCATAGGGGCTGGCTGGACTGTGTTGTGCAGTCAGTTGTCCATAGGGGCTGTGTCCACTCCAAAGTCCTGTGCAGTGTCCCAGTCCTAAAGGGGTGCTGTAGTGTTGTCCAGGGGGTGCTCTGTTCGTCAGGGGTGCTCCCCCCAAGTGCTAAAAAAAAAATATTTTTTCTATGTTTGTGAATTGTGTGCGCAGTAGCCGCACGTGCATCAACAAAGTAGTGCCAAGCGTGCGCCTGTGTTATAAGTAAAGGGCCGGCTGGCTTGACCGCTAAAGGGTGCTGTAACCCCCAAAGTACACTCCAAACCAAATAAAAAAATGTTTTCTGTGTTTGTGAATTGTGTGCGCAGTAGCCGCACGTGCATCAACAAAGTAGTGCCAAGCGTGCGCCTGTGTCATAAGTAAAGGACCAGCTGGCTTGACTGTTAAAGGGTGCTTTAACCCCCAAAGTACACTCCAAACCAAATACATTTTTTTTTCTGTGTTTGTGAATTGTGTTCGCAGTAGCCGCACGTGCATCAACAAAGTAGTGCCAAGCGTGCGCCTGTGTCCCATAAGTAAAGGGCTGGCTGGCTCATTTCTTAAAGGGTGGTGTAACCCACAAAGTGCACTAGTCTCCAACAAAAATAAAAAAATATTTTCTGTGTTTGTGAGCGCCTTAGCCGCACGTATATATCAATATAACATAAATGGAGGACCAAACTTTCTCCGATAAAAATAAAATAGGGAAAGATCAAGAACCACTTCCTCCTAGTGCTGAAGCTGCTGCCACTAGTCATGACATAGACGATAACATGCCATCAACGTCGTCTGCCAAGGCCGATGCCCAATGTCAAAGTAGAGGGCACATACAATCCCAAATGACAAAGTTCAGGAAAATGACCTTGAAAAAAACATTTAAATCATCTGAAGAGAAACGTAAACTTGCCAATAAGCCATTTACGACACGGAGTGGCAAGGAACGGCTAAGGTCTTTCCCTATGTTCTTGACTAGTGGTTCAGCTTCACATGACGATGGAAGCCCTCCTCCCGCTAAAAAAATCAAACGAGTTAAGCTTGCAAAAGCACAGTGAAGAACTGTGCGTTCTAAGAAGATATCACAAATCCCCAAGGAGAGTCCAAGTGTGGTTGACCTTCCCAGCACTGGACGGGAAGAGGTGGCTCTTTCCACAATTTGTACGCCCCCTGCAAGTGCTGAAAGGAGCACCCACAGTCCACTTGCTGATATGCAAATTGAAGATATCACTGTTGAAGTACAACAGGATGAGGATACTGGTGTAGCTGGCACTGAGGAGGAAGTTGGCGAGGAGGATTCTGATGGTGATGTGGTTTGTTTAAATCAGGCTCCGGACCAAACATTCCACCTCTTTGGTCTGGCAATATTTCTATCCAAATCCAGACAACAACTGTCTTGCCATATGTACCATATGTAAAGGTGAAATAAGTAGGGGTAGGGACGTTAACCACCTAGGAACATCCTCCCTTATACGGCACCTGCAGTGCGTTCATAAAAAGTTACTGTCAAGTTCAGAAACTTTGGCTCAGACCGTAAGCAGTCCAGGGTCACCTAAATCCCTTTTACCTGTTTTATCCAAGGAATCGATGGATGAGGAGGATGAGGATGACATCTTGCCTCCGTAGAACCAGTTTGTGCAGGGACACATTAATTGCCAGCTTGTTTTGTGGGGGCCCAAATGAACCAATCATTTCAGCCACAGTCATGTGGCAGACCCTGGCGCTGAAATGATTGGTTTGTTAAGTGTGCATGTCCTATTTACACAACATAAGGGTGGGTGGGAGGGCCCAAGGACAATTCCATCTTGCACCTCTTTTTTTTCTTTGCAGTATGTACTGTTTGGGGCCTAGTTTTTCAAACTGCCATCCTGTCTGCCACTGCAGTGTCACTCCTAGATGGGCCACGTGTTTGTGCCGCCCACTCGTGTCGCTTAGCATAGTCATCCAGCTACCTCGGTGCAACCTTTTGGCCATAAAAACAATATTGTGAGGTGTGAGGTGTTCACAGTAGACTGGAAATGAGTGGAAATGAAGGTTATTGAGGTTAATAATAGCATAGGAGCAGAAAAACCCACAAATTCTGTGATTTTAGCTGTTTTTATGCTTTAAAAAAAAAAAATACAGATCCAAAACACAAAACCCAGAACCCAAAACACGGAAGTGTGGTTTTGGCAAAACCAATCCAGATCCAAAACACGAAGAAAGATCCAGATCCAAAACCAAAACACAAAACACGAAAAGTGGCCGGTGCACACCCCTAGTACAAACAACAATAGATTTGCATTTTTTTACTTTTCAGCACAGTTCAAAATTGCGTGGAGTCACAGGGAGGCCATATATATACACGTAAAGAAGGTGCACTCTGGTAAGGTGCACCAAACAGTACAAACAACAAAAGATCTGTATTTAATTGAAATTTGAAGCTCAGTACAAAACTATGTAGAGTCAAAGGGCTTATATATGCACATGAACAAAGTGCACTAAAGTAAAGCGCACCAAACAGTACAAACAACAATAGATTTGTATATATATTTTTTTTTACATTATTCCAGTTTATATATTACCAGACTGTGACCTGAAGTGACCAGGCTTCCTTTAACCAATATGTCTATAAATTTTATTATGGCCATTCATTTCATGTCAATGTTATTCAAAATACATCAATACAGCACTTATAAAGTGATCATATTTCTAAATGTACCATAGAGGAACAATTGCTTATCAGGTTAGTATAGTGTGAATCATTTGAAATGCCAATATTATTGACTCAAATTTAATATTGCTTTTGATGACATTGTGTTTTGAAGTTATTAGTTTATATCAGTGTTTCCCTTGATTTTTCAAATGGACTATAATGTTAGACCAACGTTTCCCAAACTCATTCCTCAGGGAGCACTAACGGTGCATGTTTTCCATTTCTACTCATTGAATAAAGGCCCCCATACATCAGCAATCTGAAAATCACAATTGAACAATTTGAAGATTTGTTGCCCAATTTTAGGATTCCCCAATCTAGCAATCTGTGCCCATACATTACAGATCTTTTTCAGTGATTTGCAGATCATTTTTAGCAAAAACAGATCTGCCAATCTTGAAAGGCCCATCATTTTACTAGTAACGGTATGCAAATCTGATGATCATGTCCATACACTAGCAATTTACAGCTCCAATCCATCTGTGATATCCGACATGTTGGACAGCCTGATTTATTAATTCCAGTCATTTTTTTGTTGCAATCTGCGATCTGTAAAGCCCATACATTGCAGATTTTTTTATAAAATCATCTGCAAAATGCAGAATTGTCACAATCAGTTGCTGATGTATGGGGGCCTTTGCAATTGAAATAAATAAGTAGCTCCATCTGTGTCAGCAAGTATTGACAACACCTGTGCACCAACTAGGAAAAATGGAAACGATGCACTGTTAATGCTCCCTGAGGAATGAGTTTGGAAAACACAGGTTTACAAGATGGCCGATATGGGCCAGCACCCTCTTTACCATGGGGAGAGATATAATTTCAAATATGACCATAAAGTATAAAACTGTAAAGTAGACAGTTTAAAAATATGGCTTAAACCAAATATGGTATATTACACCACTAACAAAGAGGTGCACACTTGTTACTAACATTACATTTTTATACAGGTCCCTCCATTTATGGTCATGCTGCACAACACCCTTACGTACTACTGTACTGTATATTATCCTGTAATCACATTATGGACTTATTTATAAAATGTATAAAACTGAAAGCTTCTGTAATGTATAATCAGATAATCTACAATTAATTAATTTCACCATTTAGACTTTTTTTTGTTAGTTTGTTCAATTATCAGATCACTAGGTGATGTACCGTACATGTGTAGGAAGTGTTAAGGTGCATTCACACTCACAATGATTTTTTGAACGATTATCGATAACGATATAGTTTATCATTGAATCATTGAAAAAATCATTCACTTTCTGAGTTAAAATGATGAACGATTATCGTTCATGCGCGTTCATGTTTGTAGTTTGTAGTTTAGTCAGACTGACCAACTCAACGATTTTCAGTAAGGGAATATGCAAAAATCATTTGCAGTTCAAAAAAATCGTTCATTACATTTAGTAAATGAACGATTTTAGTAAACTATTTTCTTTCATTTTTCCCTTGAAAAAATGAATGAAAATCATTTATTAAAATCGTTCATTTACAAAATCGTTGTGTGTGTATGCAGCTTTAATGTGTACAAAACTCTATCCTCCATAAAGTAATTTGTAAATACTCTTTTTTGTCAATTTTCCTTAGTTATGTGCAGTAAAATGTAGTTTAATAGGTCTCAAGTTGTATATGAATAGCATTATAGAACAGGACCTTTATATGAGACCTGAGGGCCATCATGTCTTTTGGTTTAAATTTAAAAAAAACATGACTTTTGCTATTTATAATGAAATACAGCTTTTAGGTGTCTATTCATCATCACTTAAATTATACAAAAGCAGGTGAAAAATGAAATTTTCACCTACTTTTGTATAATTTAAGTGTCAGATCCATTCATCATTCATGTAACACAGGATATATCACAGATATCTCATAGTTACAAATGTGCCCCAATAATTTCCACCGTCTCCATACTTAGTGTGGGGATGTAGAAATTCTGAAATTCATCAAGTTCTGAAAATGCTTTTTTTTTTTCAGAACTTGACTAAGGAAATGTATGCCACCCGGAGATGGAGAACAGCCCCCTATAATCTTCACAGGCTGGTGTTGACACAGCAGCCTGTGAAGAAATACCTGCCAGCCCAGCCACTGCAGCCAGTAGAGGGATATATTAAGATCCCTACCTGCTGTGTCTGCACTGCAGAGCCCCGGGCATCACAGACATGGGGCTCGGATTCACTGGCAGAAGACAGAAGAGACAGGTAAGCAGGGTGGAGAGATGGGCATGTGGGGGAGGGGGGTATTGTATACCCACAGGGGGATAGGGCCCCGGGTCAGACACCCACAGGGAAAGAGGGGGCTGGAACGGACACCTGCAAGGGGGGAGGGGTGGCCGGATTGGACACTTGTGGGAGGGTGGTAGGGGGTCCGGATCAGACACCGGAGGCCACGGGGTGGGGGGAGGGGGTGAAAGACAATGGGGAATAGAGAGGGGCGGCAGATGTAGTGAGGAAATCTTTATGGACACTTCACCTATAGGGGCCTATTCATCAACACTAAAATAATGTTTTTAAGGACATTTTCCTTAAATAACGTTATTTTAGTATTCATGGAGAGACTTAACAGAGGAGATATCACTGATATCTCCATGCTAAGTCCCCCTGCGTTAATTTCCACACTCCCCTTACATTAGTATGGGGATATGGAAATTATGGTATTCATCAAATTATGAAAATTATGTATTTTTGGAATTTGGAACCACTGTGAGGTGGTGAATAGCAGGTAACACTTACCTGTGTCAGTGTTGGAAAGTCCCATGGCGTCTCCCTCCGGCGCTCTGGTCTCTCCTCTGGCTCCGTCTGCTATGCTGTCATGTGTTCTCCCAGCAGAACACAATAGAGTTTAGAAAAAAAAAAAACTTTTTTTTTCTAAACAGTACTGTGTGCTGTTGGGAGACCACATATCAGCATAGCAGATGGAGCCAGAGGCTGCTGCGCGAGCAGGTAAGTGCTGAACGGGGGGGAGGTGAGCGGGGGTGGAGGGGGGCAGGTGAGCGGAGGGGGGACACAAACTTACCGCATCTGTAGGCAGTGCTGCACATGCGCTGGTTTTACAGATGTAACACCGCATACACAGCACTGCTTCCAGCTGCGGTAAGTTAGTGTAGATAGAGATAACTATCTATTTCCTGAAAAGCTGTCATCGCAAAAATGACAGCTTTTCGGAACGGATAGTTATAGGGAGGAGGAATGATGAATTCCTCTGGTAATTAGGTAGAACTCCATGCGAGTTCTAAACCTAATTACCTCCAGAGAAAGTTTAGTTATGATGAATAAACTCCATTGTGTGAAAAGTGTCACTTTTCAGAAATGCGGACTCCGAAAGAGCTGCTTTTCAGAAGTGATACTTTTGTTAGGGAGCCATGATGCATGACTCCAAAACATAATTATCACTAGTGATAATTATGTCATGATGATTAGGCCCCTTAATATTTAAAATATGCACATGCAACTAAACATAGTTCTAAACTGTTACTACAAATTCAGAAAGCACATGGTAATGTAAAAGTAAATGTGTACAGGATAATTTTGTAGTTATAGGAACGAGCAATTTTAATATTACTTTCTAACGGCGCCTTTGCTGCAGGTTGTGGAAAAGAGCTGTTTTAAATCAATACATTCCAGTATTCAGAGATAATAGAGCACATACACACAACATTGGTAAGATTCCTACGTGCACTACAAGCAGAAAATCATATTACTTTAATGGAAAAAAGTCATAATGAATAAATAAATAAACACCCTAAATATTTTTTTTCAATAACTGACCATCTGAGTAATTCTAGGGTGGCGCAGAATGGTCACAGGAACTGAGACACTAGTGCCATATTTTCTGCATAAGAGATCGCGGATGTTGAAATATACACACCCTGGAAACACACAACACACCCGCATTTTTGCTGCCACTCCCTGTTGCTACCCAAACTATGGCCCCTGTCTGTAAATCACTTGCGAATAAATCCTCACTACAACCATAGTCATATTTGATCGCAATTCAATTCCCGTGGCTGAGACGCATAATTATCAGCATTGCATACATATTTAGGCCTGATTCATTATGTATTGAAATTGCAACAACCTATGCAAATCGGCTGATGGAGTGTATTGCACATGCGTATGCACCACAGTGCACGTGCGTGAGTTAGCATTGTGATCGCACTGCAATCACTTATGCAGATACAAAGCCATCGCAGACCAAGGGATGGGACATTAGCATTTGGGGGTGGTGATGGGGGAGTGATCGGAGAAATGCAGGTGTGCCTGTCCGTTTGAATGCTGTTGCCTGGGCGTGCATAAATTAGCCACTGTGACAGCATACGCAGCTTGTGTACTCACTGCTTGTGATGAGGTTAGCAATTTCTGAGTAAGGTCAGACCTATTGTTATTGTGCGTGATGGGCCGATGTTACTTGATGTATACGCAGGACTGCGTATTATTGATGTATACGCAGGACTGTATGGTATTACAGATGTGAGATAGCAGTAATGGGCAGTAGTAGGCGTCTCTATGCTGGCTGTACAACGGCTTTGTGATTGCATCCATCAGCATAGTTCTGCAGCAGTGCAGTTCATAGTGAATCAGGCCCAGAGTCCATAAGGCCTGCAGCAGACTGGGTACTGATTTTAGCTGTTTTGATTGGATAGACCATGAGAAAACTGTGATTCTGCAGGAGATATTAACATTGAGCACTTTAATTCTTTAATATGTTGTGTTTTTTTATTATTTTCAAATGAATTACAACCACCATATCCTACTGGATTATAAAAAGATAGCTATGAAAAGAAAAGGGAAAAAAAATAGTGGTAAATTTAGGTGTTTTGGGAAGCATTTTTTTAGATTAAAAAAGTTAACTCACTGCCATTATTTTGTTACATATTTATAGTGCATTATTGTGCATTAGTATAGGTGTTTTCTTACATTGCCACAGGGGTTAATTAAATAGTACAGGCAAGTGCACTGCTGAATGCAGATTCCTGATTATCGGGAATCTGTGCATGAACTGGACACATTCTATGAATGTGCAGATTGGGTCCTGCTAACACATACGCAAGCCCTTGAGGCATTTAAGGGGCAGTGTGGGATGGCCAGCATTCCCAGAAATGGGGTGTGTCTGCCCCGCTTTCCGGGAGTGGCCAGCCCAGTGACTGCATGGATGTAAGAAGTCTGCTGGGCTCGCAAGCCGGCCAGTCTTATTAAACTGAGGCATACTCAGCTGGGCAGCCGCCTGGCACCAACCACCATCACAACCATTGACCACCGTTGGTCACAATGATGATCCCAGGACTGCGACCTCTGTCATAGTACTGGGCTCACAAATGCAGCAAGGGGTGTCAAACAGGGGTGTCATACATCTCCTGCTGCATTTGCATGATTGCAAGGACCACATTACAAAGCTGCTTGCGTGCAGCTTTGCAATTGTGATCCTTGCTAAATCAGGCTCTCAGTGTGTTAAAGAAACACCAGCATTACATGCCAGATGTTTGTTTAATGCTGTAAGAGAAATTAAAATATTATACTGTAAGTTGTTATTTTTGTTTGTTCTGGAATCATTCCTCCTGAATGTAAAGTATACATTTCCCATTCACTAATGCAAATATTTACTCATGTAATAATAATTACAGAATGATATTAATTGTATGCTATTTTTTAGTATTGCTTTCTTTTTATTAATAATAAATTTTAAATACATTGTTTTGTTTTAATATTTTTTGTTATAAAAACAATTGTGTTCTTTTTAGTTGTCAAATTTTGTTTGGGTATGTATTATTATAATTGTGCTGTAATATATAAAATATGCCATCATTTTTCTTAAAATAATAGTTACTTAGTGCAGTTGGAAAAAGAACAAAAATGACTTATATATGAAAAAAAATAAAGGTTAGTTAGTCCCCTCTTGAGAACTATCTAATGTGAGAAGAAAAACAGAAGGTGTGTGCTATATTAGGCCAGATAACAATTCATAAGTTTTCACTGATGTCCTGCCATACATATACATTTGCTTCAGGCATTGCTAAAATCATCATTCTATTTCAAATGATTTAACAGATGTTTTCACTAGTTTACAGATGGTATTCTTGCCTATAAGGAATTAGAAATTAAAGCCTGACTTGTGGTCAGGAATCTGAAGAACAAATTACAATAAAAAAGAAAATCAGTAGAAATATTATTTCATGTTTATGCATTATGAATAGAGATGTGCAGGTTCAGATTCCTGGAATATGAACACAACTGAACTTATAGGTTTCAAGTCAAACCGAGCAGGGGCTCAGGTCTTCCTGACTTGTTTGGATCACAAAACTGTGACAAAGTGCAAAAAGCGAGCGCTCGCTCTGAATCAGGGCGGCCACTTTTTTTTTTAAAACCGGCCTCCTGGCCACTCGCATAGCTGTGGGTGACCACCCACAGCTTTTGCGAGTGGCCAGATGATAGTCACGATTATCGGGACCATCGGGCTTGAGATGAGACCCTTCTGGTAGGGCCTCGTTCCCGCAAGCCACAGTGAGCTTCCAGCTTTAATAGAGCAGGAAGCTCACCACTGACATCACTTATGATATCAGTGGGGCCACCCCCAAATGGCAGGAGTTCCTTTGGGGCAAGCTGTTGATCAACATCATCAGTTGCCTCTTTTGGATGTGAGTGCCGGAGTGAGTGATTTCTCGCTCGCTCCAGGGCTTGCGCACGCTCTGTGAGCATGCAGTGCATGCGCAATGCCCGGCCATCGACCCGCTTGTGAGTGTATAGTGCTTGCGAGCTGGTCTGAATCAGGCCCACTGTGTGCTGCTGCAGCACTGTGAGGCACAAAAAAATGTCAAAGGAGTGGACTGCAGCACTATGGACGTTATTCAGAGTCTGTCGCAAGCGCCAATGCGCTCTTAACCATCTCAAAGGTTAGCCTGTGCACGCGCAGCAGCCGTACTGTGCGTGCACAAGCCCCGGAGCATCAGAGAAACTCTGTCGCTCCAGAGCTCGTTACCAAAGGGGCTGCTGTTGATGTTGATCGACAGCTTGCCTCATTTGGTAGGCAGGCCGGGGGGGTGGGTTCCAAAACAGAGGCATTCCTTAATGAATGCCTACCATTTTGTGGGCGGCCGCACTGAAATCATCAGTGATGTCAGTGGGGAGCTTCCTGCTCCATCAGAGTAGAAAGCTCCCTGGAGCTTATGAGTGCCCAGACCCAACCTTAGGGTCTGGTCATAAGCCGCAATGGTCGCGATGGTGATCACCATCGCGTCCATCAACCTGGTCGGTTGTTAAGCTGTGGGTTGAAGCCCACAGCTTAACTAACGACCAGGAGGCAGCCATTCAGGATGCAAGCGGCCGCCCTGATTCAGTGTGACTGCTTGCAACTAACAACCGCCTCTGAATGAGGTCCTATATTATTAACAAAGCCTACTGGGGCACTTTCTTAAAAACTAAAAAAATATGACATAATGTCATCATTACTTTGAGGGTTCCACCATTAAACTAAGAGAGCTGAGAGGCAATTTGTTGTGTGCTCAGGCACTGTTCAAAAATTTGAATATAAAACTTGTGTGTTCAAAAATATGTCATTTTTAGGGTGCCACATGGCATATTCTAGGGCAGTGATTCCCAACCTCGGTCCTCAAGGCACACTAACAGTCCTGGTTTTAGTGATATCCATGATTGTGCACAGATGGTTAAATCAAAATAACTGAGGCACTAATTAAGTCTCTTGTGCTCAAGTATAACTATCCTTAAAACCTGGACTGTTGGTGTGCCTTGAGTACCGTGGTTGGGGAACCCCTGTTCTAGGGGCACTGTGAGGAAGTTTGATGTGTATTCCTGACCTTCACACACTGTTAAAAAATTATAATATTAAACTTGTTTGTTAAAAAATAAACTTCATTATTAGGGTGACATCCAGCTATTACTAGGGGAGCTGTGAGGCAGTTTGTTGTGTGTTCAGTGCCTTCAGCACTGATAAAAATGTTAGCATAAAACTTGTGTGTTGAAAAATATAACATTATTAGGGTGCAATAAATATACTAGAAGTGCTGTGAGTCAATATGGATCAGTCAATAGAAAAGCAGGATCAGCAACCCAGTACTAGTGCTGCATCTGCTGACAACTGTCATGGCAGTACTTCACCATCTACTAAAGGTGGTCCAGGAAAAATACAATTTAAAAATGTGCACTGGAAATCTAAAAAAATTTCACAATTTTAAAGAAAATATCACCTCCAATAAGAGAAGGAAAAATTACTGCCAATAAACTTAAAATTGCCAACATCACATACACCACATGCAGTGGTAAGAAAAAGGCTCAGGCCATAGTTTTCCTTTGCAAGTAGTAGTCCTGCTACTGTTGTTTCATGCACAAGAATGCCTATTGTGGAACCTGGGGCCAAACATAATCAGGCATCTTCTAAAACCTCACATGCAACAACTTCTCCCTCTAAGGCCCATATTCAATTTGAGGTGAAAAGTCCAGACTTTTCGCCTGCTAGAATTTTTGCTTCCTTTGCCTGTTTTCCAGGCAGAAAAGTATTGCACATGTGCCCGTTATTCCCCATATTAAATTTCAAAGTAGGCGAAATCGGGAAACAGCAAAAATTTAATCTGCAAATAAAACCGGAAATTTTTGGGAAATAATCCTAGGACCCCCTAAAGATGTCCAGACATATGGGATCACTATGGGTACCCGCTGTTTTTGCCTGCAGTAGAAAGTCAGGTTTTTAAATAGCCACGAAAGGTACATAAATGATGCTTTGAAGAAGGTGATGCAGAAGAGCATTTAGAAGATTTTTTGGGAAAAATAACTATGCCCATCAAATTTGGTGTACTTGAAAATAGGTGCAAGCATATTTTAAAGTCCCTCAAATGATTTTACAAATTCTGCAAAAATACACCTGCTGCTACTCCCGCAATGAAGAAAACACCTGCCGCATATAAGGGAACCCCTCTGGATTCCATTCCACTAATTTAAAAGTGTGATCCCTATTTTTTTTTTAAACAACAAAATGTAAATACATTTTTTGGGGTGTCCCTATTTTTATTTAACGTTTTTTGACATAGATTATTTTTAGGGACCATTCCCAGGGGTGCAGGTTATTTTTTTAAGCCTGCACCCCTAAACACCAATTCTGCACTTTTTTCACCTGGTAAAGGCAAGCAGAAAATCATCCCCATTTTTTTACATTGCACCGGCAAAAAGTGAATGAAATTGAATACGGGGATATTGGAAATAGGCAAAAATGACGTCATCTGCGATAAATTATCGGTGATAAATTATTGCTGATAACTGACTTTTTGCCACATATTGAATATGGCCCTAAATCTACATGTGTCACCTTTAAAAAAGGAAAATCAGTTCACCAAAGAAAACTAAGGCTGAAAAACAAACTATGTGTTCACAAACTTCACAAAACCCTGAGGAGAGTCTATGAGTGCTATATGTAAGTCATACATTTCTGATACAATACTCTCTGAGAAGCCTCTTTTTCCTGCACCTTTTGCAAATGCTGGGATGTGCAGCACAAGTAAAGATGGTCACATGAAAATTGAGGGTGCTACTGTGGAAGTGCAACAGTGTAGCAGGAAATTTGTGTATCTGACACTGCAGAGGTTGTTAATGTTAAGAATGTTTTTGTATTAAAGTAAGTTAGCCACCAGCGGCAACAGTTATTGCCCATGATAAAAAGAAGGCCATTTTCATGCTTGGGCAAATAAACAAAAAAGCCATCTTTTGTGGTGAATTATTTTTACCCAAATCTTCACAAATTTTGTGAAGCTATCTATACCATTTGTGAAGCCAAAGTAAGTAGAGGTAGGTACAATACCATCTAGGAACCTTTTCCCTGTAACATCATTTGCAATGAGTTCATGCAAAGTTTTTTGAAAAATCTGTTAAAATAATTACAAGCAGTCCAGTATCCGGTAACTCCCAGCTCTCCACTAGATCCTAGCACATCCACATCTCCACCACTAACACCTTCATCTCAATAATGATCAAAGGTAGTCCTCCTGCATTCAATTTGTTAAATCTTTGAGCACTAGGGCTGCTGCTGGGTATGAATCTTCATCCCAAAAGGGGACCAAGAAGACTAGTTTCAAACAACAATTAAAGGTGATACACTATGCAATTGGATGGTAGATTGTATCACTGAAGCCATGATGGCTATACTAGAATTAGATCTGCATCCTATATCAGCCATCAATGTGATTTTAGACAGTTAATTGAGGGTGTGTCCCTGCTGCCAAATTCCAACTTGATTCCATTTTACAAGAACAGCAGTTCCTTTTCTGTAATGGGATTTTAATTCCATTGTATCCACTAGCCACTTAAGCAGAGATCAGTGGACAAGTGGTACAGATCAAACAAAAGATTACATAACTGTGATAGACTATTGGGTGGTTGTATTGTCTTCACCAGCAACATTAACACACAATACTATCTCATTCCCAGGCAGGCTACTTCCTGTATCACCAGCTTTAAGAGCCATACTGGTGTTAACCTGTTAGAAAACCTCAGAGTTTTCAGTGCAAAATGGCATACCATGCTAGAACTCTCCTCAGGTTTTGTAATTTCAGATAACTTGTAACATTGTGAGAGAATTACAACTTGGTGAATTTGAACATGTCCCATGTTTTGCCCACACAATAAACGTGGACATTTCTGGACAATGTCTGGACATTTTCGGCATTTAGCAAACACATGCAGAATATTGCAGTGGCTGTAAGTACAGTTGAGTTCCCATGCCATCAGCTGAACAATAGGTAGTGTCCAGGTTGTATGCCACTCTTTATATGCTTTTGTAAATGGAGAAACAGCAGGAAGCCATCCAAACCTATACAATGAACCATGATATTGGAAGATGAGGGGTAATGTACATTAGTCCAGCACACTGGAGAATAATCTTTGTTTTATGCAAACAACTGTAACAATTTCAAGTAGTAACTAATAACATGACAAAGCCAACTTGAGTTAGGTGATTCCCTTAATAAAAATATTTGATAATCAACTAGAGAAACTGAAGGAGGAGATGAAATAAAGTGATTAGGATGGATCAGTAGATCAATTTCTTTATTTTCTTCACCAGTACCAAAGGGTTGTCAACATCTTGCAATTGGATCACTACATATTGGCAACCATGCTTGATCCTAAGTTTAAGTGATACTTAATGTCTTTCTTTCCGACTGACATAGATTTTAAAAGATGCAAAGACCTCCTTACAAGTGAGTGTTTAGCTAAAATGGCACATGACACAACAACATCTCCTGCTTCAGTTTATCCTGCAAATGCTGCTGCCAGGGAAAAAAATATTTCTTTGCCAGAGACCCACGGTGGGTATGGACTCAACACACCAAAGTGAAACACCATTTTGACATCTGGTCATGCTTAAAAGTATTGTCAATTATTGGCGCATCTACCATGATTCACTCTTATACACTAAGGAGTAAATTTACTAAGATTCGAGTTTGGTCAAATTAGCAATCTCTAGAGAGTTTGGCCATTTTTTCTCACAAAGTTTCTAATGTCAAACTCAGCAGAGAAATCTCCTTTGCTACAGGAAAAGTCTGGAGAGTTAGCAAACTGTCTTCAAACTGTCTTCAATTCACCATTGGCCAAACTCAAGTAACTTTTCACTAGTGAAGATAGGATTTGGGAATTTACCAATATGAGAGTTGCAAACCTCATGAGAACAGATAAAACTCAAGTCCAAATTTGCAAATCAATTCACCTGCCTGTGAGCTGTGAGTTCAGCAGAAACCTACATCCATGTATGGCTCTGCCTGTAAATAGCCAAAAAAGAGTTAAATGTTAAAAATATGATGTAGGGTCCCCTCCAAAAAAGCATAACCAGCCCCGGGCTGCTCAGCCAGTCCTGGTTCCTATAAGTATGGGAAAAAAAACATGTAGAGTTAGCCAGTATTTTAGGAACCAGCACTGGAATGCTGAGCTTGTCCTTATTTTAAAAATAGGAGGGGGGAATTACATAGGGGTCAGCATATTTTTAAAACCTGAACTGGACTCGAATCTGGCCAGGGTGTAATGCCACAGCCAGGGGACCCTATCACAGGGTCACCCCAGCCAAAGCATTATCACCCTATGCCAGTCAACACAAGCTGGGGATGTTAGGGGAGGTGGGAAGCCCCCAATAAAGGGATACCCCCTCTTCCAAACACCCCAGGCTTAGTATAAAGCCCAGGACCCTTCCCCGCACCTGTGGGTCACAGCCAATGAGCAGCCACTACATGTTAAGTGGCCTTTGATTGGTGGCAATGTCAGATGACTGTGTCTTCTGTCATTTTATGAGCTGTACTGTAGGTATGTGTTGTAATACATATACCTATATTTGTGTGGATTGGAATGGTATTCATCTGTTTTTTGCCAAGTATTGTAGATCCTATGGAGACTGGCACAATGAAGCAAGGTGAGTATATCTTCTTTTTTTCCAGGTACTCCTATTGGATTTCTATATGGACAAGTGGACAGATCAAATGGCAGCAAGTACAGTATGTGTGAGTGGGATAAGTAGGTGTATGTAATAAAATTATACTTGACATAGTGTGTTAGTGCTGGCCACCTGATGGCATTGTAGTTCAACAAGTGCCAAAGGACAGGCATGCTGGCACCTGTAGTTCAACTGTACAACAGTTGACATCTATTTGAACTCTTATTACCCCTGTACCCACAGCCCAGGTATGTGGGGAAGAGCCACAGGCTTCAGACCTATTGGTGGGGTCCCCATCTCCCTTGAGATCTCCAGCTTGTGATGACTGGCTTGGGGTGAAAATGCTTTGGCTGGAGTGACCCAGTGATAGGGTCTCCTGGTTGTGGCATTAGACCCCTGCCAGATTTGAGTTCCACTCTGGTTTTAACAATTTGGGGACTCTTACGCAATTTCTCCCCTACTTTTAAAACCAGAAAAGGATCAGCAGCCCAGTGCTGATTCCTAAAATATTCCTACATATTTTTTTCCCTGTATTTTTTGTAACCAGGACTGGCTAAGCAGCCTGGGCTGGTTATGCTTTTTGGGGGGGACCCTACATCATTTTTGTTTAAATATTAACCTTTTTTTACAAGTATAACACATAAGAAGCCTTCACATATTTCACTGATATGTGCAGGCTGCTTTTTCTTGAGAGTTTGGCACAGAAAAAACATTGAAAATTAAAGTAATCTCTATCTTAACTTGCTACTCAGGAAAGATAGCTCGATCTGATTCACCATCAGCCAACTCGGTCACTAGCTAAACTAATTTCTTTGTATTTTTTTGATTTTATGAAGCATCAAATCACCTGAGTTTTGCCGATGCAAATCGAGTTGAAAAAAAACTCAATCAGACTCGATTCGTAGTAAATTTAGCCCTAAGCATCAATAGGATGGTGGAGGATTATTTTATTGACAATGTACAAATAAGCATGTCACACAGTCCTTTTGATACTAGAAGGAGAAAAAGTAGCTTTGAGCCCCTTGTAAAAACTAGCTTTGGTGTACTTAAGCTTCCCACTCTCCATTGTGTACTTGGAAGAGTCTTTAGCACAAACAGGAACCTTGTGAGCAAACGGTGTAGTAGGCTACTTCCTCAAAATTGTGGAAATATTCATGTTCATAACAATGAACTACAAATTCTATGAGGAAGACCTTTGCCGCCAATTACAACAAAGTACATAGACTTCTATAACGATAGATTCCAGTAGGGTTGAGCTAATATTGTGTGATGATGATGTTAACACTGATGAGAGTGACTATGATAATGACATCTTCCCAGTTTAGAGATGATTAACAATGTCTTTAGCCATTTAAGCCCATTGATAGTTTAATTTGTGGGGACCCAAAGAAACCAAGCACTTCAGCCACAAAACACACAAATAAAATGGTATTATATGTTCGCGCCAAGCTGGCTGCTTAGGTGAGATCTCCTAAGGGGGAGGTATCTATCTCCTCCAGTAGTAAAACTTGCAAAAAATATCAGGTATCCCTCTGTAGCGCCTGCTCAAAAATAATCGATTAATGCTTAGCTTATATGTATCATGGATATCTTTGGACTTCTTATCTCCAAATAGTAATGAGTTGTAACCAATGTATATATTAATATGTAAAAAAAGAAGAGAAAGAAAAGAGATCTAGTGCAGATGGTCAAACCATGAATACATTGAAATACATGTGGAACCTTTTCCAAACAGTACTGATGCTATATGTAAAACAAATACTTGTGTGGAAAATACTTAATATATAAGACACATTAATTCCGAACACAAGTTAATATAAGCACATACAGTACAATACACAAAAGGAGCTTCTAGATGGATAATGAGCATCCTTTGAAACATCAATACACCATGATCACAGGTGAAGTTGGCCTCCTACCAGAATCCAGGTAAGCAGATGCATATAATAACTGGGAAGATGTAAAAAGCCCGGGTTCAGCCTCAGCTATTTGTCCTCAATTATCCCACACTGGTTCTGGATGGATCCTGTGGCCCCTCTTTGCTGCTGTTTTACATATAGCATCAGTACTGTTTGGAAAAGGTTCCACGTGTATTTCAATGTATTCATCATTCGACCATCTGCACTAGATCTCTTTTCTTTCTCTTCTTTTTTTACATATTACGATATATATTGGTTACACCTCATTACTATTTGGAGATAAGAAGTCCAAAGATATCCGTGATACATATAAGCTAAGTATTAATTGATTATTTTTGAGCAGGCGCTACGGAGGGATACCTGATATTTTTTGCAAACTTCAGCCACAAAGGTGTTAGTCCCTGTCACTGAACTGCATGCTTTGTTAAACTGTGCATGTCCTTTTAATATACAACATAACTCAAGGACATTTCCATCATGGACCACTGTTCTTTTCATTATGGACTGTTTGGCAGCTTTGGTGATGGTCTTTTTTGCATAGACAAATATTTTTATTGCTTTAACACATAACTAACTTGCAACACATTTTCATCCAGAAATAATGTGGTGCCTCACAAAATAAATTAAAAAAATAACATAATTATATAGCATATTTAGAATTATTTGGTAATATGAATAGGAAGATATAAGGCCATGTCTCAAATATATGATCAGATTTTCTTGCAATCCATTTCAGGAATATTTGGAAATTAACACTGTATTCTTGTATGGACTTATCTCTTCTCATTTTTACAAAACAGCTCTTTCAATGCCCCATCTCATTTTTTTTTTTTAGTTAATCAATCGATCATTCTTTTTTACGTGCCTTTCAATACATACTTCACCTCCTTTTCCCAATATTGAACTCAGGCCTCTGAGCTAGTTTCCCTCATACTCAGACTCTCTTGAATGGAGGGACAGGGGGTGGTATGACAGGAATCCATGACTACTAACATTGCATTTTTTATGGCCTTTTCTTTTCTTTTTTGCTGCAAAACAGCTCTCACAAGGTCATGTCTCAAATTTAATTTTCTTAGTAAATCAATCATACAATCATTTACCTGCCTTCCACTACAGACTCTACCTCCATTTCCCTATACTGCCCTCAGGCCTCTGTTTCATCTAGTTCTTAATTAATGAAAACATTCTTTCTATGTCTGCAACTGCTGTGCATTATGTTTCATAGATGTGCTATATTCTTTTAAAGTGATGTGAGTTTGTGCTATTGCTCTGTGCTTTGTTAAGCGAGCCAGTATTGGACAATATTGGTGAACAATCTAGTGTGATAGTCAAAATTGACTGGAAATGACTGGAAATTAATGCTATTTAAGTTAAAAATACTATAGGAACAAATACAACCCCAAATTATATGATTTTAGCTGTCTTTATCATTTAAAAAAAACAAATCCAAAACACAAGAATGAATTAGAACCAAAAACAAAACATGGGGGTCTGCGAACATCTCTATTATTAGATCTCTCTCTCTCTCTCTCTCTCTCTCTCTTTCTCTCTCTCTCTCTCTCTCTCTCTCTATATATATATATATATATATACATTGATTTCCCATTGAGATCAGACAGACTAAAGAAAGGAGCTATTTGCTGGGTTGTTGCTTTTGCAGTTTTCTAGACAACCAAATAATTTTTTTTTATATAGAGCCACTGTCAAAATTGCACCTATTAAGGAGTGATTTCCCACTTTTAAAACTGTGTTATACCCTGTTGAAGTCCCAGTGGAGGACAAAATGCATAGGATGTGTGCTATATACCCTATATAGGGGAGTTATACATATTGAGGTGTGATATTATTTTATATAAAAACAGCTATGAATTTTATCTGGCTGTTTACTATTGATTGGAATTTTTTTTAATGTATAATAAATATTTTTTATGATCTTTGGGCCTTCTTTGGGTGTATTCTTGCTGCATTTATCTCCTTAAGAAGATAAGGAGTTTTTCTTCATATAAAGAAAATCCAATCGTATGGGAGGAAAGCCACACTAAAGTTTTTAGTATCCATAAAGTGGACAAGTCGACCGTAGGATCCATCTCTTCCAAGAATTTATAATACTGCAAATTGGCTTATGAGCTTATTATATATTGGACTTTTGAAATATATTTAATTGAAGTGAACAGTTCGTTATTTGTTTTCTTTGGGGTGCATCTTCTATACTAATATATATATATATATATATATATATGTGTGTGCATTTATATGTATATACATATATATATATATATATATAAACGCACAATCTAAAACATGCTATTAGCTCCAAGAAAGAGAACTAAGATGATTTTTCTTCTGTAAATGATGGATACTCATTTATAAAGAAGGAACTGTGGTCACTTAGGTAAAATAAACATCCAAGGTCACTTAGAGGTCCATTTTCAAGTGATTCAAAAAATAAAAATGGAACTGGGACAAACAGCAAAATCATTAGTGACAGCTAAAGTAAAGAAGCACTGTGCAAGGAAATGGTGAAGTCAGTTCAAATAATTGACAAGTAAGAGATTTGCATTCATTTGTTTCTCATCTACAAGGCAATAAAATTATCTATTTGTACCTTAATGCTCCACGTACAGCAACTATCTCACCTGTTTAGATCATGGGTTCAGATTTTAATGACAGCAAGAAAGGCATACAATGCAAATAATTCTAATTCTTGCTGAGATTAAGAAAACAGTAGACAAAATGAGAACATAATCTTGATTGACTAAATTCTGAGTGATGTATGACCTGTACGTCAAACAAGCAAGTGTTTTAGGACCATTAGAAGTAATTAATAAGTAATTATAAGTAATTATTTAACCACTTAACTTACGATTTTTCCAGCAAAACAGGTTAGAAAATGCCGGGTCTGCAAGATAATTTGTGTGGAACAAATTTCCTCTTCAAAAACACAGTGGGGCAGAGCGGTTGCACCTTGTCAGCTGAAGCACAGCTGGCTGCGTTCACATCCCATATGACCATGTCAGTTTAGTGGTTAAATAATGATAATGGGCTCTATTTATCAATCTTTTTTTTACAAAAATAATTTGAAAATGGGTGTGTTCACATCCTTTTCACATAATTTTAATTTCAATAAATTGTATTAAATGGCTTTTAGAGCAGATTTTTGTAACAAATGACTCCAATCTCTGTAATTTGCATTTCATAAGCAAGCAGATCTAATTTCCCATACTTGTAATGGGATATGCAATCTGCTTGAAACGTACTAAAGGGGAATTGTGAAAAAATACCTAGTGGGAGCCCTGCTATAAAAACACCATCAGGAGATGGCATTAAGCAGGGTTCCCCTAGCTCCCCGACTCCTGCTCCACTCTGACAGGCAGAGCACAACTGGGAGCCGGCCCCTGTGATCATCTTTGTGGTCTTAATAGACCACAAACTGATCTCTGTAAAACAAAATAGTTAAAAAAAATGTTAAATACTTACCTGCAGTTGTGGTCCACTGATCAGTGAGCTCTCTCTTCCCTGGTCAGATGGTCTCTGGGGCTTGTGCGCTGTGACCCTGGTCAGCTGTGCTGTAAAATGGCATCTCAGAGACCAGGAGCCTCTGCAACCAGCTAACCGGAAGAGAGAGCTCATTGATCACTGAGATAAGTGTCAGCTAGTTTAGGAGAAGGGGGGGGAATGGGGGGAGGGGCTGCAGAGGGGTGGCCACAGGGGAGTAGAGCTAGCTGTCATCGGAAAAGGCACAAAGGCACTGTCTATTACTGTATTTTTTATAAAAAATCCAGTGAAAATTGTGCAGTTATGATTCACAGGGACAGAGCATTCTCACAAGCTCTGTCCCTGTTTGAGAATGATGATATGTTCAAGTGATAAATCCTAAATTCACAATACAAATTTAGATTAAATTACCACAATACAATCCACATTTGGAATGTGCATTGTAGTTTATAGAAGTCTATTTAATTTTTATTTGGTACTGCATACTATTTAACTTCAGTCCCCATGCACACTCCTGGCAAATAAAAAAAATGTAAATAGAAAAGGGGCAAGAGTGGTAGAGAAGGACATGCTGTTCCTCTGCTAGATAAGTGATGTTGAGCCCTTCTCCTGGTTCAACCACTATAAACTCTGTTTCTCATTTCATTGTGTTTGCATAGTGGCATAATTACTGGAGACAACAGAGGTGTTCACCTCTAGGCACAAGCCCTGATACAGTGTTGGGGGAAGGGCTTTCATTAGGGAAGAAAGTACAGAAAGTTCATACAGTGCCTTGCAAAAATATTAAATCCACTAACAAGTCAAAAGATTTGTCTGTATTACAAACTATCTGGGATACCCAGTGTTGCCCAGGTTAAAGACTGGACCCTGAAGTACACTTGCAGCCTTTATTTGTTTACTTTGTCCTCACCTATAACCCCATTCCATTGGTCCTGAAAAGGAACCCACTGTTTGATAACATGCTTGCAAACAGTGGCATAACTACCATGGGTACAAGGGGTGAGGCTGCTATGGTCAGGGTCGGATTAACAATGGGGCGGGTGGAGCTACAGCTCCAGGCCACCCCATGAAAATAGGCCCACAGGACCAACTGCAGTGCAGGTAGTGGTGACAGGAAAAAAAACTATTTCCTGTCACCACCCCAGCATTCCGAAGCCCTGTCCTTCCTATCTAACCTAACGGCCACCGGAATCATTGCTCATTATACCCTGTCTCCTGCCGCCCGAACCCCCCGCCTACTGAGTCAACTCTGCTCAAAACTCCTCCCCCAGACTGTCCAAGACTCTGCCTTCAGACAGCCCTGATTAGCGCTAAGCCCCACCCCTAATTCGCGCTAGGCTCCGCCCCCAAAGCTCTATTTCTGGGATGACTGAAACTGAGCACACGGATCTTCTAAAGTTCCACCCACTCACCCCACCATCAGTACTGCAGCCGGGCACTAACCAGAGGTGGGTGTAATGCTGGCATCTGTATATGTGTGTGTGAGTGTTGCCACAACACAAGCATGACCCCTGCTGACAGCTCCCTCCTTAAACTCCCCCATACAGTAAAATGTCCTGCAAAGAGAGCTGTGAGAAATAAAACCTGCAATGCCATAAAAATACAATTGAAATCATTGAGACAGGTAACCCCAAACAAACAAGCTTTTCCATCACAATTATGTACAGTGCAGGAAAGTAAAAATATTTTTTATTCTCGTTTTGTTTGTGCACCAATATGTATTTTATTTCACTGATTTTAGATATTAAAGATAATAGAATATTGTTCCTAATTGGAGGCGCACCATAATTTTTCTTTGCCTTGTGCGCCATTAACTGTTGATATGCCTCTGTATGTGACGTCACATAGGTACCACCACTCTCTGAAGCAGCTGTGCCCGACCAGTGAGCACAGCCACTGATCTGTCAAGGTGGCCCGGCTGGGTGACTGATACTCTCTTGCTGGCTGCTTGGCTTCTGCTGATTGAACAGGCCCACAGTTGTTATCTGCTGGCTGCTACTAACGATGATCACTGCACTGGTATGCAGGCACTGACAAGATTTTAATGTTATATATATATATATATCTCAAACAAAAGGCCTGATTCAGAACCAATCGCTAAGCTGCGGACGCTCGCAAAAGGGGCCTGGTATGCAAATCAAGTGATTGCTCTTTGCGGTGTAAGGATGCCTCTATATCTTAGTGAGCGATGGCAGTGAGCGTACGCAGGACTATAAAACCTCCCACCTGTCACTCGCTGCACATGTCATCTCCAGGAAGTGTGTGTTTAATTGGGAACATCGAGGGCCATCGGAGCTGCTCGCAGCGCTTGAGGTAGACCATACCCTCCCGCAAGCACTGCGAGCAGTTCAGGATAAAAAACAACCAAGTGACGTGTACAATGACGCTACTTTGCTAATTATGCACATCCATTAAACTCCGTTTTGGCACCCAGACACGCCTGCATTTGCACAGCCACACCCCCGTTCACAATCGCCTTCCCCTGTTACCACCCACAAACGGCGCAATCTGTCACTCAAAGTAGCGGCCAGGCTGTGTAGAATGAGCGCTCATTTCCCGATCGCTAAGACTGGCTTGCACACGCGCATTGCAAACCATACACATGCGCAGATGTGCAATTATCGGCAAGAACGAGCGAGCGCAGCTTATCGATCGGTTCTGAATGAGCTTCAAAGAACGAAGGCGCAGGCACTTAAATATAACAATGCCAGTGAAATAAATAACTCAAAATACAAAGATAGCGTCACACAGGACTGAGGCTTTATTTGTCCAGAGTGTTAAAAAAAACAACAAGTATTTTCTGATTCCACCTGTGTGCTCAAAATTAATAATATGATGTAAGGCTTAAGCCCATTTATTTTATCTCTGGTATGATGCCTTATTGTACATCATATTATTAAGTTTGAGCACACAGAGGTGGAATCAGAAAATACTACACCATTGGGGCGCATCATGTTGGTTTTGATATATATCTGTGTATTTTAGAGTCTTTTGACGCAGCAGCATCCTTATGCTAATGCTGCGACCCATTTCATTAATAGTGAGACGCCCACTTGCAGCGTCTTGCGGCGTTGCAGTGCGATCTCTGTGCGTCTTTAGACCATCTGTGCACCAATGGATGCATCCGATGCTGTTCTGCATCTCTAAGCGCTAACAATGGGAACGCATGCACTGTGCGCCTGGGACTCATGCACAGAATTAAAAACATTGGCCAACTGCATGCGGTATCAGACCCTATGTGACTTTGTTTTGGATCTCACTATGGTGTCTAGATCTAACAACTTCTCAGTATATCTATTAATGGGATAAGGTATTTTTATAGAGAAAGATGTAACAGGGTCTGAATCAGAGCCGCTCGTAAGTGGCCGCTCGTTCCTTCGGAGCGATGTTCGCACATCTGCGCATGCGTATGGGTTTTAGTACGCATGCGCGAACCAGTCAGTGCGGTCAGAAATCGTGTGCTCGCAAAATAGCGAATGGCTGCTAATTTGAGTTACAGGATGAGGTGTTTGTGGGTGGTAACAGGGGAAGGTGCTTGAAAATGGGGAGTGGAGATCCGAACGCAGGCATGCCAAACGGTCAAAACAGGCGTTTTAAGGGTGTGCATAATTAACAAAGCAGCGTCATCGACCACGTCACTTGGTTGTCTTTTAGCCTAAACTGCTCGCATGATTGCGGTAGGAAAATGCTGCCACAAGAATAGCGAGCAGTTCATACGCCTTTCAATGTACTCAATTAATCTAATAAATAGCGGAGATGACGTATGATGCGAGCGGCCAGGGGGCGTTTTTTTCAAAATAGCAACCGCATGTTTTGTTCGCTCGTTCAGACATAGAGGCGTCAACAGACCGCAAAGAGCGAGCACTTAATTTAAATATCCGGCCCCTTTTTCAGAACGTCCGTCCGCAAATAGCGTTCGGCTCTGAATCAGGCCCACATTCATTACATCACTAAGTGACCCGTGTTCTCTTTAATAGAGACATTTTCAGATTTACAGTATGTAATCACTATGTGCCATTTTAACAAGGAGTGTTCTTCTTTGTAGACTCACGCATTACACTACTGATATAAGCAAAAAGGGAAGAGCGATTCTGGGGTCTATTTACTAAGCAGTGGTAGGAGACAGAGTGAAAAGTGATAAGGTGCCAGCCAATCAGCTACCAACTATCATCTCACAGGCTGTGTTTGAAAAATGACAGTTGGGAGCTGATTGGCTGGCACCTTATCACATACTTATCACTTTTCACTCTGTCTCATAACACTGCTTAGTAAATAGACCCCTTAGGCTTTTAAAGGTTGGGACTAGTCACACCACACAACACAGGCCACAACTGCTGTGCAGACGGGATGTAGTCAGGATACCTGCTGGCGCTATCCCGCCCACCGATATCCCGACACCGACATCCCGAAATGGGACTAAAGATATCTTTAGCCTATCTTTAGCCCCACTACAGAATCCCAACACCCGGCTTACCGATCGTAGGTAAGCCGGGCGTCGGCATCGGATAGCCGTGGGTGGGGGGAGGGTTAGGTTTAGGGCTCCCGGGGGGACTTAATGTTAGGTACCTCCCCAGGAGGGTTAGGGTAGGGGAAGGGGGTTAGGGTTAGGCACCCCTCCAGGTGGGTAAGGATTAGGGGGCGGAGGGTTAGCTTTAGGCACTAACGGGGGGGAAGTTAGGCACCCCTAAGGGAGGTTTAGGGGGGGGGAGGGTTTACTTGCCTGGCGATGTTGGGATCTCCTCCGTCGGGCTGATGCCGCTGACATTTCAATCCAATTCTGTGCAGACAACACCCCCACATCACTAGTCAACCCCCCAAGCACTGGACACACCAACACGGGGCACACAATAGGCCCTTTATAAATTTCAGCTCCAGGCCCATGTGGGCCTTAATCTGGCACTGGTTACCCAGCTTAAGGCTCGTATTCAATTAGTTTTGCGTATGCGATAAAGTTTTGCCTGCCGGACGTTTTGCCTACATCGTGTATTTTAGCCGCGGAAAATTATCATGTGCGTACCCATGATGAGCCCTATTCAATTCCAAAAGACGCAAAATAGGCGACACGCAATGTCAGAACAGGCGAAAAGTGGTGTGAGAATCGGGGAAATCAGCCTGAACCCCCCAAAAAAGATGCAGAAACATTGGCGATCAATGTAGTAGTGCCCGATTAGCCCTAATACTACTGTTCGGGGTACTTTAGTTCGCGCAATTGCCACTTATTCGCATCTTTGCACAAGTGGTGAAGAATGGCATAATGCAGTATTTTTTGGAGAAAATAAGTAGTCCTGTCAAATTTGGGGTACCTGAAAATGGGTGCTAGCATATTTTTATGTCTCTAAACTGCATTTTTAATAATTGCAAATTTCCACTCTCATAAAAGCACCTGCAATCCCAAAAACACTTGACCCCTTCTTAGTGCACCCCCAGAACCTTATTTTGATTGTTTGCGAACTCGTACCGCCACTTTGTGCTTATTCGCCCCAAAATTCAAAGTACTTTTTTGGGGTGTTCTTAAGTTTTTTTTAGGAATTTTTTGATGCAGTTGCCCATCGGAGGGCTGTTCCAAAGGTTCTGAGTGGTTTTCCCACCTTTGCACCCCAAAACAAAAATTTGGCACTTCTTTTCTCCTGTTATTCAGAGGCAAATCTATTTTGCCTATTACACGTGAAAAGCGGATGGAACTGAACACGGAGATAAGTTTTCATCTGGCGAGAAGTCGCAATCGATGATACTTTTTCACGGATCTCTGCTTTTCGCTTCTAATTGAATACGGGCCTCAGTCTCCAAGTTCTAAGCTAACACTGCATGATATTCTATTCTATGTGCCCATACAGATTTGTGATTATTCCTGCATTCATACCCATCTGCGTTCATAATCATGTCTGCATGTGTTTACAATAATTGTGGGTAAACTAGCTTTGTGCCATTTTTTCCCCATTGATGCCAATGACCTATTGATTTAAATACGGTAGTGTGATACTGGTAGAAACTAGAGATGTGCGCAGAACCACGATTTTTGGTTTTGGTTCTAAATCATTGTCGTGTTTTAGTTTTGGCAAAACCCAAGTCAAGTGTTTTGGGTTTGGTTTTGTTATTGGTATCAATTTTGGATTTCTTTAAAAATTGATAAAACCGATAAAATCATATAACTTGGGCCTGTTTTTGTTCCTACAGTATTATCAACATCATTAACATTAATTTCCAGTCATTTACAGACAATTCTGACCACCTCACAGCTCACAATACTGTGTTCACCAATATTGGACCAAGGCTGCAGTGAGCTGGCTGGCAAAACAAAGCAACAGAGCAGCAGCCCAAACTCATGTCAGTTTAATAGAATATAGCACATCTATGAAAAACAATTGTAAGTAAGTTCAGCTCACTTCAAGTTCACTTCTAACAAACATACACAAGAGCCTGTTTGCACTGGATTGTGGTTACTAGTTAGTGTCTGCCAAACAAATATACACAGTGACAAAGATGCCTGCAGTCTTTTATATGCTTCCTACCCAATCTATTTACCTACTACTCTGGCACTTGAAATCACAAGTATTCCAAAACCCTCTAGATCCAATTTTGAGCTCCGAGATCAATCCTCATACTCAGAACTCCAAAGTGATCTGAGCCGAGACTCGGTTCAACTTGGAACCCTAAAGTTCGGATGTGTTTGGTTTTCTGCAAATCCAAACCTCTCATCTCTAGTACAGACTTATTGAACTATATAAACAACTAGCTGTTGCTCATGGCTTTGTTCACAATGAAATCGCTTTTGCCACCATTTTCTTTAGTTGAGGTGTTCTAGTTGTATTGCTCTGCATAGGTGCCCTGTTGCGGGAGTGGCCCACGTGACCAGCCGTACTATACAGACTGGTGGCACCAGCGCCTTCATCCACCACTCACTTCAATGTCACTGTGTGCCCTATGCACAGACTGCTATGTAGCCTATCCTATTCACTCACCTCTCACACCAATGTCACTGTGTGTCCTATGCACAGACTGCTATGTAGCCTATCCTATTCACTCACCTCTCACACCAATATCACTGTGTGTCCTATGCACAGACTGCTATGTAGCCTATCCTATTCACTCACCACTCTCACCAGTGTCAGGATGAGGCGTTTGTGGGTGGTAACAGGGGAAGGTGCTTGAAAATGGGGAGTGGAGATCCGAACGCAGGCATGCCAAACGGTCAAAACAGGCGTTTTAAGGGTGTGCATAATTAACAAAGCAGCGTCATCGACCACGTCACTTGGTTGTCTTTTAGCCTGATCTGCTCGCATGATTGCGGTAGGAAAATGCTGCCACAAGAATAGCAAGCAGTTCATACGCCTTTCGATGTACTCAATTAATCTAATAAATAGCGGAGATGACGTATGATGCGAGCGGCCAGGGGGCGTTTTTTTCAAAATAGCAACCGCATGTTTTGTTCGCTCGTTCAGACATAGAGGCGTCAACAGACCGCAAAGAGCGAGCACTTAATTTAAATATCCGGCCCCTTTTTCAGAACGTCCGTCCGCAAATAGCGTTCGGCTCTGAATCAGGCCCACATTCATTACATCACTAAGTGACCCGTGTGCTCTTTAATAGAGACATTTTCAGATTTACAGTATGTAATCACTATGTGCCATTTTAACAAGGAGTGTTCTTCTTTGTAGACTCACGCATTACACTACTGATATAAGCAAAAAGGGAAGAGCGATTCTGGGGTCTATTTACTAAGCAGTGGTAGGAGACAGAGTGAAAAGTGATAAGGTGCCAGCCAATCAGCTACCAACTATCATCTCACAGGCTGTGTTTGAAAAATGACAGTTGGGAGCTGATTGGCTGGCACCTTATCACATACTTATCACTTTTCACTCTGTCTCATAACACTGCTTAGTAAATAGACCCCTTAGGCTTTTAAAGGTTGGGACTAGTCACACCACACAACACAGGCCACAACTGCTGTGCAGACGGGATGTAGTCAGGATACCTGCTGGCGCTATCCCCCCACCGATATCCCGACACCGACATCCCGAAATGGGACTAAAGATATCTTTAGCCTATCTTTAGCCCCACTACAGAATCCCAACACCCGGCTTACCGATCGTAGGTAAGCCGGGCGTCGGCATCGGATAGCCGTGGGTGGGGGGAGGGTTAGGTTTAGGGCTCCCGGGGGGACTTAATGTTAGGTACCTCCCCAGGAGGGTTAGGGTAGGGGAAGGGGGTTAGGGTTAGGCACCCCTCCGGGTGGGTAAGGATTAGGGGGCGGAGGGTTAGCTTTAGGCACTAACGGGGGGGAAGTTAGGCACCCCTAAGGGAGGTTTAGGGGGGGGGAAGGTTTACTTACCTGGCGATGTTGGGATCTCCTCCGTCGGGCTGATGCCGCTGACATTTCAATCCAATTCTGTGCAGACAACACCCCCACATCACTAGTCAACCCCCCAAGCACTGGACACACCAACGCGGGGCACACAATAGGCCCTTTATAAATTTCAGCTCCAGGCCCATGTGGGCCTTAATCTGGCACTGGCTATGGTGTCTGAGCTGACTCTGTGGCTTGCCACTCCCTCTGCACCCAGTCATGCACACAAGGTGCGTTGGTCCAGTCAGGGCTTTCAAGGGGGGCCTGGGTGTCAGCAAAATTGATTTGGTGCCAGCCCACCAGCTGATTACAGCTGGTGCACTGGCAGGCAGTAATGGAGGTAGTCAGGTCTTGCAGACTGGCAGCCAATCAGTAGTGGTGGCTCCTGACTGGCAGCTGGTCAATGAGGTTTGATTGGCTTGCAGCCAGCACCAGATTCACATTGCACTGGCACTGTCTGCCAAATCCACACCTGCTGGCTGCTGATGACACACTGGGGAAGGTGAGAGGCTGCTGGAGGGACATGGAAAGGTGAGGTGCTGAGGGAGGCATATTGTGTAAGAGATCACTACTATTGTAAGAAATAATGTGTTCAATGCAGCAATATTACTATGTGCCATAAACTGTAATGGGCATTACTGTGTTGTATAATGTGTAAGGGACAATACTGGGTAGTGTAGGGGGCATTACTGTGTGACATAATGTGTATAGAGGGTACTACAGTGTGGCATAATCTCAATGGGGAGTGTGTTGCATAATATGAATGGGCTTTGTTTTTTTACATCTGGGGGGCACTTTTAAGATCTTGCTATATAGCCAACAGAGTCCTAGTTACTCCCAGGGGCACCAAGAGGGGGATTGGAAATAACTAGCCTGGTCTGGGTTGCTGGAGAGGCCCAGCTGTGGCCCGGGTCCAATGCCCCCCCACCCCTCCTACCTGTCAGCAACCCAGCACATGCTTCTGTGTTCCGGGCTGCAATGTGAGACTGCTTGCTGCTGCAGAATAGCAGCAGCAGTCTCCTCTGCTGGGGGAGACTGATCACACTGAATGTGCCCCCCTCCCCAGGATTTGCAACTGGCTAAGAGATTCACTGCACCCCCTTTCCCATCGCACAGCATCGAAAAAGTTTTTTTACCACAAAGGGGATGACCACGCCTCCCGTGATTAGGCTATGCCCCAGTCCCCAGACAGCTCTCTACACTCCTGGTAGCGCCTTTGTATGCCATCACAGAGAATCTGTATGTAATATGAATTTGCATGAGTCATCAAGTTTGCTCAGTTAAAAGGATTCCTTTGCTGCATACTCACAGTTTTGTGGCAGACTGCTAAATTCCACTGGAGCCAGCCCTGGAACCTGTGTAATTTAAGAGTGTCCCCATTTTTAGTGATTGTGTGTGGCCCTGAAGAAGTTCAAACCTAGGCAAAAACCTAATCCTTGTCAAGCAACACCACCATGCCAAATCTGGTGGAGCTAGGTGGAGCCGTGAACAAAGACAAAAAGACAGAAAGACAGATACACTTTCTTGCTTATTATATAGATGAGACTTACAACGATTGTTCCATACAGTACTTTTAATGTGAGCCAGTAACCTCTCAAAGTGAATTTTCTAACTCACAATTCATTATTTTTTTGCAGATTTTGTAAAAAAATATGCTGCTTGCTAAATTTATCAACTCATGTTCTCCAAGTTTACACAGATGAAAGATATTGCTGTAACATTTGGTTTTAATTAGCCTCTATCTGTGTATCATTAAAAAGGATAGCTTTTATGTATAATATCTGTAAGTGAGCTGTGAAAATGAAGAACAAACCAGCCACAGCGCAAATCTGCTGATGTGTGGCAAAAAAATACACCATTGATCGGATATTGGCCGCATCATCTGACATTCAAGCAACCCTATGTTTGCTCAGAATGTCCAGTACATGGATGCTGGTTCCAGTAGAACTGTGTATTTCAATGCAATCCCTGACACCAAAACACCTGCCACTGATAAACACCCCCCAGTCATCGACCAGGAACACCCTTTGAAACTGCATGTATCTTTATGCAATTCCAATATGTGTCCCTCGGCAGTAACCATCGAGACACATGTGATGTGCATCTCAGACTTATACACAGAATTAAAACATTGGGCACTTGCATCCAATGTTTTCATTCTGTCCACTTCATAATTAGTCTTTGAGATAATTTACTAAAGAAAAATTGCATTAAAGCACATCTGGAGATTACCAAAAAACATCAGAGTGGCCCAGCTAAACTGTGGGATATGTTTCTGTGGTCAGATTAAACAAAAAATTGAGCTTTTGGCTTCAATTCAAAATGTTATATGTGAGACAAATCTAACACTAGCCATTCCTAGCAAAATCCCTCTCAACAATGAAGTATGGGGTTGGTAGAATATTTGTAGAGATCAGGGGCGTATTAAGAGAGGAGAAGCCCTGTGTGCATTTCCAACTGGAGCTCCCTCCTCTCTCCCTGGCAGCTGCCATTGCACTGACAGCAGCAGTAGACTAGTGCCCAGAGTCTACTGCGCATGTGCAGGTCACTGTGAAAATGGCACTGCAGCCATTTTCCCTGCAATTTCCCTACTGCAAATGTGCAAAACACTCGAAAAATTGTCTTGGTCTCTAATTTCCAGCCATTTTGTGTAGTGCTGCTCCAGCCATTGTAGGACTTTGTATAGGTAAATATTAAAAAGTATGGGTGCAGGGTGTGCAGTGTGGGCCCCTCCTGGACTCAGGGGCCCGTGTGCATCTCATATCCTGCACCCATCATGGATACGCCCCTGGTGGGATGCTTTTTCTCAGCCGGGATGGTGAATCTTGTTAATAATGAAGAACGATGGATGGCACAAAACACAGGTTCATACCACAAGATAATTTGCTTCACTCTGCTAAAAAACTACAGTTCATCATTCAGAAGGACAATGATCCCAATCACAAGACCAAAGTACTATAACAGTGGCATTTTTGAATAGCTTAAAGGTGGATGTTTTACAGTAGCCAAGTCAAAGTCAAATTAATAAAAATTAAAAATCTAATGCTTAAATATACCAGTCAATCAGCTCCCAGCATCTCTACACTTTGTTTCAGTTTAGAGAGAAAAACTCCTGCTTAGTAAATACTACCTATCAGACCTGAAAACCACCATTAAATCATAGTGGTTTCCGGCAGTTTCTAAATTACAATGGGCCTGATTCAGACTCTTATGCAAACCCAATGTCTCTGATTTCTAGCAGTGTCGATGCCAGTGTCTGTGTCTTCCGATGTATATTTACTGGCCTCAGCAATGAAGATAAGGAGGCCATTCTGAATAACCTTAGGCTACTCAGATGGCTGGTGTGACCAATGGTCACATTGTTTATCTGATCCTGTGTATTTGGATGCAAGAAAATAGCAAAAGTGGCGCTTGTCAAATTAACAACTGTTAGAAGGAGGGTGTTAGATTCCTCAATAGTAACATAAAAAGAAAACAGTGCTTGTTCATTCATTGTAATATAATAAAACCTCATAAGCAGCTATGTCAATGTTAAAAGCACATTTAATATAAATTGAAACATAACAATATAACACAGTATGGTTATATATGTTAGAAGAATACATATAGAAAATGGCCATATAATGAAAAAATTCTGTCAATGAATAAAACAGTGTGTATAGTGATCAAATATATTATGTGGTCCCAAAATCCTTAGATGCCAGATTGACAATCAATCTTACCAATCATAAGGGCCTCTGGGCCTGATTTAGACACGCTCGCGAGGGCTATGCGCTCGCAAGCGGGTCAATGGTGGCCCAGTGCTCATGCACACGACGGAGCTGGCTCTGTCGTGCGCATGCGCGAGACCAGGATAGTGACGGGCAAACCGTCGCTCCGGGTCTCGAACCAAAGGGGGCGTGCTGTCGATGTTGAGTAACAGCACACCCCCTACCACAAGGGTCTCATCGCAAGCCCGACGGTCGCGATGGTCTTGACCATCGCGACCATCTTCTTGGCCACTCGCCAGGAGGCCACTCTAAAAAACATGAAGGCTGGCCCTGATTCAGAGCGAGCGCTCTGTCAGAGCATCCGGCTCTGAATCAGGGCCTCTGTCCGGACATGTGACCCATATCCTTTCAAATACTGAATTAATTATATGGCTGTAAATACAGATAATAAATCATGGGGATCTCCAGCTGTGGAGTTACATCAGAACACATGATGTAAACAAACACAATGTGACCCGCAAGTCACACTTCTATATGAACTATATGGCTTAGAATGGGTGTAAACTGCTCCTAAACTAGCAGAGTTAAGTTATACACTTATTTGATTAGTATTGCATCATATAATAATCCACATATTCTGATGCATCTGAAATTATTTAAATAATTAATATAAAGCACAATTAGGTCCCCCAAAATAGTAAAATCATTTTATATTGTACATGAATAATAAAATCTGAAATATATAAATAAATACATTCATAGTATAAAATTAACCTAATCTTAATTAATTATCTCACTAAAACTAACATTCAAATAAATCATTATAAAAATAAATATTGACAAATGTAGATGTATAAATAAATAAAAGGAGATATTGAATTAGTGTAGAGTTTGCCCAAAAGTATCACTAAAGGCAGCTAAGATTATATAAAAGATAACCCAATATTAATCTCCCATAGCTAGTAGGTCAGATTACAGGAACCCTATCTACCCAACCCACAACCCACAAGACATACCAGTGATCAGATTATACAATTAAATTTAGTAGATTCATTCAGGCTGTCTGGATGAAGAGTATTCAGTTGAAAAATCCAGAAGACCTCTTGGCGACAAAAGTTCTTATATCTAACACTACTTCATGTGGTGATTGGGATATTTTCAAGACCAACAATAGTTAAACTGCTAGGGGCACAGTTATGTGACTTAATAAAGTGATCAGAAATGCTATGGTTTGGAAATTTATTTAAGATGTTTTGACGGTGGTTCATAAATCTTTTTTTTTATATTTTGGTGCTGTGGCCTACATATCTCAGACCACATTCACACATTAAAAGATAAATAATATAAACAGATTTGCAGTTGATAAAGCTCCCAATAGTAAATCTTTCATTGTTAGGACTAGTCTCTATAATGGTTGTTCTCCTAGGTATACTGTATGTTTGCACATTGTGCTTTAATTTTTACCACATCTGAAAAACCCAGGTGGTCTAGAAGGTAGCCACTTTTCTAATTGGGGGTTAAGGGAATCACTATCAGTTATTTTAATCATTTTTAGATGACTAGGGACAAATATATTCCTTGGTAACTTATTTTTTCTGTAAATAATGGCAGGTAAGAATTACTTCAAGATGTTATCATGTCTTAGTATCGTATAGTTCCTTCAAATAATGTCTTTAATTTCTTTCAGGCTTGGGGTTCCCCCAAACCAAGGCTGAAAGATTCTTCTCTGCAAACATGGGCTTTGGTTGCAGAAGCACTGTAATAGTACATTAAAAGTTTAATTACTATTGTTCTTTACAGGTGGACTAAAGATCCATACAAGGCTTCACAGGGACAATTGCAGTTGTCAAACCACATATACCAGCATGTCTGGACATCACACTTGCACCTGTACACCTGTAAAAAAAAGTCAACAAAAGACACACCCACACACTCACACCTTGCACTCACACCTTATATAGTAGTATTTTAATAAATAAATACACCCAAAGGCAACCCTCATTTACCCATTTATAACTTACAAAATGTAGAGATTCATGTCCTGTTGAGTCGATGTAGCATCCCTAAATCTTGGTTAATCAAAAAATGCCACTACAGTCGTGAATGAGTGTTCATTCAGAGACAGTTTCCAAAGGAATGAATGGGGCCCTGCTGATTGGTCAGAGCATGGGAACTGTTGTAAAATAATGGAGTCAGGTATATCAGTCTATTGATGAAAACTAAGATCACATATACATTGATTCAATATATACTGTATATTCCATAGACAAAAAAACCTTACAGTTTCACATGTCCAATTAAGGCTTCTTAGACATGATGTGAAATTTCACGAAACCTACTGAATTTCTAATACTCGATCATTAAGGCTGATGCATTAATGAATGTGTTCCTTGCACAATATAGATATGGTATGCCTTCACACCCTGTGGTTATCTGCAGATTCAGCACTCTCACAAAATGGTGGAGCTGCTAATTAACTGAATAGTGTGCTTGTTGGAATTCAAACATGCAGCCTAAGCAACTGAGGCCTGAGCAGTTATGTGGCACAGACATTCCACTCAGTGCCCACAATCTTCCCATTCGGTCACCACAACAATCCCACTGGGTTCCAACATCCTTCTCACTCCATACACCCATCTCATTCAGAATACACATTCATCTTCCTAATTTTTAAATCTATCACACTCTGTCTATGTATGTACACTATCTTTGCCTCCAAGCTGGTATAACTTCCCCAGTCCCTACAGCTGTGTGGTCTCCTCATTGTGCTGGTTCTTTATTTCCTCATCTGCACCAATCTGTCCTTCCCCATCTGTGGTACCCTGTCTTACTGCATCCATGCCACTCTGTTTCCTTTCATCAGCACCACCACCTTCCACCCAGCCACCCCACTCTGTCTTTCCCTCATCTGTGTCACTCTTTCTTCCTTCATCTGCACCACTCTGTCCCCCCCAACTGTGGCACTCTGTCTTCCTCCCAAACTGCACCAATCTATCTTCCCCAATCCCTACTGATGTGTGTTCTCCCATTGTACTAGTCTGTATTCCCTCATCTGTACCAATATGTCTTTACCCATCTGTGCTGCTCTGTCTTCCCATGTCTCTGCCACTTTGTACCCCCCATCCATGTCACTCTGTTCTCCCAAACCACGCCACTCTGTCTCCCTTGCATCCTCACCTCTGTTTTCCACCCATCTGCATCACTTTGTCCTCCCATCCACACCACTGTTTTATCACCCATCTGCATCACTTTGGCTTCCCCCATCTGTGCTGCTAAATACCCCTCTTCTCCATGCCTTTCTGTCTCCCCCATCCACAATGCTCTGTCTCTTCCCCCCATCCATCTCACTCTTATCCCATCTGTGCAACTCTATATTTTGCTCAGACCTCAGTTGCATAGACTGTATGTGTGTATCCAATAAGTACACAATTCTGTGAATTAACAACTCCACCATTTTGTGAGTGACAGCAATCTCACTCGTTAAGATTGCTGAATGTGCAGTTAACCACAGGGTGTGATGGCACACCATATCTGTATTGCGCAAGGAATACGTGAGCAAATGAAATCAATAAGACACAGATGCATGGATTTATCAATAATATCCATCCATGCATCTGTTAAAAATTGAATATGTGTAATATATAAAAAGAAATGGCATGCCCCCACCCCCCAAAGCACAACCAGCTACAGGCTTTTCACTGCTGGTCCTGTGAAAATACAGGGGGCAGAAATAATAGGGGTTCCCTGTATTTAGCACAACCAGCACCCCTGGGCAGTGTGTGCTGGGTTGATTGTGTAAGGTGCCCCCCCAAAGCACAACCAGCCCTAAGGTTTACACTGCTGGTCCTGTTTGTGAAAGTACAAGAGACAAATTACATAGGGGTCACATTTTTTCAGTGCAACCACAACATGGCTCTGAGCTGCTCCTGGTTCTGGAAATACAGGTCTTCCGCCAACAGAGCACCGCTGCCACAACCCGCATCACTGTCGGGTCCCACAGCCTGTACTGCTGCCGGGTCCCACAGCCTGCACCACTAACACCTGCTACCTCCCCGGGTCCCGGCCACAGCTAATGACTGCTTCCTTCCCTCGAGTCGCACTCCCACTACCACCTGCAAAAGCAGTCATCTTTGTGCATCCAAGTGAAGCCACAGTACACCCCCTTCCTGGAGGCACCTACTGAGGCTGCGCAACAAGTTGAAGCTCCCAATCTATATAATGGGGCATTTGTGAGGTAATAGTTTAAAAACTGTAACTTTATCAATTACCTGAACCCCAAAAACACCTACCCTGGAATAACAGCTACGTAATAAAACAAACCGCAAGTCTAAGTTCACCCTCTACCCTGACTTCTGCCTTCGCAAAATCCCCCTTAGACTATAGCAGAAAAGTGGTCCTAATTGTGAGTGGCAGAAAAAACTGATAGTTGGAACTTTAAATTACTCCAAAATTTTAGATTACTCTCAAATCTCCTGAACCAAGTGACAGTTCTACTCGTCCATGCAAAATTTGAGCTTGGTACCTCCAATAGCGTTTGAGGTGTAGCCCCTGACACACCATGGCCCCCCTCAGTAATTATCTATGGAATCGTTTTTTCGATTTGGCCTTAATATGAGGGTACAACTGTATAATACCTTATAATATAGCAGTTTTCAAAGGTACTCAGTTTATTTATTTAGTACATTACAAATATCCAGTCCAGTGAATCACAATGCCAGGAAATAGATATCATCTGGCATTTTGGAAATCCTAAGCAAGAATTCAATGTATTGTCATGGAGCTCCAATACCTTCATAAGTCCTTCCATATTGTACCACAGACTATTACTTTGAGCACTTCCATTCAGTCTACAGATGAAGCCACAAATCATATGAAAATCAGTGCTTATATAGGTTAAACAACTGTAGGTGTATGATATCTATCTCCCATGATGCATCTCTGGCCAACATACATACTGCCCTCTATAATAATGAGCAGCTATGACTAAGCAATGGGTTTTAGCACACATAAGCATCTCATGCACAGATAGGTAATTAGTCACAAGAAAAATGTTAACTCATTCAGGTCACACTGCGTCTACTGTAGCTCTCTATCCATAACACAAATTTTAAAGTATCCAATCTGAAGTATGTCTTTTGCTTCATTCGTGCTTTCAAGATTTTGCAAGTTATCAATCCCATGGCTTTTAAACTATTCCCCTTGTTTAAGTATTTCTTATGTTTTTTCCATTTGATTACTCAAACCTTTAGTGATTAACAGGTTTATTTCCATCACTCCTTTATCCTCTTCTAATAAAAATCATCAGCAAAAAGAATTTGAAGTGAAGCAGCACTATGATTCAATAATTTGCAAAGGTATGCTATATATTTTAAAATATTGGAAAGGTCCTTAATCAAGTAGAATGATTGTAGATATCTAAGCATTATTATTATTATTATTATTATTATCATTTATTTATATGGCGCCACAAGTGTTCCGCAGCGCCTTACAAAGTACAAAAACAAATTGTATACAAGTGACTTACAGAACAATACAATACAGGACATGGATAATATATATTGCTACATTAGCGACCATATCACCCTGATAAGTAACAGAGCATAAGCAACCAAGTGTTAGGTGCCTTAGTGGTGAGTAAGAAGTAAATGACACTATAGTAAGGAGAAGCACAAGAGGGTACATGGCCCTGCTCGTGAGAGCTTACATTCTAAAAAGGTGGGGGAAGACAAACTGGGTTGACACAGATGGGGACGAAGGAGCATGTAGCAAGGAGTTAGAATGATAGATGGAAGGCTTTGATGAAGTAGTGGGTCTTGAGAGCCCGTTTGAAGGATTGCAAACAGGTGGAGAGTCTGATGGGGAGAGGGAGAGAGTTCCAGAGGTGCGGAGCAGTGTGGGCAAAATCTTGGAGGCGGGAGTGGGAGGAAGTAATCAGCTGGCATGAAAGGCGGCGTGCATTAGTTGAGCGAAGAGGGCGGAGAGTAGCATGAAGGGAGATGAGATCAGAGATGTATATGGGAGAAGATTGGGTGAGAGCTTTGTGAGCGAGTGTGAGAACCTTAAATTGGGTTCTAAAAGGGAAGGGGACCCAGAGGAGAGCTTGTAGGAGAGGGAAGGCAGATGTAGAGCGCTTGGAGAGGAAGATAAGCCGTGCAGCAGCATTAAGGATAGACTGGAGAGGAGAGAGATGGGATTTGGGTAGGCCAGATAGGAGGAGGTTACAATAGTCCAATCTGGAGATGACCAGTGAGTGTATGATGGTTTTAGTAGCATCCTGGGTGAGATAGGGTCTGATCTTAGAAATATTTTTGAGATGGAAACGACAGGACTGTGAAAGGTTCTAGATATGTGGTTTGAAGGAGAGGGATGAGTCCAGGATAACTCCAAGACAGCGCACCTTGGGACTAGATGAGATAGTTATTCCATCAATTGATAAAGAAATAGTGGGAAGTGAGGTGATGTGGGAGGGTGGGAAGATGATCAGCTCTGTCTTAGACATATTAAGTTTAAGAAATCGCTGGGACATCCAGGAAGAGACAGCAGAGAGACAGCTGGAGATACGAGTCAGAAGAGAGGGGGAGAGATCAGGGGAGGAAAGGTAGATTTGAGTATCATCAGCATAGAGATGATAACGGAGGTCAAAAGAGCTGATGAGTTCACATAGAGAGGAAGTATAGAGGGAGAATAGGAGAGGACAAAGAACAGAACCTTGGGGAACACCTACTGTAAGAGGCTGTGGGGGGGAAGAGGAGTCGTGAGAGGAAACTGAGAAAGATCGGTCAGAGAGGTAGGATGACAGCAAGGAGAGGGCAGTTTCACGTAGACCAAGGGAGTGAAGGATATTCAGCAGGAGAGGGTGGTCCACAGTGTCAAAAGCAGCAGAGAGATCAAGGAGAATGAGAAGAGAGTAGTGGCCTTGGGATTTGGAAGCAAAGGAGGTCATTGCTGACTTTTGTGAGGGCAGTTTCAGTGGAGTGGAAAGAACGGAAGCCAGACTGAAAAGGGACAAGGAGGGAGTGGGAGGAAAGAAAAGTTGTAAGGCGGTTGTAGACAATCCGCTCAAGGACTTTGGAGGCAAAGGGAAGGAGAGAGATGGGTCGGTAGTTAGAAAGAAGGTTAGGATCAAGGGTAGGTTTTTAAGAATGGGGGAGACAAGGGCATGTTTGAATGCAGAAGGAACAGTGCCTGATGAGAGGGAGAGGTTAATGAGGAGGGCAAGATGGGAGCAGGCAGAGAGAGAGAGGAAGCGGAGGAGGCGGGAGGGGATGGGATCAAGAGGGGAGGTGGAAGGGGGGGAGGACCAGATGAGGGCTAAGACTTCCTCTCCAGATACAGGGGAGAAGGATGTTAGAGTTGCTAAAGTTGATGGAGAGGGGTGATTTGAGAAAGGAGGAGGTGGAGAGCTGGGGGACTGGTTGGATATGATGTCCTTACGTATGGAATCAATTTTAGATGTAAAGTAGGTAGCAAAGTCAAGGGCAGTGAGTAAGGAGGGGAGACAAGGATGGGGTGGGCGAAGGAGGGAGTTGAAAGTAGTGAAGAGACGCTGGGGATTAGAGAACTGAGAGGAGATGAGGTTCTTAAATTATGACTGTTTAGAGAGGGAGAGTGCAGCACTATAGGATGAGAGCATAAATTTGAAATGGAAAAAATCTGCCTTAGAGCGTGATCTTCTCCACTGTCGCTCGGCAGTTCGAGAACACTTTTGCAGGTATCTGGTGCATTTGGAATGCCAGGGTTGAGGAGTAGATCTGCAAGTGTGAATAGTGATCGCTGGGGCAACAGAGTCCAGAGCAGAAGTAAGCAAGGCATTGTATAGGGAAGTGGCTTGTTCAGGGCAGGAGAGAGAGAGGATAGGGGAGAGAAGTGTGTCAAGCAGGGAAGAAAAGGAACATGTGTTGATAGCGTCAATGTTACGCTTAGTAATGGAGGCTTTTGGAGGTAGAGGAGGGGAAGGAGAGAGGGACAGGTTAAAAGAGAGAAGGTGATGGTCAGAAAGAGGGAATGGGGAATTGAGGTGGTCAGAAATATCACAACGGTGTGTGAAGACCAGACCAAGCACATGGCCACTCACATGGGAGGGTGAGGAGGTCCATTGGGAGAGACCAAGTGACAATGTGAGGGAGAGGAGTTTGGAGGCAGAGGATTCTGTGGGGATATCAATTGGAATATTGAAGTCACCTAGGATAATGGAGGGAAGGTCTGAGGAGAGAAAGTGAGGGAGCCAGGAAGCAAAGTTGTCAAGGAACTTGGAGGGAGGGCCAGGGGGACGGTAAATGACAGCTACTTGGAGGTGTATTGGGTGGAAGAGGCATATAGCATGGACTTCAAATGAAGAGAATGTGAGGGATGGTTCAGAGGGAATGGGTTGGTATGAGTAACCAGGGGATAGAAGGACCCCAACACCACCACCATGGCGACCCCCAGGTCATGGGGTGTGGGAAAAGGTGAGGCCCCCAGAGGAGAGAGCTGCAGGAGAAGTGGTGTCAGAGGGTAGAATCCAGGTTTCAGTAATAGCAAGGAGATTCAGGGAGTTGGAGATGAAAAGGTCATGGGTCAGGACCAGTTTATTACAGACTGACCTGGCATTCCAGAGGGCACAGGATAGAGGGACAGAGTTTGTTGGAGTGATTTGAATGAGATTATCAGGGTTGCTGTAGCATGGGGGTGAGATTAATTTGGGGGACCGAGCTGAATAGAGTGTAGCAATGGTGCGGACTCCAGTGCTAGAAGGGGAGCCAGTAGAAGGTGGGCAGGAAGGGAAATTAATGATGTGTGGATGGATGTGGGGTAAAGTGAAATGGAGAGGGGAGTGGGAGGAGGGATTAGCAGTGAGGTTGTAGGACCCCTGTGGAGTATAAGAGAATGAAAGTGGAGTAATGGGAGAAGATGGGGAGGAAGGTAAACAGAGGAGAGGAGATAAGGGGAAGAGGAAATGGAAGAGACAAGGGGGAAAGGATAAAGGTGGAAGCAAGGGGCAGAACAAAAGATTAGGTAGACACTGAGTGAAGGTGGTAGTTGAAGAAAACATGGTAATAGTAAGGATGATGTAAATAGGGGAAGAAAAAGTTAAAAGTAGGAATGAAGACAGAATGTAGGAGAGAGCAGATTTCCAGAAACGCAAGTAATAGTACAGTGTGGGAAAAGTGTCGGTCAGCAAAAGTTTATTATCGAGTATAAAAAAGTGGAGATTTGGTGGAAGCAGAAATTAAATAGTAAAATATAAAGTGGTAGTAGCTAGATGATATAAGACTTAGAAAAAGAGCTAAGGTAAAAGTGCATTATTATAGAGGTAAACTGACATAACACAGATAAGTATACATTAGGATTATATGTAAAGCACAGAGCCAGCAGCAATAGTAGCAAGGGAGCACCAGATTTATGCAGCCACCAGACAGGGACTTCAATAATGAAAGTCCTGGTTATGTATCCACAGGAGCTAGTAGTATAGAGACTGTGACCTCACAATTGTTCATTCCACTTTGTCCAATTAATGGTGATGTTGTTGTTTGTTTGTAGTTTGGTGGGTTTCCTTCTGTTTCACTGCTGTTTAACGCTGATATAACACCAATTAATCGATTTAAAAAGAAGTTGACACTTTTAAAATAGGACACTTCTAAAGATAGGGCACCCAGCCAAGGCTAGTCCAGCCTTCTAATGAACCTTACATAGGAGACCTAGCATGTGAAACCACTAATTTCTAACTACCCCCAAAACACTCCCCCAAAGCATTCTGATCACTTACTTATTTTTTCACAAAATATTCCATAAACTCATCAACTCATTATGTGGTGTTCTGAGCCACATCTAAGAGGTGGGGTAATATTACATACTGAACTGCTGGATCCGAACATGTGCCTACTGGGTCATATGTTGCAGATTCCTTTGTTCTTGGCTTCCTCCTTATACTTTTGTCCTTTCCACTCTCCTCATCTCTCTTCTGTGGTCTCTGTGCTTCTGACTGGTGTCCTTCTTTAGAGGTGGGTATTCCACATTTTCTGCACTTTATAGTTGTGGTCATGTGACTAATGAGTTACATTTGGTGCCAAATTCAAATTAGCCCTATTTAAACCCTATATTTGATAACAGGAAACTCTCAGAATATTAGGCTTCAAACCTCTTCTCCAGCATTCCCAATCAAACTGTTGATTCTGATCATCTGTGTTTGACCCAGCCTGATTTTGACCTACTCTGACTCTGAACTGAACTATTTCTGTCTCACTCTTTTTTCATTAAAGTTACCACAGACCCTACCTGCTAACTCTCATATATATTCCAGCCTACCAAACTAGTTACTGATTCAAGGGGCTGCAATTTTCACACTGGGAGAATAATGCTATTTAAGGTTGCAGAAATCGTAGTTTGTAAAAACAAATTCTGTTTTCATTGTGTAAACAATGTATCCTCCCAATAACTTCTGCTTCATGTAGGAAGTATATAAACTTTGATAGGGTTTCCTAGTTTATTAATTTATACATATACAGTAGTAGCAGTGACATCAGGCCCAGGAGGCCATTATCGCTCTTCCATAACTCTTTAATTTGGGCCTAACTAATATAATATAAAATGTTTTGAATGGCAGGGTGGCTGCAGGGCCCACAAAGTCCATTAGGATCGAGGTAAAGGTTTAGGTTGACAAATGAGTAATTTGGACCTGTGCTCACATGATTATCCAAGCTTTGAATCTACTATATTTCCCCTTGCATCCTTGCATGTGCTATCGACATTCTCCCCCACTTCTTGCTAATCTCTCACACATTTTAAACACTGCCAATGTAATAGAGTCCGAGAACATGCAAACTTGCATATTTTTAGACTCATAAACCTCTTATGATTTAAATTCTCATTCAGATGTTTTCCCATTTTGAAGATAAAACTTGATCAATGTGCGAGTTTACTGCTAAGCTCACATATTTTCTAAACTCTAACTCTATTACATTTGGCCCCACATCTCTTTTGTGGGACATTCATTCTCATAGACCCACTGACATGGTGATTGGTAAGATTGTGAGATAGGTATTATACACCCCCTGCTCTTCCTTCTAGAACCTACTGTTGAAACCTGCCCTCTTCTTCTCCTCCTTTGATGACCACTCTGTCTGTTTTACCATCCCCACCTTTATGTGGTGATCATCTACCATCACCCTTGTCCTACCTTCCAGCACTATACAACTCTGTTGTCTGGCTCGTCACATTTCTTTCCTCCATCATCCTGCGTGACTTCAACACCTTTAAAGGTAATCCTACAAATGGCACTGTCTTCAAACTGCTATCCCTTTTTTCCTCTTTGATCTCACCAAGTGGAACTCTTCCTCATCTCACTCTAGCAATCACTTTCTTGATTTTGTCTTCTCCTACCATTGTGACATTTCTGAATTTTTTGATACTGTAGTGGTTTCACTGGTTCCTCATTCACTGCCATTATCACTCTCACTCTCATCAACTGCCATCCTCACTCTGATATATAAAGCCCTCATTGGCTCCACTCCCTCCTGCACATCAAACCTTACTTCTTTCCACACTCCTTCCTACCCTATCTGCTCACCACCAAGCACTGTAACACCACAATGCTTGACACCTCATATCTATCATATCCAAGAGTTCTCCATTACTCTGCCTTCCATTACTCTGAAGTCTCCTTGCCTTCTAATGAGCTCTTAAGACTCACCTCTTCATAAAAGCCTATCATCCATCATAACTCACTTATCAGCACCTCTAACCACTGACCTACCCTCTCTCTCAGCTCACCCTCCTTGCTATGTCTCTCTCTCATCGACTGTACCCTCTTCCTTTGTTCTCTACTCCTAGAACTAGCCTTCACATTAGTGTTCCTAGTTCTTTTCTCTCCTTTCCACACCACAACTATGATCATGTTTCACCGAGTGCTGCTTATCATCTAATTCTGACCATCTGTCCCATCTTTCCTGTTTCTACTAGCTGTAGTGAGTCACCATATCCTCTACATCTGCCAACCCTCTTTACTTATGTTTGGCTAAATTGCTGTATTATAGTTATGTATTGATATATTTTGTCTCCTTATACATTTATAGTGTTGCAGACACCTTGAGTTACCCTATAAATAATATATAATAAATAATGAAACCAAGTTAAAAATAAGAATTTAGGTGATGATGAATTAGCAGTGTGTTTTTATGTTTGCACAATGACTAATATATTGAAAGTATGAAGAAAATAATCGTTTTATTGCAAAATTTCTGGATTCATGCTACTAATGGAAAATTGACAGTAATTTTGCTGAACCTGAAGAAAAATAAATACTTGCACATTGCAAGGAAACTGTTACCCAAACTCTTCAGTCATTCATACAGCATGAAATAGAAATATGTCAGAGAAAAAATGCATGAGTACCCAGCAACTTCTTGGCAGTGCTACTTAAAGTTACTAAAACATTCAGAAAACTGTTCCCAAAACTTCTTCCTATGAAAACTGAAATCAGATTGACACCTATATATATATATATTGATGGGAATAATGCAGAAATAAAAAAGCGTGTGGAGCTACTCAATTATATACTTTATGGATATGAGAGAGATAAATGTATTCCCCCCTATGTAATCAAGCATATATAGTTATAAATAATACTGATCTCTGATTATTGCTTTATGAACTAATAACCTTTGCTGAAAATGTGTGTTTCTGCATGTTCCCCCTAGTTTAGGATCAGCTGATTTAATCTGTGGGTTATTTCCTCTGCTGTCTCGTCTAGAAATTTATAGATGTTTATAATGTAACAAAAGTCTTGGTGTCATATGCTTAATGTTTGAAACCACCTCAAAAGAGGAAGTGCACTAGACTCTGGAAATACCCTCGTATCTAGACTAGCATGTCTGACTTCTCAGAAATGACATCCTGTTTTTATGACAAGTAAGATGCTTGTGTGTTTAGAGAACTTGCTATATTAACCCCATCGGATTAAACAAGTCTTCAGTCTCAATCTCTTAAACACGACTTGCTGTTTGATTTATTGGGGTTCCCAGTCGACTGGTAAGGGGGAGACACAGAACTGACAATCGAAGGGACTTGGTAGTGGAACATCTCCAACAGATATAAAATGGAAAAAAAATGTCCTAGAATTTTACTTGATTGTGATCCATTACATTTCTGGCAGAAGCTGTTTTATCAGTGTCAGAATTACCAAAATTTGTCATTGTAGCTTGAAAACTTTCTTACTCATGCTCTATTGTATTATGTGAATATTCTGTGATTCTCAGAGATATATAACTGAAAAGTAGTCATATGTCCCAAATAATGTGGAAACCTTGACATTCATGAAGATAACTTCACAGTTTATAACCTATACATTCACCCTGCCTGAGAAAGATTCACAAGTATGTTAAATAGATTCCATAAGATACTATACATCAAATGCAATTTTCAGTCATACACTTCTAAATACACCTCTCCTGAGATATGTTGATATGGAAACTTTTTTTTAAATCTCAGGAAGTGCATCTCCCAGATGTAAACCTGCACATTGCATTATGTAAAATAACAAAATAACCATTATACTGCTACAACAACTCCTGCAGAGAACAGATTGCAGTTTCTGTGTAAGCAATTTTGTAATATCCCTTAACTTTATTATTCACTGTTCCCTACAGTGACAGTGTGGACTTACTATTCCACAATGTTTGAAATCACTTCTTGGGTTTAGACGGTTTTCCACAAGTAACTGTCATTGATACCTACATCACAACTTAGCTAAGCCAGCCACTGGCCGATGGTGAGTGTTAACTGCACATCAATGGCATGTTTAAAGTTGTAGTCAAGAAATTGCTGCATCCACCAGGCTCCTTATCTGACACCTGTAGCTATTAATATTCTTGCTGGATCCTTCTTGATCTCTTATACTGCTTTTCTAATTAAATTCCGGGTATGACCCGAAGGTTGGAACAGGGTTCCAAACCGGATCAGACCTAGAATTTAGCCAGTGCTGACCCAAGAAATTCCTGAGTTGTGTCGTTCACAAAGGAGCCGGGTCTGCAGTGACCCGGCTCTTCCAGGGTGGAAGTGGATGCTTGGAGATGACGTAATCTCCAGTTACCACTGAGGCCAGCCAATCGACCAGGATGCAGTGCGCTCCTGGTCATCATGACCCGGATCGCGCCATTTACACTACAGGGTTTCATAGGTTATTCCCGTGTTACACCCTTCAAGTTTCCTGGGTTGGATTGCTGGGTCACTCGGCCCGGAAATATAACCCTGTCCCCTTTTACTCCAAGGAGCTACCCGAGTTAAGCCTGCAATAACCCGGGTTTTAGCTCTTGTGTAAAAGGGGTATTACTGTGTATCCAGAATTTGAGAAGCAGGTAGGGTGCAATTTTCAGGAATGCAAAGCTTAATGTAATAAACAGAATATAATAGGAATTGCATTTGTTATGGCATAATCACTCTCCTTTAGACTAATGTGCTGGTACTATGGGCTCAATACTATTAGCCACAAAGGGTATGAGTTGTCGCTGCAATGGCGTAGGAATGCCAGCTTTGGCACCACAACTCCAATCTCACCCAAGTAGAGAGACTAAAGCTGCATAAAGCTAAACCTTATTTAGAGAAGCAAGGAAATAATTACTTTATATGTTTAATGGCAGTTACTTAACTTAAGGTAATATCCACTTAGTATCATGATTTGGAATGAGTGGATGAGAACCATACAAAAAAACCTCTGTATATTGACTAGGATTGTATTTAAAGAGTGTTCAGTATGTCACTCAGTTTTCAATATGCAAAAATCATTAGTAAAGCTTGAGTTAAAATTTTATAGCATACATCCCAATATTCTATGAACAGAACTTAACCAAATGATTGTGTCCTATGTGTTCCTGACTTTCTGAGTGGGCAGACAATACTTCCTTCTAACATTTATTACAGTATATATTTGCATACAAATTTTATTTCACACTACATACTTGACAAGATCATCTATAAAATTGGAGCACTTGCTCGTACCAATGCATGGAAAACCTACCCTTTTCTCAGGGCTAGTCTACTAACATACAAACTAGCTTGCTGCTTGTTGGTGCTTAATTAATATTCATTATTTTTTATGACAAATTATTGAGCCTTGCTGAAAACTTGAGTAAAGCAAATGTTTAAAACTTTTTTTTACTCCTGCAAGTCCAAAAATCACAGTTCCAGTACAAAGAGCACCATTCCAAAATCCTGTGTTTGCATGGCTTTGTCAGATGTGCATTTAGCATAAAATGTATGTTTGCCCATTATAGAAAAACACACTGTTAATATTAGAGATGTGCGCCAAACCCCGTGTTTTTGCTTTGGTTTTGCAAAACCACCCTCACATGTTTTGGTTATGGTTTTGGATCTGTATTTAAATTAAAAAATAGCTAAAATATAATTTTTACCTGTTTACATGGAATCCAAAACCAAGTTCGGTTTTTAAATCAGAGAAACGAACCAGTACTTGGTTCGCACAGTGATTCCAAACTCAGACTCGGTTCAACCCAAAACTGCTAAATTTGGTTGTTCTCAATTGTCTGGGAACCGAACCTGCATATCTCTTTTTAATATACTTAATACATACATGTGTTTATGTATATATGAAATGGGGGTGTTATACCGACAGTCATAATGTTGACATAAGAATGTTAACATTGACCAATGTTAACATATTACATTATCATCTCTGGTGTGCCAGAGGTAACATAACTGGTACTTGCGACTGCAGAGTCATTTTCTGGGTAGCGAAGGTCATTTACTTGTTACTTCTGACAGAGTCATGATGCAGCAACATTACGGTAAGTATACCTGCCTTATCCCTAGCCATAATCCCTACCTTTAACCCTCACTCTAGTGTCTAACTCTAAAACCCCATGTAGCCTAACCCTAACCCCATGTAGCCTAAGTCTAACCCACCCATAGCCTAACCCTAACCTCTCACTAGTGCCTAACCCTCCCATCCCGCAGCCAAACCCTAGTGTCAACATTCTGAGAATGTTGACATTTTGCCTATCAACATTTTAAAAATTTAAACATCATAACTGTTGACATTATGAATGTCAACATTGTTAATGATAACCTACTGTAATTAGTACACCCCGTGAAAAGGCTCAGCTATATGTTTTGCCAGTGGTTTCATGCAATAACATTATGAATGATAAACAAACTAATAAAACAATATATTGTAGCCCATTAACATCTGATGTACATGAGCCATATTTACATAATTGATAACTTGAAAAAATTTCAAGATATTTACAAATATTGAATAAATTAAGTAGACTGCCAAAACAACGTTACAACTACAACTTCTACTACTTTAATCATATAAGAGTACTAAAAGTACAGTACATAGAGAGTGTTTACTAATACAAATTTGTATTTACCAAGCTATGTCCTGAATTTATTCTAATGGGTTTGTATATTTTTATTGGCTATAAATTACATATATATAAGTTAAACTGGCAAACAGTGAGTGGGTAATTGTATACTTAGGCCACCCCTTATTCTGTTCCCATACTGTCTGTATTCAGTATGTTGGAGAGGTTTTTTTAGTTAGTGATGATAGGTATTTAATCACTACATATGCATCTGCAAGTTATTAGTACCTCTGCAGGTATTTAGAACATTCTCTTCAACATCCTGACAGTAGGATGTAAAACAATACATTTAATCAAGGGCATTTATGTTACAATAAGTAAATTATCAAGTAAGCAAGGTATTCACATAGAGCCTACTGTACATGTATTCAACAAGCATTAATACACATATGAAAACCTGCACCCACAATCATACATAGAGATGAAAGTAATCACTTCAAATCTTTTGCTTTTAAAAGTTCCGTGCAGTCTAATTAAATACTGCAGTTATTTTTCCTTGGATGTAATCAGTCTCATCACATATCAGCTTGATGAGATGCTGATTTTGGTGTTTAACCTGGAGAGCTTTTTCTCAAAACATCTAAATATTCTGGTGTGGAGCGCCTCCCTGGCATTGCTAAACTTATCTATTTTCTTTAAATACTCATGTTGTGAAAAAGTAAAACTTGGGTTGAGAATTCATGTGAATTTATTGAAAAGTTACATTAAAAATTGCAGATTTTTCTGTAAAAAACTATTTATTATTCATGCATCTACTTCTGCAATATATATAAATCTGAATCTGACAAAAAGTGGCTATAATGATATAGTGCCTTATTTCTATACACAACACACTCACACATTCAGAGACTGTTATTCATTCTGGCCAGACCCAGATTATACCTATCAGGACTAAAATGATGCTGCTTCATGTGTAAATTCACCTCCATGACCCTTCATGAATTTTATGTAACAGGAAATACATGAACTGAGGTCCATAGTCAGGAAAAATTACTATTTCTTACATTTTCGTTTTCAAGCAACTATGGCATCAATGTATAACAAAAATGTGCAAAAATGTATAGTCAGGTTGAAGCTAAATTTAATTTGAAATTAAGATAACTTTGTGTAATATTATTTGATAGAAAAATAAAACTCACTGCGGAAATAAATGTAAAATATTAGATTTTTTATAAGTATTTTAAATGATTTATTTTAATATTTTCACCAGTTTATAATTTTGTAGAAATTGCTATGGAAATGTTCACAGATTCAGTCAGCTTACCAAAACAGCGAAACAAAAACACAGATATACAATAAAGGCACAAGGCGACCTATAACGTCAAAAAATAAAAACTGCATGGGTTATAGAATTTCCCAGAATTATAGTGATTATAGAGGACCATGAGTTTCACTAGTATAACATTTTATGTATTTTAAAGAAACTCAAGTATTTTTGAAAGCCTGGGAAAGCTAATAACATGTTTGTTGATGCCAGTTACATGAGTTTTATAAAAATGCACTAAAATTATCGTATTGTTCATTAATTTTCTATGTAGTAATTATACACCCATGATATAGAATTATTGGTTATAATTGACTGTCTGATTGCCATCTAGAATACATGCTTTTAATAGTCATTATGAAATCAAGCCACATTTATAAAGGGATTAATAAAAATATGACATCCTAGCACATAATGTAACAATACATCACCTGCATACCTTTCTTAAAAAGGATTACTGTGGAAACTGAGCATATATAACGACTGAATTTGCATAGGAAAATAATAGAGTCTCCATCTGTAATTGTTAATAATTGTTAACAAATAGTCTGATGGTTTGTGGTGAGGCCTGATGGGAATGCAAAGTTCATGAGGGGAAGCCTTAGGGGCATGTAAGGGGCATGTGTGAGATCTGATGGCATATGAGTATGTCTATGGGGCATGTCAGGGGTATGTGGGAGTTCTTGTACCATATAGAAAAGGGAGGGGGGGTTTAACCCCCAATTGTTCCTCAGCATAGTGAATTATACTTGCAACAATATATGAACATTATATGGTAGTAGAACTTCAGAGATATTGGTTACATGCATTTGCAAATACATGGAAAGCTGCTAGGCCTCATCACAGCTTCTCTGTCTCTAGCAGTCCCTAACACTAATGGGTTTACTTCCGGGGTGCAGAGCACCCCACAAAAAAGTACAGCCCAGGACCCCCCCAGGGCATCACACGAAAATGGAAAAAGAGTGACAGTGCAGTGTAAAGTATAGATGTGTGTGAGTAGTTAATAAGTGTTGAAAAAAGAGGTTAAAATATATGTGAAAAAATTACATGAATAAAAAACAAACATAAAAGGTGATGTTAAAAGTAACTATGTGTATTAAATGGTGATGCCATGAGAAGGCCCAGCCAGAGTAGCCTCAGGGGCCCTACGTCCAAATGCTCACCCCAAATGTAATATATACCAGTTATAAGGCCTCATAATAAAGGCACATACATAAATGCATCCAAATTGAGAGCCAGCTTACCTGGGAGTCACCCCTGGGAACTCCAACTAGCACTACTACAACCAGCATGCCCTGCTAAGTTCTATTACCATATAGTGTTCATATATTGTTGCAAGTATAATTCAGTGTGCTGAGGAACAATTGGGGGTTACACCCCCCCTCCCTTTTCTACTTGGTATGACCCCTCCCTTTCATGCACCTTAAAAGTACTACCAGATTGATTGAGCAGCTGCCATTTTTTTGTTTGAGTTCTTGTACCATGTAACAAGATCTAATGGCATATAGCAAAGTCTGAGGATCATTTAAGGGACAAGTGGGAGGTCTTATGGCATATGTGGTGGTCTAAGAGGCATGTGACACATGTCATTACTGTGTGGGGTGTCCTAGCATGCATTGAGTTTGAATTGAAAGACCAGTTTCTAAATAGTCAGTCAATATGTCGACACCAGTTATTTGCAGGCAATAGGAATACAGGGTCAAATGGTTGACAGGGTCAAATGGTGAAATATTAAATGGTTGACTGGGTCAAATGGTCAACATGGTCTAAAGGTTGACACAGAAATTGTCAACACAGAAAGGTCTACATGATTTCTTTGTTATCTCAACCCTAATCCTGTGTCAATCTTTTGACCATGTCCATAATCCTTTCGGTCCAAGTCCATTTCAACCTTTTAACTGTTGACCATTTCACCCTGACCTTTTAACTCTTTTGACAATTTGCATGTTGACCATCTGGTTTCAACCCATTGGCCTTTTTCACACACAACCGTTTTGTTTGGATAGGAAAAAAAATATTTTTTGTAGTCAAACACAGAAATACATGCATACTTTCAGACAACACAAATACGGCACAGTCACCATGTTACAGCTGTGACAATCCACTGACAAGGATGGCTGTTGTCCATGGTCTTTAGTTTTAAAGATTGAAAAGAGATTGAAAACGCACATTCCACATGGCACACACGGTACAAAAACATTGCTTGTGAAAGTGAATGATCCATGGAAAAAAAGCTGACCTGTTTTTACATCTGGACAAAACCATTGTGTGTGTAATAGCCCATTGACTGTCTATCTAGACACTTTAGATACTCTGTCCAGATACCACATGCATCTGCTCCAGACCCCAGGATTCCACGTTACACCACTGTGTCCAAAGGCACATTGGTGGTGGGGAGGAGGGAGGAGAAATAGTTCCATGCCTGATTAATTTACAGTACAAACAAATCTGCACTCCAGGAGTCAACAGCAGGAGTTCAGGATATGGGTTTATTTCATCTCTATAACTAACATTAGAAAACAGGTGATTTTGTAACATGTGAAAATTTCTAATCACTATTCTGACCTTTAGTACTGTAGAACCAATACACTAAGTGCATCAAAATTGCAATAAATCAACATTAAATTCAAATGTATGACCATACTGTAATACTATCTGTATTAGGTCATGTTTCAGGAACTCAATAAGATGCTTCACACATACCAATGACAATCCAAAAACATATAGTCACAGAAGAGTAAAGAGAGCATAACAGGTTTACTCAAAAAAAAAAAGTCCTGCTTGGTGGATAACATCTAGTCAGAAATATCATTGATCCACAGAAACACAGATGGACATTGATGGAATTTTCTATAGAACAATAAGTGTTCGTTCCTTAGTATGGTGTAATAACACTCAGAATATCAGACTTGAGCTCATCAGTCTGTAAATATAATCATACTTAAATGTTGTCACTGAAATAAAGCTACATCATATGAGAGGAGCAGCAGACTGATGGAGCCCAGAGCTCCAGGTAAATAATGTGCAGTTTTATGATTGTCACATGGATATCTCACCCACTATTTTATCAAAATGCAGTATATTCAATGCTGCATAAATGTTCCACTCAAAGTGCCAGTAACTGTGAAGAGCAAGGTAGTACAACTACCCAGTCACACAGCCAGCAGAAAGTCACACCAAGTAGGTTCATGAACAGATTCCAAATAAAAACAACTTCCTAATATGTTTCTCCAGTGTCCAGTTTCTTTACAACCCTCTCAGGACACTGGTAAAGAATACTGAAGATACATTTTAGGGAGTGTTTGGTTATTTCAACTATATTTTTGGACCTACTTGGTGTGACTCTGTAAACTGTAGTTATGAACAAAAATGATTACCGGTATATAAAATTAGTTGACTCAACCTGGCAGTGATGGAAGTACTTATAAAAGCGAACCCTGTATTCATAGAAACAGCATAAAGAAATTAAGAAGAATGTACTGTCCTCTTGATATTAAACATTTAGGCATTTCAAAAAAAAAAAAATTGTTATCTAAAATTTGATTTTTTAGAAATGTCTTCACTTAGAACACCAGTAGTTTATTTGCTCATAAAAACTATAAACATCCATCCACACCACTAGTAAGCATAGATTATTTAATTATCTCTGTACTGAGTGTATGCAGTCTGTTGTAATGTGCCTTTGTTTAAAATGATTCTGCTTTAGTTAATTATTATCTTGATTCTGGTACTTGTAATGGGAATTTGTCTTTTGTGAAGATTTAAGGAACTTCACTTTAAACAGTTATTAAACACAGTTCTAGCTAAAAATAGATAGATTAGTTTTAAATACTATTACCTGTAATTCAAATTGTATTTATTTCAAAGTATATGTTATTTGCCCTTAACAGATGGTTTTGGTTTAATATTTTTTTCTTCTTCTAACAGGCTCAATGATATACTGTACTTAAAGCATAGTGAACATTACTATGGGCAAATAGGAATATATTTGTCTTTAGCATGGAGACTGTTTAAATAACTGTCTTTTTTCTGACAAGCAATAAAGAATCACTTTTTTAATGTAGAATAATCATTATGATTATAGCATAATTTTAACCTATATAGCAAAAATTAATTTTATTTGAGTATTTTTATTGAAAATGGCATAATATGTACCAAAACTGTTAAACACATACGCTTCATTGTACAGTAGTCATAGTCTAGCTCTATTGTAGAACTATTGATGGCTTGTATGACAAAGTAGAAAAAATAGAAAAAGATAATAAGTTGCACTGTATTAATACCAGATGATACGCAACACACCATTACAAAAATAGTTTGATATACTGTATGTGCACAAAAAATGTAGAAGTAATTTGTGTTAATTAATAATTACTCTTATACACTAAGTGATACTGATAGGTCTGTGTTAGTAAAACCTGCTCTGTATTAGTTAGTAGTGATTACACCCCATGTGGGTTATTACCACTATTAATTACATTGCTACAATTGAAAGGATCAATTAATTACATTGTCAAAATTAAAACACTAGCAAGGAGCTTGCATCAGCTATGAAAGTCTGGCTTGGCAGCATTTGTATAAACATGACTAATGTATGTTATCTACACTTAAATCCATTTCCACCCTTGTTTCATCTATCAAAGAAGAAGAAGAAGTTGTAACTTGTAGGTACAAGATGCTTCTGAACATGGATATAGATTTTTTATGCATGTGGAGTACAAATCTGCATGTACAGTATTATGCTTAGCAAATTGGTGCATGACCAACTTAACATCCATTTTGAGTAATTCCATGCTTGCAAAAAAAGACACTAATAAAAAATTGTGATAAAATAAATGCTTTTCCAATTTAACTCACATCTACTCAGAGAAACAAACAGTAATTAACAATAGTGAAGTTTTGGGTTGGAAATGCTCCTCCATTTGCATTCACTTAAATCCTTAAAATATTTAGTATATAATCCCTCCATGATCTCCATGATTTCTCAACTCATGACAAGATGATAAGGAATTATGTATTTAACGTTACTTGAATGTCTTCCATCTCAGAAATATTCATTATGAACTAGCTCCAAAGGAAGGAGAAAAAAAATAAAAAGAACATTGGAGAATTCCCTAGTTAATTGTCTTAATTGATCTTCAAAAAACAATTGTGTCTAAAAACACTAACACAAATTTATACAACATATTCATAAACTACATTGAAACCCCAGGGGTATAGTGAGTCTCTTGTCGGAATATTTAAGTCCATTATATTAGAAACAGAGAGACATTAATGATCAAATGGCTAGGATTAGTCCTCTGATGCTAAGTACTATTCCTCAGTTTTATATTAGGACACCAGCAGTATTTGGCTCTAAAAATCAGGGCCAAACCAAGGTGTCTGGGTGCCATTTTAAAAGTGAAGAACTTTATGATCTCTGACCCCCATCATCCATATAATAGTTTTTGCCATCTGTACTGTATAGTACATATTATTTAATATCATGCCTATAAGAACTTAAAATATAAACGCAGGGGTAAGATACATTAGGGGTGGTATTAAGGGGAAACTGTGGAGGATGAGACTGTGTAATAAAAGTGGCAGGAAGATAGGGGTATTGTGCAGGAAGGATGGTCAAGAGGTGGTGCCAGGACTAGTTACGGCTCTGCTTGCCACTAATGCTTTTCACCTTGAAAGTCTACAAAAAAGAAAGAACCAATGAGGGCTTGTTGTTGGGGCATTATTAATACAAAATTTATAAAACATAGCCTTTATTGGAAATTGTTAAAATTCTGCAGATCTCCTTGTTAAACCAGAATATTTGGATATGGTGAAATAGAGATATTCAAAATTGTTACGGGTAATAGGTCTACTATACACTTAATATAATTCTATATGATTTTATCATAACATATAGCAATCAAGCAGGAGGATGATACCCAAAGTGACCCTGAGATTGGCACACAATCAGTTATTACCATATGAACACTATGCTATGTTACCCCACCTACAGCTCCTGGTATTCCCAGGTGGTCACCCATCCAAGTACTAACCAGGCCCAATACTGTATAGCTTCCAAGCTCAGAAGAGATTGGGCATATCCAGTATGGTGTGGCTGTAGGTGCAGTAAATAGTTCAAGAGAGTCTGGATGCCCTGTTGCAGTGTAGCAAAAAGTGTTTGTAGGACTAACTCAGATGAGAAGTCCATTTTGTTTAAATTAAAAGTATTTCACCAGCATACTTTTATTCTTGCATAGGTAAATTAGATTATGGTCAGAATATCACATATGTACAGTCTGATATTGTGCATTTCATAGTTGTATATCAATTCACAAATTCCATATAATACAGTAGAATGACCTTATGCAGATGTGAAAAATAGTAGTCCACTGATATGTGTTTGTCTGTGTCCCTCTGGACTAAATCAGACAAGAACAACTGTTGTGTGCCACTTGCAGTATAGGTACAGGTGTCGTAGGACACAGGTATATATTAATTACAGATGTAAACTCATAGACCAGAGTTAGATGAAAACACATTTAGGCCATAAGGTATTATGCCCTCCCAGCGATATAACCCCTAGCTTGAACCAACGTGGGAGGGGAAAAAAAGAGAATAATTCACAATCCTTGTGTTTAAACAAAACACCACAACAACACACAACAAAGCGGGTAAATAATTGACAGCAACAGGTGAAATGTTATCTCAACATACTGAACTCCACAGAATTGTGGGGCCAAAAGGGTTGGACACAGAACAGGTCAAAATATACAAATAAAAAGCATGATGATAAAAAGCACAGATTGTCACCCACTTGATTGTGGAATTCAATAGCTGCACAGTCAGGCAGCAGATATACATAAGTGACAGGGTCACTGTATTGCAGTCTGGTCCGTGCAATGACCAGATCTCTGGTAATCTGTGGTAGGTGGATGCGTGTTTTGCCTGGTTGATGGCTTGTTCACCTTTCCATTGCTGCGTCCCATATGGATGATGCTTTTAAACTTGAATACTCCCTCTTGAATATTAAAGAATGGGAGTGTCATCTGACACCATTGGACATAATGGGACTTTGTAAAAGGCGAGTCCCACCTCTCAACTTGCCATTGCAGTACGTCATGACCATGTAAAGCCAGATGAACTAGATAGAGAGCAAAGAATCTAATTGCTCTGATTACTTCATATGTAATTCTTTATCATGGATGCCAGAGAAAGGAGCTAAAATCACAAAGTACATTAAAGATAGTTTGCTCATTGACATCCAATGTAATCACTGTGTAATACAGAGTTTTCATAGTAGTATAGGAAAGTATAGGGAGAGGCTCTAGACTGCAGATTTTAAAGTAACATGCACAAAAAAGTTGCAGATGTACTATGCGATCATTAATGTTCATATTTAAATTTATTAAACAGAATTTCAGAAGTAGTTAGCATATCAATGGCCAATGATATGGGCCTGCCCACCAGCATCAAGGTCACCTCATTGAGCAGGTCCCTAACACTCTGGGGTTCACATTTGGGATGCTGGGCACCCCAAAAGATAGCCCAGCCAAAGACCTCCCCAGGGCATCACACAAAAAAAGGGTGACAGTGAAGTGTTAAAGTATCAAGTGTTTAAAAGTAGATAATAAGCGTTAAAATAATAATAAAGCAAACCATTATAATGGGTGTTGATGTCAGCGCCAAGTTAGGAAGGATGCATCAACATATGAGTATATTAAAATACTAATGATTTATTAGGCAGAAATACATAAAACTGTGAATGCAAAATGGCAATTTAAAACAACATAGGCCCTCATTCAGAGCCGTACGCTCTGAATGAGGGCCGGCCTCCATGAAAATGGAGCGTCCTCCTGGACGCTCGTATAGCTGTGGGTCACCACCCACAGGCTATACGTGCATGCATTTTGATGGCCGCGATGGCTGTGACCATCGCGACTATCGAATCTGCGAGCCGGGTCCTGCGGTTGAGGTTTTCAACCGCAAGCTCCGGAGTGATTTTGGCTCTATCAGAGCCAAAATCACTCCCACTGACATCACTAGTGATGTCAGTGGGCCGGCTTCAGACGGGAGGCATTCCCGTGGGAACGCCCCCGTCAGGGAGGCACGCCCCTGGCACGCCTACCAAAGGGGGCGTGCTGTCAATCAACATCGACAGCATGCCCCCTTTGATCAGACACGAGCGAAGGACTTTCCTTCGCTCGTCGCGTCTGGCACATGCGCACGACGGAGCTCCCTCCGTCGTGCGCATGCTCAGTCCAGAACATCGACCCACTTGCGATCGGACAGCCGCTCGCGAGTGGGTCTGAATCAGGCCCATAAATTCACAAAGTGCAAAATAGGCAGTAATCCTTATAATTTAAAAGAGAAGGATGATTTGATACCCTAATGAAGCAACAATAATTCCATAAATAAAGTGTCATAGTGCACTGGCATAAAATCCTTGCCCAAATAGGGTCCATATAGAAGAAAGTGATACAGTGCATAAAGAAATGAGGTGGATATTTTATATTTATATGTGGAGTTCAGTATGTTGAGATAACATTTTACCTGTTTCTGTCAATTATTTACCCGCTTTGTTGTGTGCTGTTGTGATGTTTTGTTTAAACACAAGGATTGTGAAATAATCAATTTTTTCTCCCAGGAAACCCAATTTAGTTTCCCCTACCTTACAGCTGGCAAAATTTTGTGAGACCAGTGGCTGCATTAGGTGGGGATTTTTCCTGAGATTATTGATGGAATTAGGGGTATGATCATTTCATTATGGGCTATAAAATACCAACATCAAAAAATTGGGTGTTAATTGTAGTTTCCACATAACACAGCAACAGTTGTTCTTGTTTGATTTAGTCCAGAGGGACACAGACAAACACATATCAGCAGACTACTATTTTTCTTATCTGCATAAGGTCATTCCACTATATTATATTGAATTTGTGAACTGATATACAACTATGAAATGTACAATATCACACTGTACATATGTGATATTCTGACCATAATCTAATTTACTTATGCAACAATCAAAGTATGCTGGTGCAATAATTTTTTTGAACTTTGTATCATCCTGTTAAACAAAGTGGACTTCTCATCTGAGTAAGTCCTAAAAACACTTTTTGCTATGCTGAAACATGGCATCCAGACTCTCTTGAACTATTTACTGCACCTACATCCACACCATACTGGAAATGCCCAATCTTGTCTGATCTTGGAAGCTTTACAGTATTGGGCCTGGTTAGTACTTGGATGGGTGACCACCTGGGAATACCAGGTGCTGTCGGTGGGGTAATATAAGAGACTGCTTGGGACAGTCTTATATAACCCCAACATAGCATAGTGTTTAAAATGGTAATACTTGATTATGTGCCAATCTCAGGGTCCCTATGGGTATCATCCTCCTGCATGATTGCTATATTTTATGATAAAAACATATAGAATTATATTAAATGTACAGGAGACCTTTTACCTGGAACAATTTTGAATACCTCTATTTCGCCATATCCATATATTCTGCTTTAAGGAGGAGATCTGCAGAATTTTAACAATTTACAATAAAGGCTATATTTTATAAATTTTGTATTAATAATGCCCCAACAACAAGCACTCCTTGGTTCTTCCCTTTTTTTGTACATGCTATATTTGGGCTTTAGGCGCACCACTAACAATGTGCTATGCTATAATTTAAATAACAAACCTCAATATGGATGGTTAGGAATAATTTATGAACAATACAAGGTTCTGTATGGCACCCTCCCCCCTTTTTTTGCTATAAAGTACATTCACCAACTTGAATGTCTTTAAGCAAAGTGATGCCACGTCCATACTTACATAAGTGCTGAGCACCAGAATAGGTGCTGGGCCGCCCACCAGCCAGCTGAGTAAGCCTCAGCCTACTCAGGCTGGCCGGCTTGCAAAGCCAGGAAACTGCATCCGTGGCTTCGCCATTTCTGGAAAACAGGCCAAACACCCCCCCTGAGAATGCAGGCCGTCCTTTCCTCAGCACCTCCCCTAAATGCCTCTGCCTGTCCATCAGGCAGAGACATAGCAGGGGCATCATGCAATCATGCAGGATTGCAGAATGTGTCCTGTGCATGTGCAGATTACTTTTATCAGGAATCTGCGTTCAGCATTGCACATATGCGCAATGCTGAATTAGCCCCATAATTCATAGCATAGTAAATATATTGACTTAACATTTATGTTATATTATCTCTTAGTAACACTTAAATGCTATTAACAATGACAAATAATAACACAAAGGATTGTTTACTAATGTTACTCAAAAATAGAAATCAATGTAGCCAATTTGACATTTGCTATCATAGTCTACCTAGAAGTATGCAAGCTAATTGCTGATTGATCATTCAGGTTTAAGTGCACATTTGCAACTTTAATCAATGCCGGGAAATAACCTTTATAATGTAAAATCCATCTAGAATACAATTTGTACTATCACAGTACCCTTTGCTAATTCCTATCTATAAATGATTGTTAATGTCATAGGGAACATTGTACAATGTAAATTATTAGTGATGTCATAATGTGTAACATTATTACTGATATTTTTTTCTACTCTAGTTAAACTTTTATTTATTTTATAACAAATGTATCGTTATATTAAATGCATGTTAAAATATTGTGTATCCAATATATTTGAAAAGGGTCTTACAAAAAATATGTTGTTTAATAATATATGGATGATATTTACATTTCCAAAAATGCATTTACAATTCCCATAGCTTGAAAACATTTACAAATCTGTATACTTGATTGTATACCTGTATATCATTTTCAGAAAACATTTAACAGATTATACAAGTCATGCCAGACTTTAAGTGAAAAAAACAATTCAATTAAAAATATAGCAATGTAATATAGCTTCTTATTCCAGTGCATACCATACTGTATATCATATTAGATTGACAAGACAAAAGGGCTTATATCAGATCTGCAGCATTAGATTCCTTAAGCACTTAACTGACAATTTTTTTTTCTCTAAAAACCGCATGTAGCTGAGAACCTGGATGCTCAGACACGCCATGCCACAGTTACCCCTCAGGATCTGCTGGTATTTTGGAGAGACAACTATGTTTTCTCCTGGCATACATTGTGTGCAAGATGTCTATGTCTTACAATTTTCCGTCAGGTCCTTTGTGATTGCTTACCATAATTTTATACTTCTGACCATTCCGGTACTAGTTTTATATACTGATTTGATTTCCTGGAATTTCTATGTACACCCTCAGCAATTGCCTGACAGTGATTTATATATTATAGAAATGAGATACTCAGCTTATTTTATAAGGACAAGTAGGACAGAGCCTGCATTTTGGAGATATCATTTACAGCTGACAAAACTGTCAAATTGAAAATAAAATCCAAAATATAGTACTAAGTGAGTGACATTAAAACACAATGAGTCATATCCTCACTACAGCACAAGTCCCCTTCCATGTGCATAAGTTGGAGATGTGCCCCTCTTAGAAATATGTTTGATAAGGGCCTTATAACTAACACCATGTTTACTCTTACCCCTGTCTATAATCAATATCCAACTATGATAATGCCAAGACCCACTACAAAGGAAAACTCACTGCCCTGAGAGCCATCCTGAAGTGCCAACTTCTCCTCCCTTGTAAGTAAAATTATTACTGTATGCAGATGCATTATGAAAGGAACTTTCACCAAAGTGTTTTCTATATGACTTTGGGAACAGTGCCATACAAACTTCAAATCACCTGCACGGAAGGGATACTGTTAAGCACCTGTAGACTACTGATTTTAAACTGCTTCATTTTGAACAAACTACAGTACCTGCCTTCTTAAAGACACCAATATTTTACAGTAAATTACTTTTATATGCTTTTTACTCGAGATGAGTGGTCCGGTTTTTACTCTGTTCTTTTTGCCAAATGAGTACAAGTTCTGAATAGTTCGGATTGGCTATCCAAAACATTTGAGAGCCTAATAATCAATATGATGTTGTTTTTGAGATCTGAACATAAACCGAGTAATACTGAACAGCTCATCTCTACTTTTTATATGTTTGTTTTGCATGTTTGATATAGCAAAGTACTGTTGTGTTTTATATACTGTTATGCACAATGCTGCTTCGATATGGATTCTGTATTTTAGTGGCTATAGCTGCTAAACCATTACATTGCAGTTATCTATTATATATTTTATGTTTGTTTATTTATACCATTAAATTAATTATGTTACCCATTAGTGAAGCTGCAGCCATTTTTCATTGAAACCATTTGGTTACAACTGTGCCTGGTGTGCCTCAGCTAAAATGGTCAGTCAAACCACTTGGGTTCATTAGAGCAAATGTTTTTACAATAATATAACCACTTTTGAAGTCCTGAAAAAAGTGTTTTTACTGTCTGCCATATGTATCACTACACAGAAGTATAGTGACTCTGATGTTTGTTTGTACCGCGACACAAGCTGGACACTGATAGTCTGTTATGAAATCTGTTCAAGCTACAAGTGCAGTAGACAAACTGATGAAGAGGACTGGACAGAAGCAGAAATGTAACATAGTTTTTAGCTGAGGATTTCCAGTGAAAATAATGTCTGTAGCCTAGGGCTGTCTGTAGCCTAGGGCTGTCTGTGGGGCTGTCTGTGGTCTGCTACTCATTTTTCACAACTTATGACAGTTTCCACCTATTGGGCAGTGCATAAAATCTACATATCCACTTCAATATCAGTACTATTACTGAAACCATCACTGATGGTACTATAAATCTGCTTTCAGTCCACCAGAACTGCTAAACTCTGTGTAATGAGTAACAGATTGAATTGTGAAGGGATTTATCAGTCTTTTCACCATGTGCATTTTCTATAAACCAAGAAAACAAACAAATTAGGTTTCTTGGATGATTTTCCAAGACTGCAAAAAAGCTGTACACCATGATGAGCAAATATCCAATACAGGAAAATATAGGAAAAAACACTTAAATTACTGTATGTACACCTAAGCAACTGTCATCCATTGTTTTACAGGTCTATTCAAATGTAACCACACTGTTAACTTGTAACTAAATTATCTGCACATTCCATTGTTTGGCTTAATTACTAATCTGCCATTGTAGACAATAAGTGGATGTGGATTCATAAATAAACAATGTATGAAACAATGAAATCTGAATGTGCCTTGTTGATCATACATACTGTACATGCTCATTGACTACTGGCTTCATATGGAACTGTAGTAATGCTGGCAAAAATATATTCAGAAACTGAACAGATTGTGTGCTAAATTATACAAAAAAATAAATAAAAAATAAATATATATATATATATATATATATATCTATATATATATATATATATATATATATATATGTATATATATATATGTATATATATATATATATATATATATATATTATTTTTTTATTTTGAGCCATACATTGTGAATATATTGCTCCAACTACAGTATATTTTGGCTAATTACTCCTATTTTTTTTTTAGTTACATTTAGAACTTCTTGATTTTTCAGTTTAACTCATCCATTTTTGATTTAATATTTTTGTTCCTGATACAAAGTGTTTCAATTCTGTGAACCACAAAACAAGCAGAAATTGGGTTAAAATATTTCAAACATTAACCTGGACCCAATAACGTTTTGCTTTGCTCTGCCAGTAAACTTGAATCCTAATGCTACACTGTAGATTGTTAAATATAATTAGTACAATTGTATTAACCTAAAAGCTTGAAATCTGAATGAAAAAGATGGTCACAGTAGTATTTTGATTATACTAATAACTACTAGGGGAACTATTAAATATATGCATTTGTGTATTATTATTACAGGACTGGTCATGATGTAAACCTATTTCATTTAATCTTTTATATATTTTTATATATATTGTTGTCATTCATATGAACACATTATCATATGCTAACAAAAATGTAGTATTTACTTGGAAACACTTCCTTTTAGTGACAAGCTATATATAATAAAATATTCCAGAAGTGGTGAGAGGTAATTATTCTCTTATGTGCTAGGGGGTATAAATATACTAGACAAGAACTTAGAGAGGCTGCATGGTTCTGAAGGTCTGTTACAGCTGCAGCTTATACAATCTACTGCTGGAAGGACTCCTTCCCATCTTCCTTATTTCTCCTATTTGTGGTCTGCTCATTACCTGATGAAATTTAGAGGAGGCTGATGGACATAGCTCATCCCACTCAATAGCTTGCTGTTGTTAGAGATTTTGCAACCACATGCACCATATCATTGCTTTTATTCTGTGGGTGACAATAGATATATGTTTTGCACCCTTCTCAGCTTCAAAATGCTAATTTCTAAGGTAGGTACTCTGACTAACAAAAAATATCCAAATGGTGGTGATTAAGGTGATTTGATTACCCAAAAGCAATTATCCTCAACTGCCCACCAATAATGGGATTACTGAGACCGTGAAACAGAAAAGCACAAAAAAATAAGAAGAATTGCAGCACCAGAGATAAATTGGTATTTAGGTATATTGAAAACTCCAAGAAATGACCTTTATAATATAATTTAATATATATTTAAAAACACAAAAAAAACAATTTTAGACTATCTGTATATAAAGGTAGTATTATAATTGATTATGATAAACCTATGGCTAACCAAGGAAAAGTAAAACTGGCATAAATAATTGATGTTTAGATGGGAATTACAATATGGAATGGCCAGTACCTCTGGAGTTTAGATGTATGATAATCAGATGTAAAGGTGCTGCTGTGATGGTACAGATGTGTCCTCACTTACTGGTTGTTCATATATGTCATATGGCGTAATACCCTCGGCATGACTGAGATGTTCTGACCTCCCTTTATAGACAATTCCAAGTGCCATCAACCAGTGTCAGACTGGGGCATGAAGGGCCCACAGGGGGAATACAATCATAGGGGCCCACTGAAAGAAGATGGCGCAAAGCTGAAGAGTTGTGGCCAGCCAATTGAGGGGGTATGGCTAGCCATCAGAGAAGAAGAAGAGCAAATTGGACCATTTTCTGGGTGTGCCAGTGGCAGCACCATTGGGTGCAGCTTCTCTGGCCCCAGCAGCATGATTCTGACAGACATCCTGAGTAAGAGTTACTCAGATATCCGATGTTCATGCAATTGATCTGATGCTGTGTCTTTGGATGCAGCCGTCAGATCACAGAAGCTAGCAGTTGTTATCTTTTAAATTAAGACACAGCAGCAACTATGCATTTCCATACATCTTTGAATCAGACCACAGACAGCATTCTAGAGATCTATATAAAATAGAGAACATCCTAGCAAGACTAAAAAAAACATCTGGGATGCTAAGAAATGTCATTAAAATAATAAACTAAAATAAAATTAACTTTAATATAATCAAATTTGAATAGTAAAGAAACTGCCACCATCTCAGGAGGTAAGGGGTTCTTGAAACAGCAATGCTACCAAAAATAAGACATGATGCCCTGTAAAAAAATTGTAACTGCTCAGATCTTACAAAGAGCACCCTGTTTCCTCTGTTTGGCTGCACCTGCATGTAACCCATTATTGGCAAGCAAGGGACACAACTCCAAATAGTAAATGGGCAGCACAGTCAGTGTAATGGTTAGCATTACTGCCTCACAGCAATAAGGTCATTGGTTCAATTCCCACCATGGCTCTGTGTGGAGTTTGTATATTCTCCCTGTGCTTGTGTGGGGTTCCTCCGGGTACTCCGGTTTCCTCCCACATTCCAAAAATATACTGGTAGGTTAATTGGCTCCCAACAAAATTAACCCGTGTGTATGTGTGTGGGCAGGTAATAGGGAACATAGATTGTAAGCTCCACTGGGGCAGGGACTGATGTGAATGGCCAAATATTCTCTCTGTAAAGCGATGCGGAATATGTGTGTGCTATATAAATTACTGGTAATAAATAAAAAATAGTAAATAGGAATCTTGGGGGGCACACAAAGGGAAGAAAATTGAGGCTCAAAGGAAGATAACATCAGTCAGAAGCAGTATATGTAGTCAACATTTCAGTGCTGCTTTATTTGATGCGGTCTTCAGGATATTGTTGACTAAATCTATCTATCTTCAAAGATATATACTATATATATAGCAACACATATACACTTATATACAGTACATACTACACATAGGAGTCTATTTATCATCACTTGTTTTCTACAATTGCAGGTGAAAATGTAAATTTTAACCTGCAATTGTAGAAATTAACTTATCAGGTCATTAATTAAGATGGTAAAGCAGGAGATATCACAAATATCTCCTGCTTACCTTCCTCTCCCAAAATGGCCCGCTGCCCCCATACACTTGTATGGGGACAGAATTAATCAAGCTCCAAAAATACAATATTTTCGGAGCTTGACAGTGCGAGCATTCGCCATCTTCAGATGGCATTTGCTCCCGCTTGTGGATCGCTCTTTTAGCCTGCCATCAAGGCTCTTGTGCACACGCGTGACCTATACTGTAGGTCATGCATTAGCACTTGTTACATTACTCCGAATGGAGCAGTGAAAAGTTCAGTGGAGATAGCTGATTTTCAGATAAGCTGTCTCCGCGCCGGAGCAAAGATGAATTGCTCAAGCACTCGCGGCGAGATGGAATGTTAATTATTGGGGTGATAATTAACATAATGAATAGACCCCATAGTCACACACATATACACAGATACACTTATACACATACATATTTAGTCATACACATACATACTGTCTCAAACATATATCTTATACACATACTTACAGTCACACACATATACACATACAGACACACTTACATATATATCCATACAAATAAAAAATACTGTCACACACATATATTGTAGTAATACGCATACATACTGTCACATATATTCATACACTTAAACACATACTGTCAAACATACACATACACAGACACACTTATACACATACATATATAGTCATACACATACATACTGTCACACACATATATATTCATACACTTATACAAATACTTACTATCAAACATACACATACACAGACACACTTATACACATACATATATAGTCATACACATACATACTGTCACACACATATAGTCATACACTTATACACATACTTACTGTCACACAGACACAGTTATACAAATATATATATATATATATATATATATATATATATACTGTCACACACATACAGTATACAGTTATACACTTACTAACACTTATACACATACATACTGTCACACACATATTCATATACACAGACACACATACACATACATATATAGGCATACACATACATGCTGTCACACAACATGCAGTCATACACTTACTAACACTTATACAAATACATACTGTCATGCACATATACACATACATATATAGGCATACACATACATACTGTCACACACTTATACACATACATACTGTCACACATATATACACATACATATATAGGCATACACATACATACTCTCACAAACATATACACAGACACACTTATACACATACATATATAGTTATACACATACACAGACACACTTATACACATACATACTGTCACACACATATACAGTCATACACTTACTAACACTTATAGACATACATATATAGTTATACACATACACAGACACACTTATACACATACACATACATATATAGTTATACACATACACAGACACACTTATACACATACATACTGTCACACACATATACAGTCATACACTTACTAACACTTGTACACATACATACTGTCACACACATACACAGTCATACACTTACTAACACTTATTCACATACATACTGTCACACACATAAACACATAAATATATAGGCATACACATACATGCTGTCACACACATATACACATACACACTTATACACATACATATATAGTCATACACATACATACTGTTACATATATACACACATACATATATACAGTCACATGCACATTCACACACATAAACACAAATGTTACAACTGTTGTACTCATATACACACTTATACACATCCATACATCCATACTGTCACACACACACACACACACACACACAGTAACACACTTGGTCACATACTGTATATACATACAGACAATATGATGTCCTCCCTCACACTTACCTTACACTTTGGTATACTAGCTGTAGCTGCCACTTCTCTCTCCCCTCCATCCCATGCTGCTAGCCCTGACAAAATGCAGTGCAGTGTAGCCCCACCCTCTACTATGACTCCACCTCCACCCCTCCTCTCCTCAATTTTTTCACATGGCAGTGTTATACCACTAAAGGGTAGGGGGGCCTTCTAAAAGAGAGAGAGATGAGGGCCCCCATAAGAGAGTGTGGCACTGACTTCCTGTGCTTCCCCTTAATCTTGCTCTGGCAGTAGCATAATTTTTACTGATTTGCCCCTTACAGTCTGAACGTCACTGTCAACACTTAGCAAATGCCGTGGCCTCACATACTCCCCTGCTCAGCCCGCCCCCTTAACAGCCAGCAACAGCACACTTGCCTCTCCTCCAGCTGTCCTGTCAGGCAGTGTCATTGCCAGTGTCTGCTGGTGCGTTGTCTGTCACTAACTGGCTGCTGATCCTCTTGGCTGGTTCTTCTTTCCACTGTCATGGATACTGTTAAACTGACTGGATGGGGAGGGATGGGCTGGAGGGCAGACTGGAAATGGGTTGTAATGTTCTGCTATAGACCCCCATCCATATGATCGTGGCCATATAAACTCGACCCATTTGCAAAAAGGGGTGTGGTCTTGAAGCATTTGGGACCACTGGGGAATTACCCGGCTCCCCAGCAGGCCAGTCCAAGCCTGCCATCAACCCTGTGCCACCCTTAACCATATTCTTTACTCATGCAGAAAAATAATGAAGTTCTGGGATAAATTTGTGGCCTGTCTTGGTAACTGTCCTGTTCTGCTCTTTCAAGGAACACTGAGGTCTTGTTTTTTGCTGACTTTTCTGCATGGAACAGGAACTCTTCTAGCTAACATCTTTAACTTTTTTTTACAGATTTTGTATGGTGGCTAAACAAGCCTTTTTGAAGTACTGAATATCCATAATAGCTCCTAAATTGGTACTGGTCAAATCAAAACTTTTGGAAATTTTATATTTTGAGAAGTGACTGCCCACTTTTGACATTTAGGTAGCAATCAAATATTTTCATTAGAAATTGGAAGATTACATCAGATTCTAGCTATTATATTGTAGAAGGTGCTAGTTAAATGTTATGCAGAATCTTATTGGTTGCTATGGGCAACATCACTTTTAAAATGCACTTCTAAAAACTCTCACTTTAGTAAATTTACCTCCAATCTAAGAGTCTCCAATCTCATATTCAAGCCAATAATTTAAAGGTCTTTGAGAGTATGACCCATGATTTGCTAAGACAACTTTCCTCAATGCCTGTCTGACCACTGTGCTTTTTTTTCTGTATCTCTGATTGGTCATTGTACCTCATGCTTTCCCACATGCTTCCTCTACCTGTACATTTGCCTCATCTACCCACCCCATAGAGCTCCTGTATTTCCTTGGAGCTCCAAAAATACTGACTTAGGGCCTGTTTCAGCAGTGCATGCAAGTGTGAAACGGGTTGTGTGCCCTATTTTCCAGGAGTGGCCAGCCCAGGGACTGCATGGACATATGCAGCTTACTCAGCTGGCTGGCCTGCTGCCCGGCTCAAACCCACCATCACGACCATCGTCCACCGATGGTCACTATGGTGATCCCAACCTGCGACCTCCGTTGCAGTGCTGGGATTGAAATGCAGAAGGGGGTGTCATACACCTCCTGCTGCATTTGCATTATTGCAAGGATTGCAATTGCAAAGCTGCTTGTGTGCAGTTTTCCAATTGCGATCCTTGCTGAATCAGGCCCTTAGACCATGTTCTAATTTTTTTTGTATGTAACATGTATTATGCTATTTTTTTGCTATTCTTCCTAAACTGTTCAGATGGTATAAGTTTTCTACCTCAAAATCTGGATCTTGTGAATTGAGGGAAAAACTAAAGATTACAAAAAAACTTTTGTACACTGTGAATTTGTATATGCAATTATTTGTTGTTCATTGTATTTGATTGTAAAATAACAAGGGTTTGTGTAAGCGCTTTGAGATCTAGTTTAAAAGTCTAAACTGCTTGTGGTGACAGATATTCTGTACCTGAACATGTACAAGTAGTGTAGTATGTTGTGTAGTTATGTATAAGTCTCGGTGTGATCCACCTTGCAGTTCTGTGGGGTGGGTGTTCTTAAAAAGTATACTGTTCAAAAGAGCTAGGAAGCACTGGTTTGCAAAAACTTTGGGCAGTATGTTCTTTTAGAATCCCAAACTGAGTTGTTATGGTGAAGGTCACTATTGGTGTGCTTCACTGAAACACCTTTTCCCTTCTCCACTGGTATAAAATTGGTTGCCTCTCCACCTCAGATGTCACACATAAGCAAGAAAGAAACAAAGAAATGGAGCATCAGGTGCTGGTGAGCACTAGTGTGCAGTGCAATAGGTAAGTTATGCAGACTTACCCGGATCCTGCCGTTTGCCTGTTGGTCCACCTAGCGTCCTTGCTCCACAGGATTCGTGTGTGTGTGGGTATGAGGGGTTAAGGTAGGTCCGGCTAGACCATGGTATATACACTATCACATGGAGAATATGGGATATAAAAAGGCTTTATTGCCTGTCCACACACCTTGTGGTACAGGTAGAGCTCAAAAAGTGATGACAATAAAAATACAAATAAACAAGCATATATAAGTTTAAAAAGTCATGGGGTATGATGAAATGGAATTCACAAAGGTGTATTTGATTATTTAATTATTTATTATAATAAAAATCATACATATGCACTTACAGATTTCTATACCAAGATTTTTAGAATTAAAGTATTATCTGAAAATGAAAAAAAATACTAGCCTTCTAAAAAGATGGTTTTATTTTACTAGCAGCAAAAAACTTGATTGATGTTTATAGTTCTGCTCTGTCCAATACAAATGGATTTAAAACAGATTGCAATACAATAATATTCTGCAAGCCTTGTAAAATAACATAGAATATTATATAAATAATGAAGATAAAGAGATAACATTTACCAAACACAACTTGACAAATATCCAATATTTTTTTTTTACACATAGGGGTACATTTACTAAGAATCGAGTCTGGGAGAGTTTGCTTTTTTTTCAACTCTATTCGCTTCGCCTAAACTTGGGTGATTTGAAGCTCCTGAGACTTGCAAATTTACAAAGAAGGGAGTTTAGATGAGAGTGAGATGGCCGATGGTGAAGCAGAATGAAATTTCTCTGCCGAGTAGCAGGTTTTGCAGGAGATGACTCATCTAGAATTGCAGTGTCTTCTCTCTGCAAAACTCTTACAAGCAAGCAGCCTACACATATCAGTGAGATATGTGTAAGCTGTAAAAAAATGGGTTAAAAGTGTAAAAAAAAATGACATAGGGCACCCCCCTAAAGCTTAACCAGCCCCAGGCTTGCCAGCCTGCCCTGGTTTCTAAGATTATGGGGAACAAAATGTGTAGGGTTCCCCCGTAATTTAGAAACCAACACTAGGCTGCAGGGACAGTCCTGATTTTAAATATAGGGGGAAAAATTGCATAGGGTTCCCCCTATATTTAAAACCAGCACCAGACCCAAAATAGCTGGGCTGTAATGCCACAGCCTGGAGACCATTTCACTGAGGCTCTGAGTCATAAGCATTAGCAGCCTAAACTGGTCAGGGCAAGTCGGGGATCTCAGGGGAGGTGAGGGGTCAACCTCTCCCTTAACCCCAGTCTTGGTCTGTAGCCTGGGGCTCTTCCCCGCACCCTTGGAGTGTTGGGTACAGGGGTAATAAATTGGAGAAATATAATTAAACTATTGTATTTTACAGCAGAACTACAGGTGCAGTATGCTGCCCTTTGGCACTTGTGGAACTACAATTGCCAGCAGACGAGTGACACCTGTACCCCCACTGTAAAATAAATAAAGAAAGACAAAACACACACACCGTGCAAAGTATAACTTTATTACACAAACCTACCCATTCACACATACTTAACTGTACCAGATGTTTCTGTCCCCTTCTCCAGTGGAATCCGTATTGACTGGCCCTGCAAAAATTATTTCATACTCACCTATATCCTGGTGCTTGTCTCCGCTGTAATCCATGGCAATTTGAAAACAAAAAAACGATCTTACCAAACCACGCACCGGGTATCAGTATGTGTGTTGCCGCACATACTGATACCTCCCGAATGCCAGCTGACGGGACTGCACAGGCTTTGCAAGTACCACCAACCACTCAGCGGCCACACTGACTGTAGAGCGGCCGCTGATTGGCTCCGGCTTTTAGATTTTTTTTTACTTTTATTATTTTAGTTTCCATCTGATGAAGACACAAGACTTAGTAAGTGCAGTAATATATCCTGCCTCTCAAAAACAGAAGTTGTAAGAACTGCCTCCTTCCAGCATGCTGTTAGTTACACTGCACCGGTGGTCACTAGGACCCTCTGGAGCTAAGTCACAAGGGGTTCAACCTCTGACATGCACTGTTCCATGCATCTTTACTCAACTGCATTCATTAGGACAGGATAAACTCTGAGACACACTCCACAGCCAGAGCCATTTTAGCTCCCAAACATAACCACAAATATCACCTTTGATCCATGTCTTCTTTATTGTATATAACCACTCTATATCACCACTGGTACTGTATATACTGTAGTAGGATACCAGGGCTACCATCTGTCAGTGCATTCGCCCAGCTCATTTCCAGCTCATTTCCAGCACACTACAATGCAGAGCATTATCCTATGCTTCAGGTTGCTATATTCCACACATATTGCCTACTGCTGTTACACCTATGATATTCCTATATCATTTGTTAATTGCTGTTCTACCAGATTACAATAAATCAAGAACTGGTTAAGCATACCATGTGTGGACTATTCAGCACCAACACGTGTGTTACACACACAGTATTATCAGTACATTGGCCAATACACATGTTTCTGGATTTAACTTCTTATCTGGAGAACTACTGAACTATGCACACTCTGCTACAAATTTCTTTGACAGCTTTATTTTAATATTTTCTGCTGTTACCATACTACTCTGCTAACATGAATATTGAAATTCAATTAAAATACATCTTATTTATTTTTAAACCAGAAAAAAAAAATATATTTTTAGCTGGTATTATTTGGGATGCAGCTGACAGGAACATAACACCCAGCAATTTTAATTATATGTACTGCCTCTCAAAAACACACAGGTTTCCCTTGAATTATCTAAAATTAATTAAATGACTTGATATATATTTAAAAAAAAGGAGACATAATTTTAACATTTGTTTTTTTTGTTGCAGTTGACAAAGACACAACACACAGTAAGTACAGTAATATATGTTGCCTCTTAAAACACACATAATCTAAAATGTAATTATATCTAAATATCTTAATTGAATTAGAAATTATTTTTAAACCAGAAAATCATGTCTTCCTTGGTTTGCAGCTCCTTCAGACATAGCATAATATGTTTTGCTCAGTTAAGCATCCAATCATAGTACTGTCTGTGCCCCTAATGTACAGAAAAAAAAAAAAAATATATATATATATATATATATATATATACCCTTCAAATGTGCTAGTGCATATTGCTAACTATAGTTTATCTTTTTTTATCTTCCCTTGACATGCAATGTTTAAAATATAGTGCTTTTCTGTCCACCAAGACACAATACTAGGCTGTAATGCCACAGCCTGGAGACCATTTCACTGAGGCTACCATCTGTCAGTGCATTCGCCAGCTCATTACCAGCTCATTTCCAGCACAATACAATGCTGAGCATTATCCTAAGCTTCAGGTTGCTATATTCCACACATATTGCCTACTGCTGTTACACCTATGATATTCCTATATCATTTGTTAATTGCTATTCTACCAGATTACAATAAATCAAGAACTGGTTAAGCATACCATGTGTGGACTAATCAGCACCAACACGTGAATTACACACACAGTATTATCAGTACATTGGCCAATACACATGTTTCTTTTCTGTCCACCAAGACACAATACTGAGCAAAATAGATCTTTGGTCATCTAAGCTTGCAATCACAGAACTATCTTGCCTCAATATATACTGTAGAGTAGATAGAGAAGAAAGTAATTTCAATCCTCACTGTCAGGATGCCAGCACTCAGAATACTGGCGCCGTAATCCTGACACCAGTCAGAATCCCCAGTGCCGGCATCCTAGCAGTTAGTGTTAGGATATGGGGGAGGGTTAAGTTTAGGGGTCAGGGTTAAGCAATAAGGGGAGGGCTAGGGTTAGCCACTAGGTGGGAGGGTTAGGTTAAGGCTGCTCGGGGGAGATTAGGTAAATGTACTGTGGGTTTAAGTTTAGGCTGCAGGGATGGAGGGTTAGGGTTAGGATACTTTCTAACAATTGTTGGTATGCTAACCCTGTCAGGATGCTGGTGTTGGGATTCTCACCGCCAGGTTCCCAACCACTGGCATCCCATACCCAACCCAATTGAGATACCTTTGTGAAAAACATTATAAGTGTAGTTCACTTTAACCAACATACACAAGCTGTATTGCAAATAGCTTGTTAGTGTCAAACCATCACAGACACACATATTAAAGATGCCTTCATTTACACCGCTTTTTCAATCACTACAACCACCTACAACTCTCTCTCTAATGCCTAGCTACAGCACACAACCCCATCCATGCACGTTCTTTTGTAAAATGGTGCATGTGATAAGATCATGAGGGAGGTACTTAGATGCAATCCATAACAAATGAGATCCAAGATTTTTTTGAAAATGTTATTTTGCCTCATCTTGTGGAACGGGGCTCAGTTCTCCTTGAGATCCCAAAATGTGGTTCTGTCAGATCTTCCTGAATCTAAACTACCTATCTCTAATCTATCTATCTATCCATCTATCTATCTTTCTAATACCACCATCCATACCAGCATTTGATAGAGATTGAGGACCTCATTCAGAGTCGGTCGAAGCGGCCACACGGTCATACAGGAAAAGGGGCCGGATATTCAAATGATTCCCTCGCAAGTTGCGTCCTTAAGTTCGGATCGGTAGCTGGCCGACCAAGGGGAGGAAACAGTCAGAATTAAAAAAAATACGCCCCCTTCTCGTACGCATTGCACGTCATCTCCGGGCATATAAGGATTAATCGAGACCATCGGGAACCATCGAAACTGGTCGTAGAGCATAAGGATGACCATACCCTCTCTTAAGCTCTACGATCATGTCAGTGTAAAAACCTCCCATGTCACATGTGCCATGACGCTACTTTGTTAATTATGCACTCCCATAAACCGTATGCACTCCCATAAAACGTCATTCACATAATTAGGCATGCCTGTGTTCGGATCTCCACTCCCCCGTTTTCAAGCACCTTCCCCTGTTACCACCTACAAACGCCTCATTCTGTCACTCAAACTACCGACCTGGCTGTGTTCAAGGACAGAGAAATTTCTGATCGTAGCGGCTAGTTTGTGCACGCGCATTGCGAACTTTACGCATGCGCAGTATAGCGAACATCGGTGGCGTACGACCGCGCGGCCACAACGACCGACTCAGAATGAGGTCCTGAATTATTATCCATCACCTTCCCTCTACCACCCTTTTTTCCTTTCTCATTTTTCTGCCTTGATAACTCAAACATTTTTATATAATTGATCACTAATACCTCACAACATTCCTTTCTACATTAAGGTTTACATCAACAATCAAATTATGAAAACATTCACAGTAATAAAATATCTTCAGTAAAGTATAGTATAGAACAGCATGGGCCAAATGTAATAGGGTGAGAGTTTAGAAAAGTGAGAGTTTCTGACACTTTTTAAACTTTGCCAATGTAATAGAATCCAAAAACAAAGTAACAGAGTGAACTTGCATGGTTTTTCAGACTTAAGAAACTCTCACGATTTAAAATCTCATTCAGATGTTTTCCCATTTTGAAGATAAAACTCTCACATTTTCCAAACTCTCACCCTATTACATTTGGCCCCATGAGTTTCATTTGTTAAAATTAGCAATAATTGTTTATTGTCTAATGCTGGTATGATAAAGGAAGAAAATGCTTAAATGGTTGTTTTAGTTTATAGCAGATTTGCACCTTTTAGTATTCTTAATAAATAAAGTTATATGTTTTTATGAATACATTTGCAAAATCAAAAGAAAGGCTAATTAATTGTATTACCAGCAGTTATGTCTTATTCTGTCATAGTGATGGAAATATAGTATGAATTGTTAAACATAACAATGTCAGAGCAGAACAAACATTATCTTAAATATCAGTAGAAGGTTTACTGGATCATTGCATATTATAGTATGTTAAAACACATGTGAATAAGGAGAACTTACCTACAGAAACATGTGAAAAGTAAATGTAAATAAAAAATAGTGTATCAAAGAAAATATAACTTAATAATTTCATCCAGGAGCTATATATTTGTGAACAAGTGATCTATTATTAATTGTATAGTCATTGTGGGGTTTATTTAGAGTTGACTGCAATTATAATAATTGGACTGGCACTACTTTTATTGGACTATAGGCAGGGGCTCTGGGGGTGTGGGTACTGTTTACCCAGGCCCAGGCTTGCTGAAGGGGCCTGGCGGGGGCCTGGATCCGCCACTTGCCCAACTCCCCTCTTTTCAGTGGCAGCAGCACTGGGCTGAAGTGCGCAGTGAGAGACTGCTGCAGTCTCCTCTGTATGCACCAGATAAATGGAGGGAGAGCGATCACACTGATAGTGCCCCCCCTGATCTGACCCTGGATGAGGGGCAGAATGGCACTCCCCTGTGGAGCCTGGCGACGCCGCAGTTAACACTTACATTTTTATTTATTTTTTGCAGGGGGCATAGCCGCATCTCCTTATATTAGGGCATGTCAACTGTCATTGCCCGAGTCCAGCCAGGCTCTCTACTGCCCTGACTATATTTGGATATTTGCTTGTATGCAGAGTTGTATGTATCTTTGCAGCAGGACCGACTCCATCCATGTCAGTTGATTCATAGTCATCATCCTTATCAGTTTTCAGGTCCTTCTGAAGGTTTCTCATAAACACAACTCTGCATAGCCCACAATTGCATCAGCACACCATCGATACATCATCAGTAGTCTTATGCTATGTGAAAATGCTCCATTGCCACACAGTTATGCCTATTCAACTACAAGTGGAGGTTTAACTAAGTTTTTTTTTACATGAATTACCATACTTGTGTTCACTTTGGTCTCATGATACAGCACTGTATGTTAGCAAAACTGACTTGCATTCAACCCTGCATCAGCCCCTGTGTGTCTACTCACAATTTTTGTTGCGGTTAACAGAACTGCTTTGTGCTCCATAGAAAGACAGCCATTTAAATGCCCATTTCTCTTACAGAACAAGGAAACAATAGATTAACCTTAAGAGCAGAAAGTATTTATGATGGTCACTGAAAGACCATTCAATCGATTGCTGACATCTTATAGGATTCTAAAAAAGAAAATAGCTCTTGCAGAAAAATAATTAACTGATGCACATACAGAAAGCACTATTGAGAGTCCAACAAATACCTTGCTAGTTTGTACTTTACGTAGTGCTTAGACAGGAAAATAAACAAAAAAATAAACAAAAAGAAATATTGTGCAGTTTATATTTTTATACAGTATATGTGTATGTATAACTGCCTTTAGTCAGCCAACCCTGTCAGTGTTCTTTAGTGTAATGTCTAAATGTGGTGATGAGCAATATTATTTCTGACTGTGATCTATCTGTAAAATAAATACTTGTAATTGTAACTGTACTGTATATGTAAAAAATCAGCCATATGCTGTAAGCTGTTGGCCACAATCACATAGTACACATGCATCTATTTAAAATGAATCTGTTGAACCTTCCAGCACTGGGCTTACATATAATATACAATGGATAATTGAACCCAGCATGTGTATAAATATACAGTATGAAGGTAATATATAATAAAAATTATTATTAATAATAATAATAATAATAATAATAATAATAATAATAATAACAATGTTATATAGTTATAGTATCTAAACTAGCAAATAATATGTTAACAACCTCTAGTGATCAGTATGGTTAGTGATGTCTATAATCACACTGTATGTATAAGCATATATACATATCATTTGGAATATTATGCGAGCCATTAGTATAGAAGATCATCAGGGAAATAACACATCACAAATTGCATGGCTGCTGTAACCATTTGTGGGTGGTTCAGAACCCAAATGTCATCATCATACTGTAGATAGCATAGTCACGCAAATGTGAACACAGTCGATAATATCATTCAATGACTAATCCACACTTAGTAAATAAATACAATTTTGCATATATGAATTCTTAGAAAATGTCTGTTGTCAAACAACTGCAGAACATTGCTATAAAAGCCTAAAAAGTAACTAGTAATTTTTTTAATAAGCATAGTTATATCAGAAAACAAAGCAGTGTATTAAGATTACATGGCTATGTTAAGATCACATAAAGAATTATTGTTCAGTCAATAGGCATAATCACATCTCCCTTCAAACTGTGGAAAGCATGGCTTAACAGTGAGATGAAATACAGTAATAAGTATGGCCTAAAATCAAGTCAAAATCCAGATCCTAAACTCTAGTTAGAGTAGTTTTATGTACTCAGGGCACGATGCAGCTTTGGGAAAAGAGTAAGATATAGCAAGTAACTGTGCATATTGGTAAGATGGACATGCAGGAACATTACAATGAATGACATTTAATTGCACAAATACAATAGGTACACAATAAAAAAAAAAAATTATATTCATAAAAATGCAAGGAGTCTACATTAATAAATAGTGATTCACAAATGAAATAAATGAGCACTGGAGCCTCCTGACACTGTATCAATATAATATTGTACTTGTGCCATTAAATTAAATGTAATGTAATTTTTCTGCACTCCAATCTTTCTCTCTTTTTCCAAAGCCACATGTGGCTGCAGTCACTGGGAGAGAGTGCCAATGTTTCCAATTAGGGTGGTATGGTGGTCCAAAGGGGGTCCCAGCTGAATAAATGGGTATAGAGCACCCAAAGTGGAAGTGAGTCACAGGGGGAAATATGAATAAATCTGTGAATCTGGGTAATATAAATATTATTCTGCACACTGAGGTTGCCTGCCGCGCTCCCTTCACAGCCACTTTTCGTGTTTTGGTTTTGGATCTGGATCTTTATTCGTGTTTTGGATCTGGATTGGTTTTGCAAAAACCACCCTTCGGTGTTTTGGGTTCTGGGTTTTGTGTTTTGGATCTGTATTTTTTTTTTTTTTAAAAGCATAAAAACAGCTAAAATCACAGAATGTGTTGGTTTTTCTGCTCCTATGCTATTATTAACCTCAAAAACCTTAATTTCCACTCATTTCCAGTCTATTCTGAACACCTCACACCTCACAATAGTGTTTTTATGTCCAAAAGGTTGCACCGAGGTAGATGGATGACTATGCTAAGCGACACGAGTGGGCGGCACAAACACGTGGCCCATCTAGGAGTGACATTGCAGTGGCAGACAGGATGGCAGTTTCAAAAACTAGGCCGCAAACAGTACATAATGCAAAGAAAAAAAAGAGGTGCAAGATGGAATTTTCCTTGGGCCCTCCCACCCACCCTAATGTTGTATAAACAGGACATGCACACTTTAACAAACCAATCATTTCAGCGCCAGGGTCTGCCACACGACTGTGGCTGAAATTATTGGTTTGTTTGGGCCCCCACAATACAAGCTTGCAAATAATCTGTCCTTGCACAAACTGGCTCTACAGAGGCAAGATGTCGTCCTCTTCCTCCTCATTCACCGATTCCTCACCCTCTTCAGTGTTGTATACATCCTCATCCTCACAGAGTATTAATTCGTCCCCGCTGGAATCCACCACCACAGGTCCCTCTGTACGTTCTGGAGGCTGGTCTCCCTTTAAGATTTGATAATTAATTTTTATGAACATCATCTTCTCCACATTTTGTGGAAGCAACCTCCAATGCCTTTCGCTGACAAGGTTCCCGGCTGCACTAAACACTCTTTCGGAGTACATACTGGAGGGGGGGCAACTCAGGTAAAATAAAGCCAGTTTGTACAGGGGCCTCCAAATTGCCTCTTTTTCCTGCCAGTTCAGGTACAGACCATCTGACATGTCTACTTAGATGCTGGCACTGATGTAATCCTTTAACAGACAGACGCACGCTTGTCACTGCTGCTTTGAGGATGCAGGTGCGGCTACAGCCCACACAATTCACAAAGACATAAAAAAATAAAGATTTTTTTTATTTTTTATGGCGCGCACTTTGAGGGTTACACCACCCTTTAACAGACAGACGCATGCTTGTCGCTGCTGCTTTGAGGATGCAGGTGCGGCTACAGCCCACACATTTCACAAAGAGAAAAAAAAAGAAGAATTTTTTTATTGTTTGTGGAGCGCACTTTGAGGGTTACACCATCCTTTAACAGACAGACTCATTCTTGTCGCTGCTGCTTTGAGGATGCAGGTGCGGCTACGGCCCACACAATTCACAAAGACAGAAAAAAAAGAAGAATTTTTTTATTGTTTTTGGAGCGCACTTTGAGGGTAACAGCACCCTTTAACGGACAAGCCAGCCGGCCCTTTACTTATGACACAGGCGCACGCAGTTGCTGAATGGCAAAAGTGGCCAGAAATTTTTTGGGCCACCCAAAGCGTCTCCTGCACGCCACTGTCGCTTTTCAGAAAATTCTGCACCACCAAGTTTATTGTGTGAGCAAAACATGAGATGTGCTGGAATTTGCCAAGATGTAATGCCCGCACAATATTGGTGGCGTTGTCAGATATCACAAATCCCCAGGAGAGTCTAAGTGGGGTAAGCCACTGGGCGATGATTTCCCTCAGTTTCTCTAAGAAGTTGTCGGTGGTGTGCCTCTTACTGAAACTGGTGATACACAGCGTAGCCTGCCTTGGAACGAGCTGGCATTTCTGAGATGCTGCTACTGGTGACGCTGCTGTTGTTGCTGCATAAGGTGATACATTTACCCAGTTGGCTGTCACAGTCTTATAGTCCTTAGTCTGCCCTGTTCCACTTGTCCACATGTCCGTGGTTAAGTGGACATTGGGTACAACTGCATTTTTCAGGACACTGAGGACACTTTTTCTGATGTTTCTGTACAGTCTCGGTATCACCTGCCTAGTGAAGTGGAATCTAGACGGGATTTGGAACCGGGGACACACTACCTCCATCATTTGTCTAAATCCCACTGCACTAATGGCAGATACCAGATGCACGTCTAACACCAACATAGCAGTCAAGGCCTCAGTTATACGTTTTGCTTCAGGATGACTGCTGTCGTACTTCATCCACCTCGCTAAGGACTGTTGGAGGGTCAATTGTTTAGTAAAAGTAGTAGTGTTCCTACTTCCTCTCTGGGATGATGAACAACTCCCAGCAGCAGCAACAGCACTAGGAGGAAGTGGTTCTTGATCTTTCCATATTTTATTTTTATCGGTGAAAGTTTGGTCCTCCATTTATGTTATATTGATATATATGTGCGGCTAAGGCGCACACAAACATAGGAAATATTTTTTTATTTTTGTTGGAGACTAGTGCACTTTGTGGGTTACACCACCCTTTAAGAAATGAGCCAGCCGGCCCTTTACTTATGGGACACTAGCGCATGCATGGCGCTGCTCCTTTGTTGACGCACGTGCAGCCACAGTGCACACAATTCACAAACACAGAAAATATTTTTTTATTTGGTTTGGAATGCACTTTGGGGGTTTCAGCACCCTTTAACGGTCAAGCCAGCTGGCCCTCTACTTATGACACAGGCGCACGCTTGGCGCTACTTTGTTGATGCACGTGCGGCTACTGCGCACATAATTCGCAAACACAAAAATATATATTTTTTTATTTTTTTTTGGAGTGCAATTTGGGGGTTACAGCACCCTTTAATGGACAAGCCAGCCGGCCCTTTACTTATGGGACACAGGCGCACGCTTGGCGCTGCTCCTTTGTTGATGCACATGCAGCCACAGTGCACACAATTCACAAACACAGAAAATATTTTTTTATTTGGTTTGGAGTGCACTTTGGGGGTAATAGCACCCTTTAACGGTCAAGCCAGCCAGCCCTTTACTTATGACACAGGCGCACGCTTGGCGCTACTTTGTTGATGCACGTGCGGCTACTGCGCACACAATTCACAAACACAAAAATATATATTTTTTTATTTTTTTGGAGTGCAATTGGGGGGTACAGCACCCTTTAATGGACAAGCCAGCCAGCCCTTTACTTATGGGACATAGGCGCAAGCTTGGCGCTGCTCCTTTGTTGATGCCCATGCAGCCACAGTGCACACAATTCACAAACACAGAAAATATTTTTTTATTTGGTTTGGAGTGCACTTTGGGGGTTATAGCACCCTTTAATGGTCAAGCCAGCCGGCTGTTTGCTTATGACACAGGTGCACGCTTGGCACTACTTTGTTGATGCACGTGCGACTACTGCGCACACAATTCACAAACACCGAAAAAATATTTATTTTTGTCGCACTTGGGGGGAGCACCCCTGATGGACAGAGCACCCCCTGGACAACACTACAGCACCCCTTTAGGACTGGGACACTGCACAGGACTTTGGAGTGGACACAGCCCCTATGGACAACTGACTGCACAACACAGTCCAGCCAGCCCCTATGGACTTTGGAGGAGTGGACACAGCCCCTATGGACAATAGCAGCCCAGCACAACACAGCCAGCCCCTATGGACTTTGGAGGAGTGGACACAGCCCCTATGGACAACAGCAGCACAGCACAACACAGCCAGCCCCTATGGACTTTGGAGGAGTGGACACAGCCCCTATGGACAACAGCAGCACAGCACAACACAGCCTGCCCCTATGGACTTTGGAGGAGTGGACACAGCCCCTATGGACAACAGCAGCACAGCACAACACAGCCAACCCCTATGGACTTTGGTGGAGTGGACACAGCCCCTATGGACAACAGCAGCACAGCGCAGCACAGCACAGCACAACACTACACTGCACTACACTACACTACACAGCCCAGCCAGCCCTAAAGCCGACCCTCCCTCTTCACTGTCCACAGCCGAGTGAGAAAATGGTGCCGACGCAGGTACCTTATATAGAATCCAAAACCTGCAAGACCCGGAAGGCGGGATGATGACGTTTTACATCGATTTCAGATCCGAGTCAGGCGGGAAAAGTCGAGCCTGACACGGATCGGCCTCGGATCGGGGGGGCTCGGGGGGTTCGGATTTCTGAAATCCGAACCTGCTCACCCCTACTGCATATATTATAAATTGTCAACTGAGTTCTGTGAATCCCCACTGTTAAACTCCTGCAGATGCTCCAAGGCAGCTGCTACTGTGTGTAACCGCTTCGGTGTTAGATGATATGTTTTAATTGAAATGGTGTTGTATCACTACCGACTGTGGCAGCACTTGTGAAAAATTTCCCAGTGAAGCAAAAAGATTGGTAAGATTGAAGATAGGAACAGCACCAGTCCTAACATGTTTCCCTGCTGCAGCCCCTTTAGTATAAAGCTGTTTTGTAAAATATACAGTAATACCCAAAAGAAATTACTGTTTAAGTTGAAAACTAATCACCAGGAATAAGGAATGTTTTGCATACTAGCTACTAAGAAAACATGTTTCTATACTAGCTATCAGAATTAGAGTATGTATTTACATTTAACATAATAGTCTGTAGCCATCAGATTGTTATATGTATTGTTCACTGGCAACCACAGAATGTGATATATATTGCTACATTGCAAACTTGCCTACCCTCCCGATTTGGCTGGGAGCCTTCCGAAAATTGGCAGCCGCTCCTGGCCCCCCGGAAAGGCAGGCAAGCCTCCCAGCCCCACCAAGCCAGCCTTATAAGCCTCGGGGGGGGCTGTGAAACAATTTGTGCAGAATTGCATCATCGTAGCCCCAACCCCTGCTTCACAATGCCTTTAATATCGGCATTGTGAAGAGGAGGTGGGGCCACAATTATGCAATTGCACTGTCACATAATATGCCCGCCCCAATAACACAGTTTGTTCCAGGCCATGCCCCCTTTTTGCCACAACACTTTCCCCTGTGTGGTTGCCCGACAGCTCCCTCCTGGAAGGATTGCGACAAATGTCGGCAACCCTGATACATTGTACTAAACAGACAAGGGACTGAGGGCCTGATTCAGACCCATTCACTATATGCGTGCGCTCGCAAGTGGCCCGATGTTCTGCATATGCACATGTGCATGCTTCATTCTGCTCATGCTTGAACTACTCACTGCAATTGCACACCGCTCGCTCATCCTGCAAAGACAGTCCAGTGAAATGAGTGACAGGAGAGGCCGTTTGTGGGTGGTAACAGGGGCAGGACACTAATAACGGGGGTGTGGAGTTGCAAACGCAGGTGTGCCAGAGTGTTTCAACACCATTTTAGAGGCGAGCATAATTAACAGGGAGTGTCATAGTACACGTCACTTGCCTTTTTTTACACTGATTTCCTCGCAATGCTTGCAGTAGGGTAAAGCAACCGCAAGGACTGCATTCACATCTGATGGTGCTCGATGTACCAATGTGTTAATACACTTCCTGGAGATGACGTGGTGCCTGTGGGCGGCTCTGCCTGTGTGATTGGGTGTACACTCACATAAAGTGGACGCTTGCTAAGACATGGTGGGCGTGCTTATGCCTTGGCGAGCAATCACTTCCCATGGTGTCACTTTGACAAATTTGCATGCGCATCCAGCGAGCATACACAGATAGCGAATGGGTCTAAATCAGGCCCTGAGCTCTATAATTGCCTCTATATTTATTTTTCATAAAATAAACAGATTTTTTAACTGGCCCAGTAAACTTTACTTTGTTCTCAATAATTGTTTTCTCATTAGGCTAGATAATCTAACCTCTATACCAATATCCCCAAAGCAACAGGACGGTATTTTAGTTAATTTTTTAATAGTGTTAAATTATATAATTTGCAGAAAATCTATTTTTGTTTTAAAATTTATTTTATTTACAATTACAAGGCACAGATATGGGGTTTAATATGTCCATATTATTAACCAGTTTATTTATATATCACTTTAAACAAATCCACAAGTTGTAAAAATGTGTTCCAAATTAATATTTTTCTTTTGTAACTATATTTATGAACTGTTCTTGGTATTGAATGGGAAAAAATGTATCTCATAACTTTAATTAACAAACTTAATTATTTGGATGCTACCATTAATTTCAGTCTCAGTGTGCCCGCCATTCATTTCTTGGCTATTTTGTTTACACAGATAACTATTGCTTGTGCACCACTGTCTACATGAAATGTAATTATACAAACTTGATGCTACAAGCTGAAAGTTTCTATTTAAACCTTTGAAAAATGATTTATGCGTTATAAAACTCTTAATCATGATTTCAAATATGTTGATTTACTTCCTCCTATATTAAAGAAAATTAAAGATAATTTTTGGGGGGCCATGGCTATGTTGAAACCAAAAATAATCGAGCTATTCTAAATTGTAAAGAAATGAAAAGAGAGGGTTTGCTTTTACCTTTGACCACAAAAGAACAAGGTAAATATAGTGTATACATTTGTGAATGTATATATAATTTCTTCAAATAAATTACAACAAGCAATTTGACAACACTGGTACATAATTGGCTTGGATTTTATTTTTCGAATGTTGAATTACATCCACCACCTTTACTGTGCTATGGACACAGCTCTAACTTCAAAAATTTTCTTGTAATTTTTTTTCCTCTGATGGTTTACTGAAGAAAAGAGATGTGCTTTCTATCAATTGGCAGTCACTGTTCTGACTTCTTCCTTTTGGCCTGTTTAAAATTAAAGATGTGTGCAGATCCCCAAGTTTTTGTCTTTGTTTGGATTTTGGTTCTACAGTAAATCTTCATTGTATTTTAGTTTTGGAAAAACCACCCTCAAATGTTTTAGTTTTGGATTTCTTCAAAAAAAGTATACAAACATAATTTCAGAATCATTGAGATCTCCACATATACCTAGGATGCATTGGGATGGCTTATTATGTGGTCCTGAAAGATTCAGTTACAGCTGACACTAGGCTGGCCACAAATGAACTTAATACAGAACAAAACCATAAGCAAAACATTTCTGAAGGCAGAACAGTGGGTGGTCATTTGCCATTGGAAGCTGAAAGAGTGTGTCAATTTAGTAACATACAGTCAGGTGTATAAATAATGGGACATTGACAGGATTTTCATATTTTGGCCTCTATTTACCACCACAATGACTTTGAAATGAAACAAACAAGATGTGCTTTAACTGCAGACTTTCAGATTTAATTTGAGGGTAATTACATCCAAATCAGGTGAACGGTATAGGAATTACAATGGTTTCTATATGTGCCTCCCACTTTCTAAGGGGCCAAAAGTAATGGGACTATCAACTCAAAAGCTGTTTCATGGACAGGTGTGGGCTATTCGCTCGTTATTTCATTATCAATTAAGCAGGTAAAAGGTCTGGAGTTGATTATAGGTGTGACATTTGCATTTGGAATCAGTTGCTGTCGACTCTCAATATGAGATCCAAAGAGCTGTCACTATCAGTGAAGCAAGCCATCATTAGGCTGAAAAATCAAAACAAACCCATCAGAAAGATAGCACAAACATTAGGTGTGGCCAAATTAACTGTTTGGAACGTTCTTAGAATGAAAGAACGCACCGGAGAGCTCAGCAACACCAAAAGACCCAGAAGACCACAGAAAACAACTGTGGTGGATGACCCGGAAGACCACAGAAAAACCCCCTTCACAAAAGTTGGCCAAATCAAGAACACTCTCCAGGAGTTGGTGTATATATGTCAAAGTCAACAATCAAGATAAAACTTCACAAGAGTGGTTTACCACAAGATGTAAACCATTGGTGAGCCACAAAAACAGGAAGACCAGATTAGAGTTTGCCAAACAACATCTAAAAAAGCCATTACAGTTCTGGAACAACATCACATGGACAGATGAGACAAAGATCAACTTGTACCAGAGTGATGGGAAGAGAAGAGTATGGAGAAGGAGAGGAACTGCTCATGATCCAAAACATACCACCTCATCAGTGAAGCATGGTGGTGGTAGTGTCATGGCATGGGCATGTATGGCTGCCAGTGGAACTGGTTCCCTTGTATTTATTGATGATGTGACTGCTGACAAAAGCAGCAGAATGAATTCTGAAGTGTTTCGGGCAATATTATATGGTAATTTTCAGTCAAATGCTTCAGAACTCATTGGACGGCGCTTCACAGTGCAGATGGACAATGACCTGAAGCATACTGCAAAAGCAACCAAAGAGTTTTTTAAGGCTAAAAAGTGGAATGTTATGTACAGAAAAGCCATAGCATTTTCATGATCACATTACTGTACAAATGAGTATAATGGCTTCATACTGATTTTCTTATATGTGGAAGTATATTGATTTTATGCTACGTCACTTAACTATGTAATGAGCCCCCAGTCCCTCCAGTACATGAATTTAATATTTATATAAGTCCAGAGTGTAGTAAGCAGAGAGAATGGCCACTCCCCTGTTTTTTTGAAAGCCCCATCTGGTTTCAAGAAGCTGCAACCGATCCAGCCCCACTTTATAGATGACTTATTACCCCTGAAAAAGTTTAAATGCATTGGGACACTCTGACACTTTCCTCCTTTACTACCTACAGTACATGGACTATATAGACTGAAGTTTGGACTAATTTCCCTGGCAATATATTTGGAGATATTACTTCTCCCAATGCTGACTAACCCATTTCGGACCATAACTTTTCCGGCACAGGGTTATCTTGTATTATCAAGTTAAGATTTATTTTCTCCTATTATCCAGACTCTAGTTTGTTTTTATTCTGTTGTATATGTCTCATTTTTAATGTTCTGGTCTATTTTATGTTAAATACATACCCTTTCTTATAAGAAATATATCACCACTTTTGTACAATTTTCTTTCCAAAAACTGACTTGAAGTGTTAACCAATACCGAAATATAAGCAAAGACTTACAACAGATAAGCTTGCATAATTATTTTTTGGTATAAATAATTGCACTATAAGATCATGTGGTCACTTTAAAGGATCTATTGCACATTCAGCACTAGTAACTTTCATGGTCAAAATGATCGCACTGTTGTAGTGTTCTTCTTTTGTACTTTGCTGAGTCCTAAAATATCTGGGGCTCACTGCTGATATCCCTCTGGCAAAAGAAACAGACCTGAACTTGAGTATATTACAGATGAGCCCCATGTTGTGGTTTTGGTTCTAAATCATCGTCATATTTTGGTTTTGGAAAAACACCCTCAATTGTTTTAGCTTTTGTTATAGGGCATTTCCTTATTTGTTACAGTGGGATATAGTCACCATCCTGGAGCAGACAATGCCTGCAGACAGAGTCCTGATGCTGGAATATAGACAGCAGTCAGAATCCCAGCACCAGAATCCCGATGGCTGTGATCCCGATGGAGAGTATTTGGATTAGGTTTAGGGTTAGGGGTTAGGATTAGTCACTATGGGGAGGGTTAGGCTGCATGAGGGGAGGGTTAAGGTTAGGCTGTGGGGGGACAGTTAGGGTTATGCTGTGGGAGGGCAGGTTTAAGATTAGGCAGGAAACTCTAACATCAGTGTTGGTATGTAGGATGTATGTGTTTGCTGTTATCAGCAGCCGATGAGAGTCTGTCAGACTCTCATCAGCTGCTGCTGCTCCCACAGCGGGAGCCATCTTCTGGCTCCCACAGTGGGTAATGGGAGAGACATCATGATGACATCTCTCCCATAATGCAAAGCAGCCGGAGGAGCTGATAGCAGCGGCGGGACCAGGAGCGGGGTTTCAGGTAAGTCTTTTTTTTATTTTTATTAGGACTACTCGGGGCACTACCAGGGGGGATTACTTCTGGGGGCATTACCAGGGGGGATTACTTCTGGGGGCACTACCAGGGGGGATTACTTCTGGGGGCACTACCCGGGGGGGATTACTTCTGGGGGTATTACCAGAGGGGGATTACTTGTGGGGGCACTACCAGGGGGAATTACTTCTGGGGGCACTACCAGAGGGGGATTACTTGTGGGGGCACTGCCAGGGGAGATTACTTCTGGGGGCACTACCAGGAGGGGATTACTTCTGGGGGCATTACAAGGGGGGGATTACTTCTGGGGGCACTACTAGTGGGGGATTACTTCTGGGGGCACTACCAGGGGGATTACTACTGTGGGTACTACTAGGGAGAATTACTACTGGGGGCACTACCAGCTGCTGCATTTCCCACCCTAGGCTTATACTTGAGTCAATAAGTTTTCCCAGTTTTTTGGGGTAAAATTAGGTACCTCGGCTTATATTCGGATCGACTTATACTCGAGTATATATGGTAACTATAGAGAATAATGTGATCAGCTTATGTATTATACAATGTTTTATAGTTTATACCAGTGTTGGCTAACCTTGACACTCCAACTGTTGTGGAACTATATATCCCAGCATGCCCTGCCACAGTTTTAGCATGCCCTAATAGCAAAACTGTAGCAGTGCATGCTGGGTTATGTAGTTCCATAACAGCTGGAGTGTCAAGGTTAGCCAACACTGGTTTATACTATATACTGGAGTCTTTGCTTAAAATATGAACCAAACTTTATAGTTGTTTGTAATGTGTATATTTCAGGAAAATGACAGTTGGTTATTTTTTTAATATAGTAGATCTCTCTGCAGATTGGACTTGTGAAACCAATATGGCTGCCACCATGTGCCCTTTCCCCAATCATTTGTTTGAACAATGGAGCATAGGATTGTGAATACTGGCTGCATCTTGATAGTATTGTAATGACATCTGAATATGTGTGTACAATAGATTAGATTATCATAGATACAGTCATAAGCTGTTATCAGTGTTTTAGGGATGGATGTGACTGCAATTTCAAATAGGTCAAACAGTGTAACAGCCTAGTAGAAAAGATGATGATGATAATAATAATAATAATAATAATAATAATAATAATAATAATAATAATAAATGTAAACAATCAGCAAATCATAGGCCTCGACCTCGACCAGCACAGGTAAATGGAGGTGGAGTAACAGGCTAGTAGTCTTTATACCAATAAATCAAGGTGGGCAAAGTCCATAATAAAAAGTGGTGTATGTTGGAACTGTCCTTGAATCCTTCCAAACACCCTTAAGTTGTATTTTAAAAAGGACATGCCCAGTTTAACAAACCAAGCTCTTCAGCGATAGGGACTGCCATCTCTATGTGTAAGATGCTAATTTGTACATCATCATTATAGCAATCCTCCAACATTTTATTAAAGCTTACTATTTTAGATTGGTGTTTATATACAGTGTGTGGGCATTTCTTTAAAGCCTGACCAGATGTCATAATATTTCACTCTGGTGCACTGAGTTGACTCATGATTATTACCAGAGGGTCTCTTGGAAATTGTCAGTATATTCTTAACAGTAGCATTTGCAGGAGAAAGTGAAGCAGGAGATATGTCAAGTGCCACTTGAGCTGACAACTTGCTCATAAGGAGCTCTTTGCATCTATTTACTGTAGATTTATGTCAGTTGGAAATAAATACTTTACATAGGATTTAAATCTGGGATCAAGCATAATTGCCAAAAAGTAGTGATCTCATTGTAAGATGTTGAAAACACTTTGGTCCTTGTGAGGCAATTAAAACACTTGATAAACAAGTCCAACATACTTAGTGGTAAGTATTTGATACATCTCCTCCTTCTGCTTCTCTGGCTGCTCTTCTAGTATTTTAATAGGGTTATGTCATGACTGGCAGTGTCTGAACTCACTTCATAGGTAACAATTTCAAATGGTTTCAGCAGCTTGCATAAAACCAACTGTATTATCCAATATGCAGTCAGGTAACATGTCTTCCCTCTCCCTATAGCATAGCTTAAAGTGTACCTCTTGATGATTTGTTGCTCTTCTTCCAGTTGCTGAAGCATATAAAGGGTGGAATTCCACCTGGTTGTTACCTCTTGCGTCAGTTGATGGCATGGCAAATTGAACTTATTTTGCAGTTATTGCAAAGTTCTACAAGCATGTGTTGAATGCAGAAAATGCCCAAAATATGCCCAGAAACGTTATGGTCTACAGCCAGTAACTCCTGCATGGACCTGTAATATTTTAAGAAATTCTGTACCACCAAGTTTATTGTGTTAGTAAAACATGGTACATGTTGACATTTACCCAGTCATAATGCTTGTACAATTTAATTTCTGTTATAGGAAATGACAAATTATGAGGAGAGTCTTAGTTGGGCAAGCATTTTGCTATCAAATCCTGAATATTTCCAACAGATTGACACCAGTTTGCTTCTTAGTGAAGCCAGTAATAAAGTAGGCTTCCTGTGAATGAGCTGGAATTGTATGTTAGATAGCACTGGTTAATGTTATACCCCCACACAGTGGGCTGTCAAAGTCATGTAATCTTTAGTGTGACCAGTACCATTTGTCTATATATCAGTTAAGTAGATAGTCAGTACAATTGCATTTCTGGGCAAAGATTAACATTTTGTTTGATGTCCTGGTACATGTGAGGAATTGCTGTTATGGAACTATAGATTCAAGATGAACATTTAGTAGCGAGGACACATTACCTCAACTAATCAGCTAAAACCAGATGCATGGCAGTGGCATAACTAGGGTATTTGGAGCCCAGTGCAAATTGACAAATTGAGTCCCCCTCCCCACTATGTGTGCACAGCAAAGGGGCATGCTTCAAAAAATGGGCATGGTCACATGCCACAAGGGGTGTGACCACTGTCAACATTACACACACCCCTTTCTCATCACTCTGGGCACAGTTTTTACCATTCCATATGCACCTTAATGCCCTGAGTAGTAGTGCCCCTCTTGCAATGATCACTGTAGTAGTGTCTCTTATGCAATGTCCCCAGTAGCAGTGCCCAATGTAGAAGTACCCTTTATACAGTGCCCCAGTAGTGCATCCTTATATAGTGCCCCCAGTAGTGCCCTTTATACAGTGTATCCAGTAGTGCACCCTTATACAGTGCCCCGCTATGCAGTTCCCCTTATACAGTCCCCCATGTAGTGCCCTCAGTAGTGGTCCCCTTATGAAGGCCCCCAGTAATGCCCCTTATAAAGTGCCACTAGTAGTGGTCCCTCTTATGCAAGCCCGCAGTAGTGCCCCCAGTAGTGGTCCCCCTTATGAAGGTCCCCAGTATGGCCCATTATACAGTGCCCCCAGTAGTTATTCCCTCTATGCAGTGCCCCCAGTAATGATCCCCCTATGATGTGCACCTTATACAGTGCCCCCAGTAGTGGTCCCCATTATGAAGGCCCCAAGTAGTCATCCCCCTATTATGTGCCACCAGCTCCTACCATGCCCACTGCTGTCTGCTTCTCCATCCTCTTGCTGGGTCCCACTTGGTACTATGGCAGAGACATCATGATGTAGTGGGATGTCAAAATGACATGTGAGGCTTATTCCTACTGTTGATTAGGCACCTTGCCTGACTATATAATGGCCTGCTTCATTATTTCCTGTATGCTCATAATTAAGCAATAGAAAAGAATGGATTGGCACTGTCACAAGCAGCTGGTTCAAAAGGAGTTGTCAGACTCCAAGCAAAGATATAACGGTAAAGAGGGTATTGAACAGTGCTGAAGGCAATTAGATAATAAATTGGATGTAATAAAATAAATATATCACTGAAGACAAATAATAAAATATAACATGCTGAATAAATCAACAATCAAGGTATCTATTGCTTGGCTCTCCGATTCAAAAGTCTCATACAGCTTGGTTCACAATGAAAAGGTATTTAATGATATAAAACATACATAAAATCAATGCATAAAAATGTTAAGTACTCAGTGAACACTGCCTTCTGTTATGTGATCGACAGTTAATTTTTTATGTTTATGATTGAGCATGGCTGTTTTTATTATGTAACATTACACTTTTTTTTTGCATATTAACCACTTGCCTGGCACGGTCATATCAGGTACGACCACACCAGGCAGGGCTTTCCCTGACATTGTCGTATCTGTTACAACCAGTCAGAAATGCCCACTAGGCAACTGTGGGAAGCCAATCTTAAAGCATCTGCCTACATCAGAGGGACCTTCTGGTCCCTCTGCAAGCGTGGCTGCCTCTCTAGCATGTCCCGATCACTGCTGGCCAGAGTGATCAGGCACCATTGGCAACCCCCTTCCTTAGAAGCAGCAGCTGTGGCTCATGTAGCCGCAGCTGCTGCTGTGACCCAATCACTGTGTCCAGCAGTGATCGGGCAGCTGGCTCTACCCCCTTCAGTAAAAATCTGTAGCGGCGGCTCTGTTAGCCACCGCTGCTGCTATGTATCCTGGCCACCAGCGAGATGCCCTCATGCAGCGGCTCAGGAACTATAGTGATCACTAGGTGATCACTGTGTGTGAAGGAGCAGCAGAACAGCTCTGGTAGCCAACGTCGCTGCTTTTTATCCAGGCCACCAGCGGGACACCCTCCCGCTGTGGCTACGGAACTACATTGATCACTAGGTGATCACTGTGTGTGAAGGAGCAGCAGCAGCAGCTCTGGTAGCCGCTGCTGCTGCTATTTATCTGGGCCACTGGCGGGACACCCTCCCACTGCATATATGGAACTACAGTGATCACTAGGTGATCACTGTGTGTGAAGGAGCAGCAGAAGTGGCTCTGGTAGCTGCTGCTGCTATGTATCCGGGCTACTAGCTGGACACCCTCTAACTGTGGCTCTGGAACTACAGTGATCACACTAGTGATCACTGTTATGTACAGGAAGCAGCAATTTATCTTTAGGTTTGGAACATTACATCCTGGAGGACTTAATGAGGATATGTCATTCAATGTTTTTCTTTCAAGTAGTTTTCTATTTTCTATTTTTTAAGTGCTGCTATATACCTTGTTATATCCGTTTAAATTGTTTTTTTCACATAAAATGATAAAAAAATAGTTTGGGGATTTTAATATTTTATCTGGTTAGTTTATTTATGTAATTAGTATTTTGATTTCTGTATTAACAGTGGTTTATTAGGATTGGGTCTTTATTATTTTCTTTATTGTTCTCTTTATTTTCTTTTTTTGATTAGGTTACTTAGGTTCATTTACTTATTTTTTTAGGTATTTTAGTGGGGATATTGGTGCCTGTAAGATGGAGTGGAGTGTACCCACCTGTCCTAAATTGCCGGCCCGGATGCGTAGTGTTTTACACGGCCCATGATCGACTGGCTGTTAATTTATTGTTTTTACACACGACATGTGCTTTCATGCATTTGTGCGTGATTGGCCAGCTATTTGCAGCAAATTCCCACCAGAGTACCTGAGTGGGCGCTGGCTTCAGTGCGACCCGTGATCCCATGGTCATGGGTGGGTGACATAGTACTGCTAGGCTTGCCAGGTACCCATTGGCACTTAGGTGTTACCGAGTGGACTCGGCAGCAGGGGATGTCAAAATGACAGGTGAGGCTTATTCCTACTGCTGATTAGGCACCTTGCTCACTATATAATGGCCTGCTTCATTATTTTCTGTGTGCTCATGATTATGGTGGTTGCACACCGAAATGGACATTGGGCCCAGGGCTGCTAGGAATGATCACCAGGCTTATGTTAAATGAACACTGCCAGTGAACACTGCCTGCTGTTATGTGATCGACAGCTAATTTTTAATTTTTATGATTGATCATGGGTATTTTTTATGATGTAACATTACATGGTTTTTTTGCATATTAAGCTGGTGTGCTGGTCTACTTCTTGTTCATGATAGGTCTAGAGTGTATTGTACCTATTATCTATGTGATCGCAGCACATAGTTAATTGTGTGCGATTCTTCCATTTGGATGTTTAAATAATTATATATAAATATATATATATATATATATATATATATAGAGAGAGAGAGAGAGAGAGAGAGAGAGAGAGAGAAAGATCATATCATCACCAAATGCATCAAGTGCTGAGGAGCACACCTTGATACATGTATAACACAGTCATATATATATATATATTTATATATTATATATATATATATATATCCAATTTAATTTCACAGGCTTGGTTGTAGTCGCACTGACCAGATTTTTTAGCTCAAACATGCTTTACCGGCAAATGTTCATACTACTTCATACTATCACTTAGCTGTTCATTGACATTTCATTTTTTACAAAAAACCTTTGTCAAGATCAGTGATCTCAATAACATTGTAGAAGCACACAACATCATCATGAACAGTCAATAAAGCATATATAATTTGCTTAACAATCTGGTGGGTATATATATATATATATATATATATATATATACATAGTACTGTGCAAAAGTTTTAGGCAGGTGTGGAAACAATGCTGCAAAGTAAGAATGCTTTAAAAAATAGAAGTATTTTTATTTTTGTCAAGTAACAAAATGCAAAGTGAAGGAACAGAAGAGAAATCAAAATCAAATCATTATTTGGTGAGACCACCCTTTGCCTTCAAAGCAGCATCAATTATTCTAGGTACACTTGCACTTGCACACAGTTTTTGAAGGAAATCGGCAAGGAGGTTGTTCCAAACATCTTGGAGAACTAACCACAGATTTTCTGTGGATGTAGGCTTGCTCAAATCTTTCTGTCTCTTCATGAATTCACAGACAGACTCAATGATGTTGAAATGAGGACTCTGTGGGGACCATATCATCTTTTCCAAGACAAACTGGAATTATTTAGAAAATAAGATTACTTTTTTTTAGTGTTGACAGCCTTCCAAAGTGATATAGTGCTTTTTACAGTTTTGTTGTGTTTTATAATGATAAAAAAAATCATTGATTCCATGTCATTGTTATAATTCAAGTAATAGAAAACTAAGTTAAATAAATTATTATAGTACAAATCAATCAATGTGTTCAATAGATTATATTTATACTTTTGTTAGGGGTCATTTCTGTTTTGATTTGTACAGTACTATATTATGATTAGATCTACTTTTTTTAGTTGTTACTTTATATAAAATGAAGAATTTAAATAATAAAACATTTATATTTCTTCAAGGGAGAAGCATGAATGTCAGATGAATTTCCCTTAAATCGACAAAACCAGCCATATAAACCTTTAGGTTTGTTTTAAATAGATCATTTGGATTATTAGGTGATTATTATTTTGATATTCCTTGGTTCAAACATATACAAAATGAACAAATAAATACATTATTCACCAATCCAAATAAAAAAATCAATACATTATTAACTTAAATTAGATTGTTTAGGCATTATGAGCTAATATGATTTTTTACCTCTACAATTGTACCCTACAGCATTACATTGCTTATTGGATGCAACAATACCAAACAGGAATAAAATATTATTTGTGTATTTAATTAGTTGTTAGGTTTATATTTTTTTCATTACACAACTGTGATTGTTAAATATGCAATTGCTGTGCTTCCTTTTGCCAGATGTTGCACTATGCTATAGAGAAAAAAGGCAGCTTATAAAATCATTTTTGGCATTTGCATCCCAGATGTCTTTTCTCTATTTATATAAGACTAATGTGCTTTGTAAGTATTACATGGGAAATGTTGGTTTAATTTACTTTGGATAGAAAATTATCTTTGGCCCTTTGGCTAGTCAAATTCTATCCATAAAAGCTCATGTTTCTTTACTGTAAAATGCTAAAATTATCAGACATGCACAGCAACTAACATGGCAATAACAAACATCAGAAGCATTCTCTTGTGCATATGCAAATGTGTGGTCTCCAGATAGCTACTGTTAGCTTTACAGAACAATTAGTCAGAATATACGGTGAATAATTCTGCTGGGATGTGGCCTTATTTTGTAGCTGGAAATAAATCAAAATCTCTGAAAGCCTATTGTTAAACCTCAATAGGAAAATCTGAAATGGTAATCAGCATGAACAAAAAATGTAATCTGTGTTTCAATAATAATCAAAATTGTGTAAGCAAACGCAGCAGTGTATTAACATAAAATGAAGAAATAAAGCAAAATAAGCAAAAAAAAATCACGAATCTTAACTCTGCACAGAAAATGTGAAAAGATGTTTAATTATTTATTCAGAAACAGGACTTAAATGAACATTTACCCTTGGTGTTTGCTCCACTTTTTTTTCGCGACTTCTGCCAAATGTACCATTTTAGCTTTATGAATGTTTATGAAATGTTTAAACTATAAAATGTAAAAACACTGTAAGCAGACTATATAAATTGAATTTTAATTTAATATAATATGAAGGTTATTTAATGCCACCTGGCCATAGTAGTTCCTAGTCTAATTGTGTTGCGCTATACCATAAGAAGGGGTGACCCAATATAGGTTTCCCCTTCATCCCAGCAATGAAATATCATTGACTTGCACAACTACATTTTGTGCTTTTTGGCATGGAAGAGAGCAATATATATGTATTACAAGTTATTATTGACAATATTATTATTATTATTATTATTATTATTATTATTATTATTATTATTATTATCTTTTTTTCAAAGGTGCCATGAGTGTCAACGTATTAACCATAAGAATGTAAGATTAAATAGAGTAAATGATATAATATAACATACACAAAGGTGCAATCACATACTAAAGTGACACAAAAAAAGAAAAAAACAGAGAGTAAAGCCACATGACAAACCAGTAGGGTGTAGAGGTAGGGCAACAGTAGCTTGAATTGGCAAACAGACACTATGTTCATGGAAGGAAAGGTGATTCTGCTGGGATGTGGCCTTATTTTGTAGCTGGAAATAAATCAAAATCTCTGAAAGCCTATTGTTAAACCTCAATAGGAAAATCTGAAATGGTAATCAGCATGAACAAAAAATGTAATCTGTGTTTCAATAATAATCAAAATTGTGTAAGCAAACGCAGCAGTGTATTAACATAAAATGAAGAAATAAAGCAAAATAAGCAAAAAAAAATCACGAATCTTAACTCTGCACAGAAAATGTGAAAAGATGTTTAATTATTTATTCAGAAACAGGACTTAAATGAACATTTACCCTTGGTGTTTGCTCCACTTTTTTTTCGCGACTTCTGCCAAATGTACCATTTTAGCTTTATGAATGTTTATGAAATGTTTAAACTATAAAATGTAAAAACACTGTAAGCAGACTATATAAATTGAATTTTAATTTAATATAATATGAAGGTTATTTAATGCCACCTGGCCATAGTAGTTCCTAGTCTAATTGTGTTGCGCTATACCATAAGAAGGGGTGACCCAATATAGGTTTCCCCTTCATCCCAGCAATGAAATATCATTGACTTGCACAACTACATTTTGTGCTTTTTGGCATGGAAGAGAGCAATATATATGTATTACAAGTTATTATTGACAATATTATTATTATTATTATTATTATTATTATTATTATCTTTTTTTCAAAGGTGCCATGAGTGTCAACGTATTAACCATAAGAATGTAAGATTAAATAGAGTAAATGATATAATATAACATACACAAAGGTGCAATCACATACTAAAGTGACACAAAAAAAGAAAAAAACAGAGAGTAAAGCCACATGACAAACCAGTAGGGTGTAGAGGTAGGGCAACAGTAGCTTGAATTGGCAAACAGACACTATGTTCATGGAAGGAAAGGTGATTCTGCTGGGATGTGGCCTTATTTTGTAGCTGGAAATAAATCAAAATCTCTGAAAGCCTATTGTTAAACCTCAATAGGAAAATCTGAAATGGTAATCAGCATGAACAAAAAATGTAATCTGTGTTTCAATAATAATCAAAATTGTGTAAGCAAACGCAGCAGTGTATTAACATAAAATGAAGAAATAAAGCAAAATAAGCAAAAAAAAATCACGAATCTTAACTCTGCACAGAAAATGTGAAAAGATGTTTAATTATTTATTCAGAAACAGGACTTAAATGAACATTTACCCTTGGTGTTTGCTCCACTTTTTTTTCGCGACTTCTGCCAAATGTACCATTTTAGCTTTATGAATGTTTATGAAATGTTTAAACTATAAAATGTAAAAACACTGTAAGCAGACTATATAAATTGAATTTTAATTTAATATAATATGAAGGTTATTTAATGCCACCTGGCCATAGTAGTTCCTAGTCTAATTGTGTTGCGCTATACCATAAGAAGGGGTGACCCAATATAGGTTTCCCCTTCATCCCAGCAATGAAATATCATTGACTTGCACAACTACATTTTGTGCTTTTTGGCATGGAAGAGAGCAATATATATGTATTACAAGTTATTATTGACAATATTATTATTATTATTATCTTTTTTTCAAAGGTGCCATGAGTGTCAACGTATTAACCATAAGAATGTAAGATTAAATAGAGTAAATGATATAATATAACATACACAAAGGTGCAATCACATACTAAAGTGACACAAAAAAAGAAAAAAACAGAGAGTAAAGCCACATGACAAACCAGTAGGGTGTAGAGGTAGGGCAACAGTAGCTTGAATTGGCAAACAGACACTATGTTCATGGAAGGAAAGGTGATTCAGCACTTTATGATCCTGTACCCAGACTGCACAAAGTATTAGAGATGCCGAGGGAGAACATGAAGACTCTGGTGGCATGGTTAGTTCAAGAGTGAGAATAAGAGAAAAAAGAGCCCTGCCCATGAGAGCTTACCTATTAAGAAGGAGGGTTGAACAGCTGAAAGGATTAGCTGTTCAAAAGAGTATCCTTGTGGGTAGAGGTGTGAGTGTAGAGTTTAAAGAAGTGATGTTAGGTTTCAATGAAAGGGTTCATTTTAGGGCACAATTGAAGCAGTTTTGACTTGTAGAAAGTCTGACTTAGCGAGGAAGTGAATTCTATAGGAGAGACCACATTTGGAGAAATCCTGGAGGTGGAAAAAGAGGAAGTAACTAGAGTGAAGATCATGCAGTAATCAGTAGAGAAGCAGAGAACTAGAGGCTGTGTTAATTAAAATTAAATTGAAAATTTAATAGGGGATTAAATGATTAAGAGCTTTATATGTAATCTTATAATGCAGGGGTGGAAGAGAGCTGCAAATATGAATTAAAAAATATCCATGTCTCTCCCCAATTATTTCACTTAGGACTGTGTCAAAAACTTTGTTTGACACTGGCACATTTTGTGTGGCTTTCATGCACTTCTACAAAAATGCAAGATATAGAATGAATGTAGACCAAAATTAAAGTACCAATCATTAAGCTTCTGTCATTTTACAGTCTGAGTTTGAAAAGTGGTATTTTATCTCTCTCCACTTTATCTCTCTCCAAGATTTGATAAAACTCACCATAAAGACTTTTGCACATGGCTGCTTTAAATATAGGTGCAATGACAGCATAAGTTTTAAACATTTTAAATATAAACTATGCTTTTGGCAAAAACATTAGTACTTGCATAAAATACAAAACATAACTAGTACCTAGTAGAACAAGCTGATAAAATGTTATTTTACATTTTTACATTTCTTTGTATAAAAGTTAATTTTTCACTAACAAAGTTATCGAAAATGTTACATGACTATGCTACATAAATAGCAACCTAGTGCTCGGTAGACCACTGAAAGCTAGTGATTTATTATTTACTGCAGTATGTAATATTTTAAAACAAATGAACTCAACAACCATTCTATAGCAAAAAAAAAAATGTAATACAGTATGTTTAATTAAGACACTCCAAATGACCCCTCACTCTAATAATGAATTGAAGGCATAAATGAAGAAAAACAGCAGAAATCTAGGCAAATTTTAAAATCAATGAAACTGGTGGTCCTAACGTGGTAGATCTATCTTTAAGTGATGTTTCTACTTTTGCCACAATGCCCATGTTTTGGTGATCCATGAAAGCAGTTGCAACCATCTTATACAGGGGCAGTTTTAAATAGTGGGAAGTGAGTGTAACTTGCAATATGCTTAGTGAACAAATATTACAATACATTATATACCAAATTAAAAGACAGCACAGATGTACTGTATTTTTTTTTGTGATTCTTGAATGAGCCTTGCTATATTTGTGCCATTTGTTCAATATTATTGAAAATTATGCATGTTTTTCCCTTCTTGTATAAAACTTCAGACATTGTTTATATTAATGAAGACATAAATTAAATATATAAATATTACTTAAGCAAAAATGAGAGATATTATGTGGAATTTCAATTATGTATGCTAATTAGTTAGAACATCTGACTATGCTTGCAACATTTGAGAAAATATTTTTTTTTTTTTAAATCCCACTTCTAATTCTCTGATTAGTCTGAACCAGTATTTTTCAACCCTTTCAACTTGAGTTACACTACACAAGATTTGAAAATAGCTAAGACACACCATCCGGCGATATAGTGTGTGTGACTAATGAAAAATCATAAACATTGGCTTCTACATAAAAAAACACAAACACATTGGCCTCCACAGGATTGAAACACTCTACATTGGGCTCCTAAGGAATAAAACACACTACATTGGGCTCCTAAGGAATAAAACACACTACAGTAGAAGTGCGCTGAGCTGAACGCTGCAGCACACTTGACAACAGCTCGCGGCACACTAGTGTGCCTAGGCACAGTGGTTAAAAAATGCTGGTCTAAACAATCAGAGGTTTGGAAAAAGAAGGACACATTTTGAGCCTAATGTGAATTTAGTTGTGAGTAACCAATAGATCAACCACTACAGCCAAACTATCTTAGAATTTATTATAACCATTTAAAATAAAACTTGAATCTCCAGATAATGAAAAAGTATCAACAATTACTTGGATACAATTAGCAACCAATAATAGTGACAGATGATTAATAATATGCACATGGATGAAAGCGATACAGATGTTTCCTCATACACTTTAGCTCAAGTCATGCCAAATAACCACTCTCGGATTGCCCAATTAGCCCATGCAACTCAGCTGCTCCAATTGTCTTTATTGCTTAAAATGTGCATCTTCTTTGCTATGCTAAAACAACTAGGGGCCTGATTCACAGATGGACGCTTTTGCAACAGATGATACGTCTTTGTACACAGTGGCTGTGCAAAATTCTGCTTATGCCACAGAAGGTGTATAGTGTAAAAAGGTACCTACTGTTAGCATCACAGATCCAAAGTCTGTCCGAAGATGTAGCATCAGATCTACATAACGACTATTGGTCACATCATCAGCCATCTGAGTGTGCCTTACTTTACTCAGAATGACCACCTTATCTCCACTGCTGAGGACCAAAAATCTGCTATGGCAGAATCAGTCACACTTCCCGGCACTCCAACAAAATGTAGGCATCGCACCTCCATCCTGGAATGCCTGCAGCCTGTCAAACAGGGAGCCATGGCCAGGGCACTACGAGCGATGTAGCAGGATGAGATCTGGACATGTGCAGCACAACTTTTGTGCATGCACAGATCTCAAGCCAACGTAGATTTATATGAACATCGGAGTTCCATACATCTCTGAATTAGGCCCTAGATATGAAAAAAACTTAATTTTTAGCATACACTGACCACTGGTCTTGCAATACTTATATATCTGCGCATGACTGAGTCTATAAAAAGGCATCAAATTAGAGTGGTAACAGCTATGTATCCTGCCATGATCCATTATTCTTCATCTGCAACTAAGTACAAGTGTTATTTCAATTCCTGTATGAAAAAAGTCACAGTCAAAAATTTCCTTTACACTTTGAGAACCTTTGTCTGGAGCTGTGATGTGACTAGGGTGCAAAATATAACCTAAATATTCGCTACACTACCAGTGACTGTCTCACAATAATCCAATAAGACTATAGTACCCAGTAGAAGAAGCAAAAGCTAAAGCTATTGCTTCTTCAACTGTGTACTATAGTCTGATTGGTACCTAAGTGGTGGCAGGCCTGGACTTACATTGATTTTGTCACTTTAAGTTGCAAACATGTATCCACTCCCAAGATCATTTACTAGGAGTCGTGCTTGATCAAGACTTGGTATTCACAATAACAGCAAAGAGAACTGCCAATAAGACATTAAACAGTTAAGCATCTTAATTACCTCTCCCATTTAATGTGGACCCATGCACCATTACCTGTATGGTCATGGGTGTGCTAATTAATGTAAATATGTGGACAGAGTTAGAGTTGGGAGGGAGTGGGTCCTCAAGAAGCCAGTTTTTTTTTTTTTGCTGCATGGAAAAAGATCAAATAAATAAATTTGCATAATTTGCATTGCAACTTGGTTTGTCCAGTAGCAAAGATGCCCCTTTTTATGTTTTTCTCCCAACTCTGAATCAACACCCCTAATGTTTGTAATAAAAATATTATTTTTTATCCTAGAGACATATTACTTAATCATGATAATTTGAAGCTCTATAGCTGAATATAGATGAAAAGGAAAAAGATGAAAACGATTGCAGATCAAACTTATAAAAATATATTTTAATGATATATTGCACTTACAATAAGTAGAAATAATCAAGAGTTTAAAGTAAGTGCAATATATCATTAAAATATATTTTTATAAGTTTTATCCGCAATATCTTTGTATTTTCTATGTGTCCTCCCATACCAATGTTGCTTTAATCAGTACATGTGGAGGGTAGGACACTTTTTGCAGAGTCAAGGAAAATACATTGAAAGAACATTCCATTACAAGAACCAACAAGTCATATTCCTATTTCAAGGTGGACTCTGATTTTTATGTATGGTGATTAATGATTATATTTATTCTTTTACACATTGATTAATTTATGTAAACCTTTTTTATTGGGAGAGCGCTGGCAGGTGGTGCAATTGTTATTTTAATTCTATGATTGTCTGAGTATTGGGTCTTTGCTCTATTTTTGCATCGCTATTAGCTGCACTTTCGATTTTTTTGCACATTAGTTTTTTGTCTTCTTTTTCTACTACTAAAATTCAATAGGGTACCAAACTTCTGGAACTCCGATACCAGATTGGGAAGTGATACTAGCAGGTCTGTGATCTTGGCCAGCAAGTTGTCAGCAAATATTGATAATTTATAATCCTAACCCCCTAAACAAAGACCTCAAATATTTATATTAAGGCAAGTGGCCATTGCTAAAGCCTCTAGGCAAAGTACAAACAGGATAGGAAAAAGTGGGCATTCCTGCCTTGTGCCATTTGTTATATCAAAAAATTCAGAAAGACAGCCATTTACTCATATTTTTGTAGAATGAGAATCATATAAGGCCAGAATTCTATGGAGACAGGCAGAACACAATCCAAGGTGATGCAAAAGACCTATCATGAACTCCCAATCAACCCAATCAAAAGCCTTCTCTGCATCAGTGGATAGAAGGATTAAGGACCTCATTCAGAGTCGGTCGTTGTGGCCGGTTGGTAGTACGCCACCGATGTTCGCTAAACTGCGCATGCATAAAATTCACAATGCGTGTGCGCAAACTAGCTATTACGATCAGAAATTGCTCTATTCTTGAACACAGCCAGGTCGTTAGTTTGAGTGACAGGATGAGGCATTTGTGGGTGGTAACAGGGGAAGGTGCTTGTGAACGGGGGAGTGGAGATCCGAACGCAGGCGAGCCTGACTATGCAAACGGTGTTTTATGGGAGTTCATAATTAACTAAGTAGTGTCATGGTACATGTGACATGGGAGGTTTTTACACTGACTTGATCGTAGTGCTTAAGAGAGGGTATGGTCAACCTTAAGCTCTGCGCACAGCTCCGATGGTTCCCAATGGTCTCAATTAATCATTATATGCCTGGAGATGACATGTAATGTGAACGAGAAGGGGGCATATTTTTAGTCTTACGGCCGCATCCTCCCATCGCTCGTCCAGCTAACGATCCCATTTTAACGATGCAACTTGCGAGCGCTTCATTTGCATATCCGGCCCCTTTTACCTTATGACCGAGTGGCCGCAACGACCAACTCTGAATGAGGGCCTAAGTGTGATGGTGACAGAGAGGCAGAGTGAATCAAATTGATAACTTTATTGGTGTTATCTCTAGCCTCATGGCCAAGGAGAAAGCTCACCTGGTCTCCATGAATCAATTTAGGCAACAGGTGCTGAGATAGATAGTTGAGCTAGCATACAGTATATAAGTAAATACTTTTTCCAGTGGGTATAATATGGGTAAGCTGAAGCATTAAAATATTCTACCCTCCTCGAGGAGGTCTCCTTATATTGCTTATCCAAATAACGGCAATTGTCCCAATAAGCTGCAAAACTGGACCAGGCACACTGATATTCTCAGGCTGGAAGTCAATGAAGGTGAGTGCTTGATGAATGGGAAAAACAGCTCTCACCTATATGCAGAGTGATTCAGTGCCCAGCAGCGTGACCTGTAAATTCTGGGTACAAGCCGTGTGTGTCTCCAGCTAACTGGCCAATGCACGGAAGCAAGTCACAACCTGTCAGGTGGGTAGGTCAGTGAAGTGCAGCGGTGAAAGTACCGATCCAGTCCTAAGGGACAATGGTAAGTCTGGCTGCCGGCAACAGGCAGCACATGGTAGCAGCTGTCAGCACTGGTAGTAGCAGTCCTCCTGCAAGTAGGCAATAACGGCAGGGCCTGACGTGTTTCCCTGTGGCTCCTCGTACGGCTTCATTAGAGGCATATGCCTCTTATTCCAGACATCAGATTTTAAATAAGGCTACTAATCAAGCAAATCCATGACAGCTGTAATCAATGAATCCATTTGTATCAAGATACAACAAATTGAAAGCATGTTGAAACACAGTAAGATACATTGTTTACAGAAAAGGCAATCTATTTAAGGGAGATATGGTTATACATGTACATATACAAATAAATGAATTAGTCATATTTATATATTCAAAAAAATCTTCAATTATTAAGTACAACAATTTAAAAAATTAAGCTGAATGCATTTAATAAAATAAACTACACATAAGTTTCTAGATTGATATAATAAATTAAAATAATTAAAACAGAGAAAAAGGGAAAAAATGGGAAAAAATATACATGAGATTATAGTGAAATGAAGAGATAAAATCCCTCCAACTATATTATATCACTGTTCCTATTCCTAGAACCTTTTATCCCATTGGTTTTAATTTTGTCAGTGAAAAGTCTATGAAAGGTTGCCTGGGCTTCCTCAAGTTCAGTATAATAATAAGGAGATAATGAAGCTTTATGGGAGATTTATAAGGATTTGATTTTTGATAGACGGATACAGTATTTCTTTGTTGGGTCTTGTTTTCTTCTGGTAAGATTCCAATTGTGTACAAGTACCCTCAAGACAAATTTATGTGCCTCCCATATTGAAACCTTGGAAATGTCATTAAGAGTGTTACATTCAATATAGGAGACTAAGGATGATACCAATTGGGATCTGCAATAAGCATCTTGATGGAGGAGATCATAGAATACAATGTCAAAGGCTTCAATGGCAGTTGTGGTAGAGTGAGTGAAAGAAAGACGGTGGAATGGTCTGACTATGTGATTGGCCCAATAGATGTTTCAGATAGAAGGTGGAGATGGTGGTGGTTCATATTTATTTTATATATATTTTATTCATGTTAGAATAAGTTGTATAAAGAAAAAAAAGAAACAGTGAGGACAATGAAGGCTGTGGTATCTGTCACAATCACTGCTATGCTACAGTGATTAAGATTTTTAAATTGAACTTTTTTATAATTTTTCCTAATGAAGGTAAGTTTGAAATATGTGTATAATGTCTAAACTAAATTGTAGCCAAACTGCAAATGTGAAAAAATATTCATGAAATATCTATTGATACATATGAAAGTAATAAATAATTATTTTTTATTATTTGTTTATGCAAATTATTTTTAGTCACATATTGCTTTGTAATGTACTTTGCTTAATATATTGTAAGCAATTAAAGTACTTTACAGAGGAGTATGAGACAGAAAAAAGAATTTAAGTCAGTATCCAATAATAAAAATGATTTACTCAAGAAAAAAAATATGCACTAGCATACATTAATATATGGACACCTAGTTCAGCAATCTGCGAATTTGCGGTCTATGACAGAAATGTAGATATTTTTAGTTGTCAGTGGGCTAAAATATACATACATAGTTATCTAGAATTGCCTGTGTAAGTCTTTCAATTGAAGGCTGTTTCTTGGTTCTTGTAATTATTTGTCTATTTTTATTCTATTGCATACGCAATATTCATATTTCTAAAAATATATTTCTTGTGAAAATAGTGCTATATTATCATTGTAGACTATATTTGTCAGTTACATTCACCACCATTATAGTACAATTCATTTTGTAAAACACAAAGCAAAATGCGGCACTATATAAGAAACTATTAATAAATAAATAAATAAATAATAAAATGTAACATGTCACACTTTCAGAATAATATGTTTGTCACTAAAATGGTTAATGTGTCACACTGCCTATAGTAGAAGACTCATTAATATTTGCAATCAGCTAAATCTCTTGATAAACTAACTTAAAATTAAATACATGACTGTGAGACATGGAATTTCAATTGACTACAGCAGTGTTATTAATAAAGAATAATAACTATAATAATTCACATTATGTAACTAGTTATGCAGAGTTATTGAAGCTAATTGTCATCTAATTATTTTAAACAGTTTGAAGATGAACATCTGTACTAAAACTTCCCAATTGTATTGGTTGTTTACGATATTTACAATGGCTAGTTTATCTTTCATGTCTAAACCTTCCACTGACTTTCCTTATTCTAGCCACACCACTGGTAGCTGTACATAAATGACAGTTGCCAATGAAAGCTTTAATATTCTGGGCTGGTAATGCTTCTGCCTCAATTGTTAATTTCAACAGTGCAGACACATAAATTGGCCTTAAATGTAAAGAAATATCCAAATTATTAATTATTGATAGATGTTGATGACAAATTAAGAAGATTTGAAAACACACATGCATATTTTGATTTCTGTTTATTTATTAGTGTAATATAAACATTTCTGTCCATTGTGGAATCGGCATGACATGCTGGTTGTTGGGATGCCTCCTGTCAGAATACTGACAGCGGCATCCCGATGGTTGGTACCCTGACAGGGGACAGGTAAGTATACTTACGCTTCCCCCTCCCCCAACCCTCACTTCTGGTAGCCTAACCCTAACCCTCCCCACCCCACACCCTAACCCTGACCCTAACCCCCGTTAGTTCTGGAACCCAAGTCCCCCTCCTTCATGCCTAAACCTAATTCTCCCCCTTAGTGCCTAAACCTAACCCCCCAGTGGTGCTTCACCCTAACCCTTTCCACTAGGGATGCCTAACACTAACCTCCCCCCAAAACGCTAACCCCGCTAACTGCCCTAATCCTCCCCCCATGGCTAAAGGGACGGTGCCCTTGACTAACCTCATTTCTGGCATCTGGATTAAGATAGGCGTTGACATTTCGATGCCTATCTTAACTCCCTTGTCGGGATATCAGCGTTGGCTGCTGGTCAGCTGACTACATCCCGTCCAGTGCATTTGCACCAAAAATGTGTATATAACCATATTTAGTCACATTTTACACTTGTGGCTCCTTATGACTTTACAGGCATAAAAGAGAATGATATTTAAAGGCAAACATTGGCCAAGTACAGTAAAGGTATGATCACATAAGGACTCCCTTGTGTATGACATGTTTTACTAAATACTTGGTTATATTCCCTGTTCATCAGTTAGTAAAACTTTAACATTGACTAGCTGAAAGGTTTTTGTTTGTAACAAAGACAACATAAAGTTTTCCATGACTAGGTACCAGGGATGACATGGATATATATTCCCTGCTCAGCCAAGGTAGTGGCTTCTTTGACAAAGTACATAGAGTATTAAATGCATTGGAGAGGCACTACACAGAGCAGCAACAAGCGGACTGGGGACCTCAGTCTGCTATGTAATCCCACCACATAATTTTCAGTTTTTACATACCGGGTGAAGCATTTGGAGCAGCGCAAGGAAAGATTGTAAGAAGGTGGATATAGTCCAAATTCTTGTAAATGGATTTAATTCCAAAAGGAGTATATAGAACCCACTCCTTACTGGTTAGATTATAGTCCCATATATCAATGATAGAATTGCAGGAAAAATATTATTATTATTATTGTTTATTTATATGGCGCCACAAGTGTTCTGCAGCGCCTTACAAAGTACATAAACAAATAGATTGATTTACAGTGACTTACAGTACAATACAATACATTACAGGACATGGATAATATACATTTCTACATTCGCATCCATAACACCCAGATAAGCAACAATGCAAAGCAGTCAAGTGTTAGGTGCCCTGGTAGAGAATAAGAAGTAGATGAAGGTAGAGTAAGGAGAAGCACAAGGGGGTATACGGAATACTGGATGTCTACCATATTTTTCCTGCAATTGGATCATTGATATATGGGACTATAATCTAACCAGTAAGGAGTGGGTTCTATATACTCCTTTTGGAATTAACTCATTTTAAAAGAATTTGGACTATATCCACCTTCTTACATTGACTATCATTAAAATCGGCATCCAGCTGGATTATGGTATCATCTATAATCATTGATATATGTCTTATTGGCCATTTTTATAATAATTTATATTGTCTTATGATTGACTGTTATGAAAATTGTCATTTTATATTTACTAAAGATATTTACTTTTATCTATCAGCGATCTCTTTATCTTATTTTTAACTATATCACATGGTTATCATCAGTTGGAGAAACTTCCTTCTTGCCAAAGCACATTTTTCACCACAATTATAAGTATAAATAAAAAAACTGTTGTTTCTGTACAAATGTGATACATGAATTGTGATACTTCTCATTGCGATCTTACTCTTATGATTTATTAAAAAGAAAATAATAACTAATAGAAGGCAGGAATATGAAGTGACTTTTTCCACCATGGATATTGCCATGGAGAACCCTAAATCTCACAAATTATTGTATTTCAAAAGGAGAGTAGGTTTCAACTATATACAGGCTAAGTGGTTAAGTAGGTGGTTTTGCACATAATTAAATCTGCTGCATGCTCTCTTATTTTGCAGTTATTAAATGACCTTTACAGAGTATAGGTGAGTAAAAACAACATATGCAGGTCATCTTTAATATTCTCAGCTGCTAGGGCTGAATTGATTAATTGTAATTAAAGACTATTTTTAAATCACAAAGAAACATAACTCTGCATAGGTTGTTATATGTTAAGTCTAAATATACTAACATTATATATGAATTTCATTATTTTGACAAATAGTTTTTCTGTTTGGCAGCAGCTTTTTTTTAACTATCTCATACTTGTTGAAATAATTAGTTGAATTAAAAAGAGATTTCACCTTCTTTAACAATGCTCTGAATTTTCTACTTGATTGAACCTTTGTCCACTATGATGAATCATGTGGGATTATTTGTAATAGAAGTAATAGCTACTGTACTGTATGTTAGCAAGCTCAATTTTTTTATATTACAAAGCATATACAAGTATTCTAGATATATAGTCAATAAAAGAAAACTTTTAGTTGCAGAAAAATTAATACAAATAACACACTTCTTACTAATGTTATCATATAAAAAGCTTCTGTTGTTTTTCTTGTACTATATATACTTTTATTATAATGGTAAATAGTATCTAATAGGATATAGTTCCTAACCCAGTGGTCAGGATGCCGGCGCTCAGAATAACGACATTGGAATCCCAACAGCAGTTGGAATCCTGGCTCCAGAATCCTGACCGCTGGCATCTCGATGGTAAGTATTAGGGTTAGGCCGAGGGTTAGGATTAGGATTAGGGTTAGGCACTAGGGGAGGGTTAGGGTTAGACTGTGGGAAAGATGGGTTATGGTTAGGGGGTGGGTTAGGGCTTACAGTTAGGACAGTTGCCTGATTGGTCAGAATTCTGACTGCCATCATCCCAATCATTGGGATTCCAGTTGAGTCATTATAAATTGCAAACTACATGCATCGAGGACCGTGACCGTAGTCGCTCACAGAGACTAATTATTCACAGTATGATTGACAGCCAGAGAGCATTTGGAGAAGGTAATGGGGAGTGACAGCAAAGAATGTAGGTGTGTCACGATCATTTCAGGGGTGTATTTCAACCTGTGACTGCTTTCCTGTAGGCAAGGAATATGGCTCAGGCAACACAATTCCCACGATTATTCTGCAGAGCCTTAGACATGACTGCAATGATCAAATGATCTGTGACTGATGGTGCATTTTTGTAAGTAGATGCTGCAATGTCTTACTCAGATGCTTGGCTTTACAAAGCCGCAGGTGTGCGTCTCAATACATAATTGACATATTTTTGCATAGCAGCTAAAATTATATCATACTTATCAAGCAAAGATGAGATTTGGGGCCTGAATCAGAGCTGCATGCAATCATCATGCATTGCCAATGTTCACGTACAGATTTGTCCAGCTACTTCTTTTTCCATAGCACAGCATCTCGCGCCATGCTTGGTGCGAGACGTACTACTGGGATCAGAGATGTGCATTTGCGTCTCCATAGAACATAATGGAGATGCACTCCCATGATCGCAGACGCACATTCGCATCTCCATAGGAGTTAATGGAGATGCACTCCCACGATCCATGATGCGCCAGAGCGTACCGTGGCGGTGGTGCGCCTCGTGGGCACAATGAACTTGGGCGCATCTGTATTTGAGTGATTTTTTTTCAACAACCACACGCAAGGACATTTCTAAAGCCTGGTACGGTGCATGCATTACACAGCATATAAGCATAAAAGTGCTGTAGTGATTGAGACTGATGGTATCAGAAATGTTGTGGAAAAGTGATATGCGTTCCTGGGCATTGGCTAGAAATGCAGCCAAAAATGTTCTATTCAGTGGGTGTGTTATGGTGGTGTCGCAGGTGTGTCAATGCAAGTGGCTGCATTCCGACACATGAGGCTATAGTCAGACAGAGAACCTGCACCTGCCATAGAGATGGAACAATTTTGATGGTGCGCTGATGGCAATGTATAAGGGCAACATAAATCAGTATTACAGCGTGGATAGATGCTAAAATTTGGCGTCTCAGTCCTTGCACATTTAGGTACACAGGTGTACATGAGGGAAGGATTTTGTATTCATTAGCTTTAAGTTGCAGGTGGGCAACCGCCAACAGATGCAATAGACGCTGCAGTGTACACTTCTGCATGCAACTTAGAATCAGGACATTGGTCCAAATAATGATTTTTTTCCTATCTGGTCATAACAGGACCTCTAAATTCAATAATACAAATTTTGATGGTAAATTAATTGTTCCTATCTTTCCACTACATCTCTTCAGGTCTATTACAATGTCAAATATTAATGCAACAATCGACCATCTGCGTACGCTTTAGCAGTTGTGATCCTTGCTTAATCAAGCCTAGAGTCATTAATATACTGCTAAATATTTGTGTGAGAGCTGTTTCTTTATTTTGTACAAGTGTCCTGATTTCTCACCTTTACATACACATTTCAAGGTGCACCCTTGCATCGCAGACCTTGGAATTGCTCCCATAAATCATGGATGATCCTACGTTTGTGTTTCCATGTGGATTGAGTGGAAACAGTAAAAACAACACTTTAAAGTGAAGTATAATACCACTTTAGGACAACCTCATCGTCAGTATAAAATTCTTATGCACCAATACTGCTTGCTTTAGCTTCTCTTATGTCTAAAATAAATCATGACAGTGGAGGATATCAAGTTTGCATTTACTGCATGTGTTTTTATAATATATTTTAATATTTTTATTGTACTGTTAAAGTGCTTGTTAAAGGTTATCTAAGTGGAAAACTACAAGGGGTGGAGAAGTGAACTCGCAAAGGGAATTAAAGTTAATGAGGTCTTGACTATACTGCACCCTCTCAAAAGATTGGAGGCCTCTTTTGAGATGTTCTAAGTCCAGATCCAATGGTTATGTGACATTACAGGCAGGAGTTAGAATTCTATACATGCCTACACTCCTGTAGCAACTGTTTATTTTCTTGCTTGTCATCAGGCAATAGTTTAGTGAAGAATTGTATGCCACCTACGATTGAGGGGTCTTGAACCCTGAAGCATGTAAAATGGTTCCGCTCTTTGCCAAGTGTTTCTACATTACAAAGTAGCTTAGGCAACTTGAGGCATCTTGTTTATTAACTTGTTTATTAACTTGACCTCACAACTTGGAGAAAGCTAAGTCTAAAATAACTTTTAACATTTCAGCATGTTACTGGTAGCTTTTGAGCCCATGTTGTTTTTTTTGTATTCTACATAGCAATACTGATCATGCGCTGAATAGCCTAGGTTTTGTTTTCACTAATGCAAGAGGACCCCACTGCCACAAAACTGTGAGGAATTCTGAGTGCTTAAACTATCTGCTAGTATTTGCACTAACGTTAACAACAAGGATCACCACAAATATATTTGGGCTTCTCTGTAACTACACAGGTCACAGTCACCTGCACAGGCTGGAGGAGATTAACTATAAGAGAAGTCAGCAATCCAAGGTCTGGTACCCAGGACGTCACAGGTAAGGTACTGGTATAATGTACTAGACAGTCATGAACGTATGAGTACATAAATATTGAATTTGCACCAGTGTAACATGTGTAAAGAAAGACAATTAAACCAAAATAGGAGCCTGACTTAATAGGACACATGTAAGATGGCACTTGCTGGTAGTGCTCGCAAAAAATTTGTGATCCACAAATAAATACTCCTGCACATACTCCTGCACAAGGGCAAAAAAAACCCAAAACAAACTATTTTTGGGGCACTCTTCAAAGTAAGTAAAAAAATTTACATTTTTAAAAATAAAAATTTACTTTTAATCAGTGTCACTTTCCATATCCTGGGTCTTTCTCTATCACTTATATTTCTCTCTAGACATCTGGGTATTTACCAATTATTGTATACACACTAAAGTTTAATATTTTAACAATACAAGCTGTACATTTTTATGTAATTTTTTTCTGATCCATGCCTGGATAATTATTGGTTTATTAGTTTGTATACACAATGTCTAGACAACCACCACAGATATTAATTTCATCTGCTATTATTTTTGGAGGTTCAACTATTACTGTGTGATTAATGGTTGAAACAAAATTACTAAAGTGTTACATAGTTTTGACTAAGCTATAAACAGTATTAATATGAATACAATGTGATATATTTCTAGCTATATTGCGAGTTCTGACAGTTTATAACCCCATTTGTGCATTTCATATTCCTTGTTTTTTTTCTATACTCGGAAATATTAGAAAAGTAATTCTTATATGTGGAAATAATATTCTGAAGAATTTTATTAGGACTCAATATGGTTAAAACAATTTTCAAAAATCTGTTGCTCTCACATTTTTGAGACACAGGTACTGTGTATCACATCTGTAAGGGTTAGCTGATTAAAAGTAAAATTTTATATTTACCAATCTAAATTGTTCTTACTTACTTTGAAAAGTGGCCCAAAAAATAGTTTTTTTGTCTTTTCTTGCTGTTGTACATGAGTATTTATCAGTCATGAACAAAGTCAAGGTCTGAACACTGGGCCTAATTCAGAGACGCTCATAAGCGGCCGCTCGTTTGCTATGAGCGATGTTCGCACAACTGCGCATGCGAATGGGTAGTAATGCGCATGCACAAACCAGTCATTGTGGTCGGAAATAGAGCACTCGCAAAACAGCGAGGGGCTGCTAATTTGATTGACAGAATGTACCGTTTGTGGGTGGTAACAGGGGAAGGTGCTTGAAAACGGGGAAGAGGAGATCCGAAAGCAGGCATGCCTAATGGTAAAAAGGGTGTTAAATGGGAGTGCATAATTAGTAAAGGAGCGTCATCGACCACGTCACTTGGTTATCTTTTAGCCTGAACTGCTCGTTGTGATTGCGGTAGGATAAACCTACCACTAGCACTGCGTGCAGTTCAGATGCCTTTCGATGTACCCGATTAATCAAATAAATACCAGAGATGACGTGTGATGCGAACGGCAAAGGGGCATCTTTACAAAATAGTGAGCGCATTTTTCGTTTGCTCGCACAGACATAGAGGCGTCAACAAACCACAATGAGCGAGCGCTCAATTTAAATAGCCGGCCCCTTTTTAGGAACGACCATCCGCAAATAGCGTCCGGCTCTGAATCAGGCCCACTGTGAGATCAAGGATAAGCCATCTGAGTAATGCAGACAATCAGGATATACAAATTATGACCACCAGGGAATTTTATGCAAAGTAGCAAGTCTATAGCTAATGCTGAGGTAGGATGTCAGATTCTGTATAAGAATGTAAAGGTGAAGATGCAGAGACTAATGAAGTGTATCACTCATGAAATAAAGGGTAAATTATGTGACCTGATGGACTTTGAATGTGGACTCAGGCCCTCATTCAGACCCACTCGCAAGTGCTATGCGCTCGCATGCGGGTCGTTGGTGGGGCACTGTGCAAGCACCGCACATGCTGCGTGTGCGCAAGCCCTGGAGTGAGCGAGAAATTCACTTGCTCCAGGGCTCGCAACATATGGGGCGGCTGTCGATGTGGATCGACAGCTCGCCCTGTTTTGTAGACGGGGAGGGGGGGTGGCTGGACAGACTGAGGTGTTCCTGAAGGAACGCCTGCCATTTGTGGGTGGCCCTACTGACATCACTCATCTATTAGAGCAGGAAGCTCACTGGGTCTTGCTGCAGACGAGACCCTACCACAAGGGTCTCGTTGCAAGCCCAATGGTCACGATGGTCGCGACCATCACCTGGCCGCTTACAAAAGCTGTGGGTGGTCACCCACAGCTTAGTGAGCGGCCAGGAGGCCGGCTTAAAAAAAGTGCTTTTTGCGAGCGGCTCTGAATGAGGTCCTGAGTGTTTGCAAACATTAGCAAAACAGCTACACTGGTGAAATGTTTGATGGCAGCATTTGTTATAGTGTACACAGAGTGGACCAGCAGACAATTAACTGGATCTGAGCAGAAAGCCGATGGTACTAAATGGCTACTGTATGGTTTAGTGGCAGGAAGAATGGGCAGATTTGTTTAGTCCCACAGACAGGCACCAATATATCTAATTATGGATAATTTGACTCAGGGACTAAATTAGATTGCCTCTCAATGAATAGTACACTGCACATTACATTGTATGGGCTACAAATGCAGAAGGCATGTCCTTACATTATTCCTACATGTTGCAAACACGGTGAAACATCTCCAGTTTGCCCAGTAACGCAGGAATTGGACAGTAAATAAATGTAAATGGATCATGTGGTCTGGCTAATCACATTTCAATTTCACCATGCAGATGGTAGGGTAAGGATATATAGACAGTAGCAAAAAAGCATGGATCCTTTTAGCATCACCGCAACTCTTCATGCTGATGAACTCAACATTATGGAGAATCAGTTCATTGCATTTGGGATAATATTTCCTAGCAAAACATCCCAACAGTTTGTAGAATCTATACCTAGAAGAAATCAAGCCATATTAAGAGCAAAAGGTTTCCTAGAAAAGTACTAACCCAGTGGTTATAAGAATTTAGCCACTCAGTGTTCAAAGAAGCTGGACCAAGGGAGTAAGTCTAAGCCAAAGTGCAGTTTAAAGAGGGAAGCCTTGTTTGAATAGCCTGTCTCCATGATGTCAGCAGTCACACGACCATCAAGATAACACCACAGAAGTGTGAGGAATGATGCCTGCAACACAGAACATGGAAGCACACAGAAGATGGCATGGGACTGATTCAGAGATATACACAATGCCAATATTTATACATTTGAGTGATTATCATTGTCATGATCATTCACGGTATCTGATTCTAAAACATGGGATTGTGCAAATTGTATTTTGTATCCATATTTATTCTGTATGGAAAATATGTTATTTTCAAAATGTTTGTCCATTGCTAGTATGTATGAACTCTTCTACATAAGTCAGTGTTGACATCAAAGGGCAGGACAACAGTGTTTGTTTTACCTCAGCATGATCTCTGAAAGGGAGATCTGTGTTGCAGACCTCATTATCTTCCCCTTTAAATTTACGAAGGATTTTTGTAACTGACCTACGAAGGTGATTAAACCTTTTGAAGAAAGAGGAAAATTAAATGAATCAGGTTATATGATATTGCAGACCACTGAATTCCAAAATATTTCCTGCCAGATGGATAATGCAAGTAAGATATTATCATGAAAAGAGTTATATTGTAGATTCTATGGCACTTCTAAATTGACAGATTTAATCTGTTTGAGGAAAAACAAAGAGACAGCCAGGTGTCCATAAAAAGGAATATTATACAGCATTCAATGTCCATTTCCGGGGAGAAGCCTAAAGCTGGTTACACACTGACAGATACAGGCCCTCATTCAGAGCCACTCGTAAGCAGCAGTACGCTCGTAGCGTTCCGATGTTGTGAAACCACGCATGCGCCGGTGTTACACTGCGCGTGTGCGTACGGCTGATTGCGAGCTTTTTGTAAGTCGTTCGTCGAATAGCGAACAGGAAGTGACATGTCAAATGTGATTGACAGAACAGGCCGTTTTTGGGCAGTGACGGGGGTGGAGATGGGAAAACGCAGGCGTGGCGAGGCATTTTGTGGGCGTCCCTAAATTATCTCATGTGAACGGCAAATGTGATCAGAACAAGTCATGCGTCACTGTCTGATCCACTTTCCGTGCAAACTGCTCGCACAGCTTGTGGTCTGGTATACTCTACCACAATGTCAATGGTCTCGGCCTCCTTCCTGTGCCTCTTCGATATTTCTTCGATTTATCATTTCAGGCCAGAAAAGCAATCAACTTAGAATTGAAAACAAGCTTGTAATGTGTCTAGCAACATTTTTTTTTATTTTGATTTTGTGTTATTGCAACAATATTGTCATCATGTTTGTGTTTTTGCAACATTTTTAATGGTCCCGGAAATTTCTTATCCATTTTGTTTGGGCAAAGTGTTCCTTTAAACTCCTAAATGGTTTTTAACCCTTTTGTAATCTTTTTTTTTCTTTTTTATGGGGGGGCCGGGATTACCTAAAAACCATTTTGAGAATAATGTCACATTACAATGGAGCAGATTTTGAATTGTTTTTATTTTTTACACACCTTTTTATATTTTCATGTGCATTTGCCAGTTTGCAGTTCTGGCTTACGTCAATAATTGTGCCAAAAATTGAAAACACAAAATTAGTGGCATTTTGCATAAATAAAATAACACACATTAAAAACAATTCACAAGAAAGGAGAGGGAAGTTTTGGCCCTTAAGGAATATGGGGCAAGCACAGAAGGATTGTGGGAAAATTAGCCAGTGCTGTCATCGCTTTTTGCCCCGTTTGGCAGGGGTAGGGTGGGAGCCTGACAGGTCCGGGATGTCCTTTGGCTGGCCTCTCCAGAGGCAGATGTTGGGGCCTCTGGAGTAGGCAGAGGGCTAGGCACATTTGGAGGGATGGCTGTTGTTGTGCCAGAGGTGGAGGATCCTGATGTTCCGGCAGGAAGGGAGGGCGGATCCACCATGTGCTGGCGAACGAGCTGCTCCAGGGCATTGGCAATTCGGATGTTGGCCCTGGTATTTTCTGCCAGGGCCTGACCAATTGTCACATTGGCCACAGCATTTTGCTCCATGGCCCCCGCCACCCATAGCAGACTGGCATCCATCCTCAGCAGAATCTCTGTGTGGTGATCCGATTTAAAATTGAGATCCGTGAGGAGGGCCACTGCCTGTGAGGGGGATTGCCCTGGACTGGCTTCTGCAGGGTCCCCAGCTGGATCTACTGCTTCCTCCCCTGCAGAGCCAGCAGAAATTCTGCAGCCAAGGCTCCCCTCTGGAGCAGACTCATCCGCCTGTGTCTCTGTGAGAAAAATGAGAAAAGAGTAACATTAGAATCTACATATTGTCACAAACACATTTCACAGTTGGTAACATAACAACATTTACCAGGGACAACATGAGGAGCCGCAAAGTCTGGCATGTCCGTATCCATGTTGGACACGCCAAACACCTCATCATACTGCACACACCCCTGTGCCAGCTCTTCCAAGTCATTCAGCTCCAATGACACAAGAGTGGGACCCCCACCTCTCCCCCTTGCATGCCTAGCCCTCTCTACCAGTTTTTGGTTCAGCCGATATTTATAATCGGTCCATCTGTTGGTGAAAAAGTTGGCATTATTCCTGCAGTATTTGGCCCTTAACCACTTTTTATTAAAATGTAGTTTTTACGTACTGGCGTTTGACATCCAGGGGTAGACGTTCAAACTCACCCACCCTATTGACAGCACTGGCTATCTCCTCCCACATTTTCCACGTCTGGCTTGCACCCATATTCCGATCTGCCTGTGGCAGGATGTCAACACACATTTGTGCCAAAACCTCCCTCTCCTTTCTTGTGAATTGTGGCTGCCTTTTTTTTTTGGCTTCTTTTGTTGGCCTACTCGGCCCAGCAGCCTCTTCCATGGCATCCTCAACACCTTTTTACAAAAACATTGTTTAAATTTAGATGTTCAATTTTCCCTAAATTCTGGTTTTAAATAATCATTTAAGCCAAAAGAGTCAAATACTTACCGGGCGCCTCTTGGCCATTGTTTTGCTGCTCTGTAGCCATTTTGAGAACACCAACTAGAACTATAGCAGACCGTTTTGGTTTTTCCGTGATGTATTTATACATGCGTCCGTATTATTCGTCTGCATCATTGATTGTGCGCTCCTGTGATCCATCCTTAATTTGAGTGGGAAAATAAAGACTATTTATGGCTTTTGGCGACTCGAGTCGAGGTGGCGGGTGATGATTGTTGGAGGTTTCGTGTGTAGTAGTGGATTGTTGGTGGGATTAGTGGATTGAGGCGGGTTTTTGGAGTAGGAATTGGTTCTTGTTTATTTTTCCTTATTTTCCGATCGTTTTTTTTTATTGCTGTTATTTTCTTTGTCGGTTATTTTTTGAGTAAGTATTTTTTACAACTCCTTTAAAAAATAAGGGATCTACAAACCAAATGTTCTTATTTTTTATTTATTTTTTTTATTTTTTACAGTTATTTTGGCTGGGCCCCATTGAAGTTTTTGGACTGTGACTTTTTAGTCGAATTTCTGTAAGTTTATCTTTTTTCCTGATTTTCCAATTTTGATGTGTTGGTTTTCGCATATATTTTGTATATTACTGTTTTATTTCTAAGTTTAACAATCATGTATTAACACTAAATATAGCGTAATGTTTAGCCAAATATATTTCCTTTGTTTATCCCTTAAAAATGCGAACTATTTAGCGCACTAATGTTTCCTTATTCCCCATGTAAAAATGCGAACTATTTAGCGCACTAATGTTTCCTTATTCCTCATGTAAAAATGCGAAGTATTTAGCACACTAATGTTTCCTTATTCCCCATGTAAAAATGCGAACTATTTAGCGCACTAATGAATTCTATATTCCCCATGTAAAAATGCTAACTATTTGGCACACTAATGTTTCCTTATTCCCCATGTAAAAATGCGAACTGTTTAGCGCACTAATGTTTCCTTATTCCCCATGTAAAAATGCAAACTATTTTGCGCAAGAATGATTTTTATATTATAAATTTGGGCATTCTTGTTTGTCCACTCAATGTAGGGTGCATTTTACAAATAATGTGTGCTCTACCCTATCTTTGAATGCACTTTGCCAAATTTTAAAAATTCAAATCTAGCCCCCAAAAATTCTAAAACGAATTTCTAATTTTGAAATGTAGGTTGTTGCACTCATGACAATACCCCGGCATGTAAGCATCTTTGGATTTTGCGGCAAAGATAAGTATTTTTTTGAAAGATCATTTTCAACAAACATTAACTACCTGGCTTACCATTTCAGGTTGATGTTGGTCATCTTATTTTGGCCATGCTTCCAGAACCCGACCAACCTCAACCTCGTCCCAGGCATAGGCATCGCAGGCGTGCAAGGCCCAAGATATATAGAACATGTGTCACCCTTTTTGGAATGCCCAATGATGAGGTTTTAAGAGGATACCGTCTTCCTCCACAAATCATCATAGACACTCTCTCATTAATAGAGAGTGATCTGGAGCGGCAAATTGACAGTCCTACAGCAATACCACCACTTACGCAATTAATGGCGGTGTTACATTTCTGTGCCTCAGGATCCTTTCAAACCACGGTGGGAATAGTGGCCGGAATCTCCCAATCCTCCTTTTCAAGGATCCTGAGGGCAGTGATGGAGGCTCTTTTCAAGCACCTCCATCATTTTATTAACATGCCATTGGATATGGGTTCCCTTAGTGTGGCGAAGGCCAATTTTTACCAAATAGCTGGCTTCCCACACAACATAGGGGTTGTGGATGGTACTCACATACCACTTCAGCCTCCTGCACGGCTGGAGGCAATTTTTAGGAACTGCAAGCACTATCACTCACTGAATGTAATGGTGGTATGTGATGCCTCCCTCCAGATCCTGTCCCTGAATGCAAAATTACCCGGGAGTGCACATGACTCATTCGTCATCCGGCAATCAGGGATTTGGCCAAAATTAGACAACCTACAAGCTGGTGATGCATGGCTTCTGGGTAAGTGGAGCCCTTTAGTTGAAACTAATGCAAAGCTTGATACACAGTGATCCTGATTGTTGTATTTGTTTTTTCACAGGAGACAGTGGCTACCCTTGCACGCCCTGGCTGCTCACTCCTTATTTGGCTCCCACACCAGGGCCACAAAGTGAGTATAATTCCGCACTTACAGCCACCAGGCAGGTGGTGGAGCACTGTATCGGCCTTTTAAAAGGCCGATTCAGTTGCCTCCACCGCTCTGGTGGCGAACTCATGTATTTGCCGGCTATGGTTTCGAAAATTGTGGTCCTGTGTGGGATATTTCACAACATCGCCATAAGGAGTGGTGTCCCAATGCAGCCAGAGGATGCCTTACCTGAGGATGGCCCCCCCAAGGTTGGTCGGAGGACAGTATGTGGGGGGGCCATACGCGATGATGTGGTGGCCAGATTTTTCAGATAATTTTTGACAAACATTTACTTAATTGTCCCAATGTCTACATGTACGATTGTAATGTGCCTTTTTAATCTTGTTTTTCTTTTTTTTTTCTTGTCTTCCTTTACAAACCATGTAAAAACGATGCCTACTACCTGATCCACTAAATTGTCTACATGTGGCCACATTGGAACTAACTTGTGGAAAAATTATTTCATCGCCTCATTTGTGGATTAGTGTTGGCCTGCTACTTATTTCAACAGTTCTTGAGTGTTTTTTTTTTTTTTAGAGTTTGGTGTAGGTTGTTTTTTGTAGTGTGTTTTCACTGTGTGAATTGCTTGTCACAATTCACTTTCTGTTTGTGTTTGCTGTGTATTAAAGTTTTCTTTTCCGTTAAAAAGACTCTTTATTTACACATTACAAGCACGTGTAACCTGGCTCAAAAAATGCCACCTTTCATAATGCCGAATCCTGTAATGTGTGAAATGGTTAAGTCTTTGAACATGCTTTGTGGCTTTGAAAAAACAACAAAGGTATTAGGGTGAATCAGTAGTTTGTTAAAAATAGGCCTAAGCAGGTTTCAGTTTCTATTTACATTACCCACCACAAGAAAAAAAAACTGTTGGTTTTTCTACAAACCTATTGGTATGGTGAGGTGTTTAATGTGGCAGCTAACATGCTTTCTAGCACTTTGTACAATCTAATTTACCTTACTTTAAAGAACATGACCAAATAGTGGACTTATGGAAGGTTAAACAATGTAATATTTTCAGTCAAGAAATGAGACTCGTTAACATACAACGCTATTTTATTTTTTAGATAATACAAAACAGAATTACCAAAAAAAAAAAAATCATCTCCGAAGGAGTGCCGCCATGTGGTCCAGGAACACTAGCATGGCAATGACGTGGCCACGCAAGGTGGCCAAGCCCTTCTGCATACCATGCACCCGCCTCTGGTCCTCTGTTGGTATAAAAAAAGGGATCCTTAATGAAATGACACCTTACATTATAAGTTTAATAAACAAACTAAACAAATAAATCTAGTTGCAAACAAGATCCAGTTTTGCGGAAAAAAACAAGTACTGGCAAATGCTAAGATGGTATCAATACTAGATTATAAATGAACACACAAAAAGGCGACCCAAAAAGGACGAAGTACCCTTGTTAGGGTAAACCAAAAAACCCCAAGAATTAGTGTTTTCACATGTGTGATATGTATCAGTGGAAAATATCCAAGACATTGTATATCCGATTCAAAATGTATTTTTTAAACAAAAGAAAGGGAAACATACCGGTAATTGGGCTTGATGGTCTTGGAGGCCCTCCATCCTCCTCCTCCTCCTCGGAGGTGGGCCAGTGCTGGTGGGTTGAGGGAGGTGAGATGGCGGAAATGGTAGACGGGGTGGAAAATCGAGGGGGTGGTGGAGGGTAAAGAAAAGAGAGGGGGTGGTGGAGGGGAGGGGGAAGAAAAGAGAGGGGGTGGTGGAGGGAAGGGGGAATTTTGGGGGTGGTGCAAATTGGGAGAGGGAGGGGACTCAGCTATTGGCCGGGCAGGGGTGGAGCGGGAATTGGGGGAAGGTTGGGGAGATGGTCATCAGCGTCAGGGGCCGAGCCCGGCGATTGAAGTCTGCAGCGAGGCCGGCTTCTGCGTTCAGCCCCTAAATGATTAATGAAAAATGTTTTGGTTTTTTTGGAGGGGGGGTGGAACACAAATTTACAACACAAAAAAATTACAAACATTCAAAAAAAGGAAAACATGCACAAACAGACATGTCAAAAAACAACAAACAGGGCTATCCTGAAAACAAGCACACACAGACATGTCAAAAAACAACAAACAGGGCTATACTGAAAACATGCACACACAGACATGTCAAAAAACAACAAACAGGGCTATATTGAAAACAAACATGCACACGCAGATAGGGCCGCAAAAAACAAACAGGGCTATACTGAAAACAAACATGCACACGCAGATAGGGCCGCAATTAACAAACAGGGCTATACTGGAAACAAGCACATGCAGATAGGGCCGAAAACAAATCATAAAAAAAAACACTTACTTGCAGCGATCCGCAGCCGAAAACATGCCAGCAAGCGGGGGGTGCGGTGCTGCAGATCCGACCACCTGCGCTCTAATTGCCTGATATTACGGCGTGAGCAGAAGGAGCGCAGGTTGTGGCGAACCTCTGCATAGGATGATCGCTTGGCCCGGTTGGTAATGGGGGGAGGCTGGCTGGTGATCCTCCGGTCCATGACCTCGGTGAGGACCAACAGCTCCCGTGTGGTAAATGCGGAGGCTCTCATGATGGCAATGATTTTTTTTAACAACAAACAGTTTTAATAAAGGCCAGAGAAAACTTTTGATTGGCTAATGTACTTTGTAAATTAACAGGAACCATTGTATTGGTTATTGTATGAGTCATGTGTCCTACGGGCTCCAAAATATAATGTGAGTTATGATAGGCTTCATGCAGTGACATGCGTAAGCTAATTTAAATGAAGAAATTAAAATCGGAAAATAGGACTATCCTAAACACAGGAAAACAATAGGATATTTGGTTACAACATGTATTTTTGATAAAGTAAACCATTGGTGAAACCGTACGTTTTCTGCAGGAAAAATGACACACACGGATAAGAATAAAGTTTATTGAAAATTAAAAAAAAAAACGGATTGCAAACATGTGAAGAGCAATTAAGCTAATTAATATATTGATTGGAATGATACGATTAAAGTATGTATGCAGAATGAACAAGCAGGTAATCGAAATCTGACAGGCCCACTTCCGGTTTGGACTTGTGCGAGCATTCCCTGCAACCAAATTTGGAGATGGACGGTTGCAATTTTGCTCGTTCGTTAGCTATAGGAGGGGTTGGGAGACTTTGGGGCGGAAGATTAGCTATGAGCGAACTTACGAGCGAGCGATTGAATTTACATTTTCTCGCTCGTTCGTCGAACGAGCGATCTGCCACTTGCGTACGGCTCTGAATCAGGCCCACAGTAAGGTCCATAAATATTGGGACATTGACAGAATTTTCAGATTTTGGCCTCTATTCACCACCACAATGGCTTTGAAATTAAACAAACAAGTTGTTATTTAACTGCAGACTTTCAGATTTAATTTGAGGGTAATTACATCCAAATTGGGTGAACGGTGTAGGAATTACAATGGTTTCTATATGTGCCTCCCACTTTTTAAGGGGCCAAAAGTAATGGGACTATCAACTCAAAAGCTATTTCATGTACAGGTGTGGGCTATTCCCTCGTTATTTCATTATCAATTAAGTAGGTAAAAGGTCTGGAGTTGATTCTAGGTGTGACATTTGCATTTGGAATCAGTTGCTGTCAACTCTCAATATGAGATCCAAAGAGCTGTCCCTATCAGTGAAGCAAGCCATCATTATGCTGAAAAATCAAAACAAACCCATTAGAGAGATAGCAAAAACATTAGGTGTGGCTAAATCAACTATTTGGAACATTCTTAAAAAGAAAGAACGCACCGAAGAGCTCAGCAACACCAAAACACCCGGAAGACCACAGAAAACAACTGTGGTAGATGACAGAAGAATTATTTCCCTGGTGAAAAAAAACCCCTTCACAACAGTTGGCCAAATCAAGAACACTCTCCAGGAGGTAGATGTATATGTGTCAAAGTCAACAATCAAGAGAATACTTCACAAGAGTGAATATAGAGGGTTCACCACAAGATGCAAACCATTGGTGAGCCACAAAAACAGGAAGACCAGATTAGAGTTTGCCAAACAACATCTAAAAAAGCCATTACAGTTCTGGAATAACATCCTATGGATAGATGAGACAAAGATCAACTTGTACCAGAGTGATGGGAAGAGAAGAGAAGGAAAGGAACTGCTCATGATCCAAAACATACCACCTCATCAGTGAAGCATGGTGGTGGTAGTGTCATGGCGTGGGCATGTATGGCTGCCAATGGAACTGGTTCCCTTATATTTATTGATGATGTGACTGCTGACAAAAGCAGCAGAATGAATTCTGAAGTGTTTCGGGCAATATTATATGCTCATATTCAGACAAATGCTTCAGAACTCATTGGATTGCGCTACACAGTGCAGATGGACAATGACCCGAAGCATACTGCAAAAGCAACCAAAGAGTTTTTTAAGTCTAAAAAGTGGAATGTTATGCAATGGCCAAGTCAATCCCCTGACCTGAATCCGATTGAGCATGCATTTCACTTGATGAAGACAAAACTGAAGGGAAAATGCCCCAAGAACAAGCAGGAACTGAAGACATTTGCAGTAGAGGCCTGGCAGAGCATCACCAGGGATGAAACCCAGCATCTGGTGATGTCTATGCGTTCCAGACTTCAGGCTGCAATTGCCTGTAAAGGATTTGCAACAAAGTATTAAAAAGTGAAAGTTAGATTTAGGATTGTTTAGTTTGTCCCATTACTTTTGGCCCCTTAAAAAGTGGGAGGCACATATAGAAACCGTTGTAATTCCTACACCGTTCACCCAATTTGGATGTAATTAACCTCAAATTAAATCTGAAAGTCTGCAGTTAAAGCACATCTTGTTTATTTCATTTCAAAGCCATTGTGGTGCTGAATAGAGGCCAAAATATGAAAATTCTGTCAATGTCCCAATATTTATGGACCTGACTGTATATTGTTGATCAGTCAATATATCTGTTGCCCACTGGCCAGTTTGGTACCAGCGATACGTCTGTGAACAACGTCATTCACAGACATATCACGTCGGCTGTGCAGCACAGCAAATGGCAGATATATTTACAGATATATCTGTCCATCAGGCAGTGTGCACGGGTGGTCTGATATGGATCCTTCTTTATGCTACACTTACCACCCATACACATGCAGCAGAGGCCACAGGGAGGGAATGGAACACGCCCCCAGCCAGCAAGATCCGCGGCTAGAAGCAGATGATGGTCATTCAGTGTATATGAATGACCATCATCTGCAGATATATCTGCAGATCACTCTAAATAGCGGGCATTCTAAACAGCAAAAGGGTAACTCAGAACTGCGATAATCGAATAATCTGCGACCGATGCTGTGTCTTTGTATGCAGTTTAATGGATATGCAAACCCATGTGTTAGTGTCTCAATACAATCCTTGTCTATGCAAATCCAAAATTTGCATATTATCACACAGCAGTTGGATATGGGGGGCTCATTCAGACCTGTTCCCTATGATGCGAATGCTCATAGCTGGCAGATAGTCACTAACTGCGCATGCGTATGCATCACAATGTGCATGCGCAAAACAATGCAAGAGATTGGGATGCATTCACTCACTACAGAAGACTACCCAGTAGAGTGATTGAGAGGAGAGGCCATTTATGGGTGGTGACAGGGGCTGACCACTGGAAGCGGGGGAGTGGAGGTGCGAACGCAGGCATGCCTGAGTGCCACAATGCCATTTCAAAGGCATGCATAATTAAAAGGCAGCATCATAGTTCATGTCACTTGGTGGTATTTCACTCTGAAGTGATCTCTGTGCTTGCGGCTTGGTAAAGGCAACCTTAAGCACTGCGATCGCATCCAATGATGCTCAATGTACCAATGGTTATAAGCACTTCCAGGAGATGACGTGCGCAAGTGGGCATTGTATGAATTCCTGGTGGGTGTCTACATACACAAAGCAATTGCACACCAAAACGTAGTGAGTGTGCTTATGCCTTGCCGTGCGATCGCCTGCCATGCCGTCACTTTGCCGAATTTGCATACGCTGGGAGCGGGCCTACGCATCTAGCAAGCAGGTCTGAATGAGCCCCTCGGATCACAGCTGCAATGGGATGATTGAAAAGTGAGACTGATGTTTTTACTCATAATCAGATGACTCCACAAGATACAAACTTTTTTCTTATTCATTGTAGCATCCTTAACATTCAATACATTTTTTGCGACATTTCAACAACTGTTCAAAGGCATGCATTAAACTGTTTTGTGACATCGCTTTTAGTGTTGCAGTTGTGGCATTTTTCACTTCATCTGTTGAGAATTTCTTTCCAGCAGTTGTTTTTTCAGGGTTGGGAATGCCCAGAAATCACAGGGCACTAAGGGCCTGATTCAGACCCAGTCACAAGCGCTGAGAGCTCGCAACCAGGTTGATGGTGGCCCAGTGCACATGCGCGAGACCCGGACAGCGATGGGCAATCCGTTGCTCCAGGTCTCACACCAAAGGGGGCATGCTGTCGATGTTGAGTGACAGCACGCTCCCTTTGGTGGGCAGGCGAGGGGTTTGCAGCCCAGACGGAGGTGTTGCCATGAGAACGCTTACCATCTGGGGGCAGTCCCACTGACATCACAAGTGATGTCAGTGGGAGAGCTTTCGGCTCTGTTTGAGCTGAAAGCTCTCTGGGGCTTGCAGCCACGAGACCCTACCACAAAGGTCTCATTGCAAGCCCGATGGTCGTGATGGTCTTGACCATCGCGACCATCATCCTGGCCGCTCGCATTAGCTGTGGGTGGCAACCAGGAGGCCACTCCAAAAAAAAAAAAAGACGCCCTGATTCAGAGCGAGCGCTCTGTCAGAGCTAGCACTCTGTCAGAGCATCCGGCTCTGAATCAGGGCCTAAGTCCGGGCTATATGGAGGATGTTTCAGTGCTGTCCCTTTAATTTCTGTCATTGTCTTGTAGCAAAAACCACTGTTTTTTAGCAAATGTGGTCTTTTCTTCCTCATGGCTCCATGCAAATGGGTTTTTAGGACATTTGCATAGTAGATATCATTAATTGTTTGTCCACATGGAACCCAGTGCTGTAGGATAATACCGTGTCCATCAAAGAAAAGCATGACTTTACACGCCAGAGGAATTGCACAGAATTTTTTGGTCGGAGGCAAATTTGCTTGTTTCCATACACTCGACTGTTGTTTGGATTCCGGGTCATAATGACAAAACCACGATTTCTCACATGTCACAATCATTTTCAGAAAATCGGGTATCCTCTCCAACATTTGAATGGTGTTCTTGCACGATTCAACTCTTCGTAGCATCTGCTGTGCGATTTCTGGGTACCCACCTGGCACACTCGTGATGCATTTTCAGTTCTTTTGTAACAATATGCTGAACCCACTCAAATGAGATGCCAAGTGAAGCCGAAAGTTGCATAAAGTTAACCTTCTGTCATTTTGCAACATCTCCAAAGCTTTGGAAATGCTGACATCTGTAACTGATGTGGATGGTCTCCCAGAATGCACTTTGTCAGTCACTTGCATATTACCCACTTTGAAGTGCTTTCACCACCAAAATACTGCAGCATCGCTAATTGTTTCTCCATCGTATGCTTCCTGTAACATTTCATGAGTTTTTTTTCTGCTTTTTCTAAGTTGAACACAAAATTCAATCACACATCTCTGACATAATCTCACAGGCACGTCTTCCTCATCCGTCATGATGAAACGTACGAAGATCTTCAGACACATTAATGTATGAGCTTCACAATAACCACCATAGCATTGCCACATCTACCTATGGGACAGAAAAACAGAGGCAGTCTTATTACTTTTTTGTCAGGCCTTATATCAGTGTAAATATCTGAATCAGACCCCCATATGCAGTGTTTCAAGGAACTACTCTATACTCTTTTTTTAAGTATTTTCCAGTCCAGGCTGTCTAGTGTTAAAAGTGTTGAGGATTAGATGGGGAAAACATTACATAAATAATGTATATTACAACTGGTGCTGTAGCAAATGTGTTTATTTGCATATTTAAAATTAAGAGCTTGCTTTTATTTATGTCTGTGTTGCACTTAAAACATTGCTGGCAGTGTAACATAAAAACGAAGCTTTTTTAATCTGTTAATTCATGGAAAACAAAATTAATTTGGCTTTATCCAAACTTAAAGTGGGAATTGCAGATGGATTGATATCTGTACACTGCACAGACGCCATAGGTAGAAATCACCAACTGCACTCGCATCGACCAAGTCGTATCCATAATTTATTTATTTATTAACAGTTTCTTATATAGCACAGCAAATTCTGTCACGCTTTACAATTTGAATCAACATTAACATTATACTGGGTTGTAAAACACATACCTACATAAAAGACATACATAAGGGTAAGAGGGCCCTGCTTGCAAGCTTACAATCTATAGGGAAATAGGTGTTCATACCAAAGGATAGGTCCTACATATTGCAAATTGGTCCAGCCCGATTGCAGATGTTCTTGGTGGGCTGTATAAACCAATCACTCTGGAAAGTTGGCCTAGGGTTAGAAGGATGTTAAATTGAAGAAAGAGAAAATGTGATAGGTGTTTACTATAAGAAAAGAGTTAGGAAGCTATAAAAGGCTAGGTGGGCGGTTCTGGAATCTGATAAGCTTGTCTGAAGAGGTGAGTTTTCAGAGAATGCTTGAATGTTTGGAAACTAGTGGAAAGTCTTATTGTGCATGGGAGGGCATTCCACAGGGTGTGTGCAGCCTGAAAAAGTCCTGTAACCATGCATGGGAACAAGTAATGCACAGGGATGAGAGACGCAGATATTTTGAGATAAGTGAAGAGATGTATGTTGGTGAGTGAAGAGATGTATGTTGGTGTGGTTTGGTTAATAGCTTTATGTGCGAGTGTAAGTTTTCTAAACTGAATACGGTAGAAGACCGGCAGCCAATGGAGGGACTGACAGAGTGGATCAGCAGACACTGAATGTTTGGTGAGAAAGATCAACCTCGCAGCTGTATTCAAAATGGATTGTAGTGGGGAGAGACTGTTTTTGGGAAGACCAATAAGGAGACTATTGCAATAGTCAATGCGGGAAATTATGAGTGCATGTATTAGAGTTTTTGCAGTGTCTTGCGTAAGATATAGTCGAATTTTAGCTATGTTTTTTAGATGTATGTAACAGGATTTAGAGACAGATTGAATGTGGGGAACAAAAGACAGTTCAGAGTCAAGGATGACACTAGGCAGCGAGCTTGTGGGATGGGGTTGATTGTCGAGTTGTCAACAGTAATAGGGATATCAGGTTGGTAACTACTATTGGCCGGTGGAAATATAATTAATTCTGTTTTGGATATATTAAGTTTGAGGTGGCGAGATGACATCCAAGATGAAATGGGAGAGAGACATTCAGTGACACGGACCAGCACAGATGGTGACAAATCTGGGGAGGATAGGTAAATCTGAGCATTGTCTGCGTAAAGATGATACTGAAAACCAAAAGAGCTGATTAGTTTGCCAAGAGAGGTGGTATATATTGAGAAAAGCAGAGGCCCTAATACTGAACCTTGTGGTACTCCAACTGATAGGGATAGTGGAGTGGAGGTAGAATCAGAAAAGCGAACAGTGAAAGAGCAATTAGATAGGTAGGATGAGAACCAATAAAGGGCTGTGCCTTGAAGACCTAGTGATTGTAGTGTTTGTATGAGAAGAGAGTGGTCAACAGTGTCAAAGGCAGCAGAGAGATCTAGAAGAATTAGAAGTTAATAATGGCCTTTAGCCTTGGCAGTGACCAGATCATTTACTACCTTAGTCAGTGTTGTCTCAGTGGAGTGTTGGAAATGAAAGCCTGACTGAAATGGATCCAATAAGTTGTGGGTGTTAAGAAAGTGTGTGAGGCGAGTGTAGGCAAGTCTCTCCAGTAGCTTGGAGGGGCAAGGTAGCTGGGAGATTGGACGGTAATTTGAGAGAGAGTTAGGGTCAGAATTTTGTTTTTTCAAAATGGGAGTGATCACTGCATGCTTGAACAGTGATGGAAAGATACCAGTAGAGAAAGAGAGATTACAGATTTCAGTTAAGTGTAGAATGAGCACAGGAGACAGAGCTTTACTGATCTGTGAGGGTATAGGATCAAGAGGAGAGGTAGTAGAGTAGGAGGATGAGAAGAGCATAGCTACTTCATCTTCACTAGTGGAGTCAAATGATGAGAATGTGCCACTGGGTTGACATAGGGAATTGAAAAATACCCTGGCTGAGGAAGTGCATACCATTTCATTTTGGATATTATCAATTTTGTTCTTGAAATAGGAAGCAAGATCTTGTGCACTGATAGTAGCAGGTGAGCTGGGTGACGGAGGGGTAAGAAGTGATTTAAATGTATTAAAAGTTGCTTGGGGTTAGAGGCTTGGGCAGAGATAACAGATTGGAAATATGTCTGTTTGGCATTATCCAGTGCATTACGATAAGAGTGGTAGATCGTCTTATATATGAGGAAGTCACTTGCAGTTTGAGACTTTCGCCACTGATGTTCTACTTTACATGAGAGTTTTTGTAGGATTCTTGTGAATTTGGAATGCCACGGTTGATATCTCAGTCTATGCAGAATGTGATGGGTAGCAGGAGCTACTTCATCAAGGGTAGTTCTAGGGTCTGGTACAGGTGTGATACAGCAGTCTCAGGAGAAGTGAAATTAAAAATAGGTAAGAGTAATTGTTGCAGAGAGGTGGATAGTTGTTCAAAATTAATAGCAGGGTTTGAGGAGGTTTTGTTGATTTGCTTGGCATTGAGGTTGACGTCATGGAGGAGAGTGTATAGGTGATAAGGTTATGATCTGAGAGAGGGAAAGGAGAATTAGTGAAATCAGAGACTGAGCATAATCTCGTAAATACAAGATCAAGGCAGTGATAAAGATCATAAGAGCAAATGGTTTGATTCATCCATTGAGAATTTCTTACTGTTCCATCAAGAAATGGATGGCAGCGAATGGAAAAATAATGGGCAGAATGGTATACCACATGTAGCAACAAGGATATGCCGCATATACTGGTGATTCTCGTATTAGCATAAGCTAGTAAAAAGGCAGGGGTGGTTGCTTCTCCATACAGGTCTGACACAGAATTAGTCGCCAAGTGCCTACTAAAGCGGTGCACAGGCATCTTTAAAGCTCCAGACTCTCTTTCTCATCAATTGCTATTACCCATGATACTAACAAAAAGTGCACTTGTCCCAGAACCAATGATGGTCTGTTGCTGTGTAGCAGTTTCAGAATCAGAGGACAGAATGTGTCTAGTCTAAATAATTGTCCTTTAACATTGACCAAACCATTGTTCTCTCTACAAAACATAGATCCTGATTCAGAGTTGAACACAAATCCAATGGCTTATATTGTTACCGATCCATGCATGTGCAGGATCTTTACTGTGCATTTGCAGATCATTGCCTGCAACTCATGCAAGTGAACCAATGGCTGCATCTTCAGATCATTTACACAAGATGCCTCCTGTGGCATTAGCATATTATTGCACATCTGCTCCATGCAAAGTCGCAAAGGCTGTTCAATAGCATACATTTATAAAAGCAGGCCCTTAGTTCTACCCTATGTAGGCCGTTAGTTCTACTCTATGTAGCACTGGCCAATTACAGTATGATTTTTTTAGGCAATATTTTAAATTGTGAGGCATTATTACACAGGGTACATTTTTAACAATTTAAAAAACTAATATCAAATTAAGCTTTATTGAAAATATGCCTCTTCACACACATAATATTTCCATTTACAAGATATCTTACATTTTCTTTTGAGATCTGCGCAGATCCCCATGTTTTGGTTTTGGTCCTAAATCTTCATCAAATGTATTGGTTTTGGTTTTCTTTAAAAATTGATAAAGACAGCTAAAACCATGTAATTTGGCCCTGTTTTTCTTCCTATAGTATTATTAAAATCATTAACATTAATATCCAGTTATTAATAGTCAATGTTGGCCACCTCACAGCTCACAATATTGTTTTCACCAATATTGGCAAAGGCTGCAGAAGGCTGGCTGGCAAGACTAACCCATATATTAGAACACAAAGGCATAGCAATTTCAAAGAATATAGCAGATCTTTGAAACATATTGTAGTGGCACACCAGTGGCAGACAGGATGGCAGTCTAATAAACTATATGGCCCTATATAATGTTTTAATTAATCAAGAACTAAAAGCCTTAAAGTAAAAGCCTAGTAGAAAATATAATATATTACCAGCACATTTCTCCAAACAGCATATCACAGGCCTCAGGACTATACAAGTGATTGCAGGTTGAGTATTAAGTATTTAGTGGCATGGAAAAAAACAATTAATAAGCATCCAAATGTGAGTTTACAAACACACTGAATTAAGCTAGCAAATCACAGGTCCAACCAAACCAAATCAAATCAAACAGATACAAAATACAAGATATAGAACTTCATTGTTTGTGCTAAGTTGATGTCCAGAAAGGGATGTACTGTATGCTGCTGCTGCTGTGACCTCTAAGAGAGTTGAGAAGCTGGAGCTTATACTTAAACATATACTGAAGGAGGAAAAGCTGAAATGAGCAACTCGGACAATCTGTACTTGTCATAGTCAATTAGGGGGAACATAAAATAAATTCTCATTACAGAGAGAGCCTATTAGTATTTCTCATACAGTCACCATCGCTATTCACATTCATTGTATGGTAAAATATTGTGGTGATAATCGCAAGGAGATTTGTAACATTGTCTTCATGCGTTCAGAATTTCGCTTTGTATTAATATCATTTTGATTACATTTTGATTTTGATACATTTTCATTTGGTTAATTTGATTAAAAGATGTAGAGTAGCTCCTGGAAATGTGGCCTTAATCCCTGAAAGTGAAGCTGGTGATGGATGGTTTCGCAAAATATAGAACATCAATCCCCCAGTTCAGTTTTAATAATAAACCCTTCCTGTCAAACACACAGAATCTTGAAAAAGCCCATAAGAAAAGTAGTGCACTATAGAATTGTCTTTTGGACCTCCCTCCACTCTTATGTTTTATATTAAAAATAACATGTACAGTTAAACAAACCCAGCACTTCAGTGACAGAGACTGACAATTTTGTGGCTAAAGTGCTTGGATTGTTTGGGTCCCCACAAAAAGAAAAGCTTAGTGATTTTGTTAAACTAAGCTACCAATAGGCTTAAGTCTAACAATGATGTTAGGTAATTAGTGAATCTTTACTCAAAAATGGGGAAGTGGTTTTTTAGGGTAGTGCAGCTATATCATGAAAGATGTACATACAGTACTTTCTGGTAGGTTATAAAATAAAGGGCATACAGCATAACAATGGGGGTGGGGGAAGGGAATTGATGGCACAGGAATAGTAGTGTGTAATCCTAATAATTTTAGTGATGTACAATAGACAGTGTATTGGTGTGTTTGTGTAAATAAATGATAACATAGGGCCTGATTCAGACCCGCTCGCGAGCGCAGGATGCTTGCAAGCGGGTCAATGGTGCCCTACTGTGCATGCGCACGATGGAGGGAGCTCCATCATGCGCATGCACGAGACCTGGCTAGCGACGGGGTAGCCGTCGCTCCAAGTCTCGCACCAAAGGGGGCATGCTGTCGATGTTGATTGACAGCAAGCCCCCTTTGGTGGGCATGCTGGGGGCGTGGCTGCCAGATGGAGGCATTCCCATGGGAATGCCTACCGTCTGAAGCCAGCCCCACTGACATCAGTAGTGATGTCAGTGGGAGTGATTTTGGCTCTGATAGAGCCAAAATCACTCAAGGGCTTTCGCAAGCCCGATGGTCACGATGGTCTTGATGATTGTGACCATCATCATGGACGCTCACTATAGCTGTGGGTGGTCACCCACAGCTATGTGAGCGTCCAAGTGGCCGCTCCATTTTCATGTAGGAGGGCCCTTATTCAGAGTGAGCACTCTGGTCAGAGCGTCTGGCTCTGAATCAGGCCCATAGAACAATGTAGTGGGAAGTGTTTTATTGCAATTACATGAGTCACAATGTATAAATTCAGATTGTCTATTTTAGGGACTACCTTTTCAGAGTATATCAGTAGGATACTGGTATACTAGGAGGACTACTATTTTGGGGTCATAGGAATAGTCTTTAGGAACATCTCTAATATGGCTTAAAATACTCTTCCTGTAGTGATAAAGTGCAAGGGGCTGTGGTGGTCAGTTATAGATAGTCCAAGGTATACAACTGGATAGTCTCTTTTCTGGGGCTATATATACTTAAAGGTAGTGGAGATGATCAGTAGGTGGCATCCAGTCTAGTGTGTGATACACTTTCTGGTAAATTCTTTGCAGGGATGCTTTTTGAGGTCACCAAGCGTGCTAGTGTGGTTGTGGTTGCAGGTGTCTCAATCAGCTACCCTTGCTGGTTTTTCTCATGCAGAGCTTGTGGCACCATGGGGGTAATTTGTACATTATCATTAAAGTAATCCTCCACCATTCTATTGTTGCTTACTGTATCAGATTGAGTCATGGTAGATGTGTCAATATATGTGGGCAATTTGACCAGATGTCATAAGGTTTCAATATTTTTCACTGAGTTGACTTATCATCATCACCAGTGGGTCTCTTGGATAAGGTCAGTTTTTCACTGGCAGTAGCATTTGCAGGGGTAACCTGAATCAGGAGACATTGTCAAGTCAAGTGTCACTTGAGGTGACAACCTGCTCACAGGGAGCTATTTACTTATCTTAAGATCTGTGTCAACAGGAGAGAAAGATATATAGGATAAAGTATAGTTGCCAAAATGTACACATACAATTGCAAGATGGTGCAAACCTTGTGGTCCTGGCAAAGCAAATAAAGAAAATGTGTTTTTCACACATGTTAAAATATATGTTTAAAAATCCAGATCATAAAGCTAAAATTGAGTTCTAGGTATTAGTAGGTAATTAGTGGTATAAAAAGAAAAGTGTATTTAAACTGATGGTGCATCCCTGGAATAAAAGGTAAGTATTGATGATAAAAAGGAACAATTCCATCATAATAAATACATAGTGTTTCCTCTTTTGAAGTTTGTGCAACAAATAGTGTATATCAAATTCTAAACAGTGGATATCAAAGAGGCACTGATAGCATATTCTAGACATTGGATATCAAAGTGGTACTGATAACATACTGTAAATAATCAAATGTGTAATGCATTTCACATTCCTGTGTAGCTATAAAAATTACTGTCACTGGTGAAATATTATCAATATAAGTAATGGTTGAAAACTCTAAATAATTAAACAGCCAGTCCCAAATACAATGTGATAAATCAAGTATTAGTAATTATACTGACAAGAGTGAACCCTATAGAGAGTATACTTTTCCCTTTTTTTGTTATGAAAAAAGAGTGTGATCAAGAAATCCAACATACTTAGCGGAATCACTTAGTTTAATCTCCTCCTTCAGCTTCTATAACTACTTTTCCAGTAGTTTATTTAAGAGCATTACCTGACTCAGGCTGACAATGTTTGAACTCACTTCAGTGGTTACAATTAAAAATAGTTTCAGTAGCTTGCATAAAACAGAGAGTATTCTCCAGTGTGCTGCAGTAAAGTAACATGTCTCCCTTCTCTCTATGTGTGGATTGGTAGACAGTATCTCTGGATAGACAATCAATAGACACAAGCAGATAGACAGATAATAGGTTGACAGGGACAAAAAGTTGACATGGTTAAAAGTTTGACAGGTAAATGGTCAATATAGACTTAGGTTGACAGGGTTGACAAAGCAAAGGTCAACACAAGTTTTACTAACTCTAACCCCAACACTAACCCTCCCCCTAGTTCCTAACCCTAACTATCCCCTTTTGCAGCCTATCTCTAACACTTCACCAATTGCCTAATCATAAACATAACCCTAAAAATCTTGAAAAATCATTAAATTTTCTTTTGATAATGCTGAGAATGCCCAGAAATTTTATGAGACACATCCAGCATCTCCTGCATGCACCTATAATTTTTTAAATAAACTTTTAACCACCAAGTTTAGCGAATGCATAAAACATGGTACATATTAAAACTCATCAAGTTGTAATCCATTTACAATGTTACTTTCAATATCGGAAATGACAAATCCTGAGGAGAACCTTAGGGGGGTAAGCCATTTAATCACATCTCAGTTTTTCCAACATTTTGACACTGAAATGCTTTTTAGTAAAGCCAGTGATAGAGAGAGTAGCCTGCCTGTGAATGAGCTGACATTGTGTGTTAGATACTACTGCTGAAGTAATACAACTACCCATGTAATATTTAGTTTTAATAAGTAGTTAAGTGGATGGTCTTTACAAGGGCATTTTCTAAGCAAAGAATAACATTTTGTTAAATGTCCCGGTACAAGTAAGGAATTGCTGTGCTGGTAAAATAGAATTGAGATTTAATTTGGTAGTGTGGACACATGACCTCAACTAATCTTCTAAAACAACATGCATTGATACCAGATATTGGACACAGATCTGATGTTAACATAACTGTCATGGCTTCAGTGATGTAAACAGGATGGCACCTGTCATACAGTACTTGGTTTCTCATGGAAATAATTGTTTCACAAGCAATTATTTTGTCAAATTACTAGTCTGCTTCTGGGTCTCCTACTGTAATGAAGATTCAGCCCGGCAGCATCAGCCCTAGCACACAAGGATTAATCTTCAAACTGGTGGATTTGCCTTTTTAAATTGGATGCAGGACTACCTTCAATCTCTAATAAAGAGGTTGATGATGAAGGTGTTGGTGTTGGAGATTGCATGTGCTGGTATATATACATGCTTCTTGTAGCCAATGCTGGACTGCTTGTTATTTTATATGATTTTCCCGACTTTACTAAACAATTTGAATGAACTTGCTGCAAATGATGTAACAGGGAGGAGGTGCCTATATAACGTGTTCTTGTCCAACACATTAATCATCCTCATTTGTATCAAATGCACAATTATCCCACTTATCCTGTTGCAGTTCAATAGTAGCATCCTCAATTTCCATGTCTAAATCATCATCATCATCAACATCACCATCATTAAAATTAGTTTAACTGCTACTCATCCTCTTTCAGATATGGTGGAAAGAGCCTAATGTAGGATTACAGTGTCATAATCAGAAATGTCAGACATACACATAGACTAAGTGGGGTTTTTTGTGCACTGATTTACCTGTTTCAGAGGTGACATTTACAGTATACTCAGGGCCTGACTCAGGTTTGGAGTAGAGTAAGATAGAAGACGTACCTGTGCATCTTGGTAAAACCATGTTGCACTGCAGGAGGGACAGATGTAAAATGTGTAGAGAGATTTAGATTTGGGAGGGGCAAGTCCAAACTGACATCTAAATTGCAGAGTAAAAATAAAGCTGTCCTGCATTTTTGGGTTACATGCAAAATCAGCCAGTCTTTACCCCACGTGCAAAAAAATGCATGTATTTGCACCACTTGCATTGCAAAATGGTTTGTCCAGGTACGCAGCTACTCCCAACTCTGAATCAGGCCCTCCGAACAAGAAGGTGGTGCATGTGAGATTACAAAAGAAGCCTGACTGTATTTTATCCCTGACTTTTGCAATAGGCAACACAGGTTGTGTAATGGTTAACACTGCTCACTCAAAGCCCTGAAGTAATGGGTTTGATTCCCACTATGGCCCAGTGTAGAGTTTGTATATTTTCCCTGTGCTTGCATGGGTTTCTTCTGTGTGCTCCAGTTTCCTCCCACATTCAAAAAATATACTGGTAGCTTAATTGGCTTGTAACAAAGATTAACCCCTAGTGTGTATGTGTGTGAGCATGTGTTAGGGAATATAGATTGTATTTCCCCAAGGACTGGTGTGAGTGGCTAAATATTATCTGTAAAGTGCTGCAGAATATGTGTGCTCTATATAAATAACTGATAATAATAATAACTGATAACAATTGGCATTCTAGGTCATGAAAGAACAGTAGCAGGACCACCACTTGCAAGAAAAGGCCATTGTCTAAGTCTTTCCTTGTGTGGTGTATGGCATGTCATCAATTTTACATTTATTCAGCAGTAAGTTTTCCCTTCATGTTTAGAGGTGATGTTTTTAAAAGTTGTCAAACATTGTTTAGATTTGAAGTGCCCTTTCTTACACCTTCTTACCACATGACCTTCTTTTAAAGTAGATGTTAAAGATGTACTATAACTGAAAGCACTTGTACTGGAATGCTTTTGTTCTTCCATAGACTGATCCATGATTGATTTACACCATACAATGAGATAGGGAAATTAAAGACTGTGACCATTTTACTGCAGTTTTATTAACAGATCTAAAGATTTTTTATGCCACAAAAAAATATTTTCCTTTATTATTTTGGGTTGCAGCTGACTGTGACAACACACAAAGTAAGTATATTGATGTATGCTGCCTCTCAAAAACTGTCAATCTTCCCTTGAAATATGATATAAATTAAATTAGTATTATTTTATGCACTTTTATTATTTTGTGGAGCAACTGACTAGCACATAATCACACACAGTAAATACAATAATATATGCTGCCTCTGAAAACATTCAATCTCTTCTTGAAATGTGATTTAATTTGAATTATACAATACATTTATTTAAATCAGGAAAATATGTCTTTTCTGAGGTGCAACTCACTCAGACACAGCACAGTATTTTTTGGTCAACTTAGCTGAAAATCACACTGCCTCTGCCCCGCTCAATCAAAAGTGACAATATATAGTGCAGTGTTGATAGATATATATGTGAATAACAATTGTAAGTAAGTGCAGCTCACTTCAAGTTCACATCTAACAAACATACAAAAGAACCTGTTTGCACAGGATTGCAGGTGCTACTAGTGTCTGACAAACAAAAACATACAGTAGTGACAGAAGCCAGTTTACAGTTTGCACTGTACTGCAGATGGTATATAGTGTCATCAATCACATACAGTACACAGTGACAAAGATGCCTGCAGTCTTTCCACCTTTCTCACCCACTCTATCTACCTTCAAATATCGCTAATGGTGTATCTAATTGCATCTGTTGAAGCACACCTACAGCCCACACCCTCTTCATACACTCTCCTGTATGAAATGATGACTGATCATGATGGAGTGACTATTATATGCAATCAACAACATATGAGAGCCAAAATTGCCAGACAAATTATGTTTTGACTTATTTTTAGATCCAAACTTGGTGGGATGACCCAAACTGGAACTTGGTTCTACTTGGAGATTCCAAGTTCACAAATTTCTGCAAAACCAAAATGTTCATCACTAATAAGTAGTGTTCTGCCTGACCTACTACAGAAATACTGAAAGTGGTATAATCCATGATATGTTTCCAAAAATAACAAAATAAGAATTAGTATAACAGAAGAACAAAATGCAGGAGGGGCCACCGGACCCAGAAATTACAGTGCCTTAATGTATACAATTAAATGGATACTGTATAGTAAATATTAGCCTGGTTGGTGTGTATACTGCCATATATATTAGAGGGATTAGCCACTTTAATCTTAGAATTTTGTTGGTTAGCCTTCGCCAAATAAGCAATTGTCATACATTTGAAAGATCAGTCTCATGGAGTGAAAAATATGAGCACTGACTTATCCAACACTAATACAATGCCACCTGACTGCATTATGCAGCTTTGGTGAAATGCATCATCATTCCTAGTAAAGGAAAAATATTTCTACCTTTACATATTTAAAAAAATATATAATAATAAAAATTACAAAAACATAATAACAAAAAATGTGGTTCCTTTCCCTTAGAAAGAGGCATCCCTGATTGTACTAGGGTTATAATTATTGTTAAATAAAATAATGAATATTGTCCTTTACAACATGTCAAAGCTTGCCCTGTCATGTCCACTTTCAATGGCTAAGAAGACATGCTGACACTTGGAAAATGTCAAGTGTCTGCATGTCTAACAGACAGGGCCTGCTGACACCTGTAAATTTTTTACACATACACCATGACAAAGGTACATTTTAAATAAAAACTCCCTTCAAAACAGCAGAATATTCCAAAACACATAATCAACATGATGCTACATCTAACTAGGTCCCATCAAAAACAAAAGATCACTGACGGAGGAATACATTGGGACATCATGATTGTTCATAGCATGAAAAGATCCATGCCCTGACCACTCAGGGTCTCCCAATGCATTCCTGGGACTGCACTCAACACGGCCCACTCATCTCTGCTATATTGCCACCACTCCTGGCTGTAAAAGCCTAGTATTAATTTAATTGAAATTCAGGAGGGACCCTATGCTCTTTGTTCCTCAGATTTTCCACTATCAACTAGACTTCTAGTGCTGGTTAACATTATGGTGGGAGGCACCACACATATAAATAATAAAAATGTTAAGTACACCAATCCCATAATCACAAAACCTATTAAGATTAAAAGTTGAAAAAATAAATAAAATGAATAAAGAAACAAATATGATAATATTAATAATACTTAATTTAATATTCATGAGAGATGAACTACTGCTCCTGATTAGTTGTATATTTTTTAAGTAGGGAGGCATAACAGACATGACCTATTTTGTCATTGGGAGTACCATGGGAGATCACAGCTTACATTAGATAAAAAACAGAAGACTTCATGTAAATATATATACTGTATATATTTTAATTATTAATTTATTATATGGTGACATTTATTTATTTATTTAATAAATGGAGTATGTTGATTTCTTAGTTTAATAATGGAGGCACTATTAGAGATTTATAGTAGAAATGGGGAACTATGCCTTACTTATTTACCATTTTTGAAACATTTTAGCATTACCCACTGGTCAATGGTATCACGAGTGGCCCAGTGCTACATATTATTCGACCAGACAACTTGCATATGGTTTACTCTCTTACATCACTCATAGCCACATATTTTCTCTTTTTTCAAACTATATTTTCAGTGTTTCATTCTGGTGGATTTACAACATGCCTTTTGATAGATTTAGCACTTTGCTTTCTTATCATGGAAAAAAAAATCTGAAAGGTTATGTATAATGTGGAGCTTTGTAAAACATCTATTTTCCAGCACTTTTTAAAAAAAAATTCCATTAGCAAATCCTGCAGTTGGAATCATTCAAGAATATTGCAGAAAAACTAAACTTCCTTAAACTGATACTATTAAATGACCCCCAGGTTTTTATGTAGCAGACAATTTCCAAATCATAAATAGATTTTGATAATCTGAGACACAAATAATATTTCAGTGAAAAATAACTTTGATAATCTAGGTGAACTTAAATATATCTATGTATTAATTAGAATACAATAAATAAATTAGTATAGTAAAAATTCACTCCCAAATCTGTTATCTTCACTCATTTGTACAATACTTACCCTATGTACAATTAAATATTGTAATGCATAAATCAAACTTCAACTTTACAGTAAATTGTAATTAGAAAAATATGTACCTAACATGATAAAGTTAGCTTGCACAGCAAACTATTATCATATTACAGATACTTGGCAAAAAATTTATAAATTAAAATTTTTTTTCTTGAACAAGGTCAAATTATTTAATAGCTCTGTCCTTGTTACATATTTTCACATGCTTCTTCTACCCTTCACTTGCTTCTAAGATAAAAATATTTGCTAAATTCATTCTTACCATCCAATTAACCATCATAAGACTTTCTTTTCTGCTTTTTGTAGCACATCTATCTTCATGAAACAAATATTGATTATTTTACTTTTGCATAGCTAGGTAAATCATGGCTACTTGATTTTTAGATTTAAAAGTCAAATGTATTACTGATTAATTTCATTACCCATCATAATTAGACAGAAATTATAATCCTATAGTGATACATATGAAAATAATGATATTGTATATGGAGTTAAACTCCAAAAATTAATTAAATACAGCAATTCAGCAGTTTTTCTATTGTGTAGGGTAATGGTTCCCAAACTGTGTGCCTAGGCACCCTGGGGTGCCTCGGGACACTTGCAGGGGTGCCTCAGGTTGGTGGTCTAGCACAAAATCGAATTATTTATAGTCAATTTATATGTGGATAAACAGAAGCGCAAACCTGCTCACCACCACATAACTGAGCCTAAGGATGACAGGTAAGTACAAATTACTACATTTTTTTCTGAATAACAAACATTTGGCTTAGGGGTGCCGTGAAACAAAGCTGATACTCTAGGGTTTCGTGATCCAAAAAAGTTTGGGAACCTCTGGTGTAGGGCCTGGTCTAAAATCTCTTTTAAATTGTGAAGGATGAAAGTACAACATTCCTTACCTATGAGGGTTTTGCCATCAGGAAATCCGAGGGCTGATTCTAAGTGGGATGCAGCCGCATCTGTGTCGGTGCCTTTTTGTTGTTGCCCATCTGCAACTTTATGCAAATGCCATGAAAAACCCTTCCCTGGTGAATATCCGTGCAACCAAATATGCAAGGACTGAGATGCCCACTTGCAGTATATGTAGATGTTAAAATACTGATGCCTCTTTAGATACACCATTGGCTGCACCATATAAACTTACACCAGCCCTATAGAATGTGCAGTTTCTCCTGCTGATTATGGCCTCCTACAGTATGTGAGCCACATCCCTGTGACCGCCCATTAAGGCCCAATACATTTTTAAGACATTTCTGAGACCTTGTGTCTCATTTGCAACTGCAGCTCTTTGAGCATGGACTCTGGGCACTTGCACAGTGCAATTTATAGTAGATACATGCACAGTAGCAAAAAAGCTCAACTGAGTCCGACATCAGCTGTGTGTCAAATTCAGAATCGAGCTTAAGGTTTTTTTTATTACTCTAATGAATTTATTAAAAAACAGGAGTACCAGGTGCGTAACTAGGTATTTGAAGACCCCATAGCAGACGTTTGAAGATCCCCTATGTACCACCCAATGGTGAAAAATGTATTACACATGTAACTTTGAGAAGAAAGATAGGCCCCCCTCAGCTATGGGCCCCATAGTAGCTGTACCCCTTGCACCTATGATAGTTATGCCTATGGTAGCTATGGCAGCTATAGCTTTTTTCATTTATTTCTTGATCAAAGTAATCCAAAATAAATTCTTTGTTGGAAAAATGTTGCATACCCTTAGGACTATCAGTTAAGTTAAAGTAATAATTAAGTTATGAGTGTCAATCAGTGAAATTATATAAAAACATTTCTCTATTTAGCTATGGTCTACACCAGACAGGTTTGTGAATGTAAGCAATGCCTATGTCATTGATTTCTGCAGACTTCAATTAAAAAAATAAGTCAATATCTCATTCATTTCACAATCCATTCTCAGGTTGATAGTGTACAAGTGAAAAAATGCAACACTATGGTTAATAATCTCAGGAGTGGTCATGAAACAAAAATTGGTCCAAAAGCAATGCATACAATATTCAAGGGAGAGCACAAAGACACTCATGGTAATGCCAAAGGATCTACAGGACTCTTTTGCTTTGGTTTATGGCAGTGTTCATGATTCCACAATAAAACAAAAAGGAACAAGAACAGTGTGAACAGGAGAATGCTAAAGAGGAAACATTAAAACTTTGCTAAAGACTATGTGGATGAGCCAGAAGACTACTGTAAGAATGTTCTGTGGACAGATGAGTCTAAAATAGAATGTTTTGGCTTCAATGTAAAACATTTTGTTTGAAGAAAACCAAACAACACATTCCAACAAAGAACCTCATCCCAATCATAAAACAGTTGTGCCAGTAACATAGTCTGGGGATATTTTCTGCCACTGTCATAGGATGACTTTCCATCATTAAAAAAATCTATGTATTCTTTAAATGTACAAAAAACTTCTACATGAGTTTGCTAAGGTATCTGTGCATGTACTGAAGGTGGTCTTAAACAAGATAACTCCAAACACATAAGTCAGTCCAAAATTGCTAAAATATAATAAATTTAGCATTCTAAAATGGCTGAATCGAAGTTCAGACCTTACTACAATAGAAATGCTGGGGTAGGACCTGATATAAGGTGTTAATGCAAGAGAGTTACATGCAACAGCTGCAGCGATACTGTGTGTAATCAGTTGTATTAACAACTACTTATTGTTACACATTGTTACACATTTAATATTGTTGGATTGGTGCTAGCTTATTTGTTGGGTAGTTAATGCAAGAGAGCCCACCAACATCCATAAGGTTAAGCACATCTGCAAGAAAGGATGTGGAAAAAAATCCTCCAATTTGATTTGCTGGACTGATCAACAATTAATGTAAACATTTTAATAAAGTCACTGCTGCTAAAGGGTAAGGGTGATACTGGTAACTGAATACTCGAGATCTACATTTAAAAAAAAATAAATGTAATATTTAAACAATTTTATCAATAAATTCTCTTCTAGCCCCAAAGTGTGCTGTCTTGGATGTATCCTGGACTCCTCCCTCTCCTACAAACCACATATCCAGAGCCTTTCACAGTCCTGTCATTTCCATCTCAAAAATATTTCTAAGATAAGATTAGACCCTTTCTCACCCAGGATGCCACCAAAACCCTCATACACTCACTGGTCATATACAGATTGGACTACTGTAACCTCCTCCTATCTGGCCTCCCAAACTCCCATATCTCTCATCTCCATTTTGCCCTCAATGCTGCTGCTCGACTCATCTTCCTCTCCAAATGCTCTACATCTGCCTCCCCTCTCATACAAGCCCTCCACTGGCTCCCCTTCCCTTTTAGAACCCAATTCAAGGGTCTCACACTCACTTACAAAGCCCTCACCCATTCTTCTCCCATTTACATCTCTGACCTCATCTCCCTCTACTCTCCTGTCTGCCATCTTCACTCAACTAATGCACACTGCCTCTCATGCAAACTGATTACTTCCTCCAACTCCCGCCCACAAGATTTTGCCCATACTGCTCCTGACCTTTTGAACTCTCTCCCTATCAGACTCTCCACTTATTTAAAATCCTTCAAACAGGCTCTCAAGACCCACTACTTCATCAAAGCCTTCCAGCTCCATCCTAACTTGCTGCAACATGCTTCTTCCTCCCTGTTTACCCCATCTGTGTCACACCTGTTTGTCTGCCCCTCCCCTTTAGAATGTAAGCTCTTATGAGCAGGGCCTCTACGCTCTTGTGCTACTCCTTACATTACTTTCATCTACTTCTTACCCCCCACCAGGGCACCTAACACTTGGTTGCTTATGCTCTGTTGCATATCTAGGTGTTATGGTCCCTAAAGTTGCAATGTATATTATCCATGTCCTTGTACTATATTGTACTGTAAGTCATTTGTCAAATTATTTGTTTATGTACTTTGTAAGGTGCTGCGGAACACTTGTGGCGCCATATAAATAAAGTATAATAATAATAATAATAATAATAATAATAAATTAGTACATACTGTATAACCTTTGTGTGTTATTCTCTTTAGCTAATTTTATGACAGATGAAATTCTTAACACATTCAAGGTCAGAAATGCAGAAAGTACTAACAGGTTCACAAATTAATTAGCACTAATAAATTTGAAGATTAGCTGTTTTGTTGAAGTATTTTGCATTCATTAAGGTTTTCTTTCTCACATAAAGGCCTGATTTCGAGTCACAAACAAGAGAATGTGCACGGATCCTATGGATTTATCATTCTGCATATGTACAAAAGAATTAAATTGGCTTCTGCACATGCGCCAAATCAGGCATATGTACTGTACATGGTACGGATTGATCGTCCCTTGATGGATCACACCTTCTGTGAAATGGGCATTTCTGGGTGGTGATCATGTGAGTGCACAGTCTCATGAGCGTGTCATGGGAGTTTTATGAGCATGTATGCTGGATTCTTTGCCCGATCATAATGACGGATACTGGATGCCATTTCAGAAGGATTTTTTGTACCAATCATGGTTTGGATGCAAGTCCAGATAATAATGATGATGGTTGTGGTTGCAGATGTGAAAACAGTGGGTGGGACTTCCACATAACAAGACACAAATAGTAGTAAGTAGGCTACCATGGCTGATTGGAATTGTGGCCGCAAATGCATCTGACTCAGAAGACCCAATGTGTTACATATCTCAGTTAATACAAACATCAACTTTGTATTATTTTGAGAAAACCTGGCAACTGTAAGTCATTGTTAAGGGAAGTGGGTATCATTGTCCACCTTTAGAATGACACAGTGTTAGCTAACACAATATAGTTTTGTCTTCTTCAATTGTCATCATTCTTAACATTAGGATGGATTAGCCAATGTTTGAATAAGGCTTTTTTGTTTGCCATGAAATGTGTCTATTACAAAAATCACACATACCTTCCTTTTTTATTAGTATTGTACAAAAGGGTAGACTTCAGAGAAGACTTCTGATTGAAGCCTCCATAACTCAAACACACATGAAGCATTGATATTTCAAACACCTGGTGCAGGATTTTAACCAGGGTGTATAGTTCTATTATTTTTACAATTAGAGGCATAATGTTACATCTGGAGCTACATTAATGCTTTTAAAGATCCAGGGCGCCTAATACAGGGTGCCTGTTGTGTCTCAAATTAAGCACATTAGGACCTGATTCTGAAAATGGGTGCAAATAGATTTTTTTTGCATGAAGGGTAAATGCTAGCTGCTTTTGCATGTAATCAATATAAAAAAGTGGAAAGGGTATCTGGGAAAGATTTTGCACAAGAAAAAACTTATATCTTTAATCCGCCAACAGCAAATAAAGGTTATCAGGACTGGATCCTCCTTTACACATTTAAGGTGTTGGTGGTGCTCCCAGGAGTCAGAAAATAGTCAAACAAATGTAAAATTACTTGCATAGACAGGTCAAGAAAGACTCATTTTTGGGGCACTCCTATGGTCAGTATTGTATGTAACGTGAATGATTAGCAAAACAATTTTTAAAATATAAATTTTATTAGTATACTCATTAAAATAAAAGTGCAAAAAGTTGTGCATTTTAAAATGTAATCATATATAGTCAATGTACTATCAATTCTGTTTTAGGAGAGTCCAAAATTACCCTCAATAACAGAGCTAATGTGGGCAAATATAATGTATTAATTGGTAAACCTTATCAATCAAACACTACAACATATGTGTTAATTCAGTGGTTCTCAAACTCGGTCATAAGGACCCCACACTGGTCACATTTTCCAGGTATCCTGGCAGGTGCACAGCTGTATACATTACTCACTGACACATTTTTAAAAAATCCACAGGTAGAGGTAATTACTTCACTTGTGATTCTGTGAGGAGACTTGGAAACATTGCACTGTTTGGGGTCCGGAGGACCGAGTTTGACAACCTGTGCATTAATTAAAGAATTTATCAACAGTCACAAGCAAGAATTATATATGGATTTTGAGTTTATAGTGTGTATCATGCAGTAAATCATAGAATTTTACATTAGTCACAAAGCAAAAACCAGGGTATCCAGATCCATTGCACATACAAACCTATATCAAAGTGTTGGCACCAATATTCAATTTCAGCAATTCTGTTTGGCCACAAATCAACACCATTCACAATTCTTTGATGATTAAGGGCCGTATTCAATTTTTTTCGCCATTCGCAAAATCGTCCATTTATCGCCAAAAAAGGCAAAATTTTTGCAAAAAAAAGGCAACATTTTTTACAAAAAAAGGCGAAAATGCCAAATAGGTGACAATGGAGAAAATAACTGGAGAAAAGTTTCCTCCATCCCAGACCAGGAGAAATAAAAATGAAAATCCCTATTTTTGGCTACAAATGTGCGGATTTCTTTCAGAACCTTTTGGACACCCCCTACTTATAAATTACCCAATTTTTTTTGTTAGTTGCGTACTTTGGTGAAAAACTACTGTGTAAATCTTGGGTGAAAAAAAAAATAATTGAAAATGATAGAAAGCAATTTTTTCCCCATGATATTACTACTCCACAAAAAATGGGGATACATTAAAATGGGTGCAAGTATATGTTCATGTCATAAAAACGCAATTTTAAAAACCATTAAAACAACACCTGCTGTGACCGCATGCAAATTTTAAAACACTTGATGCATTCAGACTCAGTACGTTAAAACCATTTTCAACTATTTTTTTTCCTCCCAAAATTTGCGCGGTTGTTTTTCAACAAAGTACGCAACTTACAATTTTTTTTGTGGTAATTTATCGTTTTGAAATAAATATCCACATTTTTAGCCAAAAATAGGGATTTAGATTTCTTTCTCTCCTGGTTTGGGATGGAGAAAACATTTCTCCAGTTTTTTTTCTCCATTTTCGACTGTTTGCCGTATTCATAATTTTTTGGCAAAAACGTCAATTTTCGCGAATGGTGAAAAAAACGGCCGTTTTTTACGCTAATTGAATTTTATTGCATAAATATACACCAAAGTAAAAGATCACATCAGTATGGGTATGTCTTTATCATAAATATTGATGGTTGGTGTACCATCCTAATGGAAAATATGCATCTATCATTAAAAACACCTCAAGAACATTTCACAGTAAAGCATTTGCAGTATCACACAGCATATATTATCTTTGAATGTATTTTAGGCTGCATATATTTTTCACCTATTTAGGCTCATAATATCAACCATTTATCATTAAAATTGACGGTTAGTGTACCGTCCTAATGGTATATATGTATTTTTCATTATTACACATACCTAAAATACAAAGGTAAATCACAATACAGCATTTAAAGTATCTCAAAGCACATATTATTATTGTATGCAATTAATTAACATACAGTCCCGATCAGCTTAAATGCATGCCGCTAAACTGCTTCTCTCTTACTTCGGTCAGAAATCTGGCTGCCAACAGCGTGGTGTCTGGAGCGTGTTGCACAGTGGCAGTCATGCAGACGCGGTTAGCTGATTGGACCAAGTATGATGGATATTTCATCCGGAAGCTTGTTCGTAAAGAAACATCGGATAATTAACAGGATAAAAATAAAAAGTGCTTATCTTAAAGGTAGCTAAAAAGTCCTTAGTGTAAAGTCCACACTCTGGAGAGGCTGGGTTAGTGGTCTCAATGTGTTTTCACCCATTGGACTTCCTTATCCTGTTAATTATCCTATGTTTCCCTTCCCCTGAATTCTGTTCCGCTATTAAAATATTTTATGAGTATCTCTGATGGGAAATCCTTTTTGTTTGATTTGAAGCATATATTCTGACCCATCTACTGTATATGCATTGTGGGGATGACTAGAGGACCCTGAAGGAAACACCAGGAATATATAAACTACATATTAAATGCTATCTGGTATGCATTTTAATCATTTAATCCACATCTCGTATGTAAGGAGAAGTACACTATATATTATCTCATTCTTTATCGGCCTGCATGAGCCTCCTTTTTGAAGTGTACAGCTGAAAAAACTCAGAATCTACCTCATCTATGGGAATCTCTTCACTGGAACTTAGATAAACCTTAAAGTTTAAAATACTGCACTATTAGGCACATGTCTTTTCTAAACTCTTTTCAGAATTACTACATCTGATTGCCTAATGGACTGACAGAAAGACTGCTGCCGCCTTTATTGAGAGGACTGGTATTTTCTAATTAAGTACTTGTTAAAATAATTTATTTACAAGTGTTATATGCATTCAGCAGTACACAATTTTGCATTGCATTTTCTCACCTGTGGGTTAATGATTTGTGCGCTATCCTTAAAATTCTGTTTGATTACTTTTCGGTGCCTCTCAATCGTTCCCTGAGATACACAAACATGTATAATGGTTCTTTCATTAAGGATAAATGTGAATACAATGAGCTTACCTTACATAACCTTTACCAAGGATGAACACAGCACCTGATGGAGCTCTGTCATCACAGGAGATGTGCGTCATCAAGGACCATTTATAAATTCCACAAGGCCTTTCATGTTCAGCAAAAATAGTTTTTATTATGTAGCCAAGCTTTCAAACGTATCAATGTAGACTTACAGTACCTGTAATATTTTGTGAATCTACAGGTAATGTCAAGCTTCATTTGTCAGGAAACCTGAAGTGTTAACACAGAGGGTTTAATGCACATCAGCCTACAGTAACAAAACAGTGTCATTCAAGAGATGGTTTAGGAGGTCCCCGTACATGATGTGTCACTTGACTCTGGAGTGTGGCCTCCAATGCTTAGTGTACAGCAGACACTAACAAATTATTGAACTGCGCTTGTAAGGAATGTATACATAATAAAACACTTGTTGCAATATGGTAGCACCTGTCTGAATAATGTACCAAGGACAAGGCTTCTATTAAATTTTTTTTTCACAATTTATTACATTCAATACATAAGCTCTTTAACTTGACTCACAACACTAAAAACATGTATTACACACAAGCTGGCTCTGTAGCACCCAGTTCTTACACTGATCAAATACTTTTGTTTAGTATATATGTTTCACGCTGGAATATATGAGAGAATGTCCAAAATCCACAGTCATTTGTTTAGTTCTTAGTGGATATATATCTTTATCCACCAGAGATTTGGGCACTTTAAGTGCTTGCACAGCCTGTAAGAAAGTCTCCCTACCCTTCTGCAGATAGTTCAGTCTCAGTTGCCACAGATGGTAATAATATATGGCTGTTAATCCTCTGCGGCTGTAGCTCCGGAATACCACGGTCCTGTACTGGCACACTGGTAGATGAACTAACTGCATAAAGAAGGAATTCTTTGCAATCCACATATTATCAGACTACTTTTTAAGTAAAGCACAAGGATACTGGATGCAAAGCCATTAGTATCCAGAAACTATCCCATTTTGGTGTACAGCAGGGCTATTTTTCTGCCAAAATACCCTGGAATGCCGTTTCTGAAAGTCTTTTGAAAAATGACATGATCAGTAATGGCGTTTTGGTAGCTACTGTTAGAAGTACCCCTAAAAGAATTTGCAGAAAAGTAAAAGTTGCATTTTGGCCTGTAGCAAGCTAAAATTGTTGTTTCCAGGTGAAATTGGGCCATGATTGAGCCACTGGCACTGATGGGGAGTTGGGGGCGGTACCTGCTCAGTAATGCATTGTGCCTTGCTCCTCACCTTTAGCCTCAGGATGGTGGAACAGTGGGAAATGATGGGTTCCTCCATTCAGGCCCCACAGCTTGCTACACTCTTCAGACCAGCAAATATGATTCCACTGGTGTTGTGCTTCTCCTCCTCTTTGTGCTCAGTTACTTTCTAGACACCTTTTTCCTTGGCCTGCTCTTTTTACCTAACAATGTACATCTGGATGTCTCCCCCAGTCACTAGTGTATTTGTGTCTATGTTCCCCCATAGGCCTGGCCCTCTTAGTCTCCTGTTTGTATGTCGCTATAGTGGGTAAGTTCCGACGACCAATTGGAGACTGAGGTGTTGCAAACAAGTAAGCTTTTTATTCCAGAGTTGAAAAGGCAGAGCCAATGCAATGGCTTCTTACATAAGGCAAAAGCAGTTCAGGAACAATTATTCAGCTTACAGGAGAAAGCAGTTCAAACCAGCAGAGTATTCCCAGCACTGTTATGGTTCAGACTGTCCAGCGTAAAGAGAGCTGCTGAAGGTGCAAACTCGCCCTCGCATTTCCACCGACTAACTAAACTTACCAGGTTTTTATACCTTAACTGGTCTTAATTGAGGTAAGAGTGTGTTTCCACCCTGGCTACAGAGAGGTTAACCCTTTCCTGAGAATGTGGGAGAGACCCCACTCTGTCACATATCCCCCCTGTTAAAGTGTAAACCTAAATCACCCACAGTGGAAGCCCGACTCTCGAGCCCAGTTCAGGACAAAAAATCTGCATTCATATGTAGACTTCCCGGTCTGTGCTGGACTTCAAAAGAAAAAGGCTGGAGAGCCAGGTACCACCTTGTCAGTCTTCCATTAGAATTTTTCAGAATTTGTAACCATTTTAACTGCATGATCAGTAACAACAGTAAACCTGGCCCCCACAATATCTCAATGACTCAAGAGCCCATTTTACAGTGAGGCATTCTTTTTCTATTACAGAATACCTAGTCTCTCATGGGAACAACTTTCTACTAAGATATAGAATCAGGTGTTCAATATCATCAAACTCCTGACACAAAACTGCCCCCAGGCCCACATCTGTGGCCTCTGTTTGTACGACAAAAGGCTTGGTAAATTCTGGAGACTTTAAAACCTGGCCTTTACAGAAAAGTTGTTTCATTTTGGTGAATGCAGACTGTTGGTCATTAGACTACTCAAGCAGTGGAGCAGAATTTTTCAAACAATCTGTTAAGGGAGTCGCTAAGGTAGAAAATTGAGGCAATAACTTCTGGCAATAGTCTACTAAACCCAAGAAGGACCTTAACTCTTTCTTGGTAGTCAGAACTGGTGCATCAGCTAGTGCCTGTACCTTACTCACAAGGGGCTTCAGACACCCACTGTCCACCACAAACCCTAAGTACTTGGTTTCAATTTTACCTAGAACACATTTCTTCAAATTAGCAGTTAAACCTGCCTCTCTCAAAGACAGAAGAACAGCTCTAAGCCTATTAACATGGGCAATCCAATGCTGACTACTGTATATGTATTTCAATATCGTCCATGTATGCTGCAGCATAATTCTGAGGAGGACGAAGCACCCGGTCCATTACCCTCTGAAAAGAAGCCTGGGCACCATGCAAGCCAAAAGGCATTGTTTTCCACTGAAAGAGGCCCAACGGAATAGAAAAAGCAGTTTTCTTCCTAGCTTCCTCTGTCAGCTCAATTTGCCAATATCCCTTTGTAAGATCAAGGGTATGAATACTGTATATCTGGCCGAACCAAACCTATCAAGCAGGTCATCGACCCTTGGCATTGGGTAGGCATCAAATTTGGACAATGCATTAACTTTGAAGAAGTCTATGCAGAATCTTGTAGAACCATTTGGTTTTGGCACCAAGATAGTTACCCATAACTTCAACATTTCTTGCAATTCCTTAATTACTTGCATTTGTTTTTCCCTTGGAAGCCTATATAGTCTTTGTGGACCTACTATTCCAGGTGTGGTTACAGTGTCATGTAAGACTAAATTGGTTCTCCCTGGTTTATCTGAAAAAACATCTGATAATTAATTAACAAAGTTACCCAAGGGAGGCATCAGCTTGTCTGAATTCAAAGGTTGAAGGGGTGGAGAGACCCCATCGGACTGAGTAATCTGTTGAACAAGGTCACTATGGCCATTACCAGGGTCTACAAAAAACACCTCTTGATCCTTCCATACTTTTAACAGGTTAACATGGTAAATCTGCCTACATCTACGGGAGTCAGGTTGAGAGGCTTTATAATTTACTTTGCCAACCTATCTAATTATGTCAATGGCCTTTGCTAGTAATTACTTCCCTGAGTAGGTAACAACAAAAATACTTTATCCGCAGGTGAAAAAACTTGAGTTTTGACCTAGTAGGTCTATGCAATTATGCATCTGGACCACATGTTGAAGGATGCTTTAGCCCTCTATTGTTTTTTCTTCCCATGCTGTTGAGAACACCACATGAATTCCCCCCATAAAGAATCTCAAAAGGGGCAATGCCAGTAGAAGCCTGGAACACATCTCTGATTGCAAATTACAAATAGGGTAGAAGCTCATCCCACCTTTCTACTGTCTCTATAAACTTCTTTAACAGACTTTAGTGTATGGTTGAATATTTTGACTAGAGGATGATATACTGAGGTTCTAACAGATTTAATTTTCAACAACTTTAACAACCCCTGCATTAACTTAGACATAAAGTTTGTCCCCTGGTTGGTAAGAATTTATTTAAGTAATCCAACCCTAGAAAACAGCTCTAGTAACTTAGTCACTATCTATTTGGCTGTAGTGACCCTTAAGGTAAATGCCTCTGGATAAGAGGTGGCATAGTCAACCACAACTAAAATTAATCTATAGCCTTTAGATGGTGGTTCAATCCGACCCACTAAATCAACTCCTATGTTTTCAAAAGGGGCCCCTGCATTTCGGAGAGGGATCAGCGGGGCAGGAGATGGTTGGTTTACTGTTGTCTTTTGATACTCTAAACAAGTGGAACAGAACTGTGAGACCTCAGCATAAACACTTGGCCAAAAGAACTGGGAGGTTATTCTCTCCACTGTCTTATCCCATCCCAAATGAACACTCCAAGAAACTGCATGGGCTAAAACCAGAACCTGCTTTCTAAAAGGGGCCAGGACCACCAACTGTTCTATCACCTCCCCTGTTTGTTTGTGCTTGTCTATTCGATATAAAACCTCTCTAAGCAACACAAAACAGGGATATTTTACTTCTGTTACATGTGACAAGAGGACACCATCCACTGAAAGAACCTATTTAAAGTAGGATCTTCCCATTGGACCTTTCATAAATCAGACTGAGGTGAAAGAGAAAGTGTTAAAACCTTTTCATTAACATTACTTAATTGAACCTCAGCATTATTCCCCACCTTATGAAGATTAGGCAGGCTGCTAGACAGTCCTCTCAGCATTACTATGGACATCAGCATGCATAGGCACATTAGCAATGACAGGTTCATCAGAATTATCAGATACATTGACATGAACAGGAACATCAGTATTTACAGGCACATTGTGAACAGTAGCATTATGGGAAGATACGTTTTTTCCCAACAAAATATCACGAGCAAGCCAGTCTCAGTAATCCCTTCTCCTTTGTTACTTAGATTTAGGAGCCTTTACCTGAGACAGAAACAAATCAGGGGAGATGGGAAATATCTCTCCAAGAGCTTCTGCAGGCACCTGTTCCTCCAGCAGAACAAGAGCCTGGACATGAAGCCAGTCACAACCTATTAGCAAATGGGCTATTAACCAAGAACACACACCCACATGTAGTTTGGCAGTTTTTCCCCTAATTACCAAAGGGACCATGACAACAGAAAAGGACTGAACATCTTTGTTTGTGGGGCAACAACATCTCAAGGGACAAAAAATCCCTTTGTATCAGCATAGTAGCAGAGCCAGTGTCCAACAATCCCTCGACCAGTCTATTACCAACTTTCACACGTGCCTGTATTCTAGGTGGAAAAGGGTAGGTCTCTATAGCTGTAAAAAGAAGCCACAAAAAGAGCAATCCATCTGTGGACATGCCCATTCTTGATGCCCACCTTGGCCACATGAGGAACACACTTGAGCTGGAGTTATTTGGGAAGTCCTCCACTTCCAAATTCTGGAACATTGGGGCCATCACCTTCTCCATAGAACAATTTCTGGTCCAAAAACCCTTTTTATGTGAAGAGTAGGGTGAAGCTGTGGGCCTCAATTTACCTGAAGCCATCACCTGCAAGGGATACTGGTGGCTATCCAAATCCATACATGGGGGAACCTTATCCTGAGACCATGCCCTCTGTGGAGAAAGACAGGGAGACTCTGGCATAATTAAAGAAGAAAGGTTCTCCATACCATCCTGTGCCAGCAAGGCATTTTTCACTAGCCAGACAGCGGAACCCAAATTCTCAACTTGATGCAGCTGGACCCAGAGAGTAACTTGGGCAAGGAGCAGTGCAACAAACTGTTCCATACTAACCAACTGCACCAGCCTGGATGAATTATGTAGGTCTGGCTGTAACCATTTAACTGTGAGGTCAGCCAGTTTCTGGGTCAGGACACCTAGCCTTCCATCAGGATCATAGGACACAGACCTGAATTTCTGCTTGTACGCTTCTGGATAGAGGCCAAACCGATCTGCTATGGCAGCCTACCGTACACTCAGTCATATATTTTTGCATCTTCCAGGGAGAGGGCGGCATATGCAGCTTGGGCCTCCCTTGTTAGCAGAGGGGCATTACCTATGGCCCAGGAATCGTTGGGCTATGCTTACAAGGTAGCAACCCTTACAAAAGTGGTAAGAATGGCCTCCACATCATCTGAGGCCTGCATTTTGGGGAGTACTGGAACAGTTACCAATGCTTGTCGCTGTTTAAAAATGTCCAACATTGTTGCAAAATGGCTTCCATGATGGTTTCTTTAGGACCCCTGGCATAGGATCCACTTCATCCCACTCTGACAAGACATTGTAGTATGGTATGTTCAGATGACCAATGGGAGACTCAGGTTGCAAACAAGTAAGCTTTTTATTCCAAAGTTGAAAAGGCAGAGCCAGTGCAATGGCTTCTTACACAGTTCAGGAACAAATTATTCAGCTCACATGAGAAAGCAGTTCAAACCAGCAGAGTATTCCCAGCACAGTCATGGTTCAGATTGTCCAGCAAAAAGATAGCTGCTGAAGATGCAACCTCTCCCTCACATTTCCACTGTCTAACTAAACTTACCAGGTTTTTATACCTTAGCTGGTCTTAATTGAAGTAAGGGTGTGGTTCCTCCCTGGTTACAGGGAGGTTATCCCTTTCCTCAGAATTTGGGAGAAACCCACTCTGTCACAGTCTCCATGCACCCTTCCCTGCCCACTTCATTCACCAGCAGCGTGTATTACTCCCCAATCATGTGCCCCCCATTTACCAGTGTGTCTGTCTCCATCCAACTTCCCAGTCAACAGTTTGTATGACTCCATGGTCCCCTTCCCCCAGTGTGTATGTCTACATCCCACCAGTCACCAGTGTGTATGTCTCCCTGACCCCCACTCTCTAGTCACCAGTGTATATGTCACCCTGCACAGTCACCTGTGTTTATGTCTCCATATCATTCCCCCCAGTAACCATTGTGTACTGTATGTCTCCATGGCCACTCAGGCCCCAGTTTTTATCTGTATCATTTTTACCTGTTTTCTAATACTCCTCTTATCATGTCTGTGCCCCCACCTAATTCTAACATTTATCCCTCAACACCCAATTACTCTCCATGTCCCCCCACCCATTTTTTTCCCTGTGCCCCCACAACCTACCTTTCCCCTTCACAAATCACTATTCCTCTTGTCCTGCCCCTCATTATACCAACCCTTTTCTTCTTTCACTTCTACCTTCTTCATCCCTTAACATCCTCCTCCTCTTCTGCTGAAGGTGATGAAGTACTGCTGGCCAATGATTAGAAGTGTGCAGAAACCTGAGCATGGCAAATAAGCACAATGTTCTGATTTAAATTATGTACCTCTCTAATACTGCTATCACTGGTAAAAACCCTGATTGCAGTAAAAGTTGACAGTTTATTGCCAGTGATGGCTTCATCATATGAACTGCTCAAATCTTATAGTGGTACTTGTATTGCAATAATACCTATTTTATGTGGATTTGGTTTTCAATGTTTATTTATGTGGATCTGTTTTTTCAATTATTTTTATGTGGATCTGGCTTTTTCAGTGTATTATATGTGCATTTGGCTTTTTCAGGGTTGTATGTAAATCTGGCTTTTTCAGTGTATTGTATGTGGATCTGTTTTTTTCAGTGTTATGTATGTGGATATAGCTTTTCAGTGTATTGTACAGTTTGTGGATCTGGCCTATTCAGTGGATTGTATGTGGATCTGGCTTTTTCATTGCATTATATATGGGTCTGGCTTTTTCAGTGGATTGTATGTGGATCTGACTTTTTCAATGTATAGTATGTGGATCTGGCTTTTTCAGTGCATTGTATGTGGGTCTGGATTTTTCAGTATATTGTATGTGGGTCTGACTTTTTCAATTCATTGTATGTGGATCCAGCTTTTTCAATGCATTTGTATTTAGCATTAATTCAGGTTTTGTGTTTGTGCGTGTGTATGTGTCTATTGGTATAGTTATATATATTGTATGATAGAATGACATGTTATAATAACACTCACCCCCACAGCACAAACTTTGACCACTTTAAAAAAAAATGGTTCATGCACTTACTGATGCCCCACCCCATTGTTGCTCCTCCCACATTACCCACCACCCACGCCCCCTCTGTAGAATGTGATCTCTTCCAAACAAGGTCATCTTTATTTCTGTGGTCTCCATGCAATTATGCAATATGTGGATTATACTTATATTTGCTTGTAAAGTTGGTAATTTATCTGTAACTATCCTGTCATTAAGCCACACATTTGTTGTATTAAAGGTCAATGGACATGTTTTCAATGATATCATGCCAACTGTTGGATTTTCTTATTTACCATTCTGAGGTTTATTGTTACATATCTGGATATTCTATATACTGTATATATAGGCTGCAATTAATTATGACAACTTTAATAACAAACTGACTAAGAAAGTTTTTGACTGTTACATACTAGTCTACAACTAATAATTACAGCTTAAGTAACAGACTACACTTATGTTTTATATCTGCTCATTAACAATATCACTTGCCAATATTTTTACTAACACTGTTATTAATACCTAATATAGTTAATATGTGATGTTGATATAAAGCAATTATTATTGCAGCTCCTAATCCCTTTGTGTTTTTATGTATTTTGTTTTTATTTGTGAAATTAAATCATTATTACCACCTGTATACATTATTATAGAGAATGTGCTTATAATTTGCAATTTACCAGCTCTACTTTTTTTTATTTGTACTACATCTTTACAAGCCTGAACTTCACTAAACCTCGTACATTCTAAACACGGTTTAAATCCGTGACATTCTCAGACCATTGAAGATTGTTTATTTTCTTTTGACAACATCTCTATTTCCTCTGTGCCTCAAGTCCAATGTTTATGTGTCAATTTCAAATCTGCCCTTTCTGTCTCTTCTTACGTCTAGTCCCTCTCCCATTCTTGTCATTTCCATCACAACAATATTTCCATGGTCTGCCCTTTTCTCACCATGGAAGTCATTAAATCACTTATAAATTCTGGCCTGATTGCTGTAAATAACTTCACACCAGCCTACATACAGTACCTACTGCTGTGCCCCACTTCAGTATGTTTTTTATTTCTGCTCACTTCCCTGTGCCAGTCACTCCACTAACCCCCTGTCCCTCTTAGAATTAAATTTAAACTCCAATAACTTCTCAAAACCCTCAAACACTCCGCTGCTCTGTACATCTCCTGCCTCATTCCAACTCACACTATCTCCTGTCATCTTTTCTCTTCCAATGATTGCTGCCTCACCTCCTCATTGATCATCTCCCACGTCTGAATCCAGGATTTCTCCCATGCCGCTCCAATCCTCTGGAAAGACCTCCTACACACCATCAGGCATTCGTCCAGATTCCCTGCCTTCAAACATGCCCTCAAAACTCATGTTTTTTAGCCAAGTCTACCAATCCTCATCCTAACTCTCTGCCCTCTACAATGCCAAACTCTGATATCCAGTCCCAATTTGCATCCACACACAGCCTATTTAGACTGTAAGCTCTTGAGAGCAGGACCTCTTTGTCACTATGTTCAGTAAATTATGTTTTCCTGGCATTTAATTATTTATATCAGTAAGTTTTGTTTGTACTATGTGTGGCACTGCAGAACCATAAATAATAATAATAATAATAATAATAATAATAATAATAATAATAATAATAATAATAACAATACTACTATTACTACTACTACTACTACTACTACTACTACTACTACTAATAAAATAATAATAATAATAATAATAATAATAATAATAATAATAATAATAATAATAATAATAATGATAATAATAATAAAAGATATTCAATAAAGTTTTTAACTTTCCTTAAAATATGGAATGGTATTGCTGTAACCACTGACATCACAAGGGGGGTGCAGGGGGTGCGGGCCACACCCTGGTGTCACCAGCAAAGGGGTGACACCAAAGTGCTGGCTCCTCCTAAGTGACAGGAGCTGGGTGCTGCATTATGTGCATTATGCTCCTAGTACAGTGAGGGAGCCTGCACTCCACACAGGCTGGTCCCAGAGGCCAGCCTGCACCTCCCACACCCCCCCCCAAAAAAAAAGGTTGTTTGGGTCAGGCCGCGAGGCCATGCCCCCACCTGCGTGGCAATGCCCCCACCTGCGAGGCCACTCCCCCTAATTTATCGGCGCCTGGACAGGCCTGCCACACCGGGTGCACAGACAGGTAGGGACGCCACTGGCTGTAACATTTCATCACCATATTGGAAGTTCTTTTTCATAGCTGGAATAATTTGTGAATTGTAAATTATGAATATCATTGCTTTAAAGGGAACAAAGCATCCAGGCAAAGTAAAATTAAATAATCATCATATCATATTTTTTGTGGACGTTTTACTGTCTGCTTATGTTCTGTTTGTAGTGGTTCATCTAGACATCTACAAAAACATTTCTCTAGTCATCACTGGTCCAGTTATTGTATTTATTAGCCCACTGAAAATGTGTTTTCTTTGCTTTAGTTGTAAGGATTTGCTTTTGTAATCTGTCTTATTTCTCAACTGAGCAGTGCAAACTTCTAGGACTGAGAGTCCTAGAAGTTTGCACTGCTCAGTTGAGAAATCAATCAGTACACCACAAATTGCTATATATCTTTTTAAGTCCTTGTTTGTTTTATCTGGACAAAAAAATATATTTTGTAATAAAGAGCTTATCAGTTTGGGGTATTGTTTTATGTGTCTGTCTGCATTTTCACTTTCTTTTGATACCAAAGGTCCAATTTAGCTGTGAATTTTAAACTGCCTTAAACACTACATTTACTGACTGATACAGAGTTAGCAATATTACAATCTCATGTGTGCTTTTTAAAAGCAACAATTTTATTTATTTTTCCAGGTGTTTTTTCCATACTGAAGAAAGAATGCACAACAATTTAAAGCTGGGTGCACACCTATACAGTCCTCGGCCTGATGACCCGATATTGGGTGATAGGGGCAACAATTGTATAGGTGTGTATGCAGGACTTTTGCAGAAGCATTAACCCAAAAATGGCTTATAGCACTCCAGTAATGATCAGGGTCTGGAAATCTGATCTTGTGTGCTGTTTAATATTTATTGGACTTAACTTCTGGTCTCATAGAATCCCATACATACTGAGTTATTTCTAGCACAATAAGTATGGTGCTTGCAGGGGGCTCACAGGGGTTCAAGCTATGGAAACAGTACATGACTTATTGGGAGTGTTTAGCCCATCAGCTGAGTGGTTGCAAAGGTGTGTACCAATTTGAGAAAACAGCATACTGTAATGTTCACTTGACACAATCTGGCACCAAATGACACACAGTAACCTTGACTGCAGGAGGACATATGTGGTTTTGACAGCTGGGCTGTCAGGGGAGGAGTAGGGGGCTATGCCAATCAGATCATCATGATCCATGACCCAGTCTGCTTCTGCTGACAGTGTGTGCTCCAACAACTGACCAATTGGAACATCATGGTTAGTTCTACTTGCTGCCTTCTAGCATGTGATGGATTTGCATTCTGCATTGGGATAGGCAGAGTGTGCAGGCAGACCGGCCAAACAGAAGTTACGACCACATTTACCTAGTGATCTCAACCATTCCAGGCTGCAGGCCACGTCTAATTCCAGAGCCACTGTCTGCACTGAGACAAGTGGTTGGCCAATTCCTGTCTGATGACACTGGTGTGGTAGGTTTTGCTTTCTGGAGGATCTGATTAGCCAGTATTACACAATGTGCTGTGATTGTTCAGTGTGGTGCTCAGTGTCAGCAGAAAGGAAGGCAGTGCAGCACCACCAGTAGAGCTGATCATCATGGTAGTTATCGCTCCACTTCTTGCCCTCATATATGAGGTGCCAAGGCTGTGGTGCTGATTGTTGAAGCCATACTACAGTACCTGATCTCCACCTCAGTAAAGTGCCACCCATGAGCACCATGCTGCCGATCCAGCAGGAGGACAGCAACCCCCATGACTTAGTCTGGGTGAGCAGCAGCATGCCTCTTGCAATGTGCATGGGCAAATGCACCTCAGTCACAGGCTCGAAGAGCCCTGACCATTGTGCTTTATTATGTGGATGTAGATGCAGCTTTTACATTGGGACATGGACAGAGGAAATTTCTGTAATAGCCTCCCATTATATATGGTAGATGCTAACACAGTAGAGCAATTTAAACATACTTGGGATATACTTAAGGATATTATTACAAAGAGCAAAGGATAAAATAGGATTTGAGGTGGTTTGGCATGAAATACCGGCGGCTCAATAACAAATCCTAACTGCGGCATCATGATGCATAAAAATCCCGACAGGGCAGGTAAGTACCCTAACACTCCCCCTCTCCCCCCCTAACCCTCCCTTAGCAGTGTCTAAACATAATCTCCCCCCTAGTGCCTAACTATAACCTCTCCCCCATGGTGCCTAAGCCTAACCCCCCTTCCCGCACCCTCAACCTAACCCTCCTGGGGGGTGCCTTTTCCTAACTTCCCCCCGGAGATGCCTAACCCTAACCCCCCTTCCCGCACCCTAAACCTAACCCTCCCAGGTGGTGTCTAACCCTAACCTTCCCCCGGGGGTGCCTAACCGTAGCCCCCCTTCCCCATAGCCTAACCCTTACCCTCCCCAGGGGATGAGTAACCATAATATCCACCATGGGGGTGCCTAAAATTAACCCCCCTTTCCCCATGGACAGTGATACTTACCCGACATCTGGACATTTGGCATTCCGGCGGTTGGGATGCCAACGCTGCTATCCTGATTTCATTTGGGATAGCGGCATCTGCATTTTGCAAGCAGTCAGGATTCTGGTGTTAGTATATAGTTGGCTGGGAACCCGTCCACCGGCTTTTTAACTAAATCCTGGTTTGAGGTTACCTTAAGGTTGAAAAAGGGGCAAGTGGGCCTAGTGGTTCTTATCTGCTATAAAATTATATTCTTCTACATTTATATATGTATTTATATTTAGTACATAGGGTCAGCTGCAGTGTCCCTCAAAGGGTTAATCTGGCATAAAATCCCAAATGCCCTGTTTAAAATTTTGTGAGGTACAGTATGTTAATATAATGTGTGTCTGGGATAGGTGATTTTAATATTATGTGATTGTGTGATTATAATAGTGTTTGTGTAATGGTATTATTCTAATGTGTGCGTATGTGTTGTGGTTGGTAATAATATAATATATGGGTGCTATTAGAGTAAAGTAGTAAGGGCTTTTAAGGTAATATGATATATTGGGAAAATTAATGTATTGAGAAGTTGATGTGGATGTTAAATTGAGTTTAATTTATTGTTTGAGGTAGTAGGGGGAGGATGGCCTAACTAGTTCTTCTTCCCAGGAGAAAGACCCTGCCCACTCTAAAGATCCCACCCTCATTAAGGCTGCTCCCAGACATTTCCCAGTCTGTTTTCCATCCAAATCTATGCCTGGTGCATGCTATTAAACATACAATGGTTCCTATCATGAAACACCATGCTGCCCAGTTTGCCGAAGTTACTTAAGATGTCAAATTCCAGCTGGCATCCACAGATTTCCAATTTGAAGCAAATTGAACAAAACTCAGGGAACATGAGCAAGCCATTTTTAATTTACAACAGCTGGTGGCACTCTGCAAAAAAACTAAGGAGCATATAGCAAGGAAAAAACTTTAAAGACTTCACCTATACTGAGTATGCAAAGTTTTACCTGGAGGAAGAGGTCATGGAGTGCGGAGCCGCTTCTACCTGAAGCACATCAACAAAATGTTGCTGAGTATACTTCTAGTGATTATTTATGTGTACAAGATCTTTTTTTTATTGCTTTTTATACTTTTCTAGTGAGGCTTACTAGGTTATTCCATTAGTATTATAACTCATGTTTATGAAGTTATCTCCCTGCAGTTTCTCTCTTTCTCTCTTGCCAAATACCTCTTTTGTTCTATTAGGTCTACAGTATTACTATTTTCTTGTTAACATGCCTTCATTGAAGATGTTTTCTCTTAAGTTTAGATGAGTAGGTTGGTGGCTCCATAGTCCACTTAATTTCTTATACTTAATTTCTTATATCTCACTGTTCCAATGTGACAAAGTTAATGTTGCTGTTATTATATGTGATTTATGCTCTTTTCATAGATTTATGTTTCCTGTGAGCTAATCTCCCCCACATTTAATTAATATAATTCCAAATCTTATGGTGTTGCTACTCTAGTAAGAAAAGGTATCCCCATCAATAATATGCAGCAGTTATCAGACCCAGGCGGCCATTATGCTTTACATAGCATTGAGCTCCATTGTGCCCCATATACATTTTGTAATGTTTTTGCCCCAGCTGTCAATAAAATATCCTTTTTTATATCACATGTTGTTCTGCTTTACCCCTTTATTGACACTTCAAAGGTGCTGGGGGTGATTTTAATGGCATTGCCTCACAGTTTATGGACCGAAAATCCACTGCAAATAGCTAACACAAAAAATCCAGAGTGGAAATTACATTTTAGAACTAGAGATGAGCTGTTCAGTTTTACTTGGTTATGTTCAGATCTGAAAAAGGGAATTATATTTGCTATCTGACTCTCACATGTTGTGGATAGCCAATAAGATAAATCCAAACAAATACAAACTTGTGCTTATTTTAAGGAAAACAAAAACAGGTCAAACCTGAGCCAAGCTAAGCTTAAACTCTTGTGCTCCATGGGAGGTTTCTTTCCTCACTGAGCTCACCTTATGACACCTGCATTATGGTTTTACAGGTGTATTGCCACAGTCAAACTGACTACCTGCCACTGTTACCTGAGTGGGTTGCATGTTCATCTCTAAAAACATCTATAACTCATAGATATTTGGGGCATCTACATTGGTGCTGAGAGGGGGGGAGCGGGTACAGTTTGCCCGGCCTTGCTATAGGGGCCTGGTGGGGACCAGGTCTGGCGTCGCTCCCCCCCTCCCCCACAGCAGCTCAGCACACAGCTGGGATGCAGTGTGAGACTGCTCATGGCTGCTGCAGCAGCCAGAGCAGTCTCCTATGGCTGAAGGGGGGAGCGAAAACACTGATCGCACCCCCCCGCTTAACACCGGGCTGGTGGGCTTACAGTGCCCCCTCCCTGGCGTGCAGCAAAAGTAATATTTTGGCGATTTTTCTTAAGGGGGCATGGCGAAGCCTTTCGCGATTAGGCCACACCCTGGCCAGGCTCTTTACCGCCCTGGGCATCTACACCATTGCTTAGATAAGGAGTTTATTGTTTATTTGGTAGTAAATCAACAATATTCTAGGATAGATTACATTTTACTATCTATTTCACTGAGTACAAATGCCCTCTCCTCCACCACTGAAACTCATGGATCATTCTCTAATTTAGATTGATCTCTGTTCCCCTCTTTCTATAAGAAACTTTAGAAATTGGCTCTTATCTTATCTGGCCTCTTCCACTAAAGTTAAAGATATGCTGCCATCCTCCTGCAACTCCTGTGCCTTCTCCAATTCCCAGTACCATGGTAATCTCTCTTAATATTGGCAAATGACTAAAAATGTACTTTGGGGAACATCATCTGATTCACCTCCCACTATAGCAAATGGGATGTAGTTATCAGACTGGCGCACAACATGCCACCAGTCTGAATCTCAATACTGAAAGTCCGACTTAAGATAGGCATTGAAATACTGACACCTATCTTTATCCCGATGCTGGAATCCAGAAGGATGCCAGCCTTAACTAGGTAAGTCCAGGGCACCCTTAGCATTAGCCATGGGGGGGAGTGTTAGGTTTAGGCACTGTAACAGGGTTTGTTTTTTTTGGTGGGGGGTAAGGTTAGGCACCTCTATGGCGGAGGATAAGGGTTAGGTACCACTGGGGGGTTAGGGTTAGGCACTAAAGGGGGAGGGTTAGGTTTAGGCAAGAATGGGAGAGACATAGGTTTAGGCACTAACAGGAATGGTTATGGTGCAGTATACTTACCTAACCTCTGTCAGGATACCAACCATTGGGATGCTATTGTCGGAGGCATGTCGGAGGCATGCCGATAGCCGGCATTACATACTGATTCCATATAAACAACAATTAGAAATACTCCATTAAGTTCAACTTGACTTAATTCTGGCCTATAAAAGTCTATGCTGTTCTCCCTCCCTGTCAACAAAGGCAAAATTTGAGGAATGTTTGTTTAAATTGATGATTTGGTCCAGTGAGTTGGTGATCGCAAGGTTAACATTAATACATATGCATTCCATTTCTAGGGAGGTAAAACTAGAAACTGTTCTATAACTTGTTGCAAGGAGACCATGCTAATTCTGCTATTCTGGCTCTGACTAATAGTCAGGATTCTCTACAATATAATGGGGTCCTGCCATACTTGATATTCTTTTTGATTTTTACTCCAATCTCTATGCCCAAGAATGAATTGATTTAGATGACAAAACATCTTTCTGGAATAGTGTCTCCCTGCCACAATTGATTACTGACCAGATCACCTCTCTCTCCTATTACTGAATTGAAAGTTATCACATCTTGTAAGTCCCCTGGTCCTGATGGCCTTTCTGGAGAACTTTACCTGCTCCATGGTGTAGAGAAAAAGCAGATTTTGCGTCCGCTTGGGCATAATTGCACATGATTGCGTCAGCAGAATCCGTAACTTTCCCTTGTAAATGTATATGTACTGTTTTGTGTAAAGGAAATGACAAACCTTTGAAGATGGACAGAAAGGTTTAACCAGAGGTTATAGGAAGATTGTTTCCCTGCCAGCCATAATTATGTCAACTTGTATATAGCCCATAAGAAGGATGTCCAGGGAAATTACCTGCCAGCTGGCCAGATCCTTGATAGCCAGTCTGTAAGAGATCTATGTTCTGTGTATGGTAAGAGATCAAAGACTTGTTGGTTATTCTCACAGACAGTCAGGCTACAGAGGTGTATGTTTACTCACTTCATCTGTGTGCACGTTTATTGACCTAAGCCCACTTCTCAAGCTTTAGGAAGGTCTGAAAGGTAATTAAGAACCCCTGCCCAAATGATAGAGAAACCGCATAGTCCAGCTAGAGGGACAACACACTCTGGACTGAGAAGGGTTAACACCCCCCAGGGGGGGTTGAGGGGGGAAGGAGTTGGGCACACATGGATAAAATACAGGCTCACTGGTAAGAGTGTGTGATTCTCTGCTTGAGGTTGTCGACAAGACACAGTGCACCGGACGTCGTCACAGGGAAAGGCCTCATTCCCAAAGATTGTTCTATCCATTGCGATCTGAATGGTCTGTTTTCTCCCTTTTTATTATTTTCTTTGATTTACTGGAAATTGCGATTAACTGTGTTTGTGAATTTTTGTAACATCCTTATATCCTTTGTAATTTTTGTAAATAAGCTTTGAAGATATTTCTTGAATTAACCTAAACTAATTCTATCTCTGGAACTGTGTTTTTATAACCTAGATGCCTCATGTTTGGCATGTTACCTATATTTAACTATTGATAAGTTGTGTGTACAGGTGAGAGCAGAAGCTTGCCTTATGCTTAGTGTTAATTGGTCTTCTGCTGGTGGCAGTTACCGGAGTTAAAACCACAAGTGCTGAGATAACTGGTATAAGTCACGTGCGGTGATTCTCAGATTGGCGTATCTGCAGAGGTCGGCCGGAGGTCCGTGACAATTGGTTTGCAGCAGTGGGATGATAAAAAAGTGTTTTATTTTTATAAAAACTTAAGTGAAAAATGGAGTACTCTGTGGGAGGGACCCAATTTCACCAGATTCCAGAACTCAAAGCTTATATTAGTAAAAAGTCATACAGTGAAAGCAATTTCTGTTCTCCTACCCTGTTATTTTTATTTTGACGAACAATGGCCGCAAAGTATAAAAAGCTCAAGAAGGAAGAGCTGGTAGCACGGTGTGTGCAGAAAGGTCTGGTCTGAATGGATCATTCTAAGAAGAGATTGATCCGGGATCTAATGGACTATGATACAGAGCATCAGATTGTCAGCGAGTCAGTACTGGAAAGTAGTACATTGGTGGGGGCTACTGCATTAGCCTTGGATGTACCCTGCACTGGGGTTTTACTTACTGCGGGAAGTAATAGCGGAAAGTTGGACTCTGATGTGGACTCTGTTCTTACCCATCCATCCGTGGAGCTCGCCAGAGTTGAAATGCCTGGCAGAGAGAGCGGGTTTCATGGCAGAGGGGAGTTCTGCAAGACACCAAGCTGAGGTAAAGAATGCATCGACTGGGGCTACTGCAGTAGTCTGGGATGTACCCTGTACTGGATTGTTACTTACTGCAGAAAGTAATAGAGTAACATCAGATGCAGATGTGGACTCTATTAGCAAATGGGCGAGAGATATGGAGTTTATCTCAAAGCTGGATCGATATCTAGACTCTGCTCTTAAATACGTGAAAGAGTCTGACCAGGCTATGGTACTGCTGCTTGTGGAAAGGTTCCATATTAAAGAGGCTGCAGAGCATAACGTGGAGGCTGATCACAGACCCCAGTTGGAGTTAGCCAAACTCAAGCACCAGTCTGTGACCGGTGACATGAATGCCAACAGACTCCATCCAGAGCATTTCCCTGTGTGGGAATTTGATGGAGAAAGCTCAGCAAATGCTAGCTGTGATTTGGGCAATCAGAGGGCTCTGGACATTACAACAGACACTCGACAGAGATCTGACCCCTCTGTTAGTTCCAGGGAGACTGCAGGATGTGTGGCAGCTAGGGAGGCTGCAGAGAGCCAATCCATTGCATCACCAGAGGGACCCTTTACCACCATGAGTACAGAGGAACTGACTGATGAATGTCAGCTGCAAGGTCTCTCCTGCAATGACAATACCCACAGCGAGATGATCAGGCAGATCGTGTGGGCACAGGACGACGTGTACCATGCCTTTATCCAGTATCGCCTGGTGATTCTGAATCCAGCTTATAATATGAGTTGTGTGGAATGGCTGGACTACCTTGAGGAATGTTTTGAATTTGCTCAGGAAGAGACAGATTATTGGGGCCAGCTTGATACCCCATTCTGGCAAGATCAGTGTCACCGGGTGGATGCTGAAAGGTATCGCCTACAACAACTTATTTCTCCAACTGAAGAAGCAATGACATAGCCTACAGGGGCACCCCACGAGGAAAAGGTAACCCCACCAGAGTCAGTCACTGTGGAATATGATACCGAGTTATCACAGCCCGAGGCACAGTGTGCTCTGCTGGGACAGTCTGTTAGTGCAAGCAGTCTACTACCTCAGGCTGCACAGAAATGGCAACTGGAGGAACCCTCCTGGAATGATCAGTGACCTGGAGGAGCTGTTCCATTGCCTTCTACTGGAACTGTGACTCCTGTTACAGCACCAGTGAAGTGGGTGAGGGGAAAACCGGTTTGGGCCTCGGGCTGCAGGTGTATGTGATGATCCCGGGCACCTCAGTGCCAGTTGTCTGGTAAAGGAGAAGATGACAACCTCTCCTGCAGGGGCCTCACCAGTGAAGCCCGTGCACGCTGTCTTGTATGCACAAGGGTCCCATTAGGATGTCAGCGAGGATCTACAAGCTGTGGTCATAGGAATGCAGGTAACTGTGGGGCTATGTGACATGGGGACAGATTTGACTTTAGTGCATCCCACATTAGTGGACCCAGAGAACTTTATTCCCGGAAAGAATATAGCCATATGCGAGGTTGGGGAAATCCACTCGGAAGTAGCCATGGCCTGGGTAAACCTGGACTGGGGGGTGTGCAGTGATCTTCGGGAGGTGGTTGTGCTGCCCCATGTACCCACAAATGTATTATTTAGGACTGACCTAAGTCGTTTGAGAACTATCGATGAATGTGAATTACCCAATGCAATGTTGTCAGTTTTTCCCACTACTCTCATTCCTTCCCAGGTGGCAACTGAGCCTGATAAAATAGCAATGCATATGTGTAAGAGTGGGAAAATGATACCATATAATGATGAACATGCTCGTGTTGATTTACAGGTACCCAAGGAAATTGCACTAGATCAGGTTAAGCTTGACACTGTTGGGAATGATATGTCTGCTGAGGATGGTGCATATTCTAATGGAATAGGGATATGTGAGGCGAGAGGCTTATAGGTGCTAGAGGTGACCCCCACTATTATGTGGACTTAGGCAAGGAACCCGATATAGTGTAGCATGATGAAACAACCCCTAATAGTGATATGTTTAGTGAGAGTACTGTCACATATGCAGCTGGGTTAGGAGGTAAAACTCTTTTCCCCCTGGTTCGAGTGTATCTGGACTTGGAAGCAGGGCAAAACATTAGGGAGGTGAGTTTGCATACTAATGTTTTGCTGGGCACAGATCCAGGGAACTCATTGAATGTTCAAGATGTATGTCCTTTTTCCCTGATGTCTGCTAACGCTATCTCTCCTCAGATACCCATGGATGCTCATCCAGGCATGGGTAATGATACTAAGGGAAATGATAATGGGTCTATGTTGAAAAATGACCTTTTGAAAAATAATTCTGTTAATGTCTGTGGTATAGGTGGCAATGTGTTTGCTGGTTAAAGTGTATCAGAGCCAGGGAGTCAGAGTCTGAGCCAGGACTCAGGTGATGTGATGCCGGGGGAGGTGTCAGTGGCCACTGAGGTCACACAGCCTCCCAAGTTCCTGGAGGGAGACCTGTGTGACTTTGCAGATTCCACCCTGACCCCCCCCTCTTGCCATCAACTCACTCACATACACAAAGGCAGATCTCCACCCACCTCTTAAGCCCTCTGTAACAAGCTTAGCTATTCAGATGGATCAAGGGGCTGACCCCCCCTGGACTTCCTAAGCAAACAAACAGAACAACCTCTCCGTGAAGCCATTTATGACCAGCTCTGCTGGGGGGAAGATTATTTGTGCCAGGGAAGGGCTGGTGCCAACCCAGCCCAGGGACAGGATAGTATTGGGTGTGAAAGGGAGGATGCCATATGTCCCACTGTATGTGATAAGACTGTACCTTCTCTCACCCGTACTGTAGCCATCTGTAGAAGCATGAACAAGGATTGGTTAGCAACCACCGGTATCCCAAGATTTGTGGCTGCTGACCCCCTGCAGGTAGCATCCCTACTCACCAGAGTGGAGCTCATTAGACTGGTTACCATGGGCAATGAGGAGCCTGATGTAGTAACCTAGGTGCTAGAATCTACTCTTGATAGTATGGAGATTGCTAGTCAAAACATAGGGACAGAGGAGTCTGGTCCCCAAGATATGATGTCCAAATCTATAGTGTACAAGTTATGTTCCCCTTATGTTTCTGATGTTATATGTAGGATTTCTGGATTATCAGAAACAGCAGGCTGGCAAATGCTGCCTTGTGCTGAGATGGTCCCTGAGGGCGGAGGCTTGTCCAGCCCCCTGGAGCTGCTAGACAAGGACATGCAGGTAATGCCAGATTATAATGCCTTGGCTGAAATGGCTAAGAAGGGCCTATCAGATTTTCAGCCTGTACTCCTGGAAACCCCATCCCCCGAGTCAGCAACCAAGAGGATGATAAACACATCTGTAAAAATATGGTGTCTGGGTTTGCTGTCTTTCCTGATATAGGCCCCAAGAAATGAGACATGGATGATGTTTGGTCTCAGGTGCTATATATGGAAATGGTAGGCCCCAGTTCTGTGGAGACAGGACAGAGGGACAAAGGCACCAGGGTCTGGGTGGGCTATAGGAGCCTGAGTAAGCCCACAGTGGTTGATGCCTACCCCCTGCCCAGGATGGAGGAACTGTTAGCTCAGTCCATCCAGGGAGGGTAATGACAGCTACCATTGTACAGCATGGGAGACTGTGGCATGAGGTGCCAAATGTTCCCCTGCTGGTCTTAAAAAGGGGAGGTGTAGAGAAAAAGCGGATTTTGCGTCTGCATGGGCATAATTGCACATGATTGCATCAGCAGAATCCGTAACTTTCCCTTGTAAATGTATATGTACTGTTTTGTGTAAAGGAAATGACAAACCTTTGAAGATGGACAGAAAGGTTTAACCAGAGGTTATAGGAAGATTGTTTCCCTGCCAGCCATAATTATGTCAACTTGTATATAGCCCATAAAAAGGATGTTCAGGGAAATTACCTGCCAGCTGGCCAGATCCTTGATAGCCAGTCTGTAAGAGATCTGTGTTCTGTGTATGGTCAGAGATCAAAAACTTGTTGGTTATTCTCACAGACAGTCAGGCTACAGAGGTTTATGTTTACTCACTTAATCTGTGTGCACGTTTATTGACCTAAGCCCACTTCTCAAGCTTTAGGAAGGTCTAAAAGGTAATTAAGAACCCCTGCCCAAATGATAGAGAAACCTCATAGTCCAGCTAGAGGGACAACACACTCTGGACTGAGAAGGGTTAACACCCCCCCAGGGGGGGTTGAGGGGGGAAGGAGTTGGGCACACATGGATAAAATACAGGATCACTGGTAAGAGTGTGTGATTCTCTGCTTGAGGTTGTCGACAAGACACAGGGCACCGGATGTCATCACAGGGAAAGGCCTCATTCCCAAAGATTGTTCTATCCATCATTATCTGAATGGTCTGTTTTCTCCCATTTTATTATTTTCTTTGATTTACTGGAAATTGCGATTAACTGTGTTTGTGACTATTTGTAACATCCTTATATCCTTTGTAATTTTTGTAAATAAGCTTTGAAGATATTTCTTGAATTAATCTAAACTAATTCTAGCTCTGGAACTGTGTTTTTATAACCCAGATGCCTCATGTTTGGCATGTTACCAATATTTAACTATTGAGAAGTTGTGTGTACAGGTGAGAGCAGAAGCTTGCCTTATGCTTAGTGATAAATTGGTCTTCTGCTGGTGGCAGTTACCGGAGTTAAAACCACAAGTGCTGAGATAACTGGTATAAGTCACGGGCGGCGATTCTCAGATTGGCATATCTGCAGTGATCGGCCGGAGGTCCGTGACACATGGTTCTTCTGTAGTTGCACCTTTAACATGTTGTTACTATTACACTTCCATTCCTAAACATGGGCTAGGTCTTTCTGACATAATGACATTCTCCTGAGCAGCTGTTTTTTCTGTATATTTCTGATTGGTGTTTAGGTCATGCTCTCTTTACTAACCCACTTCTGGAAGAAGCCTTGTCAGCCCCTTAATCATCAGCTGCTCTCTTACATGCACCCCATTCTAAATTCCCTAATGGGATCACCAATATTCATTGCATCCTTTTCTATACCTAAAGAAACCTTTATATACCTGTTTCTACCTATTAATATGTAAGTCAGGGTATGCTACCCTTTTTATATTTGTTCTGGTTGGAGACTGCTCATGATGTAAAAACAAGAAAGAAACCTTTATGAGCTTCACATCAGGTGTCTAATTGTGAGTTTAGGTACGCTATCCCCATCATCTGTGTTATAACTCAAGATCTAGATTGAATTCCTGTACCTATACTTCTCCTATTAATGGACATTTAAGAGACAATACTATACATTGTATCTTTTAATTCTTATTCCACATGTTCTATGGACACATAAACTAAATGAAGTCAAGAAGCACAAAAATAATACTACAAACATCTATTACCCATGGAAAAGGAACGTATTGTATACATTTTCCTTGTATTCCTATTTTATTTGTAGTGCCTAGTTTTGTGTTAATAAGTCTCATTTTTAATTTGTTACACCTATATTTCCCAAGCCCAAAGATATCAAATATACCAGAAGAGTCAAGATGCTGCTTAAAATGTCATGCAGGGCCTGCAACTGTTATACATAATGTATGGCAGTGCCCCAAGATCAAAGTAATCTGGTATAAGCTACAACACTTTATTACACAACTAATGCGTAATGGTACCATTCTCATGGAAGGCTTTCCTGTTAACTAATTTCTATTCCTGGCCACCCACACTTATAAAGTCATATCAATGAAAAGGCTTCTCTGAATCACCCATCCTTGGAGGTGAAAGCTGAGCTGATTTCCATTTTATACTTTTTCTACAGTGAAGCTTGATATTAAAGAAACATTGATATATTGTAAAAAACTTAGGGGAATTTTGGGGGATCTTGTCTATATGCCCAATACTACATGTGAACACATCATGAAGGTTTTTTAAAATACCACATGGTCACTATTGCATAAAATAACTTGATATTTAAGGTTAACTTGTCACTTAATATATACAGTATTTGCTGCCCATGGTGAGAGGCATTCACCTTCTTATTAAATTTAATTAAACCTAATCCCCCATTCCTCCCCTTATTTCACTTACTCGTCCCCCTGATCTTTGTTTCATTCTTCTTTCTTTTCTATTCCTTCCCCCTTTCTCCTTCTCCTATTTAAAAAAGATATTGTGGCCACAGATCTTGTTCAGCCTCTACCTCTATAATATTGTTAATGTTTCTTTGCCATTGTTTCTATCTGTGCATATTACAATCAGTTCTGTGCAAAACGCTAGAATTACTTTTTGTTGCTGTTTATTTTACTGTATTTCCTGTATAACTTTACAAGATGATTTACACTTGTATTATGTTTTGCATCCTTTATTTGAAATAATTATAGTTTTTTTAAAACTACAAATGGGGTATCCAGCAAAATATCTTTGTAAAAGTAATACAATCAATAATTGGTGATCCTTCAGACAACTACACACTGGAAAATGTTACGTCTATAAATTTATTAATCATTGTTGCTGCCTTGCTGTTGGGAAAATAGCTTATATTGCTTGTTTTGCATATAAATACACCTTTCTAATCTGTGCAGGCATATTATTATTATCTTTCATTTTTAAGGTGCCACAAAGTTTTTGCAGCACTGTAAAGGTTATATACACACAATTACAGTAAAACACATCAGCTACACAGTAAATGTAAAATTACATATGATCAGACAATTCAGGGCAATGACCTGACAAAGTAGGTCATAAGCAGACTAGAGACAAGGGATGGGGGCTCACTGTTTCTCAGCAGAAAAGTTGAGCTGAGTCAATGGGAGAGGAAGTTCTCAAAGAGCCTGTACCCTATGAAGTAGGAGCACATAGAGTAAGAGAAACTGGAAGGGACGCGAAGATTAGGTACATAAACACTAGAAGCAAGTATATTTCTGGGGAGGAACATCAGAGTGTAGGGTCTAGCACATGAGAGCTTATACTGTATGCTAAATGGATGTGAAAACAGTTGGATGGTAAACTGGGGAGAAGCAAAGGATGGGGAGAAGATTTGAGATTTTACAGGTGGGTTGGTAGGCTTTCATGTAAATGTGAGTTTGAGTACATGTTTATAGCTGGTGAGATTGGGAGAAAGTTTGACTTGGTAAGAGAATAAGTTCCAATGGAAGGGTGCAGAGTAGAAAATATATTAAAGACCAGTGTGAAAAGAAGTAACCAGGGTGGAGTGAAGGTGGTGGCCGTTATAAGAAAGGAGTGATCGAGAGGTAGTGTGGACAGAAATTAGGTTGGTGTAAGATGGGGCAGTGATTGAGTTCTTTGTAAGTGAGCAGGGGCTTATCTATAATGGGGGCAGGGTGTGTGATGCACACAGGGCCCACATCGCAAACCCTGCACCCATACTTTTTTATACTTACCTCTCCGAAGTCCTACGTTGGCCAGAGTAGCACTACACAAAATGCCTGGAAAATGTCCACCATGACTTTTTTTCATATGTTTTGTGTAGTAGATAAGTTTCTAGGATAATTCCTTCCGCACCATTTTTCCAGTGTCTTGCACATGCGCAGTAGACTCCAGGCACGGACTAGTGCCTGGAGTCTACTGCTGCTGTTAGTTCACTGGCAGCCATCGGGAAGAAAGGAGGGGGCCCCAGATGGGGAATGCACAAGGATTCCCTCCTCTCTTAATATGCCCCTATATGTGAGTGTCAGGAGTTTGAACTGGATTCTGGAAGGGATGGGGAGCCAGTGAAATAGGTTGGAGCAGGATGGACACAAAATGGTTAGACAGAAACATTAGATGAGCATTCATCACCAATCATTACCATTTTAAATCTATCTCAGTGACAGGAAGGGTTGAGATCCATTTTATAATCATCCTACTGTACAGTAATTCAAAAGAAAGCAATTTGAGCAATCACAAATATAAAATTTTGGACCTTTTCTTGGCAGTTTGGCATCTGGTATTGCAAACAACAGCTTGATACATTGAAACCAGGTGCTTCAAAAAAACTGCACTTTTGAAAATCCCCCCTTATACCTGATGCACAAAGACTAGAGAAATTGCACTTTTGCTACAATACATATTCTCAGCCTGTATTGCACAAGGGGCCTGATTCAGAGCTGTACGCTATGTTGAAGTTTTTGCAAATGGAGCACATTTTTTCCACTGTGCATGTGACTGTGTCGCACTGTGCATGCATCAAGGTACATTACCATAGTCCCATGCTGGAAGTCTTCATTTACAGTGTGATTGACAGGCAGGGAGTGTTTGGGGGAGACAAGAGGGAGTGTTAGCTAAAAACTCAACCATTATGGGGGCATGTCACATCCTGTATCTGTGACCGCGTATGCAGTAAATAGGGCTTCAGGGTCTCAGTAATGGCAGCCATTCTGAGTGACCATACACTCTCTCAAGGAGCCTATGTTTGCCTGATCTGTGTCTGATGCTGCATATGTGTATGCAGTTGTAGACAGCTGTGATGGCTCTGGTGGCCGGTGAGCATCTCAGTACATGTCCTGGTGACTGTTCCATTTGAATATTTTTGCTCAGCTGGAAAAAATTGCAGTACAACTAGGATTCAAATGGGTTGATTTAATAATTAAGTAGAGATAGAAAATCTCCTATCACCACAATTTATCATCATAGCCTCACTAAGGCAGCTGAGTGATACTGTACTTAGCTCCTTGGTGATACTTAATGGCAGTGCTGAAAGTTAACTTACTGGTATGGAGGATCTGTGCATGCATGCCCTGCTTCAGGTACAGTATTTCAGGAAGCCCAGACTGGAATTCCAATTTAACTCTAAAAATAAATAAATAATAATTTAATATTATTAAAAAAAAAAAAAGTAGAATATTTTCACCTGTTTTTTTTCTCCCAGAGATGCCCCACTAAAGTTTTTACTGGCAGGAATGGTTTCATACTATAAATGGGGAAAATTTCACCGAAAAAAGTGCTTTTCTCCCTTTAATAAATTAATCTTATAGTTTTTCATAGACATAGAGAAAAATTACTTCCAGAATGATCAGTATGAAGCTTCTATATCAAATATTTAATTAAACAAATATCAATTAATACATATTTATTGATAGACAGATGAAATAAATGATGGGGCTTTATGTAAATGGTTAGAAGGTAGGATTCTGTTTGCATCAAGAATAGCTTCGTAAACTCAATTTTGCTTAAAATACCTCATAGTAAGCAGAAACTAGCAAGCAAGCAATTGTTCACATGGTAAATAAACAGCTTGTGTCTACTTTGATAAATGTTTGCTGGGAGAAGGTTCCGTCTGTACCAAATCTCTGATGAACTGAACTGTTTTTTCATTTAACCAATACAGATGCTCACCGCTGAGTGCATATTGGTAAGAAAGCTATTTGTAATTTGTACTTTACTTTTACCTTCTCGAAATGTTTGTTTCTCTCTCTCTCACTCTCTCTCTCTCTCTCTATGTATATATCTCTCTCTCTATGTATATATATATATATATATATGTATATATATATATATATATCGAGAAGGGAGTTATTGACTGTGGGCGACCAACCTGCTAATAATAAATATTCACACAAATATATAAATATAAATAAAGTGCTGAGTGCTAACGTGCTTGAATCAGCCTGAGCAAGTATACATAAATCATAAAGTGCTTAGTGCCAAATAGTCCTAGCAGCATAGACCAATGAAGTGCTTAGTGCAATATAAATACTTTTAGCAGCATACAAAAATAAAGTGATAAAAGTAAGCTAGTACCATAAAAATTATTTTATAGGGTTTGCCAAAAACAAGATAAATACGATAAAACACTGTGGTTCCTAATCAGGAGTAACCACCAGAGAGCAATAAATAACCGATAAAAATAAGATCAATTTAAGAGGTAAAAGAAGAGTTTTAGCTTATCTGAAAATCAATTTGAGAGGGTCTGGGTGTAAATCCCAAGGGCAAGTAATGAGTCCCAACGCGTTTCGTCCGTTGACTTCTTCAGGTTCTCAAACTCGTTCCTCAGGACCCCAAACAGTGCATGTCTTCCAGGTCTCCCTACAGGTGATTCTGTGGGGAGACCACATGTTGTAGCTGCCGCCAGCAGTGCAAGGCCATCAACTTCTTTGTCCTCTATGAAGGCCCATGTCCCAGGGCTTAAGTTAAGCCATTGATATGGTAAAGCTACTTTTACTGAAGTTAAGAAAAATAATGAAAGGCAAGTTGCCTTTAGAAAAACAAAAAATGGCAATATGCCATTCACTACACAAAGTGACAAGGAAAGTATAAGGCCTTGGCCTTTATTTATGTTGACTGCTGGTTCTAATAGCCCTTCTGCTTGTAGTAGTAGTGGTGGTGGTGCCATTAAAATTTTTTAAGTTATTAAGATGAGTAAGACAGCTCTGTGCCCTGAGAAATCAAAATCACAAATCTCCGAGGAGAGTGCAAGTGTGTCTGTGGTTGCCATGTGTGAGCCAGTACTAAATACTCTAGTACTGAAGGATCCTCCAAGTTCCAACATTTGTATGCCCTCTGTAAATGTGGGGAAGGGCAGTCAACATCTTGCAGGCGTAGTCAGTGAGGATGATTCTGTGGAATTGCACATGGAGGAGGATAATATTTTGGTAGTTGAAGGCGCTAAAGATGTATATAGGTAAGTCCTGCTAATATTTAGACTGTGTAGTGCAGCTTTGGTTCATTTTTGGGGTGTGGGTCCCCCTAGATTGCTTTGCTGATCTGCTTCAGGGCACCACAGTATAACACATTTTCCTTTAACACATTTTAATACTTCACTGTCTGTTTCCTTTATATATATGTATTTCACTTTTTTATTTTTATGCTTTATATGCGGCCAGTGGCTGCTCTTAACACTTCACTTTTCTTATTAGAGTGGTGCTTTGGGGTGGATTGGCTGGGCTAGTTTGGGGGTGCCCTGCGCTCAAGATTTGAGCCTTAGTATGTTAGGGACCTGCCCGACAAGAGGTTACCCGGATATGGTGGGCAGGCCCATAAGCTTGGCCAAGATTATGCCAAAAACCTCTATTGTATTTACTGCAAAATGTATTTATTTATATATATAGTCAGTTAATTTGGAGTTGTGCACCTGTATTTTTTCTTTGTGTATATATCTTGCAGGCGTAGTCAGTGAGGATGATTCTGTGGAATTGCACATGGAGAAGGAGAATATTTAGGTAGTTGAAGGCGCTAAAGATGATGAGGATGTTGATGATGAAGATGTTGGTGATGAGGATGTTGATGATGAAGATATTGTTGATGAGGATGTTGATGCCGAGGATGTCCTTTGTGTAAGTAGGGCAACAGCTGTTGCCCATGGATTGAAAAAGCCAAACGCCCTGTTTCAGAGGCGCTCACTATTTGTGAGCGCTTGCTCTGAATCAGGGCGGGACAATTTTTTTTACCGGCCTCCAGGCTGCTCTTTAAGCTGTGGGTGACCACCCACAGCTTTAGCAGGCAGCATGGCAATGGTCGCGATGGTCGCGACCATTGGGCTTGTGATGAGAATAGAGCAGGAAGTTCACTACTGACATCATGTGTGATGTCAGTAGGGCTGCAATTAAATGGCAGGCATTCCTTCGGGAATGCCTCAAATTGGCCAGCCACCCCCCGACCTGCCTACAAAACAGGGCGAGCTGTCAATCAACAAAGCCAGCTGCCCCATTTTGCTGCAAGCCCCAAGTGAGTGAAGTTCTCACTCTCTCCAGGGCTCATACATGCGCAGTGCGTACACCACATGTGCGCACTGCCCAGCCATTGACCCGCTTGCGAGCGATATGCGCTCTCGAGCAGGTTTGAATCACACCCAAAGCCCATTGTCATGCCGGGGCAAAAGTAAAAAAAATCCACTCCTCCTGTGTTGAATTTATTTCCACCCCAATCCGGACAACAGTTGTCAAGCCATTTGTAACCATTGCCAAGCAAGTATGAGTAGAGGGAGGGACCTAAACCACCTAGGAACCTCCTCCTTGTTACATCATCTCAGAAGTGGACCAGGAGGAAGACTACATGTAATGCATCATCCAAAAAACAATTAACTGTCAAACAATAGTTTGCAAGGGCAAAGAAGTATAACATCAATCACCCATTTGCGCAGCGGATTACTGAAGCCATAACAGCTATGCTGATATCCGATGTGCATTCAGTATCTGCCATTACTGCAGTGGGTTTTCAACAGTTAATTGAGGTCCTGTGTCCTCGCTACCAGATCCCTTCTAGATTTAGCTTCACTAGAACAGCAATTCCAAGTCTGTGCAAGGACATTTAAAAAATCTTATTAATGTCCTTATAAATGCTGTTGTACCCACTGTCCACTTGACCACTGATATGTGGACAAGTGGGACAGAGCAAACAAAGGATTACATGACTGTGACAGCCTATTGGGTAGGTGTATTGCTTACAACAGCAACAACAGCAGCAACATTTACCAAAAGACAGCTGATACAGAGGCAGGCTACTCTTTGTATAACTGGTTTCACTAAGAGGCATACTGCTGAGAACCTCTTAGAAAAACTCAGGGAAATCATTGCCAAATGGCTTTCTCCACTTGGACTCTCCTTGGGATTTGTGATTTTGTACAATGCCACCAATATTGTGAGAGCATGTCCCATGTTTTGCTCACACAATTACTCTGGTGGTGTAACATTTTTTTAAAAATGACAGGGGCATGCAGGAGATGCTCTCAGTGGCCTGCAAAATATCCAGATATTTTAGACATTTGGCAACCGCTTGTCGAAGATTACATGACCAGCAGGTACTGTTAAATTTGCCCTGTCACCAGCTGAAGTAAGAGGTAGTAATTCAGTGGAATTCTACCATCTATATGCTTCAGTGGATGGAAGAAAGGCAAAAGGCCATCCAGGGCTATACAATGGCCTATGACATAGGCTGTGAAGGGGGAATGCACCTTACTTAAGTGCAGTGGAGAATAATTTCTGTGTTGTGCAAGGTTCTCAAACCTTTTGAACTTGCCACACGTGAAGTTAGTTTAGACACTGCCATCTTGAGTCAGGTCATTCCCCTCATCAGACTTTTGCAATAACAGCTGGAGAAACTGAAGGAGGAACTGAAATGGAGCGATTGCGTAAGGTATGTTGGACTGGTGGATCAAGCCCTTGATTCACTTCACCAGGATCCAAGAGTCGTCAATCTATTGAAATCTGAAAAATATATTTTGGTGACCACTCTGGATCCTAGGTTTAAGTCCTACCTTGTGAGTTTTTTTCAAACAGACCAAAATCTAAAACTATGCAAATAGTTGTTGGTAAAAAAAATTGTCAGCTGCAGGCGCACATGAAACGCTATCATCTCCTCCTTCTGTTTCTTCAGCTGCCAGAAAAAAACAAAATTTTCCTTACAGAATTCATGCTGGTCATGCTGATCAGTCACCAAAAAATGACATCTGGTCGGGCCTGAGAGAACTGCCTACTAGTGACATGTCTTCTACTGTGACTATGTGTGATACGGTCTCCATTCACAGAATGGTGGAGGACTATTTCAGAGATAACATCCTAATAGGCATGTCAGACAGTGCCTTTGAGCACTGGCAAGAAAAAGAGGCAATTTGGAGTCCCATACACAAACTGGCTTTGCATTACTTAAGTTGCCCACCCTCCAGTGTGTACTCCGAAAAAGTTTTCAGTGCAGCTGGCAACCTTGTCACTGATCGGCGTAGGAGGTTACTTCCTCAAAATGTGGAACAGATGATGTTCATTAAAATGAATTACAAATTCCACAAGAAAGACCTCTACCATCAATTGCATAAAAAATTATAGAGGAGCCTATGGTGGATTCCATTGGGGATGAATTAATATTGTGTGAAGAAGAGGATGTACACACTGATGGGGATGAGGAGGACGAGGATGATGATAACTTGTAATGTAAAGCCAGTTTGTGTATGGGATCATTTTCATTTCATGTCCAATGCGCATTGGCAGCTTGTTTTATGGGGGTCCAAACAAACCAATCATTTCAGGAACAAATGGCAGTCCTTGTCGCTGAAATGATTGGTTTGTTAAACTGTGAATGTCCTGTTTGGTATACAACATAAGGGTGGGTGGGAGATCCCAAGGACTGTTTCATCTTGCACCTTTTTATATTTCCATTATGTGCTGGTTGGGGCATTGCTGCCTGGCATTTTAAATTAATGTTATGGTTGGTTTAGGGACCAATGATTTGTTTTTAAATTAATTTAATATCAATTTTACAGCCATGGGCTGCACCAATGAATTTATTTTTATTAATAATTATTCATCCTGGGGCTGCACCAATGAATTGTTTTTTAATTAATTTATTATCAATTTTACAGTCAAGGGCTGCACCAATGAATGTTTTTTTTTATTAATTTATTATCAATTTGACAGCCAGGGGCTGCACCAACTATCATCTATCAATTCTTCAATCCTCAAGGGTGTCCCAACCATCATCATTGCACAGTCCTCAACTCTAGTAATAATTATTTCAATCAGTTTTGAGCCAGCAAGCTGGAAGCAACCTTTTGGCCCTTTAACTAGATGAAAAAAATCAATATTGTGAGCTGTGAGGTGGCCAATATTGACTGGAAATGATTGAAAATAAATATTATTGAGGTTATTAAAACTGTAGGAACAAAAAAGGCCATTTTATGTGATTCTAGCTGTTTTTTTAATTTTTTAAGAAAAAATCCAGATCCAAAACCAAAACCCGAAAACAAAACATGGAGGTGAGGTTTTGGCAAAACCAACCCAAAACCAGGGGGGATCCAGATCCAAAAAACACGGGGGCCAGCGCACATCCCTAATAAATATATATATATATATATATCTTTACCTCTCAATAGGAGTAGCTAGTCAGTAGGTGCTAAGTATAACATGCTTAAAGGTATTTCTTAAAAATGTTTTTTAAGGATGAAGTACAGTAATAAGGTTAATTTCCTAAATGACTGATGCTGTATAAAGAATATAGCCATTTTTAAAGATTATTGCCATTTCAATTGAAGATAGAGGTATTAATGAAAATTTTACATTCATAAATTAAGTCTCTTTTTGTTTTTATTTAACACCTACGAGTCCTATAGCTGATCAGCAATAATGATTTTCTGTCCAAATTATTAAAACCTGATCCAAAAAGATACAAATGGCTAATGGTTTTGTATGTACGCATATGATTATACTAATATCAACAATTTAGGTGGTTGCATGTCTACGTCTTATGTTTTTTATGGTTTTTGATATCCCTTAATGTAATATTTGGACCTATATATGTGTACTGATATACATTTCATATGTTAACAACATGTTATTGGATATGGTTATATACTATTATAATTGTTATATTATATGTGATACTGAGACACTCATTTTTATCTTAAAGACACCCCTGAGGAAGTAGTTACTGACAAAATGCATTGGGTGATAAGTTCTTGTGGTCCAAAGTGGGTCGAACTAGCTGTCAAGAGCTTGCCCTCTCTAAGGGTGACAGAAAGTGTAATTAACATCTGCCACACAATGGTCACAATGTATATGTGTACTGTATGACCAAGAAAAAAAGTTTTCAAATGTGTATTAAGGGAAAAAAAACATTCTGATCTATTTGGGTGATCTCAGATATGACAGTTTCATTGTAGACCAAATAGAAGAAATTATTTTAACTCATGCCAGCTTACAAAGTCAAGATTAAAGTTTCATATTGAAAGGGAAGGGGGCATAGAATCCATTTCAGCCTGGCGCTCCCCAGGACCAAAATTTCGTCTATAAATATATATATATATATATATATATATATATATATATACATTTAAAATTTATACATAAATATTGTTTTATATTTTGAATTATATATTTTTTGGACCTGTGATTCCTGTGATTTCTATGGATCAAGCAATTCAAACAATGCTACCTCATATGGGGAGTCACACTTAAAGCATCTGAAAGTCCTGATGGCCTGATGGAACCATATGCTGATGTGAATATATGCATTGCTTCAGTGGCATCCCTCCCTGTGCTGGCATCCAGTGCAGGGGGAAAAAAGGTTGTGGCTTCATGGACAGGGAACACGGCCCATGGCCCAAACCCCTGTTTTAGTCAGTCCGGGGGTCCCGGAGGTGCGGACTGCTCCCTGGAGCCACTTTGTGTGCAGTGCTTGCTCCCTCACTGTGTCAGGAGCCGAGTGTTGCAAATAATGCTACAGTGCACCCGGCTCCTGTCACTGAGGAGGAGGCGGCACTTTTGTGTCACACCTCAGTGGATGACATCCGGGTTCGGGATGCACCCCATTTGTGATGCCACTGCACTGCATCAAGCATATCGCTACACTGCCAACTGTGGTACCATCCGCAGCGACAACTATTATCATTTGTATTAGCAGTTACACCTATTCCATGTTCGGTGGAAAAGATCCATTTGAAACAGGCCTCCCTTTGTTAAACGCATGACTCTGAACAGGATGGAACTCAGGCTACACAACAATGACACGTCCACAACACAGTTCTATTGCATGCATAAGCATTTTAACTAGAGGAGAATGGAGCAGTGAGAGAATAATATGGATAAAGGTGTGTGAGGGTTGTTGTTATAATCAATTATAAGAAGAATACTGTATGACTGAACGACAGTAAAAAATCCAATGTAGTATTTGGTGAAGGTACTAAATCAAATCAACAATGGGAATACAGATAAAGAAGGTCTCAAGGTCATTTTGAAAGTTTTTGCATCCTAATTCACAGAGGCAATATGCAATCACAAAAACAGCAATTGTGTGTATCAGCAAAGGTGAGTTTATATGCATCTCTGTATCAGTTTTAACATGCCCTTAATGTGCACAGCCTGCAATACGCTACACAAATTGGCATATGTGCACATAGGCCCTGATTCAGAGCCGGTCGCTCTGACCAGAGCGCTCGCTCTGAATCAGGGCCCACCTCCATTAATATGGAGCGTCCTCCTGGACGCTCGTATAGCTGTGGGTCACCACAGCTCTCAATGAAGGTCTATGTCAGGGGTATTCAACATGCGACACTTCAGCTACTGTGGAACTATGTGTATACGTACAGTATGGGAGTTTCTTTGGATAGTCCTGTTATAACATATTTGAATTGGTTTCCTTTATTGTGCTACTTTTTTTCTCAGTCTTGCATCTTAATTTGCAAATAGTGCACTACTGTAGTTTTTTTTTGCAAATGAATTGGTATAATGTTGCAGATTAAACATAATGATGCATGTCTCTAATTAGACCTGCCTTGTGTACTTTTTCCACAACCTTGCTATTTTTCATTTATTATGCTATATTTCCTCAATGTTGTGTTTTAGTTCACAAATAAAGCAGTAGGGTTTTTTGTGTTGCAAAGGAGTTAGTACAAAGTCACAGATTTTAAACTTAATGATATTTTGTGTAACCTGACTTTTGCATTTTTCCCCTACTTTGCTACTTTTCCCTCAAACTTGCTACTTTTTCCTTAATGTGTTAAATTTTTCTTCAATTTAGCTTCTTATTTTGCAAATAAAACAAGAAATATGCCTCTTTTAGGCACTAAATCAATAATGTCCAGCACCTGTGAAGTGGGATGTGAGCCCCCTAGATGTGGAATCTTACGAATCCAATAGACAAATAAAAAAAGCTCATAATCCACAGGAAGTGTGTCATAAGGATACAATTATTAAAAGTAACAGTAAGTTATGTTAAAAAGTACCCACTAAACTGTGTTACTCTGTGGATAATAAGCAAAATTACAAACCAATAGTTTCTATATAAGATGGTATCTATAACATAATGATATCACCGGCAGTCCAAATGTGCAATGAAGAGAAATCAAGTTAACAAATAAACTTTCTCTAAATGATCTCCTATTAGTTTCACAGTGGTATATTCTGCTTGCACAGGTCCTTAGTACAAATAACACAGGTATATCTGTATTCGTCCTGGATGACTTGCCGATATTAAGGTGATGTGAGAGTGGCTATAGCAAACATTCAGGGCAGGGTACTCCGGATGGGAGCATGTAGTCTGTGAGAAAATCCACCGTTCACCACCATGTGTGCTCTCATATATACTGTATATAGAAATCTAATTGTATATTACACCACCATGTGTGCTCACATATACAGTGGGTAAAATAAGTATTGAACACATCAACATTTTTCTCAGGTAATATATTTGTAATAGGGCTATTGTAATGACATGTCAACAACAACCCATGCAATCCACACATGCAAATAAATCAAACCATAGATGTCTATGAATTAAGTTATGTGTAATAATGTGAAATTACACAGGGAAAAAGTTTTGAACACATGAAGAAAGGGTGGTGCAAAACGGCATGGAAAACTAAGAAACCAGCTGAAATATGTCAGTAATTAGAAAACAATCCTGCTCCTTGTCAATGCAAATTAATATAAGCTGGTTCAGTCCCAGCTGATGGCCTATAAAAAGGTGTCTCATTAATGAAAGTGTCACACAAGAACCATCTCATGATGGGTTAAAGCAAAGAGCTCTCTTAAGACCTCCACCACCTTATGGTTGCAAAACATACTGATAGCATTGGTTATAGAAAAATTTCTAAACTTCTGAATGATCCAGTGAGCTCTGTTCGGGCCATATTCCAGAAGCAGAAAGATCATCACTTCACCATAAACCGTCCACGACCAGGTGCTCCTCGCAAGATTTCTGACAGAGGAGTGAAAATAATTATCAGAATAGTTGTCCAAGAGCCAAGGATCACTTGTGGAGAGCTTCAGAAATACCTAGAATTAGCAGGTACAATTGTTTCTAATAAGTAATACAATCAGCCGTCATGGCCTGTATGCACGCTCACCACGCAAGACTCCATTGCTGAAGAAAAAGCATGTTGAAGATCATTTAAAGTTTGCTGCACAACATTTGGACAAGCCCATGAAATACTAGGAGAATATAGTCTGGTCAGGTGAGACCAAAATTGAACTCTTTGGATGACATAATACACACCATGTTTGGAGGAGAAATGGAACTGCACATCACCCCAAAAACACCATACCAACAGTGAAGTTTGGAGGTGGGAACAATATGGTGTGGGGCTGTTTTTAAGCATACAGTACTGGCATACTTCATATCATGAAGGAAGGACAAATGGAATAATGTACCGAGACATTCTTGATAAAAATATGCCGCCATCTACCAGGATGCTGAAGATAAAATAAGGGTGGACATTTCAGCAAAGACAATGATCCCAAACACACAGCTAAGGTCACTCTCAATTGGTTTCAGAGAAAGAAAATAAAGCTGCTAGAATGGCCCAGCCACTTACCTGACTTGAGTCCAATTGAAAATCTATGGAAAGAACTAAAGATCAGAGTTCATAGAAGAGGCCCACAGAACCTTCAAGATTTGAAGACTGAATATTGTTCATATAGATAATAGACTGTCTCCTAATATAGGTTATTAGAATAAATCTATGTTTTTTTAACTAGAATAATTATATTATAATGAAGGAAGCTTACATGCAATTATTAATCTCAGATGTTCAATATACTCAATTAAAGTTTCAATATATATAGTGCCCCCTGGACAATGCGGCACATACCTCTGACAAAGCTGTGTATAGAGCCACGAGGAAACACATCAGGTACATGCCGCTGATGTTTTACCACTGAATGTGAATCTGCTATGTGTGTCCCAGTGTCATGACAGCCTCCAGGCTGTGGTCCAGTTTTTATGTGTTTATCTCTTTTGGCATTGGCGTTGACTTTCCTACTGCAGTGGCAACCTTATGTGTCATATAGGGTTCGGCACCTGCCAGCACTCACAGGCTTCTACATTCTATTCCAGCCAAGATCTAGAGCTGTGAGCACATGCAGGTGATGCTCCCTGCTGCTCCAGACCTCCACACCTAGCGCTGCCAGCCGGTGTTCATTAAGACACAGCAGGAGGACCACATACATGATAGTGAACGGTGGATTTTCTCACAGACTACAGACTCCCGTCCAGAGTAACCTGCCCAGAATGTTTGCAATAGCTACCCTCACATCACCTTAATATCAACCAGTCATCCAGGATGAATACAGATATACCTGTGTCATTTGTACTAAGGACCTATGCGAGCATAATATACCACTGTGAAACTAACAGTGTTTGGAGATAATTTAGAGAAAGTTTATTTGTTAACGTGACTTCTATTCATTGCACATTTGAAATGCCGGTAACTATCATTATTTTATAGACACCATCCTATATAAACTATTGGTTCGTAATTGCGCTTATTCTCTGCAGATTAACAGAGTTTAGTGGGTACTTTTTCACATAACTAACTTACTTTTAATAATTTTATCTTTATTGCTTGCTTCAGATTATTATTTCAATTCATACAGTACTGCTACTAGCCTTGTGAGATTTTTATTATTTGTCTTAGTTTGCAAATAGTTATTTAGGATTAAAGATGTGCGCTGACCCCCGTATTTTGGTTTTGGATTTAGATTGGTTTTGCCAAAACCTCACTTCCATGTTTTGTTTTCGTGGTTTGTTTTTGGATCTGGATTTTTCCTTAAAAATTCATAAAAACAGCTAAAATCACATAAAATAAGCCTGTTTTTGTTCCTACAGTATAATTAACCTCAATAACATTTATTTCCAGTAATTTCCAATCAATTTTGAACAGCTCACAATATTATTTGCTTTATCTAATTAAGGCCAAAAGGTTGAATCCAGCTAGCTGGCTGACTAAGCTAAGTGGCACAGTGGGCGACACTAACATGTGGCAGCTCAGCTTCTAATTTCCAACACAGATACAGTTTGTTATACAGTGTGGGTTGGATACACCAATAGTGTACTTACTATGACAGCAGTGTCAGCAGAGTGGGGTTGCTGAAGGTGTCCTCAGTAAATGGAATGGCAGTGCTGCAGTGCTGGCAGTGTCCTCAGTGAAGGGTACCGGTGATGTCGGCAGTGCGGGGGTGCCAGCGGTCTCTTGGTGCAGGTTTGCTGCCTGTGTCGGCAGTGCAGGGGTGAAAGCCATGTCTTAGTGCAGGTTTGCTGGCTGTGTCAGCAGTGTGGGTGTGCCAGAGGAGTCTTTAGTGCAGGTTTTCTGGCTGTGTCGGCAGTGCAGGGGTGCCAGCGGTGCCTTTAGTGCAGGTTTGCTGGCTGTGTCAGCAGTGTGTGGGTGCCAGTGGTGTGTTAGTGCAGGTTTGCTGGCTGTGTCGGCAGTGCCGGGGTGCCAGCGGTGTCTTTAGTGCAGGTTGCTGTCTGTGTTGGCAGTGCGGGGTTGCCAGTGATGTCCTTATTGCAGGTTTGCTGACTGTGTCGGCAGTGCAGGGGTGTTCTCAATGCAGGGTGCTGGTGGTGTCGGCAGAGTGGGGGTGCAAGCAGTGTCCTCAGGGCAGGTTTGCTGACTGTGTTGGCAGTGCAGGGGTGCTGGTGGTGTCCTCTGTGTGGGAGTATTGGCAGTGTCGGTAGTGTGGGGTCACTGACGGTGTTCTCTGTATGTTGAGCAGCAATGCAAGAGTGTCGGCAGTGGAGGATGCTGCCAGTGGGGGTGCCAGCAGTGTTGGCAACAGGGGGTGCCAGTGGTGTCAGGCAGCGGGGGATTGTGGGCGCCATCTTCTTTTTCTTGATTGTGCTGTTTTCAATGGGCTTAACGCTGATTGGTTGAGAGCCGTGACAGATGGCTCTCTCAGCCAGACAGCGTTAATCCCACTCAAAACAAAACCATGCGACTCGACAAAGGGGTTGCAAGGTTTTGCCTCGGGTCAGGGATCCGGGGCAGGCAGGGAGATCCGAGCTGCGCTTGGATCACCCCGGATCCCCGGAATTCAGTGGATTCGGCTCTCTGAGATCTGAACCCATTCATCTCTACTTAGGATTAGTGCTTTGATGTGGCTAGGTAGCAAAGTCTGTGGCTCAATAAATGTGGCATTTTGCACAATTTGAGGATAGCTGTTAGGCTATATTTACTAAGTTGTTTTAGAGCTGGGATTTAACATGACAATGATATTTAATGTAAAACCATTGTTTTTAACATTATTACTGGTTTAAATGGTTCTGTCAAAACCACAGAAAAGAGATGGGTTTAAAACCCACCCCTTAATAAATATAGCTCATTGTATTTGATGATATAGTAGTTCCATGTTTAATACAATTTATTACATTATATTTTATATTACTTGGTATTACTACTGCATTTGAATTTCTTTTACAACTTCAAATCAAACTACATCTTGTGTTCAATATTTCCTGATATAAATGCAATTGACCTGGCGGTATTTTAAACAGATATGGAAATCTGACTATAATTTGAGATATTAATTAAAAATAGTTATTAAATGGTCAATTGTAAATTTGCCCTATTAGTATACATAAGCTCGACCCTCTACTTATAAAATAGAGAGAAATAACACACCTCTTATCAGAAAGAAATTCCATATGAAGTTTGTTGACAATTAAGTAACAGTACCTTTCTTAAAGGTGGCCAGTCAATACCATTTTAAAAACATTGGGATATATGGAATAATACTTTTGGGGCAAAAGAGTGGCTTGAACATTAGAACGTTCTCCTAGGCCATAGCCTGTAATCTACTAGTAGTACAGTTAACCATGGGAAATATTTCCAAGAATGTTAATAAACTTATTATCTTTAGTTGTATTTTGATATTTTCGCACAAAACTTTATGGATGTAGACTATTTTAGAAATTATTGTGACCAACATATATTATAGTATCACCTAGAAGTGGTATTTCACATTTCACTGTTAATGACACTCCCTACAGTTAATATAGAGTGGTATATCAAAAGAGGAAAACAGTTTTTTATGGGGCACTTTTATTATTAATTGATTCTTATTAATATACCGTATAACTTATATTAAAATCATTATAATAAACAAATATAAACAGACACAAAATTACATTCAAAAAGGGTTAAAAATCATCAAAGTAGGAGAGCAATTCCAATATAGAAATTTTTGACAAAATGGGGAATTGTAAAAATGGCTATCAATGATAATAATTTGTATTTTCCAATATATAAAGCTATAGGGCAGATTGTAATAGGGTTTGAGTTTAGCTCTAAACTTGCAAAATTTGCAAACTCGCACATACAGTATTATAGGCCTCGAGAACATGCAAACTCACATGTGACTCGTATTTCCACTACTTACATGGTCCAAACATGCATCCATATGTTTTCAAAACATACGACTCACACAATGTAATAGGGTGTGAGTTATAAACTCACACAAAATGTGTAAGAAAACCTTCAAAATAATAGATGTGCTTCAGGCTAGCAAGTTCAGCCTCTGCAGCAGTGTGTACTGCAGAAGCCTACACAAATAAGTGAGATCCGTGTAGTTTTCTGTGTGTAGAAAGGAATTCATAAATAAAAATTATGTGAGTACCCCCCAAAAGCACAAAAGCACAACCAGCAATGGGCAATATGAGCCAGTCTTGGTTGAGAATATATAGGGCAGGGTAGAGAGGGTAAGATTAAGGCATCCCCCATATTTTCATCAACCAGCACCAGGCTCTGTGAGCCAGTCCTGGTTGTGAAAATATTCAGAATAAATGAGTAGGGGTTCCCGAGTTATCAACAACCAGCACTGGGCTTTAACTAGTGGGGGTGTAATGCCACATCCAGGGGACATGCTTCACGGGTCCTCCATCCAAAGCAATCAGCACCCCACACTAGTCAACCCAGACCGGGGATTCCCGGGAAGGTGGGGTCACCCCTTTCCAGGGTATCCGAGGCTGGAGCTGAAGCCTGCATCCATGACCAGTGGATGCATGGTAGATTGTTTAAAAAAATAGATATAAACTAATATTGTCTTTTACAGGAGGTCAGGAGATCCCAGCAAGCCATCCCCATATATGGGTACTTAGAGAACCACAAGTACCAGAATGTGGGGCATTAATGGGCTGCTGGTACCTCTAGTCCCCATGCAAAATAAATTTTAAAATAATGACAAGACACACTCACCATAGGTTGTAATTTTTTATTACACATACACTAATTTATTCACCCCCACTAACACTGCATACTTATCTTGTCCCTTGTGCTAGTTTGTCCCCTTGTCCAGTAGAATCCAAGGTTGCTGTAGTAAAAAACAAACTCCCCATTTGTTTCAGTCCACTGGGCATCAAGAGTCTTGTTAAATTAAAAACACAATCCTCTAAGGACAGTACATACCGAATGACAGGTCAGCTGCCACATTTCCTATAGAAGTGCATTGGCTGAACAATCACTGGCAGAGAGAGGTGAGCCCCCATGTTTTCTCAGCCAATAAACACTTCCCCCATAAACTTCAATGGTGGGTATAGCAAGGTTATTCAAGTTTGTTACCAGCATTGAAGTCTATGGGGGAAGCATTTATTGGCTGAGAAAGCCGGTGGCTCACCTCTCTTAGCCAAAGATTTTGGGTAAATATGGGTTCAAAGCTGCACAGTGTGTTCATATAAGATGATAAATATATTTAAATAGATAGAGGTCATTGGTAGCTATTTTTTGGATGAACAGCAATTTAACAGCAGATGTACAGTATAGCACATCATAGTATTTAAAACTTGTTGTTTTGTATGTGGACAATTATATAATAGGGTTACTTGTCCTGCCCTGGACATATAACTTGGGGAACTTCCATTTCTGTATTTCGTTTACTGGATATGGAAGAATTATTAAAAAAACATAGGTTTAAGTAAGTAAACATGGAAGACATTGTCTATCTTCAAATATTATGGTTGTTTGAGACAGAAAGCAAAAGGATAAACTTGATTGATTCATTCATAAGGACCATTGAATTGTGTAGCATACTGTATTTCAAAGAAGATACTTTGACCCAAATGATTTGAGTAGCAAGCAAGACTATAACTACAGAGTTAAAATTATTTTTGGGGAACAGATCTGTGATTCTCATTTTCCAATTCTTTATAGGAACATGTAGATATCTATGACTTCCCAGACATCATACAATACTGTATATAATAGTTAAATTGGTTATATGGAAATCAGAAGAAGAATCTCCAGAAGTGGGAGGAAAAGGATTCAGGTTCAGTTGGGGCTCATACACAGTAAATAATGGAATTTTATCAGTAAAATCCTGTGTGATCAAAATTACAGTCATATAGATAAGTTTTGATCCAATGAAATAAAGGTTAAACTTTTTTACTGATTCTTGTAATATGATTATTGAACTGAATGTAGTAGGTTATAATGAAGTTTCATTTTGCCACATTTTTCTCTCAGAATACTCTATAGATTTTGGCCATAAGTGAACTCAACAGGCAACAAAATAAATGGGATTAGGTAACAAATCCATGTGGTAGGATGATGGAAACTAATTATTCACATACAGTTAACAAGCAGATTGTATTTGTAGATATTTTTTCTGGAGATATGGTTACAAAAATAAACTCTGATGAATTTGTAATATTAAATTGTCAAAATAACATTAAATAAATAGTGAAAATATGTAGACTGAAGGCAAAAACTCTAAGCATAGCAAAACCTTATCTGCTTCCATCTAAAAACCAAACGGCGCCACAACATCGATGGGCATAAAATGAACATATGCCTAGCATAAAATACTTTTATTTTGGCTTTACATAAAACAAAAACTATGTTACAGAACATAGCATATCAGAAAACAGTCAAAGGGAAAGTATATATAAATATAATATACAAACCATATACTTTAAATGTCTGTCCTGTCATAAGGTCATATAGCAGTTTTTAGACTGTTATTAGAAAGTCACAAATATTTTTATAAAATAAAATAATAACATTAAAATACTGACATTATAATAGATCCAATAAGGCATAATGCTTGATTGTAGATAGCTTTTAATGAAAACATTAGTATTTAAATGCATGCTCAGTTACGTAATGAAGGGTGTGTGTATGGGGCACCTTGCCCTGGGTGCCATGACAGGCCCAGCAGAGGGGAACACCACTTGCCATGGTAATATACAGTGTCAAGATGTGCTGCACACTGTATCAATCAGTGCTGGGATGAAGTGTTTGAAGTTCTGCAGTCCGGTGAGATGTGTGTCTGTTCCCAGTGCCGGTCAAGATGCAGTAGTGGGTGACATTTGGCTCCAGGTGCAGCCCAAGGACTGGTTGCCATTGAAGTCCAGCAGCAATTTGAATTTGGCATCAACCACAAGCCAATCACGGACCACGGATTGGCAGGTAATAGACCATGGCTGGCTCTGCCTGTGGCATCTGTCACCACTGGGCAGAAGAGCCAGTTTGGCGGCAGTGGGCGAAGGATGCTGTGCAAAAAACTCCAGCTGCTGTAGAAGAGGCCAGAATATGCCAGGCTCAAGAAAGAAGAGCTCCAGCAGCGGTGGTGCTGGCCAGTACGGGCCAGTGGCAAAAGAATGCAGGTGAGTACTGGAGAGTTCTGCAGTGGTGGGAAGGTAAAAGAGCTAACAAAGCTCCCCACTGCAGCCTCTCCCACCAGTCAGGTAGGCTCTCTATGAGGCCTTCCCACAGGGCCATTGCAAGGTTTCTCAGCACCCTAGGAAAACCTTCTGCCTACTGCCCCACCAGGGGCAGAACTATGAGAGAAAATTGAGATGCATGCCGCCAGGCTCCAGCCCTGAAAGGGCACCTCCTCCATTGTCCACAACATATTCACCCAACTGAGGACTGTAATTATATGCCCGGAGTATATAGTCACGGCCGCCCAACAAATGGCACCCCATCCCGGCACCTGAGAAGCCACCATTCACTACTGGAGAGCTCCATGTCAGACCATCAGTTGCCACCTTCCTCTATCTATAGCCTGTCTGAATGCAAATTGTTACATTACATTGTGTCAGCAGCTGTGACGGGGGGGCAACAAATTATAACTTGCCTCCGGGCATCTGAGATGAACTTTCACCACTACCCCGCACAAACACACCCTGTAAAACTGCCAGTACCAGCTATAATTTGTTTTAAAAGTTACATAGATTTGTATTATTATTAATAATTTGTATTATTATTATTATTATTATTATTATTATTATTATTATTATTATTATCATCATCATCATTTGTTATGTTCTGATCTAAGGCAAACCACTCTGCCACCGGTATATATTTTACCCGTGCCACACAAAAGTTGACACAACAGACTTTGTTAATATATATACTACAGCAACAGCACAGCAGTACACTTACTAATTTGTTTCTATGAAGGCTCAGACTCAGCATTTATGAAGTGTATTTGAGGTTTTTCACCCATTTTCAGGGGTTTACTTTAAATACTAAGAATCCCCGTATGTATTAAGGAGGGACTGCAGCAGGTATCTCTGATACCTGCTGTTATTTCTCCATTACCGCTGGCAGCCGCATCCCCCATTGGTTTCTATGGGGGATACAATGCTGCCAAATTTACCAATATCTGGAATGTGATGCATTCCAGATATTGGCCCCTGTAGCTAACGCCATCTGAAGATGGCATCAGCCACTGTAGCCTATGGGCTACACCACGCACTCTTAGCTGGCGAAGGGATGCGCTGGAACTCTCCCTGGCTATGGTGGATGTGAATGTGCAGTCCACGGGACTGCGCATGCACAGTACCCACTGCACTGGCTTTCAGCTCTCCGGAGACATTGCAGGGATGGGTTCCTTTTGGAGTCTATGTTCCTGCATGTCCCAAATGATACACTGGACCCTCAGTCTGAGTAGCACCGAACCTGAATGTAATGCAGTAGGTTTCAGCTCCAGCTCACAAGTAACACTAATGTTTCATATTTTGAGGATATCTAATTACAAATATCCTACCTGCTTCCACGGACAGAAATCCTCAAACCATGACCTGTTGGGGGCACTTGAATCATACTTACCTACATTTAAAAAAGCATTACAGGGAGACTGTGAAAGCAGCACCAATGAGTTCGGCGGTAAAGTGGGTGTGTACTGCTACATCTGAGAGATGTTCAATTAAATTGATTTACATTCAAATATAAATGAACCCCAAAGCAATTAGTAAGATCTGCCTGTTAATGAAAACACTCTGATACTTTTCAGAAAATGCATGTAACCAACGGATCATTGTGCCTTATAATCAATGCTGGGAAATTAAACGAATGATTGCACTTGAATATTTATAATGTAGAGTATTAATGGGGCAGGGATAGATGTGTGCCATGCAGGGTACTGGAGAGTCAGGCACTCATTGCAGCAAACAATGGAGTTGAATGATCCTCCCGCGGTTGTTACGGAACCAAATTGGGGTCAAGTCCCATTCATCTGAATTATGCAAACAGTATTTAATGCTAATCTTCCCTTCCAGGCTCCTTGCTGGGGTTAAGCATGGTATCAAAATGTAGTCAACCTCCATTCATCAGCGGCAGTAATTTATCATACAGTACTATCATTTGTAATATTGTATTTGCCACTGGGAATGTAAGCAAAATGTCATATAAAATACATGCAAAAAGCCCATTGACCCCGAATAAATAATATGCTGAATTAAATTAGTTTCATAAAAAAGCACAAAATATACAAATTTGTGTCATTACGTGTAATGGTGCTGACAGCACCATTAAAATTATTAACACACAACATATTTTTCTTGTTAATATATGTATATTATTTACAATATTATATAGTATCACTGACAGTCCACAGCAGCACCATTATTAAAAAACTTACTACTACTTATATAGGGATGTCCGCGTCTTGTTCATCTTTCCCTTCCCACTCCCAGGCTCGCAGCCCGGGTACATCCATCCTCTGCTCTTCATCTCTTTGAGAAAGAAGAAGAGCAAAGGGAAAGTATACAGAAGGGGGGCAGATGATTTATTTACTGGCTAAGGTTTGCTTTCACAAACAACAAGGGAAAGCAAGCGTTGCAGACTGCACGTCAGCGGCAGCACTGATGGACACTGACACAGGCAGCCTGAGCCCGGACACATCAGGCAGACACTGCAGCTGCAGGGAATGAGGAGACAGAGGGCAGCACTGTAGGTTCACACTGTCTCAATTGAGCGGTGGCTGCGGCTGGCTAAGGGTGATGGCTTGTAGTGTGTATACAACATAATCCCATTTATGAGCGCAGAGTAGCGCCCTCCAGTGGTCGCACCCCTAGGCAGTTGCCTAAAGATGCCTAATGATGGTGCTGGCCATGCCTTCACAACGCTAATCACTCCGTAGACCACCAACATTTCAGGGCATCAGTGCCCCTTTGTCACCTTGAGAAAGGGGCGCTGATGCCCCAAAATGTCGGCCTGTTTTTCCTTTATATGGATTAAAACTAAGGGTGAGCAGGTTCGGATTTCTGAAATCTGAACCCCCCCGTTCCGCCCCGATCTGAGTCAGGCTCGACTTTTCCCGCCTGACTCGGATCTGAAATCGAGGCAAAACTTCATCATCCCGCCTTCCGGGTCTCTAGGTTTTGGATCCTATATAAGGTAACCGCATCGGCGCCATTTTCTCACTTGGCTGTGGACAGTGAAGAGGGAAGGGTGGGAGTCTTGGCTGGCTGGGCTGTTTAGTGTAGTGTAGTGTAGTGCAGTGTAGTGTTATGCTGTGCTGTGCTGCGCTGTGCTGCTGTTGTCCATAGGGGCTGTGTCCACTACTTCAAAGTCCATAGGGGCTGGCTGGACTGTGTTGTGCAGTCAGTTGTCCATAGGGGCTGTGTCCACTCCAAAGTCCTGTGCAGTGTCCCAGTCCTAAAGGGGTGCTGTAGTGTTGTCCAGGGGGTGCTCTGTCCGTCAGGGGTGCTCCCCCCAAGTGCTAAAAAAAATGTTTTTTCTGTGTTTGTGAATTGTGTGCACTGTGGCTGCACATGCATCAACAAAGGAGCAGCGCCAAGCGTGCGCCTGTGTCCCATTAGTAAAGGGCCGGCTGGCTTGTCCGTTAATGGGTGCTGTAACCCCCAAAGTACACTCCAAACAAAAAAAATATATATTTTCTGTGTTTGTGAATTGTGTGAGCAGTAGCCGCACGTGCATCAACAAAGTAGTGCCAAGCCTGCGCCTGTGTCATAAGTAAAGGGCCGGCTGGCTTGACCGTTAAAGGGTGCTATAACCCCCAAAGTACACTCCAAACCAAATAAAAAAATATTTTCTGTGTTTGTGAATTGTGTGCGCAGTAGCGCACGTGCATCAACAAAGTAGTGCCAAGCGTGCACCTGTGTCATAAGTAAAGGGCCGGCTGGCTTGACCGTTAAAGGGTTCTGTAACCCCCAAAGTACACTCCAAACAAAATAAAAAAATATTTTCTGTGTTTGTGAATTGTGTGCACTGTGGCTGCACGTGTATCAACAAAGGAGCAGCGCCAAGCGTGCGCCTGTGTCCCTTAAGTAAAGAGCCGGCTGGCTCATTTCTTAAAGGATGGTGTAACCCACAAAGTGCACTACTCTCCAGCAAAAATAAAAAAATATTTTCTGTGTTTGTGTGTGCCTTAGCCGCACGTATATATCAATATAACTTAAATGGAGGACCAAACTTTCTCAAATAAAAATAAAATAGGGAAAGATCAAGAACCACTTCCTCCTAGTGCTGTTGCTGCTGCTGGGAGTTGTTCATCATCCCAGAGAGGAAGTAGGAACACCACTACTTTTTCTAAACAATTGACCCTCCAACAGTCCCTAGCGAGGAGGATGAAGTACGACAGAAGTCATCCTGAAGCAAAACGTATAACTGAGGCCTTGACTGCTATGTTGGTGTTAGACGTGCATCCGGTATCCGCCATTAGTGCAGTAGGATTTAGACATATGATGGAGGTAGTGTGTCCCTGGTTCCAAATCCTGTCTAGATTCCACCTGCATCCTCAAAGCAGCAGTGACAAGCATGCATCTGTCTGTTAAAGGGTGATGTAACCCTCAATGTGCGCTCCACAAACAATTAAAAAATTCTTCTTTTTTTTTCTGTTTGTGAAATGTGTGGGCTGTAGCCGCACCTGCATCCTTAAAGCAGCAGCAGCAAGTGTGCATCTGTCTGTTAAAGGATGATGTAACCCTCAAAGTGCACTCCACAAACAATAAAAAAATTCTTCTTTTTTTTTCTGTCTTTGTGAATTGTGTGGACTGTAGCCGCACTTGCATCCTCAAAGCAGCAGCGTCAAGAGAGCGTCTGTCTGTTAAAGGATTACATCAGTGACAGCATCCAAGTAGGTATGTCAGACAGTCCGTACCTCTACTGGCAGGAAAAAGAGGCAATTTGGAGGCCCCTATACAAACTGGCTCTATTTTACCTGAGTTGCCCCCCCTCCAGTGTGCACTCCGAAAGAGTGTTTAGTGCAGCCGGGAACCTTGTCAGCAAAAGGCGTAGGAGGTTGCTTCCACAAAATGTGGAGAAGATGATGTTCATAAAAATGAATTATCAACTCTTCCAGGGAGACCAGCCTCCAGAACGTACAGAGGGACGTGTGGTGGTGGATTCCAGTGGCGACGAATTAATACTCTGTGAGGATGAGGATGTACACAACACTGAAGAGGGTGAGGAATCGGTGAATGAGGAGAATGAGGATGACATCTTGCCTCCGTAGAGCCAGTTTATGCAGGGACAGATTAATTGCCAGCTTGTTTTGTGGGGGCCCAAACGAACCAATCATTTCAGCCACAGTCATTTGGCTGACCCTGGCACTGAAATGATTGGTTTGTTAAAGTGTGCATGTCCTGTTTATACAACATAAGGGTGTGTGTGAGGGCCCAAGGACAATTCCATCTTGCACCTCTTTTTTTTCTTTGCATTATGTACTGTTTGGGGCCTAGTTTTTCAAACTGCCATCCTGTCTGCCACTGCATTGTCACTCCTAGATGGGCCACGTGTTTGTGCCGCACACTCGTGTCGCTTAGCATAGTCATCCATCTACCTCGGTGCAACCTTTTGGACATAAAAACACTATTGTGAGGTGTGACGTGTTCAGAATAGACTGGAAATGAGTGAAAATTAAGGTTTTTGAGGTTAATAATAGCATAGGAGCAGAAAAATCAACACATTCTCTGATTTTAGCTGTTTTTATGCTTTTTAAAAAAAAAATACAGATCCAAAACACAAAACCCAGAACCCAAAACACCGAAGGGTGGTTTTGGCAAAACCAATCCAGATCCAAAACACGAAGAAAGATCCAGATCCAGAACCAAAACACAAAACCCGAAAAGTGGCCGGTGCACACCCCTAATTAAAACATATTTTTCTATCTGCCATTCTGAGACTCGGAGTGCCACTACTGTTTCCTGCTAATATATATATATATATATATATATATATATATATATATATATATATATATTATCTTGTATAGTAGGTAGTTGGAGTGGGTGGAAAAAAGGCACATTTAATTTATGTTTCTGTTAGTGTTAGACCCTAGCAAGCAATCAGCAGCACAGGTTCCTGTCACTGTGTAAGTTTGTTTAAGTGAATTGCACTTACAATTCTGTATCTCTATGTACACTGCAGTATTCATCTTATTAATATTATCTTATTTTTTTTACTACAGATTTATTTGTATACCATTTCATCTACAGTTACAGAAATGTTCAATAGGAATACCATTACTTTAAATGTAATGTTATTAAATGTAAAAGTTAAATTTAGCTAGCATTGTTTCCAACCTGTACAAATTGCATCATTTTTTTTTTATGTAGAAGTTTATTTTATGTAATGTCTTGCTGACTTTTGCCATGTGTCGCAGTAATGTCTCGATTTTATCCAACTGATCCTTATGAAATGTGTTTTCTCTTGTAAAATAAATATCCTCATAGTTTAGGTGACCTTCTTGAACTTTTTTCATCATTGTTTTGTCTTCTTTGTGTTTTTTTTTGTCACACTTGTATTTGGCCTAATACTGATGTGTTTTTGTCTAGACATTAAGGGGTATATTTAAGGTTGTTTACATGGTCCTAGTCAGCAAGCATATACAGGAGAAGACAGTAACATTCCACTTTTGTAGAGTGACAACCCATAAAATCAGGATGAGGTTATTCTGCAGAATTGTGAGTGCATAAAAAATTGTGTGATGTTTTGACTGCTACACTTTTATTATGAACATTTGCATTTTTTACCTAAAATACTACTCCAGGCTCATTAATGTATTAAAATAACAATTTAATTAATACACTCTCTGGCTAAAGGCCCCCATACATCAAAAATCTGAAAACCACAATTGAACAATTTGAAGATTTTTTGCCCGATTTTAGGATTTCCCAATCTAGCAATCTGCACCCATACATTACAGATCTTTTTTAGTGATTTGCAGTCGTTTTCAGCAAATGCAGATCTGAAAATCATGAAAGGCCCATCATTTTACTAGTTACGATCTGCAAATCTGCTGATCATCTCCATACACTAGCAATCTAAAGCCCCAATCCATTTGTGAAATCCAACATGTTGGACAACCTGATTTAATAATTCCAGTAATTTTTTGGTTGCAATCTGTGGTCTGTGAAGCCCATACAGTGGAGATTTATTTATACAATCATCTGCAAATTGCAGAATTGCCACAATCGATTGCTGATGTATGGAGGCCTTTAGAGGATATACTATATACATCTCAATTAGCTTGTGCCATAAGGCAGGGCTCCAAAATGTCACATTATTTGCTAACAGAGCTCCATCAAGCCCCCCCATGCATTTCTCTATGCAATAAGAACCCCCTAATGCCCCTTAGAATGCCATCTGCAGCTGTTCCACATGCCTGTTCCGATGCCATCAGACAGATCCCTCACATGCCTCTTTATATGCCATCAAAACCCATTAATATTGACCATTTTGGATGAATAATAATGAATGTTCTCTACTGATATAAATGTAACCTTAAAATTAAAAATGCATTAAAATTAACTGAAAAGAATGTTTACCAAATATTTTCCTACAAAATGTATCTTTTGTAATGAGCACCTACTGTACAGTACTCTAAAATTGACTAGTTGGGGAAGAGGAGAGATTAAAATATATAAATAAAACATTCTGAATTGACTTGCTCAGACTCACAGTACAGTGAATGTGAAGTATACTATGAAGCATTCTTTGCCAAATTTATATAGGATATCTACCAGTTAGAGAAAAAAATATACTTTAAACATTGACAGTTATCATTGCTGTGCTCCAAGCAGAGTGACAGACACACACCCACATAAATCAAAATACATATAATATATAAATAAATGGCCCAATAACTGTTGTTTAATAGTCTCTCTTAATGTATTTACTATGTGGGATCAACCTCCCTAGGAATTGTCCTGATTGGCCAATGGTCCTGCCAATATTCTATATCTTCTCACATAAGGGGGATTGAACACTTCAGCTATCACACTTTGCCCAACTGGATTGGACAGAAACTGATACTTTAGATATTTTCCCCAATTAAATGTGAGATTTCAACTGATAAAGCTGCAGTGAAACACGCATCTTGAACCTCTCGGGATGCCACTGTGCACGAGCGGGTCTCCACACCTGCCATCCAGGATAAGTAGGCAACACCAATTTTCTTCTTAACTAGTTCTCTATTTTCATGCTTAGGGACACTTTAGGCATGACTTTCCCTTTCTTTATGTACAGTATATCCCTGTAATGCATTGGTAACAGTGCATACTAGGAGGGATTAGCCACTATAACTTACCCATACTTACCTTCTTTCATACCCTGTGAGTGTCCTGGATGAATAGCACACCCAGTTTTCACTGCAGCTTTCACTGCACACAGTGAGAAGTAGCACTTACCCTTCTCATGTACAGGCAATCTAATGTTTTCATAAAATGTTTAATTAATCCCTAGTTATTTTAGGGTACTCTCATCATATACCTCCACCGGCAGCTGATCCTGCTCTAATTTTATCAGTATCAAATGTGGAGTAGTGCTCTGACAGTTGATATACTCAGTGTAATTTTTAACCTTTTTTAACGATTTAGGTATACCACAAATACAAACTCACCCAATGTCCACTGCAACTGCGCACACAGCTAGCAGAAGCTGTTTTGTGGTCAACACTCTTTTGGTGTCTTTTTACCTATAATTGTACCAAATATTATTACATGTTTAACCTATATCTGTATATACAGCTATTGCAAACGAATGTTTCAGTTATGATATGTTAAAGCTGTTTGCAATATATATATATTGCAATATATACAGTTTCTAATCTATAACACCAGTTGTTTTGGATGAACCATGGGCTGATATACTGTAGATCTGATAAATAACAATATAATATATGATATACATTGCCTGGCCACATCTGCTCAATGTGTATATGACTTAAGATTGATATTTATCTATTACATGTTTATTATTTTGAAGTGAACATTTTTCAAACTTTACACATGAGTTGTTCTGAGTCAATACATATTTAAGAATTTGATATGCGGTGTATTACATCATTTCAGTTACTGGTTGCCAGACATTTTAAAAAAAAAATGTGTTTGTATGTGCTCATTATATTTCGCCTTTATGTAAATTACTATTTTTTTTCCTTTAACCCTCTCAACCTTGTTTGCATTTATCATTATTTGCATTTTTTACTTAGCTATATATATTTAATTTTGTACTCTGTGGTGATTGTAGATAAATCACCTTGTTTTAATGTATATCTATTAAAAGTTAGATTTTAGTATGAGCTGAGTGCCAAAAACCAGAGAGTTAGTTTTTTCTGCCTTATCCCAATTTGCTTACAATTTTGTTACAATGCATATCATACCAATTCAACAAGCATGATGTATAACAATTTTGCAGTGAATTGTGGCCATTTCTTGTAAATATTCCCATAACTTTCCTACTAGAGATGTGTATTAGACATCTACATAATTCAAATGTTTCACAATTTGAGGTCTTTAAACAGGGTTAATGCTTTCACTAATGAGGATGGTGGTTCACAAAGTTTATGTAATGCTATACAGATAAATTATAATAAAACACACAAATAATACAATTTATTCAAACAGACAGTGCAGAGGGAAAAATATCAAAGAGTGAAATTTTTATACAACTGAGTTACAGATATTAATAACAGCAGTCAGTGGGCCAGTGTTCTGAGAGGGCAGATAGACAGGATCAAAGCTGCCGACTGATATTGGAAGCACTGGAGACAAGGATAGTGTAAGGTGAGAGCCAATCAGGTGGAGGGTCTTGAGAGCTAACAGTCTAGGCATCATTTCCCAAAAGCCTTATATTGTCATAATGATCAAACTGGTTAACTAATATAAAATGTTTCATCTCATTAACATTTCTCCTCCTTATTTATCCTCATTTCGAAAAATATTTTATAGCTTTCAATCAAAGATCACTCATGTAAAAAGAAAGCAATAAGTATTATTATCATTATTATTATTATTAATATTATTATTGTTATTGTTGTTATTAATAATAATAATAATAATAATAATAATAATAATAATAATAATAATAATAATTTGTCACAAATGTGTAGCTACTAAAGCAATCCTCATTAAGTTTCTGTGATCATTTGGAAGAGATTACTGAAAACACTGTGGTACTATAGTTGTTAAAATCATCAATTTTTTCATAATTCAAATTGATTTTGTTTTAAACAATTACTCTTCTGACACAAAATAAAATTCTTGAAAGTCTTTCAGTGTACAGTATATACTGTAATAGTCTAATGCTACAGTATCAAGAACTATATACTATATACTCATGATTAATATGTATGTTGCAGAAAATCTGTAATAGATTACACTTTCAGTAAAATTAAATAGAACTAGGTTCACACATCTGTTAATTCAAGACCTACTATAGTGTTCATTCTAGTACCATGCACCTGTCACAACTTGTGCAGTTCCTCTTTATGCAAAAGGATATGAACTTAGCGGCCCCTGTGTAAAGGAGAAAAAGTGGCAAGACAATTAGTGTGGCCACACTAAGACCTTAATCACCTGACATGCAGCAAAACTCTCAAAAAGTCAGCCCAGGACAGAAATCAATATTTGGGAGATGTAGAAGGGCAAGGAAAGTTTTTGCACACTCTTCCAATATGTAATTTCTGTTATGTTATTAGTAATAAATTAATAGTAATAATTTATTAATGTTTTCTGGGGGCGCATAAGCTCTCTTTTGATACTTTCTCTTTCAATTAACTCAGATGTTATCTTCAACCTTCTCAATCATCTTTACTTTATACTGATGAAACACAAATATACCTTTCCTAGACTGACCTAATTCATTTTTTCTTATGCTATGCTATGTATCTAAAGGTGTGTATCCATTAGGCGATTAAACAGGCTGATTGAACGATAACGTTATCGTTCAATCACTTGTAAATCGCCCGCAAATCGTTCACAAATCGGCCAGGTAAATGTCAAAAAGACCAGCGATGCGTGTGCCCACTGGTCGATTTTGCCATCTATCATCGCCAGTACATGCTGGTCAACCTGACGATCACATCAGGTTCAGCATGTACGGGGATGATGGATGTGCCTATGACTGAAAGTTCAGTGTAGGCACATTACAGACATAGAAATGACAGCATGATTACAATGTCATAATCATGCTCTCGTTTCTATGTCTATTAGTGGATACGCACATTAACCGTCTCTCTGCCATCTCCACCTAAATGTCACAACACTACAGTATGTAAAACTCAATGTCACCTACTGCTTTGAAAAATTACTGGAATATACCCCTTTCACATACTGTCATTGTGGCTGATTCTGAGTCAGACAAATCTCTGTGCATTGGAGAAAATGCTAATATTTTTTGCCTACTGCACATACGCAGATGCAAATATATACTTTTTTGTATGTATGTCCTATTCTGAGTCATACAGATTTTGATCAGATCTGTCTTTCAATGAAATGATATGTTTCAGGGCAGCACCTAGTGGCAGCAATGTGAGCACATGGGAACCACTCTATTTTGTGGAAGTATAATGGGAATGTTGTGTCATGTCCCAAAAGCTTTATGCAGTTCTGAGTCATGTGTACAGGGAAGGTAAGCCTCTTCCTTGCATGCTGCTGGTGCAGGTACCTATACTAAAGATGACCGTTCAAATGGCTGGCATAAAATCAATGGGTGGCATAGGTTTTTGCTTACACATGTACACCTGCATTAACCCTATGGATTCTTGCTGTTGCATAAGGTAGTAAACGTGGCTTCCGCAGCTGCCGGCAACTTTAGCCACTTTGTATGAAACTTCGATCAGCCCCATTATCTCCTGCCTTCAGTATTATTACCACCTTTTTATCTGGTTTTCCCATCAGTAATTGTTCCTCCCATCTGAATTATGTCCTAAATGCTGAGGTGATATTTCACATCACATGCATTATCCATCCAGACTTCAGAACTCCAGCTTCTAATTTTTATTTGCCTCACCAACTCCTTCCCTTTGTACATATCTAACCTTGTACACTCCTCTCTCTTTCTCTCTCTCTCTGTCTCTCTCCTACAGTACACCCCTAATGTTAATTTTCCATTCACTCCCAAAGTATAGGATGCTAGAATGTTCAGGTACACTATGTAATGTTTAGGTGACTCTTGACTATGAATTGTAACAGGCTAAGATTTTGGTAGGTGGCTAGAATTGTAAACAATATCAGCCAAGTGTCAGGGTAGAAGGTAGACAAGAACTGCAAGTAACACTCTTAGTTCTAGGGAATCCACTTACTGAATCCACTCAGTAGGCCAATGAGTGCTGGCATTTCCAATTAAAACATTAACAGAGCCCAGCTGGGCTCAGCCTCAGGCTAGAGATGAAATAACACCTATCTCATGGGTTATCACTTACCTCCATCACTGTTGATTCATGCTGAGAATCACCCATCAGCAAGCCACTATAAGAACCTGCTCAGTGCACTTGAGTATTAACTGTGATCTACATAGGTGTTCCCCTCCAGAACTATACACTCCAGTATAGTTTTATTCCAGTGCTGTTAAAACTGAGGTGTACAGTTTCTTCAAGAGAAGCACATCCTTACCTGGATTTCCATCTATGGTGTTTCCAGGCAGAGTCTGAAAACAGACAAGCTAAGTGCTCTATTGCTGTCATGGTGGGAACCAACTACACTGGGCTGCAACCTGGGCTACTAAAAGCCCAAACTTTATGTACCAACTTCTGCATTTGTCTCTATTTAGTTAAACACCTCAGAGTATTCTGTGTCTTCTACCTCTTAGAATATTGCAGCTATACCTATTTCATTGTTCCTCCATAGAAACAA